>CM028691.1:28438662-30838662 GCA_016771965.1 Brassica carinata
TCTCTCTCTCTCTCTCTCTCTCTCTCTCTCTCTCTCTCTCTCTCTCTCTCTCTCTCTCTCTCTCTCTCTCTCTCTCTCTCTTCTTTTCAGCTTCTCCAAGCAAAATTGAGAGTCGGTTTAATATCTTGAATGTGATTTTGACTTGGCTGTAACCGAAAGTTGAATCTTTCTCTCTCATTTTTGTTGGTGTTTAGAAAATTGGGTTTCAAGTAGAAGATTCGAAATCAAAGCAAGGACAGCAGCTTCTAAAACCATAGAAGTCGAAGTAGACATGCCAATTGGTCTGACTCTTAAACAGAAGCAAAGTGGTGGATGCTTTTTGTTACATTGATATTCTTAAATTGATTTGGGTTACAAATTCTTTTATCTCACGGTTTTTTTTGTTTATTTAAACCACGTTTCTGGGTTTTAATATTCTTGAATACGGATTTTCAGGCTCATATTTGAAAGCTTGAGGAAGAAGCACGGCTTCTCAAAGATCTCTCACATCCAAAACTTGTTGTAAGTCAGCGCAACTGTTTATCATTTTGTATAGCTTTACATCCCAAAACCTTCCTTTGCATGTGTTAATGTTTAACTGCAACTCTACTGAAGCTCAGACAAGAGGAATAATGTTTCCTCTCGTGCTGAAACATATGTTCTTTCTCTTAATCCTGATCTCTTGTTTTTCAAATTTTGCCTTTTGTTGTTGTTGTTGTTTGAAATCGACTTTGCAGGCTCCTTCAGACAAAACTCAACTCATGCCCTGCACATCTTCTTCTGGATCCTTTGTATCTCCCATTTCACAATCTTTATCTAACAATTTTGGCTGTGATTTTCGTTTCAGGTTCTGTTTCTAGGTTGGAAACCCATGGGTTGTCTCTTCCATTGCGTCCTTCCCAGAGCTGCGCTCTCTCCCAGCTCTGATTTTTCAAGATGAAGACACAGTGTGATGTATGTGAGATCTCACAGGGACTGATATGTTGTGCGATGAGGCTGCTTTGTCGCTAGTGGGACATTGAGGTTCACGCTCCCCATAAACTCGCCAGCAAACACCAATGACTTTTTCTCGACTCTCTCTCCACCAAGTTCCCTCCTTGTGATATCTGCCATGTAAGAAATAAATATCTCCTCTTCTCCTTTTGTCTCCCAGCTCTCAGTGTACATCTTCTCTTTTGTTTAAGTTTCATACTCAAACCTTTGCTTTTCTCATCGCTTGTGATCACAAACCTTTGCTTTTTTGTTAACGCTAATGTTGATCTTTTTCAGATACGATTTAAGCGGCTGGAACAGTTGATAGAAATGGCAGCCATGAAGACATTGCTACATCTGTTCTCTACTCATGAAAAGGTGGTCACATGTTAACTCTTCTCAGAACCTTCACAGCTTTCAAGTTCACTTGTCAAAGATACATCTAAGTTTATATAGACTATCTGATACTGCACTTAACAAGTTAGTTGATACATCTTTAACAGCCTTCAATGTCACTTGCTACAATTCTCAAAAATACATCTAAGTTTTACAAGGAACCGTTTTACAATAGGGTCTTTGATAAATTCTATAAATACATGCACATTTCTTAGTTTCACATGTCTTTTTCAGGTAACTTTATGTAGGTTATAATTTTGTCAAGATGGTTGAAATATGAGAACCACTAACATAGGTGGATGAGGAGTTGAACGGCTTATGATAGGTGCATCCTATCGATTCTTGTTTCTTGCTGCAGATGCTCTCGATTAATTCTTGTTTCTTGAATCAATTCAGGTGCTGAGATGGTTTTATCTATTCCTCTTGAATCAAGATTCTTGTTTCTTGCTGCAGATGCTCGCTCCATGCTCAGGTAGCCTTGCTTCTTCTCTGTCCTTGACATTATTAGCCAATCAATAGTTGCTTCTTGTTTTGAGTTTGACTAAGTTATGGACCTAGGTTTCACTGTACTTCTTCTTTGGTGCATATAATCGTTCATCTCTTTGCAAACTTGACATGAATGTTTTGTTTACAGCTTTTGGACAGGGATCTAATAGCAGTACTCTTTTTGGGACCCAAACTCAGTCTGTGTTCGGTCAGAACAATAACACTAGAGTCTGGTAGCTCTATCCTCACCTTTGAGCATCTTCTTCTCCCGCGCTTAATCCCGCTTCACCTTTTGGTGGTGAGTACTTCTCATGCATTTCCATTGCCTTGTTTTTTTCCACTGGTCTCTTTGATTTATTACTTAGAAAATTGATAGAACTTTCTCACACTAGGACTGATATTGTTAACTTATACTTTTGATGTTACATGTTCTGTTGAGTGATGTTTATTGTTCTTTTAGTTTTTCATGGAGATGGTTGGTGCTGAGTATGGGAACATGGAAAATAGTTACGCTTTGAACATGGTTGCTAAGTATTGGGTCAAAACGGTTATCTCGAAATCTACGGCTAAAGATCCTTCCAAACTCAAAGATTTCCCACGAACGACTAACGGGGAAAGATCGGCAACGGAAAACCCATGGCGGCAGAGAACCCCGGCGCCAGCACGCTGCCACGCTGGGCTAGCTCACGCAGCCCAGAAGTCGGGCCTACGCCGGGCGGTAAGCCCTGACGCCGGTCGACGGCCTCGCCCTGGTCTCGGTCCCATCATGCTCGGTCTGATCCCATCTTGGCTTGTTTGATCGATCCTCGTGAGTTTGGTACGATCACGGCTAACGAATTAACATCTTTCGATTCGGTTGGAATCGCCCTCGATGTTTTACTTAACAAAAACTAGAAGGATTGGATTTCTCGTAGAAGATATCGGTAAAACAAAGATCGATTAACTTGAACATCGATCCTTTAGGCTATACTTTATTTAACGAAAAGATAATTTTTGAGAAATCGTATAAAACGTCAACGACTTAAGACAAGTCCATGGACTTACTTTACGATTTTAAGAATTCAGGCCCAATCATGCTGTGACGGTTTATCCGATTTCAATATCGATAAACATCAAGTCACCAAAAATAGGAAAACTCGAGGATAATTAATAAGATCGACGAAAATGGAATATTTCCTGAAGCGATAAGCTTGCCCCAAAGCGAGGTCTATCATCTTAAGGCAAACCGACCAGGAGTGAGTATATAAGGAGAGCAAGAGCAGAGGAGAAGGGGATCCGAAATTAGACTTAGAGCATTCTGCTAGCTAAGAATTAAGGCTTAGGTGGTTAGACTAACGGAGCAAAGCTTAGGACGCTTTGGCTGCCCGCGACTCTATCTTTTTCTTTAATCGCAAATATCTCTGTCTTCGAGAATCTTTGTACTGATCTTTCATCTAATAAAACCGGCAAATATTTAAACTCTTATTTTTATCTATGAACTTTCGATTGCGGTGGCAACGCAGAGAACGGACCTTCAAGGAAAGTCGGTTTACTTGGCTTTCCTCCCAATCTTATTTATCGAAATTGAGGTGTGAATTTCGCCACAGTTTGCTAAGGAGGGGAGGACGGATTCTCTAACTCGAAAACCACCAATCGACGAAATTCAGTATGGCTTCGCCAGCCCGAACATCGTATCTTTCGCTGATCGAGCAACGGCCAGTATGGCCAAACCTCACAACAATCTCCTCGTTAATAGAACTCACGATCCAGGATATTGACGTAAGGGTATTAGTCGACACCGATGCTCGACTATTATCTATAAAAGCACCTCGAGAGGATTGGCGCCAATCTAAGCATCCTTACAGATGACCCCAGCCCAGATTCGACTCGAGAAATTATGACCCTCGGTTCGACTAACCTCCTAGTCGAGAGCTGCCGCCAAAATATGGAATTTCGGTGATCGATGGTCCAACATCCTACAACGCGATAGTTGGAACTCCCGGCTAAACTCCATGAGAGCGATCCCATCAACATTCCACCTATGTTCAAGTTCCCGACGGGTCGAACAATACATGGTAGCCATGGAGCAGCGCAAATCTGCCTCGCAACCAAACTAAACGGAAAATTCAAATCGACCTCTCGAAAAAGCAACGATTCGCATTAAAACCTTCTTCGCAGTCCCAAAGAGCTGGGGCCCTGGAAGGAAGCCTGAACCAACCTGCGAACCTAGTCTCAATTTACTCGACGGTTCCTTCCTGAACGGTACGTAAATCGAGCTAACCTCCGCGAACCAATAAAACAGAGCTCATCGATGCCTCAAAAAGAACCTCGACGCTCACTTGGGCTGCGAGGATATGCCAATCGACATTAGCGTAATATGTCACTTAACTTAACATCGATTCGACTCACAAACCCGTAAAACAAAAGAGACGAAAGCGGGACTGGCGTGCCACACGCAGCAACGAGGAAGTCGAAAGACTCTCAAAGTAGGGTCGGTAACATAAGTTAGGTATCCACTGGCTTGCCAACCCGCCGTGGTAAGAAAGAAGAACGGCAAGTGGCGAAGTCTGTGTCGACTTCATGGATCTGAATAAAGCCTGTCCAAAGGATGCTTTTCCTTGCACGCCGACCGAATCGACTTGGCAACTCGGGAAACAAGCTTCGCATTCATGGACGCTTTTGATACAATCAGATCATGATGAATCCCGGCCGTAAAAACTGCATTCATCACAGACCGCTGAATGTATTGTACAAGGTAATAACCTTCGGTTTAAAACGCTGGTGCAACGATCAACGACTCGTCAACAGAATGTTTGCTGAGCAACTTGGAAAAACTATGGAGGTATACATCGATGATATGCTCGTAAAATCTCTTTGACGAACACGATCATGTAGCCCACCCAGAGGAATGTTTTGCACGACTCAACCAGCATAACATGAAACTCAACCCGGCGAAATGTAGATTCGCTGTGGCATCGGAGAATTCCTCGATACCTCGAACGATCACGGAATCGAGGCCAACCCTAAACAAATCGACGACTGATAGAGATGGCCTCCCGAGAACAGCGAAGTCCAAAGGCTAACCGAAGAGTAGCTTGAACCGTTCATCTCGCCCACGGATAAGTGCCTACCGCTTTACCTAAACATTAAAGGGAAACAAGAAGTTCGAATGGTCCGAGCAATGTGAAAAGCTTTCCAACAGTTGAAACATTACCTGGCCACTCCACCAGTCCTCGCGAAAACCGTGGAAGGTGAACTCTTTTCCTCTATATCGCAGTTTCCGCAACAGCGCAGTAGGCCCTGATACGAGAAGAACACGTGAACAAAAGCCAATCTTTACATAAGCAAGACGTTACTGGATGAAACTCGATAACTCGCTAATGGAAAATTAGCATTCACCGTCATAACCTCGACAAGAAAACTCAGGCCATATTTCCAGTCTCATACTATAGTGGTTCTCACCACGCCCAACTACTGGATAATCCTGCATAGTCCGAGCCAATCTGGTAGGCTTGCAAAATGGGCAATCGAACTGAGTGAATACGACGTTGAATATCGCCAAGGACATGTGCAAAGTCCCAAGTACTTGGATTTCTTGGTAGAGTTACCCACTAGAGACATGACTAACGGAACCAAACTCAACTTGGGTCCTCCACGCCGACGGATCTTCGCCCAAACAAGGATCCGAATCGAATACGACTCACCTCTCCTAACGGGGAAATCCTAGAACAGTCTTTCCATTGGCTTTTCATGCTTCAAACAATGAGGTCAATCATGGCACTCGTCGTGAGGTCATGGGCTGGCCCATGGATTAAAAATCCGTAATATTCACGCTTACCGCGATTCTCGCCAATCAATACAGCGGAGAATATGAGGCAAGGGACGAAGGATGGATGCATATCTAAAACTCGTCCAAGAACTGGCTCAGAAGTTTACCAGTTCGCCCTGACAGAATTCCTCGCTTCGAAAACGCCCAGGCCGACGCTTTGGCTGCCCTCGCCAAGCTCCGATCCAGGGCTCCAAAGGATAATCCCTCGAATTCAACGAACATCCAAGCATCGACCACTGGTGATCGCCAATCTAATCCGAGATTGAAGATGCGAAGAAGTCTAGGATCAACCGAAGCGGATGTGGACCCTACCGAAGCACGGCTGCACAGCCCTTGGTTACAACCAATCCGAGCCTATCGCGGAATGGAACCTTACCCAAAAATGGGCTGCTCAGAAGTGAAACCTGCTGCATGGTACGCCACGATAGAGGAGAAATTTATAAGTGGTGTTTCTCCGGTCCCCTCATGACATGCTAAGGAGAAAGGGCAAGAAGAATCATGGAAGAGGTCCATTCGATCATGCGAAAATCATTCGGCGGAAGATCTCTCGCAGTCAAAATCAAATGCCACGGTTATTATTGGCCAACCATGGTAAAAGACTGCGAAATTCGCCGAAGTAGAAATGCCAAAGGCATGCTCCAACAATCCATCAACCCGCGGAAATCCTCTCCTCAATCTCGCCCCTATCCTTTCATGCGATGGTCCATGGACATTGTCGGACCTATGCACCCATCAAAACAAAATGCTTCCTCCTAGTCCTCACGGATTTCTTTCCAAATGGGTAGAAGCAGAATCCTACGCAAGTATCAAAGACACACAAGTAGAGAACTTCGCTCAGAAACATATCATAACTAGACATGGGGTCCCATACTAAATCGTAATAGACAATGGATCTCAATTTATCTCTGCCGATTCAAGCATTCTGCAAAAGTGGAAAATACTTGACTTACAAAGTCAACCCTCGGTATCCGCATGCAACGGACAGGCAGAAACCATCATCAAGACCGCCTTCGACGGACTCAAAAGTGCTTAGACGCCGGGATGGGAGGGAGCTCGAAGGAGTTCTTTGGTCACATCGCACAACCCCAAGACGGGTTACAGGTGAAACTCCATTCGCTCTCGTCTATGGAATGGAATGCATGATCCCCGCGGAAGTAGAATTCCCCGGAGTGCGGAGAAGATTCCTCCCCGAACGAGAAGATCTAAACAACGCTATGATGCTGGACAATCTCGATCTTATCAATGAACGCCGCGACCAGGCGCTCATTCGAATCCAAAATTACCAGCACGTCCGCAGGTACTACAACTCAAACGCACGCCATCGCAGGTTCAGAGAAGGTGATTTAGTTACCAGTCTTCCAAAACACTGCCGAACCTAAACGCAGGAAAACGGGAGCAAACTGGAAGGACCATACAAAGTCATAAAAGTAGTCCGACCAGGCTCATACCAAATCGCAAACATGCAAGACGCCAAAATCCCGAACTTGGAATGCGATGCACCTCAAAAAATACTACCACTAAACAATAAAACATGGTACAAAAGAACTACGAGATGGCTTGATCCCTAGACAAGGGTACGTAGGCAACTCGCCAACCGGCGGATTCAGCTATCCCCCCAATTAAAAAGGGGAGTGGGTACGTATACTCGTATACTCCCACAAATTTCGAAGACTCTAAAATTTTCAAACTTTTTCCGCGACTTTTCAAATCAGCCGAAACGGCCACAACAACGGATCTAGTATCCACTCAGCATTAATACATCCATAAAACAAATCGAGGGCTAACACTTCCGCGGCAAAGTGAATGTAGACGCTTCTCCCTGGTCAAATTTACGCCACCCTTGGTCCCGCGTCAAAACGGAAACAACAGTTTTCTGGCTTAACATTTGCAAAGACATCCCCAAAGCCCGCGAGCATTTCAATCACGATGCGGCATAAGGAAAAATCGACCCAGCACTTCGAGACGCCGCTAACGCCAGGGAATTCTTTTTCCGAAAACATTGCGAGGCGAAATCTTCGCCTCGAACATACAAACGCACTCCTCAAAACTGTATCATTTCGTTGTTGCTGATCACAACAAACGAACTCTAACGCCTCTAAACGGACAAATAGGCAGCCCTTCAAGGGGCAGGCTCTCTACATCCGCAGGATAAACGGCCACAAGAAATCAAAATTTTGGTCTAGCTCTTCGGATAGGAAGTAGTTCGACTCATGCCCAAACAATCATATAACACCGGATTTTAAACGGCACGAAGTCAGGTTAAAATCGCGAACAAAGTAAACGAAGCCGATTTGTCATCGCAAAGTCTCACCGAGTAAACCTAGGTCTTGCCCTAAACCCAGCCACGCTGGATCTTGACATCTCACAGGCATAGTATGGTATACGAGATCCAAAAATTTGTCTCTTCACTTAAGCCTATTTGTTTCACTCGAACTTAGCGAATCCGGAACCGCAGAAAATCTCGCTTTATGCAAACAATAGTACGGTGATCATCGTGGAACTAGGAATGAGACGACAACTCACACCCTCTTCTCATACTTCAAAAACTGAAGTTCATAAATAATCGAAAACGCTTTCATAGATTGAGACCGCAAAAGTTAAAACAAATCCCCAAAAAGGGTAGGGATTCGCCACCAACGCCAGTCCCAGAATACATCATGGCCTCTTAACGGCGAAACATATGAAATCCCAGAAGGGATTGATAAACCTAGACGCCCTCGAGGCGTCACCTTCATCCTCATCGCGATAGGATAGCGCCGTCGCTTCCTCGGTCGAGATCACTACCCGCCTTCGCCCACGCCAGCTCGAATCCTCTCCGCTTCCTGATCTTCTGAGTCTTCGGAGGGTCGACGAAGGGTGCATTCGCCTGCAGGCCGGCAAGGATCGAATCGAATCTCCTTGGTGGTCGCCCACTCTCCTTTGCGGGACGATAGTCTGGCCTCCTCCAAGTCCAAAGACGGGCCTCGTACTTAAGCAACTCAAGCTCGCTCAAACTCCCTCGATCCCCGCTAAAGCCAAGTCCTCTCGAGGATGGCTATCAAGGACTCAAACAGGGTGGCCATCCTCGTCCGACGACCAAAGAAGTCGCTATGGCATCGGCAACCTCCAGAAGATCTACGGGCGCTCATCTCCTCATGAGTCTGGATCTCGCTGCGTGACGGGCGGACTTCCGAGGATTTGCTCTTCTTCTCCTTCTTCACCTTGAGTAACGAACTTCGCGGTCTTCCCAAGGTCACGCCAAGATCACTGATACGAACCTCAAGCTGGGACGCCTGGCGGCATGGGTGTCCTCGACAGTTCGCAATGCAGCCTTAGTACGCTTCAGCGCTCGCGACGATCCGATTCCTTCGATAGGCGAATGACTTCCGACCCGCACGCCAAGCATTCGCCAATCGACACAAACTGTCCGCAAAGAAGGAGTAAGTATCATCGTAAAAGAAGAAGAAAGCAATACAAGAATTGCAGATAGATTAAAATCGAACCTTGGAACGATGACGCCAATGGCTCAGTTCGCTTCCTCGCTCTTCGCACCCGCTTCCTTTTGCTCGGATGTCGCATTCAGCCCTGCCCTTCCTTGAGCAACGGCGCTGCACCAGCTGCTGGCAGTCCTAAGACGAAGTTCCCTCTTCGCCGGAAGAGTGTAGATTCATCGCATCCTCTCCCGAGATCACGATCGAGCAGTCGAAGAACCTGATGGATGGGCCTGAACATCAAGAATCTGTTCAGGAACAATAACCCCTTCCAGGCAGGGAGGGCATCTGATGGGACTTTGGAGCTGGGAGCCAAGAACAGGCGAAGAGGCCGAAGGAGCAGGCAAAGATCGGAGGAACAGGCAAAGGAGTTGGAGCCGGAGGGAACATCTGCTGCCACGCTTTGAGCCTTCGAGCGCTAGCCGGGATAATAGCTTGAAAGAGTCAAACCCGCCAATGAGGGGATTCGAGGCCCTGAACGGCCGAACCGCCGAGCTTAGCCGGCCGGAACCGCCGGAGCTGGCTGGCCCGCCCATCTCAACATCAGAATCATTCTTTCAACTTGGGATGAAGACATTTTCCTTCTTGAGACGAAGAAGAGAGGATTTGAAAATATGTGAAGAATGAGAAGGGAAGGCTGGCTATTTATAAGAAAAGGGGAGATGACATAGGTTTTCGTGGAAAAGAGTCCTTAGTCAAAATTTTGATTTTAGAGAATTTAACTATTCGCCGCAAAATCGTCTCCGATTCACGAGGGGGCTAACTGTTGGGGTCAAAAACGGTTATCTCGAAATCTACGGCTAATGATCCTTCCAAACTCAAAGATTTCCGCACGAACGACTAACGGGAAAGATCGGGCAACGGAAAACCCACGGGCGGCGAGAACCGCGCCGCGCACGCGCCACGCTGAAAGCGGCCTGGCGCCGGCAGCACTCGCCTGGCACGGCACGCGGCCACGCGGCCGACCTGCGCCGGGCAGCGTACTCGCCTGGCTGCGGCACGCGCACGCCGAGCGGCCTGGTGCCGCTGGCACCTCGCCTGGTGCCGGCGACACTGCCTTTGCCGGCGACGCTGGCCACACGGGCCGCCTGGCGCTACGCAGCGTTCAGCCGGCCTGGCGCCCGTAAGCCCCCGCCGGGTCGACGGCCCGCCCTGGTCTCGGTCCCATCATGCTCGGTCTGATCCCATCTTGGCTTGTTTGGATCGATCCTGGTGAGTTTGGTACGATCAATGCTACGAATGAACATCTTCGATTCGGTTGGAATCATCCTCGATGTTTTACGACAAAACTAGAAGGATTGGATTTCTCAGAAGATATCAAAACAAAGATCGATTAACTTGAACATCGATCCTTTAGGCTATACGGTTTATTTTACGAGAAAGATAGTCTTTTCGAAATCGATAAACGTTCAACGACTTAAGACAAGTCCACGGACTTACTTACGATTTTAAGAATTCAGGCCCAATCATGCTGTGACGGTTTATCCGATTTAACATCGGATAAACATCAAGTCACCAAAATAGCGAAAACTCGAGGATAATTAAGATCAACGAAAATGGAATATTTCCGAAGAGATAAGCTTGGGCCCAAAGGCGAGGTGCATCATCTTAAGGCAAACCGACCTAGGAGTGAGTATATAGGAGAGCAAGAGCAGAGGAGAAGGGGATCCAAAATTAGACTTAGAGCATTCTGCTAGCTTAGAAGAATTGGCTTAGGTGGTTAGACTAGCGAGCAAAGCTTAGGACGCTTACGCTGCCTGCGACTCTATCTTTTCTTTAATCGCAAATATCTCTGCCTTTCGAGAATCTTTGTACTCATTATCTTTCATCTAATAAAAGCTTCGGGCAAATATTTCAACTCTTATTTTTTTTATCTATTGAACTTTCTCGATTGTGGCAACGCCAGAGAACGGACCTTCAAGGAAAGTCGGGTTTACTTGGCTTTCCTCCCAATCTTATTTATCGGAAATTGACGGTGTGAATTTCGTGCCCACAAGTATGGGAACCTGGACGGCAAAGAGGATTAGTTTTAGGTTGTTGGTTTAGTTTAGGTTTATCTTTTAGGTTTGATTTTGGTTTAGTTTTTTATTTATAAACCATAATATTTTTGTAATTCAACATTTATATTCTAATAAATTGTATTTTTTTAAATAAAGCAATATGAAAAACAATTGTAACTAATAAAAAATGCTATCAAATAACATATGTAGTTTTGTGAACAAACGCTATTATAATAGTAACCATATAACAGCAAACAAGAAAAACTGCTATCATATCTCTTATATACCGATATCACTCAAATGTTTATCCCTAAAAAGTGACTTTACTCTCTCAAATAAGAGGTTCAGTTGTAGCACTTAGGGGTCGAATCCACAGAGAGCCAGTGTACAAATAAGATGTAATTTTAGTGATTATTCTAGGTTGAAAATGGTTTAAAGTAAAGGGCAGGTTTTTGAGTAATGGTAAAATTACTCAGCTGAAAGGTTTTGGTTTAAGACAATAAAGAAAAGTGGTTAGATTCAGGGTAGGTATTCAGGAATTCAGGATTATAAATACTATAAATGCTAACATGTTGCTTGCATGATATGTCAGAGCTCAACACTATTAAATGAATCCATCAGCTCTCGCAATATTTAGACCATCTATTATTTAGACCATCTATTACTTAGATGCTAAATGGTGTTTGGAGTCAGCTATATCGCCAACAGTATCGATCGATTATTCGATAGGAATATCGACCGATACACCTCTAGCTACGTCGATCGATTACTCTATAGGAGTATCGATCGATACGGCTCTAAGCAGAACTTATGCGCGAGTTGATACGGTGCTCACCATGATCTTAGATTAGCTTCCGCTTGTCTCAAGAGGGTCATAGCATGTATAGGATGTTAACATGAATTATATTAAATAAATAAAGCAATCCAAGTTCATGTTCTAGTTAGCTAATCTAGAAAAAGCAATAGTGAACAATCCTAACAATAAATATCACAACTATAGCAGATAAAGGTTGGGGCTAATCCCTCATATCCTATTTAAACCCTAAATCTAACAAGTGAATCTACTCAGACATGGCTAAGTGATTCATAGCAACAAGGTAATAATAGAAGTTCACAGATATATTAGAGGAATGAACACTTAAGTTCCAATCACAAATCTCTTTGGATCTTTCCTCTAGATCTAGAATCCTATAACCTTTGTTAAGAAGAACAAGTAAAGAATTAAGAACTGAACAGAACTTTATTGAGAACTTGCAAAGTAATGAAACTATGGTAAAAGAAATGTGTAAAAAGGTGGTGGTGAAAAAGCTTGTGTGGTGCCAAAACACTTAGGCACATATAAATATGAGTTCATTAGGTTAAAAACTCGTCAAGGGCAATCTTGTAAAAATGTGATGTCGTGGGCTTCAAGTTCAGCCAAGTCCAACTTGTCTTCTTTAGCCGCTCGATATCGATCGATAGTACTGGATCAATCGATTATGATCTCGATGAATCGTCCCTCGGTAAATGTGTGTCGATCAATAGTACGGAATGTGCATCGATCGATGTATAGCTCCGGATGTCGACCTCTGGTCTGATCTCGGGTGAATTCTTCTTTAAGCTCCAAAAAGGCACCTAAAACATCACTTTTCTCCAAAATGCTCCTGAGCCTGAAAACATACTTAATAGACTCAAAAACATAGATAATAGTAAGAAAAACACTTATATACACCATGGGTAAAAACGGGTAAAATTTTTGGTATATCATATACAATAGCATTTAGAAAACTGCTATCATAAGTGGTGTACCTATTATAGCTAGGGCAGATATAGCGGTTCATAATACGCCATCAAAGGCTTATGATAGCAGTTTCCTCGTGCTAAGAAAAGAGGTTTTTTTTTGTAGTGACCCCATTTTTCCCTTCACTTTGCAGCCTGCAAGATTCTCATAGGCTGGAAAATTGCTGATCGTCCAAAGCAGCATCGCCTTAAGTGTAAAGGTTGATCGAGTAAGAGCGTCGTATGTTACCTCTCCAATGCTCCACAGACTGTTAAGATCGTCGATAAGGGGTTCTAAATACACTCTATGCTATTACCAGGCTGATGTGGACCAGGAATCAACAAAGAAAGCATTATGTTCTCCTTCTTCATGCATAAGTTAGGTGGCAAGTTGTAGTTAACTAACAGAACAGGCCATCAACTGTACATCGAATTCTTCATGTTGAATGGATTGAATCCGTCTGTTGAAAGTCAGAGTCTCAGGTTCCTTTCTTCATCCGCAAATGTAGGGTATTTGGCATCGATGTGATCCCATGTCCCTAAATCAACAGGGTGACACTGCTTTTGTTATAGAAGTGCCACCTTAAATCCTTGGCCATTTCCTCGGACCGGAACATTCTCTTCAGTCTTGGTATTACAGGAAAGTAACGTAGAACTTTCTGTGGGACGCCTTTATTCTTCTCACCAGTGTGCTTATTAGTCTTCCATCTTGAAGCCTTGCATTTATGACACTTCTCAAGCGTCTTGAACCTCTTTCTGAATAGGATGCAGTCATTGACACATGCATGGATCTTCTCGTAACCCAGGTCAAATGATTTCAAAAACTTCTTCACGTCATAGAGTGATGTGTGCAGCACATTTTCTTCTGGTAACATGTACGGCAATGTCTCTAGCAGATCATTGAAGCTTTTGTCAGGCCACCCATTCTGAGTCTTCAAACAATGAAACAATTGCAGATAACTTACTGTGGCTTGCAAAACTCAGATACAAGTGTGTTTCAGCGTCAGCTAGCTTTGCCAAGAACTCATCTCTTGTCTTCGCCCTCTGCCATGTCAGATAAATCCCCCAATCCAGCTAACTCTTCATCAAAACACTCAGCAGCTCTGTACAACCCGAAGATCTCATCGTACCATTCACTTCCTCTGCTTTTATCTTCAACCTCTGCGTTCAGTTCTCTAGGTAGATACCAATCAGCCCGCATCTTATAACCCTCCTCCATTCCCTTAGTAACAAGATGATCGAGGAACACACTTGCTGAATGACGATCTATGTTGAAACAGTTAATGCACGGACAAACAATCATATCAATCCCTCCCATAGCTGAAGCCACATCCTGGAAAAAATTTGAAGCCCCTCTCTCATATCCAGGATCAACTCTTACATTAACAAACAAAAGGAAACCAAAAACAAACAAGTTAGGTCTCTAAACACCAAATGAAACATAAGAAATACGCTTAAGATCATTACCTGCTTAGATGTACCCAAGCTTTGTCCATCATGATGTGTTCGTACCTAAGTTTAAACCTTTCATAACATAATGAACTTATCAAGTTGTCCTCAGAATCAGACCAAAATAACACAAAAAATCAAAAAAAATCAGAGCATATAACGATACCAAACAAATGAACATGCAACATTTAACTAAGACTGTATAAATCAAATTGCCAAACTGTAAATCGAAAAAATAAAACTAAATTCAGAACAGAAGTCGGAATGAAACACGAAATCAAAGCAACCAAGAAATAAAAGCAAGAAAACAAAGCTTCGATTTTAGCTCAACAGTGACAGAGATGTCGAAATTAGGACTTCCTATACCTTCAAGATGTAGAACCGGAGTTGAATCGAAGAACTGTGACAGCTGGGAGAAGCGGTGGGGATGGTTTTCGAGATGGAGATTTGTTTCAAGATGGAAATCGAGGCGGATTCATAGGGTTTTCGAGATGACGATTGAGAGAGATTGGTTTCCAGATGGAGATTGGTTTCGAGATTGGTTTCGAGATAGAGAATCGATATGGATTTCTCTTAGGGTTCAATTGAGAAAGAGGGAAAAAAGAGAGTGAAGAGAGGGAACCCTGAGTAGAGAGAGGGAAAACAGATTAGATTAGAGATTTTCACTAAGTGTTACGCGGAAAAGCTAATTTGGGGTTCCCGCTTACTAAAACTATATCATCGTATTTATCTAATGCTGTTCTATAATTAAAAAAAATTCAGTCATCAACGACAGCAGTTCAGTGAAACGAGCTATAACAATGTGCTATGAATAGCAACTTTTTTTGTTGTGTATCGATCACTGAAAGCTTGCGTAATTTCAGTATTAGTACCTGCTTGCCACTGAACATGTCACCACTCTTAATGGTTTAACTCTTCCACAGCTGTGATGGCTTCATCGTCTCAAGTGATGGCTTCATAGTCTCCTGTGATGGCTTCATAGTCTCCTGTGATGGATTCATAGTCTCGTACTGAACATTTCCAAAACTACCAAAATACGCAGCAGCATTCATTCCGACAGCAGGCTTTTGATTTCTATTCACATCATGACGACCTTTATTTGCAGTCAATGAGACATAAATACACATAACATCCGTCTTGAGCAATGTGATGAAGCTTGCTAGTTGTCTGTCGTTGGTCAAGGAAATCGGAAAGACATTGCTAGCCATTTGTTACATTATACATTTAGGCAACATATAAGCGAACTCGGCCGCATTCATCTCATTAATATTGTAATGTTCACAAACCATGCGGAGAAAATCCTCATATTTGATATCGTCTTCAACAAAAAAGGAATTGATCAAGAACGAACTCCCAACCAACATTACCCATCTTCCATTGTCCAAAAACAGTAAATATATGCAACATTATCTGCATAATAAAACTTGCATCAGTAGATCCAAAGATAAATTGAAAAACTAACGAATTGTAGCGGCAAGAGAACAGCATTGTTAGGCAACCATAAAAAAAAAGACTTGGACTTTGTTCATAACAATGGACTGTTTATCATACCTGGTGTTTCTTAGATCTGGTTTTGAAGTTTCGTCAATCAAATTGCATGTAATCTGTTCGCTTTCCACCAATAAATTCACTTAATTTATCAGATATAAACGAAGATCTGAAAGCAAACAAAGTATGAGGGAGAGAGCCGTTGAAGGTAAAGTGTTTAAACAACAATGAATCTGATAGGGGAGAGAGCCATTGAAGGTAAAGTGTTGTCTTATATTTCTTTTTATAATTTCTATAAAACCAGTAATGGCATTATTGTGGTAGAAGGGTTAAATGGTCATTTCAAAAAAAGGGTGGACCCTTTTAACAATTTTCCCTTGAAAGGGTGTCATTCTCCCTTTTGTTTTTGAAAGGAGGGCAATCCAACAAATGACCATTATATTAAACCTAGAATCATCCACTATGTGGTTAACTTGATGCAGGCAGTAAGGGTAACCATGATGGAGACAATCAAAACATCAATCCTTATTTGTGTTTAGCTCATGAATCTATGATCTCCTAACATCCTAGACTAAGCTAGGTGATTACTCAGCTCTAGCTACAGAGAACACAGAGATAAAAGCTGAATAGTGCATCACGGCAATTATAAAAGAATATAAATAGGGTTCTGGAGATTCTTCTCTAAATCGAGAGAGATGGCCATCTCCCTTTACAAGGTATGAAATCGCAAAAAAGGAACTCTAGAGTCTGGTTTCTTCTCCAAAAATAGCGTAAAAAACTAATAGAAAAGTTAAGGAGAATATATCTAAAGGTTCCTGGCGGCCCAGAGAAAATTGGGATGATTAGGGAAAACCCCGAAATAACTTGTAGTTTCCTTAAAAATCTCTGCCGCTGGAATAGGCATTCGGATGCTCTGCTCGAACGGGATCAGCCATCAGACTGCTCTGCGTGAAAATCACCAAATTGCACTATTTTCTATCTCTTTTACTCCAACTGGTCCATCTTCCATCCAATGCAACTCCAGACCTAAAATGACTCGAAAAGAACAAGGAAGACTCGATAAAGACTTGAAAACCAACTAGAAAACATATATACAAGAAGCCAAAAACACCATATATCAAAGAGACTGTGTCATGAAAGAACTGTGAACTCCGATAATCATAGTTGTTCTTCGACAGCTATTATCGTTTTTCTCGTCGTTTGGTCTTCTTCCTCTTTTGCATTTTTTGTGGAGAAAATTCATTGGGATGTTTTCTTGACGGAGGAATCCTATGGGACTTGGCCGATTGTTTTATCATGGTCTCACTTGAGGTTGATATACCATGGTTTTTACCAATTCTTGACCATGATATAATCCTTTTTAGAGTCTTTGTTATGTGTTTCGAGTCTATTTTACGGACTTTTCAGGTTCATGTATGTTTTGGAGAATTCTCGAGATTATGGTGCTAATTTTTGAGCATCAAGTGAAGAGAACCCGAAAGTTTGAAGTCGGAGTCGAGGAGACATCAAGCCTGTTGTAGTGTATCGATCACTGAAGTTTCTCTGAGGAAGCAGACCACCATCATCATCATCATCATCAAGATCCTCTAGATCACTTTTGTCACAATCATTACATCCTATTCCCCATTGTGACTCGACTTCAAAGGCTTCACCTCCTCTTCTTTCTTCTTTTCTTCAAGAGCTCAACATATTCATCTACAGCAATGTGTTCATCTGTTTTGACTTTGGAGTCAAAAGTCAAACTCTTTCGAGTTGGACTCGGACTGTTTTTTCTTCTCAGCTTTCTTATCACTGCAGTTAAATTAAACACAACTAAATCAGTAACTCAAGATGATACTAGCTATAAACAAGAAGCAACAGTTTTCTGAAAGGACATAACAAACTAACCAGATGTCAGTGGTCAGAATGACAGAAACCTTAGTGACTTCTTCAAGAGCAGGAACTGTAACATCCTTCGCTGAATCTGGAACTTCCTAGACAATACAAACCCTAAGATTCAATGAACATCCTTTGTAGAACACTCATCGATTTTATATATACAACGAAGAAAAGACTAATTCAGATCAGAAAAAACCCTATGGAGTCGCAGCTGGGATTCGCGGAGTTGAGGCGATTAGTGGGACGATGAGACCAAGGTGGGGAATGGAAAATTAGGGATACATGGTTTGTCGGGTTAGAGTTTAGGATTAACTGTATTTTCTAATTCTTTTCCTTATAATTATTAATTTGTATTGTAAATTATATTTTAAAATATAAACAGAAAATAGATTTTTGAAGGGCTTTGTTGGGTTGTCACCAAAAATTAGATTAAGAGGACAAGTTATAGTTGAGTTTATGGTATAAGGACAATGTTGTATTTTTTTGTTCTATATTTACTAATTTCCCTTAAGTTACTTGCTTATCACAATTTCTTTAATTGAAAAACAATCTATTGTTATAGCTTGATATTGAATCTGAGCAAACTGTAAACGCCCTTTGGAATTGAATCAAAAGTATTACAAGTATCGCTGTTAACTTCATGTAGATTAAGATCCAATTTTAGTGTATCAGGAAGAAAGATCCTCTCTCCAACTAAAATAGATGTCTTTGTTAGATCCTAAAGACATCACAAACACTAAAAGGCAAGGAGAGAAAAGTCTTAACTCTACTTAAAGTTTCAAGATCTTCCATTCAAAAACCATTCAAAAAGATTTCTGCAACGATGAACAAAGGTACTCCGCTAGTCCTCCTTATAATTCCACTATATGATTAGTCTATATATTATAGAAATAATATTTACATTACAGAGTTATAAAATACTTAGCATACTAGGTTAACATCTGTGCTTTGTGCGAGATGAGTATACAAATATTTTTACATACTATTATTTATTTGGGTTTTTTGCATATTATAAAACAAAAAGAAATAATAGATACATATTGAATTACTGAGAAATAAATAACAAGTACATATATAATTAAATTGGTGCATATATATATATATATATAATATTATTTGAGAAGTCAGTTTCCTATGTGCAGCGTTCACCTTAATTCTCAAGATGATTGATTACACTGATACCTTTAATGAATTACAAACATTACATTTAAATATTATTATTGAATTTTTTATTTAGTTTCCTCTTTAAAATTTTCCAAATAATATATATAATAAAAGGAAACGTTTATAAAGTTAAAATGAAAATATATGTATATACAATATGATTTCATTAAAAGGAAAGTTCACAAAATAGAAATATTCCGTTTAAAAATATTTTTTAACAAACATAAAATAAACAGTAATAAAATATTTCTTTATATCTATATTTTCTTAGATTAAAATAAATATTTGCATATAATGTAATTTCATAAAATTCAGATAATCTTGATATTAGAAAAGAAATATTATTTCTTTTAAAACATAATTTTAAACAATACAAAAAAAAATATATATATATATATATATATATATATATATATATATTCAAAGTAATAGAAATATTTTTTACATATCTCTCTATTTTCTTACATGATTACATAAAATAATTAATTATCATTAACTGATATATGTTTAATTGACTAAAATAAGTTTATAATTAATATCACTGAAATGTTTTATCTATTTTTCATATATTTATTTGATTATTATATCTTTCAATTACAGAAAAAATCAATAAATTATATTTTAATTACATGATATAATTTTAAAATATAATCACACAATTCTTCTAAACTGCTTATTTTTAAGAGATATTAAAAATAAAAATTAACAATAAACATCTTTTGATCAAATAATTAAAAATTAAAATAACATAAACATTATATATTTTAGCGAGGTAGATATATTATATTTTATCATTATTAAAATTATTTTTCATAATATTAAATTTCCTTTTAAATTTATGTTTTATGTTTGTGGAACTTAATATGGATATAATTAAAATATCAAAGCAAATCAATTCTCATTCTAATATTATTTAAAACAAATTTCAGTTTACCGTTTAATAAATTTAAGGCATAAAATTATTTAAAATTTATAAAATATTTTAATTATTGTGAATAGATCGTGTTCATGGGCTTCCAAAATGTATGAGTTACTTATGTATGTGACTTCCTGTTGATCATCTCTTTATTTTCTGATGTTTTTAAAAGAGATCAACATATAATTTGGTAAATATTATGAAACTACATGCACATTTAAGCGATAAATAAAAATTAATTTGGTTTTACTTAATTATATTAAATATAATTATACTTCAATTTGAATTTGAATCAATCTTATATCTAAATCACAGATTTAATAACAATAAAAATATAAAATGTTATAATAAAATTTATTTTATTTTTCCTTTTATTTAGGTTTCCTTTTTTCAAATAACCTATATAATAAAGAAAATCTATATCATATTATTTGAGAAGTCAGTTTCCTATGTGCCGCGTTCACCTTAATTCTCAAGATGATTGATTACACTGATACCTTTAATGAATTACAAACATTACATTTAAATATTATTATTGAATTTTTTTTATTTAGTTTCCTCTTTAAAATTTTCCAAATAATATATATAATAAAAAGGAAACGTTTATAAAGTTAAAAATGAAAATATATGTATATACAATATGATTTCATTAAAAAGGAAAGTTCACAAAATAGAAATATTCCGTTTAAAAATATTTTTTAACAAACATAAAATAAACAGTAATAAAATATTTCTTTATATCTATATTTTCTTAGATTAAAATAAATATTTGCATATAATGTAATTTCATAAAATTCAGATAATCTTGATATTAGAAAAAGAAATATTATTTCTTTTAAAACATAATTTTAAACAATACAAAAAAAAAATATATATATATATATATATTCAAAGTAATAGAAATATTTTTTTACATATCTCTCTATTTTCTTACATGATTACATAAAATAATTAATTATCATTAACTGATATATGTTTAATTGACTAAAATAAGTTTATAATTAATATCACTGAAATGTTTTATCTATTTTTCATATATTTATTTGATTATTATATCTTTCAATTACAGAAAAAAATCAATAAATTATATTTTAATTACATGATATAATTTTTAAAATATAATCACACAATTCTTCTAAACTGCTTATTTTTAAGAGATATTAAAAAATAAAAAATTAACAATAAACATCTTTTGATCAAATAATTAAAAAATTAAAATAACATAAACATTATATATTTTAACGAGGTAGATATATTATATTTTATCATTATTAAAATTATTTTTTCATAATATTAAATTTCCTTTTAAATTTATGTTTTTATGTTTGTGGAACTTAATATGGATATAATTAAAATATCAAAGCAAATCCGAATTCTCATTCTAATATTATTTAAAACAAATTTCAGTTTACCGTTTAATAAATTTAAGGCATAAAATTATTTAAAATTTATAAAATATTTTAATTATTGTGAATAGATACGTGTTCATGGGCTTCCAAAAATGTATGAGTTACTTATGTATGTGACTTCCTGTTGATCATCTCTTTATTTTCTGATGTTTTTTAAAAGAGATCAACATATAATTTGGTAAATATTATGAAACTACATGCACATTTAAACGATAAATAAAATTAATTTGGTTTTACTTAATTATATTAAATATAATTATACTTCAATTTGAATTTGAATCAATCTTATATCTAAATCACAGATTTAATAACAATAAAAATATAAAATGTTATAATAAAATTTATTTTATAAATGTAAACTATAGGATGAATCAAAACATATTAACAAATGAAAATAAAACTTTAATCAACTGATTTAGTTCTTTTGTAAAATTTATATATATGCATGAGATTGTAAAATATTATCGTTATACTAATTTACGTAATTTAGAATAAGACACTCTATTTTGTTTTTATTTCATTCTAAGCACAATATATCTTAAGTTATACATAATCTTCCTCAAATATATTTACATATCTAAGACAACAACCAGCGTAAAAAAAAATTAATATATTTAAAATAAAAAATATTATAGTTGAATTCATAGAAATATATACAATCTAATATACCCAAATGATAACTAAATCAACTGTAAAAACAAAAAACGACTAAATATAATATATCTAAAATCATATCTGTATTTAAAGTAATATAGTATTATTAACAAAAATTATGCATACATATTATAAAATAATTTAAAATTAAAAATAAATAACAGATAATTATTATAGTTTATATATTTTATAATTATTTATACCCGTGCATGAGCACGGGAAAATCACCTAGTATATATATATATATCAAGCAATCATTGTTATTTGCTTAAAATATTTATGTTACATAAATCCAAACAATAATTTTTATCTATTTTATATGATATATAATTAAATATATATGATATTAACATATATTTATATTATATTTTTAATATGACTATTTACTAAGTAATTTAATTCATATGGTTTTATGATCATTTGTATCTTGTTTCAAAAAAAATTAAACCATTGATCACAAATTTTTCAATCTAGGATTTTAACAATTTTATTAATTTATAGCTGTTTTAAAAAATTCAAAATATAATATTTAGAGAAAAAAAATTTATTTGATTAATGCTATTATTTATTAATATAAAATTAATAAAAATTATAGGTGATATAAGTTGGAATGTTTTCTCTGTTGGGAAAGTGGTTGGAGTGGATCATCTGTAACAAATTTTTTCATATCATTTGTCATACTGGGTTTTGGTTCCTCCTGTTTTTTTTTTTATGTTCTTACTCTGATTTAAGTTGGAATGTTTTCTCTGTTCCTGAGACAGTTTGAATCGTCCATGCTCTGTTTTGAGCAATTAGTACTCCAATCTTCTAAGAAGAAACAAATATTCCAGATGCATCTAACTTAAATAATGAAAAGCATCAAGCTTAGTGAGAATAGAAAAGGGTGAAGATTTTGTTACAACATCTGAAATTTGTCATTGATAGAGATTTACACATCTACATAGTAGATACAGAGAATGATTAATGAGAGTAATGATTCTTGTGATATGATATCGCTGAGTAAATTAGATTATACTCAATCCTCAACTGTAGTTACCTTCTTTGGTGTTAGGAGATTAGAAAGAAGAATTTTTTTTCGAACAACCCAGATTAGAAAGAAGCTATTAACTGAAAACTAGTTGGGAAGAGAATATGAAGTGAGGATGGTTATGAATTGTGTTTTGCTCTTTATAATAGGATATTACTGAGAGCCATGTTCATCGGTATTCCCTTGGAAACCAAATCACTGTATTTTAACCGGGAGTTTCTAAGGGTTCGAAAATTATGAGAGGCAAATACAATTTCAGATTCTGACAATATATCGACGATCTTGGTTTAGTTTTCCAGAACTGTTTCCGGCAACAAGTCATCGTCGGTACTTATTGATGAACTTCCAACAATTTTGTGATAAAGATCACTGTCGGTTCTTCCTGGAAAACTATTCACACGCATTCTATACCGACGACACCGTAGTTCTCGGGAAACTATATGATTCTGATAAGATTCTGGGAAGTTTTCAAGAATCTACCGAGAAAATCAACTGATCGGAATATCCCGACAACTTTTCTGAAAAAATCTCGACAAAACAGTTTCGTCAGTAACTTCGGAGGAAATACCGACAAAAACCTTCCTTCCTCAGAGAATTGTTAATATGTATTGTGGTAATATGCCGAACACTTGTGTTCTCAGAAATGTTTGTCGGAGTTCGTGATGATTTCTTGTAGTGCATGTCACTTATCAACTTTCTTATGCTTATATTTTACAACGATGAATATTCATGCATACTTTAACTAATTCTTACATTGAAAGGAATTTTGAAAAAGCTGATTCACAGTAATTATACAGGTATACACCGAAAGTTTTGAGCCATGCCACATTACAACATTAGACAATCTCTCTCACACACACACAAACGCGCGCACAAAATTAGGGTTCTGGAGATTCTTCTCTAAATCGAGAGAGATGACCATCTCCTTTTACAAGAAATGAAATCGCAAAAAGGAACTCTAGAGTCTGGTTTCTTCTCCAACTATAGCGTAAAAAACTAATAGAAAAGTTAAGGAGAATATATCTAAAGGTTCCTGGCGGCCCAGAGAGAAAATTGGGATGATTAGGGAAAACCCCGAAATAACTTGTAGTTTCCTTAAAAATCTCTGCCGCTGGAATAGGCATTCGGATGCTCTGCTCGAACGGGATCAGCCATCAGACAGCTCGGCGTGAAAATCACCAAATTGCACTATTTTCTATCTCTTTTACTCCAACTGGTCCATCTTCTATCCAATGCAACTCCAGACCTAAAATGACTCGAAAAGAACAAGGAAGACTCGATAAAGACTTGAAAACCAACTAGAAAACATATATACAAGAAGCCAAAAACACCATATATCAAAGAGACTGTGTCATGAAAGAACTGTGAACTCCGATAATCATAGTTGTTCTTCGACAGCTATTATCGTTTTTTTCGTCGTTTGGTCTTCTTCCTCTTTTGCATTTTTTCTGGAGAAAATTCATTGGGATGTTTTCTTGTGAAGGAATCCTATGGGACTTGGCGATTGTTTTATCATGGTCTCACTTGAGGTTGATATACCATGGTTTTACCAATTCTTGACCATGATATAATCCTTTTAGAGTCTTTGTTATGTGTTTGAGTCTATTTTCACGGAATTTTCAGGTTCCTGTATGTTTTGGAGAATTCTCGAGATTATGGTGCCAATTTTTGAGCATCAAGTGAAGAGAACCCGAAAGTTTGAAGTCGGAGTCGAGGAGACATCAAGTCTGTTGTAGTGTATCGATCACTGAAGTTTCTCTGAGGAAGCAGACCACCATCATCATCATCATCATCATCAAGATCCTCTAGATCACTTTTGTCACAATCATTACATCCTATTCCCCATTGTGACTCGACTTCAAAGGCTTCACCTCCTCTTCTTTTCTTCTTTTCTTCAAGAGCTCAACAGATTCATCTACAGCAATGTGTTCATCTGTTTTGACTTTGGAGTCAAAGTCACTCTCTACGAGTTGGACTCGGACTGCTTTTCTTCTCAGCTTTCTTATCACTGCAGTTAAATTAAACACAACTAAATCAGTAACTCAAGATGATACTAGCTATAAACAAGAAGCAACAGTTTTCTGAAAGGACATAACAAACTAACCAGATGTCAGTGGTCAGAATGACAGAAACCTTAGTGACTTCTTCAAGAGCAGGAACTGTAACATCCTTCGCTGAATCTGGAACTTCCTAGACAATACAAACCCTAAGATTCAATGAACATCCTTTGTAGAACACTCATTGATTTTATATATACAACGAAGAAAAAGACTAATTCAGATCAGACAAAACCCTATGGAGTCGCAGCTGGGATTCGCCGGAGTTGAGGGGCGATTCGTGGGACGATGAGACCAAGGTGGGGGAATGGAAAATTAGGGATACATGGTTTTGTCGGGTTGGAGTTCAGGATTAACTGTATTTTCTAATTCTTTTCCTTATAATTATTAATTTGTATTGTAAATTATATTTTAAAAACAATATAAACAGAAAATAGATTTTTGAAGGGCTTTGTTGGGTTATCACCAAAAATTAGATTAAGAGGACAAGTTATAGTTGAGTTTATGGTATAAGAACAATGTTGTATTTTTTTGTTCTATATTTACTAATTTCCTTAAGTTACTTGCTTATCACAATTTCTTTAATTGAAAAACAATCTATTGTTATAGCTTGATATTGAATACGAGCAAACTGTAAACGGCCCTTTGGAATTGAATCAAAAGTATTACAAGTATCGCTGTTAACTTCATGTAGATTAAGATCCAATTTTAGTGTATCAGGAAGAAAGATCCCTCTCTCCAACTAAAAATAGATGTCTTTGCTCGATCCTAAAGACATCACAAACACTAAAAGGCAAGGAGAGAAAAGTCTTAACTCTACTTAAAGTTTCAAGATCTTCCATTCAAAAACCATTCAAAAAGATTTCTGCAACGATGAACAAAGGTACTCCGCTAGTCCTCCTTATAATTCTACTATATGATTAGTCTATATATTATAGAAATAATATTTACATTACAGAGTTATAAAATACTTAGCATACTAGGTTAACATATGTGCTTTGTGCGAGATGAGTATACAAATATTTTTACATACTATTATTTATTTGGGTTTTTTGCATATTATAAAACAAAAAGAAATAATAGATATATATATTGAATTACTGAGAAATAAATAACAAGTACATATATATGTATATATATATCAAAACAATCGTTGTTATTTGCTTAAAATCAATTTATGGTACATAAATCCAAACAATCATTTTTATCTATTTTATATGATATATAATTAAATATAAATGATATTAACATATATTTATATTATATTTTTAATATGACTATTTACTAAGTAATTTAATTCATATGGTTTTATGATCAATTGTATTTTTATAACAATTTTTTTAATCATTGATAACAAAGTTTTCAATATGGGACATTTAATAGTTTTAATATTTATAATAAATTTTAAAAATTCAATGAAAATTTTAAATTAAAGTATTAAATTCTCTACACTTGTTCAATATATATTTTGAAATTAAATATTTATGTATTTTTTATTCATACAGTTTAATTTTAAAAATATCAGTAATATATATATATATTATATTTTAATCTAAATATCTAGTAAAGAAGACTTTTTAGTCCTATATTCTTATGATCATTTGTATCTTGTTTCAAAAAAAATTAAACCATTGATCACAAAATTTTCAATCTAGGATTTTAACAATTTTATTAATTTATAGCTGTTTTAAAAAATTCAAAATATAACATTTAGAGAAAAAATTTTTATTTGATTAATGTTATTATTTATTAATATAAAATTAATAAAAATTATAGGTGATATACAAATTATATTCAAATCTTTTTATTTAAAATCATTAATTGTCATATATATATATATATGTGTGTGTGTGTGTGGGTGGGTGGGTGGGTGCGTGCGTGGGTGCGTGCGTGCGTGCGTGCGTGCGTGCGTGGGTGGTGTGTGTGTGTGGGTGGGTGGGTGGGTGCGTGCGTGCGTGCGTCGTGCGTCGCGTCGCGTCGTCGCGTCGTCGCGTCGCGTGCGTCGCGTGCGTCGCGTCGTGCGTCGTGCGTCGCGTCGCGTGCGTGCGTGGGTGGGTGTGTGTGTGTGTGTGTGTGTGTGGGTGGGTGGGTGGGTGGGTGGGTGGGTGTGGGTGTGTTTATTTTAAAATAATATTTTTTTTATAAATTAATAATCAATTATTTGATTAGTTTATTGAATAATATAATATATATTTAGATGGATCAAATTATTCTAAGAATTATTTTTTTGATGATATGTAGCATAACTCAAATGTTATAATTTTTTTGAAATAATAGATGATAAGTGATTTGAATTGATAAAATATGTTTACAATTAATTTACTCTTTTAATAAATATTTTAAGAAAATATTTAATTCTGCGAAGAACGTGAATATTACCTAGTTATACATGTATACATCGATATTTCGATCCATCACAACAAGAATAAGAGCTCTTCTCCGAAGGCCACATAATTGATGATTTCCAATGACTTACCGAGAAAATTCAATTCCTCGGAGTTCGTGTCTCGGAAAATCATGTTTGTAGCTAAAATCTCGGAGATTTCCGACAAATCCTCATTCTCGGTACGTTGAGGTTAACATTTATCGGAAATTTATACGTATTTTCCGGGGATAAAGTTCCGATGAAATGCAAAATCTGGCAAAATCATCGGTTGTTTCCGTCAAGTTTCTAGGCATTTCTGGGAAAGTGGTTGGAGTGGATCATCTGAAAATCATCAGATATTTCTAACTAGTTTCCGAGAAACATTTTTTTTAAGATTAAAAAGTAACAAATTTCGTCATATCATTTGTCATACTGGGTTTTGGTTCCTCCTGTTTTTTTTTTTTATGTTCTTACTCTGATTTAGGTTGGAATGTTTTCTCTGTTCCTGAGACAGTTTGAATCGTCCATGCTCTGTTTTGAGCAATTAGTACTCCAATCTTCTAAGAAGAAACAAATATTCCAGATGCATCTAACTTATATAATGAAAAGCATCAAGCTTAGTGAGAATAGAAAAGGGTGAAGATTTTGTTACAACATCTGAAATTTGTCATTGATAGAGATTTACACATCTACATAGTAGATACAGAGAATGATTAATGAGAGTAATGATTCTTGTGATATGATATCGCTGAGTAAATTAGATTATACTCATTCCTCAACTGTAGTTACCTTCTTTGGCGTTAGGAGATTAGAAAGAAGCATTTTTTTCGAACAACCCAGATTAGAAAGAAGCTATTAACTGAAAGCTAGTTGGGAAGAGAATATGAAGTGAGGATGGTTATGAATTGTGTCTTGCTCTTTATAATAGGATATTACTGAGAGCCATGTTCATCGGTATTCCCTTGGAAACCAAATCACTGTATTTTAACCGGGAGTTTCTAAGGGTTCGAAAATTATGAGAGGCAATACAATTTCAGATTCTGACAATATATCGACGATCTAGGTTTAGTTTTCCAGAACTGTTTCTGGCAACAAGTCATCGTCGGTACTTATTAAAGAACTTCCAAAAATTTTTTGATAAAGATAACTGTCCGTTCTTCCTGGGAGACTATTCACACGCATTCTATACCGACGACACCGTCGTTCTCGAGAAACTATAAGATTCTATAAGATTCCGGGAACTTTTCAAGAATCTACCGAGAAAATCAACTGATCGGAATATCCCGGCAACTTTTCCTGAGAAAATCTCGACAAAATAGTTTTGTCAATAACTTCTGAGGAAATACCGACAAAAACGTTCCTTCCTCAGAGAATTGTTAATATATTGTGGTAATATGCCGACCACTTGTGATCTCAGAAATTTTTGTCGGAGTTCGTGATGATTTCTTGTAGTGCATGTCACTTTTCAACTTTTGTATGCTTATATTTTACAACGGTTAATATTCATGCATACTTTAACTAATTATTACATTGAAAGGAATTTTCAAAAAGCTGATTCACAGTAATTATACAGGTATACACCGAAAGCTTTGAGCCATGCCACATTACAACATTAGACAATCTCTCTCACACACACACACACACGTGCGCGCACACACACACACATACACACACACATATTTTTATACTATCTTGTCTTTGGGTATAAGTCACTATCAAAAGTTGCAGTCACTCTCAGCTCTACGGAATTATGACGAGAGTTTGTTTCTTGATTAGTACTTATCCTCGTGTTTTCAGATTCAAGACACTCTTTAAGTATGATGATAACTTGGGACATGTTAGGACGTTTGGTGGACGAAGGATTTGCACATGACATTGCTACTTCAAGAGCTCTCCAGACAGAGCGAGGCTCGTAATTCCCTTGAAGTTTAGGATCCACGATCTGACTAGTATCTCCTTTCTTAATCACATATGTCACCCATTCTGCTATGTTTATCATTTTACGTGTTTGATCAATCACTAGCTGATTTGTGATAATCTCCAATAATAAGATCCCAAAACTGTAGATATCACTCTTCTCAAACAACTCACTTGTTAAGTAATTTCTGTTAAACCCAAAAGATTGAGTGTGATTCACGTATATTGTACAATTCCTTAACCACTTAAAAGAAGGAGAACATATTTCAACCATTGTAATCTAGTGGATGAACATACTTACTCAGGATCAAAATATCCCAAAGTGCCAGCAACTACTGTTGAAACTCGAGACTGATCACCTCCAACTTGGAAAGATCTTGAAAGACCAAAATCCGCAATTTTGGCTTTGAATTTGTCATCCAACAAGATATTTGTACTTTTGACATCTCTGTGCACCTTTGCTGGTTTGCATCCAATATGCAAGTATTCTAATCCTAATGCAGCTTCCATAGCTATTTGTAGTCGAATACCCCAGTCCAAAATAGAGACAACATGTTTTCCTAAATCACATAAAATAATTTATATATACTTGAGCTGTAAAACATTACAAGAAGATGATATGAAAATCTTTATTGTTTAATTATTTTAGTTATTTCTAAAATATCCTTCTAAACTACATGTTCACCTGATAAATGATGATGTAAGTCTCCATTGGACATGTATTCATAGATGAGGGCGAAGTGATCTTTTTCATTGCAATACCCAACAACACTTACCAAGTTTATGTGGTGAACCCTCAAAACAAGTTCTACCTGATCAATAATAATGTACATCGAACATACACCACATATTGATTTAATTAAATTCTCAATATAGAACTCTCATTTTCTCAAAATTTTATAGCGTTTCATACCTCTGCCTTAAACTCTTTATAACCTTGTGCTGATGTTTGCGAAAGTAGTTTGATAGCTACTTTCTCTGAACCATTTAGGTTACCATGATAAACGATGCCCAACCCTCCTTCACCTAGAGGTTTTTGCAAGTTCTTGGTCATTTCTAAAACATCTGAATAAGTAAATCTTCTCCGTTTTGTCTTGATCCATGGTTCAGACTTACTTCCTGTAAGTAAAGAATATGCAAGTATATAAGATAAACTATTCATGACATATACGTAGTGTTGAAAAAAAATTTCATACTTGAAGACATTTTCTTTATCAACACGAATAGGAGGATCATCATGACAACGATAGCAGTAATGGAAGCAATCGGTGCGACAATCGCCATTGGAAATTTCTTCTTTAGCTTATTATCTATGCATGTACTAGATATACAAAGATGTTTGTTTCCAAGGACACTACAAAAGAGAAGTTTAGAATTCATAAGTCATTGAATCAATCTTGTAAGTTGGGATAATGATTAGTTATAGTATAATATTTTGCGAGAATTTTTCTTACTATAACTTCATCCCTTCTCTTTCTCTATTGAGAAGACTTTGAGGAATTGAACCGCCAAGATTGTTCCCATTCAAGTTTCTGTCAAAGTAGACGAAGAGTCATATGTACACAAACATGATTGGTGTCAACATGATTAATAAATAAATTTAAGAAAAAATTGCATTACATGACCAACAATGATTTCATAGAGGCTAGAAACTCGGGCACTATTCCACTCAAAGTGTTATTTGACAAATCCCTGCGATGTATGAGAGAATGAACAACTATTCTTTGTGTTTGTATATTAAAATTCTGTAAAAAAAGACAATGAGTGACAATCATACTTACAAAGTCCCTAGATGGTTTAGATTTTGAAAGTCAGATATTATGGTTCCAGTCAAGCCACTTGAAGATAATTTTCTGGTTATTAAATAATATATCATAAGTATAGTCAATATATGAACATCATATGTTAGTAGATTCCTAATTTCATGTAAAATCTTACAAGGATATTATTTTTGGTGGCGCAGATATATCTGAGATGCTACAGTTTAATCCATCCCACAAGAATTGGCTGGGGACGCATGGATCTCCTTGCCAATTGGTTCTATTTAATTCGTAAGTAGAACTGAATTTCTTGATAGCAACCACTAGCGTAAATTTTCATTGATGGAGAAAAGATTTAAGAATTAATAAGACTTAATGATTTGTCTTAAATAATCATCTGCTGAAAAATATTTTCTTATACCTTCAGTTTCATTTGTCTGAAGTTGTGGAAGCTGAAGAACTGAGTAAACTTCAAAACCATTAAGTAGTGGTGGAAGTGTCGATCTTCGGGTTTTTATCAACTGCATACGGCAGATACCTCCCTTGCATTCCTTGGGAATTGTGGTAAGCATAGTCTGTACTTCAAGATATTTAGGATTAATAGCATTCATATTAATTGTTTCTCCATTCAGCACACAGTCGAATTCTCTAGTGTCATTGGCCTCTATATCTTGGATCTCAGCAAAGTGCCGATACAAGTAGATTTTATCATCAGGATTCTCCAAACTCCAAGTTATCATCAATGCTCCATCCAGATTTTTAGGTATCGCGGCCCCTTTAAGCACAGCTTGCGGTGGATCATAGTGATTTTTATTGGACACATCTGCAGTTATCGAAATTTATGTCCAGTTGCCGGGTTAGAAATATGGAATCCATGTACGATCATAAACATCTGTCGGGTACCTGTCATAACTCACAATCATTGTTGTAGTATTGGTTATGTAGAGTAAAACGAGTGAAATTAACTATAAATTTATAAATGTAAAGTTGTAATACATAAATGTATAGAGGAGCAAGTTAGGGGTTGAAGTGGAATACGTACCAAAGAAGAGCAGTGGAATTACTAAGATACATACGAAAGTTAAGTTTGAGGGAACCAGATATAGCCAAGTAAGTATCATTTGCCAATGGTCGTAGTTTCAATGTTGATATCATTGGTGTAGTTGCCCCTGTCTTAACAAGACAAATTTGCAAAGAGCTTGATCTTGGAATGTGAATGATCTCCTTACCTGAATCGGATGGTTCTTTTTGTAGATCTATGTTTGTCCACTTATTAGGGCCTATATACATATCAACATTGAAACATACAAACTCTGGGCTAACACTAAGCCCGTCAAAATTTCCATAGAAAAACATAGCTCTAACTAGATACTTCTTCCCTATTTCTACCCTTATATCATAGCAATTTTGTATTCCATCTGGAAAATATCGTAGGGTCAAGTATGGCTTAAGGTTTTCTGATTCACGATTTGCTGGGATCCTACCCATCTTTCCACTTTGGATGAAGTTCTCCTCTGACAAGAACTGTATTTCGGTTTCCGGTTCTACATAAGGAGATTCATTCAAAGGCAAGCCACAATCTAAAGTGATAAAACCTGTTAAGGAATGAAACACATGAGAAGAGCCATGCATGGATGTATAGGTATATCAACGGTACAATAATGTTAGCCAATTGAAAAACGTAAGGATAATATACCCTCTTGATTTTGTGCTTCAAAAAGATGACTGATGCCAAAAGCTGCCAAGGAAAATATGACCAACAAAATCCCATGAGAACTCTTCATTATCCGTATACATAGCACTATATGATATGATGACGTATGAGCAACTTCCTCCAATTATGGATACCAACTTCCAAGTCAAAGTGTACTTTATGAGAATAAACCTGAATAGCTATTTACACTATTATTTATGATTTGGCTTATGTGTCAACTTCTCCATAATTTATATTTTTTTGCTTATTTGTCATATTGAGTCATAAGTTTTAATAATATTATTATTTAAAAGTTTATTTAATATATTTATTATGATGTCTGGATAATTAATTAGTTAATAAATATTAATAAATTTTACTGATAATATCAATTGTAGATTTATCTTATGATTTAATGGTAATTAATTACTTTATATTTATAAACTTTATTTTAATATACATTTTCTCCATGATTTTAGATTATTTGCGTATTTTAAATGTTCAAATATTTTTTAATAATACTATTAAAATTTTTTTATATATTTATTTATCATGATATATGGGATAATTTATTAATAAAAAATATTAATAATAATATCATAGTTAGATTTATCTTATATTTAGTTTATAATTTTAAAGGCAGATAAATATTCCCAGTATTTAAAATTTTTTTTAATATATATAACAATCATGATATTTGAGATAATGAATTATGATCCTAATATTTGGGATAAGTAATTATAATCTAAAGTATTTAAGTGTATTTTATATTAAAAACTTCAACTAAGTAAGAATTAACTATTTCTAACATAAAGTAGATTTCTATTAAGCATTATATTATATATTTCATTTAATGTAATAACTCATAAATTAATTAAAGGATCATTGCAAATAGTTATGTCGTAAAATATAAATAGTACACTTATGCTAAATATTTTATATATTTGAATATTAAAGAATTATATACCCTAAAAATAACTTGTATTTATACATAAAAAAAATTCAAATTAGTTTTTGAACTGTAAAATAAAAATATTATCAAAATAATACATTTAAAAAAAATAGTAAATAATATATTAGCAAAAAAATGAAAATTTATTAAAACATTAAAATACAAGAAAACATGAAAATCTAAGATAAAACTATTTGATAGCATAAAAATAAATTGACAAGTAATAAATATATAATAAATATAATCTAAGGGAACACAAAGGTAATGTTTCATAACATTTTAATATATTTTTTACAGTTTTATAATAAAAATTGTTGATAATAATAATGTTTGTTGGCTATTGTTATTTTGTTGATGTTTTATGGGTTGTGATTGTTTCTAATGCTTTTAATGCAACTGAAATTAATTTTAATTCACAGATATAATAATTGTTTATTTTAAAATTCAAGTTGTCTAGTGACAATATGTGTAATACTTGAGGAGAAGGTTTTGATCCAAATCTGCGTTCAATAAGTAAAAATATTGACAAAAATAAAATTTAATACAATGATGGCTAATATTTAAATAAGATAATTTATAATATTAATTTGAAATTTCCATCTAATTTAATAATTTTGATTTAATAAAAATTAATACTAAATTTATTTTTTTGAATATATAAATATTACTAGTCCGCACAAGGTGCGGGTATCCATCTAATTTATATAATATATATATATATATATTCAAATGTCTATTAGTGCAACTTCACTGTCACAAGGTGTTGGATACGGGCCCGCCTCGCGGCAAGGTCCAGGAGTTCACTCGGCCTGACCAGAAGGTAAGAGCCCAGCCATGAGAATAAAGTCCAAGTAGGAAACGAGGCCCGTTGTCCATCAACTCCCCTCGAAGTAACTGTTGGGGAAAAATACTCAGGTATCATTTTTTTCCAGGCTCCAGGCAGGATTCAGACCTCCGGGTCCCCGCAAAAGAGTACCCGGGTCCTCACTGAAAGGAACTCAGGAACTCAGAAACTATCCTTTCCCCCGGAAAAATGGAAAACTTCCGACAAACAGAACCTTCCATATTTCCGAATATGGAAGAAATCCCCTTACTCAGACCGACTAAAGCCGACCTAAGGACGACTATATAAGGCGAATCTAAACCCTGAAGCTGGGGATCGACTCATCAACATCAAAAGATTTAGAGATTAGACTTAGGCGGCTAGAGTTAGGGTTCTTGTTCAAACATCTTGTAATTCTCGTTTGCCTACCTAATAAAACATCTCTTCAAGTCTTTATCTTTGCAAATCTCTCTGAACACTCACGAAATAATAGCTTAACCCCTGTTCCGTAGTACTCAAAAAGAACCTACACGAAAATCGCCTAACAGTTTGGCGCTAGAAGGAGGGGAGTAATCCAAACTACGTGATGGTGACGGTGGAAGAGCAAAACGATCTACCCGAAGCTACTCCGAGAGAAGTCGAGCTTCAAAGACAGCAAGGCTTGGGAAAGAGCTACAGACGACCCGGAGCTCTCTTCGGAAGTACAAAGCCTAAAGGAGAAGCTTGACGAACACTCTAAATATCTGGAGCAAAGCGCCGAGAAGCTCGGTCGGCTCAAATCAGAAAATCTTGCCCTCTGGGACGAGAACCAGGCTCTCAACACGGCCAGCAACAAGAAGCGCCGCTTAAGAGCCAGGATCCGATCCATGCAAGAACTCGAGACATCTAGCTCCGGAGCCGGAGTTGCACACCCATCTCCAGTACTCGACGGAGATGGGGCACCGCGCGAGAAGACTGGAGCCGCCCAGGTTCACGACATAGAAGACAGCGATTCTGAGCTAGATCCCGAGCGAGAAGCTCCCAACGGCACAGCAGCGGCAAGGCCCTCCTCCAAGGCCTACCTGAACAGATGTTCGCCGAGAAGTTCGACGCTATACAATCCCTAGTGGAGAGACTTCCAGGAGTGGCTCCCCCAATCCGGAAGAGCAACCCCAACTCTTACGCAGAATCTCCGTTCATGGACGAGATCTCCCTGATAGAGATGCCGAGTGATATACTATGAATTTGACCCAATTTTATTCATGGTATATAATATTTTTATGATAAATTTAATCCATTTTGGAGTCTAGATAGCATATTTACAGGTTCATGAGCAATTGGAGGAAAGATGGTGTTTTTGGAGCATTTTGGAGCACTTTAGTGATTTCACCCGAGATGACCATATCGACCACTCGAGGTCGACACGGAGAGAGACGCGTCAATCGATACAACTTCAGTGATATCGATCGATATTAAACACACAGAAGCCCAGTTTGGTAACAGCCGACTTGAAGTCCAAGACTCCATCTATTTACCAAAATACCTCTGACGAGTTTTAACCTATTTAGTATTTATGTCTTGCCTAAGTGTTTTGGCAAAGAAGAAGTTTTTTTAGACATAGTTCCTACCTAAAGGTTTTTCATACCATTGTTTTGTGAGAGAGAGAGAGAGTTACAATTGAGAGCTTTCTTGAACACCTTTATTTTCTATCTATTCTATCTATGTAGTTTTATTTAAATGTTATGATGTTTTACTTGGCTATGTCTGAGTAAACACCTTTGTTAGATTTAGGATTCAAATAGGTTTTGAGGGATTAGCCCCAAATATGAATACTTGAGCATGTGATATTCATCTTAGAAGATTGTTCTTAATTCTTGTATTGGAGTAGCTAACCTGTACATGATGACAGTGGATATTATCCTTGGATCTATCTTCTTTGAGTAAGAATTTTCTAGGCGCAAGCGACAGCATGGTCTAACAAATCTCAAGTGAATTGTTATCAACCCGCGCTTAAAGCTTACTAGAGGCGCATCGATCGATTCTCCTATAGAGACATCGATCAATTGACACGAGGCTATGTTGATCGATACGTGCGACAGCAGGTCGATCGATGCCTTCCTAATTATGACCTGGGCTTAGTAGTGAATCATTGGTTCTAGTAATAGATAACCCAGAAAACAACAATGGTATGGTTATTGTTACCGTTGGGTTCTATAATATCATGCAAGCATCTCAGATAGGCATTCATACTATTATAATCCTTATAACCTGAATAGTATCCTAAGTCTAACACCTTCATCATATCTGTTAAACACCCCCTAATCAATCACTTGAGTAATTGTCTTGCTCAATAGTTTTAATTTTACTTGCAATTTACTGCTCTGAAATCTTCAACCTAGCTTAGTTACAATAAGATCTAGTGTGTTCCCTAGCTCCCTGTGGATTCAATCCCTAAGTACTACAACTTGACCTCTTTTGATGAGAGTAAGGTTGCTCTAGGGTAATTTTATCATCATATCAAATTTGGCGCCGTTGCCGGGGAGGTTTGATCGCCATTTGATTTTATTTAAGTCTAGGTTTGCTTTTACTTTACTACTTGTTACTGATAAAATTTTTCTTTTCTATTCAGCTGCATGCCCAGCATAACCAGAAGCAAAAAGAACTAGGAACTTTTGTCTACTGATCCATCTGCTTTGGAACGTTTAATCCGCAAATAGATTCGTCCCACATCGATCGATACACCCGTTTGTGCATCGACCGATATTCATCAATAACCGTCTACCGAGTTTCAGACACCGTCGACCAATACCAGCTCACCAACATCGACCGATCTCATTCATCTGACATCGACCGATACCCTTTCATCCACATCGACCGATACTTTTCAGTACCCGTCGACCAACATCTTCCATCCGGCATCGACCGATACCGCAATCCGTATGTCGATCGATACTGACCCAAAGAAATGGTCGCGACATTGATACTCATGCGAGACGACGAAGGTAACCTGTGTGACCAAGAAGGTCACCTGCGTAATGCAGCAGGTCAGAGAATTAATGATCAGGGGGCTGCAATCCCTGATCTAGAAGCTGAGGCTGCTGCAGCCGCTGCTTAAGCTGCAGAAGGAGCCAACCGAAACAGATCTCTGGCTGACTACAACCATCCAGATCAATACTACGCCAACAGATCTGCCATCCGTCCTCCAGACATACAGAGGGCTGATTTTGAGGTGAAGCCTCAATACTATACACTTGTAGGACAGACACTCTACAGTGGAACATCCAACGAGCATCCTATGGACCATCTAGAAAGGTACGAGGATCTCATATCTGCTATCAAAGCCAATGGAGTCCCAGCTGACTACCTACTTTGCAAGCTCTTCAAGTACTCTCTTACTAGAGAAGCTTTGCAATGGCTTAAGCAACTACCACCAGGATCTCTTACATCCTGGGATGATATCAAGAATGCTTTCATTAATTTCTTTGATGAGGCATGCGCAGAAGAGTTGAGAAGCAAGATTGCTACATTCACGCAGAAGCCTACAGAGCCTTTCCGACATTGTTGGGTTCCGTTTCAAGTCTTATCAGAGAGATTGTCCACACCACGGATTCAATAAAGTGCAGCTGCTCAGCACTTTCTTCAGAGGTTTAGATCTGACCTATCATACAGCACTAGACACAGCTAGTGAAGGAAACTTCAACACCAGGAATCCAGAAGAGGCTGTGAGACTTATTGAGAACTTGGCAATTAGCAGCAGAACCAAGAACACTGATTATGAGAGAAGGAAATTGGCCAATGCTCTTGGGAAGGAGCAGTTGGACGAGCCAAATTGGACAGTGTTAACAAGCTTCTAAGGAAGCAGGTTAGCTTTGCAGAAGATGTAGAAGCTATAGAGACTGATGAGGAGAGATATGGAGAAGAAGTGAATGACATAGGAGGATTTCAAAGGCTTGGAAATCAGAATGGAAACATGAACTTCTATGGAAACAATCAGAGGAGCAACTACAATCAGAATTCACAATATCAGAAACCCATCAGCAACAGCAACTACAGCAACAACAGGAATCTCAACAATTCTTTCTACCAAAATCCACCACCACCTACTCAGGAGAGCAAGACTGAAGCAATGCTTGATTCATTTCTAGAGGGTCAGCAGAGGCTTAATGTGGATTTCAATGGAAAGATAGATGCTGCATACAATAGCCTGAATGCAAAGTTTGACACCTTGAGCACTCATGTGAAGAAGTTAGAGACACAGGTGATTCAAACAGTCGAATCTATTAAGAGGCAAGAAGCCTTAATAAAAGGAAGAGAGGAAGATCTCATCAAACACCACATCAATGCCATCACAGTAGATGATTTCTGGCAAGTGGATGATAATGAGAAACTTCAAGAGGGAGACTTTGAAGTAGAGAGCTCCATGAGCATCGGCAGTTCTCACTGGTGTCGACCGACGCCAGATGATAGTCATTGATCGACATGGGAAGATGACTATCGATCGACGTTCGAGTTACCACATCGACCGACAGAGTCCACCAAGTCTACAGCCACGAACAGATCAGTCCGAAATATGACACACGCAGAGTTTGCAGCAAGACACCCGAACCCACCCCACCCTTTCATCGATCAATCTCGTGAGGATGATATCGATCGACACCATCAACCGCACATCGATCGACGTACAATCATTAAAAAGCAAGTGCAGCTACCAAAGATAGATGTAGCCCAACTCTATGCACTCAGATCCCGACCCAAACCTACAGAAAATCCACCAGAAGAAGTTGACGATACATCAGAGCCTATGGAGATATAAAAGGAAAGTGCGAAGAGAACCCTACGGAAAAGGAAAGAGAAGGTTCCCTAACACTATAAAAGAGAGGCTAATGCAAAGGAGTTGGAAAACTTAAAGAAGAGAGTTCTAAGGATCCCACCAGAGAGACCCTTTGACGAAGCATACTTCACACACAGATTGTGGATGTTCTTCAGAGAGACAAGAGTAACAGAGGCTGATACTGAGAAGATGTTCAATCAGATCAGAGAAGATATGCAAAAGAAGATCACATTGAAGAAGAAGAGTGATCCTGGAGAGTTCATTATTTCATGCCTGGTACAAGGAATTGAATTCTCACATGCAATATGTGATACAAGAGCATCAGTCAGCATCCTACCAAAAGTTATGGCAGACCAACTAGGTCTGAAGGTAGAACCTTCCAAAGAATCATTCTACTTTGTAGATTGTTCTAGAAGGAACTCATTAGGAATAATCAGAGACCATGAAGTATAGATTGGTAATGCCCTAGTTCCAGTGACTTCCATGTCCTAGACATCAAGTTAAATTGGAATTCTTCGCTACTACTTGGAAGAGCATTCCTAGCTACTATGGGAGCCGTCTACAACTTGCAAACAAGCGAGATGTGTTTGACACTCATCAACCCAAAGATTCACTATGATCCACTCAAAGTTATCAAGCCACAGACATCCTTCAAAAAGCCTCGAGATGAACCAAAACTCGTAGGAACATGCTATTGTGAAGAAGAGTATGAGACAGAGTACTCGAAATCGATCGACACACATACCGACACATCGATCGATTCTACTGATCCTACATCGATCGACCAGACAGTCATCACATCGATCGATACAAGCAACAATTTTCACTCCACATCGATTGATAGTACACCTATGTACGAAGTTGATCCCTTTCGAGGTCACTACTTAGATGGGATTTGGGAACCAGACTACTACCAGCCTACATGCGCAATAGAGACAAGAGATGAAGAGTATGATGAGGACTACAACAGGAACATACCATATTCATAAATCCGTAGAGAAGATGAGGTATACCACCCTTCCAGTGGAGATAGAAGATGTTGAGTATGATGAAGATTTTTGGGAAGAAAGAGAGATTGAGTACTCTTTCATTCATAGAGATGAAGTGCTCACCCGATATGTTTCCCACCCATTCATTCCAACAAGATCGTATTCATCAGCCTACAAGGATGACACCAGTCTCAATCAGATCCCAAGATCAGACAAAAGGAAATCGATCAACACCAGCATCTACACATTGATCGATACGACAGTTTCAAAGACGCGAGATGATTGGCCAGCACACTTCTATCCAATCTTTGCCCTAGGAGCTACTACACCTTCCCAATATATGGAAGAATTCAATGAGAACCGCAAGGAAGAACCAGCTACAGACCACCAAGAAGTTCTCACTAGAGATGGATCAAGATCACATGGAACCATGCTACCAGAATCGATCGACGCAACACTGTCAACATCGATCGATACTGGTCCAAGACGAGGGCAAAACGAAGAAGAATCGATCAACATACATCATGACGTATCGATCGATATGAGTCAAACCGACATTGAGAGAAATGGAAATTTCAAAATTGGAAATTTGGTTGATGATTACTACTATAAAAGGAGCCACGGGGTAGAAGCAATTTCACAAACCCTAGAATCAGACAAGATGCATCAGCCACCTTCCAACCCTAAGCCATATGGAGAAGAATTCAGTTGCAATTTTTCCCATCAGCTACCCAACACGAAATCGATCGACGAGCATTCTACCGCATCAATCGATACTCAACCCTTACCATTCGATTTACATAATGATAATAAGTTAGATTATGGATATCTAACACCTGATGAGTTTGGTATTTTCAGGGATCCAGAAGGCAATGCAAGAGCTATGGATGGCCGTATCCTACAAGTATCCAAAGAAGTCATCGCAGACATTCTTGCTATGGCCAACGGACCAGACAACCTATTCTTCAAGAAACGTGACGATCCAGAGTATCAGAAGATGATAGCCGACGCAGACTATGCAATAGCCTGCGGGAGAGAGCCTTACTTCATATACAACTATCAACTAGAAGATGCGAAAACGATCGACGGAAACACCTCCGCGATAAGGTACTTCCCGAGTACCAGGAAGAAAAGGATAAGTATGGAGTATACAAAGACATGTATGGACGTCCATGAAGCATCACAGGAAAAGTCTTTCCAGTATCCACCATCCACATTAGAGACATCTTGCAAAGAGCTTCGCTATGTAAGCCATCATTCTTATGCTTACCAGAGCATCGGGAAGAATTCACTCAAGCTACACCTTCAGATCCAAATCCTTACAACAGAGCAGAGATGGATGAGAGGCTCAATGATATCTACACCGTTCAATATGATTCCATGAATGATTTCAAGAGCAAACTTGATAGTATCTACCATCCACTCAATGACAAGATTACATGGTTGACGAAGAACATAGAGCACCTTGCAGACGACGTTACCACCTAATGAGGCAGACAACACAAGGAGATTCAGCAAGGAAGCCCTGGAAACCTTCGACATCCAACGAGTTTCCACACAAAACATCGACCGAGGACAGATTGATACCATCGACCGATGCAGCTTAAAAAAGATCGATCGATACCAACTTCAAGGATTCGATCGATAGACGCTTTACAAGATTGGAAGAGAAGTTATATTCTTTTGAGGAAATATTTGGTAGTTCCTACTACCCCATGAGTGATGATATGAATGCACTCGAAACACGAATGGATGCTTTGCAGCAAGAGATGGACACGATTCAGAACCAACTTGATTTTCACCTGAAGACATCTCCATCGATCGACATGACTATTCGCACATCGATCGATCATCAGCAAGCACCAGCAGAGAACCAACAACAATCGATCGACAGCAACAACTGCGCATCGATCTACACCAGCATTCCAGCACAATACAATTCTATGAAAGAGGAGATACTCAACACCATCAAGACATATAACAAATGGGAAGAACAAGCCTTAAAGGAGAAACTTGATGTGTTCTACTGCAGCCTCAACAGCAACATCAACTGGGTAGCCAAGAGAGATGAATTGATGCAAAAAGAATTTGATTTCCTCCGCAACAAGCAGAAGCAGTCACCATCGATCGACACAGACGACACCACATCGATCGATATGGAGACAAGCGAGCATAATGGATGGAATACATAATTCCATTACAAACCAAAGTATGGAGTTAGAGCTTATGATACTTATCAGAGAAAGAAGAGAAGCTGGACAGACACAAAAGAGGATCCAGCCACTCAACGAAGAAAAGCAACCTACACCAAGAAAGAAGATGACAAGATGATAGCTGAGATCTATGAAGCCTTACAATATTCAGAGGAAGAATACTTCCGAAAGTTTGATGTCATCTATTCCCTTCAATAGCAGCATTGAAGCTCTGCATCACGGACAGAGGGGATAGACAAGGAGATCAAGGCTACTCAGAGACAAAATGCAACTCGCCCTTCACCCTACACATCGACCGATATGCCAACACGTGCATCGATCGGCGAGGGCACTACGACATCAATCGACATTGAAGCAACAACATCGATCGACACTGATACACCATCAATCTGACAGGAAACCATCACGGACGGACTGGGTGTGCTACTTTCAATACATGAGGAACTGTCAGAGCCATCAGCGTATGCTTATAATAAGCTTGGAAAGCATTGGTCCAACATTGAGAACTTTGAGAGGAGGCTACATTTGCTGACAGATGAGTTAGCCGATATGCAACAGAGATGGACCAGATCAGATGATGCCACAAGAAGCTTCACTGCAACTCAGTCCACAGAACAAGAGGATGTTTGCACACCAGCAAACAACTTCTTTCACACCAACTAAGACATTCAACCTCCAAAGTCAAGCTAAATTACTGTAAAAAAGCGCTGAGTGGGAGGCAACCCACTATTAGGTAATATCATTTATTTTATTCACTACAGGTATTTATTTTCGTTTTTTATATTTAAAAAAAAAGATCCGAGTAGACGTTTTGCCATCTCTATCGACCGACGCGACAAAGTTGACATCGATCGACGACACTACATCCGCCACGATCGACACGCTTTCATCTATATCGATCGATATGGTCTCGGTCAGGTATAACGTTCTAACTTGTTCAATTTCACATTTATATTATGGTTTTTATAAACTCCAACTATTTTACACTAGGACAATATAATTTAAGTCTCGGGGGATTACTAATGATTATCTACTATTTTGAGTCTTATTTAAAAATGTTTTCAAAAAATTTTTATTGAGTCAAGAAGGGGACAATGATCTTATCTAGATTTATTACTTGTCATTTAACCACTTTCTAAACCAGTCTTAGATTCACTGATTACAGAAGTACTAGAGATACTAAAGTGGATCAACCTGTCTACTATGTTTGCACCTACTGAGAGTGTTTGAAGGAACCAAAGCTCACCTCCAACCTAATACTGACATTACCTGCGTATCTTGGGTCTTGGTATACATTGGATCGGGTTCCTCCTGCAAGTCTGGAAGGTTAAAGTATGTGTGTTTCTGGTTCCCTTCTCTCTATCTCTTCAAGCACCCTAGATATAAAAGATTGAGATGATTTCCTGGAAGATGCAGAGGGGTAGGAGTGTCTCCTATGACCCCAGTATTCTGATTCAGAAAGGAATGATCACACACTGTGGAAACGAGGGGTAGAAGTGTATCCTGTGACCCCATTATTCGCTACACTATCCAAATAAAAGCTACAAAAGTAGAAAAGTCAATAAGATGAACAAGATGGACTGCATCAGCATCACTGTTCATTGAAATTGAAACTATAAGGATTTAGAGAAGAGAGAAAGAGGAAAGAAAGAGATCAGAGAAGACTACCTATGTGTTCAGAAACTTGTTTGAGTAAGAACCCATGTGTCCTTTGATCGATACTCCCAAGGTAAAGCCAACACTTTCATTTTATGCAAGAAATGAGGTTAGTAGAGGGGATTATCAGACATGATTGATTGAGTTGTTAACTAGGAGAACTTGGTTGCTATACTAGGATATGGTGTAATGTAGTTTTGTAGTTAGGATGATTATGACTTGGCTTGCACTACTAGGAAGATATGACTAAGTTCTTTAAACTTTTTGAGTCCCTGCTGTTTTCAAACCTTTTCCAGAGAGACTACTAGTTGTTTTTGCTTGAGGGCAAGCAAAAGGGTAAGTCTGGGGGAGTTGATATACCATGAATTTGACCCGATTTTAGTCATGGTATATGATAGTTTTAGGATAAATTTGATCCATTTTTGGAGTCTAGATAGCATATTTACAGGTTCAGGAGCAATTGGAGGAAAGATGGTGTTTTCGGAGCATTTTGAAGCACTTTAGAGATTTCACCCGAGATGACCATATCGACCATTCGAGGTCGACATGGATAGAGACGCGTCGATCGATACACCTTCAGTGATATCGATCGATATTAAACACACAGAAGCCCAGTTTGGTCATAGCCGACTTGAAGCCCAAGACTCCATCTATTTACAAATATACTCCTGGCGAGATTTAACCTAATTATTTAGTATTTATATCTTGCCTAAGAGTTTTGGCAAAGAAGAAGTTTTTTTAGACATAGTTCCTACCTAAAAGTTTTTCATACCATTGTTTTGTGAGAGAGAGAGAGTTACAATTGAGAGCTTTCTTGAACACCTTTATTTTCTATCTATTCTTTCTATGCAGTTTTATTTAATTGTTATGATGTTTTGCTTGGCTGTGTCTGAGTAAACACCTTTGTTAGATTTAGGATTCAAATATGTTTTGAGGGATTAGCTCCAAATATGAATACTTGAGCATGTGATATTCATCTAAGAAGATTGTTCTTAATGCTTGTATAGGAGTAGCTAACCTATACATGATGACAGTGAATATTATCCTTGGATCTATCTTCTTTGAGTCAGAATTTGCTAGGCGCAAGCGACAGTATGGTCTATCAAATATCTGGTGAACTGTTATCAACTCACGCTTAAAGCTTACTAGAGGCACATCGATCGATTCTCTTATAGAGACATCGATCGATTGACGCGAGGCTATGTCGATCGATACGTGTGACAGCAGGTCGATCGATGCTTTCCTGATTATGACCTGCGCTAAGTAGTGAATCATTGGTTCTAGTAAGAAATACCCAGAAAATGACAGTGGTACGGTTATTGGTACCGTTGGGTTCTATAATATCATGCAAGCATCTCACATAGGCATTCATACTATTATAATCCTGATAACCTGAATAGTAATCCTAAGTCTAACACCTTCATCATATCTGTTAAACACCCCCTGATCAATCACTTGAGTAATTGTCTTGCTCACCAGTGTTAAGTTTACTTGCAATTTACTGCTTTGAAATCTTCAACCTAGCTTAGTTACAATAAGATCTAGTGTGTTCCCTAGCTCCTTGTGGATTCGATCCCTAAGTACTACAACTTGACCTCTTTTGACGAGAGTAAGGTTGCTCTAGGGTAATTTGAGCATCGTATCACCGAGGAAGTTCTCTTTTCCAAACATCAAGATGTATGACGCAACCGGAGCCCCGGACGATCATGTCGCCCAGTACAAAGGATGCTAGCAGTAGCACTTCCAAGGGAATCTTGCGAATCTACCATGTGCAAGGGGTTCTGTTCTACCCTGATCAGAACCGCACTCCAGTGGTATATAAATCTGCCCTCTAGGTCAATATCCTCTTTCGCAGTCCTCAGCGACAAGTTCGTGGAACAGCTCGGAAGTTGTCGGGACCAAGAGAAAACATCGGAAAACCTCTACGAGATCCTCCAGCATTGGTCGGAACCTTTACGCACCTACATAGCTCGCTTCAACTAGGAGAAAGTGGCAATCTCCGAATGTAGCGTCCCTACAGCTGTCTCAGCCTTCAAGAGAGGTCTACTCCCAGACGGAGAGCTCTATAAGGAACTCACTAAATATACCTGCAGAACCATGGAGGACGTGCTGTCCCAAGCCTAGGCTCAAGTAAAATGGGAAGAAGATGTCGCCAGCCGCGCCAAAGCAGAGCAAAAACAAGACCAGAAGGCTGTCAAGCCTGATAGGAGCGATCGAGAAGAGAGAACCTCTCAGAAATCAGCTAGGGACTCTGGAATTCGGAACCGGGGTAGATATCCAAGCCGATCAGCAGACAAAATGGAAAGGATGTCTGTGTCCACATGGCCAGACATCTCTCATCTCTCCATATCCAAGCCGGAACTAGTCAACGTCTTGAGGCAGATGGGCCAACAAGTCAAGTGGCCACAGAAGATGAAGGGACCCGGTTCTTTCTGGAACCCGGATCTCTGGTGTGAATTCCACCGCGATCATGGACATAGGACAGAGGACTGCATCGCCCTACGAATTGAAGTCAACGAACAGCTCCAGAAGGGACATCTTCGGGAGTTCCTCTCCGAAAAGGCTTAGGGACATCTGAGCAAGGAGACATCCGAGAAACCCACGAAGGCTACTCCCGCTTCACCGCCTTGACAGGACCGGGTAATCCCCTTGTTCTTGGCCTCCTCAAGGACCACCGTTTTATACTGGTCCAGCGCCTTGGCCAAATCCCACCGATCACTCTGCTTCCTTATCCATTCCCTCATTAACTCCCAGCGAGCAACACTCCCACCCCATTCACGGCCATTACCATCTCAAGTTTGAAGTTTTCTCCAGCCGTCTTGATATCTTCCGCCAACCTTTGATTCTCTTGACTAGTAGCCAACGCATCAGCGGAGGCTTCTTCGGCGGTCTTCTCCGATGCCTTCAATTTTTCTTAAGGTCTCGGACCTCCAGCTCCAGAGCCTTACGACGGTCCTTTTCCTCCGAGGCCTCACGCTTCAGAGCTTCGAGCTCCTTTCGGACAGATGAAGCATCCTCGGTAGATAACAGTTCTCCTTGATGGAAGAGCTGGGAAACAGTCTGCAAGAATACGGGATATTCGTCAGAACCTAAAAAAGAACTTCAGAAGGCATGCAGGGATTTACCTGAAGAAGTCCAGCCTAGAGAACCTGGATCACCTCCGAGGTATCTCCATGCGGGAAGACGGTTCCATCCTTAGGAAACACCGGCATATTCAAATTAGTCAGAGCTGTGGCCAGGATCCCCAAAGAGTGACCTATGTCGGCTGATTGATGGGACGACCTAGTCATCACCCCGCCACCTCTAGTCTTTCTCCCTTGAGACGAAGAGGTCGGCTCCGTCTTTTCCACAGTAGCACGACGACTGCCGGTAACAACCGCGTCATCCCCGAATACCGTCCGGCTAGCGGATCCTCTTTTTGCAGACATCACCTTGGCCGCCTCCTGATAAGCCGCAAAATCATCGGCAGCACTCCCTGACATGTTCCCTGCACACGAATCACCATCAGATATCACATAAGATAAGGAGAGATCGTGAATGAATACTTACTCCAAAGGCTGCTACGTCGCAATACGGTCTCGCCGACTAAGATGTCCACTTGACGACGATCTAGAGGACGCTATCGAGCGCGGAGAACTTTGCTTTCCCCTTCTGAGGGACAGGGTGAGTTCCAGCTGCAAAGAAACACACGAAGAATAAAGAGACAGCCAATCATTGGCAAGACTTAACCCTGTCCTACGACTATTAAAGGCCCATTTTTTATTAAAAGCCAGTCCTTTTCGCTCGGCTTTGGGTAGCTCCTCCACGATCGGCATGCCACTGCAAGGACGAAGATATAAACGCCCCTCTCCTCCGTTGAGGGGAGCCAAACGGTAAGCAAACAGGACCTCATTAGTACCAAAGGACAGGTGCTCCAGATCACCTAGGTTCTGGATAGCTATTAGGATTCTCCAGGCCGGAGGGTTCAGCTAGGAAGGAGAGATCTCGAAGAGATCACATAAGCCAATAATGAAAGCCAGTCTCGAAGAAAGCCTCATAAACGGCAATCTCCCCCGGAGCGTGGATGGAAGCTCGCTCTTCTGAAGTCGGAGCCCGTAAAATGACATGAGGAGGTAAGGAATATTTACTTCGCCACTCTACCAAATTGTCATCGACGACCGACGAAGCAGGGCCCACCGGTAGAGGAGAAATATAAGCGTATGTTAACGGCAAGGGGGTGGACAAATCGCAGTCGAGCTCTACGCTCCAGTCTTCGCCAGCAAGAATCCTCAAGAAGATATGGTCCAAGCGGACAACACTCTTTCCATCAAGAGATTGGTATCATTAGGAGGCTCAAATTCGGTCCACCTTCCTCAAAAATCTTGGGTTCCGATCTTATCTAAATTCACGGACTCCGATCCAGACTCCTCCCATTCGTGAACTCCGAGATCACTTCTAGAAAACCGAGCCCCGCTAAAACTCCGCATAAGACTCCGACCTAAGAGAAGATTCCAGGACACGGAACTACTAAAGCGAGGTCCTGCCTAAGGGAAGCCTGCTGAGAATTAGCAACGCCGGTTGACTTGAGTGCACAGGTTATTCCCCAAATTCGATGATGAAATCGATAAATAAGGGGCAAACTGTTGGGGAAAATACTCAGGTATCATTTTCCTCCAGGCTCCAGGCAGGACTCAGACATCCGGGCCCCTGAAAAAGAGTACCCCGGGTCCTCACTATCAGGAACTCAGGAACTACCCTTTTTCCCGGAAAAATTGAAAACTTCCGACAAAGAGAACCTTCAATATTTCCGAATATGGAAGAATTCTCCTTACTCAGACAGACTAAAGCCGACCTACGGACGACTATATAAGGCGAATCTAAACCCTAAAGCTGGGGATCGACTCATCAACATCAAAAGACTTAGAGATTAAACTTAGGCGGCTAGAGTTAGGGTTCTTATTCAAACAGCTTGTAATTCTCGTTTGCCTACCTAAAAAACATCTCTTCAAGTCTTTATCCTTGCAAATCTCTCTGAACACTCACGAAATAATAGCTTAACCTCCGTTCCATAGTACTCAAAAAGGATCTACACGAAAATCCCCTAACAGTAACCACCTTACCTGCCCGTCAGGACGACCTGACACACGCCATCGACCCCCAGAAAGCAGGGATAGGAAGTACTCTTGCAGCGGCTCCGAGCCTAGACACCAACAACCCCACCGAGTACTGTAGCGAGTCAAAAGGTAATGATGGTAAACCAACAACCCTCTCTCACACCACGCATATAAAAGGAAGGAACCAGGACCAGAGGACGGGGGGGGGGGGGGGAGGGAGAAACCGAACGGAATTTAGAGAGAGAAACATTAGACAGAGAAATCACTTTGAGTTTCTAAGTTTGTCTCAGGACAACGTGTTCTTCTTTTGTATCTCTTTTCGGTCTTCTGTTTACACTTCAATAAACGAACCCTTAGCCCACTCTAAACACACAAAACCCTTAATCATTGTCTTCTAATCTCCATTACCGGATTTAGGTTCAACAATTGGCGCCCACCGTGGGGCTGAAGGATTTCTAACGCACAAAGTAAAGCCATCCGAAAGAAAGATGCCGTCCTCCGATCAAGACGATACCACGACTGCGTCCGCATCTGATTCGGAGACGTCCTACGTCCCGAGAATCCCTACTTCTCCACTCTCACCGCCGGCCGAAACAACCCGAATGCCAGTCAATTCATCCCGAAGCCGAGGCGAATTACCGACGGCCCGATATAACTCCTCCGCTGTACTCAGATACCTGCTTAGCAGACTCGATGAAATGATCCAGGAGATAGAAATCCGAACCGCGGTATTAAATGAGGCCCAAGCCGCTTGCAATAACCGAATCGATGAGCTTGAACAGCTGGTGGCCAGGCTACAAGTCAGATCGGAAGTCCAGGCCACCAGAATCCAAAGGACCCGAACAGCAGACCGAACGCTCGCGAATACGCACCGCCAGGAGATGACTGCGGCCCTAACCAAATAAGTCAGAATCCTAAGGGATCTCCTGATCCAGCCGCGCACCTCAAATTTTTGTGTAGATCCTTTTTGAATACCACGGAACGGAGTACTCAAAAAGGATCTACACAAAAATCCCCTAACAATTTGGCGCTCGAAGGAGGGGAGTAATCCAAACTACGTGATGATGGCAGTGGACAAGCACGACGAACTATCCAAAGCTACCCAGAGAGAGGTTAAGTCTCCAAGGCAGCCCGACGATCCACGGGATCCAGCTCCCTACACGACGGGCGAAGAAAAATGCAGCCTCAAAACAAAGACTCGGCCCCCTTCAGATCTAGGAGCGCCTAGCCCCGAGGCTAAGATCATATGTCCATCATCAGCCCTCGACGAAGGAAGGGCATCACGCGAGGAAGCAGGAACTATTCACGCTCACAATACAGAGGATAATGACTCAGATCCCGGGACCAATCAAGAAGCATCAGACATGACGGCAGCATCAAGGTCCTCCGCGGTCTACCCGGGGCAAGATCAGACAATAAACGTCATATCCAGTGGCTCAGAAGCATATGCAATATACTCGGCAGCCGCGCAGAGAGGCACCCAAGATAATCTTCGGAGTCTGGGGTCGATACATTCAGAGATCAACCCCCAAGCACTGACAAGATAAGTTTCACAGCTAAGGAGCAGGAGCAGGTCCTCGCTCCCCATCATGACGCCTTGGTCGTATTACTCACAGTGGAAAATTGCCTGGTAAGGAGAGTTCCGGCAACATCATCTTCCAAGCTGCCTATCAAGGGCTGGGATTGGACGAGCACGCCCTCACACGGAAAGTGATTCCACTCATTGGGTTCAGCAGAGAAGTCAAACATACTTCAGGAGAGGTAACCTTACCTTTCTACACAGAAGGGATCAGTATGCCAACCAAGTTCCTGGTTCTCGATTGTTCTTCTTCGTACAACGTGATCCTAGGACGACCCCGTATCCATGATATGGGGGCTGTTCCCTCAACGCTCCATCAGCTAATCAAGTTCCCAACACCCTGGGGCATAAAAGTGATCAAAGGAGACCAGGTGAACTTCCGCTCGTGCTACGAAATCACCCTGAAGACTAAGGGTCCATCACAGCTTAACAAGGAGACTCAAGCCCAACACTCTGAAGAGCCGGAGGTCGAGTATTTGGACGACGTGCCTCTGATCGAAGGAGAGCACGCTAAATACCTCAAGATCGGTTATAAGTTGGAGGAGGGGATGAGAAGAAGATTGGTAGATTTCCTCATATCTAACTCCGACTGCTTCGCCTGGTCCCATACCGACATGCCAGGAATCGATCCGGAAGTCATCATGCACAAGCTACAGGTGGATCCCTTGTACCTGCCGGTCAGGCAAAAGATAAGGAAGTTCGCCCCCGAAAGGGATGCTATAATAAATGAGGAAATCAAGAACCTCCTCGACGCAGGGTTCATCCGCGAAGTGCAATACCCCGAATGGCTAGCTAACGTGGTAGTAATGAAAAAGAAGAATGGAAAGTGGCGAGTCTGCATAGACTTCACGGACTTGAACAAGTACTGTCCAAAGGACCCCTTTCCCTTGCCACACATCGACAAACTCGTCGACGCTACAGCAGGACATCAGCTCATGAGCTTTATGGATGCATTCCCTGGCTACAATCAAATTCTCATGCACCCCGAGGATCAAGAGAAAACTTCGTGTATTACATCAAGGGAGATGTATTGTTATAAGGTCATGTCTTTTGGCCTAAAGAACGCCGGATCCACCTACCAAAGGTTGGTAAATACAATATTCGCAGATCAGATCGGACAAACGATGGAGGTGTACATTGACGACTTGTTGGTCAAATCTCTGGATGCTGAGGACCACGTCTCGAACCTACATCAAGCCTTCTCTACTCTCCGGAAGTACCATATGAAGCTCAATCTGCTAAATGCTCATTTGGCGTTAGGTCCGGCAAGTTCCTTGGATATATCGTGACCCGCCGGGGCATCGAAGCCAATCCAGACCAGATCAGAGCTATTCAATCAATTCCTCCCCCAACAAATATCAAGGAGGTCCTGAAACTAACCGGGAGGATGGCAGCCTTGAGTAGATTCATTTCCAGGCTTTCCGACAAGTCTCACGCCTTCTTCGAGATTCTCAAGAACCCAAAGGACTTCCTATGGACCGAGAAGTGCGAGGCAGCCCGTCACGAACTCAAGGTCTACCTCACTACCTCACAGCTACCAGTCTACTATGTGAGTAAGGCTCTCCTTGAAGCCGAAACCCGTTACAGTCACCTAGAGAAGTTGGCTCTAGCCTTAATGGTAGCTGCTCGGAAGCTACGACCTTATTTCCAGGCGCACCCGATCGTGGTCGTCACCTCTTATCCAATAAAATTGGTACTCCACAAACCAGAAATTTCCGGGCGCCTCGCCAAGTGGGCAGTGGAGTTAGGGGAATACGACGTAGTCTTCCGACCAGCTACTGCTATAAAGTCCCAATTCCTAGCGGATTTTGTTTCTGAGTTCTCTCCCAACATGCTCCTGGATCTAGAACAAGAGAATTTCCTCCAAGATAAGGCGACAGCGGAAGGAGTATGGATTTTGTATGTGGATGGATCCAGCAAGTCAGAGGAGCCGGAGTAGGGATAGTACTCACTTCACCTACGGGGAACACGGCTTCACGAGCCGTAAGATGCAATTTTAAGGCAACCAACAACGAAAGTGAGTACGAGGGCCCTGATCGCCGAATTAACCCTAGCTCAACAAATGGGCGCTGAAAAAATTCAGGTCTACAGCGACTCTCAGCTGATAATCAACCAGGTACAAGGAGATTACCAGGCTAAGGACGACAGCATGATCCTATATCTGGCCATTGCTCAACGCCTTATCAAGAAATTCAAAAGCTGCGTCCTCACTCAGATACCTAGGGAGCAAAACTCACAAGCCGACGCCATCGCCAACCTGGGATCCGCCCTAGAAACTACCATGCAATGGCCAACCACCCTGGAAGAGACGCAACACGAAGATGTGTCCGCCGTAGAGGAAGGCGAGACATGGATGATGCCCATAGTACGGTACCTGGAGGATGATATCCTCCCAGAATATCGTAACGAGAGCAGGAAGATCAAGAAGCAAGCTGCTAGGTACTGTATCTCTCAAGGGAAACTATTCCGAAGATCCTTCTCCGACCCCTACCTCTGATTCGTCGCTCCCCGAGAAGCCGCCAGAATTTTCGTGGAACTCCACGAAGGAGATTGCGGATCCCACTCTAGTGGAAGGAGTTTGGTGTTAAGAGCGAAAAGAGTCGTGTATTATTGGACTACGATGGCTAAGGACGCCAACAAGCAGGCCAAGCACTGCGATCAATGTCAGAGACACGCCCCCGCCTCCAAGCTCCCGCCGGAACATCTCAAATCCATAAGCTCCCCGTGGCCCTTCAGGAAATGGGGCATGGACATTTTAGGGAAATTCCCTATGGCACCAGGTCAAAAGGTCTTCCTCCTAGTCGTCACCGACTATTTCTCAAAATGGATCGAGGCAGAAGCGCTCAGTAAGATCACGGATCTTCAGATCCATAAGATCCTATGGACGAAAGTGATCACCCGCTTCGGGGTCCCACAAGAAATTGTCACCGACAACGGACCGCAGTTCACCAGCCACAACTTAAGAAAGTTCTGCAAAGACTAGGGCATCAAGCTGACCTTCGCCACGCCCAGACACCCACAGTCCAACGGACAAGCGGAGTCTACAAACAAAACCTTGGTCAACATGCTAAAAAAGCGACTGGAAGGCTCCCAGGGAAACCGGGCAGAAGAACTACACGGAGTCCTCTGGGCTCATCGGACCACTCCTAAAACAGCGACGTCGGAAGCTCCGTTCTTGTTAGTCTATGGCGCCGAAGCCATAACCCCCACGGAAATGCAAGTAAGGACAACCGCCTCAGGTCCTATCTCCCAGGAGGAGAACGACGAACTAATGTCCTTAAGCCTCGATCTGCTCGACGAAAAAAGGGAAGCCGCTACGCTAAGAAATTGGTCCTACCAGCGGGAAGTCACCAAGAACTATAATAAGGTCAGAACCAGAACCTTCCAGCAAGGCTGGGTTCTACGACGAGTACCTGAAAACACGACTGGAAAACTCGCCCCCGGGTGGGAAGGACCCTACAAAGTGGTCGAAGTACGAGGAGCGGGAGCCTACAGACTGCAAGACAGCAAAGGTAAATGCATACCATTTCTAATAAGGTCTTCGGACTATAATTCATATTACTACTCTATATTTAAGCATTATGGTTTTGCACTCCTATGTATGCTAAACGTCCACAGACAAAGCTTATATAATAAAATAGTTCCGACTATGAAGGTGTTTGAAAAACCATCATCCTTAAAGGGGCATATAGGGCTGGATCAGGTCCCATGAATCCTCCGATCCCAGCTAAGCCTCAACAATACATGGCACGTCCAAACGGAAAACAAGGGTATGAGACTTAAGGCAGGAATGGGTCTTCGCAAACCCGAGTATGCTTGTCAACACTACCTATAACCTCGATATAGGCCTTGAACCATAGAAATATCGGGGCCCCAGAAGCAAGGGTACTGTAACACCTCAGGTTTAATTCAGGGAATTTGCATATTGCAAAAGTACTGTTACGCAGAGGGAGCAATACACAAACTCCTGCTTCTCCAGACGTGGAAAGCAGAAAAGCCTGTCACTAGGATTTCCGAATCCATACCAGCACCCCTAAGTCTGACAGTGGCTTCCTGCAGAAGTAGAATGAAGCACGGGACTCAATAGTAGTCCTGCCTAGGTGGATGGAATACGGTCCCTGCAAAACCAAAAACTCAGGATTCCTATGAACTCTAAGTTCTTATAAATTTCGGGCTCAAATGTAAAGACTCCAGGGTCATTACAAACAAACGAACTTCCGAGTTCCACACGAACTTCTGAGTTCTCAAACGAACTTCCGAGTTCTCAAACGAACTTCCGAGTTCTCATACGAACTTTCGAGTTCCATATGAATAAACTTCCGAGTTCCATACGAATGAACTTCCGAGTTCCGTACGAACTTCCGAAGTTCCACACTAACTTCTGAGTTCTCAAACGAACTTCCGAAGTTCTCAAACGAACTTCCGAAGTTCTCAAACTAACTTCCGAAGTTCCATATGAATAAACTTCCGAGTTCCATACGAATGAACTTCCGAGTTCCGTACGAACTTCCGAGTTCCACACGAACAAACTCCTGAGTTCTATACGAACTTCCGAGTTCTCAAACGAACTTCCGAGTTCCATATGAACTTCCGAGTTCCACATGAACAAACATCCGAGTTCCATACGAGATCCCGAGTTCCACACGAACGAACTCCCAAGTTCTATACGAACTTCCGAGTTCTATACAAACTTCCGAGTTCTATACAAACTTCCGAGTTCTCGAACAAACTTCCAAGTTCTAAACAAACTCCCAAGTCTACAAGCGAACTTCCAAACCTCTGGGATACATCCCGAGGGTCAGAAACAAAGTTCGACTTCGACAAAAGGAGATTCTTACCACTTGAAGCATGAAAAGGCATTTTGGCAAAAAAAATAAAAATAGATGCATAATAGGAATCGTCAAAGTTACATTATCCGAAGATGGAAACTAAACAAAAACCAACAAGAAAGAAAAAATCTAGAAAGGCAGTCCTGCCGAGAGTCGTAATCCTGTAGACATAGGGGTAGTAGGATGCCCAGACTCCACCGATGGCCGGCCGAACAGGGATAAGTATCTCCGGCATTCTTCACCCGGGTTCCAGCACCCAGTTCTCTCCTCCAACCATTCCTTCATAAGCTCCCACCTAGCCGCCACTCCCACCTGCTGAACCAACCGATCTCTATGAACCATCATGTCTTGAACTTGGCCACGAAGAAAAAGCACTTCAGCAAATAAATTCTGGTGAGCATTCCTCGAAAAGTTGCGGTTAATCCCAGCCCCAGAATCAACTGACGGAAGAGGGGGAGGACCGGATGCCAAAGCTGCAGCCCTTGTCAATCTCAACGAAAGAGCACGAGAAGAGCGTTTTCTCCTCGTCTTCACCCCTTGGTAGCTCCTGAAAATAGCAGATATAGGAAGCTCCACAACATTCCCTAGGAAGAATCGAAGAACGAAAAGTCAACAACATGTCAAATAAAAAACGAGAAGTAAGGAGACCTTACCCAAAAGACGACTATGGCGCAGAGCTTCCTTACTCACTAGGAAGCTCACCCATCGGAACTGTAAATGAATGTTCATCACTAGCTTCGCCACTGCCTCCCCAGCAAAGGACACGGGACGAGACACGTCTGGGGAACCAAGCGATTAGCGAATGCACGAGCTCAAGTAAAGCAGAATAAGCTGAAAATCAAGGGGGCTTACCTACGATACGCCAAAACGTGTGGTAACAGATGGGCTCTTGAACCTTCATGAACACATATGGATTATCCCAGTTGTCTCCAAAAGAATAGTAGCCTCCAGCGCGCCTTGAAGGCTCCCCGACTAGAGGAGTACCATCGCGAGGTCTCAGGAAATAAGACCCGGGTTTACCTACCAATGGGGCAAAACAGTAAGAGTACAGGACCTCATGCACTCCGATATGGAAGCCGCGCAATTCCCCGAGAACCTGTATGGCCATCAAAGTTCTCCAAGATAGTGGAGTGAGCTGAGAAGGACAGAAGCCAAAGTATGAAGACACTTCAGTAACAAGAGAAGGAACGCCATTCCTCATGCCAGCTTCCAGATAATCCTCGTATATAGCCACCTCATTGACTCCTCATCAGGCGCGCGCTCGAACTCGGAAGGATTTATTATTCCAACCGTCGAAGGAATCACATACCTCCTCCGGATCTCAACAAGATCTTCTCCACGAACTTGAGAACGAGGACCATCGTCGAGAAGGTAGGAACGCCTTTGCTTCAAAGGAGCAATTGGAGCCGCCTCATCATCAGTCCCCGAAACTCTCTCCCAAGAAGAAACAGGGGACGAGAAAGGATCATCCGAAAAACAGACGTGGCTTTACATGACCACCCACAGACGCAGCTGGAAACAAGGAGCACTCGGGATTCATCATTACAAAAATCACAAGTCAAGAAAGCTTAAGGCTGCAAGAAGAATGGCGACTTCCTTTTATACACCCAAGCTGCTGACCTCTTCCCAGGGATAAAAGAAAAAAAAATTCCAGAAAAATTTTAAAAACCCTTGTCCGAGAGCTTCCAATCCGGAAAAAGGAAAACTCCCTCCAAAAATGGAAATATTGCGAAGAAAAGGGATCTGCATATCGGAGTTTCCTTTTTTACGAGCATCCTCTCGAAGCGACCATTGGCGAAACCGGAACCTTCACAGCCAGTTCCAAGTCCACAGGAACCACGTTCCAACGACTCAATCATCTTCCAGAAGTTCAAACCTCGCTGACCTCAAATGCTGCTAAAGCTTCCAGATTACTTCAAGAAAGTGAAGCCCCGCTAAGACTCAGCATAGGGCTCCGGCCTAAGAGAAGACTCCAAAACGAGAAATCACTAAAGAAAGGTGCTGCCTAGGGGAAGCCTGCTGAGAATGAGCAACTCCGGTTTACTTGAGTGCACAGGTTATTCCCCGAATTCGATGACGAAATAGAGAAATAAGGGGCAAACTGTTGGGGAAAAATACTCAGGTATCACTTTCCTCCAGGCTCCAGGAAGGACTTAGATCTCCGGGTCCCCGCTACAGAGTACCCTGGGTCCTCATTGAAAGGAACTCAGGAACTACCCTTCCCCCGGGAAAATGGAAAACTTCCGACAGAGAGAACCTTCCATATTTCCGAATATGGAAGAATCCCTCTTATTGAGACCGAGTAAAACAGACCTAAGGACGATTATATAAGGCGAATCAAAACCCTAAAACCGGGGATCGACTCATCGAAACTTCAAGACTTAGAGATTAGACTTAGTCGGCTAGGGTTAGAATTCATATATCGTTCCATGTAATTCTAGCTCTTTGATCTAATAAAACGTCTCTTCAAGTCCATTTCTCTCGAACTCTCGGTCATTCTTTCAAACACATACGAAATCTATAACTTGTTCTCCATTCCGTAGTACTCAAAAAGGATCTACACAAAAATCCCCTAACAGGGGGAATCACGAAAATCGCGATGTTCACCATAATCGATAAACCGGCCGTCTACAACGTCATCCTGGGAACACCGTGGCTACACACTATGGAGGAAGTGCCGTCCTCCTACCACCAATGTCTAAAATTCCCTATTGTGGCCGGGACCCATACGCTGCGAGGAAGCCAGGGAGCCGCCCGAGCATGCTCCATCATGGGACCAAACGAGATCAGAATCAGAAAAGCCTGCAACATGGTCATAAGGGAAGAACCGGCGGAGACGGCCAGGACAGATGAACCACCGAGGGAAGCCATTGATCAGGTCGTCATTGACGACGAGCACCCAGAGAGACGCGTCGGAGTAGGGAGCAAGCTGAACCCCGTGATACGCAAAGAACTGATCAACATCCTCAAGAAGAACGTATCGACCTTCGCATGGAAGACGACGGACATGACAAGAATAGATCCACAGATCATATGCCACAAATTAAATGTCGATCCGATGCACAAGCCTGTCAAGCAAAAATGAAGGAAATTAGGGCCAGAAGCCGCTGCAGTAAACACGGAAGTATAGCTGCTCACAAACGCCGGATCTATCACAGAGGTCAAATATCCAGAATGGCTTGCAAACCCCGTGGTGGTAAAGAAGAAAAACGGATCCTGGAGGGTCTGCGTTGATTTTACAGATCTAAACAAAGCATGCCCAAATCATAGTTTCCCCTTGCCGTACATAGACCGCATCGTAAAAGCTACAGCAGAGAGAAAACTACTCTTTTTCATGGACGCATTCGCCGGATACAATCATATATTAATGCATCCCGAAGACCGGGAGAAAACCTCGTTTATAACAGAGAGAGGGATCTACTGTTACAAAGTCATGCCGTTCGGACTCAAGAAGGCCGCAGCAACCTACCAACGACTGGTGAACAAAATGTTCTCGAAACAATTGGGAAACACAATGGAGGTGTACATCGACGACATGCTGGTAAAATCATTTAGGGCCGAAAGCCACGTCAACGAGTTGCAAGGGTGCTTCGCAATCTTAAACAAGTACAGGATGAAGCTTAACCCGGCAAAATGCACCTTCGCAGTAACCTCCAGGGAGTTCCTGGGATAAATTGTGACGAACAGAGGAATCGAACCGAACCCAAGAAAAATTATGGCGAAAATAGAGCTATCGTCGCTGAGAAACACCCGAGAAGTGCAGCGTCTAACCAGTGTCCAGATCAACGGACAAATTCCTGCCCTTCTACCAGTTTCTATGCGCTAACAAACGATTCAAGTGGGATGACGCGTGCGAGAAAGCCTTCGCCGAACTAAAGAAGTATCGGATATCACCGCCAGTCCTCGCCAAACCAAAAGAGGGAGAGACATTATACATGTACATATCAATCACCGGGTCAGCTGTGAGCGGAGTACTAGTAAGGGAAGAACAAGGGGGAAGAAAGACCGATCTTCTACGTCAGCAAGACACTAGACAATGCCGAATCAAGATACCCAACACTAGAAAAATTAGCCCTCGCCGTCGTGATCTCTGCGCGAAAACTCCGCCCGTATTTCCTGTCGCACTCCATAGTGGTAATGATGATCCAGCCCCTGCGAACATCCTCCACAGTCCGAGCCAATCGGGAAGAATGGAAAAGTGGGCGGTCGAACTCATCAAGCACGACATAGAGTACAAGAACAGGACCTGCGCGAAGTCACATGTGCTAGCCGAGTTTCTCATAGAATTAACGCCAGAACTCGAAAACACCATACCGGACCCGAACGCCGCATGGACTCTTTACGTCGATGGATCCTCGTCACGTGGGAGCAGAATCGGAATCCGGCTAGAGTCGCCCACCAAGGAAATCCTAGAACTGTCCTTCCGACTCGCCTTCCCGGCGTCCAACAACGAGGCAGAGTATGAGGCTCTAATAGCAGGACTCCGTCTGTCGAAGGCAATAGGCGCGAGAAGGATAAACGCCTTCTGCGATTCGCAACTCGTGGCAATTCAATTTTCAGGAGATTATGAGGCGAAGAACGAGAGAATGGATGCCTACCTTAAAATCGTCCAACGACTAGCAGAAGAGTTTGCAAACTTCACTTTAACCAAAATACCAAGGGGCGATAACACGTCCGCAGACGCCTTGGCTGCACTAGCTTCAACGTATGATCTGGCGCAAAGGCGTGTGATCCTGGTGGAAAGCATCGAAAAACCTAGCATAGACGAAGCGTCGAACATGTGCTTAATCAATGGGCAAATCATAAACGACGAGGAAATGGACGAAGAACCACAGGAAGACGATGCACCACGCTTAGAATGGCGAACCGAGATCCTCCTATGTATCAAAAACGGAGACATTCCAGGAGACAAATGGGCAGCAAGACGGCTAAAAGCGCGATGTGCAAATTATATGCACCTGGACGGAAACCTCTTTCGAAGGAAATAACCAGGGGCTTGGCTGGGATGCATCGACGGGGCGGAATTTAACGTCATGAGAGAAACCCATGAAGGAGGAGGAGGAAACCATTCCGGGGGAAGGGCCCTGGCACTGAAGATCAAGAAACTCGGTTTCTACTCGCCAATGATGGAAGCAGACTGCCGCTCCCACGCTGCTCGATGCAAGAACTGCCAACGACACGCATAGACTGGCGAACCGAGATCCTCCTATGTATCAAAGACGGAGACATTCCAGGAGACAAATGGGCAGCAAGACGGCTAAAAGCGCGATGTGCAAATTATATACACCTGGACGGAAACTTCTTCCGAAGGAAATCAACAGGGGCTTGGCTGAGATGCATCGACGGGGCGGAAGTTAGCGTCATGAGAGAAACCCATGAAGGAGGAGGAGGAAACCATTCCGGGGGAAGGGCCCTAGCACTGAAGATCAAGAAACTCGGTTTCTACTCGCCAATGATGGAAGTAGACTGCCGCTCCCACGCTGCTCGACTCAAGAAATGCCAACGACACGCACCGATAATACACACGTCAACCGAGCTGCTCAAAGCAACAACACTGCCAACCCGTTCATGAGATGGGCGATGGACATAGTCGGCCCTCTCCCCTGCTCACGACAACAACGTTACTTGCTCGTCATGACTGACTACTTCACCAAATGGATCGAGGCCAAAGCATACCCCTCCATCAAGGACGAGCATGTCAATAAGTTCGTCTAGAAAAACATCATATGCTGGCATGGTCTCCCATACGAGATCGTGACAGACAACAGATCGCAGTTCATTTCAAACAAATTCGAGAACTTCTGCGCCAGCTGGAACATCCGGTTCAGCAAGTCGTCCCCGCGATTTCCTCAAAGAAACGGCAAGCTGAAGCGACGAACAAAACCATCCTCGAAGGTCTCAAAAAACGACTAGAAGAGAAAAAAGGAATGTGGGCTGACGAACTAGACGGCGTGTTATGGTCCCACAGAACCACACCAAGAAGATCGACCGGAAGAACCCCTTTTTCGTTGTGCCACGGGTGGAAGCGATTGCACCCGCCGAAGGGGCTGTCGCCACGATACGACACCTATTAATGTCGGAGGAAGAGGAATTAAAAAACGAGAGACTCGGCGACCACAACGTGCTAGCTGAAGAAGAACGAGACCAAGCTCTGATAAGAATTAAGAATTACCAGCACCAAGCTGCGCGCTACTACAACAAAATAGTTAAAGAAAGACGATTCGAAGAAGGAAAATTAGTCCTCAGAAAGGCATTTCAAAACAAGGAAGAGTGGAAGGCAGGAAACTTCGGAGCAAACTGGGAAGGGCCGTATCTGATTTCTAAGATAGTCAGACCTGGCGTTTACCAGCTCATGGAAATGAACGGCGAAGCAATCCCCCGTTCCTATAACGTCGTCCACCTCAAGAAGTATTACTATTAGGCCAGATCGCACCAAAAAAAAACGGAACTACGAATGGCTTGATCCCTCCAGGTACGTAGGCAGCTCTTGTAACGAGTCCAGCTATAACACCAAAAAATCTCAAAATCTCATTGAAAGGCTTTCGAACAAGCAGAAAAACATTAAACATCATCACCATTGGCCTGGTGTTCGATAAAAATACACGTTCCTCACTGACGCAGTGGAAAAATAGTCCACGCTCCCGAATAAGGAGGTAAAAGTCGGGCCCAGACCCGCACTATCGGCAGTTTAATACTCAATTAATAAGCCGAGCTCATCTCGCACGAGTATTATCAATCTCGATTCAACGAGATAAACCGAGTCAAGCCTCGACCTCAAAAGAAAACCCAAAAGTCGAGCGTATCTCGCACAAAACTCTCTATCTAAAAAGAAAAACACTCGAGAACGAACAAAGTGAAGATTAAAACAAAGCATTCAGATTAAAGTCATTCAAACAGCACCACCAACGGCCCTAGAAAAACACAAGTTCAAAGGAGCACCAACGCTCCAAATAGAGAAAACGACAAAGTTCAAAGTAACCCCCCCCCCCCCCCGAAGGGCGGTCTTACAAACGATAAAGAGTTCTTAATCACAAGAAGGAGAAGGAAGCGGAGAAAGCACAAGATCCTCGTCGCCCAGAACGGCAACATGAGCGCTATCCAAAAGACGAGTGGACTCTCCCAAAGCCGTTCTCTTAAGTCTTTCCATATATCACAACTCCGGCCGAGAGAGCGGGTGTGGGTGGCCCATTCGCTGTGGGCGGTCGGGGCGTTACAAGAACTTTCTTGGAAAATAAGAGAATATGGAGAGTTCTCTTGGGCTTTTGCTGGTTGCCCTTATAGTAACATTTGCCATGATTCACTTTTTTCAAGCTCAGCAAGGTATGTATCCACGTTTTCATGTTAATGTTAGTATCTTTTTTCCTACAAGAAAAAACTTGACACTTTTGGTATTCCTGTGATAACTCTAAATAAAAAGAAAAAAGGAAACAATTTAGGTCTGATGGATCGGCATAGTAGTTTGATATCTTGCATATTTACATGTTTTTAGCAATCATGTTGATGTCTTGCATATTTACATGTTTTAAGCATCCATATCTTATGCATTTTGATCATATAAGTTAGGCATTAGGCATGTTTAGGTCCATTTTGCATTCATTTGTCTTTATCAGGTGTTGGAGTATGCTTTGGTGTGATTTGAGGTGTTTGGAAGCCTTATGGCCCCAAAAGAGATGAAGAATCAAGTTTGGCCATGAAAAGAAAAGTCAAATCCATGATCTGGTCAAGACAAAGATGAGCATGGACAGAGGCCTTAGAGATGTCTCCTGCTGCTAATATTTTTGTGGAGACACAGCAAATTGAGTTAGCATTCCAATGGAAGTGGTTTCAAGTCATTTGGACCTGTATTGGAGGAGTAATGATCAATTCACTTGAAGCATGTCAGGCTGGCCGGGTAGAGACGTCCGGGTTCAAGCAGCCGGCCGGGAAAAGAGCAGCTGGATGGAAGTGGTCCGGGATGACTGAGCCTGGGAGAGGCACACGGTCGTTTGAGTGGTACTGGAGGAGACCAGACCGGGTAGATCAGTCCAGGAAGGGACACCCGGTCGGCAGAGATGGATCAAGGCACGTCCGAACGGCCGGGAAGGAGGAACTGGGGTACTGAACCCGGACGGGCTGGACAACGACCAAGACAAGCTTGGACCGGGTTGGCCAGACCGGGTTGGACCATGCTGGTTCAACCCTGACCGAATTTCTTCTCCTTTTCCCATTGGTTGAAGCCCATTTGGCTAAAGGACTTTTTAGTAATTTCGTTTTATGTTTCTAGGGCTTTCAAGCCTTGTATAAATACTCTTATATCTCCCAATTTGGGACTTGTCTCTTTTTCTCTCAAAAAGACATTTGGATCTTGAATAAAGTTTGGATCTTGGATCCTTTTTCTTCTTTTATTCTTGTGTTCTTGAGCATCTGTTGCTCTCTAATCATGGTTAACCTTGAATTCTTCATGGGTTTAAGGGAAATCATGTCTATTAGAGAGTAGATCATCTTAGGGTTCATGGGCTTGGGAGATTTAGGGTGATTAAGTGTAGATCCAAGGTGCTTAGTGTTAGATCTATCCTTTCCTTGCATTGATTTGGTGTTCTTAATGCTATATTTGGGTTGGCCTCTCAAACATAGAGCCATAGGCATTTCATGCCCGAAAGGTGTTCTATGAAATGCTTGAACCAACTCATCTATGCTTTTAGCTTGCTTTGCCTAAGAGATTAGTTGTCAAACAAGCTAGGATTGCTATTAGACTCATTCTTTATGCTTGCTTTTATCATTACAGCCAAAGAGATTTTGTGTACTTGGGTGATCATTGCAAAAGAGCATTCATCTAGAGATAGAGCTTGCTTAGTTTTGTTGTCTAGGCGTAAGGTTGATAGATTGAATGTTTCTGCCACCTTTAGATTGAAGCTTGATCACCCAAGGTCAATTCCCTTGCCCCATGAGTCCTAGTGCTTCATATTGAAAGAGAGATCATTACTTTATTGCATTTTAGTTTAGTTTTAGTTCATTTCACTCCACTCTATTGATTGCACTTAGATTAAGCATAGACTTGCATTCCCTTTGCATTGAAATCACCTAGGATTGGTTCGACAATCTTATATACTACATCATTTGATTAGGACCATAGAAAAGTCCTTTCATCAAATTGGTGCCGTTGCCAAGTTCTAGTTTGATTTTGACATTGGGATTTAGTCACTTGCTTGAGACTAAGTCTTGTTACCTTTATCTAGTTACTAACTCCCTTTCAAGTGGTTGTTCTTTTGCGAGGTACATTCACAAGAGAGGAAGATCATGTCTCTTGACTTGGAATCAATGTTCAAGGCTATTTTAGAGGGTCAAGAAAGAATGATATCTAGAAGCTCCACTTATTGTGACAGAGCTTATGAGCCAACCACCCAATTGGAGTACCAACCACATGGAAACCTTGGTCAAGAAAGCCAATATAGATATGGTAAGAGATACCAACCTTGGGCTTTAGAGTCAAATCCCCTCAAGCCTCCAATGAAGAACACATCACCAACATGCTTGAGAAGTTGTTGGAGAATCAAGAAAGAGGAAGGCTTGAAATACAAAGTCAAATGAGCTCTCTTTCCACCAAGGTAGATGCTCATGGCAAGAGCTCAAGGATGGATGAAACTATAACACATGTGAAGTCTATCAACAACATACTGTCTCACATCACTGAAGATCAAGAAGAAAGCATCATTTCCCTTTACAACACCAACATTTGTGAAGAATGTCCCATGGATATGGAAATTGATGTTGAAGAGGACATGCACCTCAAGGATGGATTTCAACAAGAAGCTGAAAACTCTATACATGAGCTTGACTTGCTCCTTGGATGCATGGTAGATGAAAATCTTGGGCAAAGATATGAAGAACAAGTTGAACCAGCACCATTCAAGAGTAATTCAACAAGAAGCAAGGATGAAGAACTAAGCTTGGTTGGAAGAATCTTTGAAGATCTTTGTGATGATGGTTTGGTTGTTGAATGCATAGAGGAGATAAGAGAGATCTCACTGGTTATGGATGAGTTCTCAATCAAGGAGGAAACACATGTGAAGTTTACTTCCAAGGAAGGAACAAGGGGTGAAGAGTCTATGGAGAATCAAGTTATTCACATTCAAGGATCCCTCAAAGATATGCACCAAGAAGACTCTCCTATGGACAAGTCCTTTGCCTACCATTTTGGTATACTCTCTACCAAGGATCTCATTGTTGATGATCCAAGGATCTCATTGTTGATGATCCAAGGAAGGTACCCTTTGAAGAGATCAGGATGAATGAGTTTAGGGGTTGGTTCTATGATGAGTATGATCCTGGTGATCCGGTTAGGCAAGAAGGCTTTCACTACATGGGTAAGGAGCCTAGACACACCAGCCTTCACTAGCCAAAGGAAGGAAAGTCAAGCTAGTGACTCAAAACAAGCTCACTTGGGAGGAAGTCCCATGGCTATCCTTTGTACATATTTCACTAGGATTTTTGGTTTTAAAGACCCTTGGGCTGATGAGGCAGGCAACCAGAAATTGCTCCCCTAGGCACCACACCCAACACTCCTTATGTGGTATCACTCCAACCCTTCTTGTATATACATTTGCTATTGTCTTGTTGGGGTATCTCCTTCTCTCTTACTCACACAGAGACTGTGTGATTTAAGTGTGGGGGAGGTACCAAGTATTTGATCATGTTTGCTTTGTGATTTTGAGTCTCATGCATTGCATTGTACATTCATATTTGCATACAAAATCCAAAAAAAATTTAAATTTTTGAATCATGTAGATTGCATCACTTGCATCCTTAAGATTGAGTCTAGAGCATATAGGTTGCATTCATTTGCATATGGAGCATTGCCTTGTAAAGAACACTTGTTTGCACTGAATTTGACACCCTAGTTAAACATATCAAGTAGCTTAAGCATCTTTTGAAAGGCTTGCAGGCTTTGATCCTTAAAAACTCTTCGTGAAGCTTGCTTGCTTGCTTGATATTGACATTGTTCTTGAAACCAGCTCCATCCTGAACTTAGACTTGAATGAACTTAATTTCTCTTGCATATGGGCATTTGCATACTTGATCATGGATCTCATACACATTTGGGTTATCTTTTCCCATTGTACCACTCTTTGTTAACCCAATTGGCACTTCCATACCCTTGAACCCTATCCATTCTTTGAAGCCTACATTGATTTGCATGAGTGAGGCCTTTTCTGATAGTTTGTCATGTGCAAAATCTTGAGAGTATTGGGGGCAACATGGATTTGTTCTCATCTCTTGCTAGCTTAGGGTCATCATTTGAGCTAGCTTCTAGGATGGTGAGTGGGGTTTTTGTTCCTTAATGGTCTAATTCTTGGGTTTGGAATGTAACAATGTTGAGATTGATGAACAAATGAGTATCATAAGAAAGAAGAACCCTAGGGACCTAAAATAAAAAGATAAGAAGCTCTTAATTGATGTTTTTGACCTTCCCCGATCTTTGTGTATATATAAAAAAAAGAAGAAGAAAAAGAAAAGAAAAAGAAAGAAAAAAAAAATAAAGATCAATAAGATAGTGGGGAAGGAAAAACTTAAAGAGTTAGAGCTTAAAAAAGTGATTAGAGGTCCTTAGCGGTTGGATTTCAAAGGAAAGAAAGTGTGTTCATGGGGTGAGTGATGTGAGAATGTTTTCAATTTTTGGGGTATGAGATAAATAAAAGGGGTGTAGATCTTGTAATCATTTAGGAATTAGTTAGAATGATGAGGATGGATCCATGTATGCATGAATTGCTCCTAGTCTTAGATAAATTTTGCATAATGATCAAGCTCCTTGATTTTGAGTGATAGCACCCTTAAAAAGATGCATTGAACCCTCATTTTCATCCATATTAGACCATTTGATCACCAAGCCAAATGATTGAGATCATGTGCCCATTTGTGAGACTTCACCTTGTGTGTGTGTGTGTGAATCAATGTGAGGGCTGGTTAAGAAAACTTGTTGGTTGATAAGCATTGCATCTTGTGTAGAGGCATAAGAGTCATTGATAGGCCTTCTGAAGCTAGAGCATAATAGGAAGTTTTGCTCATGCTTTTTGCTATGTTTCTTTAGGATGTCAAGTTGAGTGCTATGAGTGTTTCCTTTGGCTTTGCTCCCATCTCTATGTCTCTCCTCCTTGTGTTTTGAAAAGATTACTTGAGACAAGTAAAGGTCTAGTATGGGGGAGTTGATGTCTTGCATATTTACATGTTTTAAGCATCCATATCTTATGCATTTTGATCATATAAGTTAGGCATTAGGCATGTTTAGGTCCATTTTGCATTCATTTGTCTTTATCAGGTGTTGGAGTATGCTTTGGTGTGATTTGAGGTGTTTGGAAGCCTTATGGCCCCAAAAGAGATGAAGAATCAAGTTTGGCCATCAAAAGAGAAGTCAAATCCATGATCTGGTCAAGACAAAGATGAGCATGGACAGAGGCCTTAAAGATGTCTCCTGCTTCTAAGATTTTGTGGAGACACATCAAATTGAGTTAGCTTTCCAATGGAAGTGGTTTCAAGTCATTTGGACCTGTATTGGAGGAGTTATGATCAATTCACTTGAAGCATGTCAGGCTGGCCGGGTAGAGACGTCCGGGTTCAAGCAGCCGGCCGGGAAAAGAGCAGCTGGATGGAAGTGGTCCGGGATGACTGAGCCTGGGAGAGGCACCCGGTCGTTTGAGCGGTACTGGAGGAGACCAGACCGGGTAGATCAGTCCGGGAAGGGACACCCGGTCGGCAGAGATGGATCAAGGCACGTCTGGACGGCCGGGAAGGAGGAACTGGGGTACTGAACCCGGATGGGCTGGACAACAACCAAGACAAGCTTGGACCGGGTTGGCCAGACCGGGTTGAACCATGCTGGTTCAACCCTCATGGTTCAACCCTGACCGAATTTCTTCTCCTTTTCCCATTGGTTGAAGCCCATTTCGCTCAAGGGCTTTTTAGTAATTTTGTTTTATGTTTCTAGGGCTTTCAAGCCTTGTATAAATACTCTTATATCTCCCAATTTGGGACTTGTCTCTTTTTCTCTCAAAAAGACATTTGGATCTTGAATAAAGTTTGGATCTTGGATCCTTTTTCTTCTTTTATTCTTGTGTTCTTGAGCATCTGTTGCTCTCTAATCATGGTTAACCTTGAATTCTTCATGGGTTTAAGGGTAATCATGTCTATTAGAGAGTAGATCATCTTAGGGTTCATGGGCTTGGGAGATTTAGGGTGATTAAGTGTAGATCCAAGGTGCTTAGTGTTAGATCTATCCTTTCCTTGCATTGATTTGGTGTTCTTAATGCTATATTTGGGTTGGCCTCTCAAACATAGAGTCATAGGCATTTCATGCCCGAAAGGTGTTCTATGAAATGCCCGAACCAACTAATCTATGCTTTTAGCTTGCTTTGCCTAAGAGATTAGTTGTCAAAGAAGCTAGGATTGCTATTAGACTCATTCTTTATGCTTGCTTTGATCATTACAGCCAAAGAGATTTGGTGTACTTGGGTGATCATTGCAAAAGAGCATTCATCTAGAGATAGAGCTTGCTTAGTTTTGTTGTCTAGGCATAAGGTTGATAGATTGAATGTTGCTGCCACCTTTAGATTGAAGCTTGATCACCCAAGGTCAATTCCCTTGCCCATGAGTCCTAATGCTTCATATTGAAAGAGAGATCATTACTTTATTGCATTTTAGTTTAGTTTTTGTTCATTTTACTCCACTCTATTGATTGCACTTAGATTAAGCATAGACTTGCATTCCCTTTGCATTGATATCACCTAGGATTGGTTCGACAATCTTATATACTACATCATTTGATTAGGACCTTAGAAAAGTCCTTTCATCACATATCTTGTGCATTTTGATCATGTAGATTAGGAATTAGGCATCTTTAGGGACTATTTTGCATTCATGAGTCTTTATCAGGAGTTGGAGTGTACTTTGGAGTTATTGGAGGTGTTTGGGAGCATTGTGATCTAAAAAGGGGTGAAAGGTGAACATGGGGAGATCTTAAAGATATCTTTTGTTGCTAAGACTCTGGGAAAACATAGTAAATTGAGTTAGCTTTCCTGCAGAAGTTGTTTCAAGTCATTTGGAGCTATATTGGAGGAGTTATGATCAATTCACTTGAAGCATGTCAGGCTGGCCGGGTAGAGACGTCCGGGTTCAAGCAGCCGGCCGGGAAAAGAGCAGCTGGATGGAAGTGGTCCGGGATGACTGAGCCTGGGAGAGGCACCCGGTCGTTTGAGTGGTGCTGGAGGAGACCAGACCGGGTAGATCAGTCGGGAAGGGACACCCGGTCGGCAGAGATGGATCAAGGCATGTCCGGACGGCGGGAAGGAGGAACTGGGTACTGAACCCGGATGGGCTGGACAACAACCAAGACAAGCTTGGACGGGTTGGCCAGACCGGGTTGAACCATGCTGGTTCAACCCTGACCGAATTTCTTCTCCTTTTCCCATTGGTTGAAGCCCATTTGGCTCAAGGACTTTTAGTAATTTTGTTTTATGTTTCTAGGGCTTTCAAGCCTTGTATAAATACTTTTGTCTCTCCCAATTTGGGATTATATTTTTTTATGTCTTAGGAAAACACACAAACCATTTGGTAAAAGTTCTTTCCTTCAATCAAATCATCATCTTGTTCTTGTGTTCTTGAGTGATCTTGAGTTCTTATTTTGCTTTCTTCACATGATTAAGCTAAAACTCTCATTGGTTTGAGAGTAATCATGGAGATTAGTGAGTAATCCACTTTTGGATTCATGGGTTAGGGAGACTAAGGGTGATTAGGCTAGATCTAAGGTGTTTTAGTGTAGATCTCTCTTGTTCCTTGCTAGTAGAGTGCTTTTAATGCTGTTTTAGAGTTGGCCTGGAAGACCCGATCCTGGTCCAAAGGACCCAACTAGGACCCGCGGCCCTACTCAGACTAGTCATGTAACTTTTGTTCATTTTTAAGGTTCAATATCTTTCCAAGTCATTTTTAATCATATGAGGTTCCATCATTTCGAAATCCTAAGTCTAAACAGATAAGAGAAAGTGTATCTTTATTAATATAAAACATGTGATCCAATACATAGGTTCAGTTGCACTATAGGTTATCATAAGTTCATGTGTTCAAAGAGACAATACAATCCCACAACCCACACATCCATCACGGCTCAGGTCCTCATGGTTCCTTGGCCTTGCCACGGTCCTGGTCTGATCCTGAAACCAACACACACCACAAGACATATGTATAAGTACAATCCGATATCCTAACAAGCACATCTATCATTGCATGGTTCGGTTCACCTGATCTCTGTTCTCTAAACTAGCCAATCAATCAACAAGGCTCACGGCCATACTCAGGACACCACCTATGGCATCCAGAACTCACAAACAACACACGGCCAGACTGATCCAATGTGATCTAACCCATTGACTACACTAAACCACAATCAACCATGGCTAAATCCCAAATCTGACATACTCAAATAAATTCCTAAAAACTAATTAAAATTCATTAAAATTACTGATAATTCCCAACTAAGAATAATCCCTAATCACAATGAACAGAACTGGCCTCAATCTCATAGATCTCGGCCAAATTCCATCAAACCGGCCATAACTGGCCATCATCAAATTAATTAGGTAAAACCCAATAAAATTCATGATAAATCCTCACTAAGAGGAATCCATGGTTGGAATTCAATGAATCCAACCGGAGCCTATAGAATCCGACCAAGATCAGTCCGGCCAAAGGCCAAGGACTAAGTTCCTGGACCGGCCAAAGCCTTGCTCCAGTCACTCTGATTCTGAAACATCATTCACATACAGAATAGAGAAGAATGGAGATTTAACTTTAAGGAAATGGGAAGAGATGGGTCTAGATCCACCAATCCGACCATAGCCTACACGGAATTCCACCTCGGCCATGGTAGGATGGTTCGGTCCATCCCACTCACCTTGGGCGTTCGCTCTGGAGTGCTCAAGCCCTTCTCCAAGTCCTTCTCCTTGCCTCTGGTACTCATCATTAATCGATCTCCACACAACACTAGCAAACTCTTGATCGGGAATCAACCACCACACACACACGGCCTTACTTTGGCCGCCTGACTTCTCTCTTTCTTTCTTTCTCTGTCTCACGATTTTGGCAGAGTTTTTCCTAAGAAATGTTTTGCCTAATTTCGACCCCAAGGACTTGTATTTATAGGGAAAGGGTCAGCCAAACCGCCTGGGCGAACAGGTAGGACTGGACGGTCCGGTTGCACCCATTCGGCCAAACTGCCTCCAACCTCCCCTAACTGCCTACTCTTCCTTTGGGCTGGAAGAATACAAGCCCAAACCCATGTCCTGGTGCTCGGCCTGCTTGTCCAAGTCCCCAATCCCATCGGGCCTCCATGTCCAGAAAGGCCAGATCCATGGCCGCCCATGACCTGAGCCCCATGGTCGAGACCCAAACACTCCACCAAGCTGAGATGAGCTGGCCACTAGCTGCTCCAGCTGAGTGAGCTAACCATCCAGCTACTGGAGCTGACCCAACCTTGTGTGAGCTGTCCTGAGCTTGTCCTAGCTGGTCCAGCTTCTTCCCAGCATTCTCCAGCTCCCAATTCACTTGTCCAACTCCTATTTCCTTGTCTCCATCCGTTCCTGGTTAAGTTTCAGCATCCTGAAGCTCTTAACCCTTTTATCCAGCCATGGTACGCTTGCCCTTAGGTCATAAGACCTGACTGGTGCGTCTCCTCGCACCTTGGCTGTGCCCGAAGGCCTTATCCAGATTTGGGGATGCTACAAGTCTCCCCCACTTGAATTTGATTCGTCCTCGAATCCAGAACAAGTACTTCTCTGGTTTCATATTGTTCAAACCACTTAGGAAACTCGGCCCTCATTCTGGCTTCCGTCTCCCAAATTTTTTCCTCACGCCCATTACATTCCCAGATTACTTTAACCATTTGGACCACCTTCTTCCTGGTTGCTTTTTCCATCCTGTCCACGATCCGAACTGGCCCTGACTCTAAGGTCAGGTTCGTCCCGAGGTCTGCTGGAATCTGCGGAATGTAAACATCCTGGGCTGATAAGCACTTCCGAAGTTGGGATACATGAAATACATTATGAAACGCATCCATGGCCGATGGTAGTTCCAATTTGTATGCCACTTCTCACTGATCCGAAAGGGACCTAAGTACCTTGGATCCATTTTCCTCCTACCTGAGATTCTTACCCTCCCCTTGAAGGTAATCATCTTCAAGTAAACCATGTCACCAATCTCAAACTCCAGATCCTTCCTACGCTTGTCAGCATAGTGTTTCTGTCGATCTAGGGCTGCCTTCATCCGCTCCTGGATGGACTTGATCTTCTCCGTAGTTTCCTCTACTATCTCCGGACCAATCATGCTGCGCTCTCCCACTTGAGTCCAGCATACTGGTGTCCTGCATGGCCGTCCATACAAGGCTTCATATAGTGACATCCCAATGCTCCGGTGGAAGCTGTTGTTGTAAGCGAACTCCACCAAGGGCAAATTCTTCTCCCATGAATCACCCCAATCCAGAACACAAGCTCTAAGCATATCCTCTAATGTTCTGATTGTGCGTTCAGATTGCCCATCCGTCTGTGGATGGTATGCCGCACTCATGTTCACCCTAGTTCCTAAGGCCTTTTGGAAAGCTCTCCAGAACCTAGAGGCAAACCTCGGATCTCTGTCCGACACTAATGCGCGGCCTGGAGTGCTCGTGAGAGAGAACCCGCGCGGGACACACCAGAAACTGGACCGGACGCGCGGCCTATAGTGCTCGGCCTCACTTACCCGTGCGGGACACACCAGGAACGGGAAGGACGGTGCGCGGTCTGGAGTGCTCGGGTCAGTACACCCGCGCGGGACAGGCCAGCGTCCGGATGATTCTGCTCGGGTAGGGATGCGCGGCCCGGACAAGACTGGAGCCAACTTGAGCGTTTTTGACGCTCTTCTCCTATTGGTCGAGGCCCATTTGATTCCAGTGACATTTTAGTAATTTTTAATGATGCTTTTAGGTTTTCTAAGCCTTGTATAAATACCCTTGTATCCCAAAGTTAGGACTTAACTTCTTTTCTCTCAAAAACACTTTTAGATCTTGAAGAAAGCTTGGATCTTTGATCCTTTTTCATCTTATTTTCTTTTGTTCACTGGATTATTTCTATCACTAATCATGTTTAACCTTGATTCATCATTGGTTTTGGGGTTTTCCATGTCTATTTGTGAGTAGATCTATCTAGGGTTCATGGGCTTGGGAGACTAAGGGTGATTAGGTGTAGATCTAAGATGTTCTAGGGTAGATCCTTCTTGATCCTTTCTTGTAGAGTGTTCTTCTTGGTATTTTGAACTTGGCCTCTTCAAAATAGGCATTTCATGCCCGAAAGGTGTTCTATGAAATGCCTGAACCAACTCTCCAATGCTTTTAACATTCTTTACCAAAGAGATTTGTTGTTAAAGGTGTTAAGATAGCTAATGGACTAGTTCTTAATGATTGCTTTCATATTATTCAACCTAAGAGATTAGATGCTTGAGATATGTTAGTGAATGAGCATTCATCTAGAGATAGAGCTTGCTTAGGATTGTGTCTAGGCTTAAGGTGTTATATTGATTGAAAGTTTGCCATCTTAGATTGAAGCTTGATCACCCAAAGTCAATTCCATTGTCCCAAGAACCCCTTTGCTTCACATTGAAAAGAAAGTTCACTCTTTTATTGCATTTTTAGTATTGTCATAGTTCCTAATCATCCTCACTCAATGGTTGCACTTAGTTTAAGCATAGATTTTCATTCCCTTTGCATTAGAATCACTTAGAATTGGTTCGACAATCTTTTATACTACATCATTTGATTAGGAGCCTTGAAAACTCCTATCATGAAATTGGGTCCCTGGAATTAAATGGGCTTCCACCAATAGGAGAAGAGCGTCAAAAACGCTCCGGGTGGCTCCAGCCTTGTCCGGGCAGCTCATCCCAACCCAAGCAGAATCATCCGGACGCTGGCATGTCCCGCACGGGTGTACTGACCCGAGCACTCCAGCCCGCGCACCGTACTGCCCGTTCCTGGTGTGTCCCGCACAGGTAAGTGTGGGGGAGTTGATATCTTGCATATTTACATGTTTTTAGCATCCATATCTTGTGCATTTGATCATATAAATTAGGCATTAGGCATCTTTATGTTCATATTGCATTCATATGTCCTTATTGGGTGTTGGAGTGTGCTATGGAGTTATTTGGGGTGTTTGGGAGCTTTGTGATTCATAAAGATGAAGAATGGAGTTTGGCCAAGGTCAGGACAAGCCAAACCATTATCAAGACCATTCCTTGGACGAGACCAGGAAGGCCGGGAGGGGAGATAAATCAGGAACACTTACCCGGGTGCTTGGACGGACGAAGGATGGATGGCCGGACGCGCGGCTGGTTGTGCTCGGGACTGAGCACCCGCGCGGGATCGGACGGATTTGGAGAGCTGTCTGGTACGCGGCCTAGAGAGCTGTCTGGTGCGCGGCCTGGAGCGTTTGAGGCGCCATACCCACGCGGCTTGGACAAGAGCTGGACGCGTCTGATGCACGGCCTGGAGTGCTTGGGAGAGAGAACCCGCGCGGGACACACCAGAAGCTGGACCGGACGCACGGCCTAGAGTGCTCGGCCTCACTTACCTGCGCGGGACACACCCAGAACGGGCAGGACAGTGAGCGGGCTGGAGTGCTCGGGTCAATACACCCGTGCGGGACAGGCCAGCGTCTGGATGATTCTGCTCGGGTCCGGATGCGCGGCCCGGACAAGGCTGGAGCCACCCAGAGCGTTTTTGACGCTCTTTTCCTATTGGTCGAAGCCCATTTGATTCCAGGGACCTTTTAGTAATTTATCATGTTTTTAGGGTTTCTAAGCCTTGTATAAATACTCCTGATCTCCCAATTTGGGACTAACTTCTTTTCTCTCAAAGCACTTTTAGATCTTGAAGAAAGCTTGGATCTTGGATCCTTTTTCATCTTATTTTCTTGTGTTTGCTGGATTATTTCTATCACCAATCATGTTTAACCTTGAATCATCATTGGTTTTGGGGTTTTCCATGTCTATTTGTGAGTAGATCTATCTAGGGTTCATGGGCTTGGGAGACTAAGGGTTATTAGGTGTAGATCTAAGATGTTCTAGGGTAGATCCTTCTTGACCCTTGCTTGTAGAGTGTTCTTCTTGCTATTTTGGAGTTGGCCTCTTCAAAATAGAGCTATAGGCATTTCAGGCCCGAAAGGTGTTTTATGAAATGCCTGAACCAACTCTCCAATGCTTTTAACATTCTTTACCAAAGAGATTTGTTGTTAAAGTTGTTAAGATAGCTAATGGACTAGTTCTTAATGATTGCTTTCATATTATTCAACCTAAGAGATTAGATGCTTGAGATATGTTAGTGAATGGGCATTCATCTAGAGATAGAGCTTGCTTAGGATTGTGTCTAGGCTTAAGGTGTTAGATTGATTGAAAGTTTGCCATCTTAGATTGAAGCTTGATCACCCAAAGTCAATTCCCTTGTCCCAAGAACCCTTTGCTTCATATTGAAAAGAAAGTTCACTCTTTTATTGCATTTTTGTATTGACTTAGTTCATAATCATCCTCACTCAATGGTTGCACTTAGATTAAGCATAGACTTGCATTCCCTTTGCATTGAAATCACCTAAGATTGGTTCGACAATCTTTTATACTACATCATTTGGTTAAGGAGCCTTGAAAACTCCTATCATGAGGGACACCATACCCGCTGGTCGGACGGAACAGGACGAGGCGGATGCACGGCTGGACGTGCACGGAGTGCTTCAGCCGCGGGACAGGACACGGGCGGACGGTAGTGCGCAGGTCGGACGCCGCTGCCGGACAAGGCCAATCTCACTCTGAGCATTTTTCACATCCTTTGGTCGACCTTGAAGTGCTCCAGGCCATTTTGGTCATTTTATTTTTATTTTCAAGGGCTTTCAAGCCTCATATAAATACTCTTGTATCCCAAAGTTGGGACTTAACTTCATTTCTCTCAAAAACACATTTAGGTCTTGAAGAAAGTTTGGATCTTGAATCCTTTTTCATCTTATTTCTTTTGTGTTTACCAGATTATTTCTATCACTAATCATGTTTAACCTTGAATCATCCATGGTTTTAAGGTTTTCCATGTCTATTAGTGAGTAGATCTATCTAGGGTTCATGGGCTTGGGAGACTAAGGGTTATTAGGTGTAGATCTAAGATGTTCTAGGGTAGATCCTTCTTGATCCTTGCTTGTAGAGTGTTCTTCTTGCTATTTTGGAGTTGGCATCTTCAAAATAGAGCTATAGGCATTTCATGCCGAAAGGTGTTCTATGAAATGCCTGAACCAACTCTCAATGCTTTTAACATTCTTTACCAAAGAGATTTGTTGTTAAAGTTGTTAAGATAGCTAATGGACTAGTTCTTAATGATTGCTTTCATATTATTCAACCTAAGAGATTAGATGCTTGAGATATGTTAGTGAATGGGCATTCATCTAGAGATAGAGCTTGCTTAGGATTGTGTCTAGGCTTAAGGTGTTAGATTGATTGAAAGTTTGCCATCTTAGATTGAAGCTTGATCACCCAAAGTCAATTCCCTTGTCCCAAGAACCCTTTGCTTCATATTGAAAAGAAAGTTCACTCTTTTATTGCATTTTTGTATTGACTTAGTTCATAATCATCCTCACTCAATGGTTGCACTTAGATTAAGCATAGACTTGCATTCCCTTTGCATTGAAATCACCTAAGATTGGTTCGACAATCTTTTATACTACATCATTTGGTTAAGGAGCCTTGAAAACTCCCATCATCAGGGACACCATACCCGCTGGTCGGACGGAACAGGACGAGGCCGGATGCACGGCTGGACGTGCACGGAGTGCTTCAGCCGCGGGACAGGACACGGGCGGACGGTAGTGCGCAGGTCGGGACGCTGCCGGACAAGGCCAATCTCACTCGAGCATTTTTCACATCCTTTGGTCGACCTTGAAGTGCTCCAGGCCATTTTGGTCATTTTATTTTTATTTTCAAGGGCTTTCAAGCCTCATATAAATACTCTTGTATCCCAAAGTTGGGACTTAACTTCATTTCTCTCAAAAAACACATTTAGGTCTTGAAGAAAGTTTGGATCTTGAATCCTTTTTCATCTTATTTCTTTTGTGTTTACCAGATTATTTCTATCACTAATCATGTTTAACCTTGAATCATCCATGGTTTTAAGGTTTTCCATGTCTATTAGTGAGTAGATCTATCTAGGGTTCATGGGCTTGGGAGACTAAGGGTTATTAGGTGTAGATCTAAGATGTTCTAGGGTAGATCCTTCTTGATCCTTGCTTGTAGAGTGTTCTTCTTGCTATTTTGGAGTTGGCATCTTCAAAATAGAGCTATAGGCATTTCATGCCCGAAAGGTGTTCTATGAAATGCCTGAACCAACTCTCCAATGCTTTTAACATTCTTTACCAAAGAGATTTGTTGTTAAAGGTGTTAAGATAGCTAATGGACTAGTTCTTAATGATTGTTTTCATATTATTCAACCTAAGAGATTAGATGCTTGAGATATGTTAGTGAATGAGCATTCATCTAGAGATAGAGCTTGCTTAGGATTGTGTCTAGGCTTAAGGTGTTAGATTGATTGAAAGTTTGCCATCTTAGATTGAAGCTTGATCACCCAAAGTCAATTCCCTTGTCCCAAGAATCCTTTTGCTTCATATTGAAAAGAAAGTTCACTCTTTTATTGCATTTTTAGTATTGTCTTAGTTCCTTATCATCCTCACTCAATGGCTGCACTTAAATTAAGCATATATTTTCATTCCCTTTGCATTAGAATCACTTAGAATTGGTTCGACAATCTTTTATACTACATCATTTGATTAGGAGCCTTGAAAACTCCTATCATCAAATTGGGTCCGTGGAATCAAATGGGCTTCCACCAATAGGAGAAGAGCGTCAAAAATGCTCGGGGTGGCTCCAGCCTTGTCCGGGCAGCTCATCCCAACCCGAGCAGAATCATCCGGACGCTGGCCTGTCCCGCGCGGGTGTACTGACCCGAGCACTCAAGTCCGCGCACCGTCCTGCCCGTTCCTGGTGTGTCCCGCGCAGGTAAGTGTGGGGGAGTTGATATCTTGCATATTTACATGTTTTTAGCATCCATATCTTGTGCATTTGATCATATAAATTAGGCATTAGGCATCTTTAGGTTCATATTGCATTCATATGTCCTTATTGGGTGTTGGAGTGTGCTATGGAGTTATTTGGGGTGTTTGGGAGCTTTGTGATTCATAAAGATGAAGAATGGAGTTTGGCCAAGGTCAGGACAAGCCAAACCATTATCAAGACCATTCCTTGGACAAGACCAGGAAGGCCAGGAGGCGAGATAAATCAGGAACACTTACCCGGGTGCTTGGACGAACGAAGGATGGATGGCCGGACGCGCGGCTGGTTGTGCTCGGGACTGAGCACCCGCGCGGGATCGGACGGGTATGGAGAGCTGTCTGGTACGCGGCCTAGAGAGCTGTCTGGTGAGCGGCCTGGAGCATGTGAGGCGCCATACCCACGCGGCTTGGACAAGAGCTGGACGCGTCTGATGCGCGGGAGAACCCGCGCGGGACACACCAGAAGCTGGACCGGACGCACGGCCTAGAGTGCTCGGCCTCACTTACCTGCGCGGGACACACCCGGAACGGGCAGGACGGTGCGCGGGCTGGAGTGCTCGGGTCAGTACACCCGTGCGGGACAGGCCAGCGTCTGGATGATTCTGCTCGGGTCGGGATGCGCGGCCCGGACAAGGCTGAAGCCACCCTGAGCGTTTTTGACGCTCTTCTCCTATTGGTCGAAGCCCATTTGATTCCAGGGACCTTTTAGTAATTTTCTATGATGTTTTTAGGGTTTCTAAGCCTTGTATAAATACTCCTGATCTCCCAATTTGGGACTAACTTCTTTTCTCTCAAAGCACTTTTAGATCTTGGATCCTTTTTCATCTTATTTTCTTGTGTTTGCTGGATTATTTCTATCACCAATCATGTTTAACCTTGAATCATCATTGGTTTTGGGGTTTTCCATGTCTATTTGTGAGTAGATCTATCTAGGGTTCATGGGCTTGGGAGATTAAGGGTGATTAGGTGTAGATCTAAGATGTTCTAGGGTAGATCCTTATTGATCCTTGCTTGTAGAGTGTTGTTCTTGCTATTTTGGAGTTGGCCTCTTCAAAATAGAGCTATAGGCTTTTCATGCCCGAAAGGTGTTCTATGAAATGCCTGAACCAACTCTCCAATGCTTTTAACAATCTTTACCAAAGAGATTTGTTGTTAAAGGTGTTAAGATAGCTAATGGACTAGTTCTTAATGATTGCTTTCATATTATTCAACCTAAGAGATTAGATGCTTGAGATATGTTAGTGAATGAGCATTCATCTAGAGATAGAGCTTGCTTAGGATTGTGTCTAGGCTTAAGGTGTTAGATTGATTGAAAGTTTGCCATCTTAGATTGAAGCTTGATCACTCAAAGTCAATTCCCTTGTCCCAAGAACCCCTTTGCTTCATATTGAAAAGAAAGTTCACTCTTCTATTGCATTTTTTGTATTGTCTTAGTTCATAATCATCCTCACTCAATGGTTGCACTTAGATTAAGCATAGACTTACATTCCCTTTGCATTGAAATCACCTAAGATTGGTTCGACAATCTTTTATACTACATCATTTGGTTAAGGAGCCTTGAAAACTCCCATCATCAGGGACACCATACCCGCGCGGGTCCGGACGGAACAGGACGAGGCCGGATGCACGGCTGGACGTGCACGGAGTGCTTCAGCCGCGCGGGACAGGACACGGGCCGGACGGTAGTGCGCAGGTCGGGGCAGCGGCGGACAAGGCCAATCTCACTCTGAGCATTTTCACATCCTTTGGTCGACCTTGAAGTGCTCCAGGCCCATTTTGGTCATTTTTATTTTTGTTTTTAAGTACTTTCAAGCCTCATATAAATACTCTTGTATCCCAAAGTTGGGACTTAACTTCTTTTCTCTCAAAAAAACACATTTAGATCTTGAAGAAAGTGTGGATCTTGAATCCTTTTTCATCTTATTTCTTTTGTGTTTACCAGATTATTTCTATCACTAATCATGTTTAACCTTGAATCATCCATGGTTTTAAGTTTTTCCATGTCTATTAGTGAGTAGATCTATCTAGGGTTCATGGGCTTGGGAGACTAAGGGTTATTAGGTGTAGATCTAAGATGTTCTAGGGTAGATCCTTCTTGACCCTTGCTTGTAGAGTGTTCTTCTTGCTATTTTGGAGTTGGCATCTTCAAAATAGAGCTATAGGCTTTTCATGCCCGAAAGGTGTTCTATGAAATGCCTGAACCAACTCTCCAATGCTTTTAACATTCTTTACCAAAGAGATTTGTTGTTAAAGGTGTTAAGATAGCTAATGGACTAGTTCTTAATGATTGCTTTCATATTATTCAACCTAAGAGATTAGATGCTTGAGATATGTTAGTGAATGAGCATTCATCTAGAGATAGAGCTTGCTTAGGATTGTGTCTAGGCTTAAGGTGTTAGATTGATTGAAAGTTTGCTATCTTAGATTGAAGCTTGATCACCCAAAGTCAATTCCCTTGTCCCAAGAACCCCTTTGCTTCATATTGAAAAGAAAGTTCACTCTTTTATTACATTTTTTGTATTGACTTAGTTCATAATCATCCTCACTCAATGGTTGCACTTAGATTAAGCATAGACTTGCATTCCCTTTGCATTGAAATCACCTAAGATTGGTTCGACAATCTTTTATACTACATCATTTGGTTAAGGAGCCTTGAAAACTCCCATCATCAGGGACACCATACCCGCGCGGGTCCGGACGGAACAGGACGAGGCCGGATGCACGGCTGGACGTGCACGGAGTGCTTCAGCCGCGCGGGACAGGACACGGGCGGACGGTAGTGCGCAGGTCGGGACGCTGCCGGACAAGGCCAATCTCACTCTGAGCATTTTCTCATCCTTTGGTCGACCTTGAAGTGCTCCAGGGCCATTTTGGTCATTTTTATTTTTGTTTTTAAGTACTTTCAAGCCTCATATAAATACTCTTGTATCCCAAAGTTGGGACTTTAACTTCTTTTCTCCCAAAAAAACACATTTAGATCTTGAAGAAAGTGTGGATCTTGAATCCTTTTTCATCTTATTTCTTTTGTGTTTACCAGATTATTTCTATCACTAATCATGTTTAACCTTGAATCATCCATGGTTTTAAGTTTTTCCATGTCTATTAGTGAGTAGATCTATCTAGGGTTCATGGGCTTGGGAGACTAAGGGTTATTAGGTGTAGATCTAAGATGTTCTAGGGTAGATCCTTCTTGACCCTTGCTTGTAGAGTGTTCTTCTTGCTATTTTGAGTTGGCATCTTCAAAATAGAGCTATAGGCTTTTCATGCCCGAAAGGTGTTCTATGAAATGCCTGAACCAACTCTCCAATGCTTTTAACATTCTTTACCAAAGAGATTTGTTGTTAAAGGTGTTAAGATAGCTAATGGACTAGTTCTTAATGATTGCTTTCATATTATTCAACCTAAGAGATTAGATGCTTGAGATATGTTAGTGAATGAGCATTCATCTAGAGATAGAGCTTGCTTAGGATTGTGTCTAGGCTTAAGGTGTTAGATTGATTGAAAGTTTGCTATCTTAGATTGAAGCTTGATCACCCAAAGTCAATTCCCTTGTCCCAAGAACCCCTTTGCTTCATATTGAAAAGAAAGTTCACTCTTTTATTACATTTTTTGTATTGACTTAGTTCATAATCATCCTCACTCAATGGTTGCACTTAGATTAAGCATAGACTTGCATTCCCTTTGCATTGAAATCACCTAAGATTGGTTCGACAATCTTTTATACTACATCATTTGGTTAAGGAGCCTTGAAAACTCCCATCATCGGGGACACCATACCCGCTGGTCCGGACGGAACAGGACGAGGCGGATGCACGGCTGGACGTGCACGGAGTGCTTCAGCCGCGGGACAGGACACGGGCCGGACGGTAGTGCGCAGGTCGGGACGCTGCCGGACAAGGCCAATCTCACTCTGAGCATTTTTCTCATCCTTTGGTCGACCTTGAAGTGCTCCAGGGCCATTTTGGTCATTTTTATTTTTATTTTCAAGGGCTTTCAAGCCTCATATAAATACTCTTGTATCCCAAAGTTGGGACTTACCTTCATTTCTCTCAAAAAACACATTTAGGTCTTGAAGAAAGTTTGGATCTTGAATCCTTTTTCATCTTATTTCTTTTGTGTTTACTAGATTATTTCTATCACTAATCATGTTTAACCTTGAATCATCCATGGTTTTAAGTTTTTCCATGTCTATTAGTGAGTAGATCTATCTAGGGTTCATGGGCTTGGGAGACTAAGGGTTATTAGGTGTAGATCTAAGATGTTCTAGGGTAGATCCTTCTTGACCCTTGCTTGTAGAGTGTTCTTCTTGCTATTTTGAGTTGGCATCTTCAAAATAGAGCTATAGGCTTTCATGCCCGAAAGGTGTTCTATGAAATGCCTGAACCAACTCTCCAATGCTTTTAACATTCTTTACCAAAGAGATTTGTTGTTAAAGGTGTTAAGATAGCTAATGGACTAGTTCTTAATGATTGCTTTCATATTATTCAACCTAAGAGATTAGATGCTTGAGATATGTTAGTGAATGAGCATTCATCTAGAGATAGAGCTTGCTTAGGATTGTGTCTAGGCTTAAGGTGTTAGATTGATTGAAAGTTTGCTATCTTAGATTGAAGCTTGATCACCCAAAGTCAATTCCCTTGTCCCAAGAACCCCTTTGCTTCATATTGAAAAGAAAGTTCACTCTTTTATTACATTTTTTGTATTGACTTAGTTCATAATCATCCTCACTCAATGGTTGCACTTAGATTAAGCATAGACTTGCATTCCCTTTGCATTGAAATCACCTAAGATTGGTTCGACAATCTTTTATACTACATCATTTGGTTAAGGAGCCTTGAAAACTCCCACCATCAGGGACACCATACCCGCTGGTCCGGACGGAACAGGGCGAGGCGGATGCACGGCTGGACGTGCACGGAGTGCTTCAGCCGCGGGACAGGACACGGGCGGACGGTAGTGCGCAGGTCGGGACGCTGCCGGACAAGGCCAATCTCACTCTGAGCATTTTTCTCATCCTTTGGTCGACCTTGAAGTGCTCCAGGGCCATTTTGGTCATTTTTATTTTTATTTTCAAGGGCTTTCAAGCCTCATATAAATACTCTTGTATCCCAAAGTTGGGACTTACCTTCATTTCTCTCAAAAAACACATTTAGGTCTTGAAGAAAGTTTGGATCTTGAATCCTTTTTCATCTTATTTCTTTTGTGTTTACCAGATTATTTCTATCACTAATCATGTTTAACCTTGAATCATCCATGGTTTTAAGTTTTTCCATGTCTATTAGTGAGTAGATCTATCTAGGGTTCATGGGCTTGGGAGACTAAGGGTTATTAGGTGTAGATCTAAGATGTTCTAGGGTAGATCCTTCTTGACCCTTGCTTGTAGAGTGTTCTTCTTGCTATTTTGGAGTTGGCCTCTTCAAAATAGAGCTATAGGCATTTCATGCCTGAAAGGTGTTTTATGAAATGCCTGAACCAACTCTCCAATGCTTTTAACATTCTTTACCAAAGAGATTTGTTGTTAAAGTTGTTAAGATAGCTAATGGACTAGTTCTTAATGATTGCTTTCATATTATTCAACCTAAGAGATTAGATGCTTGAGATATGTTAGTGAATGGGCATTCATCTAGAGATAGAGCTTGCTTAGGATTGTGTCTAGGCTTAAGGTGTTAGATTGATTGAAAGTTTGCCATCTTAGATTGAAGCTTGATCACCCAAAGTCAATTCCCTTGTCCCAAGAACCCCTTTGCTTCATATTGAAAAGAAAGTTCACTCTTTTATTGCATTTTTTGTATTGACTTAGTTCATAATCATCCTCACTCAATGGTTGCACTTAGATTAAGCATAGACTTGCATTCCCTTTGCATTGAAATCACCTAAGATTGGTTCGACAATCTTTTATACTACATCATTTGGTTAAGGAGCCTTGAAAACTCCCATCATCGGGGACACCATACCCGCTGGTCCGACGGAACAGGACGAGGCCGGATGCACGGCTGGACGTGCACGGAGTGCTTCAGCCGCGGGACAGGACACGGGCCGGACGGTAGTGCGCAGGTCGGGACGCCGGGCCGACAAGGCCAATCTCACTCTGAGCATTTTTCACATCCTTTGGTCGACCTTGAAGTGCTCCAGGGCCATTTTGGTCATTTTTATTTTTATTTTCAAGGGCTTTCAAGCCTCATATAAATACTCTTGTATCCCAAAGTTGGGACTTAACTTCATTTCTCTCAAAAAACACATTTAGGTCTTGAAGAAAGTTTGGATCTTGAATCCTTTTTCATCTTATTTCTTTTGTGTTTACCAGATTATTTCTATCACTAATCATGTTTAACCTTGAATCATCCATGGTTTTAAGGTTTTCCATGTCTATTAGTGAGTAGATCTATCTAGGGTTCATGGGCTTGGGAGACTAAGGGTTATTAGGTGTAGATCTAAGATGTTCTAGGGTAGATCCTTCTTGATCCTTGCTTGTAGAGTGTTCTTCTTGCTATTTTGGAGTTGGCATCTTCAAAATAGAGCTATAGGCTTTTCATGCCCGAAGGTGTTCTATGAAATGCCTGAACCAACTCTCCAATGCTTTTAACATTCTTTACCAAAGAGATTTGTTGTTAAAGGTGTTAAGATAGGTAATGGACTAGTTCTTAATGATTGCTTTCATATTATTCAACCTAAGAGATTAGATGCTTGAGATATGTTAGTGAATGAGCATTCATCTAGAGATAGAGCTTGCTTAGGATTGTGTCTAGGCTTAAGGTGTTAGATTGATTGAAAGTTTGCTATCTTAGATTGAAGCTTGATCACCCAAAGTCAATTCCCTTGTCCCAAGAACCCCTTTGCTTCATATTGAAAAGAAAGTTCACTCTTTTATTACATTTTTTGTATTGACTTAGTTCATAATCATCCTCACTCAATGGTTGCACTTAGATTAAGCATAGACTTGCATTCCCTTTGCATTGAAATCACCTAAGATTGGTTCGACAATCTTTTATACTACATCATTTGGTTAAGGAGCCTTGAAAACTCCCATCATCAGGGACACCATACCCGCGGGTCAGGACGGAACAGGACGAGGCCGGATGCACGGCTGGATGCACGGAGTGCTTCAGCCGCGCGGGACAGGACACGGGCCGGACGGTAGTGCGCAGGTCGGGACGCGCGGCCGGACAAGGCCAATCTCACCCTGAGCGTTTTCACATCCTTTGGTCGACCTTGAAGTGCTCCAGGCCATTTTGGTCATTTTATTTTTATTTTCAAGGGCTTTCAAGCCTCATATAAATACTCTTGTATCCCAAAGTTGGGACTTACCTTCATTTCTCTCAAAAAACACATTTAGGTCTTGAAGAAAGTTTGGATCTTGAATCCTTTTTCATCTTATTTCTTTTGTGTTTACCAGATTATTTCTATCACTAATCATGTTTAACCTTGAATCATCCATGGTTTTAAGGTTTTCCATGTCTATTAGTGAGTAGATCTATCTAGGGTTCATGGGCTTGGGAGACTAAGGGTTATGAGGTGTAGATCTAAGATGTTCTAGGGTAGATCCTTCTTGATCCTTGCTTGTAGAGTGTTCTTCTTGCTATTTTGGAGTTGGCATCTTCAAAATAGAGCTATAGGCTTTTCATGCCCGAAAGGTGTTCTATGAAATGCCTGAACCAACTCTCCAATGCTTTTAACATTCTTTACCAAAGAGATTTGTTGTTAAAGGTGTTAAGATAGGTAATGGACTAGTTCTTAATGATTGCTTTCATATTATTCAACCTAAGAGATTAGATGCTTGAGATATGTTAGTGAATGAGCATTCATCTAGAGATAGAGCTTGCTTAGATTGTGTCTAGGCTTAAGGTGTTAGATTGATTGAAAGTTTGCTATCTTAGATTGAAGCTTGATCACCCAAAGTCAATTCCCTTGTCCCAAGAACCCCTTTGCTTCATATTGAAAAGAAAGTTCACTCTTTTATTACATTTTTTGTATTGACTTAGTTCATAATCATCCTCACTCAATGGTTGCACTTAGATTAAGCATAGACTTGCATTCCCTTTGCATTGAAATCACCTAAGATTGGTTCGACAATCTTTTATACTACATCATTTGGTTAAGGAGCCTTGAAAACTCCCACCATCGGGGACACCATACCCGCGGGTCCGGACGGAACAGGACGAGGCCGGATGCACGGCTGGACGCGGCACGGAGTGCTTCAGCCGCGCGGGACAGGACACGGGCCGGACGGTAGTGCGCAGGTCGGGACGCTGCCGGACAAGGCCAATCTCACTCTGAGCATTTTTCTCATCCTTTGGTCGACCTTGAAGTGCTCCAGGCCATTTTGGTCATTTTATTTTTATTTTCAAGGGCTTTCAAGCCTCATATAAATACTCTTGTATCCCAAAGTTGGGACTTAACTTCATTTCTCTCAAAAACACATTTAGATCTTGAAGAAAGTTTGGATCTTGAATCCTTTTTCATCTTATTTCTTTTGTGTTTACCAGATTATTTCTATCACTAATCATGTTTAACCTTGAATCATCCATGGTTTTAAGGTTTTCCATGTCTATTAGTGAGTAGATCTCTCTAGGGTTCATGGGCTTGGGAGACTAAGGGTTATTAGGTGTAGATCTAAGATGTTCTAGGGTAGATCCTTCTTGATCCTTGCTTGTAGAGTGTTCTTCTTGCTATTTTGGAGTTGGCATCTTCAAAATAGAGCTATAGGCATTTCATGCCCAAAGGTGTTCTATGAAATGCCTGAACCAACTCTCCAATGCTTTTAACATTCTTTACCAAAGAGATTTGTTGTTAAAGGTGTTAAGATAGCTAATGGACTAGTTCTTAATGATTGCTTTCATATTATTCAACCTAAGAGATTAGATGCTTGAGATATGTTAGTGAATGAGCATTCATCTAGAGATAGAGCTTGCTTAGGATTGTGTCTAGGCTTAAGGTGTTAGATTGATTGAAAGTTTGCTATCTTAGATTGAAGCTTGATCACCCAAAGTCAATTCCCTTGTCCCAAGAACCCCTTTGCTTCATATTGAAAAGAAAGTTCACTCTTTTATTACATTTTTTGTATTGACTTAGTTCATAATCATCCTCACTCAATGGTTGCACTTAGATTAAGCATAGACTTGCATTCCCTTTGCATTGAAATCACCTAAGATTGGTTCGACAATCTTTTATACTACATCATTTGGTTAAGGAGCCTTGAAAACTCCCACCATCAGGGACACCATACCCGCGCGGGTCCGGACGGAACAGGACGAGGCCGGATGCACGGCTGGACGTGCACGGAGTGCTTCAGCCGCGCGGGACAGGACACGGGCCGGACGGTAGTGCGCAGGTCGGGACGCGCGGCCGGACAAGGCCAATCTCACTCTGAGCATTTTTCTCATCCTTTGGTCGACCTTGAAGTGCTCCAGGGCCATTTTGGTCATTTTTATTTTTATTTTCAAGGGCTTTCAAGCCTCATATAAATACTCTTGTATCCCAAAGTTGGGACTTACCTTCATTTCTCTCAAAAAACACATTTAGGTCTTGAAGAAAGTTTGGATCTTGAATCCTTTTTCATCTTATTTCTTTTGTGTTTACCAGATTATTTCTATCACTAATCATGTTTAACCTTGAATCATCCATGGTTTTAAGGTTTTCCATGTCTATTAGTGAGTAGATCTCTCTAGGGTTCATGGGCTTGGGAGACTAAGGGTTATTAGGTGTAGATCTAAGATGTTCTAGGGTAGATCCTTCTTGATCCTTGCTTGTAGAGTGTTCTTCTTGCTATTTTGGAGTTGGCATCTTCAAAATAGAGCTATAGGCTTTTCATGCCCGAAAGGTGTTCTATGAAATGCCTGAACCAACTCTCCAATGCTTTTAACATTCTTTACCAAAGAGATTTGTTGTTAAAGGTGTTAAGATAGCTAATGGACTAGTTCTTAATGGTTGCTTTCATATTATTCAACCTAAGTGATTAGATGCTTGAGATATGTTAGTGAATGAGCATTCATCTAGAGATAGAGCTTGCTTAGGATTGTGTCTAGGCTTAAGGTGTTAGATTGATTGAAAGTTTGCCATCTTAGATTGAAGCTTGATCACCCAAAGTCAATTCCCTTGTCCCAAGAACCCCTTTGCTTCATATTGAAAAGAAAGTTCACTCTTCTATTGCATTTTTTGTATTGTCTTAGTTTATAATCATCCTCACTCAATGGTTGCACTTAGATTAAGCATAGACTTGCATTCCCTTTGCATTGAAATCACCTAAGATTGGTTCGACAATCTTTTATACTACATCATTTGGTTAAGGAGCCTTGAAAACTCCCATCATCAGGGACACCATACCCGCTGGTCAGGACGGAACAGGACGAGGCCGGATGCACGGCTGGACGTGCGCGGAGTGCTTCACCCGAGCGGGACAGGACACGGGCCGGACGGTTGTGCGCAGGTCGGGACACGCGGCCGGACAAGGCCAATCTCACCCTGAGCGTTTTTCACATCCTTTGGTCGACCTTGAAGTGCTCCAGGGCCATTTTGGACATTTTTGTTTTTGTTTTTAAGTACTTTCAAGCCTCATATAAATACTCTTGTATCCCAAAGTTGGGACTTAACTTCTTTTCTCTCAAAAAAACACATTTAGATCTTGAAGAAAGTTTGGATCTTGAATCCTTTTTCATCTTATTTCTTTTGTGTTTACAGATTATTTCTATCACTAATCATGTTTAACCTTGAATCATCCATGGTTTTAAGGTTTTCCATGTCTATTAGTGAGTAGATCTATCTAGGGTTCATGGGCTTGGGAGACTAAGGGTTATTAGGTGTAGATCTAAGATGTTCTAGGGTAGATCCTTCTTGATCCTTGCTTGTAGAGTGTTCTTCTTGCTATTTTGGAGTTGGCATCTTCAAAATAGAGCTATAGGCTTTTCATGCCCGAAAGGTGTTCTATGAAATGCCTGAACCAACTCTCCAATGCTTTTAACATTCTTTACCAAAGAGATTTGTTGTTAAAGGTGTTAAGATAGCTAATGGACTAGTTCTTAATGATTGCTTTCATATTATTCAACCTAAGAGATTAGATGCTTGAGATATGTTAGTGAATGAGCATTCATCTAGAGATAGAGCTTGCTTAGGATTGTGTCTAGGCTTAAGGTGTTAGATTGATTGAAAGTTTGCCATCTTAGATTGAAGCTTGATCACCCAAAGTCAATTCCCTTGTCCCAAGAACCCCTTTGCTTCATATTGAAAAGAAAGTTCACTCTTTTATTGCATTTTTTGTATTGACTTAGTTCATAATCATCCTCACTCAATGGTTGCACTTAGATTAAGCATAGACTTGCATTCCCTTTGCATTGAAATCACCTAAGATTGGTTCGACAATCTTTTATACTACATCATTTGGTTAAGGAGCCTTGAAAACTCCCATCATCAGGGACACCATACCAGCGCGGGTCAGGACGGAACAGGACGAGGCCGGATGCACGGCTGGACGTGCACGGAGTGCTTCAGCCGCGCGGGACAGGACACGGGCCGGACGGTAGTGCGCAGGTCGGGACGCGCGGCCGGACAAGGCCAATCTCACTCTGAGCATTTTTCACATCCTTTGGTCGACCTTGAAGTGCTCCAGGGCCATTTTGGTCATTTTTATTTTTATTTTCAAGGGCTTTCAAGCCTCATATAAATACTCTTGTATCCCAAAGTTGGGACTTAACTTCATTTCTCTCAAAAAACACATTTAGGTCTTGAAGAAAGTTTGGATCTTGAATCCTTTTTCATCTTATTTCTTTTGTGTTTACCAGATTATTTCTATCACTAATCATGTTTAACCTTGAATCATCCATGGTTTTAAGGTTTTCCATGTCTATTAGTGAGTAGATCTATCTAGGGTTCATGGGCTTGGGAGACTAAGGGTTATTAGGTGTAGATCTAAGATGTTCTAGGGTAGATCCTTCTTGATCCTTGCTTGTAGAGTGTTCTTCTTGCTATTTTGGAGTTGGCCTCTTCAAAATAGAGCTATAGGCATTTCATGCCCGAAGGTGTTCTATGAAATGCCTGAACCAACTCTCCAATGCTTTTAACATTCTTTACCAAAGAGATTTGTTGTTAAAGGTGTTAAGATAGCTAATGGACTAGTTCTTAATGATTGCTTTCATATTATTCAACCTAAGAGATTAGATGCTTGAGATATGTTAGTGAATGAGCATTCATCTAGAGATAGAGCTTGCTTAGGATTGTGTCTAGGCTTAAGGTGTTAGATTGATTGAAAGTTTGCCATCTTAGATTGAAGCTTGATCACCCAAAGTCAATTCCCTTGTCCCAAGAACCCCTTTGCTTCATATTGAAAAGAAAGTTCACTCTTCTATTGCATTTTTTGTATTGTCTTAGTTCATAATCATCCTCACTCAATGGTTGCACTTAGATTAAGCATAGACTTGCATTCCCTTTGCATTGAAATCACCTAAGATTGGTTCGACAATCTTTTATACTACATCATTTGGTTAAGGAGCCTTGAAAACTCCCATCATCGGGACACCATACCCGCTGGTCCGGACGGAACAGGACGAGGCCGGATGCGCGGCTGGACGTGCGCGGAGTGCTTCACCCGAGCGGGACAGGACACGGGCCGGACGGTTGTGCGCAGGTCGGGACGCGCGGCCGGACAAGGCCAATCTCACCCTGAGCGTTTTTCACATCCTTTGGTCGACCTTGAAGTGCTCCAGGCCCATTTTGGTCATTTTTATTTTTGTTTTTAAGTACTTTCAAGCCTCATATAAATACTCTTGTATCCCAAAGTTGGGACTTAACTTCTTTTCTCTCAAAAAAACACATTTAGATCTTGAAGAAAGTTTGGATCTTGAATCCTTTTTCATCTTACTTCTTTTGTGTTTACCAGATTATTTCTATCACTAATCATGTTTAACCTTGAATCATCCATGGTTTTAAGGTGGTCCTTGTCTATTAGTGAGTAGATCTATCTAGGGTTCATGGGCTTGGGAGACTAAGGGTTATTAGGTGTAGATCTAAGATGTTCTAGGGTAGATCCTTCTTGATCCTTGCTTGTAGACTGTTCTTCTTGCTATTTTGGAGTTGGCCTCTTCAAAATAGAGCTATAGGCATTTCATGCCCGAAAGGTGTTCTATGAAATGCCTGAACCAACTCTCCAATGCTTTTAACATTCTTTACCAAAGAGATTTGTTGTTAAAGGTGTTAAGATAGCTAATGGACTAGTTCTTAATGATTGCTTTCATATTATTCAACCTAAGAGATTAGATGCTTGAGATATGTTAGTGAATGAGCATTCATCTAGAGATAGAGCTTGCTTAGGATTGTGTCTAGGCTTAAGGTGTTAGATTGATTGAAAGTTTGCCATCTTAGATTGAAGCTTGATCACCCAAAGTCAATTCCCTTGTCCCAAGAACCCCTTTGCTTCATATTGAAAAGAAAGTTCACTCTTCTATTGCATTTTTGTATTGTCTTAGTTCATAATCATCCTCACTCAATGGTTGCACTTAGATTAAGCATAGACTTGCATTCCCTTTGCATTGAAATCACCTAAGATTGGTTCGACAATCTTTTATACTACATCATTTGGTTAAGGAGCCTTGAAAACTCCCATCATCGGGGACACCATACCCGCTGGTCAGGACGGAACAGGACGAGGCCGGATGCACGGCTGGACGTGCACGGAGTGCTTCAGCCGCGCGGGACAGGACACGGGCGGACGGTTGTGCGCAGGTCGGACACGCCTGCCGACAAGGCCAATCTCACCCTGGCGTTTTCACATCCTTTGGTCGACCTTGAAGTGCTCCAGGGCCATTTTGGACATTTTATTTTTGTTTTAAGTACTTTCAAGCCTCATATAAATACTCTTGTATCCCAAAGTTGGGACTTAACTTCTTTTCTCTCAAAAACACATTTAGATCTTGAAGAAAGTTTGGATCTTGAATCCTTTTTCATCTTATTTCTTTTGTGTTTACCAGATTATTTCTATCACTAATCATGTTTAACCTTGAATCATCCATGGTTTTAAGGTTTTCCATGTCTATTAGTGAGTAGATCTATCTAGGGTTCATGGGCTTGGGAGACTAAGGGTTATTAGGTGTAGATCTAAGATGTTCTAGGGTAGATCCTTCTTGATCCTTGCTTGTAGAGTGTTCTTCTTGCTATTTTGGAGTTGGCCTCTTCAAAATAGAGCTATAGGCATTTCATGCCGAAAGGTGTTCTATGAAATGCCTGAACCAACTCTCCAATGCTTTTAACATTCTTTACCAAAGAGATTTGTTGTTAAAGGTGTTAAGATAGCTAATGGACTAGTTCTTAATGATTGCTTTCATATTATTCAACCTAAGAGATTAGATGCTTGAGATATGTTAGTGAATGAGCATTCATCTAGAGATAGAGCTTGCTTAGGATTGTGTCTAGGCTTAAGGTGTTAGATTGATTGAAAGTTTGCCATCTTAGATTGAAGCTTGATCACCCAAAGTCAATTCCCTTGTCCCAAGAACCCCTTTGCTTCATATTGAAAAGAAAGTTCACTCTTCTATTGCATTTTTGTATTGACTTAGTTCATAATCATCCTCACTCAATGGTTGCACTTAGATTAAGCATAGATTTGCATTCCCTTTGCATTGAAATCACCTAAGATTGGTTCGACAATCTTTTATACTACATCATTTGGTTAAGGAGCCTTGAAAACTCCCATCATCAGGGACACCATACCCGCTGGTCCGGACGGAACAGGACGAGGCCGGATGCACGGCTGGACGCGGCACGGAGTGCTTCAGCCGCGCGGGACAGGACACGGGCGGACGGTAGTGCGCAGGTCGGACGCCAGCGGCGGACAAGGCCAATCTCACTCTGAGCATTTTCACATCCTTTGGTCGACCTTGAAGTGCTCCAGGGCCATTTTGGTCATTTTTATTTTTGTTTTAGAGGGCTTTCAAGCCTCATATAAATACTCTTGTATCCCAAAGTTGGGACTTAACTTCTTTTCTCTCAAAAAAACACATTTAGATCTTGAAGAAAGTTTGGATCTTGAATCCTTTTTCATCTTATTTCTTTTGTGTTTACCAGATTATTTCTATCACTAATCATGTTTAACCTTGAATCATCCATGGTTTTAAGGTTTTCCATGTCTATTAGTGAGTAGATCTATCTAGGGTTCATGGGCTTGGAGACTAAGGGTTATTAGGTGTAGATCTAAGATGTTCTAGGGTAGATCCTTCTTGATCCTTGCTTGTAGAGTGTTCTTCTTGCTATTTTGGAGTTGGCCTCTTCAAAATAGAGCTATAGGCATTTTATGCCCGAAAGGTGTTCTATGAAATGCCTGAACCAACTCTCCAATGCTTTTAACATTCTTTATCAAAGAGATTTGTTGTTAAAGGTGTTAAGATAGCTAATGGACTAGTTCTTAATGATTGCTTTCATATTATTCAACCTAAGAGATTAGATGCTTGAGATATGTTAGTGAATGAGCATTCATCTAGAGATAGAGCTTGCTTAGGATTGTGTCTAGGCTTAAGGTGTTAGATTGATTGAAAGTTTGCCATCTTAGATTGAAGCTTGATCACCCAAAGTCAATTCCCTTGTCCCAAGAACCCCTTTGCTTCATATTGAAAAGAAAGTTCACTCTTTTATTGCATTTTTTGTATTGACTTAGTTCATAATCATCCTCACTCAATGGTTGCACTTAGATTAAGCATAGACTTGCATTCCCTTTGCATTGAAATCACCTAAGATTGGTTCGACAATCTTTTATACTACATCATTTGGTTAAGGAGCCTTGAAAACTCCCATCATCAGGGACACCATACCCGCGCGGGTCCGGATGGAACAGGACGAGGCCGGATGCACGGCTGGACGTGCACGGAGTGCTTCAGCCGCGCGGGACAGGACACGGGCCGGACGGTAGTGCGCAGGTCGGGAATGGCGGACAAGGCCAATCTCACTCTGAGCATTTTCACATCCTTTGGTCGACCTTGAAGTGCTCCAGGGCCATTTTGGTCATTTTTATTTTTGTTTTAAGGGCTTTCAAGCCTCATATAAATACTCTTGTATCCCAAAGTTGGGACTTAACTTCTTTTCTCTCAAAAAACACATTTAGATCTTGAAGAAAGTTTGGATCTTGAATCCTTTTTCATCTTATTTCTTTTGTGTTTACCAGATTATTTCTATCACTAATCATGTTTAACCTTGAATCATCCATGGTTTTAAGGTTTTCCATGTCTATTAGTGAGTAGATCTATCTAGGGTTCATGGGCTTGGAGACTAAGGGTTATTAGGTGTAGATCTAAGATGTTCTAGGGTAGATCCTTCTTGATCCTTGCTTGTAGAGTGTTCTTCTTGCTATTTTGGAGTTGGCATCTTCAAAATAGAGCTATAGGCATTTCATGCCCGAAAGGTGTTCTATGAAATGCCTGAACCAACTCTCCAATGCTTTTAACATTCTTTACCAAAGAGATTTGTTGTTAAAGGTGTAAAGATAGCTAATGGACTAGTTCTTAATGATTGCTTTCATATTATTCAACCTAAGAGATTAGATGCTTGAGATATGTTAGTGAATGAGCATTCATCTAGAGATAGAGCTTGCTTAGGATTGTGTCTAGGCTTAAGGTGTTAGATTGATTGAAAGTTTGCCATCTTAGATTGAAGCTTGATCACCCAAAGTCAATTCCCTTGTCCCAAGAACCCCTTTGCTTCATATTGAAAAGAAAGTTCACTCTTCTATTGCATTTTTTGTATTGTCTTAGTTCATAATCATCCTCACTCAATGGTTGCACTTAGATTAAGCATAGACTTGCATTCCCTTTGCATTGAAATCACCTAAGATTGGTTCGACAATCTTTTATACTACATCATTTGGTTAAGGAGCCTTGAAAACTCCCATCATCAGGGACACCATACCCGCGCGGGTCCGGACGGAACAGGACGAGGCCGGATGCTGCGCTGGGCGCTGAGTGCTTCACCCGAAGGGACAGAACACGGGCGGACGGTAGTGCGCAGGTCGGACGCCGCGCCGGACAAGGCCAATCTCACTCGAGCATTTTTCACATCCTTTGGTCGACCTTGAAATGCTCAGGGCCATTTTGGTCATTTTTATTTTTGTTTTTAAGTACTTTCAAGCCTCATATAAATACTCTTGTATCCCAAAGTTGGGACTTAACTTCTTTTCTCTCAAAAAAACACATTTAGATCTTGAAGAAAGTTTGGATCTTGAATCCTTTTTCATCTTATTTCTTTTGTGTTTACCAGATTATTTCTATCACTAATCATGTTTAACCTTGAATCATCCATGGTTTTAAGGTTTTCCTTGTCTATTAGTGAGTAGATCTATCTAGGGTTCATGGGTTTGGGAGACTAAGGGTTATTAGGTGTAGATCTAAGATGTTCTAGGGTAGATCCTTCTTGATCCTTGCTTGTAGACTGTTCTTCTTGCTATTTTGGAGTTGGCCTCTTCAAAATAGAGCTATAGGCATTTCATGCCCGAAAGGTGTTCTATGAAATGCCTAAACCAACTCTCCAATGCTTTTAACATTCTTTACCAAAGAGATTTGTTGTTAAAGGTGTTAAGATAGCTAATGGACTAAATCTTAATGATTGCTTTCATATTATTCAACCTAAGAGATTAGATGCTTGAGATATGTTAGTGAATGAGCATTCATCTAGAGATAGAGCTTGCTTAGGATTGTGTCTAGGCTTAAGGTGTTAGATTGATTGAAAGTTTGCCATCTTAGATTGAAGCTTGATCACCAAAAGTCAATTCCCTTGTCCCAAGAACCCCTTTGCTTCATATTGAAAAGAAAGTTCACTCTTTTATTGCATTTTTTGTATTGACTTAGTTCATAATCATCCTCACTCAATGGTTGCACTTAGATTAAGCATAGACTTGCATTCCCTTTGCATTGAAATCACCTAAGATTGGTTCGACAATCTTTTATACTACATCATTTGGTTAAGGAGCCTTGAAAACTCCCATCATCAGGACACCATACCCGCTGGTCCGGACGGAACAGGACGAGGCCGGATGCACGGCTGGACGCACGGAGTGCTTCAGCCGCGCGGGACAGGACACGGGCGGACGGTAGTGCGCAGGTCGGGACGCTGGCCGACAAGGCCAATCTCACTCTGAGCATTTTTCACATCCTTTGGTCGACCTTGAAGTGCTCCAGGGCCATTTTGGTCATATTTATTTTTGTTTTTAAGGGCTTTCAAGCCTCATATAAATACTCTTGTATCCCAAAGTTGGGACTTAACTTTTCTCTCAAAAACACATTTAGATCTTGAAGAAAGTTTGGATCTTGAATCCTTTTTCATCTTATTTCTTTTGTGTTTACCAGATTATTTCTATCACTAATCATGTTTAACCTTGAATCATCCATGGTTTTAAGGTTTTCCATGTCTATTAGTGAGTAGATCTATCTAGGGTTCATGGGCTTGGAGACTAAGGGTTATTAGGTGTAGATCTAAGATGTTCTAGGGTAGATCCTTCTTGATCCTTGCTTGTAGAGTGTTCTTCTTGCTATTTTGGAGTTGGCCTCTTCAAAATAGAGCTATAGGCATTTCATGCCCGAAAGGTGTTCTATGAAATGCCTGAACCAACTCTCCAATGCTTTTAACATTCTTTATCAAAGAGATTTGTTGTTAAAGGTGTTAAGATAGCTAATGGACTAGTTCTTAATGATTGCTTTCATATTATTCAACCTAAGAGATTAGATGCTTGAGATATGTTAGTGAATGAGCATTCATCTAGAGATAGAGCTTGCTTAGGATTGTGTCTAGGCTTAAGGTGTTAGATTGATTGAAAGTTTGCCATCTTAGATTGAAGCTTGATCACCCAAAGTCAATTCCCTTGTCCCAAGAACCCCTTTGCTTCATATTGAAAAGAAAGTTCACTCTTTTATTGCATTTTTGTATTGACTTAGTTCATAATCATCCTCACTCAATGGTTGCACTTAGATTAAGCATAGACTTGCATTCCCTTTGCATTGAAATCACCTAAGATTGGTTCGACAATCTTTTATACTACATCATTTGGTTAAGGAGCCTTGAAAACTCCCATCATCGGGGACACCATACCCGCGGTCCGGATGGAACAGGGCGAGGCGGATGCACGGCTGACGCGCACGGAGTGTCACAAGGCTGGGCAGGACACGGGCGGACGGTATGCGCAGGTCACGGGCTGGCCAAGGCCAATCTCACTGGAGCATTTTCACATCCTTTGGTCGACCTTGAAGTGCTCCAGGCCATTTTGGTCATTTTATTTTTGTTTTTAAGGGCTTTCAAGCCTCATATAAATACTCTTGTATCCCAAAGTTGGGACTTAACTTCTTTTCTCTCAAAAACACATTTAGATCTTGAAGAAAGTTTGGATCTTGAATCCTTTTTCATCTTATTTCTTTTGTGTTTACCAGATTATTTCTATCACTAATCATGTTTAACCTTGAATCATCCATGGTTTTAAGGTTTTCCATGTCTATTAGTGAGTAGATCTATCTAGGGTTCATGGGCTTGGGAGACTAAGGGTTATTAGGTGTAGATCTAAGATGTTCTAGGGTAGATCCTTCTTGATCCTTGCTTGTAGAGTGTTCTTCTTGCTATTTTGGAGTTGGCATCTTCAAAATAGAGCTATAGGCATTTCATGCCGAAAGGTGTTCTATGAAATGCCTGAACCAACTCTCCAATGCTTTTAACATTCTTTACCAAAGAGATTTGTTGTTAAAGGTGTTAAGATAGCTAATGGACTAGTTCTTAATGATTGCTTTCATATTATTCAACCTAAGAGATTAGATGCTTGAGATATGTTAGTGAATGAGCATTCATCTAGAGATAGAGCTTGCTTAGGATTGTGTCTAGGCTTAAGGTGTTAGATTGATTGAAAGTTTGCCATCTTAGATTGAAGCTTGATCACCCAAAGTCAATTCCCTTGTCCCAAGAACCCCTTTGCTTCATATTGAAAAGAAAGTTCACTCTTTTATTGCATTTTTGTATTGACTTAGTTCATAATCATCCTCACTCAATGGTTGCACTTAGATTAAGCATAGACTTGCATTCCCTTTGCATTGAAATCACCTAAGATTGGTTCGACAATCTTTTATACTACATCATTTGGTTAAGGAGCCTTGAAAACTCCCATCATCAGGGACACCATACCAGCTGGTCCGGACGAACAGGCGAGGCGGATGCACGGCTGGGCGTGCCGGAGTGCTTCAGCCCAGCGGGACAGGACACGGGCGGACGGTAGTCGCCAGGTGGGACGCTGCCGGCGGACAAGGCCAATCTCACCCTGAGCATTTTCACATCCTTTGGTCGACCTTGAAGTGCTCCAGGGCCATTTTGGTCATATTTATTTTTGTTTTTAAGGGCTTTCAAGCCTCATATAAATACTCTTGTATCCCAAAGTTGGGACTTAACTTCTTTTCTCTCAAAAAACACATTTAGATCTTGAAGAAAGTTTGGATCTTGAATCCTTTTTCATCTTATTTCTTTTGTGTTTACCAGATTATTTCTATCACTAATCATGTTTAACCTTGAATCATCCATGGTTTTAAGGTTTTCCATGTCTATTAGTGAGTAGATCTAGGGTTCATGGGCTTGGGAGACTAAGGGTTATTAGGTGTAGATCTAAGATGTTCTAGGGTAGATCCTTCTTGATCCTTGCTTGTAGAGTGTTCTTCTTGCTATTTTGGAGTTGGCATCTTCAAAATAGAGCTATAGGCATTTCATGCCGAAAGGTGTTCTATGAAATGCCTGAACCAACTCTCCAATGCTTTTAACATTCTTTACCAAAGAGATTTGTTGTTAAAGGTGTTAAGATAGCTAATGGACTAGTTCTTAATGATTGCTTTCATATTATTCAACCTAAGAGATTAGATGCTTGAGATATGTTAGTGAATGAGCATTCATCTAGAGATAGAGCTTGCTTAGGATTGTGTCTAGGCTTAAGGTGTTAGATTGATTGAAAGTTTGCCATCTTAGATTGAAGCTTGATCACCCAAAGTCAATTCCCTTGTCCCAAGAACCCCTTTGCTTCATATTGAAAAGAAAGTTCACTCTTCTATTGCATTTTTTGTATTGTCTTAGTTCATAATCATCCTCACTCAATGGTTGCACTTAGATTAAGCATAGACTTGCATTCCCTTTGCATTGAAATCACCTAAGATTGGTTCGACAATCTTTTATACTACATCATTTGGTTAAGGAGCCTTGAAAACTCCCATCATCAGGGACACCATACCCGCTGGTCCGACGGAACAGGACGAGGCCGGATGCGGCTGGGATCGTGCACGGAGTGCTTCACCGACGGGACAGACACGGTCGGGACGGTAGGCAGGTCGTGGGATCGCCAAGGGGTCGGACAAGGCCAATCTCACCCTGAGCGTTTTCACATCCTTTGGTCGACCTTGAAGTGCTCCAGGCCCATTTTGGTCATTTTTATTTTTGTTTTTAAGTACTTTCAAGCCTCATATAAATACTCTTGTATCCCAAAGTTGGGACTTAACTTCTTTTCTCTCAAAAAAACACATTTAGATCTTGAAGAAAGTTTGGATCTTGAATCCTTTTTCATCTTATTTCTTTTGTGTTTACCAGATTATTTCTATCACTAATCATGTTTAACCTTGAATCATCCATGGTTTTAAGGTTTTCCATGTCTATTAGTGAGTAGATCTATCTAGGATTCATGGGCTTGGGAGACTAAGGGTTATTAGGTGTAGATCTAAGATGTTCTAGGGTAGATCCTTCTTGATCCTTGCTTGTAGAGTGTTCTTCTTGCTATTTTGGAGTTGGCATCTTCAAAATAGAGCTATAGGCATTTCATGCCCGAAGGTGTTCTATGAAATGCCTGAACCAACTCTCCAATGCTTTTAACATTCTTTACCAAAGAGATTTGTTGTTAAAGGTGTTAAGATAGCTAATGGACTAGTTCTTAATGATTGCTTTCATATTATTCAACCTAAGAGATTAGATGCTTGAGATATGTTAGTGAATGAGCATTCATCTAGAGATAGAGCTTGCTTAGGATTGTGTCTAGGCTTAAGGTGTTAGATTGATTGAAAGTTTGCCATCTTAGATTGAAGCTTGATCACCCAAAGTCAATTCCCTTGTCCCAAGAACCCTTTGCTTCATATTGAAAAGAAAGTTCACTCTTCTATTGCATTTTTGTATTGTCTTAGTTCATAATCATCCTCACTCAATGGTTGCACTTAGATTAAGCATAGACTTGCATTCCCTTTGCATTGAAATCACCTAAGATTGGTTCGACAATCTTTTATACTACATCATTTGGTTAAGGAGCCTTGAAAACTCCCATCATCAGGGACACCATACCCGCTGGTCCGGACGGAACAGACGAGGCCGGATGCACGGCTGGACGCACGAGTGCTTCAGCCGCATCGACAGGACACGCGGGACGGTAGTGCGCAGGTCGGGACGCCAGGCCGGACAAGGCCAATCTCACTCTGAGCATTTTTCACATCCTTTGGTCGACCTTGAAGTGCTCCAGGCCATTTTGGTCATTTTATTTTTGTTTTAAGTACTTTCAAGCCTCATATAAATACTCTTGTATCCCAAAGTTGGGACTTAACTTCTTTTCTCTCAAAAACACATTTAGATCTTGAAGAAAGTTTGGATCTTGAATCCTTTTTCATCTTATTTCTTTTGTGTTTACCAGATTATTTCTATCACTAATCATGTTTAACCTTGAATCATCCATGGTTTTAAGGTTTTCCATGTCTATTAGTGAGTAGATCTATCTAGGGTTCATGGGCTTGGGAGACTAAGGGTTATTAGGTGTAGATCTAAGATGTTCTAGGGTAGATCCTTCTTGATCCTTGCTTGTAGAGTGTTCTTCTTGCTATTTTGGAGTTGGCCTCTTCAAAATAGAGCTATAGGCATTTCATGCCCGAAAGGTGTTCTATGAAATGCCTGAACCAACTCCAATGCTTTTAACATTCTTTACCAAAGAGATTTGTTGTTAAAGGTGTTAAGATAGCTAATGGACTAGTTCTTAATGATTGCTTTCATATTATTCAACCTAAGAGATTAGATGCTTGAGATATGTTAGTGAATGAGCATTCATCTAGAGATAGAGCTTGCTTAGGATTGTGTCTAGGCTTAAGGTGTTAGATTGATTGAAAGTTTGCCATCTTAGATTGAAGCTTGATCACCCAAAGTCAATTCCCTTGTCCCAAGAACCCCTTTGCTTCATATTGAAAAGAAAGTTCACTCTTCTATTGCATTTTTGTATTGTCTTAGTTCATAATCATCCTCACTCAATGGTTGCACTTAGATTAAGCATAGACTTGCATTCCCTTTGCATTGAAATCACCTAAGATTGGTTCGACAATCTTTTATACTACATCATTTGGTTAAGGAGCCTTGAAAACTCCCATCATCAGGGACACCATACCCGCTGGTCAGGACGGAACAGGACGAGGCCGGATGCTGGCTGGACGCGGCTGGAGTGCTTCACCCGAGACAGGACACGGGCCAGACGGTTGTGCGCAGGTCGGGACACGCCGACAAGGCCAATCTCACCCTGAGCGTTTTCACATCCTTTGGTCGACCTTGAAGTGCTCCAGGGCCATTTTGGACATTTTTGTTTTTGTTTTAAGTACTTTCAAGCCTCATATAAATACTCTTGTATCCCAAAGTTGGGACTTAACTTCTTTTCTCTCAAAACACATTTAGATCTTGAAGAAAGTTTGGATCTTGAATCCTTTTCATCTTATTTCTTTTGTGTTTACCAGATTATTTCTATCACTAATCATGTTTAACCTTGAATCATCCATGGTTTTAAGGTTTTCCATGTCTATTAGTGAGTAGATCTATCTAGGGTTCATGGGCTTGGGAGACTAAGGGTTATTAGTGTGATCTAAGATGTTCTAGGGTAGATCCTTCTTGATCCTTGCTTGTAGAGTGTTCTTCTTGCTATTTTGGAGTTGGCATCTTCAAAATAGAGCTATAGGCATTTCATGCCCGAAAGGTGTTCTATGAAATGCCTGAACCAACTCTCCAATGCTTTTAACATTCTTTACCAAAGAGATTTGTTGTTAAAGGTGTTAAGATAGCTAATGGACTAGTTCTTAATGATTGCTTTCATATTATTCAACCTAAGAGATTAGATGCTTGAGATATGTTAGTGAATGAGCATTCATCTAGAGATAGAGCTTGCTTAGGATTGTGTCTAGGCTTAAGGTGTTAGATTGATTGAAAGTTTGCCATCTTAGATTGAAGCTTGACCCATCTTCAACCAGAACCTTTGTATTCAGATTCATCTCACCAATGCACTGATTTCATTGCCCCATTGCCTTAGATTAACCATCACACTTGCATTACCCATACCAAAGGGTCAGGACGAACAGGACGCAGGCCGGATGCGCCGCTGACGTAAGCGGAGTGCCACCCGAAAGGGACAGGACACGGCCGGACGGCCAGCGAGGTCGGACGCCAGGGCCGACAAGGCCAATCTCACCCTGAGCGCTTTTCACATCCTTTGGTCGACCTTGAAGTGCTCCAGGCCATTTTGGTCATTTTATTTTTGTTTTAAGTACTTTCAAGCCTCATATAAATACTCTTGTATCCCAAAGTTGGGACTTAACTTTTCTCTCAAAACACATTTAGATCTTGAAGAAAGTTTGGATCTTGAATCCTTTTTCATCTTACTTCTTTTGTGTTTACCAGATTATTTCTATCACTAATCATGTTTAACCTTGAATCATCCATGGTTTTAAGGTGGTCCTTGTCTATTAGTGAGTAGATCTATCTAGGGTTCATGGGCTTGGGAGACTAAGGGTTATTAGGTGTAGATCTAAGATGTTCTAGGGTAGATCCTTCTTGATCCTTGCTTGTAGACTGTTCTTCTTGCTATTTTGGAGTTGGCCTCTTCAAAATAGAGCTATAGGCATTTCATGCCCGAAAGGTGTTCTATGAAATGCCTGAACCAACTCTCCAATGCTTTTAACATTCTTTACCAAAGAGATTTGTTGTTAAAGGTGTTAAGATAGCTAATGGACTAGTTCTTAATGATTGCTTTCATATTATTCAACCTAAGAGATTAGATGCTTGAGATATGTTAGTGAATGAGCATTCATCTAGAGATAGAGCTTGCTTAGGATTGTGTCTAGGCTTAAGGTGTTAGATTGATTGAAAGTTTGCCATCTTAGATTGAAGCTTGATCACCCAAAGTCAATTCCCTTGTCCCAAGAACCCCTTTGCTTCATATTGAAAAGAAAGTTCACTCTTCTATTGCATTTTTTGTATTGTCTTAGTTCATAATCATCCTCACTCAATGGTTGCACTTAGATTAAGCATAGACTTGCATTCCCTTTGCATTGAAATCACCTAAGATTGGTTCGACAATCTTTTATACTACATCATTTGGTTAAGGAGCCTTGAAAACTCCCATCATCAGGGACACCATACCCGCGCGGGTCAGGACGGAACAGGACGAGGCCGGATGCGCGGCTGGACGTGCGCGGAGTGCTTCACCCGAGCGGGACAGGACACGGGCCGGACGGTTGTGCGCAGGTCGGGACACGCGGCCGGACAAGGCCAATCTCACCCTGAGCGTTTTTCACATCCTTTGGTCGACCTTGAAGTGCTCCAGGGCCATTTTGGACATTTTTGTTTTTGTTTTAAGTACTTTCAAGCCTCATATAAATACTCTTGTATCCCAAAGTTGGGACTTAACTTTTTCTCTCAAAAACACATTTAGATCTTGAAGAAAGTTTGGATCTTGAATCCTTTTTCATCTTATTTCTTTTGTGTTTACCAGATTATTTCTATCACTAATCATGTTTAACCTTGAATCATCCATGGTTTTAAGGTTTTCCATGTCTATTAGTGAGTAGATCTATCTAGGGTTCATGGGCTTGGGAGACTAAGGGTTATTAGGTGTAGATCTAAGATGTTCTAGGGTAGATCCTTCTTGATCCTTGCTTGTAGAGTGTTCTTCTTGCTATTTTGGAGTTGGCATCTTCAAAATAGAGCTATAGGCATTTCATGCCCGAAGGTGTTCTATGAAATGCCTGAACCAACTCTCCAATGCTTTTAACATTCTTTACCAAAGAGATTTGTTGTTAAAGGTGTTAAGATAGCTAATGGACTAGTTCTTAATGATTGCTTTCATATTATTCAACCTAAGAGATTAGATGCTTGAGATATGTTAGTGAATGAGCATTCATCTAGAGATAGAGCTTGCTTAGGATTGTGTCTAGGCTTAAGGTGTTAGATTGATTGAAAGTTTGCCATCTTAGATTGAAGCTTGATCACCCAAAGTCAATTCCCTTGTCCCAAGAACCCCTTTGCTTCATATTGAAAAGAAAGTTCACTCTTTTATTGCATTTTTGTATTGACTTAGTTCATAATCATCCTCACTCAATGGTTGCACTTAGATTAAGCATAGACTTGCATTCCCTTTGCATTGAAATCACCTAAGATTGGTTCGACAATCTTTTATACTACATCATTTGGTTAAGGAGCCTTGAAAACTCCCATCATCGGGGACACCATACCAGCGCTGGTCAGACGAACAGGACGAGGCCGGATGCGCGGCTGGACGTGGCCGAGTGCTTCACCCGCGGGACAGGACACGGGCCGGACGGTAGTGCGCAGGTCGGGACGCGCGGCCGACAAGGCCAATCTCACCCTGAGCTTTCACATCCTTTGGTCGACCTTGAAGTGCTCCAGGGCCATTTTGGTCATTTTTATTTTTGTTTTAGGGCTTTCAAGCCTCATATAAATACTCTTGTATCCCAAAGTTGGGACTTAACTTCTTTTCTCTCAAAAACACATTTAGATCTTGAAGAAAGTTTGGATCTTGAATCCTTTTTCATCTTATTTCTTTTGTGTTTACCAGATTATTTCTATCACTAATCATGTTTAACCTTGAATCATCCATGGTTTTAAGGTTTTCCATGTCTATTAGTGAGTAGATCTATCTAGGGTTCATGGGCTTGGGAGACTAAGGGTTATTAGGTGTAGATCTAAGATGTTCTAGGGTAGATCCTTCTTGATCCTTGCTTGTAGAGTGTTCTTCTTGCTATTTTGGAGTTGGCATCTTCAAAATAGAGCTATAGGCATTTCATGCCCGAAGGTGTTCTATGAAATGCCTGAACCAACTCTCCAATGCTTTTAACATTCTTTACCAAAGAGATTTGTTGTTAAAGGTGTTAAGATAGCTAATGGACTAGTTCTTAATGATTGCTTTCATATTATTCAACCTAAGAGATTAGATGCTTGAGATATGTTAGTGAATGAGCATTCATCTAGAGATAGAGCTTGCTTAGGATTGTGTCTAGGCTTAAGGTGTTAGATTGATTGAAAGTTTGCCATCTTAGATTGAAGCTTGATCACCCAAAGTCAATTCCCTTGTCCCAAGAACCCCTTTGCTTCATATTGAAAAGAAAGTTCACTCTTTTATTGCATTTTTGTATTGACTTAGTTCATAATCATCCTCACTCAATGGTTGCACTTAGATTAAGCATAGACTTGCATTCCCTTTGCATTGAAATCACCTAAGATTGGTTCGACAATCTTTTATACTACATCATTTGGTTAAGGAGCCTTGAAAACTCCCATCATCGGGGACACCATACCCGCTGGTCCGGACGGAACAGGACGAGGCGGATGCTGGGCTGACGGCGCGGAGTGCTTCACCCGAAGCGGACAGGACACGGGCCGGACAGGTTGCGCGGTCGGGACACGCCGCCGACAAGGCCAATCTCACTCTGAGCATTTTCACATCCTTTGGTCGACCTTGAAGTGCTCCAGGGCCATTTTGGTCATTTTATTTTTATTTTCAAGGGCTTTCAAGCCTCATATAAATACTCTTGTATCCCAAAGTTGGGACTTAACTTCATTTCTCTCAAAAACACATTTAGATCTTGAAGAAAGTTTGGATCTTGAATCCTTTTTCATCTTATTTCTTTTGTGTTTACCAGATTATTTCTATCACTAATCATGTTTAACCTTGAATCATCCATGGTTTTAAGGTTTTCCATGTCTATTAGTGAGTAGATCTATCTAGGGTTCATGGGCTTGGGAGACTAAGGGTTATTAGGTGTAGATCTAAGATGTTCTAGGGTAGATCCTTCTTGATCCTTGCTTGTAGAGTGTTCTTCTTGCTATTTTGGAGTTGGCATCTTCAAAATAGAGCTATAGGCATTTCATGCCCGAAAGGTGTTCTATGAAATGCCTGAACCAACTCTCCAATGCTTTTAACATTCTTTACCAAAGAGATTTGTTGTTAAAGGTGTTAAGATAGCTAATGGACTAGTTCTTAATGATTGCTTTCATATTATTCAACCTAAGAGAAGGAGATATGTTAGTGAATGAGCATTCATCTAGAGATAGAGCTTGCTTAGGATTGTGTCTAGGCTTAAGGTGTTAGATTGATTGAAAGTTTGCCATCTTAGATTGAAGCTTGATCACCCAAAGTCAATTCCCTTGTCCCAAGAACCCCTTTGCTTCATATTGAAAAGAAAGTTCACTCTTTTATTGCATTTTTTGTATTGACTTAGTTCATAATCATCCTCACTCAATGGTTGCACTTAGATTAAGCATAGACTTGCATTCCCTTTGCATTGAAATCACCTAAGATTGGTTCGACAATCTTTTATACTACATCATTTGGTTAAGGAGCCTTGAAAACTCCCATCATCGGGACACCATACCCGCTGGTCCGACGGAACAGGACGAGGCCGGATGCACGGCTGGACGTGCACGGAGTGCTTCAGCCGCGCGGGACAGGACACTGGCCGGACGGTAGTGCGCAGGTCGGGACGCGCGGCCGGACAAGGCCAATCTCACTCTGAGCATTTTTCACATCCTTTGGTCGACCTTGAAGTGCTCCAGGGCCATTTTGGTCATTTTTATTTTTGTTTTTAAGTACTTTCAAGCCTCATATAAATACTCTTGTATCCCAAAGTTGGGACTTAACTTCATTTCTCTCAAAAACACATTTAGATCTTGAAGAAAGTTTGGATCTTGAATCCTTTTTCATCTTATTTCTTTTGTGTTTACCAGATTATTTCTATCACTAATCATGTTTAACCTTGAATCATCCATGGTTTTAAGTTTTTCCATGTCTATTAGTGAGTAGATCTATCTAGGGTTCATGGGCTTGGGAGACTAAGGGTTATTAGGTGTAGATCTAAGATGTTCTAGGGTAGATCCTTCTTGACCCTTGCTTGTAGAGTGTTCTTCTTGCTATTTTGGAGTTGGCCTCTTCAAAATAGAGCTATAGGCATTTCATGCCGAAAGGTGTTCTATGAAATGCCTGAACCAACTCTCAATGCTTTTAACATTCTTTACCAAAGAGATTTGTTGTTAAAGGTGTTAAGATAGCTAATGGACTAGTTCTTAATGATTGCTTTCATATTATTCAACCTAAGAGATTAGATGCTTGAGATATGTTAGTGAATGAGCATTCATCTAGAGATAGAGCTTGCTTAGGATTGTGTCTAGGCTTAAGGTGTTAGATTGATTGAAAGTTTGCCATCTTAGATTGAAGCTTGATCACCCAAAGTCAATTCCCTTGTCCCAAGAACCCTTTGCTTCATATTGAAAAGAAAGTTCACTCTTCTATTGCATTTTTTGTATTGTCTTAGTTCATAATCATCCTCACTCAATGGTTGCACTTAGATTAAGCATAGACTTGCATTCCCTTTGCATTGAAATCACCTAAGATTGGTTCGACAATCTTTTATACTACATCATTTGGTTAAGGAGCCTTGAAAACTCCCACCATCAGGGACACCATACCAGCGGGTCAGGACGAACAGGGCCGAGGCGGATCTTGTGGCTGGGCGTCTTGAGTGCTTCACCAGCGGGACAGGACACGGGCGGACGGTAGTGCGCAGGTCGGGACAGCGGCGGACAAGGCCAATCTCACCCTGGCGTTTTCACATCCTTTGGTCGACCTTGAAGTGCTCCAGGGCCATTTTGGTCATTTTTATTTTTGTTTTTAAGTACTTTCAAGCCTCATATAAATACTCTTGTATCCCAAAGTTGGGACTTAACTTCTTTTCTCTCAAAAAAACACATTTAGATCTTGAAGAAAGTTTGGATCTTGAATCCTTTTTCATCTTATTTCTTTTGTGTTTACCAGATTATTTCTATCACTAATCATGTTTAACCTTGAATCATCCATGGTTTTAAGGTTTTCCATGTCTATTAGTGAGTAGATCTATCTAGGGTTCATGGGCTTGGGAGACTAAGGGTTATTAGGTGTAGATCTAAGATGTTCTAGGGTAGATCCTTCTTGATCCTTGCTTGTAGAGTGTTCTTCTTGCTATTTTGGAGTTGGCCTCTTCAAAATAGAGCTATAGGCATTTCATGCCCGAAAGGTGTTCTATGAAATGCCTGAACCAACTCTCCAATGCTTTTAACATTCTTTACCAAAGAGATTTGTTGTTAAAGGTGTTAAGATAGCTAATGGACTAGTTCTTAATGATTGCTTTCATATTATTCAACCTAAGAGATTAGATGCTTGAGATATGTTAGTGAATGAGCATTCATCTAGAGATAGAGCTTGCTTAGGATTGTGTCTAGGCTTAAGGTGTTAGATTGATTGAAAGTTTGCCATCTTAGATTGAAGCTTGATCACCCAAAGTCAATTCCCTTGTCCCAAGAACCCTTTGCTTCATATTGAAAAGAAAGTTCACTCTTTTATTGCATTTTTGTATTGACTTAGTTCATAATCATCCTCACTCAATGGTTGCACTTAGATTAAGCATAGACTTGCATTCCCTTTGCATTGAAATCACCTAAGATTGGTTCGACAATCTTTTATACTACATCATTTGGTTAAGGAGCCTTGAAAACTCCCATCATCAGGGACACCATACCCGCTGGTCCGGACGAACAGACGAGGCCGGATGCACGGCTGGACGCGCACGGAGTGCTTCAGCCGCTGGGACAGGACACGGGCGGACGGTAGTGCGCAGGTCGGGACGCGGCCGACAAGGCCAATCTCACTCTGAGCATTTTTCACATCCTTTGGTCGACCTTGAAGTGCTCCAGGGCCATTTTGGTCATTTTATTTTTGTTTTAAGGGCTTTCAAGCCTCATATAAATACTCTTGTATCCCAAAGTTGGGACTTACCTTCATTTCTCTCAAAAACACATTTAGATCTTGAAGAAAGTTTGGATCTTGAATCCTTTTTCATCTTATTTCTTTTGTGTTTACCAGATTATTTCTATCACTAATCATGTTTAACCTTGAATCATCCATGGTTTTAAGGTTTTCCATGTCTATTAGTGAGTAGATCTATCTAGGGTTCATGGGCTTGGGAGACTAAGGGTTATTAGGTGTAGATCTAAGATGTTCTAGGGTAGATCCTTCTTGATCCTTGCTTGTAGAGTGTTCTTCTTGCTATTTTGGAGTTGGCATCTTCAAAATAGAGCTATAGGCATTTCATGCCCGAAAGGTGTTCTATGAAATGCCTGAACCAACTCTCAATGCTTTTAACATTCTTTACCAAAGAGATTTGTTGTTAAAGGTGTTAAGATAGCTAATGGACTAGTTCTTAATGATTGCTTTCATATTATTCAACCTAAGAGATTAGATGCTTGAGATATGTTAGTGAATGAGCATTCATCTAGAGATAGAGCTCGCTAAGGATTGTGTCTAGGCTTAAGGTGTTAGATTGATTGAAAGTTTGCCATCTTAGATTGAAGCTTGATCACCCAAAGTCAATTCCCTTGTCCCAAGAACCCCTTTGCTTCATATTAAAAAGAAAGTTCACTCTTCTATTGCATTTTTTGTATTGTCTTAGTTCATAATCATCCTCACTCAATGGTTGCACTTAGATTAAGCATAGACTTGCATTCCCTTTGCATTGAAATCACCTAAGATTGGTTCGACAATCTTTTATACTACATCATTTGGTTAAGGAGCCTTGAAAACTCCCATCATCAGGGACACCATACCCGCTGGTCCGACGGAACAGACGAGGCGGATGCACGGCTGGACGCACGGAGTGCTTCAGCCGCGGGACAGGACACGGCCGGACGGTAGTGCGCAGGTCGGGACGCGCGGCCGGACAAGGCCAATCTCACTCTGAGCATTTTTCACATCCTTTGGTCGACCTTGAAGTGCTCCAGGGCCATTTTGGTCATTTTTATTTTTATTTTCAAGGGCTTTCAAGCCTCATATAAATACTCTTGTATCCCAAAGTTGGGACTTAACTTCATTTCTCTCAAAAACACATTTAGATCTTGAAGAAAGTTTGGATCTTGAATCCTTTTTCATCTTATTTCTTTTGTGTTTACCAGATTATTTCTATCACTAATCATGTTTAACCTTGAATCATCCATGGTTTTAAGGTTTTCCATGTCTATTAGTGAGTAGATCTATCTAGGTTCATGGGCTTGGGAGACTAAGGGTTATTAGGTGTAGATCTAAGATGTTCTAGGGTAGATCCTTCTTGATCCTTGCTTGTAGAGTGTTCTTCTTGCTATTTTGGAGTTGGCCTCTTCAAAATAGAGCTATAGGCATTTCATGCCGAAAGGTGTTCTATGAAATGCCTGAACCAACTCTCCAATGCTTTTAACATTCTTTACCAAAGAGATTTGTTGTTAAAGGTGTTAAGATAGCTAATGGACTAGTTCTTAATGATTGCTTTCATATTATTCAACCTAAGAGATTAGATGCTTGAGATATGTTAGTGAATGAGCATTCATCTAGAGATAGAGCTTGCTTAGGATTGTGTCTAGGCTTAAGGTGTTAGATTGATTGAAAGTTTGCCATCTTAGATTGAAGCTTGATCACCCAAAGTCAATTCCCTTGTCCCAAGAACCCCTTTGCTTCATATTGAAAAGAAAGTTCACTCTTTTATTGCATTTTTGTATTGACTTAGTTCATAATCATCCTCACTCAATGGTTGCACTTAGATTAAGCATAGACTTGCATTCCCTTTGCATTGAAATCACCTAAGATTGGTTCGACAATCTTTTATACTACATCATTTGGTTAAGGAGCCTTGAAAACTCCCATCATCAGGGACACCATACCCGCTGGTCCGACGGAACAGGACGAGGCGGATGCACGGCTGGATCGCACGGAGTGCTTCAGCCGCGGGACAGGACACGGGCCGGACGGTAGTGCGCAGGTCGGGACGCTGCGGCGGACAAGGCCAATCTCACTCTGAGCATTTTCACATCCTTTGGTCGACCTTGAAGTGCTCCAGGGCCATTTTGGTCATTTTATTTTTATTTTCAAGGGCTTTCAAGCCTCATATAAATACTCTTGTATCCCAAAGTTGGGACTTAACTTCTTTTCTCTCAAAAACACATTTAGATCTTGAAGAAAGTTTGGATCTTGAATCCTTTTTCATCTTATTTCTTTTGTGTTTACAGATTATTTCTATCACTAATCATGTTTAACCTTGAATCATCCATGGTTTTAAGGTTTTCCATGTCTATTAGTGAGTAGATCTATCTAGGTTCATGGGCTTGGGAGACTAAGGGTTATTAGGTGTAGATCTAAGATGTTCTAGGGTAGATCCTTCTTGATCCTTGCTTGTAGAGTGTTCTTCTTGCTATTTTGGAGTTGGCCTCTTCAAAATAGAGCTATAGGCATTTCATGCCCGAAAGGTGTTCTATGAAATGCCTGAACCAACTCTCCAATGCTTTTAACATTCTTTACCAAAGAGATTTGTTGTTAAAGGTGTTAAGATAGCTAATGGACTAGTTCTTAATGATTGCTTTCATATTATTCAACCTAAGAGATTAGATGCTTGAGATATGTTAGTGAATGAGCATTCATCTAGAGATAGAGCTTGCTTAGGATTGTGTCTAGGCTTAAGGTGTTAGATTGATTGAAAGTTTGCCATCTTAGATTGAAGCTTGATCACCCAAAGTCAATTCCCTTGTCCCAAGAACCCTTTGCTTCATATTGAAAAGAAAGTTCACTCTTTTATTGCATTTTTGTATTGACTTAGTTCATAATCATCCTCACTCAATGGTTGCACTTAGATTAAGCATAGACTTGCATTCCCTTTGCATTGAAATCACCTAAGATTGGTTCGACAATCTTTTATACTACATCATTTGGTTAAGGAGCCTTGAAAACTCCCATCATCAGGGACACCATACCCGCTGGTCCGACGGAACAGGACGAGGCCGGATGCACGGCTGGACGCACGGAGTGCTTCAGCCGCGGGACAGGACACGGGCCGACGGTAGTGCGCAGGTCGGGACGCCAGCGGCGGACAAGGCCAATCTCACTCTGAGCATTTTCACATCCTTTGGTCGACCTTGAAGTGCTCCAGGGCCATTTTGGTCATTTTATTTTTGTTTTAAGGGCTTTCAAGCCTCATATAAATACTCTTGTATCCCAAAGTTGGGACTTAACTTCTTTTCTCTCAAAAAAACACATTTAGATCTTGAAGAAAGTTTGGATCTTGAATCCTTTTTCATCTTATTTCTTTTGTGTTTACCAGATTATTTCTATCACTAATCATGTTTAACCTTGAATCATCCATGGTTTTAAGGTTTTCCATGTCTATTAGTGAGTAGATCTATCTAGGGTTCATGGGCTTGGGAGACTAAGGGTTATTAGGTGTAGATCTAAGATGTTCTAGGGTAGATCCTTCTTGATCCTTGCTTGTAGAGTGTTCTTCTTGCTATTTTGGAGTTGGCATCTTCAAAATAGAGCTATAGGCATTTCATGCCCGAAAGGTGTTCTATGAAATGCCTGAACCAACTCTCCAATGCTTTTAACATTCTTTACCAAAGAGATTTGTTGTTAAAGGTGTTAAGATAGCTAATGGACTAGTTCTTAATGATTGCTTTCATATTATTCAACCTAAGAGATTAGATGCTTGAGATATGTTAGTGAATGAGCATTCATCTAGAGATAGAGCTTGCTTAGGATTGTGTCTAGGCTTAAGGTGTTAGATTGATTGAAAGTTTGCCATCTTAGATTGAAGCTTGATCACCCAAAGTCAATTCCCTTGTCCCAAGAACCCTTTGCTTCATATTGAAAAGAAAGTTCACTCTTCTATTGCATTTTTGTATTGTCTTAGTTCATAATCATCCTCACTCAATGGTTGCACTTAGATTAAGCATAGACTTGCATTCCCTTTGCATTGAAATCACCTAAGATTGGTTCGACAATCTTTTATACTACATCATTTGGTTAAGGAGCCTTGAAAACTCCCATCATCAGGGACACCATACCCGCTGGTCCGGACGGAACAGGACGAGGCGGATGCACGGCTGGACGCGGCGCTGAGTGCTTCACCCGAAGGGACAGGACACGGGCGGACGGTAGTGCGCAGGTCGGGACGCTGGCCGGACAAGGCCAATCTCACCCTGAGCGTTTTTCACATCCTTTGGTCGACCTTGAAGTGCTCCAGGGCCATTTTGGACATTTTGTTTTTGTTTTTGGTACTTTCAAGCCTCATATAAATACTCTTGTATCCCAAAGTTGGGACTTAACTTTTCTCTCAAAACACATTTAGATCTTGAAGAAAGTTTGGATCTTGAATCCTTTTTCATCTTATTTCTTTTGTGTTTACCAGATTATTTCTATCACTAATCATGTTTAACCTTGAATCATCCATGGTTTTAAGGTTTTCCATGTCTATTAGTGAGTAGATCTATCTAGGGTTCATGGGCTTGGGAGACTAAGGGTTATTAGGTGTAGATCTAAGATGTTCTAGGGTAGATCCTTCTTGATCCTTGCTTGTAGAGTGTTCTTCTTGCTATTTTGGAGTTGGCATCTTCAAAATAGAGCTATAGGCATTTCATGCCCGAAAGGTGTTCTATGAAAGGCCTGAACCAACTCTCCAATGCTTTTAACATTCTTTACCAAAGAGATTTGTTGTTAAAGGTGTTAAGATAGCTAATGGACTAGTTCTTAATGATTGCTTTCATATTATTCAACCTAAGAGATTAGATGCTTGAGATATGTTAGTGAATGAGCATTCATCTAGAGATAGAGCTCGCTAAGGATTGTGTCTAGGCTTAAGGTGTTAGATTGATTGAAAGTTTGCCATCTTAGATTGAAGCTTGATCACCCAAAGTCAATTCCCTTGTCCCAAGAACCCTTTGCTTCATATTAAAAGAAAGTTCACTCTTCTATTGCATTTTTGTATTGTCTTAGTTCATAATCATCCTCACTCAATGGTTGCACTTAGATTAAGCATAGACTTGCATTCCCTTTGCATTGAAATCACCTAAGATTGGTTCGACAATCTTTTATACTACATCATTTGGTTAAGGAGCCTTGAAAACTCCCATCATCAGGGACACCATACCAGCGGGTCAGACGGAACAGGACGAGGCCGGATGCTGGGCTGGACGCGGCGCTGAGTGCTTCACCCGAAAGGACAGGACACGGGCGGACGGTAGTGCGCAGGTCGGACGCTGTGGGACAAGGCCAATCTCACTCTGAGCATTTTTCACATCCTTTGGTCGACCTTGAAGTGCTCCAGGCCATTTTGGTCATTTTATTTTTGTTTTAAGTACTTTCAAGCCTCATATAAATACTCTTGTATCCCAAAGTTGGGACTTAACTTCTTTTCTCTCAAAACACATTTAGATCTTGAAGAAAGTTTGGATCTTGAATCCTTTTTCATCTTATTTCTTTTGTGTTTACCAGATTATTTCTATCACTAATCATGTTTAACCTTGAATCATCCATGGTTTTAAGGTTTTCCATGTCTATTAGTGAGTAGATCTATCTAGGGTTCATGGGTAAGGGTTATTAGGTGTAGATCTAAGATGTTCTAGGGTAGATCCTTCTTGATCCTTGCTTGTAGAGTGTTCTTCTTGCTATTTTGGAGTTGGCCTCTTCAAAATAGAGCTATAGGCATTTCATGCCCGAAAGGTGTTCTATGAAATGCCTGAACCAACTCCAATGCTTTTAACATTCTTTACCAAAGAGATTTGTTGTTAAAGGTGTTAAGATAGCTAATGGACTAGTTCTTAATGATTGCTTTCATATTATTCAACCTAAGAGATTAGATGCTTGAGATATGTTAGTGAATGAGCATTCATCTAGAGATAGAGCTTGCTTAGGATTGTGTCTAGGCTTAAGGTGTTAGATTGATTGAAAGTTTGCCATCTTAGATTGAAGCTTGATCACCCAAAGTCAATTCCCTTGTCCCAAGAACCCCTTTGCTTCATATTGAAAAGAAAGTTCACTCTTTTATTGCATTTTTTGTATTGACTTAGTTCATTATCATCCTCACTCAATGGTTGCACTTAGATTAAGCATAGATTTGCATTCCCTTTGCATTGAAATCACCTAAGATTGGTTCGACAATCTTTTATACTACATCATTTGGTTAAGGAGCCTTGAAAACTCCCATCATCGGGGACACCATACCCGCTGGTCCGGACGGAACAGGACGAGGCGGATGCACGGCTGGACGTGCACGGAGTGCTTCAGCCGCGGGACAGGACACGGGCGGACGGTAGTGCGCAGGTCGACGCCAAGGCCGGACAAGGCCAATCTCACTCGAGCATTTTTCACATCCTTTGGTCGACCTTGAAGTGCTCCAGGGCCATTTTGGTCATTTTATTTTTGTTTTAAGGGCTTTCAAGCCTCATATAAATACTCTTGTATCCCAAAGTTGGGACTTAACTTTTCTCTCAAAACACATTTAGATCTTGAAGAAAGTTTGGATCTTGAATCCTTTTTCATCTTATTTCTTTTGTGTTTACCAGATTATTTCTATCACTAATCATGTTTAACCTTGAATCATCCATGGTTTTAAGGTTTTCTATGTCTATTAGTGAGTAGATCTATCTAGGGTTCATGGGCTTGGAGACTAAGGGTTATTAGGTGTAGATCTAAGATGTTCTAGGGTAGATCCTTCGATCCTTGCTTGTAGAGTGTTCTTCTTGCTATTTTGGAGTTGGCATCTTCAAAATAGAGCTATAGGCATTTCATGCCCGAAAGGTGTTCTATGAAATGCCTGAACCAACTCTCCAATGCTTTTAACATTCTTTACCAAAGAGATTTGTTGTTAAAGGTGTTAAGATAGCTAATGGACTAGTTCTTAATGATTGCTTTCATATTATTCAACCTAAGAGATTAGATGCTTGAGATATGTTAGTGAATGAGCATTCATCTGAGATAGAGCTTGCTTAGGATTGTGTCTGGCTTAAGGTGTTAGATTGATTGAAAGTTTGCCATCTTAGATTGAAGCTTGATCACCCAAAGTCAATTCCCTTGTCCCAAGAACCCCTTTGCTTCATATTGAAAAGAAAGTTCACTCTTCTATTGCATTTTTTGTATTGTCTTAGTTCATAATCATCCTCACTCAATGGTTGCACTTAGATTAAGCATAGACTTGCATTCCCTTTGCATTGAAATCACCTAAGATTGGTTCGACAATCTTTTATACTACATCATTTGGTTAAGGAGCCTTGAAAACTCCCATCATCGGGGACACCATACCCGCTGGTCCGGACGGAACAGGACGAGGCGGATGCACGGCTGGACGTGCTGAGTGCTTCACCCGAAAGGACAGGACACGGGCGGACGGTAGTGCGCAGGTCGGGACGCAGCGGCGGACAAGGCCAATCTCACTCTGAGCATTTTTCACATCCTTTGGTCGACCTTGAAGTGCTCCAGGCCATTTTGGTCATTTTATTTTTGTTTTAAGTACTTTCAAGCCTCATATAAATACTCTTGTATCCCAAAGTTGGGACTTAACTTCTTTTCTCTCAAAAACACATTTAGATCTTGAAGAAAGTTTGGATCTTGAATCCTTTTTCATCTTATTTCTTTTGTGTTTACCAGATTATTTCTATCACTAATCATGTTTAACCTTGAATCATCCATGGTTTTAAGGTTTTCCATGTCTATTAGTGAGTAGATCTATCTAGGGTTCATGGGCTTGGGAGACTAAGGGTTATTAGGTGTAGATCTAAGATGTTCTAGGGTAGATCCTTCTTGATCCTTGCTTGTAGACTGTTCTTCTTGCTATTTTGGAGTTGGCCTCTTCAAAATAGAGCTATAGGCATTTCATGCCGAAAGGTGTTCTATGAAATGCCTGAACCAACTCTCCAATGCTTTTAACATTCTTTACCAAAGAGATTTGTTGTTAAAGGTGTTAAGATAGCTAATGGACTAGTTCTTAATGATTGCTTTCATATTATTCAACCTAAGAGATTAGATGCTTGAGATATGTTAGTGAATGAGCATTCATCTAGAGATAGAGCTTGCTTAGGATTGTGTCTAGGCTTAAGGTGTTAGATTGATTGAAAGTTTGCCATCTTAGATTGAAGCTTGATCACCCAAAGTCAATTCCCTTGTCCCAAGAACCCCTTTGCTTCATATTGAAAAGAAAGTTCACTCTTTTATTGCATTTTTGTATTGACTTAGTTCATAATCATCCTCACTCAATGGTTGCACTTAGATTAAGCATAGACTTGCATTCCCTTTGCATTGAAATCACCTAAGATTGGTTCGACAATCTTTTATACTACATCATTTGGTTAAGGAGCCTTGAAAACTCCCATCATCGGGGACACCATACCCGCTGGTCCGGACGGAACAGGACGAGGCGGATGCACGGCTGGACGTGCACGGAGTGCTTCAGCCGCGCGGGACAGGACACTGGCCGGACGGTAGTGCGCAGGTCGGGACGCGGGCCGGACAAGGCCAATCTCACTCTGAGCATTTTTCACATCCTTTGGTCGACCTTGAAGTGCTCCAGGCCATTTTGGTCATTTTATTTTTGTTTTAAGGGCTTTCAAGCCTCATATAAATACTCTTGTATCCCAAAGTTGGGACTTAACTTCTTTTCTCTCAAAAACACATTTAGATCTTGAAGAAAGTTTGGATCTTGAATCCTTTTTCATCTTATTTCTTTTGTGTTTACAGATTATTTCTATCACTAATCATGTTTAACCTTGAATCATCCATGGTTTTAAGGTTTTCCATGTCTATTAGTGAGTAGATCTATCTAGGTTCATGGGCTTGGAGACTAAGGGTTATTAGGTGTAGATCTAAGATGTTCTAGGGTAGATCCTTCTTGATCCTTGCTTGTAGAGTGTTCTTCTTGCTATTTTGGAGTTGGCCTCTTCAAAATAGAGCTATAGGCATTTCATGCCCGAAAGGTGTTCTATGAAATGCCTGAACCAACTCTCCAATGCTTTTAACATTCTTTACCAAAGAGATTTGTTGTTAAAGGTGTTAAGATAGCTAATGGACTAGTTCTTAATGATTGCTTTCATATTATTCAACCTAAGAGATTAGATGCTTGAGATATGTTAGTGAATGAGCATTCATCTAGAGATAGAGCTTGCTTAGGATTGTGTCTAGGCTTAAGGTGTTAGATTGATTGAAAGTTTGCCATCTTAGATTGAAGCTTGATCACCCAAAGTCAATTCCCTTGTCCCAAGAACCCCTTTGCTTCATATTGAAAAGAAAGTTCACTCTTTTATTGCATTTTTTGTATTGACTTAGTTCATAATCATCCTCACTCAATGGTTGCACTTAGATTAAGCATAGATTTGCATTCCCTTTGCATTGAAATCACCTAAGATTGGTTCGACAATCTTTTATACTACATCATTTGGTTAAGGAGCCTTGAAAACTCCCATCATCAGGGACACCATACCCGCTGGTCCGGACGGAACAGGACGAGGCGGATGCACGGCTGGACGTGCACGGAGTGCTTCAGCCGCGCGGGACAGGACACGGGCGGACGGTAGTGCGCAGGTCGGGACGCCGGACAAGGCCAATCTCACTGAGCATTTTTCACATCCTTTGGTCGACCTTGAAGTGCTCCAGGGCCATTTTGGTCATTTTTATTTTTGTTTTTAAGGGCTTTCAAGCCTCATATAAACACTCTTGTATCCCAAAGTTGGGACTTAACTTCTTTTCTCTCAAAAAAACACATTTAGATCTTGAAGAAAGTTTGGATCTTGAATCCTTTTTCATCTTATTTCTTTTGTGTTTACCAGATTATTTCTATCACTAATCATGTTTAACCTTGAATCATCCATGGTTTTAAGGTTTTCCATGTCTATTAGTGAGTAGATCTATCTAGGGTTCATGGGCTTGGAGACTAAGGGTTATTAGGTGTAGATCTAAGATGTTCTAGGGTAGATCCTTCTTGATCCTTGCTTGTAGAGTGTTCTTCTTGCTATTTTGGAGTTGGCATCTTCAAAATAGAGCTATAGGCATTTCATGCCCGAAAGGTGTTCTATGAAATGCCTGAACCAACTCTCCAATGCTTTTAACATTCTTTACCAAAGAAATTTGTTGTTAAAGGTGTAAAGATAGCTAATGGACTAGTTCTTAATGATTGCTTTCATATTATTCAACCTAAGAGATTAGATGCTTGAGATATGTTAGTGAATGAGCATTCATCTAGAGATAGAGCTTGCTTAGGATTGTGTCTAGGCTTAAGGTGTTAGATTGATTGAAAGTTTGCCATCTTAGATTGAAGCTTGATCACCCAAAGTCAATTCCCTTGTCCCAAGAACCCCTTTGCTTCATATTGAAAAGAAAGTTCACTCTTCTATTGCATTTTTTGTATTGTCTTAGTTCATAATCATCCTCACTCAATGGTTGCACTTAGATTAAGCATAGACTTGCATTCCCTTTGCATTGAAATCACCTAAGATTGGTTCGACAATCTTTTATACTACATCATTTGGTTAAGGAGCCTTGAAAACTCCCATCATCAGGGACACCATACCCGCGCGGGTCCGACGGAACAGGACGAGGCGGATGCACGGCTGGACGTGCACGGAGTGCTTCAGCCGCGCGGGACAGGACACGGGCGGACGGTAGTGCGCAGGTCGGGACGCCGCCGACAAGGCCAATCTCACCCTGAGCTTTTCACATCCTTTGGTCGACCTTGAAATGCTCCAGGGCCATTTTGGTCATTTTATTTTTGTTTTAAGTACTTTCAAGCCTCATATAAATACTTCTTGTATCCCAAAGTTGGGACTTAACTTCTTTTCTCTCAAAAACACATTTAGATCTTGAAGAAAGTTTGGATCTTGAATCCTTTTTCATCTTATTTCTTTTGTGTTTACAGATTATTTCTATCACTAATCATGTTTAACCTTGAATCATCCATGGTTTTAAGGTTTTCCTTGTCTATTAGTGAGTAGATCTATCTAGGGTTCATGGGCTTGGGAGACTAAGGGTTATTAGGTGTAGATCTAAGATGTTCTAGGGTAGATCCTTCTTGATCCTTGCTTGTAGACTGTTCTTCTTGCTATTTTGGAGTTGGCCTCTTCAAAATAGAGCTATAGGCATTTCATGCCGAAAGGTGTTCTATGAAATGCCTGAACCAACTCTCCAATGCTTTTAACATTCTTTACCAAAGAGATTTGTTGTTAAAGGTGTTAAGATAGCTAATGGACTAGTTCTTAATGATTGCTTTCATATTATTCAACCTAAGAGATTAGATGCTTGAGATATGTTAGTGAATGAGCATTCATCTAGAGATAGAGCTTGCTTAGGATTGTGTCTAGGCTTAAGGTGTTAGATTGATTGAAAGTTTGCCATCTTAGATTGAAGCTTGATCACCCAAAGTCAATTCCCTTGTCCCAAGAACCCCTTTGCTTCATATTGAAAAGAAAGTTCACTCTTCTATTGCATTTTTTGTATTGTCTTAGTTCATAATCATCCTCACTCAATGGTTGCACTTAGATTAAGCATAGACTTGCATTCCCTTTGCATTGAAATCACCTAAGATTGGTTCGACAATCTTTTATACTACATCATTTGGTTAAGGAGCCTTGAAAACTCCCATCATCAGGGACACCATACCCGCGCGGGTCCGGACGGAACAGGACGAGGCCGGATGCGCGGCTGGACGTGCGCGGAGTGCTTCACCCGAGCGGGACAGAACACGGGCCGGACGGTTGTGCGCAGGTCGGGACGCGCGGCCGGACAAGGCCAATCTCACCCTGAGCGTTTTTCACATCCTTTGGTCGACCTTGAAATGCTCCAGGGCCATTTTGGTCATTTTTATTTTTGTTTTTAAGTACTTTCAAGCCTCATATAAATACTCTTGTATCCCAAAGTTGGGACTTAACTTCTTTTCTCTCAAAAAAACACATTTAGATCTTGAAGAAAGTTTGGATCTTGAATCCTTTTTCATCTTATTTCTTTTGTGTTTACCAGATTATTTCTATCACTAATCATGTTTAACCTTGAATCATCCATGGTTTTAAGGTTTTCCTTGTCTATTAGTGAGTAGATCTATCTAGGGTTCATGGGTTTGGGAGACTAAGGGTTATTAGGTGTAGATCTAAGATGTTCTAGGGTAGATCCTTCTTGATCCTTGCTTGTAGACTGTTCTTCTTGCTATTTTGGAGTTGGCCTCTTCAAAATAGAGCTATAGGCATTTCATGCCGAAAGGTGTTCTATGAAATGCCTGAACCAACTCTCCAATGCTTTTAACATTCTTTACCAAAGAGATTTGTTGTTAAAGGTGTTAAGATAGCTAATGGACTAGTTCTTAATGATTGCTTTCATATTATTCAACCTAAGAGATTAGATGCTTGAGATATGTTAGTGAATGAGCATTCATCTAGAGATAGAGCTTGCTTAGGATTGTGTCTAGGCTTAAGGTGTTAGATTGATTGAAAGTTTGCCATCTTAGATTGAAGCTTGATCACCCAAAGTCAATTCCCTTGTCCCAAGAACCCCTTTGCTTCATATTGAAAAGAAAGTTCACTCTTATTGCATTTTTGTATTGTCTTAGTTTATAATCATCCTCACTCAATGGTTGCACTTAGATTAAGCATAGACTTGCATTCCCTTTGCATTGAAATCACCTAAGATTGGTTCGACAATCTTTTATACTACATCATTTGGTTAAGGAGCCTTGAAAACTCCCATCATCAGGGACACCATACCCGCGGGTCCGGACGGAACAGGGCGAGGCGGATGCACGGCTGGACGTGCACGGAGTGCTTCAGCCGCGGGACAGGACACGGGCGGACGGTTGTGCGCAGGTCGGGACGCGCGGCGGACAAGGCCAATCTCACCTGGCGTTTTCACATCCTTTGGTCGACCTTGAAGTGCTCCAGGGCCATTTTGGACATTTTTGTTTTGTTTTAAGTACTTTCAAGCCTCATATAAATACTCTTGTATCCCAAAGTTGGGACTTAACTTCTTTTCTCTCAAAAACACATTTAGATCTTGAAGAAAGTTTGGATCTTGAATCCTTTTTCATCTTATTTCTTTTGTGTTTACCAGATTATTTCTATCACTAATCATGTTTAACCTTGAATCATCCATGGTTTTAAGGTTTTCCATGTCTATTAGTGAGTAGATCTATCTAGGGTTCATGGGCTTGGGAGACTAAGGGTTATTAGGTGTAGATCTAAGATGTTCTAGGGTAGATCCTTCTTGATCCTTGCTTGTAGAGTGTTCTTCTTGCTATTTTGGAGTTGGCCTCTTCAAAATAGAGCTATAGGCATTTCATGCCGAAAGGTGTTCTATGAAATGCCTGAACCAACTCTCCAATGCTTTTAACATTCTTTACCAAAGAGATTTGTTGTTAAAGGTGTTAAGATAGCTAATGGACTAGTTCTTAATGATTGCTTTCATATTATTCAACCTAAGAGATTAGATGCTTGAGATATGTTAGTGAATGAGCATTCATCTAGAGATAGAGCTTGCTTAGGATTGTGTCTAGGCTTAAGGTGTTAGATTGATTGAAAGTTTGCCATCTTAGATTGAAGCTTGATCACCCAAAGTCAATTCCCTTGTCCCAAGAACCCCTTTGCTTCATATTGAAAAGAAAGTTCACTCTTTTATTGCATTTTTGTATTGACTTAGTTCATAATCATCCTCACTCAATGGTTGCACTTAGATTAAGCATAGACTTGCATTCCCTTTGCATTGAAATCACCTAAGATTGGTTCGACAATCTTTTATACTACATCATTTGGTTAAGGAGCCTTGAAAACTCCCATCATCAGGGACACCATACCCGCGGGTCGGACGGAACAGGGCGAGGCGGATGCACGGCTGGACGTGCACGGAGTGCTTCAGCCGCGCGGGACAGGACACGGGCCGGACGGTAGTGCGCAGGTCGGGACGCGCGGACAAGGCCAATCTCACTCTGAGCATTTTTCACATCCTTTGGTCGACCTTGAAGTGCTCCAGGGCCATTTTGGTCATTTTATTTTTGTTTTAAGGGCTTTCAAGCCTCATATAAATACTCTTGTATCCCAAAGTTGGGACTTAACTTCTTTTCTCTCAAAAACACATTTAGATCTTGAAGAAAGTTTGGATCTTGAATCCTTTTTCATCTTATTTCTTTTGTGTTTACCAGATTATTTCTATCACTAATCATGTTTAACCTTGAATCATCCATGGTTTTAAGGTTTTCCATGTCTATTAGTGAGTAGATCTATCTAGGGTTCATGGGCTTGGAGACTAAGGGTTATTAGGTGTAGATCTAAGATGTTCTAGGGTAGATCCTTCTTGATCCTTGCTTGTAGAGTGTTCTTCTTGCTATTTTGGAGTTGGCATCTTCAAAATAGAGCTATAGGCATTTCATGCCGAAAGGTGTTCTATGAAATGCCTGAACCAACTCTCAATGCTTTTAACATTCTTTACCAAAGAGATTTGTTGTTAAAGGTGTTAAGATAGCTAATGGACTAGTTCTTAATGATTGCTTTCATATTATTCAACCTAAGAGATTAGATGCTTGAGATATGTTAGTGAATGAGCATTCATCTAGAGATAGAGCTTGCTTAGGATTGTGTCTAGGCTTAAGGTGTTAGATTGATTGAAAGTTTGCCATCTTAGATTGAAGCTTGATCACCCAAAGTCAATTCCCTTGTCCCAAGAACCCCTTTGCTTCATATTGAAAAGAAAGTTCACTCTTCTATTGCATTTTTTGTATTGTCTTAGTTCATAATCATCCTCACTCAATGGTTGCACTTAGATTAAGCATAGACTTGCATTCCCTTTGCATTGAAATCACCTAAGATTGGTTCGACAATCTTTTATACTACATCATTTGGTTAAGGAGCCTTGAAAACTCCCATCATCAGGGACACCATACCCGCGCGGGTCCGGATGGAACAGGACGAGGCGGATCTTGTGACTGGGCGTCTTGAGTGCTTCACCCGAAGGGACAGAACACGGGCCGGACGGTTGTGCGCAGGTCGGGACGCGCGGCCGGACAAGGCCAATCTCACCCTGAGCGTTTTTCACATCCTTTGGTCGACCTTGAAATGCTCCAGGGCCATTTTGGTCATTTTTATTTTTGTTTTTAAGTACTTTCAAGCCTCATATAAATACTCTTGTATCCCAAAGTTGGGACTTAACTTCTTTTCTCAAAAACACATTTAGATCTTGAAGAAAGTTTGGATCTTGAATCCTTTTTCATCTTATTTCTTTTGTGTTTACCAGATTATTTCTATCACTAATCATGTTTAACCTTGAATCATCCATGGTTTTAAGGTTTTCCTTGTCTATTAGTGAGTAGATCTATCTAGGGTTCATGGGTTTGGGAGACTAAGGGTTATTAGGTGTAGATCTAAGATGTTCTAGGGTAGATCCTTCTTGATCCTTGCTTGTAGACTGTTCTTCTTGCTATTTTGGAGTTGGCCTCTTCAAAATAGAGCTATAGGCATTTCATGCCCGAAAGGTGTTCTATGAAATGCCTAAACCAACTCTCCAATGCTTTTAACATTCTTTACCAAAGAGATTTGTTGTTAAAGGTGTTAAGATAGCTAATGGACTAAATCTTAATGATTGCTTTCATATTATTCAACCTAAGAGATTAGATGCTTGAGATATGTTAGTGAATGAGCATTCATCTAGAGATAGAGCTTGCTTAGGATTGTGTCTAGGCTTAAGGTGTTAGATTGATTGAAAGTTTGCCATCTTAGATTGAAGCTTGATCACCCAAAGTCAATTCCCTTGTCCCAAGAACCCCTTTGCTTCATATTGAAAAGTTCACTCTTTTATTGCATTTTTTGTATTGACTTAGTTCATAATCATCCTCACTCAATGGTTGCACTTAGATTAAGCATAGACTTGCATTCCCTTTGCATTGAAATCACCTAAGATTGGTTCGACAATCTTTTATACTACATCATTTGGTTAAGGAGCCTTGAAAACTCCCATCATCAGGGACACCATACCCGCGCGGGTCCGGACGGAACAGGACGAGGCCGGATGCACGGCTGGACGTGCACGGAGTGCTTCAGCCGCGCGGGACAGGACACGGGCCGGACGGTAGTGCGCAGGTCGGGACGCGCGGCCGGACAAGGCCAATCTCACTCTGAGCATTTTTCACATCCTTTGGTCGACCTTGAAGTGCTCCAGGGCCATTTTGGTCATTTTTATTTTTGTTTTAGAGGGCTTTCAAGCCTCATATAAATACTCTTGTATCCCAAAGTTGGGACTTAACTTCTTTTCTCTCAAAAAACACATTTAGATCTTGAAGAAAGTTTGGATCTTGAATCCTTTTTCATCTTATTTCTTTTGTGTTTACCAGATTATTTCTATCACTAATCATGTTTAACCTTGAATCATCCATGGTTTTAAGGTTTTCCATGTCTATTAGTGAGTAGATCTATCTAGGGTTCATGGGCTTGGAGACTAAGGGTTATTAGGTGTAGATCTAAGATGTTCTAGGGTAGATCCTTCTTGATCCTTGCTTGTAGAGTGTTCTTCTTGCTATTTTGGAGTTGGCCTCTTCAAAATAGAGCTATAGGCATTTCATGCGAAAGGTGTTCTATGAAATGCCTGAACCAACTCTCCAATGCTTTTAACATTCTTTACCAAAGAGATTTGTTGTTAAAGGTGTTAAGATAGCTAATGGACTAGTTCTTAATGATTGCTTTCATATTATTCAACCTAAGAGATTAGATGCTTGAGATATGTTAGTGAATGAGCATTCATCTAGAGATAGAGCTTGCTTAGGATTGTGTCTAGGCTCAAGGTATTAGATTGATTGAAAGTTTGCCATCTTAAATTGAAGCTTGATCACCCAAAGTCAATTCCCTTGTCCCAAGAACCCCTTTGCTTCATATTGAAAAGAAAGTTCACTCTTTTATTGCATTTTTTGTATTGACTTAGTTCATAATCATCCTCACTCAATGGTTGCACTTAGATTAAGCATAGACTTGCATTCCCTTTGCATTGAAATCACCTAAGATTGGTTCGACAATCTTTTATACTACATCATTTGGTTAAGGAGCCTTGAAAACTCCCATCATCAGGGACACCATACCCGCGCGGGTCCGGATGGAACAGGACGAGGCCGGATGCACGGCTGGACGTGCACGGAGTGCTTCAGCCGCGCGGGACAGGACACGGGCCGGACGGTAGTGCGCAGGTCGGGACGGCGGACAAGGCCAATCTCACTCTGAGCATTTTTCACATCCTTTGGTCGACCTTGAAGTGCTCCAGGGCCATTTTGGTCATATTTATTTTTGTTTTTAAGGGCTTTCAAGCCTCATATAAATACTCTTGTATCCCAAAGTTGGGACTTAACTTCTTTTCTCTCAAAAAACACATTTAGATCTTGAAGAAAGTTTGGATCTTGAATCCTTTTTCATCTTATTTCTTTTGTGTTTACCAGATTATTTCTATCACTAATCATGTTTAACCTTGAATCATCCATGGTTTTAAGGTTTTCTATGTCTATTAGTGAGTAGATCTATCTAGGGTTCATGGGCTTGGAGACTAAGGGTTATTAGGTGTAGATCTAAGATGTTCTAGGGTAGATCCTTCTTGATCCTTGCTTGTAGAGTGTTCTTCTTGCTATTTTGGAGTTGGCATCTTCAAAATAGAGCTATAGGCATTTCATGCCGAAAGGTGTTCTATGAAATGCCTGAACCAACTCTCCAATGCTTTTAACATTCTTTACCAAAGAGATTTGTTGTTAAAGGTGTTAAGATAGCTAATGGACTAGTTCTTAATGATTGCTTTCATATTATTCAACCTAAGAGATTAGATGCTTGAGATATGTTAGTAAATGAGCATTCATCTAGAGATAGAGCTTGCTTAGGATTGTGTCTAGGCTTAAGGTGTTAGATTGATTGAAATTTTGCCATCTTAGATTGAAGCTTGATCACCCAAAGTCAATTCCCTTGTCCCAAGAACCCCTTTGCTTCATATTGAAAAGAAAGTTCACTCTTATTGCATTTTTGTATTGTCTTAGTTCATAATCATCCTCACTCAATGGTTGCACTTAGATTAAGCATAGACTTGCATTCCCTTTGCATTGAAATCACCTAAGATTGGTTCGACAATCTTTTATAATACATCATTTGGTTAAGGAGCCTTGAAAACTCCCATCATCGGGGACACCATACCCGCGGGTCGGACGGAACAGGACGAGGCGGATCTTGTGACTGGGCGTCTTGGAGTGCTTCACCAGCGGGACAGAACACGGGCGGACGGTTGTGCGCAGGTCGGGACGGCGGACAAGGCCAATCTCACCCTGGCGTTTTCACATCCTTTGGTCGACCTTGAAATGCTCCAGGGCCATTTTGGACATTTTTATTTTTGTTTTTAAGTACTTTCAAGCCTCATATAAATACTCTTGTATCCCAAAGTTGGGACTTAACTTCTTTTCTCTCAAAAAAACACATTTAGATCTTGAAGAAAGTTTGGATCTTGAATCCTTTTTCATCTTATTTCTTTTGTGTTTACCAGATTATTTCTATCACTAATCATGTTTAACCTTGAGTCATCCATGGTTTTAAGGTTTTCCTTGTCTATTAGTGAGTAGATCTATCTAGGGTTCATGGGTTTGGGAGACTAAGGGTTATTAGGTGTAGATCTAAGATGTTCTAGGGTAGATCCTTCTTGATCCTTGCTTGTAGACTGTTCTTCTTGCTATTTTGGAGTTGGCCTCTTCAAAATAGAGCTATAGGCATTTCATGCCCGAAAGGTGTTCTACGAAATGCCTGAACCAACTGTCCAATGCTTTTAACATTCTTTACCAAAGAGATTTGTTGTTAAAGGTGTTAAGATAGCTAATGGACTAGTTCTTAATGATTGCTTTCATATTATTCAACCTAAGAGATTAGATGCTTGAGATATGTTAGTGAATGAGCATTCATCTAGAGATAGAGCTTGCTTAGGATTGTGTCTAGGCTTAAGGTGTTAGATTGATTGAAAGTTTGCCATCTTAGATTGAAGCTTGATCACCCAAAGTCAATTCCCTTGTCCCAAGAACCCCTTTGCTTCATATTGAAAAGAAAGTTCACTCTTTTATTGCATTTTTTGTATTGACTTAGTTCATAATCATCCTCACTCAATGGTTGCACTTAGATTAAGCATAGATTTGCATTCCCTTTGCATTGAAATCACCTAAGATTGGTTCGACAATCTTTTATACTACATCATTTGGTTAAGGAGCCTTGAAAACTCCCATCATCAGGGACACCATACCCGCTGGTCCGGACGGAACAGGGCGAGGCGGATGCACGGCTGGACGTGCACGGAGTGCTTCAGCCGCGCGGGACAGGACACGGGCGGACGGTAGTGCGCAGGTCGGGGCCAGCGGCGGACAAGGCCAATCTCACTCTGAGCATTTTTCACATCCTTTGGTCGACCTTGAAGTGCTCAGGGCCATTTTGGTCATTTTATTTTTGTTTTAAGGGCTTTCAAGCCTCATATAAACACTCTTGTATCCCAAAGTTGGGACTTAACTTTTCTCTCAAAAACACATTTAGATCTTGAAGAAAGTTTGGATCTTGAATCCTTTTTCATCTTATTTCTTTTGTGTTTACCAGATTATTTCTATCACTAATCATGTTTAACCTTGAATCATCCATGGTTTTAAGGTTTTCCATGTCTATTAGTGAGTAGATCTATCTAGGGTTCATGGGCTTGGAGACTAAGGGTTATTAGGTGTAGATCTAAGATGTTCTAGGGTAGATCCTTCTTGATCCTTGCTTGTAGAGTGTTCTTCTTGCTATTTTGGAGTTGGCATCTTCAAAATAGAGCTATAGGCATTTCATGCCCGAAAGGTGTTCTATGAAATGCCTGAACCAACTCTCCAATGCTTTTAACATTCTTTACCAAAGAAATTTGTTGTTAAAGGTGTAAAGATAGCTAATGGACTAGTTCTTAATGATTGCTTTCATATTATTCAACCTAAGAGATTAGATGCTTGAGATATGTTAGTGAATGAGCATTCATCTAGAGATAGAGCTTGCTTAGGATTGTGTCTAGGCTTAAGGTGTTAGATTGATTGAAAGTTTGCCATCTTAGATTGAAGCTTGATCACCCAAAGTCAATTCCCTTGTCCCAAGAACCCCTTTGCTTCATATTGAAAAGAAAGTTCACTCTTCTATTGCATTTTTTGTATTGTCTTAGTTCATAATCATCCTCACTCAATGGTTGCACTTAGATTAAGCATAGACTTGCATTCCCTTTGCATTGAAATCACCTAAGATTGGTTCGACAATCTTTTATACTACATCATTTGGTTAAGGAGCCTTGAAAACTCCCATCATCAGGGACACCATACCCGCTGGTCCGGACGGAACAGGGCGAGGCGGATGCGGCTGGACGTGCACGGAGTGCTTCAGCCGCGGGACAGGACACGGGCGGACGGTAGTGCGCAGGTCGGGGCCTTGGCGGCGGACAAGGCCAATCTCACCCTGGCGTTTTCACATCCTTTGGTCGACCTTGAAATGCTCCAGGGCCATTTTGGTCATTTTATTTTTGTTTTAAGTACTTTCAAGCCTCATATAAATACTCTTGTATCCCAAAGTTGGGACTTAACTTCTTTTCTCTCAAAAAAACACATTTAGATCTTGAAGAAAGTTTGGATCTTGAATCCTTTTTCATCTTATTTCTTTTGTGTTTACCAGATTATTTCTATCACTAATCATGTTTAACCTTGAATCATCCATGGTTTTAAGGTTTTCCTTGTCTATTAGTGAGTAGATCTATCTAGGGTTCATGGGTTTGGGAGACTAAGGGTTATTAGGTGTAGATCTAAGATGTTCTAGGGTAGATCCTTCTTGATCCTTGCTTGTAGACTGTTCTTCTTGCTATTTTGGAGTTGGCCTCTTCAAAATAGAGCTATAGGCATTTCATGCCCGAAAGGTGTTATGAAATGCCTAAACCAACTCTCAATGCTTTTAACATTCTTTACCAAAGAGATTTGTTGTTAAAGGTGTTAAGATAGCTAATGGACTAAATCTTAATGATTGCTTTCATATTATTCAACCTAAGAGATTAGATGCTTGAGATATGTTAGTGAATGAGCATTCATCTAGAGATAGAGCTTGCTTAGGATTGTGTCTAGGCTTAAGGTGTTAGATTGATTGAAAGTTTGCCATCTTAGATTGAAGCTTGATCACCCAAAGTCAATTCCCTTGTCCCAAGAACCCCTTTGCTTCATATTGAAAAGAAAGTTCACTCTTTTATTGCATTTTTGTATTGACTTAGTTCATAATCATCCTCACTCAATGGTTGCACTTAGATTAAGCATAGACTTGCATTCCCTTTGCATTGAAATCACCTAAGATTGGTTCGACAATCTTTTATACTACATCATTTGGTTAAGGAGCCTTGAAAACTCCCATCATCGGGGACACCATACCAGCGGGTCCGGATGGAACAGGGCGAGGCGGATGCGGCTGGACGTGCACGGAGTGCTTCAGCCCAGCGGGACAGGACACGGGCGGACGGTAGTGCGCAGGTCGGACGCTGCCGGACAAGGCCAATCTCACTCTGAGCATTTTCACATCCTTTGGTCGACCTTGAAGTGCTCCAGGGCCATTTTGGTCATTTTTATTTTTGTTTTAGAGGGCTTTCAAGCCTCATATAAATACTCTTGTATCCCAAAGTTGGGACTTAACTTCTTTTCTCTCAAAAAACACATTTAGATCTTGAAGAAAGTTTGGATCTTGAATCCTTTTTCATCTTATTTCTTTTGTGTTTACCAGATTATTTCTATCACTAATCATGTTTAACCTTGAATCATCCATGGTTTTAAGGTTTTCCATGTCTATTAGTGAGTAGATCTATCTAGGGTTCATGGGCTTGGGAGACTAAGGGTTATTAGGTGTAGATCTAAGATGTTCTAGGGTAGATCCTTCTTGATCCTTGCTTGTAGAGTGTTCTTCTTGCTATTTTGGAGTTGGCCTCTTCAAAATAGAGCTATAGGCATTTTATGCCCGAAAGGTGTTCTATGAAATGCCTGAACCAACTCTCCAATGCTTTTAACATTCTTTATCAAAGAGATTTGTTGTTAAAGGTGTTAAGATAGCTAATGGACTAGTTCTTAATGATTGCTTTCATATTATTCAACCTAAGAGATTAGATGCTTGAGATATGTTAGTGAATGAGCATTCATCTAGAGATAGAGCTTGCTTAGGATTGTGTCTAGGCTCAAGGTATTAGATTGATTGAAAGTTTGCCATCTTAAATTGAAGCTTGATCACCCAAAGTCAATTCCCTTGTCCCAAGAACCCCTTTGCTTCATATTGAAAAGAAAGTTCACTCTTTTATTGCATTTTTTGTATTGACTTAGTTCATAATCATCCTCACTCAATGGTTGCACTTAGATTAAGCATAGACTTGCATTCCCTTTGCATTGAAATCACCTAAGATTGGTTCGACAATCTTTTATACTATCATTTGGTTAAGGAGCCTTGAAAACTCCCATCATCAGGGACACCATACCAGCGGGTCCGGATGGAACAGGGCGAGGCGGATGCACGGCTGGACGTGCACGGAGTGCTTCAGCCCAGCGGGACAGGACACGGGCGGACGGTTGTGCGCAGGTTGGGACGCTGCCGGACAAGGCCAATCTCACTCTGAGCATTTTTCACATCCTTTGGTCGACCTTGAAGTGCTCCAGGGCCATTTTGGTCATATTTATTTTTGTTTTTAAGGGCTTTCAAGCCTCATATAAATACTCTTGTATCCCAAAGTTGGGACTTAACTTCTTTTCTCTCAAAAAACACATTTAGATCTTGAAGAAAGTTTGGATCTTGAATCCTCTTTCATCTTATTTCTTTTGTGTTTACCAGATTATTTCTATCACTAATCATGTTTAACCTTGAATCATCCATGGTTTTAAGGTTTTCCATGTCTATTAGTGAGTAGATCTATCTAGGGTTCATGGGCTTGGGAGACTAAGGGTTATTAGGTGTAGATCTAAGATGTTCTAGGGTAGATCCTTCTTGATCCTTGCTTGTAGAGTGTTCTTCTTGCTATTTTGGAGTTGGCATCTTCAAAATAGAGCTATAGGCATTTCATGCCGAAAGGTGTTCTATGAAATGCCTGAACCAACTCTCAATGCTTTTAACATTCTTTACCAAAGAGATTTGTTGTTAAAGGTGTTAAGATAGCTAATGGACTAGTTCTTAATGATTGCTTTCATATTATTCAACCTAAGAGATTAGATGCTTGAGATATGTTAGTGAATGAGCATTCATCTAGAGATAGAGCTTGCTTAGGATTGTGTCTAGGCTTAAGGTGTTAGATTGATTGAAAGTTTGCCATCTTAGATTGAAGCTTGATCACCCAAAGTCAATTCCTTTGTCCCAAGAACCCCTTTGCTTCATATTGAAAAGAAAGTTCACTCTTCTATTGCATTTTTTGTATTGTCTTAGTTCATAATCATCCTCACTCAATGGTTGCCCTTAGATTAAGCATAGACTTGCATTCCCTTTGCATTGAAATCACCTAAGATTGGTTCGACAATCTTTTATACTATCATTTGGTTAAGGAGCCTTGAAAACTCCCATCATCGGGGACACCATACCAGCCTTGGTCAGGGCCGAACAGGGCGAGGCGGATCTTGGCGGCTGGGCGTCTTGTGAGTGCTTCACCCGGCGGGACAGGACACGGGCGGACGGTTGTGCGCAGGTTGGGACGCGGCGGACAAGGCCAATCTCACCCTGGCGTTTTCACATCCTTTGGTCGACCTTGAAGTGCTCCAGGCCATTTTGGTCATTTTATTTTTGTTTTAAGTACTTTCAAGCCTCATATAAATACTCTTGTATCCCAAAGTTGGGACTTAACTTCTTTTCTCTCAAAAAAACACATTTAGATCTTGAAGAAAGTTTGGATCTTGAATCCTTTTTCATCTTACTTCTTTTGTGTTTACCAGATTATTTCTATCACTAATCATGTTTAACCTTGAATCATCCATGGTTTTAAGGTGGTCCTTGTCTATTAGTGAGTAGATCTATCTAGGGTTCATGGGCTTGGGAGACTAAGGGTTATTAGGTGTAGATCTAAGATGTTCTAGGGTAGATCCTTCTTGATCCTTGCTTGTAGACTGTTCTTCTTGCTATTTTGGAGTTGGCCTCTTCAAAATAGAGCTATAGGCATTTCATGCCGAAAGGTGTTCTATGAAATGCCTGAACCAACTCTCAATGCTTTTAACATTCTTTCCCAAAGAGATTTGTTGTTAAAGGTGTTAAGATAGCTAATGGACTAGTTCTTAATGATTGCTTTCATATTATTCAACCTAAGAGATTAGATGCTTGAGATATGTTAGTGAATGAGCATTCATCTAGAGATAGAGCTTGCTTAGGATTGTGTCTAGGCTTAAGGTGTTAGATTGATTGAAAGTTTGCCATCTTAGATTGAAGCTTGATCACCCAAAGTCAATTCCCTTGTCCCAAGAACCCCTTTGCTTCATATTGAAAAGAAAGTTCCCTCTTCTATTGCATTTTTTGTATTGTCTTAGTTCATAATCATCCTCACTCAATGGTTGCACTTAGATTAAGCATAGACTTGCATTCCCTTTGCATTGAAATCACCTAAGATTGGTTCGACAATCTTTTATACTACATCATTTGGTTAAGGAGCCTTGAAAACTCCCATCATCAGGGACACCATACCAGCGGGTCAGGGCCGAACAGGGCGAGGCGGATCTTGGCGGCTGGGCGTCTTGTGAGTGCTTCACCCGGCGGGACAGGACACGGGCGGACGGTTGTGCGCAGGTTGGGGACAGCGGCGGACAAGGCCAATCTCACCCTGAGCGTTTTTCACATCCTTTGGTCGCCCTTGAAGTGCTCCAGGGCCATTTTGGACATTTTTATTTTTGTTTTTAAGTACTTTCAAGCCTCATATAAATACTCTTGTATCCCAAAGTTGGGACTTAACTTCTTTTCTCTCAAAAAAACACATTTAGATCTTGAAGAAAGTTTGGATCTTGAATCCTTTTTCATCTTATTTCTTTTGTGTTTACCAGATTATTTCTATCACTAATCATGTTTAACCTTGAATCATCCATGGTTTTAAGGTTTTCCATGTCTATTAGTGAGTAGATCTATCTAGGGTTCATGGGCTTGGGAGACTAAGGGTTATTAGGTGTAGATCTAAGATGTTCTAGGGTAGATCCTTCTTGATCTAAGATGTTCTAGGGTCATTTCCCTTGTCCCAAGAACCCTTTTGCTTCATATTGAAAAGAAAGTTCACTCTTTAATTGCATTTTTAGTATTGTCTTAGTTCCTAATCACCCTCACTCAATGGTTGCACTTAGATTAAGCATAGATTTTCATTCCCTTTGCATTAGAATCACTTAGAATTGGTTCGACAATCTTTTATACTACATCATTTGATTAGGAGCCTTGAAAAGTCCATCATCAAATTGGCGCCGTTGCCAAGTTCTAAGTTGATTTTGACATTGGGATTTGGTCAATTGCTTGAGACTAAGTCATTTTTATTTTATTGTGTTATTGCTTCTCCTTGCTCTTTTCCCTTTGCATTTCAGGTGTATGATAACTAGAAGCAGAGGTGCATCGAATTTGATCCCAACTGTTGAAGAGATTTTTACACTTGAGAGGGAGATTGCAAGAAAGAGAAGAGAAGAAGAGCAACAGGCTCACTTGCAGAGATTGGGGTTTGATATGGAAAATCAGCCTCAAGATGGTGATGCCCTAGGGGGCAATGGTCCAAGAGCTGACAACATAAGACCACAGCGCCAACCACAACAGCCACAGCGCCAAGCTAGAGCCATTGGAGCCTATGATCAACCTCACATTCATGGTCATAGGTTGGGGATCAGAGCATCAGCTGTGGAGAACAACAACTTTGAGATCAAATCAGGGCTATTGCATTTGATTGAGAACAACAAGTTTCATGGCCTTACTGTGGAGGATCCCCTTGATTACTTGGACACATTTGATAGCTACTGTAGCTTGTCCAAGACTAATGGAGTCCCTCAAGATGCTTTAAAGCTGAGGTTGTTTCCCTTCTCTTTGGGAGACAAGGCACATCAATGGGAGAAGGCTCTTCAAAGTGACTCCATCACAACTTGGAATGAGTGCAAGAGGGCATTCCTAGAGAAATTCTTCTGTACCTCAAGAACAGCCAAGATCAGAAACGAGATCTCTAGCTTTCAGCAGAAGAACCTTGAGGGCTTTAGTGAAGCATGGGAGAGGTTCAGGGGCTATTGGTCCCAATGCCCACTTCATGGCTTCACCAAGGAGAATTTACTTAGTACCATCTACAGAGGTCCTCTTCCAGAGTTCAGGAGCAGATTAGACACAGCCAGCAATGGGTTCTTCTTGGGCATAACTGAGCAGGATGCAGAGGAGCTGGTGGAGAACATGGCCAAGAGTGACTCAGTCTACAGTGAGGAACATGATAGGGTCAACAGAGGCACTGATGAAGATGATCAGCACACAAGGAAGGCGCTGAAATCTCTCCAAGAGAAGTTGGACAAGATTATTGCAGAGAAGGCTAAGCAGGAGCAGATTAACTCCATTGGGAACCAGAAACAAAAGCAGCCTGCTGGGACTAATCAGGTTGATGGTGTAGAAGGTCAAGAGGAGCTGTGATTCATCAATGCTAACGGCACATGGTACAAGAAAGAGCCGAACTTCCAGTACCAAAACAACTATCAGCAAAGACCTTACTACAACAATCAGCAAGGAGGTTACCAAGCCAACCAGTCTACTCAGCCCCAAGGAAGCTCTTCTCAAGCTCAAGCTCCAAGTTCTAATATGGAGTCCATGTTCAAGAAAATCTTAGAAGCTCAAGAAAGAAATGCTAAGAACATTGGTGATGAGTTCAAGAACATCCATGCAAAGATTGATGGGACCTATTCTGACCTCAACAACAAGTACATGCAACTTGCCTCTCATCTCAAAGCTTTAGAGAGCCAGGTTGCCTCTATGTCTTCATCTTCCAAGAGCCCAATGGGATCTCTACCAGGAAAACCAGAGAAAAAATCCCAAGGAATCTTGCAATGTCATCCTCTCTGCTACTTCTTCAGAGATTGAGATGTGTGCTCATGAGAAAGAGGAGGATGAGATTGAAATGTTTGGAACCGAGTTTGGGGAACTTGAGAGATTTGTTGTTGTGGCCACAGATGAAGCACATATTCTGAAGGATGCTGCCAAGAAGGCTGAAGTAAAGAGTCTGCAGAAAGCTGAGCCTAGAGCTGAGACACCAGCTGTGAAGAGAGCAGACAACAAGCTGAAAGAGGTGAAGCAGGGTGACGCTGAGTTTGAGCTATCACCCTATGATAAACTCCCTTTTCCCCAAAGAGTTCTCACAAAAGCTCAGAAGAAGGTGATCTCAAAGTTAAGGAAAGATCTTAGTGATGTTGGAGTCAAGCTTCAAGAGATCTCAGGTATGCGTGAAGCTCATGTCCAGATGATGCTCATCAAGGACATTCTAGACCACCAAGCTGAAGTGGCTAAGCTTTTGGTCATCTCCATTCTGAAGATTGATCCACCAATCCCTCCAAAGCCCCTCCCTAAGCTTTAATCTCAAGGGAAGTTCACCTTGTCTTGCTCCCATGGTAAGATAACTATGGATGGTGCTCTTTTTGATATTGGTGCTAGTGTGAATGTCATATCCTTGGATATGGTGAAGAGCTTGGGATTGAAAGCATGGAACCAGATACATCTTCTCTCACCTTTGGGGATTCTTCTTCTACAACCCCAATTGGCATAATCAAGGACTTCCCTTTGAAGATTGGATCCTGCACCATACCCATTGACCTCACTGTTTTGAAGATGGCATCTGAAGAGAGAGTCCCTTTGATTCTTGGAACTCCTTTCCTCACCACAGTTGGAGCATGCATTGACTTTCCAAACAAGAAGGTCACCCTCATGCATGTGAACAAAGCTGTCTCCTACGCTCTCAAATCTCCATTGGATGTTGGCTATTGTGGGACAATAACTTGTGGTACCAAAGCTGTTGAGAAACCTCAAGATGAAGTGGTTGTTTGCCAGAAAGAAGGTCTTGATGGAGAGTCTTCTAAAGAGTTGTGTAGTGAGCACTTGGAAAGTGCTAAATGAGAGGGGATGAGTGGAACCTCAATGGCCACTCATGGCAACAAGAAAATGGTGAAAGAACCTCATCCTCCACCTCTTGATCTGCTCCAACACACTCTTACTCTCCATCCTAAGAAGCTCAAGGATGGTGTCATTGAGTACAAGATCAAGCATAAGGGCAGGTACACACCATTCTCAAGTGCTAGAGCCATCATCACTCCTCAGCTCTAAGATGACCCAATCAAGCTTCAAGAACTTCTCTCCCAGGTCCTCACCATCACACTTGAAGGTGGGAAGGATGCTCCTTCTCACTAGTTCAAGGGAAAAGGTAGTCAAGCTAGTGACTCAAAACAAGTTCATTTGGGAGGAAATCCCATGGTTATCCTTGTACATAGCTTTGCAATTTCAATTTTTCTTTAAGTTTTTAATAAAAGTGGTGAAGGTTTTCAGGTTGAGCAAAGCACTAGAGGAGAGAAGAAAGGTGGTGAACCACCTGAGCCTTATGATTGCCATGTAGCAGCCTCCTCTAGTTGCTATGAACCAAGCCAGCTCCTAGTCCAGACACAAAGCACCACGCCCAAATCTCCTTATGTGGTATCACTCCAACCCTTCTTGTATATACATATGCTTTTGTCTTGTTGGGGTATCTCCTTCTCTCTTACTCACAAAGAGACTGTTTGATTTAAGTGTGGGGGAGGTACCAGATATTTGATCATGTTTGCTTTGTGATTGTGAGTCTCATGCATTGCATTGTACATTCATATTTGCATAGAAAATCCAAAAATTTGAAATTTTTGAATCATGTAGTTGCATCACTTCCACCCCATAAGATTGAGTCTAGAGCATCTAGGTTGCATTCATTTGCATATGGAGCACTGCCTTGTAAAGAACACTTGTTTGCACTGAATTTGGCACCCTAGTTAAACATATCAAGTAGCTTAAGCATCTTTTGAAAGGCTTGCATGCTTTGAGCCCTGAAAACTCTTCTTGAAACTTGCTTGCTTTCTTGATATTGGCATTGTTCTTGAAACCAGCTCCAACCTGAACTTAGACTTGAATGAACCTAATTTCTCTTGCATATGGGCATTTGCATACTTGATCATGGATCTCATACACATTTGGGTTATCTTTCCCCCATTATATCACTCTTTGTTAACCCAAATGGCACTTCCATACCCTTGAACCCTAGCCATTCTTTGAAGCCTACATTGATTTGCATGAGTGAGGCCTCTTCTGATAGCTTGTCATGTGCAAAATCTTGAGAGTATTAGGAGCGACATGGATTTGTTCTCATCTCTTGCTAGCATAAGATCCTCATTTGAGCTAGCTTCTAGGATGGTGAGTGGGGTCTTTGTTCCTTAAAGGTTTATATCTTGGGTTTGGGATGTGAAAATGTTGAGATTGATGAGCAAAAGAATGTATTGAGAAAGAAAAGCCCTGGGGACCTAGATTAGAAAGTTAAGAAGCTCTTGGTTGATGTTAGAGACCTTCCCCCTACATAAAAAAAAGAAGGAAAAAGAAAAGAAAAGAAAAAGAAAAAGAAAAATAAAAAGAAAGATTCAATAAGATAGTGGGGAAGGGAAAACAAAAAGTGTTAGAGCTTAGAAATGTGAATTGTGAATAAAAGGTCCTTAGTGGTTGAATCTTAAAGAAAGAAAGTTGTTCATTGGGTGAGTGATGTGAGTATTTTTCATTTTGGATTATGGGATAAATAAAAAGGGTTTAGAACTTGTAATCTCTTAGGAATGGGTAGAATGGTGAGGATGGATCCATGTATGCATGAATTGCTCCTAGTCTTAGATAAATTTTGCATAATGATCAAGCTCCTTGATTCTTGAGTGATTGCCAGCTTAAAAAGATGCATTGAACCCTCATTTTCATCCATATTAGACCATTTGATCACATAGCCAAATGATTGAGATCATGTGCCCATTTGTGAGAATTCACCTTGTGTGTGTGTGTGTGAATCAATGTGAGGATTGGTTAAGAGAACTTGTTGGTTGATAAGCATTGCATCTTCTGTAAAGGCATAAGAGTATTGATGGGCCTTGAGAAGCTAGAGTATAATAAGAGAGTTTTGGTCATGCTATTTGCTATGTTTCTTTAGGATGTCAAGTTGAGTGCTATGGGTGTTTCTTTTGGCTTCGCTTCCATCTCTATGTCTCTCCTCCTTGTGTTTTGAAAAGATTACTTGAGGACAAGTAAAGGACTAGTGTGGGGGAGTTGATATCTTGCATATTTACATGTTTTTAGCTATCATATTTTGTGCATTTTGATCATTTCGATTAGGCATTAGGCATCTTTAGGTTCATATTTCATTCATATGTCCTTATTAGATGTTGGAACGAGCTAAGGAGTGATTGGAGGTGTTTGGGAGCTTTGTGATTCAAAAAGATGAAAAATGGAGTTTGGCCAAGGTCAGGACAAGCCAAACCATGATCAATACCATACCTTGGACGAGACCAGGACGGCCGGAACGGATCCGTGGACCAGAGACACTTACCTTGATGGATGAGTAGCCACGGGCTGGACAGCTCGGGCTCAAGTACCCGCGCGGCCGGACATGAAAAGGACGGCTGGAGAAGAGCTGGGACATGGGCCGGTGCGCGGCCTGGAGTGCACGGAGTGCATGACCAGCGCGGCCTGGAGAGATGGACAGTCGGATGTGCGCTGGACGGGACGCTCGAGACAAGAAAGCCGCGCGGCCTGGACTGACTGGAAGCAAAGAAACGCTATGGCTGAAATGCGCGGGACACCATACCCGCGCCGGTCAGGACGGAATGGGATGAGGCCGGATTCGCGGCTAGACGTGCGCGGAGTGCTTCACCCGCGTGGGACAGGACACAGGCCGGACGGTAGTGCGCGGGTCGGGACGCGCGGCCGGACATGGTCAACCTTGAAGTGCTCCAGGGCCATTTTGGTCATTTTTATTTTTGTTTTTAAGTACTTTCAAGCCTCATATAAATACTCTTGTATCCCAAAGTTGGGACTTAAATTCTTTTCTTTCAAAAAAACACATTTAGATCTTGAAGAAAGTTTGGATCTTGAATCCTTTTTCATCTTATTTCTTTTGTGTTTACCAGATTATTTCTATCACTAATCATGTTTAACCTTGAATAATCCATGTTTTTAAGGTTTTCCATGTCTATTAGTGAGTAGATCTATCTAGGATTCATGGGCTTAGGAGACTAAGGGTGATTAGGTGTAGATCTAAGATGTTCTAGGGTATATCCTTCTTGATCCTTGCTTGTAGAGTGTTCTTCTTGCTATTTTGGTGCGCGGCCTGGAGCATGCGGGGTGCCAGGGTGCCATACCAACGCGGCTTGGACAAGAGCTGGACGCGTCTGATGCGCGGCCTGGAGTGCTTGGGAGAGAGAACCCGCGCGGGACACACCAGAAGCTGGACCGGACGCACGGCCTAGAGTGCTCGGCCTCACTTACCTGCGCGGGAAAAACCAGGAAACGGGCAGGACGGTGCGCGGGCTGGAGTGCTCGGGTCAGTACACCCGCGCGGGACAGGCCAGCGTCCGGATGATTCTGCTCGGGTCGGGATGCGCGGCCCGGACAAGGCTGGAGCTACCCTGAGCGTTTTTGACCCTCTTCTCCTATTGGTCGAAGCCCATTTGTTTCCAGGGACCTTTTAGTAATCTTCTATGATGTTCTTAGGGCTTCTAAGCCTTGTATAATTACTCTTGTATCTCCCAATTTGGGACTAACTTCTTTTCTCTCAAAGCACTTTTAGATCTTGAAGAAAGCTTGGATCTTGGATCCTTTTTCATCTTATTTTCTTGTGTTTGCTGGATTATTTCTATCACCAATCATGTTTAACCTTGAATCATCATTGGTTTTGGGGTTTTCCATGTCTATTTGTGAGTAGATCTATCTAGGATTCATGGGCTTGGGAGATTAAGGGTGATCAGGTGTAGATCTAAGATGTTCTAGGGTAGATCCTTTTTGATCCTTGCTTGTAGAGTGTTCTTCATGCTATTTTGGAGTTGGCCTCTTCAAAATAGAGCTATAGGCATTTCATACCCAAAAGGTGTTCTATGAAATGCCTGAACCAACTCTCCAATGCTTTTAACATTCTTTACCAAAGAGATTTGTTGTTAAAGGTGTTAAAATAGCTAATGGACTAGTTGTTAATGATTGCTTTCATATTATTCAACCTAAGTGATTAGATGCTTGAGATATGTAAGTGAATAAACATTCATCTAGAGATAAAGCTTGCTTAGGATTGTGTCTAGACTTAAGGTGTTAGATTGATTGAAAGGTTGCCCTCTTAGATTGAAGTCAATTCCCTTGTCCCAAGAACCCCCTTGCCTCATATTGAAAAGAAAGTTCATCTTTTATTGCATTTCTAGTATTGCCTTAGTTTATAATCATCTTCACTCAATGGTTGCACTTAGATTAAGCATAGATTTGCATTCCCTTTGTTTCAGAATCACCTAGGATTGGTTCGACAATCTCTTATACTACATCATTTGATTAGGAGCCTTGAAAACTCCTATCATCAGTCAACCTCTGGAAACACTAGTACCGGTGCACTAGTCAACATGTCCTTGAGTGCAGAAAAACATCTCTCACACTTCTCGGACCAAACAAACTTCACATCCTTGCCAGTCAGTTGTGTCATGGGTTGAGCCAAACTAGCAAACCCTTTGACAAACTTTTTGTAGTATCCGGCCAGACCTAGGAAGCTCCTAACCTCCGTAGCATTCTTTGGTCGAGGCCAGTCCCGAATGGCTTTGATCTTTTCAGGATTAACGGACACACCCTGGTCAGATACGATGTGACCCAGGAACCCAACACTCCTTTGCTAAAAGCTGCACTTGCTTAACTTGGCAAAGAGCTGTTGTTCCCTCAATCGACCCAACACTGCCCTTAGGTGTCTCTCATGGACTTCCTTACTCTTGGAATAGACCAAGATATCATCAATAAAGATGATTACAAACTCATCCAAGAAATCTCGAAAGATACTGTTCATCATCTTCATGAATGCTGCTGGTGCATTTGTCAGTCCAAACGGCATGACCACAAACTCATAGTGGCCGTACCTTGTCCGGAAGGCTGTCTTCTTGACATCATTTGGCTCAATGGGAATCTGGTGATACCCTGAAGCCAAATCAATTTTGGAGAACCACTTTGCACCCTTGAGCTGATCCAACAACTCATCTATCTGAGGCAATGGGTACTTGTTCTTCACAGTCACCCGGTTCAACCCTCGATAGTCAATACACAACCTGAAGCTACCATCCTTCTTTTTCACAAAAAGAACTGGTGCTCCCCAAGGTAACACACTGGGTCTTATAAAACCCTAGTCCAGCAACTCCTCAAGTTGCTTCTTAACCTCGGCCATCTCGGCAGGAGCCATTCTGTAGGGAGTTTTGGATAATGGGGCCGTCCCTGGTTCCAGTTCTATTATGAATGGGTCCGACCTATCAGGGGGAATGCCCTGTAGTGACCTAAACACATCATGGAACTCTCGGACCAGCGGTATTCCCTCCGGGTCACCACCCACTACGACCTCCTTAGTGGCGATTGTGGCAAGATAAGCTTCACAACCCTTCCTCAGCATCCTCTCAACATTTATTGCTGACACCACCAAGCATCCAGAGATCGAATGTATACCTTGGAACCTGATCGGGGATCCACATCCACTCTCAAACTGCACGCGCCCCCGGTGACAGTCAAGAGTGGTCCGATTCTTTCCAAGCCAGTCCATGCCTAATATCACCTCGTGATTCTTTAGGTGGACTACCACAAGATCCACAGGCATGACCCTGTCTTGGATCACCACTGGGACGTCCTTTATCACCCTTAATGAACTCATTACCTGCCCACCGGCCGCGTTCACTACCCCACGACAATCCACTGTTCTCAACTGGAACAACCCCTTTCCGAGCATCTCTGGACTCACAAAACTATGTGTAGCTCCAGTATCGAAAAGCACGTGTGTTTCCACACCACCAATACTTAGGGTCCCTACACGAGACCCAATCTAAGTACCTAACCATTCTAAGTTCTGTACCATGAAATTCTACTGAATTGAAAAGATCAAGATCAGATAATTACCAGTGATCGCTTGGAATGGTCCAGCCTTGTCCTCATCCTTGGAAAACTCATAGATGTGTGGTGCTGAGGTCTGACCACAGTTCAGGTCCGGCCTACTAGCCTCTCCACGGCTCTTGCTTGATCTAGAAGACAGCTTGGGACAATCCTTACGGAGATGTCACTTCTTACCACAGTAGTGGCAAGTCCTGGTATCACCACTAGCCCCTTGCTCCCCTCTAGGACAGTCACGAGCTGAGTGGTCCATCTTGCCACATCTGAGACAAGCTCCCATTGATCTCCAACATTCACCCCCATGATGCCAACCACACTTGGAACACTCAGGCCTGCCACTTGAGGTTTTACCCCCCTCGGCCTGGTCCCTCTTTCTCTTCCGGTCACCATTTTGCCCAGCAGATACCACCACACTCTTGAGCCTTTGCTTAGACTCCTCTGCAAGGTTGGTCTCCAGCATAGCCATCCTTTCAACCAGCACAGACACAGTTGAGAAGGTGCAGACTGAACAGTAGGTTCGGAGTTCGGCCCTAAGGCCTCTGAAGAACCGACGGACCTGTACTGCCTCGTCCTCCAACTCCTTACCCACAAAGCGCCTGAGTCGGTTGAACTCCTCCTCATACTCACGAACCGTCGTGCGACCCTGGACCAGGTACAAGAACTTAGCCTCCAGACTATCCCATGCCTCAGCTGAAAAGTACTTGTGGTTGAACTCAACCTCAAAGTCTGAGAAGCGTTCAATGGTGCCATTGGTACGCTTATCCAGAGCCAACCACCAGTTGTATGCATCTCCCTCCAGGAAATAAACTGAAATGTCCATCTGGTAATCCTTTGGGTAACGGCTTGAGCTGAAATTACGAACCAGTCTGCTCCTCCACTCATCTGCCTCTAGAGGATCAACACTTCCAGCAAAGTGTTTGGTCCCCATACTGGTTATGTGCTCCAGAACCTTCAAATAGTCCACTTTGTTAGCTGCTCTAGCTGGGGATCGACCTCAATCACCTCAGCCACTTCCTCCACCTGATTCTGAGCTGCTCGGCCAGCTGCCTGAGCTGCTACCACTGGGCCAATCCGATTATTCCCAGTGGGAATGGCCGTCCTAACTGGTGCAAATGACTGAGTTAGAGCCAAGATCTGAGTCCCCATAGCCTGCATAGCCTCGAGCACCTCTTTCAGGGTCGGTTCAGCAGCCGGATTCACTTGGCCTGCCGTTCCATCCCCCTAGCCATCATGGTGACCCGCGTTTGAGGACTCACCTTGGTCCTGCAGCCCTTGTACACCCAGCCGTCCAGCACAAACAGCAGGTTCCAACTCCTGTTCCAGCTGACGTCCAGCACCATCCACACGAACCTCGGTCGGGTTGATCTGAGCAAGTGGCAGTCCAGTTCCCACATTAGTCCCATCCGTTTGGATAGGCAGCACCACGGTTGGGTTTGCCCCATCCGCCTCAACTTGTCCGGACACACCAGCTGCTTCCTTTCCCTTCCGAGAAGTCTTAGACTTCTTTGTACGCTTGGGATTCAAATCAAACACTTAAATGTTAGTTCCACCAACATTTATATAAACAATCACACAATCTTAAGGCTAACAACACAATCAATCAGACCTTACCATGAGACCCAGCCAGATGTGTGGTGATTCCTCATAACCCAAAATAATCCTAGAATCAACTCCGCTCTGATACCAACTTGTAAGACCCGATCCTAGTCCTAAGGACCCAACTAGGACCCGCGACCCTACTCAGACTAGTCATGTAACTTTTATTCATTTTTAAGGTTCAATATCTTTCTAAGTCATTTTCAATCATATGAGGTTCAATCATTTCGAATCCTAAGTCTAAACAGATAAGAGAAAGTGTATCTTTATTAATATAAAACATGTGATCCAATACATAGGTTCAGTTGCACTATAGGCTATCATAAGTTCATGTGTTCAAAGAAACAATACAATCCCACAACCCACACATCCATCACGGCTCAGGTCCTCATAGTTCCTTGGCCTTGCCACGGTCCTGGTCTGATCCTGAAACCAACACACACCACAAGACATATGTATAAGTACAATCCGATATCCTAGCAAGCACATCTATAACTGCATGGTTCGGTTCACCTGATCTATGTTCTCTAAACTATCCAATCAATCAACAAGGCTCACGGCCATACTCAGGACACCACCTATGGCATCCAGAACACACCAACAACACACGGCCAGACTGATCCAATGTGATCTAACCCATTGACCACACTAAACCACAATCGACCATGGCTGAATCCCAAATCTGACATACTCAAATAAATTCCTAAAAACTAATTAAAATTCATGAAAATTACTAATAATTCCCAACTAATAATAATCCATAATCAGAATGAACAGAACCGGCCTCAATCTCATAGATCTCGTCCAAATTCCATCAAACCGGCCATAACTGGCCATCATCAAATCAATTAGGTAAAACCCAATAAAATTCATGATAAATCATGATAAATCCTCACTAAGAGGAATCCATGGTTGGAATTCAATTAATCCAACCGGAGCCTATAGAATCCGACCAAGATCAGTCCGGCCAAAGGCCAAGGACTATGTTCCTGGACCGGCCAAAGCCTTGGTCCAGTCACTCTGAGTCTGAAACATCATTCACATACAAAATAGAGAAGAATAGAGATTGAAATATACGGAAATGGGAAGAGATGGGTCTGGATCCACCAATCCGACCACAGCCAACACGGAATTTCACCGCGGCCATGGTAGGATGGTTCGGTCCATCCCACTCACCTTGGGCGTGCGCTCTGGAGTGCTCAAGCCCTTCTCCAAGTCCTTCTCCTTGCCTCTGGTACTCATCATTAATCGATCTCCACACCACACTAGCCAACTCTTGATCGGGAATCAACCACCACACACACACGGCCTCCTGACTTCTCTCTTTCTTTCTTTCTCTGTCTCACGATTTTGGCAGAGTTTTTCCTAAGAAATGTTTTGCCTAATTTTGACCCCAAGGCCTTGTATTTATAGGGAAAGGGTCAGCCAAACCGCCTGGGCGAACAGGTAGGACTGGACGGTCCGGTTGCACCCATTCGGCCAAACTGCCTCCAACCTCCCCTAACTGCCTATTCTTCCTTTGGGCTGGACGAATACAAGCCCAAACCCACGTCCTCGTGCTCGGCCTGCTTGTCCACGTCCCCAATCCATCGGGCCTCCATGTCCAGCAAGGCCAGACCCATGGCCGCCCATGACCTGAGCCCCATGGTCGAGACCCGAACAGTCCACCAAGTTGAGATGAGCTGGCCACTAGCTGCTCCAGCTGAGTGAGCTAACCATCCAGCTACTGGAGCTGACCCAACCTTGTGTGAGCTGTCCTGAGCTGTCCCGAGCTTGTCCTAGCTGCTCCAGCTTCTTCCCAGCATTGTCCAGCTCCCAATTCACTTGTCCAACTCCTATTTCCTTGTCTCCATCCGTTCCTGGTTAAGTTTCAGCATCCTGAAGCTCTTAACCCTTCTGTCCAGCCATGGTACGCTTGTCCTTAGGTCATATGACCTGACTGGTGCGTCTCCTCGCACCATGGCTGTGCCCGAAGGCCTTATCCAGATTTGGGGATGCTACATGGCCTCTCTAAAGTTGAGCTCTAGGCATTTCCTGCCTGAAAGGTGTTCGATGAAATGCCTGAACCAACTCTCCTAAGCTTTTAACATTCTTTATCAAAGAGATTTGTTGTTAAAGGTGTTAAGATGGCTATTAGACTTGATATTAATGATTGCTTTGATAACATTCAACCAAAGAGATTTGATGCTTGAGTTATCCTTGTAAATGAGCTTCCATCTTGAGAAAGAGTTACCTTAGGGTTGTATTCTAGGCCTAAGGTTGATAGATTGATTGAAATCTGCCACCTTTAGTTCAAAACTTAGTCACCCAAGGTCAATTCCCTAGTCCCATGAGTTCTCCCATCACATAATCAAAAAAAGCTTCATCTTTTATTGCATTTTAGTATTGTTCTAGTTCATAATCATCTCACTTATTGGCTTCACTTAGATTAAGCATGGTATTGTATTCCCTTTTGCATTAGAATTACTTAGGATTGGTTCGACAATCTTATATACTACATCATTTGGTTAAGGACCCTTGAAAAATCCTAACATCAAATTGGCGCTGTTGCCAAGTTCTAAGTTGATTTTGACATTGGGATTTAGTCACTTGCTTGAGACTAAGTCATTTTTCTTTTATTGTGTTATTGATTCTCCTTCTTCCTCTCCCTTTGCATTTCAGGTGTATGATCTTGAGAAGCAGAGGTGCATCAAACCTGGTTCCCACTTTTGAAGAGATTGTTGCACTTGAGAGGGAGATAGCAAGAAAGAGAATAGACGAAGAGCAACAGGCTCACTTGCACAGGTTGGGGTTGGATATGGAGAACCTTCCTTAAGATGGTGCTGCCCCAGGGGGTAATGGTCCAGGAGCTGGCAACCTTAGACCAGAGCGCCAACCACAACATTCACAGCGCAAAGATCGTGCCATTGGGACCTATGACCAACCTCACATCCATGGTCATAGGAGAGGAATCAGGCCACCAGCTGTGGAGAACAATAACTTCGAGGTCAAGTCAGGGTTACTCCACGTGATAGAGAACAACAAGTTTCATGGCCTTGCTGTGGAGGATCCACTTGATCACTTGGACCTGTTTGATAGCTATTGTAGCTTGTCCAAGACAAATGGAGTCTCTGAAGATGCTTTCAAGCTGAGGCTGTTCCCTTTCTCTCTAGGAGACAAAGCACACCAATGGGAGAAGACTCTTCCAAGTGACTCTATCACCACTTGGAATGAGTGCAAGAAGGCCTTCCTAGAAAAGTTCTTCTCTACCTCAAGGACAGCCAAGATCAGGAATGAAATCTATGGTTTCCGCAGAAGAACCGTGAAGGTTTTGGTGAAGCATCGGAGAGGTTCAAGGGCTATTGGTCTCAATTCCCACATCATGGCTTCACCAAGAAGAGTTTTCTTAGTACCTTCTATAGAGGTGCTCTTCCAGAGTTCAGGAGCAGATTAGACACACGCAATGGTTTCTTCTTGGGTAGAACTGAAGTAGATGCAGAAGAGCTGGTTGAGAACATGGCTAAGAGTGATTCAGTCTACAATGAGGAGCATGATAGAAGCAACAGAGGTTATGATCAGCAGACAAGGAAGGAGCTGAAGTCCTTACAGGAGAAGATGGACATACTTCTCTCCGACAGAGCTAAGCAAGAGCAGATGAAATTTGTTGGCAATCCACAACAAGAGGCACCTCCAGTGATCAATGAGGTTGATGGTTTAGAAGGCCAAGAGGAGCTGTGCTTCATCAATGCTAATGGCACATGGTACAAGAAAGAGCCCAACTTTCAGTACCAAAACAACTACCAGCAAAGGCGCTTCTACGACAACCAACAAAGAGGTTACCAAGCCAAGCAGAACTACCCTCTTGGTTTCACTAAACAAGGCAACCAGTCTCCTCAAACTCAAGGAAGCTCTTCTCAAGCTCAAGCTCCAGATTCAAATGTGGACTCCATGTTCAAGAAACTCTTGGAATTTCAAGCCAGAAATGAGAAGACAATGATTTATGAGTTCAAGAACATCCACGCATGCAAAGATTGATGGAAACTACTCTAACCTCAACAACAAGTACCTACAACTTGCCTCTCACCTCAAAGCTTTGGAGAATCAGGTTGCCTCTATGTTTTCATCCTCAAAGAGCCCAATGGGATCTCTACCAGGGAAACCAGAAACGAATCCCAAGGAATCTTGCAATGTTGTCATCGCTACTACTTCTTCAGAGATTGAGCTGAGTGATCATGAGAAAGAGGTAGATGAGATTGAGAAGCTAGTGTTTGGGACTGAGTTTGGGAAAGTTGAGAAATTGGTTGTAGCAACAGCTGAAGCATAGATTGTGAATAAGGCTATGAAAAGGGTTCAGGTACAAGCTGAAAGGAAGGTTGAAGCATCGAATCTGCAGAGAGCTGAGCATAGGGCTGAGAAACCAGTTGAGAGGAGAGCTGCCAAGAAGCTGAAAGAGGTAAAGCAGGAAGACGCTGAGGTTGAGCTGTCACCCTATGACAAGCTCCCCTTTCCACAAAGAGTCCTCACCAAAGCTCAGAAGAAGGTGCTCTCCAAGTTCAGGAAAGATCTTAGTGATGTTGGGGTAAGGCTTCCAGAGATCTCAGGTATGCGTGAAGTTCATGTCCAAATGATGCTCACCAAGGACATTCTGGACCACCAAGCAGAGGTAGCAGATCTTTTGGACATCTCCATTTTGAAGATTGATCCACAAGTCACACCAAAGTCTCTCCCAAAACTAGAATCCCAAGGGAAGTTCACATTGTCTTGCTCCCTTGGTAAGATCACTATGAATGGTGCTTTGGTTGATTCTGGTGCAAGTGTGAATATGATCTCATTGGAGATGGTGAAAAGTCTTGGGATTGAGAACATGGAGCCAAATACTTCTTCACTCACCTTTGGGGATTCTTCTTCTACAACCCCAATTGGTATCATCAAGGACTTCCTTTTGAAGATTGGATCCTGCACCATACCTATTGACCTCGCTGTCCTATAGATGGCAACTGAGAAGGGAGTTCCTTTGATCTTTGGCACTCCATTTCTCACAACAGTTGGAGCCTGCATTGACTTTCCAAAAAAGAAGGTCACCCTCATGAATGTGAACAAAGCTGTCTCCTATCCAGTCCAGTCTCCAATGGATGTTGCGTATTGTGGAACAATCACTTGCGGAGAACAATCTATTGAGAAGACCCAAGCTGAAGTGGTTGTTTGTGAGGAAGAAGGTCTTGCTGGAGAGTCTTCTCAAGAGCTATGTGTTGAGCACTTGGAAAGTGCTAAAAGGGAGGGGGTGAGTGGAGACTCAAAGGACACTCATGGCAAAAAGAAAATGCTTAAAAAACCTCACCCTCCACCTCTTTGTCTGCTCCCACACACTCTCAATCTCCACCCAATGAAGCTCAAGGAGGGTGCCATCGAGTACAAGATCAAGTGTAAGGGAAACTCCACGCCATTCTCAAGTGCTAGGGCCATCATCACTCCTCAGCACCAAGGTGACCCCATCAAGCTTCAAGAGCTTCTCTCTCAGGTTCTCACCATCACTCTTAGGTGGGAAGGATCCTCCTTCTCACTAGTCCAAGAGAAAAGGTAGTCAAGCTAGTGACTCAAAACAAGCTCACTTGGGAGGAAGTCCCCTGGTTATCCTTGTACATAAGTTTGGTGAGGTTTCCATGTTGAGCCTAGCACTAGAGGAGAGAAGAAAGGTGGTGAAGCACCTGAGCCTTATGATTGACACCATGTAGCAGCCTCCTCTAGTTGCTATGAATCAAGCCAGCTCCTAGCCCCAGACACCAAACACCAAGCCCAAGTTTCATCTTGAGGTATCACTCCAACTCTTCTTGTATATACCATTGCTTTTACCTTGTTTCGGTATCTCCTTCTCTCTTACTCACACAGAGACTGTGTGATTTAAGTTTGGGGGAGGTACCAGGTATTTGATCATCTTTGCTTTGTTGATTTTGAGTCTCATGCATTGCATTGTTCATACATATATGCATAGAAAAACAAAAAAAAAATTGAAAATTTTGAAAAGCACAGAAAGAATTATGTAGCTGCATCACTTGCATTCTTAAGTTTGAGTCTAGAGAATATAGGTTGCATTCACTTGCATATGGAGCAACTGTTCAAATTGCCTTGTAAAGAACACTTGTTTGCACTGAAATTGGCACCCTAGCTAAACATATCAAGTAGCTTAGGCATCTCTTGAAAAGCTTTCATGCTTTGAGCCTTGAAAACTCTTCTTGAACTCATTGATTGCTGAAACTCACTCTTTGATGCCAACTACAATCTTATTTGAACTGAATGAAATTAATACTTCTTGCTTATGGTCCTTTGTATGCTGAGTCATGGCTATACACACTTGAGTTGTCTCTCCTATTTTGCCAATCTTTTTGACAAACTCAAGTGGTACTCCATTCCCTTAGACCCTTCCTTCCTTTCAAGCCATCAATGATTGTTGAGTGAGGCCTCTTTGGAAAGCTTTACATGTGCATAATGTTGAGAGTATTGGGAATGACAATGCTTAGTCTCCATTTCTGGTAGATTAGACACTCATATTGTCTAGCTTCTAGGATGGGGGTGAGTGTTGTGATGTTTGATCTTGGGAATGTGAAAAGGTTATGAAAGAAAAGAATAGACTCTTAGAACTCAAAGTGATTACTCGTTATGGGATAAGTGAAAGAAACTCCTAGCTCATGATGTAAAGAAAGTCTTGGACCCCAAAATAAAATTAAAAAAAAAAAGAGAGAAAAAAATAAAGAATGGGGGCTATAAAAGTTTAGTGAGAGCTAAGAATTGTTTAAAATGCGAAAATCCCTAGTAGACTCCAAAAGTGAAAGAGTTCTAAGTGAAAAAGTGTTCTTGAGAGTTTGGGAAATCTTTGGGTGAGTGAAGAGAGTGAGGTTTGGCATTGGGAAAATAGAGTAGAATTTGCTTTTATTTTTGGGAAATGGGTAGGACAATGGAGATTGAGCATTGTTTGCATGAGTTGATCCCTTTCTTAGATATATTATGTGCAATGTCAAAGCTACTTTGTCCTTGACAGTAAACCACCATGAAAAAGATCATTTTAAACCTCTTGATTCACTCTGCACAAAAGCCTTTTCTTACCTAACCAAATGATTTTGACCAATTGACCATTTGCAAGAATTCACTTATGATTTTCCTTAATGAATGTTGGCTGATTTGTAGTTTGTGAATTCATGATGTTGAGTCTAGAGGCATAAGAGTATTGATAGGCCTGGAGAAGCTAGAGCATAATAAGAGAGTTTGCTCGTGCTTTTTGCTATGTTTCTTTAGGATGTCCAGTTGAGTGCTTTGAGTGTTTCTTTTGGCTAATCTCCCATCTTTATATCTCTCCTCCTTGTGTTTTGAAAAGTTTACTTGTGGACAAGTAAAGGACAAGTGTGGGGGAGTTGATATCTTGCATATTTACATGTTTTTAGCAATCATATCCTGTGCATTTTGATCATGTAGATTAGGAATTAGGCATCTTTAGGGTCCATATTGCATTCATGAGTCTTTATCAGGTGTTGGAGTGTACTTTGGAGTTATTGGAGGTGTTTGGGAGTATTGTGATCCTAAAGAGGGTGAAAGATGAACATGGACGAGGCCTTAAAGATATCTTCTGTTACAAATATTCTGGAAAGACATATTAAATTGAGTTAGATTTCCAACGGAAGTGGTTTCAAGTCATTTGGAGCTATGTGGGAGGAGTTATGACCAATTTACTAGAGGCGTATCAACCCTAGGCGAGAGTTGGTCGAGGATCTGGCCGGGTAGAAATGGCCGGGTAAGGCCACCCGCGCGGCCTGCGCGAGAAGGAAAACTGGCCGGGTAGAAACGGCCGGGTAAGGCCACCCGCGCAGCCTGGGCGAGAAGGAAAACTGGCCGGGTAGAAACGGCCGGGTAAGGCCACCCGCGCAGCCTGGGCGAAAAGGAAAACTGGCCGGGTAGAAACGGCCGGGTAAGGCCACCCGTGCGGCCTAAGCGAGAAGGAAAACTGGCCAGGTAGAAATGGCCGGGTTGGACGAGCCTGGTCTTCCTGGGGCGTTTTTCCTTCTTCTTTTGGTCGCCCATGAAGCATTTTTAAGGACCTTTTGGTCATTTTTCTGGTGTTTTTAAGGGCTTTCAAGCCTCATATAAATACTTTTGTATCTCCCAATTTGGGATTATATCTTTTTATCTCTTAAGAAAACACAAAAACCTTTTGGTGAAAGTTCTTTTCTTGAATCAAATCATCATCTTGTTCTTGTGTTCTTGAGTGATCTTGAGTTCTTATCTTTCGTTCTTCACATGATTAAGCTAAAATCTTTTATGGGTTTGAGAGTAATCATGGTGATTAGTGAGTAATCCACTTTTGGATTCATGGGTTAGGGAGACTAAGGATGATTAGGTTAGATCTAAGGTATTTTAGCGTAGATCTCTCTTGTTCCTTTCTACTAGAGTGCTTTTAATGTTGTTTTAGAGTTGGCCTCTCTAAAGTTGAGCTCTAGGCATTTCCTGCCCGAAAGGTGTTCGATGAAATGCTTGAACCATCTCTTCTAAGCTTTTAACATTCTTTACCAAAGAGATTTGTTGTTAAATGTGTTAAGAAGGCTATTAGACTTGATATTAATGATTGCTTTGATAACATTCAACTAAAGAGATTTGATGCTTGAGTTATCCTTGTAAATGAGCTTCCATCTTGAGAGAGAGTTAGCTTAGGGTTGTGTTCTACGCCTAAGGTTGATAGATTGATTGAAAACTGCCACCTTTAGTTCAAAACTTAGATATCCAAGGTCAATTCCCTAGTCCCATAAGTTCTCCCATCTCATAATCAAAGAAAGCTTCATCTTTATTGCGTTTTAGTATTGTTCTAGTTCATAATCAGCTTACTTATTGGCTGCACTTAGAATAAGCATGGTCTTGTATTCCATTTGCATTAGAATCACTTAGAATTGGTTCGACAATCTTATATACTACATAATTTGGTTAAGAACCCTTGAAAAGTCCTAACATCATAGTTGAAAACGTTTCTGAGATCATATAGATTGTTGATGGGGTTTATGCTATTAAAAGATATATATATATATATATATATATATATTTAGCAGTTAAAAGTAAATACTTTGGGGCCCCTGGCGAAGGAACATACCCGATAACTGGCAAGAAAATTTCATTGTTGGTTGAACAACAAAAATGGGTTCAAACATAGTGAAAAATTTATCCATATCAAACTGTTATAGGATGAATATCTCTTCTCTGTATAGCTTTATGTCTTTATGTGGACATCCATATGGCAAGGAGGAAATCATGCCTTCTGTAACCATCAAAAGACAGGGTAAACCCATAAAAAACAACAATCTTTAACCAAAAAAAAAAAAGCAAAAGATTGAGGTTTTTATGGGTTTACCCTGTCATTTGATGGTTACAGAAAGGCATGATTTTCTGCTTATCATATTATTTCTTCCATTTTTTAATATAAGACGTTTTAGAATTGTGAACATAGATTAGAAAATCATTAATTTTTTATATATTCTTTAAAAAAACATAATTAATCATTTACCTAACCACAATTCAACCAATAAAAAATAGAAGATATGCTATCATTGGTTACAACATTAACTGGTAATAAATTTTACATAGGAAAACGAAAACGTTACATAATTTGGAACAAAAAATTTTCTCTATAGCGACTTATATTAAAAACGGAGGAAGTATTTCTTATGTGAACGTCTCTCAAATTTACGAAATCGATGTCAAAGTATGTAACATGATCCTATAATTTATTTATTTTTGTTTGGAAAAACATGTGATGCGTTAATTATTATATTGGGATTTCTACATTAATAATTTAGCTCGTTTTTTATTCCATTAACGAATATTTAAAACAAACATCTACTTTTCTAAAAGAGTAGTACAAATAAGAAATAAACTAAAATTAAAAACTTACACTATTTTCAAAAAAAATGGCACTGAATTATTTAATAAGCCTAACTTTATATATTTTTGTCTTTTCTTGATTTAATTAATCATTTCTTAAATCGATCATAAATAAAATAACTGCTTAATTACACTTTAATTCCACTATGAAACCAAATCAGAAATTTAGTATTTATTATATTTTTTTAAAATTAAAAAACCATAAAAAATACCTAAAGTGATTTTCAAACGAATTAATGTTAAAACATAAATTTAAAATAACTAATTATCAAACATTAAAAATAGCTAATGATAAGCATGACAAAATCAATTTAGATATATTAATGTTATATTATTAATAACTAATTAATGAACATGACAAAAACAATCATAAAGTTACCTAAATCGATTTAGGTATCCATTTACTAAATGTAAACAAAATATTGTTTTAAATCTATATAGTTATATTTTCTTTATTTATTAGTAATAACTATAAATAAAATTCACATAAAATTATTTATAGAATATATAAATAAAATATAAAGTAATATAAAATATAATATTTTACGTATGTTTTCATGTAAATAATAGTCCAACATAAATTCAATATGATAAATATTGAAGAGTGTAAAATATATAGCACTAGATTTTAAATAGTATATAAAAATATTACTATACATCATCATAAATTTTTATCAAAAAATACATGTGAGCGGATACACGGGTCAAATTCTAAATATGTGGGTGACTCAATTGACGGTTTACAAGAAAAAATAAAATTACTCAATAAAAATTAGAAAATTATTGTATTTAAAATATCATATTAATCAATAATTTAACAGGGGTGAATTTTAAAAAATTATATTATCACTTATACAAAATAAATATTTAATTTAATAAACAACAAAACATCCGCACGGATGCATGGTCAAGCTCTTATAAAAATTTTAAACTAGATTCAACAGTTCAAATTTAGCAACAAAAGAAAATTCATACACAATATATTTCCCTATTTTAGATACTAATTGTGTGGAATTTTTTTTTAACGAAAATTTAAACGAATGTGTATAATATTAAAAGAGAACTATTCTCAAAAATCTACTTAAATAAGGTTATTGGTGTTACCTTTTAATTTGTAACAATACTTTACTCAATAGTCAATACCATATATTTACCCTATTTTTATTTCTTCCTCTAACAATACGCGTGATAGTATTAATTAATATTGTTAGTTTGTTACCGAAGTCAGAGGCCCAGAGGGAACCAAATTAGGGGAACTCGGCCCTCTTGTGCATAGATATATAGGAAACCTGTCCATATATGCTACTTTATTGTTTACTAGAATTTGATTCGCGCCTCTGTGCAGGTTATTTATTTAACTTGTGGTCAACGTAAATTCATAAACCACTAGTTTTATTAAAAAAAATCCCTAATTTTTTATGTGTACATAATATTATATTAAAAAGTTTACAAATTGATTAAATTTGATGTAATTGTATTATTCATATATTAACCTGTTGTTTTTTGTTAATTTATTTTAAAATGAAACAAAATACTAAAAATTTAAATTTTTGCATTAGTTTTCTATGAATTATTATTAATTTTATGATATTTGTTTTCTTGAAAATTGAACTCTCGAAATTTTTTATGTTTAACTAAACTAAATAAGGTAATGATATATTTGAAATTTTTTTTTATATAATATATACTATATATTTTTAGTTTGTGTTTTTATTTTCACCACAAAGAAACAACAATCGTAAATTGCTACACAAATTTATTGTAGTTTACTTTGTTTTATATATAAAAAAGGTTATATCTCTTTAATACAAGCGATTTAGTTAACATTCGCACAATATTAATAATGGTCAATATATGAATATCGATTTGGTTAGATTAGATTTGGAAATTTAATTAATTAATTTAAGTTTATTTTAAATCTAGTGTCAGAATCTGTAATTAAAAAGAAATAAAAAAATAAAATACTTAATTAATTGTAAATGCAATGGTTTAATGTGTAAATAATAAGAAGTATTAAAATGAAGTATTTTTTATACTGTTATGCATGCTTCCAAACATTTTTTGTTTATACTGCTATCCATGTTTCCAAACAATACCAAAAGGTACTTCAGTTTTAGTAATATCGACTTGAACTTGATCCGCGCGTCCGCACGACTTTTGATTTTTACGTTTTTATGCATTGATATTTGTTTTTCATGATTAGTGTTATATATTTTAGATGTGTTACCGTATAACTAATTGTATTCAAAAAACCCAGACTGAGTCGGGCAATAAGTTTATTTTTGGTACAAATATATGAACCCGTTTCAGATACATTGGTTATTTATATATTTTTATGTTCCTACACATCATAATCAAAATCATTCAGAACGGGGAGGACACAACTCGATCTTCACACATAAATCTATAATATCCAAGCAAGGACTAATTTCAAAATCCAAAAAAATGATCCAGAAAAAAATAACTTGTACCTGAATGAGTACCCCGAATGTCCATACCTAACTGATTCTGTAAATAATTTTTTTAGAATAATCATTCTATATATTTGGCAAAAAAAAGGGAAATAAAAAGAATTTTTTATTTAGTAAAATAGTTATATGGAGTGAAACATTAAGAAACAATAAATGTAATACATTTTAATTATTTTGATATAAGTTATTATTTTGTTTACATAAACTATGCATTTGAATTATGTGTTTAGCTACGTAATTTTTCACCGACTGGAACTAAGATATAAGAAAGTTTCGGTAAACAGATTAAACCAAACTATTAACCATATGCAAAACCCGGTTATTTTACATTTTTGATTTTTATAATTTTCACAAAGTTAATGTTAATTAACTAAAATACAGAAATCTCCACTATTACTTTTATGGTAACTAGGTCGTCTTCCGGACTACGCGCGGATAATTACTTTTAAAATTTTACTGCTAAATTCTATTGTGTGAATATAAAATATTATAGAGTTTTCATGTGTACATAAATTATCTAATGTATAGGATATATTTTAGGAGGGGAAAAATGTTCTCTTTTTGTAGTTAGAATATTGCATACAGTTTTTATCGCATTTTAAAAAATTAAAATCATATTATTAGTTTGCAAAAATACTAAAACTGAGTTCAGAATATATGAACAATTCAGAAGATGTAGGGAATTTGTTCTTAGTTGTGTTTCTTTGATTATTATCTTCTATGTTGTAGAGGGGAGGTTTAGCTTTAACTTATGCATTGAACTTTTTCTTTTTAAAAAAAAAAAAAAACGTTGATGATTTTTATTGTTTTGCCAAAGTAAAATATTGTGGCCGATGATGAGGCAAGAAATAGCTTCCATGTAAATAAAGTTTATTAGTCAATATGTATTAGATTTTTGTTATAAAATAAGGGGAAAGCCTATCTCTTTATTAGACAATAAGAAACCCTTTATATAGGGAATTACATAAGTTCGAAACCTAATACAATATGTTCTAGGAAATACAAAGACATAAGAATATGGGCCTTCGGATATGGGCGTCCACCAGACCTTGGTTTATAACACTCCCCCTTGGAAGACCATCTCCGAAGTGGTTTGTAATACGCTTTGGATGTTGCCTCATTAAAACCTTACCAGGAAAACCCAATGGGATAAAACCATGGTGAAGAAAAAAGAGTACAACACGTATTACTCCCCCTGTTGAGTACATCTCTGGATGTCCCTAACGCCTTAATAATTAGATCCATCAAATCCTCGCTTGAGTGAACATGGACGGACAAACAACCTGTATCACCAAAACTAATTTACCCTTCTTCGGTAGGTTAGTATCAATTGGACCCAAGTCTTTAGTTCCTTGTAGGTAACAAAAATATGTATAATCCCGTACTAGTGCCTTTGGTTCGATCATGAGCTACATCTAGCTAATAGATTACGGAAAATTATTTATCTAGCCTTGTATGGCTCGCCAAATCCGTCAAAACTTTATGGCACTTAGACATGGCATTTCAAGACCAAGGATCTCCTCATTTTCTTCATTAGGGCCGAAATTATATTTTTTAAACTGAGGGACCTTATAATTATGGGACTTGTCAATTTGTAAGCTTAGTCCATATCAAACTTCTTGAGCATGTTATCTATGTATGTCATTTGATGCATAAGGATTTTCTTTTCAAGGTGCTCAATGTATAATCCAATATATAATCTTGTTCTACCAAAACCTTTCATGTTAAATTCAAATTCTTTCTTGATGTATTCTATCTTTGGGAAATTTCTCCAGAGGTTCCTAGGATATTCAAGTCGTTTACATAAAGATATTCAATATTGTTGTCGAGAACTTGATTTGTTCGGTAGTTCGATAACTCAGGAACTTTCACATAAATTTCGTTATCCAGTGGACCGTATAGATATGTATTTTATTTGCCAGACTTATAAGGAATCAGAATGTCGTTCCATCCACCACATAGGAGTATGTCTCCTTTATAATTGATTACAGGTCTTTGTGAGAACCTTATGCAATTTCGCCATTATTATTATGTTTTCTCACCAAAGACTTACTTATGTCCAACTGGTTTGACTACATCTCTTCTCTTAAGAGATTTCATATACCACGTCTTATAGCATTATCAATTTGCTTAATCAATTTCTTTCAGTAATTTATCTGAGTGCACTCTATGATAGACGTTGGTTTCATGATCCTCACTTTTGTCAAGCGCTTTTGTATTCAAATATTATATCATTATCGTCGTCGATATTATTTTATCGGTTCCATTTATAATCCATACATGACATAATGCATTTACATCTTATTATTTTCAGGTACCTGATCTTTATTCATGATCATGTCTAAGGTTTCCTTTGGACAACCTTAATTTCGGATCTGCCATTTCAATTTTATGCTCTTCTTATTTTCGAGTAATACATGTATGGAACCGTCTTATCTTAACTAAGTCCAATACCAATTTTATTAGAGCATAACCCGATGGTATATTTCAGTTTGGGTCATCAAACATGTCTGGCAATTGACTTGTTTAAGTTCTGAGAATGATTCATTCTTTGGACTCTTATTCTATATTCATATTTGAGGATCATTATTCATTCTCGAAATCGTTTACCAGCTTATTATTTTTCTCCCTGATGTTGGATATACGGATTTATCTAATCCAGGGCTTAGCCTTAATCATATCTCTCGTAGTCTTATGTATTCTTATGGAGATTTATATCCAACATATACACTTAATTCAATTTCAGATCCCATCTTATAACTTTGTGGTGGAGCAACTTATTTAAGTTCTCTATATGGGAACATTAATTCTTGACCCTTTATCAAATTCAAGGGAGAGTCTCTATTTGTTCTTTGGCATTATGCGAACAAAAGTTTGCTGCAACTTTGAGTTGTAGGCTAAGGTTTAGGCATGTCTAGGATCATTTTGCATTCATTTGTCCTTATCAGGTGTTTGAGTATGCTTTGGTGAGATTTGAGGTGTTTGGGAACCTTATGACCCAAAAAGAAGTGAAGAATCAAGATTGGCCATAAGAAGAGAAGTGAAATCAAGAGAAGAGAGCTGGGCCGGGTAGCCTAGACCGGCTATACACACCCGGACGGATTAGGTGGGATCAGCATGTCCGGATGAACGGGTTGATGCGTCCGGACTCGAGTAACCGGACGAGAGAAGAGACGGACAGCCGGGTGTACACGTCCGGATAGGGACACCCGGTCAGGAGGAACCCGGAGAAGACCATGTCCGGGATAGCCAGTCCGGGTAGGAGCACCCGGACGATGAGAAGCAGCTGGACGGCCGGGTAGACGCGTCCGGGTAGGAGAACCCGGACGGGAGATCAAGACGCGTCCAGGCCGAGGGACGACCGGGGTGGCCTGTCCGGCTAGGAGCACCCGGTCGTGAAGAAGATGCTGAGGACCGAGGTGAGACGACCGGGGTGAGACGGACGGCCTGGTGAACCCGGACGGAGCAAGGAACGCGGCCAGCTGGATGGCCGGGTAACCTGGACCGTGTTGGATGGTTGTGACTCACCCCTGACCGAATTTCATGCTTCATTCCCATTGGTTTAGATCCATTTAGCTTAAGGACTTTTTAGTAATCTTGTTTTATGTTTCTAGGGCTTTTAAGCCTAACTATAAGTACCCTTGTTATCCCTAATTTGGGACTTATGTTATTTTCTATCTAAGAACACAAACCTTTTGAGTAAAGTTTCATCCTTGATTCATAATCACATCTCATCTTTGTGTTCTTGATTGTTTGATTTCATCTCTTTTCTTTCTCTATATGTTTAAGCTTGAATCTCTCATGGGTTTAAGAGTAAGCATGTGGATTAGTGAGTAGATCCATTTAAGATCCATGGGTTAGGGTGATTGAGAGTGATTAAGTGTAGATCCAAGGTGCTTAGTGTTAGATCTATCCTTTCCTTGCATTGATTTGGTGTTCTTAAAGCTATATTTGAGTTGGCCTCTCAAACATAGAGTCATAGGCATTTCATGCCCGAAAGGTGTTATATGAAATGCCCGAACCAACTCATCTATGCTTTTAGCTTGCTTTGCCTAAGAGATTAGTTGTCAAAGAAGCTAAGATTGCTATTAGACTCATTCTTTATGCTTGCTTTGATCATTACAGCCAAAGAGATTTGGTGTACTTGGGTGATCATTGCAAAAGAGCATCCATCTAGAGATAGAGCTTGCTTAGTTTTGTTGTCTAGGCATAAGGAATTAGATTGATTGAAAAGTTAGCATCTTGGATTGAATCTTAATCATTTGATATCAAGTCCCTATACCCATGGGTCTCACTCTCCTCATAAGAAAGAAAGTTTTACTTTTTGTTGCATTTTACTTATTGTCTTAGTTTAATAATCATCCTCTCTAATGATTGCATTTAGATTAAGCATAGACTTGCATTCCCTTTGCTTTATGGTCACTTAGAACTGGTTCGACAATCTTATATACTACATCATTTGATTAGGACCTTAGAAAAGTCTTTTCATCAACTAGATTTCATATTTGGCCAATAGAAATTTCAATTTGGCCAAGGGATTTCCTATTTGGCCAAGGTTTCACCTTTGTGGCCAAGGAAAATCGGTTAATGTTTCTCTTTGGCCAAGCTTTTGCCTTCGGTCAAGGTATTTTAAGGTTGGCCAAGAGAATTTATACTTTGCATTTGATCAAGATTTAAGCTAGGTCAAGCTTCTACATTTGGCCAAGGCTTTAAAGATCATGCGATTGTCCATTAGGCCAAACAGAAGTTTCGGCCAGGCCAAATTCGAATGGTTCAAGGATTCTTATAGATTTCGGCCAAGGAGTAATTTTATGATCAGATTTTAAGTTTTAAACAAGTGATCATGTTTTAAATTTGGCTAAGATTTCATTTGGCCAAGGCTTTGAGAAACGATCATACAAATGTTCATATGAACATGTATAGTCTTGGCCAAGCCAAATCCAAACAGTTTTAGGATTTGGTTATGTGTTGTGGATTTGCTAGATTTTTCAGCATATGATTCAAGGTTTAAAAACACATATAGGCCAGGCAATGTATTCGAATCAAGCTTAGCATATGATGAAGTTTTGATCCTACGGCCAAGCTTTTAATCATGCGGATAGGATTTCATGCAATCTCTATGTTTTAAACTAGCAAGGCATCATTTTCAATCGAGTAATCAGCTAGCAAATCAGATTTGGATCATGTGAGCATGTGATTGAGCAAATTACATCTAGGTTCCATGCTGCATGCATTCGGATTTTATCTTTAACAATCAATCCAGATTTTAATTTCTTAGCATGCGAGCTAGGCGATCAAACAATCAGATTTTGGGTTTGAAGCATGCGAATCAGATTTGGTTATGACATACGATTCAAATTTTAAACATATCATGTGATCAAGCAACCAAATCAGATTTCAATCAGTAGCATGTGATCAAGTGATGAGGTCATCGACCAGAACCAAGCTCCCATAACCATACATAAGGTAACAGAAGGTCCAGTGACACGTTCCAAGTAGAGAAGGCTCAAAGAAGGGTTCATACTAGCGGTTCAAGCTGTCCTAGACAACATGGACGAACCACCTACCATGCACATAGCTGAACTGACCAAAAGAAGAGCAGAGCAACAAACCAAGTGATGACTTGAGCAATGCCTTTGCTCAACTCAATATCACTCGAGGTAAGCAAGTTTGTTCAACCGAAACTGATGATTGTCCAAGAGTTTACTTGGCAGGAACTGAAGCTGAAGAAGAGACCTTATCAAGTGAAGATGAAGACTTTGAAGATTCAAGTACTGAAGAACTTGAACAGAAAGACCAAGACAAGACTTCACCCAAGGGCGGTCCAAGCTACATCAACTTCATACCAAAGAGGACCAACCATGAACCAAGGGAAGTGTTTTCATTATTCACAATCTGTGCAGGTAAGATGGGTCAGCCTAGTGTTTCCTAGAGCTCGCCCATCCAGAGACAACCAGAGTTCGAGGCCAAGATACTAGTCTAGGCTATTTTTCTTTTATATATGCAACTTTCCTTTTTGGTCTTAAATCGGGGCATTGTTAGTTTGTTTCTCGTTTTCCTTTTCTTTTGAAACCTTAAGTCTGTCATTTTGGAGTCTTTTCCTTTTTGCTTTGAGTCGACCATTAGGTCACCGGCTGAAGGATTATTGATAAAGCCCCATATGCAGCCTTTGTAACATACAATTTTTACCTAGATCAATATATGAGTCAGTTTGCCCCCTAAGCAAGCCGCCATCTCTCTCTTCCTCCTTGTGTGATTCAAGCAGCAAGAGTTCAAAATTTATCAAGGAAATCTCATCATCCTTGTGGTTGTTCTTCAATCCATCTTCAATCTCATCAACTGATCCAACAAGAGAGTGTGTTATAGCCAGCTTGTTAGATCCCACAACACTTGATCTATCCGGTTAAGTGCCATTACCTTCGATCACCCATTGTTCTCGAGAGAGTGCGCCAAAGCCAGCTTGAGGATCCATCTCCACCACCTTCTAAAGGCTCCATCCGAGTCTTATATCATTTTGGTATCAGAGCCAAAGGTTTCAACCTTTGGTTTTTCTTACCCTCTATCTTTAGATCCGTTTATTGCTTTGTTATAAAATCAAAAACCCATAAATATTTGCTTCTGTTTGCTGCATCTAGATCATATTAGCCTTATCCATAAAAACCTCGTTGCATCTAGTTCATTATTACATTGTTAAGTTTTTGATTCATAAAAAGAAAAGCCATAAAGATTGTCGATTGTTTCTTGCTTGCATCCGTTTGTTTCTTAAGTTTAAAACTTGACAACCCAAAAGAAATCGTGTTTGCTTTGTCTAAGTTGTTTAGATCCTTTAAAAAAAATTAAAACTTTTTGAATTTTATTACCATGGTACTTTGACCTCTTTGTTGTTTTTGATGAAATCTTTTAGCCGCACCATCCAAATCATGGGAGACATTGGAGCTAAAGGAGCTACTAACCCTCCAACTATGGAGCAGATCATGGCTGCCATGAGGGAGGAGATGAGGGCTGTAGTAGGAGAGCTTGGTCAACAGATCAACACTCACCTGAACCAACTAGAACATCCTCAAAGGAGAGCACCAATCTGCAACCAAAACCCGATTCCCGAAGAAGAAGATGGAGACGATGGAGACAATGAGAGTATGCCAAGCTTAGTTGATGATGACCTTCTCCAAAACCGCAATCCTAGGAGACAGGACCCTCTTAGGAACCACCGAGCTAGGGAGGTACATCACAGAGAACAAAACAGAGATATTAAGATTGTTCCTCCAACCTTTGCGGGAAATTCAAATCCGGAAGCTTACATGGACTGGGAGAAGCGCCTAGAGTACATCTTTGAGTGTTATGGCTATGGAGAACACAAGAAGGTGGCCTTAGCCGCAGCTTAACTCACCGAGAATGCTCTTGCATGGTGGGACAAAAATGTGGCTGAAAGAAGAAGGAACCGATTTGGAGCAGTCACAACTTGGACTGACATGAAATATCTCTTAAGGTTGAGGTATGTTCCAGATTATTATCATAGAGACTTACAAAAACGTTTTCGGAAGTTGTCACAAGGTAATAGGTCAGTGGAGGAGTAATTTGAAGAGTTTGAGAAGCTGATGAACTCACTGGAGTTAGAAGAATCCGAGGAAGCATTGATGGCTCAACTCATTGATGGATTGCAAGAACGCATCTCTAGGAAGGTAGAGAGAGCTCAATATAGTGGTTTACACGAACTAATGCATTTAGCTGTGCAGGTTGAGCAACAGATCAAGCGCAAACAGCTAACACTGGACGGTCTAGAGCCAATCAACCGTGGACATCTAATGTCAACAAACCAGCCGACAAAGGTAAGGCTGTAGAGATTGACTCTCGGTTCAAAGGAAAGAGTAATGAACCAAACAAAGACCCTAGGCAAGATCAGGGTAAGAACACTGATAACCAAAGATCTCGAGATATTACTTGTTATAGATGTCAGGGTCGAGGCCACATGGCCAAGGAAGGTCCAAACAAGAGGGTCATGACTATCACTACCAATGGAGACTATGTGTCTCAAGATGAGGCCGACATGGAGGCTATGGACTCTGGAGAAGAAGTAGAGTTTCCTGACACTGGAGAGATGATGGTTACTAGAAGAGTGTTGAGTGTAATGATCAATCCTGAGGAGAAAGCTCAAAGAGAGAATATCTTCCACACTCGATGCACCATCAAAGCTAAGGTATGTAACTTAGTTATAGATGGAGGATCTTGTACTAACGTGGCTAGAAAGTATGTGGTGGACAGGTTAGGTCTTGAAACAACCAAGCACCCTCGGCCCTATAGGTTGCAATGGTTAGACAACAAGACTGAGCTGAAGGTCATTGACCAAGTCAAGATAGCTTTTAGTGTTAGAAAGTACCAAGATGAGGTCTTATGTGATGTGGCTCCAATGCAAGCCGGACACCTCGTATTAGGGATACCCTGGCAGTTTGATAGAGCTACATTCCACGATGGACGCACCAACTACTATTCTTTCAAATTCAAAGACCGCAAGTTCAATCTAGCTCCTCTTAGCCCATCAGAAGTATATGAGCTACAAGCTAGAATGAACAAGGAGGACCAGGTAAGTAAGACTAACCTTATGATATCTCCTGGTTCAATTATTAAAACCTTGAGTGCCAAGGGCACTGTGCTGCTAATGATTTTAAAAGATTGTCTAAGTATAGGAAGCTCAGATCTACAGCTCCCAAAACCAGCTCAAGACGTGCTAGACAAGTTTCAAGATGTGTTCCCGGAAGAGATACCAGCTGGGTTAACTCCAATCCGAGGAATAGAGCACCAGATTGACCTTGTTCCAGGTTCTGCCTTACCAAAAAAACCAGCTTACCGAATGAATCCGGAGGAGACCAAGGAGTTGGAGAAGAAAGTACAAGACTTGATGGATAAAGGATACATCCGAGAGAGTCTTAGTCCATGTGCTGTGCCAGTCCTCTTAGTCCCCAAGAAGGATGGATCATGGAGGATGTGGGTGGATTGCCGCGCCATCAACAGCATCACCATCAAATATAGGCATCCAATCCCACGCCTAGACGACATGCTTGATGAACTAAGTGGTGCAACCATCTTCTCTAAGGTTGATTTGAGAAGTGGATACCATCAAGTCAGAATGCGTGAAGGGGATGAGTGGAAGACCGCCTTCAAGACCAAGCAAGGTCTATATGAATGGTTGGTCATGTCCTTTGGGTTAACCAATGCGCCAAGCACATTCATGAGGCTCATGAACCAGGTTGTTAGATCATTCATAAGTAAATTTGTTGTTGTCTATTTTGATGATATACTTATTTACAGTAAGAGCTTAAATGATCACCTTGAAAATTTAGAACTTGTTTTGCTTACACTTCGGAAGGAAGATCTATATGCCAACCTAAAGAAGTACACATTTTGTACTGATCAGCTTGTTTTCTTAGGCTTTGTAGTGAGTAAACAGAGGCTACAGGTGGATGAGGAGAAGATCAAAGCAATTCAAGAGTGGCCAACTCCAACCACCATTGCATACTTTAGAAGCTTTCATGGTTTGGCCAACTTCTATAGACGCTTTGTGAGAGATTTCAGCACCATAGCTGCCCCTTTAACTGCTGTGATCAAGAAGAATGTGCCATTCAAATGGGGAGACTCACAAGAATTTGCATTCAACACCTTAAAGGGCCAAGTTAACTCAAGCGCCAGTTCTAACTCAACCAGATTTTGAGGAGAATGTGATACTTCAGGAGTGGGTATAGGAGCTGTCTTGCACCAGAGGAAGAAACCAGTAGCCTTCTTCATTGAGAAACTAAGTGGAGCGACCCTCAACTACCCTACATATGACAAGGAGCTGTATGCCTTAGTTAGAGCTTTGGAGACATGGCAGCACTACTTGCTATCTAAGGAGTTCATCATCCACACTGACCATGAGACTCTCAAACACCTAAGGGGTCAGACATCACTTAAGAGAAGACATGCTAAGTGGTTGGAGTTCATTGAGACATTTCCGTATGTAATCAAATACAAGAAGGGAAAGGAGAATGTGGTAGCTGATGCCTTGTCAAGGAGGCACGCCTTGATCACTACCATGGACGCAAAGGTGCTAGGTTTGAACACATTAAAGAGTTGTACAAAGAAGACCCGGAGCTGAAAGAGGCATTCCAAGCTTGTGGAGAAGGAGCTTTCCATTCTTACCACTTACATGAAGGATTCCTATTCAGAGACAAGCGACTTTGCATTCTTCAATGCTCCATGCAAGACCTAATACTTCAAGAAGCACACGGTGGAGGTCTTATGGGTCACTTTGGCATAGACAAGACTTTAGCGATTGTTGCTGAACACTTCTACTGGCCGCCTCAAAAGAGATGTTGAGAGACATTGTGCTAGATGTGTACCTTGTCACAAAGCCAAGTCCAGGTCACATCCTCATGGCTCTACTTGCCTTTACAAATTCCTAATGCCCCTTGGGAGGATATTTCAATGGATTTTGTCTTAGGTTTACCCAAGATAAGGCACAAGAATTCAATCTTTGTAGTGGTGGACCAATTCTCAAAGATGGCTCACTTCATTCCATGTGACAAAACCAATGATGCCACCCAAACCGCAGACTTGTTCTTTAAGGAGGTTGTTCGTTTGCATGGCATACCAAGGACCATTGTGTCTGATAGAGACACCAAGTTCTTGAGCCACTTTTGGAGGACCCTATGGAAAAAGCTAGGTACCAAGCTACTTTTCTCCACAACTTGTCACCCTCAAACTGATGGACAAACAGAAGTGGTAAACCGTACTCTATCTACCTTACTTAGAGTAACTCTTGGTCGTAATTTGAACACTTGGTTAGATTGCATTCCATTGATAGAATTTGCATATAACCATGCCACTCATTCTGCTACTAAGATGTCTCCTTTTGAAGTTGTTTATGGATTTAATCAACTAACCTCTTTGGATCTTAAGCCAATTCCAAAAGTTGAGCAAGCTAACCAGGATGGTTTAAAGAAAGGAAAGGCCATCAAGAAGCTGCACCAGCAAGTCCGTGAGAATGTCATCAAAGAGGAGTATAAGAGAACAGCTGATAAGAAACGCAAAAAGATGACTTTCCAACCAGGAGAATGGGTCTGGATACACATGAGACCTGAGAGGTTCCCACAGAAGAGGATTTCCAAGCTAGCTCCTCGAGGAGATGGGCCATTTCGAGTCCTGGAGAAAATCAATGACAATGCAAACCGCCTAGAGCTGCCAGGTGAGTTTAAAATTTCTCATACGTTCAATGTTGTTGATTTGTCTCCTTATCTTGCAGATGATCCAGTTTTGAGGCCAAAACCTTCTGAAGGGGGAGGGAATGATGAGGTCATCGACCAGAACCAAGCTCCCATAACCATTCTTAAGGTAACAGAAGGTCCAATAACACGTTCCAAGGAGAGAAGGCTCAAAGAAGGGTTCATACTTGCGGTTCAAGCTATCCTAGACAACATGGACGAACCACCTACCATGCACATAGCTGAACTGACCAAAGAAGAGCAGAGCAACAAACCAAGTGATGACTTGAGCAATGCCTTTGCGCAACTCAATATCATTCAAGGTAAGCAAGTTTGTTCAACCGAAACTGATGATTGTCCAAGAGTTTTCTTGGCAGGAAGTGAAGCTGAAGAAGAGACCTTATCAAGTGAAGATAAAGACTTTGAAGATTCAAGTACTGAAGAACTTGAAGAGAAAGACCAAGACAAGACTTCACCCAAGGACGGTCCAAGCTACATCAACTTCATACCAAAGAGGACCAACCATGAACCAAGGGAAGTGCTTTCATTATTTACAATCTGTGCAAGTAAGATGGGTCAGCCTAGTGGTTCCTAGAGCTCGCCCATCCAGAGACAACCAGATTTCGAGGCCAAGATACTAGTCTAGGCTATTTTTCTTTTATTTACGCAACTTTCCTTTTTGGTCTTAAATCGGGGCATTGTTATTTTGTTTCTCGTTTTCCTTTTCTTTTGAAACCTTAAGTCCTGTCGTTTTGGAGTCTTTTCCTTTTTGCTTTGAGTCAACCATTAGGTCACCGGCTGAAGGACTATTAATAAAGTCCCATATGCAGCCTTTGTAACACACAATTTTTACCTAGATCAATATATGAGTCAGTTTGCCCCCTAAGCAAGCCGCTGTGGGAACCGAAATTCACACCGTCAATTTCCGATAAACGATTTGTGGAGGAAAACCGAGTTAACCCGATCTTCCTTGAAGGTCCCGGATATCTGCTGGGCCACACACGATACAATCAATGGGAGTTTAAGTTGTAAAATAAAAATCGTAAAATAGAGAGAAAGTAGATCTTATTTCTGAATTCGCGTTTGAGCGTGAACAACGGGTAAAGAAATAAGTTACAAGAGCTGTCGAAAGGTCCGCTAGTGAAAACAGAAAAGAATGCTAAAACGCTCTAAGTGCTAAGTGCTCTGGAAGTTTTTTGATGATTTGCTCCTCGCCCAAAGCTCTCCTTATATACTCCTCTTAAGACAGTCTATCTTCTTGCGGGCTGAATCAGGCTTTTTCCATTTTCGTCAATCTTCGTGTTTATCGGGAAACTTGACATTTATCTTCGGAAAACTTGACATTTATCTTCTTGAAACTTGACATTTATCTCTTATGTGAGGATAAACCGTCATAGTTATCCTTCCTTTTCGGAAAATCGTAAGTGGGCCGTTTTGGCCACGTCGGGCCGTTTAGACGTTTTTACGGTTTTTCGAAAGAATAGTCATTGAAGGTTTCGGTATTTCCGAAGGAAACCCAATTCTTTGTTTAGTCGAGATGTTTGGTGTTTTAGAATAACCGTGATCGTACCAAACTCACAAAAATTGATCCAAACAAGCTAAGATGGGATCAGACCGAGCATGATGGGACCGAGACCAGGACGAGGGCCGTCGACCGGCGTCGAGGGCTTGCCGCCGGCGCCAGGCCAGCCAGCGTGGCCAGCGTGCCGCCGGCGCCAGGCCAGCCAGCGTGGCGATGCCACCGGCGGCACCAGCGTGGCAGCGTGCCGCCGGCGCCAGGCGACCAGCGTGGCAGCGTGCCGCCGGCGCCAGGCGACCAGCGTGGCAGCGTGCCGCCGGCGCCAGGCCAGCCAGCGTGGCGATGCCACCGGCGGCACCAGCGTGGCAGCGTGCCGCCGGCGCCAGGCGACCAGCGTGGCAGCGTGCCGCCGGCGCCAGGCGACCAGCGTGGCAGCGTGCCGCCGGCGCCAGGCGACCAGCGTGGCAGCGTGCCGCCGGCGCCAGGCCGTCTTGCCGTCCTTGGTTTTTCCGTTGTTCGATCTTTCCCTGTTAGTCGTTCGTGCGGAAATCTTTGAGTTTGGAAGGATCTTTAGCCGTAGATTTCGAGATAACCGTTTTCAAGGGTTTGAGTAATGTGGCCGAACTTTAGGCGTTTAAAGATAAACTTTTAAACAATCGAAGGCTTTGCGAAGAATCATTGTAGTTTCGCGGTCAATCGGACATGGGTTTAAGGGACCAAGATGCCACCGTTGCCGAGATCTTGAGGCGATTGCATAGGCGGAACAAGGACCCTTGCCACCGGCGCCAGACGGAGACGACAGGCCTGCCGCCGGCGCCAGGCGACCAGCGTGGCAGCGTGCCGCCGGCGCCAGGCGACCAGCGTGGCAGCGTGCCGCCGGCGCCAGGCGACCAGCGTGGCGTGCCACCGGCGGCACCAGCGTGGCAGCGTGCCGCCGGCGCCAGGCCGTCTTGCCGTCCTTGGTTTTTCCGTTGTTCGATCTTTCCCTGTTAGTCGTTCGTGCGGAAATCTTTGAGTTTGGAAGGATCTTTAGCCGTAGATTTCGAGATAACCGTTTTCAAGGGTTTGAGTAATGTGGCCGAACTTTAGGCGTTTAAAGATAAACTTTTAAACAATCGAAGGCTTTGCGAAGAATCATTGTAGTTCGCGGTCAATCCGACATGGGTTTAAGGGACCAAGATGCCACCGTTGCCGAGATCTTGAGGCGATTGCATAGGCGGAACAAGGACCCTTGCCACCGGCGCCAGGCGACCAGCGTGGCAGCGTGCCGCCGGCGCCAGGCCAGCCAGCGTGGCGATGCCACCGGCGGCACCAGCGTGGCGTGCCACCGGCGGCACCAGCGTGGCAGCGTGCCGCCGGCGCCAGGCCAGCCAGCGTGGCGATGCCACCGGCGGCACCAGCGTGGCGTGCCACCGGCGGCACCAGCGTGGCAGCGTGCCGCCGGCGCCAGGCCGTCTTGCCGTCCTTGGTTTTTCCGTTGTTCGATCTTTCCCTGTTAGTCGTTCGTGCGGAAATCTTTGAGTTTGGAAGGATCTTTAGCCGTAGATTTCGAGATAACCGTTTTCAAGGGTTTGAGTAATGTGGCCGAACTTTAGACGTTTAAAGATAAACTTTTAAACAATCGAAGGCTTTGCGAAGAATCATTGTAGTTTCGCGGTCAATCCGGACATGGGTTTAAGGGACCAAGATGCCACCGTTGCCGAGATCTTGAGACGATTGCATAGACGGAACAAGGACCCTTGCCACCGGCGCCAGGCGACCAGCGTGGCAGCGTGCCGCCGGCGCCAGGCCAGCCAGCGTGGCGATGCCACCGGCGGCACCAGCGTGGCAGCGTGCCGCCGGCGCCAGGCCGTCTTGCCGTCCTTGGTTTTTCCGTTGTTCGATCTTTCCCTGTTAGTCGTTCGTGCGGAAATCTTTGAGTTTGGAAGGATCTTTAGCCGTAGATTTCGAGATAACCGTTTTCAAGGGTTTGAGTAATGTGGCTTCGAACTTTAGACGTTTAAAAGATAAACTTTTAAACAATCGAGAAGGCTTTGCAGAAGAATCATTGTAGTTTGCGGTCAATCCGGACATGGGTTTAAGGGACCAAGATGCCACCGTTGCCGAGATCTTGAGACGATTGCATAGACGGGAACAAGGACCCTTGCCACCGGCGCCAGGCGACCAGCGTGGCAGCGTGCCGCCGGCGCCAGGCCGTCTTGCCGTCCTTGGTTTTTCCGTTGTTCGATCTTTCCCTGTTAGTCGTTCGTGCGGAAATCTTTGAGTTTGGAAGGATCTTTAGCCGTAGATTTCGAGATAACCGTTTTCAAGGGTTTGAGTAATGTGGCCGAACTTTAGGCGTTTAAAGATAAACTTTTAAACAATCGAGAAGGCTTTGCAGAAGAATCATTGTAGTTTGCGGTCAATCCGGACATGGGTTTAAGGGACCAAGATGCCACCGTTGCCCGAGATCTTGAGACGATTGCATAGACGGGAACAAGGACCCTTGCCACCGGCGCCAGACGGGAGACGACAGGCTCGCCGGGCGCCGTGACGGCAGGGTGCTCGGCCGCCTGCGCGCGGTCTCCGCTGCCTCGCCGCTGCTGTTGCTTGCCTTCGTTGATCCCCGGGGCTCACGGTCCGTTCATGCCTTCTTGTGAGTTCATCGAGTGACGACCCGTTTCTTGGTTTTGATCGCCACTTGGTTTTCTTTAGAGGACTTTCGGGTGACGATTTCGTCGTTTGACCGATTTTGACCCCAACAGCCGCAATCTCTCTCTTCCTCCTTGTGTGATTCAAGCAGCAAGAGTTCAAACTTTATCAAGGAAATCTCATCATCCTTGTGGTTGTTCTTCGATCCATCTTCAATCTCATCAACTGATCCAACAAGAGAGTGTGTTATAGCCAGCTTGTTAGATCCCACAACACTTGATCTATCCGGTTAAGTGCCATTACCTTCGATCACCCATTGTTCTCAAGAGAGTTCGCCAAAGCCAGCTTGAGGATCCATCTCCACCACCTTCCAAAGGCTCCATCCGAGTCTTATATCATCAAGGCAATTTTATTTCTAATAAGATTTAATCATGCGATTTCAATTTCCTAGGTCTAATCGATTTTTAATCAATTAGCATATGAATAATGTCAATCTAATCATGAAATTTTATCCCTAGGTTTCATATGATCAAATTCTGGAACTAATTTAAATTTATTAAGTTTTAAATTTTCAGGAAATTCAAATAAACATGCGATCAGATTTTACGTTTAATTTCTAATCCTAATTCTAAAAAGATTTAGACACAAGAACATGTAATTATTCTTAGTCTAATTATGCAACCTCAAACATGTAATTATGCATGAAAAATATCAAGTTATACAAGCATAAAATCGGCCAAGACAAAACCCCTAACAACTTTATAACAACCTTCCTATTTTTAAGGGTTCCAGGTTTTAGCATGCAATTTCAGTTTTAATGTTTATGTTTCAATTTCTAACATTAAAACATGTAATTTCCATTAGATATCAGATCAAACAATTAGGTTTTATCAATCCTAACATGTGATTAACAAATTCAGATTTTAAACTAAACATGCGATTTAATTTTCCATGTCTAGCATGCGATTTTGATTTTAATGTTTAGCATATGATTTGCAAACCTAAAACATGCAATTTCTATTAACAAACAGATCATACAATCAAGTTTTAATAATCCTGGCATGTGATTAGGTGATCAAACAAATCAAATTTCAATTAAGCATGCGATTTGCAATTTTATACCTAGCATGCGATTTCTAATTTTAAAAACATGCAATTAGATTCTATTAAACAAACAATCAGAATTTAAAGCTTTAAACAGCATGTGAAAAAAAGTTTTAGAAAGTTTTCATCAAGGGGTTTTAATTTTAAAGCTATGCGATTTTTAGGTTTAAGCAAAAGTGATTCCTAAACACATTAGGAATCGGTTTTTCAAGCATACCAAGTATGCGATCTGACTATTGACATAATAAGATCTGAAACTATAGTTTTAGGTATATGATTCAAGTTTTAGAATTATTAGAATCATATTAGATAGTATAGGTTTATACAATTTTCGGTTTTAAGCATGACATGTGATTTTCATGTCATGCGATTTTAGGTTTAGATTAGTTCTTAGGTTTAAAACTCATGACCATGTTTTACTAAGTTTTAAACATATAATATATGATTTATAAGGATATAAATTGAATTATGCATTCATTGTTGGTTAGGTTTTGATTTCTATGATCGCATGTTAAGGTATATGTGATCGGTTCTCTCTTGTATGGTTCAAGTTTAATTACATTAAACTCGGCCTCTAAGTAGTTTTAAAGTTTTAGATAGTTTACCTATGAACTCTTTTTGATCTGAATGGAAAAGAGAGTTTGATCCCACGGGCAGCAACTCCTCTCAGCTTGAAACTCCTTGTTGATATTAGATTTCAATTCCCTCGGCTCATGAAACAACACGAGGTATGATAAACTTATCTTGCACAGGATTTGAGTTCGGCTAGAAAATCCTTGTTGGAATCGGATTTGGTTTCCAAAGCAAATCGGCGTGCACTGTATCTGTGCATGAGAGCGCGTCAGTGGTCAGATCGACAAGCGGTTTGCACTGACGGATTAGTCTCGGCGAGGGCTTCGATTTGATATTTTGATCGTTTTCTGGGTCCTCACGGTTTGAGAGAACAGCCTCTTTGAAGTTCCGAGGCAGATTCCTTTGCGTTTGGGGTTTAATGATTTTCGGCTGCGTTGAAGAATATTTCGTGGGGGCTTAGGGTTAGAGCATCGTGCTGATAACGTGTTATAAAATAAGGGGAAAGCCTATCTATTTATTAGACAATAAGGAGCCCTTTATATAAGGAATTACATAAGTGTGAAACCCTAATACAATATGTGCTACGAAATACAAAGACATAAGAATATGGGCATTCGGATATGGACTTCCACCAGACCTTGGTTTATAACAATTTTTAAGTTTTTATTTGTTATTACGTTTATATATTTTGAGATAACGCTTGTCACCATGACAACTTTATATTTTTGATTATTTATGCTTTAAAACTCCCAGAACAAAAATACTTTGTTGTCTCATAGTGTAAGCTTTACCATTGGTGATCTATTATATAGTTTTACATGAGTGGGACGTAAGCTTTGCAATGTAAATATTGATTTTGGTAAGTACATGTTTAAAAGCAGTCCAACTATGAGTTTTGTTTCTGCTTTTGGATTACTGTGGTTAATTTCTTGCATCATGCGAATTTGTCCAACTATATCTGATTTAGTTGCCTTGGTTAGTTGAGATTTTTTTTAGGGCCGACGATGTCGTGTATGAGTGGGTTCCGTAAAATCCAAAAATCCAGTAGTTGGAACATAATCAGGATTATGTTTTGAGCTATTTAAGTTTTTGATATTGTTCTTTGGAAGATAGTTGTTGTCGAAATATGTAGTAGCTGATTGTAGATTTGAGGTGAGAATTTATGCATAGGGAATGTGGGAATAGTCTCCTTTAATTTTATCATTTCTGCTGCATTACTTATGCGAATGATGTATGTTCGTGGTGTGAGATTGTATTTATTATTGTTTAGGATCATCAAAAATTTGTGATTTGAAATTCAACCTTCTAAAATGAAGTTTGTGAAAAAAAAAAGTTTGTGTCCTCACTTGTTATATTACTGGATAGCCTCTGTTCATGAATTTGATCCTGAATAGAAACTAAATGGTTAGTTGATTTGTTTTTTTTTTTTTTGCATATTTAATTGGATAGAGAAGTTACTAACTTCTCTGTCAAAACATATAAGCCCGGTGCTAAAGCTGGCGTTGATGTTATTGTGATTTCTGATGATTGTTGTTCTTGAGATACCGTCTGTAAGGTTGTTGATTTGGCCGCTGGCTTGGTGTTTTGGCTGGCATTGGTTCTCTGTAAAGTTTGTGAAAAGGTTAGACAGTGGCTACTGACTTCTGTATGTTTCGATTGTTACTTTTATTGGTGAAGATGATAGGGTTTGGGATATATGTTCATTCAAATATGATGAACTTATATTAGGTTATATATTATAAGTAACTATGATTACCTTGTTCATGTTGAACTGCGGATACTCTTCTAATAGACGTGCTGTAGCATTTTTTTGTTGTTGCACTCATGTCTCATGAGGAGCATTGATGCTTATTTCCCGTCTGGCTTATTCACGTTTTTCTCTTCCTGTTGCAGTTTTGGTTGTGAAGAAGACCTTTTTGGCCTGCAAAATATTTGTTGTGATGTAATTGTAGCTGTTAATAACGTTGTCTTTCCCTGTTCAATGTGATATAAGATTTTTGCCGGTGACTGAGTGCAACTCAAAGTAAGTAATGTGTTTTCAATGTGGAAAAAATTAATGAAACGTAAATATTAAGTTCAATATACAATTGAAAATCCTAAACGAAGACACTTGGCTTTCTACTCCTCTTCACTGTTATTAGTTGGAGAACTTCCACCAGCAAAAGACCTTGCGTAGCAGGTTCCACCAAAGGCAGAGTTACATGTTACACTTGGCCCCGGAAGGTGCTCACCTTCAATGTCTACGGTGACTGATCTTCACAGGTGGTGCTTACAGCAGGCGAAACTGCAGGACAAACGATCTTTGTGAATTGTGATAGAAATGGTCTGCCTTTTTTCTGAGAAGTTGTAGTCAGAGACCTTCACTTTGAAATTGTTGGTTTGGCAAATTGTATCAAACAGACACTGTGGATTTTCCATCTCATGATGGGCATCCAAGGTTAAAAAAGGCTATGCACTTAAAAAAATGCTGCCTGTACTTAGTTAGGAGCAAGCATAAACTGAACAGATCATCTGATGCAGCGTAACTCTATCAGTTCCTATTTGAGGAAAGCATAGTAAGGGTTTCAACCTTGGTTCCCTTTGATGCATTAACCATAGAGCAGCATCTGAGTTCTCATCCAACTTGGAATACGAACTCTGATTCAGATAAGAGTTTTGAAGTGTGAAATTCAATGAGACAGAAATACACACCAAGAGAAATAATCAACTGTCAGAGGCAAATCCTTGTCAATGAAAACTCTTGATGAAGACATGGAGCTCAGTGCAACATTGCCATTGTATTTGAGGGATGGTTAACATATGGACAGAAACATGTGTATGTGTTCCAAGCATGTTTTCTAGATATTATCTACAATACTTTTTCAATCAAAATGAACATATTAATTCTAGAACTCAGTATCATAGGAAGTTGAAATCAGCAAGACTGCAACACGGTTATAATGTGTAATTTTAGTATAAAAAATAGAATGTGTAGCATAATTGAGCAACATAAGGATTTACCGAGCAATAGTTTGCTTTGGATAATGAATTCAGTCAACTTGCGCTTTTCATTCTACTTAGCAAGCTTCTCAGTAAGATATATGCACACATAGGATGAAAAGTCAATAAAAAGCTCATAACTGGCAGCCAAGAAAGAGAATGTATAACTAAGAGGTCATGCTACAACTTCCTGACAGTGTAAAACTTTAAAGTGCAGGACAAACACATGATGTAATACTTAATCGAAAAAATAAGTGGTAGTAAAAATGAGCTGCACGAGTAATATTTTAAACATGAAGTATGAAGTATGTTTCATCTATTGTTAACTTATGTTGACCTATGTAATAATTTTTTGTATTTTTCTTTTATTTTTATTTGAAATTTTGAATAATATTTATGGAATTGCTGAAGTAAGATATTGTAAATGGTTTTGTGGCAAATATTAGTTTTCCTATATTTTTGATTAGTTTATAAAATTTATTGAGTGTTTTCCGGGAGTACACCCGTGTTTTTCCTTGTTGTTTAATTTCCTTATTATTTTAATTAAATATTTTTGTCATTTGAATTTAAATCTAGTTATTATAACTGATTATAAAATATAAATGAGAGATTTGAAAGGATTTTATTGTATTTTATTGTTGTAGTTATAGATAGGATGGTGAGAAAATGAATAAAAAAATAATTAACTGTTAATTATGATTATCAAACTTACAATTGGTTTTAATTTTATTTACGTTAGATTTATTAAGTTCCAATTTTTTTGGGACTCCGTCCTTTGTACCAACCTACATATAAATTGAATTTTATTTAGTTTATTTGAACTAATTAATTAGGTTCATTTGATTTAACTAAATTTACGGTTATGAAATCATGGTTTGATACTGATGTACATAGAAAAGCTATCTTATTAGATCTATAGATAGTGTGTTATGTAAAAAATTGGTGGAAGAAGATAAACTATTAGCAGAATTATAAGGACAGACATTCGTTAACATGGTTTCTGATTAAAACAATGATTTAAACTTATTATTTCTAGTGATAAAAAAATATTATTTCTCAACCCAAACCGAATGTTCTTATTTCCCCACAGCGTCAAAGAAAATGTTCTTCCCCTTTACAACTTTGAGATAATGAAGGGCATCATCACTTTTAGTTTTAGTTTGAGGTTTCCAGTTTCTGCATTGCCCAAATACATGTAACTAACTTCAACTCATTGACATCCATACCAGCTTGGTTTATGAATTCTTTAACCGAAAAGTATTAGTCCCAAAGGGGAACTCACAACCCATAAAGTAATCAATACCAAGTACAAAATATTGACATCCTCAACAAAATAATTTGACTGCTGAACAAACCATCTGCATAATAATATGAAATAGGTTACAGAAAATGGAGAATGTTAATAAAAGAGTAACAGAGAGAGAGACTTAGCTTCCTCCTTGCGAAGAAACTTTATTGTAACCATCTTCTCTATTTGTCATCATCTTTGTTTACATATATATATATATATATATATATATATTTATATTTTTTTAACACACAGACAACACAATAAAAGTTAAAAGACTATGGCTCAAACATTAAAAAATAAAATAAAAAGTTGATTTTGTACCTTCGTGCCGAGGAATAACACTGAGTTGCAGGTCGGGAAGACATAACTGTGAAACAGGAGCTAATTTCTTGCATGGCAATCCTGAAAAATTAGACCAAATAGGCAAGCAATTGGAGAATAGGAGAATATAACATTCATATTCAAAAGAAACATGTTGATTTTTTCATGATACTGACTGGTTAAGTTGAGCATGAAGAGAGGGAATATTGTTTGTGCCTATAGACTAAAATACACTGTTATGCAGAAGAAAGAGTAGCTCCCGGAAGCAAAAAAAAAAAAAAGAGAGTTTCTTCTGTGTGAATTGTCCACTACATCGACCAATGTATTGTGAGCTACGCTTGCAAAAAGAAGAAGGTGATTAGCCAGCGACAGAAGGTTTCCTTACGAATATATTTGTTGCCAGAGACATAAGGTTTCCTTACAGCTGAAATCCCAAATAATAGATCAACCCCTCAGAAACACATCAACGGAACCAATTAAACCGGTAAGTTAGAAAGGAAACCTTCAAGCAAATCGGTTATGATGTCAATTAATATGTATCAAAACCTTTGGATTTATCCCTGGGAAAACAAAATACATCAGTACAAACATCAATTCATAACAACACAATACAATCAACAAAGATACCAAGACACTTAAACATGCTTGCCCCTTTCTAGATTTCACCAAAACAAGAGATATCAATCAACCAGAGAACTTCCCCTTTGCACCTGAAGTTAGAAACACACAAAAACTATCACCAAAAGTTTCTTAAATGCTGTTTTTTTTTTTGTGCGAGGAAGAGGCTGATACGCAAACGTACAGGTACTAACAATAACTTTAACATCGTTCCTGCTAGAGACCTCCTAGTAATTACTTCTGGGTTGTCTAGCGCATGTGTAAATTAAAGAGTAGAAAACACATGCGCCCTCGTAGTCAGTATTCGATTCAGAATGCCGAGAATGAGGTTTGTGGAGATTATTAGCTATCTTTTACAACTAAAAGAGTGCATGTTATTAAACGATTCGGAGTCCCAATTTCACATAATCAAATCATTAAATCCACCGGAGACGTAAAAGATTCCAGATCAACCAAATAAACTAAATATGGGAACGTAAGAGAAGATCAAAACCTACAAATGATACCATCGTCGTCTTCCCCTTTTGTTGGTAAGGGCATTGGTTCCTCTCGTCGATCTTCGTTGAAACTGCGAGTTAAAACCCAAAATAAAATATAACTTTACATTGGCTTGACTCGAATGGAATATAATGCAACAACATACTTGCCGGAGGCTTGAACCGATTTCATGGCAATCATTGACTGCAAAATTTTGTTAGATGAAAGCTTAGATAAAAGGTTTGTATAAGAGGAGAAAGGGAGGGAAGTGCAAGAATACCACAGATCTTGAACATAGGAATGAAAAATTGAATTAAATGAAGAATAGAGTTCGATGAAAATTGAATTAAACGGCGAATTGCAGGAATCGGGAACGACTATGGGGAGGAGCCTGCTTTGCTTGCTACGTACATTGGGTTCGAATAATAAATGGACATGGCTATAATGAGCCAATGAAAATTGTTATAACCTATTGACGTTGGTCACGGCAAATTCTGTAAGACTAAACAGATATATGACGTGGCAGGAAGGAAAGTCTCTATTGGATGATTTAATTAAATGATGTGGACACCTTCAGCTCTGAGCATCAAGAACTTTTAGTATTGTAAGATATAATTAACGGGTTGATATATTGTTAAAGTAAATATAATTAATGATGTGATATATTTTTAAAGTAAATATAATTAATGAATTGATGTATTGTTAAAGTAAATATAATTAATGATGTGATGTATTGTTAAGGTAATATAATTAATAAAATTACTAAAAGGATACTATACTTTTTTTTTCTATCCATGTTTTCAAAAAATTCTCATTTATACTATTATCCATATTTTCAAAAAGTCTCCAAATGTACTTTAGTTTTAATAATATAGATTGTTTATACTTCTTGATTAAAACAAACTACATATTTAATTTTTCCATGATGGACGTCTAATAATATAATCATCCAACTAAAAATATGGTTCAAATTCTTATTTTAAGTTTTTTCTTATTATTACTCTTCATCTTATACAATACTCTTTCTCTACAAATTTAACTTTATTTTCCATAGTAGTGATTGTTAATTAATAATGTTATACACTAGATTTTATGCTCAGAATCTTCAATACTTATATATTAATTATTAAAATGAGTTAGTAAACATATTGTACCATGTCATCTTACATTATATAGTTTCAAATATTTAAAAAATCAAATATAATAAAATTAATTTTGCAAATCATAGGTTAACACAAAATTATATATATATATATATATATATATATAATTAAAATATTGTAATTAAAAAATTATTAAGAATTTTAATAACTATTAAAAATCTTCAAATATATTATATTGAATTAGCTAAGAAATCTACCAAGTAAATCTTAAACTATATCAATTTAACAAATATAACTCTTATAAAATAGACACAAAATATAATGTGAGAGTAGGTCTGAGTATTCAGATATTTGGGTCGTTTTTTTTTTAATTTGGGTTCTTTGGGTCCTAAACATTTGGACTCAAATAAATACTTGAACTTTTTTTAATTCGTGTTAGGTCGGTTCCTTTCATGTCAGTGTCGGTTCAGAATCATAATTCAAATACATGTAATATTTGGGTATGTATCAGGTCTAGGTCGGTTCAGTTATTAAGATTTGAAATAAAATTAGAAGTACCTGAAAACCTGAAAAATAATCTGAAACAAGAAAAATAACTGAAATCCCAACAAATACACAAAATATATTTAAATACCCGAAAAAGATCTGAAATGCTTCTTGAAATATAATCCGAGAAACCAAAAATACCCAAACTTTTATCTAAATACCCGAAATATATTTTTTAAAATTTGAAATTTTATCTGAAACTGAAAGTATAACTGAAAACTAACCTAACCAAAAAATAATATATGTAATACCGAAAATATCTAAAATACCCAAATATACCTAATAATAAAACATTTCATGTACTTTGAGTATCTAACCCGATTGTGGGTATGATCTGTCCAAACCAAGATCCGCTGGTCCAAAAAAACCTATATGAACATTTCCCTGGCCCCGGACCGATCAGGGTTTTTTGGATTCGAGCAAATGTCTAAGCTTAAGAGAGAGAACTATATTAAAATGTACATACAAAACTTCAAATAAATTTATTCATAAATTAGATAATTTTAAACATATTCTCCTTTTCGATATAATACAATTTGGTAACATGATAATGTATAACAATCACAAAATACTAATTCATTTCAAAAAATTTCTAAATCCAAAAAAAAAATTTGCGCTTTCGAAACGCAGATCAAAATCTAGTATACTTTTAAAATTAGATTCAACTGTTCTAGTTTAGCAGAAAAAAAAAATCACACACGGTACATTTTTTCTATTAGTACGAATTGTGTGGAATTTTTGTAACAACCCGAATTTTTAGAACCGGTTTGATTTTCTTTTTCTACTTTTTTTCTTCACTAAACCGATCTGGTTTCTTTTTGGTTTAATTAAATATCTCAACCACTTGCTTTCTTGAGCCAAACCGTGTATGCATATACATAAAGCGTATGCATCTTCCTCTTCTTTCTACTAGCCGTCAAAGTCATTGTTCTTCCTCTCCACTCAGAACCTAGCCTCAAACCATGATCGATCTCTCATGCTTCATCTCCTCCTCATCTCAATTGCTCATCACTTGTGTCACTCTCTTCTTCTCCTCCCTTTTGATCATGTGTTGGTGTGTTTAATAACGGAGAAGACGTGACGCATCCACCGTCGACGATCACCACCAGTTACTACTCTTCACCACCGCGGAGCCGTGGTTCACACTGGAGGAACTACTCCTGTCACCAGAGATGTGGATCTGAGGAGCTTTAGCTTTCCGAGAAGGTTATTGCATTTTGTAACTGTTTCTTTTGCCGCAAGCAACGTCTTTTATTAGTGAAACCTAAAGCTAATATTTTGTATTTTTTTATTCTTGTTATGGTGTTGTCCTTATACAATAATGCTTTGGATCGTGTCAATTTTCCAATGAAGTTGGCAAACCCATCGCTTGCACGACAAGGTGGAACCCTAGGTTACTTGGTAATCAAGTCATCTTAGTTGTTGTCAGATTCATTCCGGTTCTGCGACATTGGCTAAGGTGAGGGTCTACTCCATAAATCCCGTACCGTTGTAGAATTCTTTCTATGATAGGTTTAGATTTCGAAACATGAATCGAGTCTGTTTTGAGTCGTGATTGGTAGTTAGTTATTTCTTGTAAACCGGAATTAGGGGTCTAGAGGATTCAACTATTGATTGGATTGTGTGATATTGAGATATGAGATATATATATATATATATGTACATAGTTATGAGTAGGGACTATGTGCGAGGGTGGGGGTTCAGGGATGCCTGAACTAGCGACGCCACTATGGAGGGCGGGGGCTCAGGACCGGACGGTTTGTGCCTTTGTGGTGTGTGGTGCAGAGACGTTTGCATTCGACGCAGCTTTGGAGGGCGGGGGTACAGAGACGGACTGTACTAGCGACTCAGCGTATGTATTATATCCTTATGAGGAAATGCGGGATATATGGATTAGCTATGTGCTATCATTGCATTGTTTGTGTCTGTGTGATGCATTAGGCATCGTGTTTGTTTCATGTTAGAGCTAAACTTCCATAGTGGAGTTCTATTTACTCATGTCTGTGGTTTGCGGATTAGCGTCCCATACCTCGCCGAGCGACTCCCCTGTTGCTCACCCCTCTTTTCTTCCCCTTTCAGGTGAGACTGGCCAGCAGGAGTGATAGCTATCAGATCGTTGCATTTTGGAAGTTTATTTCTTGTTTTCTAGATTCGAGACTTTTATGTTTTCATCGAGATTTTCAGAATTTATTTCATTTATGATTATTTATGAGATTATGGCGTTGAATTGACTTTTGGGAGTAATAAAATGGAGATTTTATGAGATTATTATTTATTATTTATTTTTGGAAAATCGGGGTATTACAATTTTGTTTTAATGGATACAATTTTTACCTTAAAACAGGTTTCGTCAGCTTGGATTGCGGATTATTCCCGAATGAACAGTCTCCTTATACAGAGTCTGCAACTGTATTACAGTACTCATCAGATTCAAACTTTATCCAAGCTGGAAAAATTTCTAGGATTCAGAGAAGTCTCGAGGAAAATCACTTACGGTTAGATACTTTCCGGACGGGATAGCAACTGTTACAATATTACTGTGAAGCAGGGGACCAACTGTTTGGTCAGAGTTAGAGCAATATATGGGAACTACGATGGTCAAAATCATTATCCTATGTTTGACTTATACATTGGCCCTAATTTCTGGGTAACAATAGACACTCAAAAAAATGTACGGAAGGAGATCTTTCACATCCCTAGGTCAAACATTTTGGATTTGTGTCTTGTCAAAACAGGCCCGTCGACGCCATTTATATCGGCCATCGAACTAAGGCGACTACCAAAAAATAATTACATCACCACATCAGGATCTTTGAAGTTGTTTTCACGGTTTTATCTTAGCAATTCAGAAGACGTTCTATGGTGAGTCTGATTTTATTAAGATGATCCAAGTATTTTTTAAATTTGTGATACGTTGGCTGATAGATTATAAATTTCGTTTGGAGATAACAGGTACGAGGAGGATGTCTATGATAGAATGTGGTATTCATACAATCAGACAGACTGGAAGCAGATATCAACCAGTCTTACGGTGAACACTAATTCCAATAGTTTCCGTCGTCCTCAAGATGCTCTCAAATCAGCCCTTACCGTCGCAGATTGAAGGAAAGCTTGTGAAGAGCAACAGTGGCCAGTTTGGGTAATTTTGCAAGACAAGTGCTCCAACTTTTGAGTAATCACGGATCTGTCCTATAACTTTATTTTTGCACATATTCCTTTGTGCATAAACTCCAAAATTCTCAATTGTTCAATCTAGACCCAATGAGTATTCCAAAACTTTCACCGTTTGTATAATCAAGAGTTCCACCAAGTGTTTTTATAATGTTGATATTACGCAAATCAACAATCTTAACAAGAAACACGAACATATATGAGTCAATAACTATATTTAAATTCCGTGTCAAAGTAACAAAAGTCATTGTGTCATGCTGGTTGATTGCCTTGTAAAGTTGTCATAGGTAGTGGATTCAAACAACAGATTCACGATTTTTACTTTTGCTCGAATTTTAATTAATTCAAAGATTGTGGGAGAGAAGATATTGTGCGAGATCTAAAGAAGATTTGGTATAAGATTTATGATAGATTTAGGAAACATTTATAATCGAATATGGCAGTTTCTATATTTTTCGGGTTTGCCTAGAAAACGAATCATACCTAACTCAGAACACAGTACAATACGTGGAAAACCTATTCTTCCTTAGGCATCACATAAGGTAAAAGGTACAGGAGCTTAATTTCACAAAAAGTACCTAAGGTACATCATAGAGTTGTGGCTATATGTCGTTATATAACCCTAGGTAGAGTGAATACATCTTGCTAGATTGTAACGTTACAAAATCTACCTAAGATATATATGACAAGGAAGCCTATATATATAACATTATATACCCTGGATATATCGATGTATAAAACTTAGAATTCGACTCCTAGATAAAGTAGATTACCAGAAGGTGTATTCTAACCTAGGTTATAAAACAAAATAAAATATGATTCCAATTTTTTTTAAAAAAAATTTAAACATATAAATTGTCATACTTATGTTTCCAATAGTTTTCATATTTTTGTACATTTTTATATCTAGGTTTACTATTTTTCTAATGAACGAAGGGTAAAACATGTCCAAAATTGCCAAAAGTATGAGAAGTCCTGAAGTGACAAAGAAAAATTTAAAGTGTCTCTTTTTTCCAATTATCCCTATATATAACCTTCATTTTCTAACTACATACTACACTTGTTTCAATGGGTATCTTAACACAAACAGAAACTTGTCTTCAAGAGGGCTAACGGGAACCATAGAAGCTGGAATTCAAAAGCTAACCCATCTGGAAAACATATAAGTATGATCATTATTGCCTCAAAGAATATAAATTTCAATGCATTTTGATCTCTTCCAAATTTCAGGGACTTGTCAAATAACAGCTTAACTAGTATTTCCAGAATTTCTAGCTAATATAAAATCATTGTTGATCATGTAAGTTTATTGACATTATTGTTCGTATTAATAGTCCTCCGTATAATTTCCACCAATGTATTAATATTTTTTTACTTTTAATAGAAATTTGACCAAGAACAATCTGAATATTTCAATTCCACAAGCCCTTCGCAATAGAGAAAACGAAGGACTTGTTGATGTAAGATGTCCGCCCTGTAGTAGTCGATGACGTAGTTGCTGAAGCAGGCGTCATGGTGAGTGGTGAAGATCATGTGGAGTCAAGATGCTGAGCTGGAGTCGTGTAGACTTGAAGAGCAAGGGAGTATCTTAGAGATATGGAATGAGAAATAAACTTGAGGAGCAAGTTTATGACTTAAAGGAAGAGGAATAAGTGCATTCCAAGAAAAGGAAAGTTGCACTTATTGTTATGGAAGATGTCCATATCATGTTATCTTAGAGACTAGGGTTTCAGGAACATGAAGAATAATATAAGATAGCTATGGGGTCGTCTGTAGAGAGACAGAGACACAAAGGCTGATCTTATAGAGAGAGAAAAAAGCTCTTGGAGGGGTTCTGGGTCATGCTGAAGCAGTGGCTGAAGTACTTGACGGCAGAGATACATAAGCGGATAGCTTAGGAATCTTTCAGTAGCGTGTGTTAGGGTGTTAACACTAGCGGTGTAAAAGCTGAATTAAGCAGATCTTGTAATAGATTGTTTAAAGAAGATTCTAATAAAGCATAGTGGTTGCTTTTATTGCTTTGTCTATTGGTTTACTTTCTGCAGTACTATTGTTGTGTCATCTTTGCACTAACAATTGGTATTAGAGCGGGTCACGTAAGTCATTGGTGGAGATCCTGAAGGCAAGATGAATGATATAGTACTTATGCTTGATCCTGAACACTATGGGCATTGGAAAGTGAAGATGAAAGCAAGTTTACAAAGTATTGATATGGATGCTTGGGCATTAGTGTGAGAAGGAGATGTCAAGGTGTAATGCAAAAGCTTTATTTGGTATTTTTACATCAGTCGAAAAGAAGCAACTCGATCTGATTCAAGGATGCAAGGATGCAAAAGAGGCATGGGATACACTTTGAAGGAACTGAGAAGGTTAAGAGTTCAAGGATGGATTTTTTTCAAATCTAAATTTGAGAACTTGAAGATGGAAGAACATGAATCTGTATCAGATTTTAGTTCTCAACTCAGTGCTTTAGCACAAGAGGCTCGTGTTCTGGGCATGGAATACAAAGACAAGAAACTGGTGAAGAAGTTTTTAAGGTGTCTGTTGGAAAGATTCACAGCATATAAGACAGCGATGTTTGTGTCTCTTAACATAGATGAATTGACCTTTCACGAAGTTGTAGGTATGGTAAAAGCTCATGAGATGGAACTTGATGGCGTGGGAAATCATACTGAAGTGAACTTGGCAGTTGATGAAACAACAAGTCAAAAGTCACAGAATGAAGATGAGGTGATCAAGATGATTCGCGTGCTTCACCAAGTACTACAGGAAGTGGTAAAGTAGAAAGGACATGAGAAAATTGGTTTGAGAAAACGAAAACAAGAAGCTGGCGAGTCATGTGTCAATTCAGAGGTGCAATGTTATAAATGCAGAGGATATGGGCACTTCAAAAGGGAGTGTCCAACTTTCAAGAGACTAAGATTCAAAAGTTTTGAAGGCAATGAATTCGGGCATGCTCATAAGAAATGTCAGAAATTATCGAAGCAAAAGGAGAACAGTGACGTCAAGAATGAGTCTGATACTGATTCAGATGATGGTGAGCAGTTGAAGAACTTGGTGGCGTTCACAACCTTTGAGTCAAGTTGTCCTAAGAAATCTGCGGCGGGATTTGCGACCACGTCTGTGTCAGGGGTTTCATGTGGAGGTGATGATGATGCTGTAAGAAGTGATGATGATGGAGACTTTGATTTTTCTGGAAATTATGAAAAGCTGTATGAGAATTCTCAAGCAGGTTGAGGCGAATTCAGAATTGACTAAGGAGAAGGTCAAACTAGAAGCTCAAGTTGCTGAGGCACTTAGCTATGCCTCAGAGAAAGAAGAAGAAGCACGACTGGCTGGTGCTAAACTTGCAGAGACTCAGAAGGGTTTGAGGATGCTGAATGGTGGGACGAAACAACTAGATCATATTCTCAGTATTAAAAAGAGTGATCGATGTGGCCTTGGATATAAACACTACAAGAAAACACGGCATATTCCGACGAACATTCCGACGGATGGAGGGTCGTCGGAATTTGTTGACGACATACCGACGACATACCGACGAAATTTAAAAAAACGAAGTCGCCGGAATGTCGCCGGAAAATTTTGACGACTTTCGAGAAATATGTGTCCGTCGGAATATAGTGACGAATTCCGGCGACATACTGATCATATATATAATCGTTGAGGTCGCCGAATTTCGTCACTATATACCGACAAAATTCGACGACTTCCGATCATATAAATAATCGTTGAGGTCGCCGGAATTTCGTCACTATATACCGACAAAATTCGACGACTTCCGATCATATAAATAATCGTTGAGGTCGCCGGAATTTCGTCACTATATACTGATGAAATTCGGCGACTTTCGATCATATAAATAATCGTTGAGGTCGCCGAATTTCGTCACTATATACTGATGAAATTCGGCGACTTTATGACAATTAAATATGACCGTTTTATAGCCGTTTGAGATTGGAAAACACCGACGAATTCAATTTAATATGACCGTTGGTCGCCGGAATTCGCCGTAATGTCGCCGGATTGCCTGAACCATTTTCCTATAAATGCAACCTCTCCTCATTCAACTCATTCACTCCTCATTCACTCTTCACTCTCTAATCACAATAATTCCGAAAATCATGTCTTCAAGAGTTTATTATCGTTAGTGGATGGATAAACCTCATATGGATCCCAACACCAATTTGCTTACGATGAATACGGTCAAGGGATTGGAGAATTCATGAGGCTTGTTCAACAGCAACCTAATCAAAACCGTATGTTAAGATGTCCCCGCCTACTTGCAATAATAATAGAGTTATAAAAGAATTTGATGTTTGGTCTCATTTGTATATGAGAGGGTTTTCACGTAATTATAAAGTTTGGTATCTTCATGGAGAAACTGGTTATGAATATGGTAGTACTAGCGAACCTCACCGTTAGCTTAACCTCAGCCTGATATTAGGTTAGAAGAACCTAGAACGGATATAGATTATGGTGTAGATGCTTGGCGGATGGTACATGATCATTATCGAGGGAAGAACCAAACCCGAATCTAGGAGATTTTTTGACATGTTGGATGCAGGAAAACAGCCTTTATATAAAGGTTGTAGAGATGGTCATTCACCCTTATCATCTGCAACTAGATTGATGGGTATTAAGACAGACTATAATTTGGCTGAAGAATGTGTGGACGCGATTACTGATTTTGTCAAAGGTATTCTACCTGAGGATAATCTTGCACCGGGTTCATACTACGAGGTTCAGAAACTTGTTGCGGGTCTTCAACTACCGTACGAAGTGATAGATGTATGTATTGACAACTGCATGATCTACCGGGAGCTGATAAGGAGCGGGTTAAATGCAAATTTTGTAGGAAACCTCATTATCGAGACGAGGGAAGAGTTCGGTCCGTTCAAAAGGATGTGGTATTTGCCTTTGACGGAAAGATTGAAGAGGTTGTATCGGTGTGGCGCAAAAGCAATGAGATGGCATGCGAGCATTCCACAAATGGTGAGATTAGACATCCTTCAGATGCGAAGGCTTGGAAACATTTCCAGTCAACATATCCAGAATTTGCGGAAGAGAGAAGAAATGTTTATCTTGGATTATGTACTGATGGTTTCAGCCCATTTGGAAAGCATGGAAGACAGTATTCTCTATGGCCAGTTATTGTGACACCGTACAACTTACCGCCGAGCTTGTGCATGCGACGAGTTTTGTTCCTCTCAATTCGTCCCTGGGCCAGAGCATCCTAAGAGATCACTAGATGTGTTTCTTCAACCACTGATATATGAGTTGCAACAACTATGGGCATGGTTTTGAGACATCACGATGTTTCGTGCAAAGAAAATTTTCATATGCGGCAGTACTTATGTGGACAATAAGTGACTTTCCAGCATATGGTATGTTATCGGATGGACAACACATGGGAGGCTATCATGTCCATATTGTCAAGATGACACATATGCTTTCCAACTAAAGCACGGAAGGAAAACGGTTGGTTTGACTGTCACGTAAGATTTCTACCACCGATCATCCATACCGGCGAGTAAGACTTTGTTTACGAAGAACAAGCAGATGTTTGATGGTCCACCGAGGAAGTTAGTGGGGAAGATTTGTGGAAACAGTTGAGGGATTTTGGTGCAGATAGAGCGTCGGGCGTAGGTGGACATGAAAACATTCGAAGTCGATGCGGTTGGAGAGCTACATAACCGCACAAAAAGTATTTTCGGGATCTGCCATATTGGAAGGATCATCCGCTATGCATAATTTAGATGTCATGCATATCGAGAAGAACTTTTTGACAATCTGATGAACACAATCCTTAACATCCAAGGTAAAGCGAAGGATAATTTGAAGTCAAGGTTGGATTTAGTCGATATATGTGATCGCTCAACTTCACGCTGATGAGAACGGTATGGTCCCTTTTCCCATTTATCGGCTGGATGGTGCTGCAAAGAAGAGTTCTTTGATTGGATTACAGATAGAGTGCAATTTCCAGACGGTTATGCATCAAATTTATGAACTGCGCTGATAGAAGCGAAGGAAAGTTTACTGGCTTAAAGAGTCATGATTGTCATGTAATTATGCAGCGCCTCCTTCCGTTTGCTTTTTCCGCACTATTGCCACGTAATGTTCATGAAGCAATTGCGGTATCTTTTATCTTTACATTTTCAATGATTTTTATATTTTATGCTTATATAAACCTAATACTTATGAAAATTTTGTCTTTTATCTATGTAGGGATAAGTGTTTTCTTCCGCGATTTATGCACCGAGCAGTGACTCGAGAGGGTATTAGTAATATGAAGGCAAACATACCAGTCAGCATGTGCAACCTCGAAGATATTTCCTCCATCATTCTTTGATGTAATGGAGCATCTTGCTATTCATCTCGCAAGAGAATTGGAACTTGGTGGTCCCGCGCACCGATGGATGTATCTTTTGGCGTTATATGCATCATCTGAAGAAGAAGGTGGGAAATTCAAGCAAGGTGGAAGGATCTATAGTCGCACAGGTGATCAATGAAGAAACTGCAATCTTTGCTGAAAACTATTTTCCATCAGAAGTGCATACAAAAAACCGAAGACCTGCTCGGCATGATGACAGAGGGGAGAGAGCAACATATCATGTTACTGTCCCAAGCATGTTCAGGGAAATAGGACGACTTAGTGGAAAACCCACGAAGCGGAGACTTACCGAGACTGAGCACGCTCATTTGCAAACATATTTGCTAACCAACCGTGAAGAACTTCAACAATATGAGAGGTAAAAATATTTATTCATTTAAATAGTTAGATTAATATATATTCAATAAGTTTGATTCATATTGACAATATCTTTTTATATAGTGTTTATATGGCAGAGTTGCGTATGACTCACAGGCAGGAACATAAGATGAGCTTCAACAACTCAGACATAACGGATTTGCTGCATGGTTTCTTAGTTATGTGAGTCATATATCATATTACCCTATGCAAATGATATATTAGTTTATATTAAATATAAAGTAATTAACTTTCCACTAATATATGTCTTTAATTTATAGGTGGATGATGGTTTGGCTAGAGGTTTTGTGTTCGATGATTGGATACGCGAAATTGTGCGGGGACCAAACTTTGTGGTCAGATCATATCCAAAATATTGTACGTGAGGATATGCATTCACAAGAAAAGGTCATTCGAGATCAACATATGATGCTGGTGTTTCGTCTTCTTCCGTGATGATGTCTACTACAGCAACATAGAAGAAATATTGGAAATCCAGCTCGGTATGGTTGGATTGCGGTGTGTAGTATTCTATTGTGATTGGTATGACACCACCCCAGATAGAGGAGTGAAGACAGATGCGTTTGGTGTTACATCAGTTCATTCGCGGCGGAAACTTCAATATTATGATCCTTTCATTCTAGCTTCAAGACGCTGATCAGGTATATCAATTTATTCATAATTTTAATAACATAATTAATGGTTTATATTTTACTAATACTTGTATAATTGATAGGTGTGTTACATCAGTTACCCTCGGTGACGATGAGAGCGATCCATGGATCAACGTAACACAAATCAACCCAAGAGGACGAGTGGATGGAACTTCGATAATGAGCCATTACAACCAGACTCTACCAGCAACGGAGTGCAGTTGAAGATTTGGGAGATGTTGGACTCGTTGAGAATTTTTCCGAAGTTTGGACTTGATCTTTGTTGTACATTCGAGTCAGAAGCTGAGGTTGGGGAGTTTGATGAAGATTCGAAGATTCGAAGATTCGAAGATTCGAAGATTCGATTAGGAATTCTTAATTATAACATCTTAGTTAAGTTGTAATTTTTTTTTTAAGATTCCGTCGGTATGTCGCCGGAAACTACCGACGACATACCGACGGAATGTGGTTTATTCATGATTTAATAATGTCAGAATTGAAAATTCTGATTCATCTAACCCCGAGTTCGTTTATGTCGCCGAATTTTCCGAGGAATTTCGACACTATTGTAAATAACATTTTCTACATCAAAAATAAATATATCCGACACAAAACTTTGAAAATAACACATATTAAGTGTTTAGTATAATATTAGATCACAACCGCTCCAATATAACAACTCATTAAAATATTTATGTATGTATAAATATATTTTCTTAACATCTTATCTTCACACACATATACTTATACAATCATATTCATCTAATCTTACACTACAAATTTTTTGTGTGAAATTTTGTTATGAAAACATTTTCATAGTTAAATCTTTATGCAAATACTATAAATATTATCAAAGATTTGAATTTTGCATTTACAAACTTGTTTTAAAGACCTAAACACAATGTCGTCAGAAATCCGTTAGAATATACCGACGGAATTGTGACGAACCTCTCAGGTTAGATGAATGTCGTCGAGAATTGTCCGACCAATTTCCGGCGACATATGTTTTAACATTTTCTACATCAAAAATAAATATATTCGACACAAAACTTTGAAAATAACACATATTAAGTGTTTAGTATAATATTAGATCACAACCGTTCCAATATAACAACTCATTAAAATATTTATGTATGTATAAATATATTTTCTTAACATCTTATCTTCACACACATATACTTATACAATCATATTCATCTAATCTTACACTACAAATTTTTTTTGTGTGAAATTTTGTTATGAAAACATTTTCATAGTTAAATCTTTATGCAAATACTATAAATATTATCAAAGATTTGGATTTTGCATTTACAAACTTGTTTTAAAGACCTAAACACAATGTCGTCAGAAATCCGTCAGAATATACCGACGGAATTCTGACGACTTTCCTTAATTCCGTCAAAATTCCGTCAGAATTCCAAATTACCCGGGAAAATTAAACCGCGTGAAAATTTTCGTGAACCGCCAATTGGTTTAAGTTTAATGATTCCGACGGAATACCGGCGAACACGGTCCGCCGGAATCATTAAACTTAAAACCCTATCTTTCTTCTTCCTTGTCATTTCCGCCCCATCTCCTTTCTTCTTCCTCTCCGGCGATTTGAGGCTCCTCCTTCTCCGGCGACTCGGCGACTCGGCGACTCGGCGACTCGGCGACTCGGCGACTCGGCGACGTCTGTTCTCCCTCTCCGACATCTCCCTCCCACACACCATAAACATGTAATTTTCTTAACTTTTTTCAATTTTTAAGATCTAGAAAGTTAGATCTTGGGATTATAGGTTGTTTGATTGAAAACTTTAGGATTGAATGGATAATTAGGATCTATTAGTTAGGGATTGTTGTTTACAAACTTGTTTTAATTTTTTTTTGGGGTTTAATAATTTCTGTTTGTTGAAATTCAATATTTTTGTATTTTTAAATGTATTTTGATTTTTAAAAACGTTTTGGGGTTTCCAGTAATATATTATATATAATAAAACGTTTTAAATTTTTATAATTTTAAAACATATTTTATAATTATAAACATTTTAAACATTTTAAATATTTATAAACATTTTTCTATATTTATAAACGTTTTTAAAACATTTTTTATAATTATAAACATTTTTAAAACATTTTTATAATTATAAATATATTTAAACTTGTAATATTAATTTTTAATATATTTTTAAATATTTTTAAACTTTTATAAATATTTATAAACATTTATAAATATTTATAAACATTTATAAATATTTATAAACATTTTTACAAATATTTATAATCTTTTATATATATATATATATCTATATATATATAAATCTTTGAAAAGGTTTCTGATTTATTAATTTTTTAAAAAAATTTTAGGACTGACGAGGCACGCCGTTCCACCGCCGCCGCTCAGCACCCGTGGCGGCGAGGTAGTTCGGTGAGTACTTCCGTGCATCGGGATCGTCTCAGGAACAAAACTTCGGTTCCGCTTATGTTCCCGCTCCACTGCCGATCCCGCCATGCTCAGCAGAACCGGGTCATGTCAGTTGAACTATTGGTTCAACAACCAGGTCGAGCATCTCCCGGTTCTCCATCCCAACCCACGACCGGGATATACAACTTGGTTAGTATTTTTACTTTATTCAAGCATTATGTTTTTTCCCTTAATTAACTTTCTAACATGAAATTTTTTTAAAGGTTCCAAAAGTCCAGCAATGGCATTAGCAGGAGCATCAACCAGATGATGTATTCCATGCTCCGCACCGGATATCCGGTGGAGTGTGATCCCTTCCGAGGAGCGGGAGTTGTGGTTTCGTCAATTTGCGGTAACTTTTTAGTTTTTTTAATGTATTTTAATATTTTAATGTATGTTTGCATTACTAATTAAATCTATGTGTGTTTTGTAGCAAGAATTCACTTGGGAGTCCGGTCTGACGGAAACAGTCCGTCAGAAATTCAACGAGAAGGCCATGGACTCTTATACGAAGCAGATCAACTCGTGGAAGACAGTATGGCTGAAAAACAAGAAGCCACGGTTCATTAATGGGACGGTGTGGGAGCAGTTGATAGTCCATTGGGAGAAGGACGACATCAGAACGACGCCTCGTAAGAACTCAAGAATCGAAGAGCGATCGTATGAAAGGAATGTATGTGCACAACCTCGGCGCTTGCTCTATGTCCTCTAAGGAGGATCAACTTGTAAGTGATTCTTTTTTTATATTTATTTATCTTTACATTTATTTAAATTATTATTTTTATATATTCTTTAACTAATGTTTTTTTTAGATTGAATCAAACGACGGTAATCCCGTAGATCGCCTCGAGCTCATTAAAGAGGCTCACACTAATAAGAAGACCGGACAAGTTCAGGATCCCCTAATCAGAGAGGTCGTTGAGTTGGTGGAATCTCAGAAAGAAGCTTATCAAGCTTCTCAGCCTCTCTCTGATGACGGCAATTCTACGGGTGCTTCAACCACCATGTCCCGACTGCAAATCAACGAGATGGTCGAAAAGGTAAATTTTAAAATAAATATATATTTCTTTTATAATACTGTTTACTAACTTTAAATATTCTTGTAGGCGGTTCCTAAAAGGAAAGGAGGCTATTTAGTTGGGTTGGCCCGCCGTGCTTCTTCGTATCCGACTTCTTCTTCGCAAGCTCCATATGCCGATCCCATGATTCTGGAGCAACTACACAGCAGAGATGAACGGATTGTGGCATTGGAGGAGCAGAATGCCACAATTCTTGCTGAGTTAGCGGATTCAAGGAGGGCCAACGCGGAGATATTGGAGAAGCTTGATCGTTTATTTCCTTCCGGTCCCTAGTTTTTTTTTTAAAAATTTTAAAACTTTCTGAATGTTATTTTTTCTATTTCAGTTTGTATGAAATTTTAAATTCTATAGTATTATTAAATTTTAATTTCGGATTTTATTTATTTATTAATATTTAATATTAAAAAATAAATAAAAAATAAATTTTAATATTTTAAAAAAAATGATGAATTCCGACGACTCCGGTTCGTCGGAATATTCCGACGACCAAAGTCGTCGGAATATTCCGACGAACCAAAGTCGCCGAATATTCCGACGAACCAAAGTCGCCGAATATTCCGACGAACCAAAGTCGCCGAATATTCCGACGAACCAAAGTCGCCGAATATTCGACGACTTTGGTTCGTCGGAATTTTCTGACGACTTTGGTTCGTCGGAATATTCCGACGAACCAAAGTCGTCGGTATCTTGTGTTTCCGATGAACTCTGGTCTCGGAAAATGTTGTCGGACTTTCGTCGGAAGTTCGTCAAAATGTGGTTTCTCGGTATTCGTTAGAATGTCGTCGGAGACTCTGACGAAATTCCGACGAATCTTTAAATTCCGACGAAATGATACCGACGACCTTTTTCGTCAGAATTTCGTCAAAATATGCTTATTCCGACGACATTCTGACGAATTCGTCCGTCGGTATCGCCCTGTTTTCTTGTAGTGAAAGGAGAATCTTCTAAAGCTGAAGTGTTTTTGTATCAGAAAGAAAAGCTGAGGTTATAGCTACGCCTGCTACAAGACCAGAGGTTAAGGTGTCTGCAAAGAAGACATCCAATGGAAAAACTGCAGTGAAGACTGCAACCGTGTGAAGAATGTGACTGCTATGCTGCATCGCCACGATACCGCTACAGCGACTACTTCGGGCAAATTTTCTGATTTGAAGGCTGCATTTCAACGAAAATTTTGGCCTATTTGTCATCATTGTGGTGTGGTTGGGCACATTAGACCAAGATGTTTCAAGTTGTTGAGGGAGAAGAATCAGATGAAGCAAGTCTATGGTATGAGGTGTCATGGTCCTACATGTTATTTTTGTGGAGTTCAAGTACATGTTTGACGTAATTGTTTCAAGTTTGTTCAGAGAGCTAATCATGGTGGGATAAGGCCCAGGAATATGTGGTCCAGGAGACTTGATCATTTTGGAGATAGTGGAGTGGGATTTCATCCTCGTTTGACCATGATGTGGCTCATAGGGGGAGATTGAAGATGTAGGGTGATAGTTCACATACATAGTCAAAAAGGGGGAGATGATACTGTTGGTGTAGTAGTTCGTGGAGTACATGAGGTAGTACATAACATGTTGCATGAAGCTGGAGTTATATTGGAGTTCGTGTATTGATTGCTTGAAGAGGAAGTTATGGTCTTACTATAAATTATTTGTGATACACCAACAGTTATGGGCTGCTATTTGGTAAAGAACCAAGAGTGTTAGAAGGATACAACGACGCATACTAGATATCTGAATCTAAGAACTCGAAATCCATGAGTAGTGATATATGGTGTTTTAGACATCTTGAATATATGTTTTCTAATTGATTTTTAAGCCTTTATCAAGTCTTTCTAGTCATTTTCGAGTCATTAAAGGTCTAGAGTTGCATTGGATGGGAAATGTACCAGTTGGAGAAAAAGAGGCGGAAAGAATGCAATTTGGAGATTTTCACGAGCGGAAAAACCTTGAAGGCTGTACTCGAGCGTGTACAGCAACCCGACTGCCTATTCCAGCTGCAGAGATTGTTAAGGAAACTAAAGTTATCTCGGGATTTTCCCTAATCACCTCTATTTTCTCTCCCAGCCGCTAGGGACATCCATATATCTTCTTTTTCTATTTTTCATAATTTTTCTACGCTATTCTAGACACAAGAAACCATTGGAGACTTTAGGATTTAAGGATTTGCTACTTTGTAAAGGGAGAAGGCTCCATCTCTCTCGCCTAGAAAGATTATCCTGAACCCTCTCTTTGTTTCTGTTATTTTTATGGAGTATTATTCAGTATCCATGTCTTCGATCTCTTGTGTCATGGCTGAGTAGTCGGCTAGCTCGTCTAGGGTTCTAGGGTGTTAGATCGTGAGCTAAACATAGATAAGTATCTATCGATTGTCTTTATTCATAACTTTTCTTATTGCTTGCACTAAATTGACCATTTATTGTTAGATCCTAGGTTTAAACCTGTTCATTAACCGTGTAATAGGTTGATATATCTGTTATGAATAAGCATTGCACCCCTAATCAGCAAAAGTAGATATTAGGGTGTTTTGTGAATATAGCGGACTTGATTTCAATGTTTGTCATTGCATCTCAGTCCAAGCGACAGTTTAGGTACTGAGATCGATTGACAAAAGGTGAAGCACCACGACGGTGGGCTGATCTATCTTAAGTGATCCGAGTTCTAGACTGGTCCTTAATCGATCTTGAATAATTGTTTGTCTCCCAAGTATTAACACCCGATGAAGTAACTCTAGGCTGGATTCTCTTTAAATTGAAATCACATTTACATTATTTTGCTGCTTGCTTGTTACAACCAAATCAAAACCACATCATTTTTTTAGCTTAATATTGATCCCATAGAAATAAAGTGTAAACTGGTCCTCTGGAATTGAATCTCAAATACTACATCTACACTGATAGCTTGCAGTGAAGCACTCAATTTTAGTGTATCAATTTTTGGCGCCGTTGCCGGGGACCAGCTTCTTACCTTTATTTTTCGGTTATTTATTTAGTCTAAGAACTCTAACTTGCTTTACTCTTTTTGTTGCAGCTAATGCTCCAGGTGCATGACCAGTAGACATACTCGGAGAAACGCACAAGGAGAACTAGTTACACTCAGCAACCAGGAGCTCTCAAGGCTAGAAAGAACAAATCGTCAACAGCCAAGGCCAACCGACAGCACTATGGTTGATCACGGTCATCAGGATGATCTTGCTGCCGCAATGCAACTGATGCAACATCAGATGCAGCAGACCATCCAAGCGCAACAATGCTCTACTTGCCGCGCAGCAGCAGCAGGAACAACCGGCGCAAGCTGCTCCGATTGGGCAGAGAAACCTTCCGCGTAACTTTTCTACTACGCGCTCTGCCATTGTTTCTCCACCCTGTACTAGTCAAGACTTCGAGATCAAGACAGCTTTGATTGCTCTGGTGCAGAGGAAGGTGATCACTGGTCTCTCGGCTGAGATCCCAATGGAGCACATTGAGAGCTTTGAAAAAGTCTGCAGCTTTACTCGCGCAAATGGTGTACCACCAGACTACATTAAATGCATGTTATTTCCATTCTCTCTTGATGGGAAGGCTGCACGGTGGTTGAACTCTCTCCCCACCGGATCTCTTACCTCCTGGGAACAGGTCCGATCAGCGTTCCAGAGCCATTTCTACACTAAGGCGAAAACTGCAGCATTGAGGAACATGATCACCTCTTTCAGACAGCTCATTGATGAGCCTTTTTACGACGCATGGGAGCATTTCAATGACTACCGCAAAGAATGCCCTCACCATGTATTTGATGATGATTACCTCCTGGGCATTATCTATGATGGAGTAGATTATGAGTACCAGACTGCTCTAAACTCTGCGATCAATGGAGATTTCATGACTCAGACAACTGATGGAGTGTTTGAGCTGATTGAGAACATGTCTGCCAGCTCAGCTAATAACAGCCAAGAGAACGACCGCTCCAAGGAAGTCAACAGTGTCGACACCCAGAAGATTGATGAGTTGACAGCCAAGATTGATCAGCTACTGAAAAAAAATCATGGACAAGTCTTCATCATGGAGGGAGATATGGCTGAACAGATTCAGAACACTCAAGAGGTTGCTCCTGAGGCTGAAAAGAAAGGGAACAATCAGCAAGAGGTTAGCTACATCAACGGATCAGGGTATGTGCAGAGCAACCAGGCACAAGGATCTGGGTATCAGAACACCTTCCCGAAGAACTACCAGAGTAAAACCTTTGTTTCCAGCCAGGCACAGAACCAGTTCGTGGCTCAGAACCCACAGAGAAACCAGCAGAATCCGCAGAGCAACCATCAGGCTGCTCCAGCTGCCGCGAGTGGTCCGCAAGATGAGCTAAAAAACCTCAACATCATGATGCAACAGATGCTCCATAGCCAGCAAATTCAGGTCAAGGCATTGAATCAGGTTACCACAGATATCAACTCTAAGATGGACAACATGTTCATTGATCTGAATACAAAATATGATACTGTGAGCAACCACATAAAGAGGATTGATGTTCAACTTGCCCAAACTGCTGAAACTGTTAAGAGGCAGCAAGAAACCCTTCGTGGAAAGAGTGTGGTGAATCCTAGGGTTGAGGACTGTAATGCAACAGAGCTGGGATGTGAGAAAGCTGAGGGAAAAGAAACGGAGCAAACGTTTTCTGAGACTGCTTCTAGCGCAAAGGAGAGAACAAAGCACCCTGTCACCTGTAGAACAACTTCTCCCAACGAACCTACTGAGACTCCACCAGTGCGAGTCTATGTTCCTAAAGTTCCCTATCCAATTCCACCTAGACATCTGATGGATCCCATTAGTGCGGAGCAGCTGGCTGGATTTAGGAAGATGGTGAGAAGGCTTCCTAAAAAGATCTCATTTGAACATGCTTGGGAGATTCGGCCATTGCATATGTTCTTCAAGAACAGTAGAGAGACCCAAGAGGAAATTAAAGCACTCTTCACCGAAGCATTGACACCATCACTGAAGGTGTTGCCTAAGGTTGATGACCCTGGAAAGTTTGCTTTTCCATGTACCATTTCTGAGTGGAATTCAAGGATGCTCTTTGCAATTTTGGGTCTAGTGTGAATCTTGTCTCAAAGGCGATTGTAGACAAGTTTGGCATTGCTGATATTGAGCCTTCTTAGGTGACTCTGGCTTTTGCAAACTCTTCCATAGCAGTTCCTTATGGAATCGTTCGCAACCTTCCTATCCAAGTAGGGGACTGCATTCTCCATTCTGAATTTCAGGTTGTTGAGATGAGTAAGGATTATGAGATGCCTTTGATCTTTGGAAGGCCATTTATGGCTGCAGTGGGAGCAATCATCGACATGCCTAATAAGAGAGTCTCATTCTCTTACATCAACAAGAAGGTTTTCTACAAGACTGTCCCCACCAGATTTCCTACACTACATGCTTCATGCATCTCAGTGGTCAGTGGAGAACAGCCAAAAGTTGTTCCTAAGAAGGAGTTTGGTAATAACGTTGAGATCGAAGAAGTCCTGGATGGAGATCCTCACACTGATACCAAGAAACTCCATGGGAATGAAAAAGTGAATGAAAAAGTCAAAAAGAAAAGGGTCAGGGGCGATCCTACTATTACTTTGATACCTCGCTTGTGTAATGAGAAATCCATTGAGTATGAGGTAAAGTGCAAAAGTACCTCTAAACCTTTCTCTAAAGTCAGCGTTATTCTCACTGATGAGCAAAGAGAAAGGAGAAGCTGAGGCGAAAGGGTTGTTGAGCAGAGTTTTGAAGTTGAACATATCCGATTGTGGAGCTTGTTTTGGAGCAAGCCTTTATGCTCAACCCGACTGATCCCTATCACCAAGTCAAGCTAGTGACTTAAACCAAGCGCTTGGTGGGAGGCAACCCACTGGTAAGTGTAAATATAATTTGGTATTGTTTTGTTTTACTTATTTTTGGTTTTAGTTTATTGAGTCTCAGGTCAAAAAAATCAGAAAAATCCGAGATACTTCAAAATTCTGGGTTACAAAACGGAGCACCCTGCACTCTGAAAAGAGCGGCTGCTCTAGGCGGAGTCTGACCATGGAACACCCATAATTTTAGTGGAGCGCCCGCTCCACGCAGGTAAGTATCTCGACAAAAAAGAGTTTATTCTTGTTTACACGTTCTCTCTGATTTATTTTCGCACCGAGACGTTGTGAAGTAAGTTTGGGGGAGGGTCTTCGTCGTTTACTAACTCGTTTCATTCTTTTGTTTTTCTTTAGAGTCAGTTTGACTCAGTTTTATTGAGTCAAAACTTTGTGGGAATTATGACCTTATTTTGCAATTAACCACCTCGTGCTTTAGTTGTCTTATTCAGTGACCTTAGCAGTGACGAAAGACACACATGTGGACTTGGAATACCCTGACATATCTCACTTGACTCTCCAGAAGTTCTCGGCCGATCAGGTTACACTCGGTAGACTCAACTCCACCTAACTCGAACTTAATCTTGACTGAAATTCTTCTTGTTATGGGCACTAGATCAGGGAAACAAGACCTACACTCAGGACTTCTTATTCTTTATACCCATCTTGCTGTTCCAGTGGCTAGCTCATCTTTAGCTAGTTCCCACCTTGCACCTAAACCTTTGTTCCACCATCATACACTTGTTTTTCTTCCTTGTCATATGTGCAGATATGTCCAAAATGGTTGGAGAGGACAGGATCGACGCTGCCTCTTACTCGTTACTATTATACACATTCAGAATGCAAGAGGAACAAGCAGACAACGGGAACAACTGCTCCGTATCTGTTACGTCTGCGTAGGAGCAATGGTGGAAACCAGATTAAGTGCGAATCAGAACAATGAGAATCACCAGTGGCACTCTGAACATCACATGTTACCTCCTTCTTCGTCACCCCATCATATCCTTATGTATTTATGTTATTCAGTAAAAAAAAAAGAGAAAAAAGAAAGAAAAAAAAATATATATCTTTTGTTTTATTTTACACATGGTGATGGAGAAGGAGATGAATTCGAGTAACACGAGCCACTGGGAAAGTCAAGCAAGGAGTTGGTACCAATTTTTGAAGAGCATGTAGAGGAAAGTGACGAGCTGAACAGCCTTACGGCTGATCCCGAACAAAGAACAGCCGTTCCAGAGGGAGAGCAAAAACGAGTAGGGGATGTGGACATCAATGGATCCGTCATCTCTTGCAGTTTTGCGCGATATCCTGCATCCTCTAAAAATGGTAGCCCCTAAATACTCTTGAACTCCACCATTAAAATTAGCATGTTCTACACCTAACCCGTCTACCCTGAATAGTGCCTGTGATGAGAAGCTCACGCTACTCTTAAATGAATATAGGGAGTTTTGTCTCGATAGTGTGCTTTTTCAGGTCTGAGATGTAGAGTACGGAGCCGATTTTCGAACAGCAGTCAGTAGGGTTTCGGTAAGGATGTGCTGTCCTAGTTTTACTGCTTGTATGGTTCAGAGATTCGTGGTTGAAGTATGGTTGCTGAGATAGGAGAGTTCCCACACTTTCAAACCTTTCTCCCTGTTCTTGATACTTGACAATGTTTGAGGACAAACAAGAAACTAAGTCTGGGGGAACTGATATAGGGTGTTTTAGACATCTTGAATATATGTTTTCTAATTGATTTTTAAGTCTTTATCGAGTCTTTCTAGTCCTTTTCGAGTCATTACAGGTCTAGAGTTGCATTGGATGGGAAATGTACCAGTTGGAGCAAAAGAGGCGGAGAATGCAATTTGGAGATTTTTCACGAGCGGAACAACCTTGCAGGCTGTTCTCGAGTGTGCGGAGCAACCCGGCTGCCTGTTCCAGCTGCAGAGATTTTTAGGGAAACTAAAGTTATCTCGGGATTTTCCCTAATCACCTCTATTTTCTCTCCCATCCCAGCCGCCAGGGACATCCATATATCTTCTTTTTCTGTTTTTCATTATTTTTCTACGCTATTCTAGACACAAGAAACCATTGGAGACTTTAGGATTTAAGGATTTGCTACTTTGTAAAGGGAGAAGGCTCCATCTCTCTCGCCTAGAAAGATTATCCTGAACCCTCTCTTTGTTTCTATTATTTTTATGTAGTATTATTCAGTATCCATGTCTTCGATCTCTTGTGTCATGGCTGAGTAGTCGGCTAGCTCGTCTAGGGTTCTAGGGTGTTAGATTGTGAGCTAAACATAGATAAGTATCCATCGATTGTCTTTATTCATAACTGTTCTTATTGCTTGCACTAAATTGGCCATTTATTGTTAGATCCTAGGTTTAAACCTGTTCATTAACCGTGTAATAGGTTGCTATATCTGTTATGAATAAGCATTGCACCCCTAATCAGAAAAAGTAGATATTAGGGTGTTTTGTGAATATATCGGACTTGATCTCAATGTTTGTCATTGCATCTCAGTCCAAGCGACAGTTTTGGTACCAAGATCGATTGACAAAAGGTGAAGCACCACGACAGTGGGCTGATCTATCTTAAGTGATCCGAGTTCTAGACTGGTCCTTAATCGATCTTGAATAACTGTTTGGCTCACAAGTATTAACACCCGATGAAGTAACCCTAGGCTGGCTTCTCTTTAAATTGAATTTACATTTACATTATTTTGCTGCTTGCTCGTTACAACCAAATCAAAACCCCATCATTGTTTTAGCTTAATATTGATCCCATAGAAATAAAGTGTAAATTGGTCCTCTAGAATTGAATCTCAAATACTACATCTACACTAATAGCTTGCAGTGAAGCACTCAATTTTAGTGTATCAAGTAGATATGTCTTTACACATGGAGGTAAAATAATATCTTGGAAAAATTTCAAATAAACATTATTGACTAGATTCACAATGTAATGTGAATTCATTGCTTTAGACAAAGAAGCTGAAGAAGCAGAATGACTTCGTAAGTTTGGTAGATATTCCAATGTGGGAAAAACCAGTACGAGCTCTACGGTTACACTGCGATAGTCAATCGACTATAGTTTGGGCACTGGATAATCTCTATAATGGTAAGTCGTATCACGTAAAACGACATAGAACCATTATAAACTTTGATCTTAAAACGTCAGCTGACAACCTTATGGATATGTACCAAAGGTTCAATATGAGATTAAGTTTTAGAATTATCGAAGGGAATGGGTTTATTGCCTATTACTAAGAAGATGTTTGATGGAAACCCCGCCAACGCAATTGGAGATCCCAAGAGGTCGGTTCAAAGGGGTAACTAAGTCAAACAGAATCTGATTAAAGCACTTAGAATTACTCAGATCCCAAGATGAATAACAGTGCTTCCTGTAGATATTTCTGGTTAAGCATTGGCTTTTAATGAGATAAGACCTCAACCTTCATATACACGTATATAAAGTATTGCAGGGTACTTTCTGTGTATATGATAGGTACTTGTGGCAAACACCTAATGATGAACCCTTGATTGAGATTGGGTTCGTTAGTCCCTAATTCTTTGAAGGTGATAACTGGTTTGATGATAGAATGATGAATTTGTTGCGGAGTGAACTGATAGATGAATGATGATGATGGTTTGATGGATAGAAGTCGAAGTGGAGAATGATCTTCAGTGAGGATCTGAGGAAGGATCAACACTTGTTTAGATAATCAATGGCTAAGAGAATGAACTCTGTTTTCCAGCCAAAGACAATACTTATGGAGAATGAACTCCTTAGCAATCGATGTTCATATGATGAACAAAGGATTCACATATTTGTAGAGAGATTTAACCAAAAAGGTGAATGATCTTATTCTGGTCGTGCCTAGCACATATATAGTCTTACAAGAATGTAGAAAACAAGAAATTATGTAGAAAACTGGAAACATAGAAAACAGAAATGAAGACTATGACTTTTTGACCAGAATTAAGTGTTTTGTTGAATGGCTCTTGGATAATCACGACCAGGACTTCTCCTTTTGATATTTGTTGATGAGAAAGGCTTTGAAATGGACTGATAAAGGTCCTGGTCGAATTTGGTAAGAAACAAACCCATAATGAGTTTTTTATGAACTTTTCCTTGGGATGAAAAGGCCTATCTCGCCCAGCAGCTAATCCAGCTCCATCTTCAGCGTAACTTACCTCATCCAGCTCCAAATAAGTGTCACTAAGATCATCCAGCTCCAGGTTAGTGTCACTTGGCTCAATCAGCTCATCTAGCTCCAAAGTAGTGTCACTGAACAGGTTCAGCTCACCCTTAGTAAATTCAGATGGTTTCAGCTCAACTTCAGTCTCTTTAGCTGGTTTCAGCTCGTCCACAGTCTCCTTAGCTGGTTTCAGCTCAGTATGCTCGCCTTTCATCCATCCTGGTTTGTCCTTTGTTGAAGAATCATCTGGTGCAGCCATGGTTGCATCATCCCCTCCTCCTTTGAAAAGATTTGTCCTCAAATCTGTATCTCCTACATCAAAAGAAAAGAGGTTAAACACGAGACAAAGGTTTAAGCAAAGAAAGATGTAGCAATAGCAAGGTAGAGTTTTGGACAGAAACTTGTTTGGAGTTTTGAAGTCATTTTCCTCAAGTACTTCCATCTCCAGATCTCAGGCTGAAAAATATGGTGTTTTCCCTTGTTCCTTGCACTCCTTTCCGACTGATCCTATTTATCCTGGACACTCAAAAAAGAAACTAAAACACCAGGATCATATGTGCAAGACATGTACTTGTTCAGATCAGAAACCAAGGTTTCTTTCCCTAGAACATCAAGCAAACGTTTCAAACCTTTATGATGCATATCAGAGTAAGTGTTATTCATCGGAATGGTGCCAAGGCACGTGATAGCATAGTTTATAAAAAAAAAATTCAAAACAGACACAAGTTTCTCAAATTTAGAACACAAAAGATCAAGTTCAAACTGAGAATTAGTTAACCATAGCTTAACATGACTATCAAAGAATGTGTGATAAACCAGAATGCTAACAAGGCACATAACAACATGGATTAACTTCAAAACTTGCCCCTCATTATCAGAATCAAAACACAAAAGGTTAAGTTCAGAATCATTATAAACAGATTTCAAGACAGAATCAAGAATCATTATAAACAGATTTCAAGACAGAATCATGAGCAACTCTGTTTCAGTCCTAAGTGCTTTCAGTTCCTGCAACTTTCTAGGTTTGTTCAAAGCAGAGGCAAACAAATCATTAGTGACCAGTTCATGTCTAGAAAAACCCAGATCTAAGCCATTTTTTTAAAAAGTAAGCAAAAGAATCACAAGGTTCTAAAACAGAAATCAGGTTGTTGCAGAACAAGCTCTAGTGTCTTTTTAGATTGATCAAGGCTGTTTCTATGTTCCATAAACTGATCAAAACTCAAGACATGAACAGGATTGAGTTCACTAACAGACTGAAAACATTTTTGATCAGAGAGCTTGTCAGGTTCAAGTTTTTTAAAAGAATGACTTATCTTATTAAAAATAGAACTTGAAACACATAATTCTTTCACATTACCGAGACCAAATCATTTCACATCATCAGAACTTAACAAACATGTCAGGTACAGAGTAGATAACACTAATTTCCTTACAGAGCTCTTGTGGGTTAGGAGACAAAGGCACATGAGTTGTTTCTGGTTCCAAGCTTATCTGCTGTTCCAACACTTCACTTTGTTCCACAATCGTTTGTTTTGTTTCTGGTGATTGTTTTCTGATACCTGAGACACTGAAACAATACTACTCAGTTGCACCGGTTCAAAACAGGTTAGTTCATCACAAGCATTACTGATAACAATTTCAGATTGAGGAGAGAAAAGAAAACAACCAAGCTCTGTCTCAGATTCGTTCCTTACTTTAGTTGTTTCTGTTCCCATCTCTTGGATGATATGCTCCTGCTTGCTGCAACTCAGAGTCAGGAACCTTTGAGGAAGGTCGTGCTCTCTCTTTTTTGTTGATATACCATGGATTTTACCCATTTTTACCCATGGTATATAAGTGTTTTTATTACTATTATCTATGTTTTGGAGTCTATTGGGTATGTTTTCAGGCTCAGGAGCATTTTGGAGAAAAGTGATGTTTTAGGTGCCTTTTTGGAGCTTAAAGAAGAGTTCACCCGAGACCAGACCAGAGGTCGACATCCGGAGCTATACATCGATCGATGCACATTCCGTGCTATCGATGAACACACATTTGCCGAGGGACGATACATCGAGATCATAATAGATCGATGTACATCCAGTACTATCGATCGATATCGAGCGGCAAAAAGAAGACAAGTTGGACTTGGCCGAACTTGAAGCCCACGACATCACATTTTTACAAGATTGCCCCTGACGAATTTTTAACCTAATGAACTCATATTTATATGTGCCTAAGTGTTTTGGCATCGCAAAAGCTTTTTCACCACCACCCTTTTACACATTTCTTTTACCATAGTTTCATTACATTGCAAGTTCTCAATAAAGTTCTATTCAGTTTTTAATTCTTTACTTGTTCTTCTTGACAAAGGTTATAGGATTCTAGATCTAGAGGAAATATCCAAAGAGATTTGTGATTGGAACTTAAGTGTTCATTCCTCTAATATATCTATGAAGTACTATTATTACCTCGTTGCTATGAATCACTTAGCCATGTTTGAGTAGATTCACTTGTTAGATTTAGGGTTTAAATAGGATATGAGGGATTAGCCCCAACCTATATCTGCTATAGTTGTGATATTTATTGTTAGGATTGTTCACTAATACTTTTTCTAGATTAGCTAACTAGAACATGAACTTGGATTGCATTATTTATTTAATATAATTTCCGATAACATCCTATACATGCTATGACCCTCTTAAGACAAGCGGAAGCTGATCTAAGATCATGGTGAGCACTGTATCAACTCGTGCATAAGTTCTGCTTAGAGCCGTATCGATCGATACTCCTATAGAGTAATCGATCGACGTAGCTAGAGGTGTATCGGTCGATATTCCTATCGAATAATCGATCGATACTGTTGGCGATATAGCTGACCGCAAACACCATTTAGCATCTATGTAATAGATGGTCTAAATATTGCGAGAGCTGATGGATTCATTTAATAGTGTTGAGCTCTGACATATCATGCAAGCAACTTGTTAGCATTTATAGTATTTATAATCCTGAATTCCTGAATACCTACCCTGAATCTAACTACTTTTCTTTATTGTCTTAAACCAAAACCTTTCAACTGAGTAATCTTACCATTACTCAAAAACCTGCACTTTACTTTAAACCATTATCAACCTAGCATAGTCACTAAGATTGCATCTTATTATTACACTAGCTCTCTGTGGATTCGACCCCTAAGTGCTACAACTGAACCTCTTAATTGAGAGAGTAAATTCACTTCTTAGGGATAAAAATTTGAGTGATATCAAATTTGACGCCGTTACCGGGGAGCTTTGATACAATTAGATTTAATCTGATTATGTCTAGGTTATTTTTACTTTAAACTGTTTTCTGACACAATTTTTTTTCCTTTTCTTTTCAGGCACATGCCCAGCAGTACCAGAAGCAACAAGGCATCTAAACTTTTGTTCTCAGAAGACCCTGCTAGCTTGGAACGTTCAATCCGCAAGGAAATCCGTTCCGCATCGACCGACATCAACAACTGTCTGTCGACCGATACCAACACACCACTGTCGACCTATACTCGCACCTTCCAGTCGACCGACACTACTTCACCGTCGACCGACACGCTTCATCCGACATCGATCGATACCCCTAACCGTATATCGATCGATACTTTTCCGCGAGTCATGGTTGCGCCGATTATTCTCACACAAGATGAGAATGGAGACTTGCGTGACCAAGAAGGTCACCTTCGTAATGAAGCGGTCGAAGCTCAATGCTCGAATGAAGTAATCCCCGAGCGAAACTGCACCTACAAGAGCTGTTCAACCTGTAGGAGAGGCTGCTCGAACACTAGCTGACTACAACCGTCCAGATCAGTTCTACACCAACAGATCAGCCATTCGTCCACCTGCTATTCAGAGAGACGATTTCGAGCTCAAGCAGCAGTACTACACCCTTGTGGGGCAGACACCCTACTGTGGGCTGTCCAATGAGCATCCCATGGACCATCTTGAGAGGTTCGAGGATCTCATATCTGCTATCAAAGCCAATGGAGTCCCCGTGGACTACCTTCTCTGTAAGCTCTTCAAGCACTCTTTATCCGGAGAAGCTTTACGCTGGCTTAAGCAGCTACCCCGTGATCTCTTACATACCGAGCGACATCAAAACACATTTCTGCGTAACTTCTTTGATGATGCGCGCGCTGAAGACTTAAAGGAGGAAAATTGCCACATTCAACCAGGAGCCTGGAGAGTCATTCAAGGATACCTGGATCAGATTCAAGTCTTACCAGCGAGATTTTCCACACCATGGATTCAACAAGGTGCAACTGCTCTGCACTTTCTTGAGGCATCGCGCTGAAATATCAGATGGCTCTGGATACTACGAGTGAAGGCAACTTCACCACAAGGAATCCTGAAAATGCTGTGAAACTAATAGACAACTTAGCATCCAGCAACAGCACGAAGAACATTGTAAAAGCAAGATCTGCAGCGCTCCTTGGAAAGGAACGATAAATGAGGTGCAGGCTACACTTGACAATGTTGAAGCTGCTAAACAAGCAAATCTGCTCGGTGGAGGATGCGAAGCCGATGAAGAAGATGACTACGCAGGCGTAAGTCAACTGATCAATGGAACAGATTTCAGAGATCTGGAAACCAAGGAAACGAAACTTCTCAGACAAAGAGGCAACTTCAACAGCAGCAACCCCAACAACAACAGAGTTATGGAAACTCATCTTACATGAAGCCACCCACACCAACCCCAGAAGGAAAGCTAGAAGACATGCTCAGCAAAGTTCTTGAAAGCCAGCAGCAGTTAGAGGTGAACTTCAATGGAAAGATCGACGCTGTCTACACCACCTTGAACACAAAGCTTGATGCTTTGAGCACTCATGTGAAGAAGCTGGAGACTCAGGTGATTCAGACAGGAGAAGCTGTTAAGAAGCAGGAAGCTTTAGGAAAAGGGACTGGAGAAGAAACAACAGGCCACAACATCAATGCTATCATAGAAGACGATTTTTGGAGAGTGGTGAAGCATGAGAAGCTGCAAGAGGGAGACTTCCAGATCGAAAGTTCCGGAAACCATTGGTATCGACCGATGTCAGGACATGACTATCGATCGATGTACGCCAACTCAAATCGATCGATGAACTCAGAAGAGCATCGGCAAATGGACCTTGAAGAATATACTCACGAGTGCAACGCCGTAAAGATACTTACTCACAAGGAGTTCGCAGCAAAGCACCCACATCCGCCCAGCCCTTACGAAATCGATCGACATAATGGATGTTCCATCGATCGACAGAAGGATGACGAAATCGATCGACATACTCCAGAACCTATCAATCGATATTCAGTTATCACACGCCGAGTGCAACTTCCCAAGATAGATGTTGCATGACTTAATGCACTCAAGGAGCAATCTAAACCCTCCAAAAGCCCACCAGAAGTTATCTTGAAGAAATCCACGGATACCCTAGATCCCATGGAGTTACAACAAGAAACCGAAGGCCGTACTCTCAGAAAAAGGAAAGAGAAGGTTCGTAAACACCTTAAAAGGGGAGTCAACAAGAAGGAATTAGAAAGCTTCAGAAAGAGAGTTCTAAGAATACCTAAGGAGAAACCGTTCGAAGAAGCATACTTCACACACAGATTGTGGATGTTTTTCAGAGAGACAAAGGAAACAGAAGAAGATATCAGAAGGATGTTCAATCAGGTCAGAGAAACCATGATCAGGAGAATCAAACTAGAGAAGAAGGGTGATCCAGGGAAGTTCGTTGTTCCTTTCTCAGTCCATGGGATCAATTTCCCACGTGCCCTATGTGACACAGGATATGGAGTCAGCATCTTACTCAAGGTGATGGCAGACCATCTAGGTCTGAAGATAGAACCCACGGATGAAACATTCATCTTCGTGGATTGTTCTCAGCAAAACTATGGAGGCATCATCAGAAACCTGGAGGTCAACATAGGAGAAACCCTAGTTCCAGTAGACTTCCATGTTTGAATTTGATTGAGTCCCTGTTTTTTTTTTAAAACCTCATTCATAAAGACTGTATGTGTGTTTGCTTGAGGACAAGCAAAAGATTAAGTCTGGGGGAGTTGATATACCATGGATTTTACTCGTTTTTACCCATGGTATATAAGTGTTTTTATTACTATTATCTATGTTTTGGAGTCTATTAGGTATGTTTTCAGGCTCAGGAGCATGTTGGAAAAAAGTGATGTTTTAGGTGTCTTTTTGGAGCTTAAAGAATAGTTCACCCGAGATCAGACCAGAGGTCGACATCCGGAGCTATACATCGATCGATGCACATTCCGTGCTATCGATCGACACACATTTGCCGAGGAACGATACATCGAGATCATAATCGATCGATGTACATCCAGTACTATCGATCGATATCGAGCGGCGAAAGAAGTCAAGTTGGACTTGGCCGAACTTGAAGCCCACGACATCACATTTTTACAAGATTGCCCCTGACGAGTTTTTAACCTAATGAACTCATATTTATATGTGCCTAACTGTTTTGGCACCACAAAAGCTTTTTCACCACCACCTTTTTACAAATTTCTTTTACCATAGTTTCATTACTTTGCAAGTTCTTAATAAAGTTCTATTCAGTTCTTAATTCTTTACTTGTTCTTCTTAACAAATGTTATAGGATTCTAGATCTATAAGAAAGATTCAAAGGGATTTGTGATTGGAACTTAAGTGTTCATTCCTCTAATATATCTATGAACTCCTATTATTACCTTGTTGCTATGAATCACTTAGCCATGTCTGAGTAGATTCACTTGTTAGATTTAGAGTTTAAATAGGATATGAGGGGTTAGCCCTAACCTATATCTGCTATAATTGTGATATTTATTGTTAGGATTGTTCACTAATGCTTTTTCAAGATTAGCTAACTAGAACATGAACTTGGATTGCATTATTTATTTAATATAATTCCTAATAACATCCTATACATGCTATGACCCTCTTGAGATAAGCGGAAGCTGATCTAAGATCATGGTGAGCACTGTATCAACTCGCGCATAAGTTCTACTTAGAGCCGTATCGATCGATACTCCTATAGAGTAATCGATCGACGTAGCTAGAGGTTTATCGATCGATATTCCTATCGAATAATCAATCGATACTGTTGACGATATAGCTGACCGCAAACACCATTTAGCATCTAAGTAATAGATGGTCTAAACATTGCGAGAGCTGATGGATTCATTTAATAGTGTTGAGCTCTGACATATCATGCAAGCAACTTGATAGCATTTATAGTATTTATAATCCTGAATTCCTGAATACCTACCCTGAATCTAACTACTTTTCTTTATTGTCTTAAACCAAAACCTTTCAACTGAGTAATCTTACCATTACTCAAAAACCTGCACTTTACTTTAAACCATTTTCAACCTAGCATAGTCACTAAGGTTGCATCTTATTTGTACACTAGCTCTCTGTGGATTCGGCCCCTAAGTGCTACAACTGAACTTTTTATTTGAGAGAGTAAAGTCACTTCTTAGGGATAAACATTTGAGTGATATCATTTGTCCTTCTCTAAATCCTCGAAGGCCTGGTTAATTTTCTTACACATATCAGCAACGATTTGTGGACTCCTTATCCGATCAAGAGCCCTAAGCTGCAACTCCTGAACATCAAGTCTAGAGACAGGTTTTCTTTCTTCTCTGGACAGTTTAGATTGCCCCCTTCTCCTCCTAATAGACGTGTCCAGAAGCCTCCCTTTGATCTTAGCTTCCTTCTGAACCTCAGAAACATTATAAAAAACATTATCAGCAGAATTTCTTTTAAATTCAAATCTCTTATTGATTTCATTCTTCATTGTAGCCATCATGGCTTCCATATGGATTTTACTCCATTTGACAGTAGGTATCTCTTTTCTTTTACTAACATCTCCAGACATGGTTTTCTGTTACAATCTCAACAAGAAAAGTTAGCACAGATATGAATAGCCGAAGCCTCACAATCTCTCAAGTGTTTCACTCTGATTTTTCTGTGAGTTTTCTTTTCTGAATCCAATAGCTCAGCAAAGATCAAAGATCAAGCCTTTATGACTAAATCCCCCACCCCCAAAGAAAAGAAGAAGATAAACAGATTGCAAGATTTTTGTTTACAAGAGGCTTTACCACCAGAGACTGGATTTTTCTTCAGTCTGGCTGGATTTCTCTTCAGCCTTTCTTCGTCACTTTGGTCGTTTTTTTTCTTTTTTTTTTTGTAATCTGGTTGGCCCTCTTGCAGATACAACAGATAGGAGGAAAAGAGATGAATAGATTCAACAGAAACAGACAGATCAAACAAGGTTCCCAAAGAGAGAGAGAATTCGAAAAGTTTTAGAATCAAACCCTAGATCTAAGCCTTCAATCTGCTTTGATACTACCTGATGAACCCTTGATTGAGATTGGGTTCGTTAGTCCCTGATTCTTTGAAGGTCAACTGGTTTGATGATAGAATGATGGATTTGTTGCAGAATGAACTGATAGATGAATGATGATGATGGTTTGATGGACAGAAGTCGAAGTGGAGAATGATCTTCAGTGAGGATCTGTGGAAGGATCAACAGTTGTTTAGATAATCGATGGCTAAGAGAATGAACTCTATTTTCCAGCCAAAGACAATGCTTATGGAGAATGAACTCCTATGATGAACAAAGGATTCACATATTTGTAGAGAGTTTTTAACAAAAAAGGTGAATGATCTTATTCTGGTCGTGCCTAGAACATATATAGTCTTACAAGAATGTAGAAAACAAGAAATTATGTAGAAAACTAGAAACATAGAAAACAGAAATGAAGATTAGGACTTTTTTACCCGAATTAAGTGCTTTGTTGAATGGCTCTTGGATGATCACGACCAGGAATTCTCCTTTAAATATTTGTTGATGAGAAAGGCTTTGAAATGGACTGATAAAGGGCCTGGTCGAATTTGGTAAGAAACAAACCCATAATGAGTTTTTATGAACTTTTCCTTGGGCTGAAAAAAGGCCCATCTCGCCCAGCAGCTAATCCAGCTCCATCTTCAGCATAACTTAGCTCATCCAGCTCAAATAAGTTTCACTAAGATCATCCAGCTCCAGGTTAGTGTCACTTAGCTCAATCAGCTCATCTAGCTCCAAAGTAGTGTCACTGAACTGGTTCAGCTCACCCTTAGTAACTTCAGATGGTTTCAGCTCAACTTCAGTCTCTTTAGCTGGTTTCAGCTCGTCCACAGTCTCCTTAGCTGGTTTCAGCTCAGTATGCTCGCCTTTCATCCATCCTGGTTTGTTCTTTTTTGAAGAATCAGCTGGTGCAGCCATGGTTGCATCACCTAATGAGTGATCAGGCTGTTTCTAGGAGGATGAAGTTCAGCCTATACTCTCCAAATTTACTCATGACAACCAGGCAAGTTCACGGCCAAAACGAACACAATAGAGAACTTAGTTCTACGAGAAGACGAAGCTGTGTTATATATGCTATCTCGGTTTACACAAAACTTCCGGTGGCTCAAGTCATCACGTTCACCTTCTGAAATGTAGAAACAGCAGGTACTAACAATGAGTGGTTCAAGGCTGGAGTACGCTACTACCTCAGATGCAGTCAGTTTTCACTTACACTCTCTAAAAGTCCGTCTGTCTAGTATAATGTTAGGTCTAGTTATAGAGTATGTCGTGTCTATCAGGTCATCAAGTGTTTAGAGTAATTTTTATTCATGTGGGGGATTGTTGGACTAATTATTATAAGCCTAATGGACTGAGTAATAATTGAATGTGTGAATACAAAATCTTTTGCAAACCCAATGGACTGAGTAAAATATTGATTTTATATGAATGATTATGGGGAGTATTGGACTCATTTTGCAAACCCCAATGAGCTGAATAAAATTGATGTTTCGGCTTTTATTTAAAAAAAAATTGAGAAAGTTGGTAGCCAAGTCAGCCAACTTGGTGGCCAAGTTAAGCCAACTTGGTGACCAAGTTTAGCCAACTTGGTGACCAAGTTTAGCCAACTTGGTGACCAAGCCATCACCATTATAAATCTCCTATGATCTCCATAATCTCATCACATCTGACATTGATCTCTTTCATCACACACAACAAGATTTCTCTCACTAGAAAAGAAAAAAAAACTTTCCAGATCTTTTTTTTAAAGTAAGTGTCTCGAGAGTATATCGTAGTATTAAGTTCGTAGGTGTTGCGAAACGGTCTCATCAGGGTTGTATCATGGGATTCAAAAATTGCATAAAATCGTCACACATTACGGGTGATTTATTGAGTTAAGGAAAGAGATCAAATCTCGACTCCGTGAATTCGTCTATTTATTACGATTTCTTAAATGTTGTAAGTCTTTATATTATCGTTTTATTTGCTTTCGGTTTCATAATTTTCAATCAGGATTTTCGTGGTCCTAAAGGGATCGATCATGAATTTACTTCCTTGGTGTGAAAAAGATACACTTAAAGGTAAGAAAATATGTTGCTCATCTTCTTCATTTTACTTAAGATTTATATCGGTGTTTGGTTAACAAACAAAACTCTCTCACTCAGCTAATAACCATATCTTCTCAAGAACAGAGGAGAAGAAGTACAACATGTGAATAGAAGAAAACAAGAAGAAACCAAACACTCTCTCTCTCTCTCTCTCTCTCTCTCTCTCTCTCTCTCTCTCTCTCTCTCTCTCTCTCTCTCTCTCTCTCTCTCTCTCTCTCTCTCTCTCTCTCTCTCTCTCTCTCTCTCTCTCTCTCTCTCTCTCTCTCTCTCTCTCTCTCTCTCTCTCTCTCTCTCTCTCTCTCTCTCTCTCTCTCTCTCTCTCTCTCTCTCTCTCTCTCTCTCTCTCTCTCTCTCTCTCTCTCTCTCTCTCTCTCTCTCTCTCTCTCTCTCTCTCTCTCTCTCTCTCTCTCTCTCTCTCTCTCTCTCTCTCTCTCTCTCTCTCTCTCTCTCTCTCTCTCTCTCTCTCTCACAACCAAGACCAAATCTCGACTTTTCTGACTTTACGAAGATGATGGAACAAATTTTTTATACCTACGGCTCAATTTAGGCAGAAAACCTCTCTCAAAATCACATGCTCCACATTTGTCTAAAGTTGCTCCAAAACTCACAACATCACTAGTGTCCAACACCATACTTGACTGGTGGTATCAGATTGCTAATAGGAGATGCATTGGAGAGAAACATGTTTCATCTTGGTATGAGATGAAGGTCAACACTAAAAAGAGGTTTGTAGCCAAGAGGTATGGTCATACTGATTGGAACGGTTGCAAAGCCAATAAAGGTCACCTAAAGAACATATTGGGATATCCAAAGATGAGTCAAAGACCTACTATGGTCAAGGATATCTTGCTGAATTAACCCACTGTCAAGAAACACCTCAGGAGCGTGATAGGTCAATCACTCACTGCAGTGATACAAAACACACAATTGATGTCAGTTACAAGATCAACCTCAGGAGTTTTGAGACAATCTGTAATAAGAAGGAACCAGCAGAGGAGTAAACAGAGACTGGAAAAAAAAGACCACTTCTTTTCAAGAAGACAACTTGGTCATTCAGCTGAATCAAGAGGAGAACCAACCAGCCATGTGTTGTTACGTGATTGACATAATCAAGGCTGAAGGAGAGCTTGATGAGGCACTTGTAGTTCATAATGAGCCACATGAGACTTTGATAGAAGAAGATGGATTCAGTAGATAGTCTTTAGATTTTTCCGATTTTTTTTGTTGTGTTGATTCCGTAAGTCTACTAATTGCTTAGAAATGTCTATTTAGGTACTTTGGGTCTCAATTTTATTTCCTTTTGTTGTTTTTGCAGTTTTTCTCTAAGAAATGTGTCTACATTGTGTCAGAGGATAACAAAGTTTGATCTCAATTTGGATTGCTAGTGACTTAATGTTGCACCAAAATCCTAAAGATATCAACTTATTGTATATTTCAGGTGATATACGGTAGCAAAATGTAGGAGCTGAGAATCTCAAAGGGTTGATACTTTAGCGTTCCAACAGCTCAACTTGCCATTTTAACTTAATAAAAAAAAAAAAAAGATGTACTCTTGTTCAATATATTTCGCTTATGTTTGGAGATGGTAACTGTTAGGAATTATTGATTGTTTGATTGCTTGACTAAATAACACATAGAATTTGATCACCGAATTCCCGGCCTTGGAAACCGTCTCCCACAACTTCCACTATCAATCAAAGGGGTTTACACAAACGCTCTAAGCGCTCTCCTTGTATAAAATATGACACCAACAAAGAATAAGAAAGATCAAAGAAACTCTATCTCTTAGAGACATGACTCAAACAATATCTCTTAGTTTCTTCTACTCTCGATCTCTCTCTCTTAACTCTCTTTGTTCTTGTGTTTAGGGTTTCTTTCAGAAGATCAACCAAGCTTGGGACTTCTTCTATTTATACTTCAACAGCAACCGACATGTAGAATTCTCATACCGTATGGATTATGTAAATAATCCTTTTACTACGTAACAATAATGTCGGTTTGTATCACATAATTATGTGATTTGGCTTTGTCCCAACTTGTGACCCAATGGAATAATATTGATCCAAAGCCCATATCCTCACAATCTCCACCTTGGGCTTTGGTCAGATAAAGCCCATCTCCACCCCACGTCTCCTTCTTTCCCTGATGGCAAATCGAAGCTTTTCCTTCTGATTATGTCTCAGACACAAATCCTGACATGCAACTGGAACTCCGGCGATTCTTGCAATTCACGACTGTGCTCTCTTGAGACCACTCCACCTCGTCGTCTATCTCCGGTGAGATTCCTATCACAGACTCTCAACCAGTGGTGGGTTCCGTCGCCATTAGAAACTGCCTCCACCACCAACGCTCATTGTTCTCTTCTCCGTGAATTTCGTTTCTTTGCTTGCTTTGAGAATGAACCACGTCAAGTTTCTGGACAGAATTCATGGTTCTTACAGTGAATCATCTATCACCATTAGCATATGAAGCAACCCCGAAGAACCTTCAGCTACAGACCCGACGAGTGACCGCTTGCGCCTCCGGTGAAGCTTTTACTCAACGGTGAAAACGATGCAGTTTCTCTGCATCTCCAGTGGCTTGCTTCTATGGTGAAGCTTACAAACTCCTCCCTTGTCTTCTGTAAGTCTGAGTTTTGCTTTCCCTGTCAATAAACACTAATAGACTGTGTCCTTACCCCTTTGATTTTCCTCCTTTTTTCGATAGTGAAACCTGATGCCATTTGCATCTTTTGTTGCAGGTTCTCTGTTGAACACCATTCCATCTTGATCCAGACTTTTGTCTTGAAATCAATGTGACTGCAACGCCGGCAATGACTTTGATGTCAATCTCAAACCAAGTTACTCCAACTTGAGTTCTTCAATCAATTACACCACCATCAACCCCACAACTTCTGTTTTCTTCTTGAGCTCAAAACCCAGAGAGATTCATGACTCTCTCTCAAGTTTCCATCTTCTCTCAAGCTATCACTATTGATGGAACTCTCGATTTCACTTCACCAATGATTCTGTGATATCAATGCTCAAGAGTCCACACCCACTTATCTCTCTTGATAAGTTGCAAACAGAGCTAATACAATTGTAATGGCTTGTCTGGCGAAAGCCTTCGCCACCTCTACTGTGTAAGACGTTTCCTTGTGTAATCTCCTCCAGTGACCCTCTTGGTCAGACCATCACCCCATACCTCTATCGGTATCAATTGGCGACTGCCTTGAAAAATCCATAGTACCTATCTCTTACCACACACTTGATTTCTGTTTTTTTTTTTTTTTCACAGCAGTTCAACTTTATTTTTACCATTCTCCACAGCTCCATCTGAACGTGGAATCATCTTCTGATTCCATTTAATGGTAACATCCTCAATAAAGCCTGGAACTACTCCATTTGTTCAGTCTCTTCTGATTTCTCTAGGCTATGTGAAATCATCACTTTTGATTTCTTCTCTGCAGTTTCTTCGGTGATCAGTCGAAGTACTTCTGCTCCCATGATGATTCCTGGTAAAACTACTAACTTTAACCATCCTTTAGCCTCTGTAATTTTCAGACTTGTTCGAGACAGTGAAATCACAACTTGGATTTCAACCTCTTTCTTCACACAGTAGCTCCTTGTGGAATCTAACCCTTGATTCCTTGATTCTTTCCAGCTATTCATGACGAAAGACCAACCTTCTCTCTTGCTTCCTGCAACTTCAGCTGACCTCTTTACCTTTGTATCATTTCCTATGCCTCTCTGTTCTCTTTTTTTTTTTTCAGAGAACCTTAACTCAGAACTTGAAACCGTTTCAGGTTATCAAGACGAGCTCCACCTTGAACAAGAGGCAATTTTTTTTAAGCTACTCCTTCTGAAACCAGCAACATCTCTTCACCGTAGCTTCATAATCCTTGCAGGTACCCTTCTCACTCACTAGACTTCTGAGATTCTGAGAAACCTTGTTTGTTTTTCCCTAAACAAACTTTCAATCACTAAACCCCTTTCATGGCTATTCCTAAGCACATGAATATGTTAGGATTGAATAAATCGTGTCCCCTTGCAACTTGACTCTTTCTGATATCCTTTTGATTCTCCAATGCACTTATCTTCAAATCAATTTCCCTTGAATCAAATGCACTACCATCTCTGAATCATACATGTTTCAACCCATGAAACAATCTCTGATTCAAAATGCTTTTCTGTTTAAACCCCACAGCCTTGGACTCTTTCTTGTACTGCCGTTAACGTTAAAAGAACACGCCATCAAACTTCCAAACTTGTTAGATAGACTTTCGATACAAGCCATGATCCATGCTTCTTGTTAAACAGAAATTCACTAGCAGTAGTAAACCTTGCTGCTAGATTTCCTTTCTCTTAGCTTTACTTGAGCTTCCTTTTTGTGTTTCAAAAAACTTGCTTTATGGTTAAACAACCACAGTCTGAATCCATCTTGTACCGCCATCATCTATGATAGAAAACGTCTCCTATCCAGTTTTGTTGGGAAGACTTTCGACACATCTTTCCATTCAGCTCTTCTCAACCAGATTTTTCTGTATTAGATCTGCCTTGAACTCCTCTGTGTACCGCTGTTATCACTTAACAGAACCCGCCATCAAGCTATCACCCTTTTTAGATAGACTTTCGACACACCCCTAGTCCAAGCATCTCTTTTTACAGAACTTCACACAACCTTTGTGTTCTTCTTTAGCTCTTGAAACTCTGATCCTTGTCCCTGAAATTTAACCCTCCTTGAAAACTTTATAAGAACTGATTGTATATGAACTTCTCATAAGTTCTCTGCCTGCTTTGCCTCAAGCAGACTTCATGCTTCACCTCCATACTCTTCTGCTATAACCTTTTCCTTGAATCTCAGATTTTCCAAAACAACCTTCTGTCACATATGTTCCATTCCTAAAGCGTCCCCTAGTCATGGATCTGTAAGTTCGATTGCTCTATAACCATCCTTGAACACCAAACTGTTTTCAACAACTAGAACAAGCCAAGATACAACCTGATTTCACAGCAAAAAATCATGATTTTTCTATTGTTAAAAATAGTCTACACCTTTGTTTTCTCCCAAAATCTAGATTTCATATCCTTAGTAGCCTCGAGTATCCATAAACTTCAAACATCACAATAACCTTGTGATTGCAGCGGAAATCAGTCTTCAAATCTTCAGCAACCTTTTACTTCTTTAAACGTCATGTTTCCCTTTGATCTTTCAACTTCAACCCTTCAATGTGTCGACTCCATAATCTCACTTACACCGCAATCAAAACCTGGATTGCTCTGATACCACTTGTTAGGAATTATTGATTGTTTGATTGCTTAACTAAATAACACATAGAATTTGATCACCGAATTCCCGGCCTTGGAAACCGTCTCCCACAACTTCCACTATCAATCAAATGGGTTTACACAAACGCTCTAAGCGCTCTCCTTGTATAAAATATGACACCAACAAAGAATAAGAAAGATCAAAGAAACTCTATCTCTTAGAGACATGACTCAAACAATATCTCTTAGTTTCTTCTACTCTCGATCTCTCTCTCTTAACTCTCTTTGTTCTTGTGTTTAGGGTTTCTTTCAGATGATTAACTAAGCTTGGGACGTCTTCTATTTATACTTGAACAGCAACCGACATGTAGAATTCTCATACCGTATGGATTATGTAAATAATCCTTTTACTACGTAACAATAATGTCGGTTTGTATCACATAATTATGTGATTTGGCTTTGTCCCAACTTGTGACCCAATAGAATAATATTGATCCAAAGCCCATATCCTCACATTAACATGCAAGTGCACACACATCTCAATAACGTTATGTTTTCCTTCCCCCAAATGTAGTTTCTCGTCTGGTCTTAATAACACTTTTGTTCTTAATCTCAACTAGCCATTAGCTTTTGATAAAAGCTTGCATCTTTTTGCTAGAGTTTTCGTTAGTCTTCTCGTACCTACTAGACTCTATGTTTCTTTAGGTTGTGGCGTCATTAGCTTTGGTGAAGGCAGAAACAAAACAGCAATATCAAGAAAATAGTCTTCGTCCATCGTGATCTTTAATTTTTTTTCTAATAACATTTCCGACAGTAGAAGAAACATACTATATATGAAATGAAACCAACCACTTGCACCGTGAACCGAAGATAGTCTTTTGACTTGTGATCCAAAGATCTACTTCTTGGGGACTCCGAGCCTTAGCCTGAAATCTTCTTCCATAAGAGGAAGGCCTTCACGGAGCTTCACCTTTGGTTCCCACCCCAACACTTCTTTAGCCTTTGTGATATCCGGCTTCCTCTGTCTTGGATCATCAGGTGTGTTCTCCACCATCTTTGTCTCTATGCTCGGGTTAATCAGCTGCAACCCATAACCATCATAAGACTCTGAAAGCACTCAACTCTTATCAAATCGAGAAAAACTAGACTCTCACCTCCTTCACTGTCTCAGCAAGTTCCACCATCGTAAACTCACCTGAGATATTCAAGATTTAGACACAAACCACAAGGGAAGATATTGGTCAAATGGACGAGGCATACCAGGGTTACCGATGTTGATGGGACCAGTTTCATCTCCTTCCATTAGGCGCATTAGTCCATCCACCATGTCAGATACATAACAGAAACTACGGGTCTGTGTCCCAGGTTTCTGAACAGTCAATGCCTCACCCCTATATATATTCAAAGCAAGAACAAGACCATGTAGATGAATCATCAATCCGAGTTATAGTTGAGGAAAGGGGCTCACCTAAGTGCTTGAGCAATGAAGTTGCTTACGACACGCCCATCATCTATGTTCATGCGTGGACCATAAGTGTTGAAGATTCTGGCAATGCGGATTTCTACAGAGAACAAACAAACACAAGGTAAGGAACAAAAGATAATGAGAAAATCTTGATGAGACTACATGCAAGAGGCTCAGGAAAATACAACTGACCGATTCCATGTTGCCTGTGGTAGTCAAACATTAAAGTCTCAGCTACACGCTTGCCTTCATCATAACAGCTCCTAACCCCTATTATCATAGCATCCACTTTGTAAGACAGTGAAAAAGACACACACGTAATGATGAAGTGTATGAAGCTACCAATTGGGTTAACGTTTCCCCAATAGCTCTCGGGCTGGGGATGAATAAGAGGATCTCCATACACCTCCGAGGTAGAGGTAAGCAAGATTCTGTTCAAAAGAAAAGACTTATTTAGTGAGAGAGGAAGGAGAGTAGATATCAAGAGTGTGGGATTATGTCCCAAACCTTGCTCCAACACGCTTGGCAAGACCTAGCATGTTAAGTGTTCCGATGACATTGGTCTTGATGGTCTTCACCGGGTTGTACTTGTAGAAAATGGGAGATGCAGGACATGCGAGATGGTAAATCTGATCAACCTCGATCAACAGTGGCTCCGTGACATCTGTTTAAAAACCCAAAACCAAATACAGATGGTGAATGATCTTCTGGACATAGCAGCAGCAATAGCCAGACCAATACCATGACGGATAAGCTCAAATCTGGGATGACCGATCCATTTCTTGAGGTTGTCCTTGGAACCAGTGAAGTAGTTATCAGCAACAATCACCTAGGAGAGGGTAAACCATGAGTAGTTGATCACATGACGGTTATGGATAAAAGAATTTAATGGAACCTCGTTCTTTTCATTTTCCATCAGCTTATCAACAAGGTGAGAGCCAATGAATCCAGCTCCTCCTGAGATCAAGATCCTCATATTCGACTACACAAATGAGATGATGTTATGTAAGCACATAAATAACAAGTCGAACAAGTCGCAAGGGATCACCAAACAACTTTACTAAATCATAGTCAAGAAGATGCACAAACCAATCAGATACACGTTTGATTTATAGACGTCACGAAACGAAAGAAATGAGTAAATAACAAAGATAGATCAGAACACGTGATTCGTCGTCTAATCGAGCAACGTACACGTGATCGACGTACACGTGATCCGACGACTTTAACGGCAGATTTCAAATAGGGACGACGAGAATCAAGGCATGATAAGGGGCGGTGACGGATCAAATGGGTATCGCATGAATTGAAACAAAATCGAGAATTCTGAGGTCCAAAAATATAAAAGAATTTGACCTGAAAAAACTTGGAATTGCGGAGAGGTGAAGGCGAAGGTGGAGGCTTTGGGCTGCTTTGTTTCTCACTTGTCGCCATTTCTGAGATCAGCAAACCTGAGATTTTGAAACGAATCAATAAACAGAGAAACGAAGATTTCGATTCGAGAGAGAGAGAGAAAGAAAAAATTACGAGATCGCTTTCGAAATCGAATGAAACCCTAGAACCAAATTGGTGAGTGCAAAGGATCTCTGTGTACTTTTAGTTATAGGGAATAGTCCCCTCCCAAGTGTCTACAAATATTTTGAATATAATTCGGGAATTAACGTGTGGTTATCTACTGGATTATGGCAACAGGTGACCAAACGAAGATCTGATGTGGCATTGATAAACTCATAAACTATTTCTATTTCTCTTTTATTACTCGGATCTGAGGTGGTCTAATTAGACCAGAATAAAACAACCATTGTAATAAAGTTCTCTATAAAAAGATCTTGCAGTCGTAGCTAAAAAATCTGATATTCCATTTTGCGCTCTTGGAATATGAAAGATCTTGAAGTCAAGAAAGCATATCAGCAAAATCTTTATCATTTCCAATTATGTTGCAAAACTTGGTTAAGCATGAAGCTGCTTTATCATCGCCATCAGGTATTTGCAATCCGTCCCGAAGCTCTAGTATGTCGAATGCTGAAGCATATTCTCCATTAACCATAGCAGTGCTTCCACTTCTGAATGTAAGGCAGTCTCTCGATGTCTACATTTTCTCCTCCCCATAAGTTGAATTTTCCTCAAACTGTCCATTCAAACCCAACCACAACCGCTGAACGGAGCTGTGGAAGTCCATGAGCTATCCACCGTACAGACATTATCCAAACTTAAGACTTGGGAGTCCTTAATACTCTGCTTTTGTGGAATTGGTTGTATCGTCTTGTTTGCATTAAACCAGGTTTGACATTCCCTTTTCCCATATCAAACTAGCTTCATAAGGTCCCTGTCAAACCATCGAATCAGTTTAACATTCTGAGCCTTGCAGATATACCAGATTATTTAGGGATAAGGATCCCTGTTTAATTTTGGCTCAACAATGTAATTCTTCCTCCAGAAAAGGTAATCCATATTGGGGTAAATACTCGCTCGCGGAAAGATATGAGGACTAGATGGTGTCGCTAAAAGAGACCACGCTTGTAAAGTAGGCGAGCATTCGAAAATGGCATGAGTAACAGATTCTACTGATTCTCCACATCTTGGACAATAGTTATCATATCGCATATTTCGGCGTGTACCGCCACATGTCATGTTATCAGTTGTCATATAAGATGACACATCTTCTGTGGTTCTTTTGTTTTCCAAACAAAGGTTTGAAACTTGGTTATATTAGGCTCCACGGCCTTTGTCTCTTCTTCATGCCTCAATAAAATACGTGCTACCCAGTATCCAGATTTAACCGTGTATTTTCCATTCTTTGTGTAGTTCCAACAAAGGATGTCACGACGATGAGTTGAGCTTATAGCCAGACTCCGTATGAGAGGCATATCATCCTAGGCCACATAACTTTCCAGTAAGCCAATATCCCATTCCTTCGAATTTCCATTAATAAGATCACTAACTCTCATTCTCGGGTGCAAGACTTGGGCAGAAGGTCGAGCTGGTCTAGATGGTGAGGTGGGAATCCAAGGATCCTCCCACACATTAACCTCATATCCAGAATGGATTTTCTGTCTAATTCCCAATAGCAGTAGTTTTTGTGCCGCTGACATAATAGTCCACCCATAGGACGGATTGTCTACTGAGCTTATTCGCAAAGGTGAACTCAATCGGTAGTATTTACCTTTCAAAACTCGAGCTACTAGCGAATCAGGATACTGGACTAGTTGCCATAGTTGTTTTGCTAACAAGGCTAGATTGAATTCATGGATCATACGGAAACCAATCTCGTCCTTTTCTCTTGGTAAGCATAGCTTTTTCCATTTTACCCAGTAAATTCTTCTCTTAGGTGGAATTGAGCTCTACGAAAATTGTGCAATGGCACTTATAAGATTTCCACATATCTCAACGGAAGTAAGAAGCTAGATACATATGTCGGAAGAACTAACAAATTAGTAAATTTGGCACTTTCAAAATATTCAATCTGTTTATGAAAAATAAATTTGTTACACATTTCATACATACTAAAATACATTTGGTATCTAGTTTTGCTTGTTATAATTAATTTGAGTTATGAGTACAGATAATGTAAATAGTAGAGAATCTACTTTACATACTAAGTTAGAAGCATTATGGTGGGCTATGGAAAAGATGTTGCTTGTATCAGATTGTCGGCATTCTGGGACGGATTAAAAAGATTTGATTGCGATAATATGGAAACTACATATTTAACCGAATTTCTCAACGGAGCTGAAGGAGATACAAAAACAGAAAAGAAGATTTTAAGAGTTCAATATCCTTTATTAACTAAAACACAAGTCACCTAGCTAATTAGATATTAACATATGGCATGTGTTTACAGAATTCAAAAACAAAATTAAAGCACGATTCTTCTTTCACACAATTATTTTTTGTAACTGCCAAAAAAAAACTAAATCCTTATTTTTCTGAAACTACAATCATCTAACGCTCACATGTGAATTATGTAACTTCCAACTATGTCGACAGTTTCGTACCCTATATATATCTAAAGCAATTTTTTTTTAAACCGAGTCAACCAAATTTTTCTACATTTTCTCTGTTTTCTTATCTATGAGCAGTACAATTTCTCTTTCTTTGGCTTTTTGATCGTTGCAAAGAAAATCGACAAAAGTTTATGATTACTGTATTCAAGTACATTCATCTCTTTTTTGGGTATGGTTCATTCTTCTCTTTTTCCTCTAATAGGTAGAATATGATTCAATCTGCATGCTTTAAACTAAAGATGTTATTGAAATCTATTTCTATTTTGTAGATTAGTTTTTTCTCAAAGGGAGAGAAAATGAGAGCTCCACATACATAAAGTTTTTCAACGTGAAAAGTTATGCTTGTGGATAAAAGGTTAGACTCATTTTTATTTAAAAGTTATGTGAAACTCAGTTTTGTAGACATTATATATGGCACAAATATAGAATTTAAGTTTATGTGAAACAAAAATTGATGAAATTGCAATTTTTTCAAACTAGAGTGATTACTTTTCTTAGATTTTTCTTTTGAATTATTTTGCCACTTTTCTTTCAGTTGTTTCATTGTTATTGAGTTTTCTTTTGTCTATCATAGATTTCAAATCTATAAGGCAAAAGAAAGATAGCGCATGTTGCTATCAAAGAACGTAAAGATGACAAACCGGTATATTATCCATATTTTAGTTTGAGGTAATATTGTAAATATAAATATTTTAATTTATTATGGCTGTAAATTGTTATGATTTTCTCGATAAATTATCCATATTTTATGACTTTATTATGTAAATATAAATTAACACTCTTCGGAATTTCTTGACACCCAGGAAAAGTTGAGACACCATGGTGTTAGTATATTTTAAACCCAAAATGTTTTTATTGTTAATGTTAAATTAAAAAAAAAAAATTAAAATACCCGTATGAAGGACGGGACAGAACACTAGTTTGCTATATTCCACGAGAGCAAAATGACTATCTATTTTACCTCTACGATTGATGTGTTTCCGCTTTTCTTGGACAGCTTTAAGGTTGTTTTTCATATGTAGTGTTGGCTTACATCCAAAGCCGTTCACAAAATGATAATTCTGTATATTTCCATTCATTACTTCCTTCACAACCAAACATCTAATCATCGCAAAACTTTATATAGAGTATATAAAGAAAACCATCTAAATCTAATGTAAATAATAAAAAGCTAAATAATATGTTGATCATCTTAATTTTTAGTCCAATTTGAGCAATACAACAAATAGAAGATTTTTGTAGAACTAATAAGAAGCTTGTTTTCTTTGCTGTTGCCTCACTTATGTTGACTGCAATTTTGTACATTGCGAGTAAAACAATTATTTTTATATCATTATCATAAGGAAAAATAATGTAAATTCCCACCGGATATTGTCATGTTGATGATGAAACTTTCACTAGTGATGATGTCTAACTTGACCGACTAATCTTACCCTTTTTTAATATAAAACCTTGGACATTACAAATACGGGCTAACAATGACTAATCCTATAATCTATGACTATAAGACAATGGAACAAAAAAATCATCGATTAAAAGGGTTTACGAGTAATTATAGTCGCATATAATAATTTGCAAAAGTGAAAGCTATGAATAACCATGAAAATAATCATAATCTTGTTTGTTTCAATTCACGTTTTAAAAATGTAGAATTATTTATGTTAACAAAATTTAAATCAATTATTAAAATTTATTTTAACTTTTTTTTGTTTTGGTAAATATTATACATATTTTCTATATTTGTGTAAAGAATTGGTTTAATGTACACAAATGTCGTCACATAGATATCTGCTTAACATAGTGATCTGGTTCTTATGTCTCACGAGAGCTTAAAGGGTCAGCTCTCAATGATGGAAAGAATAATTTCTGATCCGAGGGACTAGATTAAAGCAGTGCCTTTACTATCTCTGTCTATTAAAATCGACCATATGTCATTTAATGGGCTGGAGACTGTAGGTAGGGATGGAACGGATCGGATATCCGGGGTATTTCGAGGTATTCGGATCCGGATTCTTATCCGGCGGATCCATGATCTTACTATCCTTATCCAGATTCGATTCTGGATATCCGGTGTCGGATATCCTTCTAAAATTATAATATCCGATCCGGATTTGGAACCTTAAAATAATAAAAATAATATTAAATTATATAAACTATTAACAATAATTACAATAAAAATTTATATAATGATTTTAATTATTTTTATGTATGCTATTACAAATTTTAAATAAAATTTATATATACTATTATAAAAAATGAAAATATAATAAATAAAATTAGTTTTTATGTATAGATATAATTATTTTTAAAATAATTATTAATAAAAATTACTGATCCGGATATCCGGACTAAAAAGTTTAGATATCCGGATCCGAATTTGGTTTTGACGGATCCAACATTTTACTATCCGGATCTGGATTCGGTCCCTCCGGATATCCGGATTTTCGGAGCGGATCCAAATCGGATCTCAGATCGAATCCAGATCTCGGATAATAAGTTCCACGCCTAACTGTAGGAGCATGATTTATCAAATAAATTTGATTCAAAAAAGTTTATACACGGCAAACTGAACTGACAGTAAAAACACGGCCAATCAGCGAAACTCATCAATTCTAGCCCAGAAGAGGTACCCTCGCAGCCCAAAGTAGCGAGTTCCGAATCTACGGATAAACATCCAAGACCCAGTGACTTCACGGTCAATCGGTTAGATAACAGGCCGAGATCTTTAGAATAAGGTATGGTACGTGCGCCCTAAATATGCGAAATAGTTGGAAGCGCGCTGATCAAGTATAAAGGACAAAGTGAATATAATTATTCATCATGCGCCATTTTAACTTACCACTCAGAGATATAAACTACTCCATCTCTTTTTGTGTTTTGTTTATTGTATTTATTGTATTCTCTGTCATAAATACTAGTCTTGTTTGTGCAAATTATCTTAGAAATCTATTCTTAGAAACTTTCTTATTGTATCTTTTAACTTCACTTTATTCTCATTAAGGGTGTGACTGGTTTCTCCGCTACCATCCGCAAAAGCAGCTTTTGCGATTGTTAGCGGTTGTTGGCGTTTTGCAACAATCACACATAACACTATAAATCGTTTCAAACTGCTCCAAACCTCATATAGATTTCATATTTTAATTTAAATTCACTAACAAAATAATTTTTATTTATAAAAAAATTCAAACCAAAACTATTTAAAATAATTTTTAATAATTAATATATATATACACACATATAAATATACATATATACATATATATAAATATATACATATATGAATAAAATATTCTTGAAAAAGTTCTAATATAAATCTTCAAAAACATTTTACTAAAATTATAACTTTCATTTAAACTACAAATAAAAAATAAATTCAATATTGTTATTAATTATATTTAATTAATATTTATTATATTTTATCATAGTATATTTTGATATTTTTATAATGTTAAAATGTGTTAATATTGATAATTTATGTTAAACCGTTGCAATATATCATAATCAACCAGTCATAAATATCTCATAAAATAATAATTTCAAACGCTATACTAGTCGTACCAATCGCTTAATAACACTAGAAACCGCAGCCACCCACATCTGAAAACTCCCAAGAATCAAGAATCGCTATATTTCAACCAGTCAGGCCCTAAGTTTCTGATGGGAGATTTTGGTCCTACAACATAACAATATTATTAAAACCTACATTTCAACCAGCCAGGCCCTAAGTTTCTTATGGGAGATTTTGGTCCCACAACATAACAAGACTATTAAAACAGAAGTACAAAGTTGGATCCAACTTAGTTTTAGGTGAAATTGTTTTTAAAAAACTATACACTATAATTAATACAATCACAATATTATTCTCAAGTCTAAACAATCTATTACTATAAAAAAAGACAATTCTCTCTTCCTAGAGAGACACGTCAGATAATAGATAAACCACACGATGACATGTGTATCTCTATATAAAAAAGTTTTGTTGTTTCCGTTTTGATTATTTGGGCCTCGCTTCAATTCTTAATAAGTGTTTGAAATCAGTATTTTGGGCTAAACATAATTGGGGTTTTGGGCTTAGCATGCAGGGTAAACATGAGATGGCTTCTTCTCCAAATATGCCGCCGCCGGTGAACAAAGTACAGTCCCATTTTTTCTGTTTGCTTCGACTTCTTTTATTCTTGATAGAATTTCGTAACCATTAGGGAAGTCAGCCGGATTCATGCATCCTCATTGATGATCACATTAACACTAATTTCCTACCACTCACAAGATCTATCATTCAATGAATCCTTCGCATGAATCCTCCACTATAAATATGTATGTTTCCTATCCAAAAAATCCTTAGTTCATTCCTGTCGATCATTTCATACTTTCTTCACTGACGGTTATGGAGACCTCGCCGATTTGAAGGTCGGACGTTGTAGCGCCACCATTAAAGTGCGTATCCTCAGATTATGGGAGGCTCGGAACGTGAAGAAATCCGGCGAGGGTGTTAATATGATTCTCGCAAAAGTAATCCTGGTGAGCAAATACATTATCACCTTCTTAATTTCATGTAGAGTTTATACTTTCTGATTTCATAGAAAGGAGTTACTTTGGTTGCTCTCAGTTTTCACTTCATCCGTTGAAACCCGAAGACATGCCTAAAATCAAAGCGAGACAGACCAGGTCTGAACTCTCTTACTTCTTTCTCTCTCTCTCTTTCACGGTTCTGTTTCTTAAAACTATAGCATCTTCATTACTGGATGGGAAGCTGTGTATTCTTCCAATGGTTTAGGGTTTCTAAGATCTTTCAAAGGAACACTTTAGAATAAAGCCTAAACCTTTGATTGTATTGTAAAAGTGTTGTTTTTGCTGTTTTCGTTGTTGTTATTGCAGTTACTTCGAAGAAGAAAGAAAGGGAGAACAAGCAGAGTATTACTAATGGAACCAAAGAGGCTGTCGAGAAATATAATGCTGTCTATGTTTTCTCTTTTGAAAACATGAGATATACAACGGTTTAGACACAATGAAGGTCAATTTCTTTATTTTTTCCGACTATGAAGTTGGGTGTTGCTTGAATGCAATTGAGATTATATATGTTACATTAAGTCTTTGATTTGTAGTTTGGTTCTTATTGGTTCAGGTTCTTCCTAGGCTCGAACAAAGTGATGCAGTTTCTCTTGGCATTCTGCTTCTGATGAAATCCGTCCTGCCATCTTTAATGCCTCCTAGGTTGTGTGCTTTCCTTAATAGTTGTTTTATATTACTTGGTCTTTTCTCGCCGGTTGTGTTTTTACATATGTTTAATAATGTTTTTCAGCTGTTTCATGGTGATGCTGGACTTCTGATTACCGATATGCCAAAGGAATAGATTGAAAAGGTATCATCTCTCTCTTGAAGCCCTCTTTTTTTCCTATCTTGCTTTGGTGAAAACAACAGTGAAAGGCCTAAACTATATCCATCTCTCTCATGGTGTTCCCTTATCTTTGTTGTACCTGTTTCAAAATGCTTCTTCTGGTTATCATTCCAGCTAATCTAACGCTTATGAAGATTCAGAATTTTCAAGTACTGGCTGCAGTGATTATTTTCATTACTCATCATCTCTTTTTTGGTACAACTGATTGATTAGGTTGAACTGAAGAATGGTCAGGGTATACATGTTTGACTCAACAGAAGTTGTATCTTGACACTTTTAGTTTCCTCTCTCTTTCTCATTCACAGAGTTAATCTCTTTTGTTGATTCATTATGTAGTTACGGCAGAGTTATTTTCTGACTTTGTAGATTGTGACGAATGAAAACCTCTTTTGGCAGAATTTTCTCGCATTTTGATAAATAAGAATAATCTTTAGAAAACACACAAAAAAAGAAAAATAACACGTTGATAACTACTTTAGGAGAAGCCATGGGTACTACTTATCAACCTATGATCCCAAATCGTAAGACATTGAACGAAGCTACACCTTAATCATTTCAGGCAAGTAAGATGTATACACTCAATCAAAGTTCTTCTTGGTTTGTTTCTTATTGAAGCTGTGCCGTTTTGGAGAAACAGAGAAACAGGAAGGATGGGCTGCGGCTAAGAAGGATATTAACACGTGGAAGTTTGAGTTAAAGACGGTGAAGAAAAGTACGTTGAGTTTCAAAATGAGATGGAAGCGATGCAAAGACAGTTTGAGAAGACTGGGAAAGTGAAGACCACTTCGTCTTCAGCTTGGAGTAGCGGCTGGAAGAAGCTAAGTAAGTTGACTAAGATGAGTGTACCGGAGAAGTTGAGACACCATGGTGTTAGTATATTTTAAACCCAAAATGTTTTTATTGTTAATGTTAAATTAAAAAAAAAAAATTAAAATACCCGTATGAAGGACGGGACAGAACACTAGTTTGCTATATTCCACGAGAGCAAAATGACTATCTATTTTACCTCTACGATTGATGTGTTTCCGCTTTTCTTGGACAGCTTTAAGGTTGTTTTTCATATGTAGTGTTGGCTTACATCCAAAGCCGTTCACAAAATGATAATTCTGTATATTTCCATTCATTACTTCCTTCACAACCAAACATCTAATCATCGCAAAACTTTATATAGAGTATATAAAGAAAACCATCTAAATCTAATGTAAATAATAAAAAGCTAAATAATATGTTGATCATCTTAATTTTTAGTCCAATTTGAGCAATACAACAAATAGAAGATTTTTGTAGAACTAATAAGAAGCTTGTTTTCTTTGCTGTTGCCTCACTTATGTTGACTGCAATTTTGTACATTGCGAGTAAAACAATTATTTTTATATCATTATCATAAGGAAAAATAATGTAAATTCCCACCGGATATTGTCATGTTGATGATGAAACTTTCACTAGTGATGATGTCTAACTTGACCGACTAATCTTACCCTTTTTTAATATAAAACCTTGGACATTACAAATACGGGCTAACAATGACTAATCCTATAATCTATGACTATAAGACAATGGAACAAAAAAATCATCGATTAAAAGGGTTTACGAGTAATTATAGTCGCATATAATAATTTGCAAAAGTGAAAGCTATGAATAACCATGAAAATAATCATAATCTTGTTTGTTTCAATTCACGTTTTAAAAATGTAGAATTATTTATGTTAACAAAATTTAAATCAATTATTAAAATTTATTTTAACTTTTTTTTGTTTTGGTAAATATTATACATATTTTCTATATTTGTGTAAAGAATTGGTTTAATGTACACAAATGTCGTCACATAGATATCTGCTTAACATAGTGATCTGGTTCTTATGTCTCTCACGAGAGCTTAAAAGGGTCAGCTCTCAATGATGGAAAGAATAATTTCTGATCCGAGGGACTAGATTAAAGCAGTGCCTTTACTATCTCTGTCTATTAAAATCGACCATATGTCATTTAATGGGCTGGAGACTGTAGGTAGGGATGGAACGGATCGGATATCCGAGGTATTTCGAGGTATTCGGATCCGGATTCTTATCCGGCGGATCCATGATCTTACTATCCTTATCCAGATTCGGGATTCTCGGATATCCGGGTGTCGGATATCCTTCTAAAAATTATAATATCCGGATCCGGATTTGGAACCTTAAAATAATAAAAATAATATTAAATTATATAAACTATTAACAATAATTACAATAAAAATTTATATAATGATTTTAATTATTTTTATGTATGCTATTACAAATTTTAAATAAAATTTATATATACTATTATAAAAAATGAAAATATAATAAATAAAATTAGTTTTTATGTATAGATATAATTATTTTTAAAATAATTATTAATAAAAATTACTGATCCGGATATCCGGACTAAAAGTTTAGATATCCGGATCCGGATTCTTATCCGGCGGATCCATGATCTTACTATCCTTATCCAGATTCGGGATTCTCGGATATCCGGGTGTCGGATATCCTTCTAAAAATTATAATATCCGGATCCGGATTTGGAACCTTAAAATAATAAAAATAATATTAAATTATATAAACTATTAACAATAATTACAATAAAAATTTATATAATGATTTTAATTATTTTTATGTATGCTATTACAAATTTTAAATAAAATTTATATATACTATTATAAAAAATGAAAATATAATAAATAAAATTAGTTTTTATGTATAGATATAATTATTTTTAAAATAATTATTAATAAAAATTACTGATCCGGATATCCGGACTAAAAAGTTTAGATATCCGGATCCGAATTTGGTTTTGACGGATCCAACATTTTACTATCCGGATCTGGATTCGGTCCCTCCGGATATCCGGATTTTCGGAGCGGATCCAAATCGGATCTCAGATCGAATCCAGATCTCGGATAATAAGTTCCACGCCTAACTGTAGGAGCATGATTTATCAAATAAATTTGATTCAAAAAAGTTTATACACGGCAAACTGAACTGACAGTAAAAACACGGCCAATCAGCGAAACTCATCAATTCTAGCCCAGAAGAGGTACCCTCGCAGCCCAAAGTAGCGAGTTCCGAATCTACGGATAAACATCCAAGACCCAGTGACTTCACGGTCAATCGGTTAGATAACAGGCCGAGATCTTTAGAATAAGGTATGGTACGTGCGCCCTAAATATGCGAAATAGTTGGAAGCGCGCTGATCAAGTATAAAGGACAAAGTGAATATAATTATTCATCATGCGCCATTTTAACTTACCACTCAGAGATATAAACTACTCCATCTCTTTTTGTGTTTTGTTTATTGTATTTATTGTATTCTCTGTCATAAATACTAGTCTTGTTTGTGCAAATTATCTTAGAAATCTATTCTTAGAAACTTTCTTATTGTATCTTTTAACTTCACTTTATTCTCATTAAGGGTGTGACTGGTTTCTCCGCTACCATCCGCAAAAGCAGCTTTTGCGATTGTTAGCGGTTGTTGGCGTTTTGCAACAATCACACATAACACTATAAATCGTTTCAAACTGCTCCAAACCTCATATAGATTTCATATTTTAATTTAAATTCACTAACAAAATAATTTTTATTTATAAAAAAATTCAAACCAAAACTATTTAAAATAATTTTTAATAATTAATATATATATACACACATATAAATATACATATATACATATATATAAATATATACATATATAAATGAAATAAAATATTCTTGAAAAAGTTCTAATATAAATCTTCAAAAACATTTTACTAAAATTATAACTTTCATTTAAACTACAAATAAAAAATAAATTCAATATTGTTATTAATTATATTTAATTAATATTTATTATATTTTATCATAGTATATTTTGATATTTTTATAATGTTAAAATGTGTTAATATTGATAATTTATGTTAAACCGTTGCAATATATCATAATCAACCAGTCATAAATATCTCATAAAATAATAATTTCAAACGCTATACTAGTCGTACCAATCGCTTAATAACACTAGAAACCGCAGCCACCCACATCTGAAAACTCCCGCAACTGCAACTGCTATATTTCAACCAGTCAGGCCCTAAGTTTCTGATGGGAGATTTTGGTCCTACAACATAACAATATTATTAAAACCTACATTTCAACCAGCCAGGCCCTAAGTTTCTTATGGGAGATTTTGGTCCCACAACATAACAAGACTATTAAAACAGAAGTACAAAGTTGGATCCAACTTAGTTTTAGGTGAAATTGTTTTTAAAAAACTATATACTATAATTAATACAATCACAATATTATTCTCAAGTCTAAACAATCTATTACTATAAAAAAGACAATTCTCTCTTCCTAGAGAGACACGTCAGATAATAGATAAACCACACGATGACATGTGTATCTCTATATAAAAAAGTTTTGTTGTTTCCGTTTTGATTATTTGGGCCTCGCTTCAATTCTTAATAAGTGTTTGAAATCAGTATTTTGGGCTAAACATAATTGGGGTTTTGGGCTTAGCATGCAGGGTAAACATGAGATGGCTTCTTCTCCAAATATGCCGCCGCCGGTGAACAAAGTACAGTCCCATTTTTTCTGTTTGCTTCGACTTCTTTTATTCTTGATAGAATTTCGTAACCATTAGGGAAGTCAGCCGGATTCATGCATCCTCATTGATGATCACATTAACACTAATTTCCTACCACTCACAAGATCTATCATTCAATAAATCCTTCGCATGAATCCTCCACTATAAATATGTATGTTTCCTATCCAAAAAATCCTTAGTTCATTCCTGTCGATCATTTCATACTTTCTTCACTGACGGTTATGGAGACCTCGCCGATTTGAAGGTCGGACGTTGTAGCGCCACCATTAAAGTGCGTATCCTCAGATTATGGGAGGCTCGGAACGTGAAGAAATCCGGCGAGGGTGTTAATATGATTCTCGCAAAAGTAATCCTGGTGAGCAAATACATTATCACCTTCTTAATTTCATGTAGAGTTTATACTTTCTGATTTCATAGAAAGGAGTTACTTTGGTTGCTCTCAGTTTTCACTTCATCCGTTGAAACCCAGAAGACATGCCTAAAATCAAAGCGAGACAGACCAGGTCTGAACTCTCTTACTTCTTTCTCTCTCTCTCTTTCACGGTTCTGTTTCTTAAAACTATAGCATCTTCATTACTGGATGGGAAGCTGTGTATTCTTCCAATGGTTTAGGGTTTCTAAGATCTTTCAAAGGAACACTTTAGAATAAAGCCTAAACCTTTGATTGTATTGTAAAAGTGTTGTTTTTGCTGTTTTCGTTGTTGTTATTGCAGTTACTTCGAAGAAGAAAGAAAGGGAGAACAAGCAGAGTATTACTAATGGAACCAAAGAGGCTGTCGAGAAATATAATGCTGTCTATGTTTTCTCTTTTGAAAACATGAGATATACAACGGTTTAGACACAATGAAGGTCAATTTCTTTATTTTTTCCGACTATGAAGTTGGGTGTTGCTTGAATGCAATTGAGATTATATATGTTACATTAAGTCTTTGATTTGTAGTTTGGTTCTTATTGGTTCAGGTTCTTCCTAGGCTCGAACAAAGTGATGCAGTTTCTCTTGGCATTCTGCTTCTGATGAAATCCGTCCTGCCATCTTTAATGCCTCCTAGGTTGTGTGCTTTCCTTAATAGTTGTTTTATATTACTTGGTCTTTTCTCGCCGGTTGTGTTTTTACATATGTTTAATAATGTTTTTCAGCTGTTTCATGGTGATGCTGGACTTCTGATTACCGATATGCCAAAGGAATAGATTGAAAAGGTATCATCTCTCTCTTGAAGCCCTCTTTTTTTCCTATCTTGCTTTGGTGAAAACAACAGTGAAAGGCCTAAACTATATCCATCTCTCTCATGGTGTTCCCTTATCTTTGTTGTACCTGTTTCAAAATGCTTCTTCTGGTTATCATTCCAGCTAATCTAACGCTTATGAAGATTCAGAATTTTCAAGTACTGGCTGCAGTGATTATTTTCATTACTCATCATCTCTTTTTTGGTACAACTGATTGATTAGGTTGAACTGAAGAATGGTCAGGGTATACATGTTTGACTCAACAGAAGTTGTATCTTGACACTTTTAGTTTCCTCTCTTTCTCATTCACAGAGTTAATCTCTTTTGTTGATTCATTATGTAGTTACGGCAGAGTTATTTTCTGACTTTGTAGATTGTGACGAATGAAAACCTCTTTTGGCAGAATTTTCTCGCATTTTGATAAATAAGAATAATCTTTAGAAAACACACAAAAAAAGAAAAATAACACGTTGATAACTACTTTAGGAGAAGCCATGGGTACTACTTATCAACCTATGATCCCAAATCGTAAGACATTGAACGAAGCTACACCTTAATCATTTCAGGCAAGTAAGATGTATACACTCAATCAAAGTTCTTCTTGGTTTGTTTCTTATTGAAGCTGTGCCGTTTTGGAGAAACAGAGAAACAGGAAGGATGGGCTGCGGCTAAGAAGGATATTAACACGTGGAAGTTTGAGTTAAAGACGGTGAAGAAAAGTACGTTGAGTTTCAAAATGAGATGGAAGCGATGCAAAGACAGTTTGAGAAGACTGGGAAAGTGAAGACCACTTCGTCTTCAGCTTGGAGTAGCGGCTGGAAGAAGCTAAGTAAGTTGACTAAGATGAGTGTACCGGAGAGTCCAGATGTTGTCGGAAGAGTACAAGCTGGTGATGTTGATCATCAACCGGTTAGGAAACCAAGACGATGGAGGAACTCAATTTCTTGAGAACTTTGATGTGTTCTTGATTTGATCTTAATTTGTAATGCAATGTCCTCTAATGATTTGAGCTCCAGTGTTTAAAATGAAGACCCTTATTCAATCGTAGCAACAAAGGTGGGTGACAAACCTAAATGTTCCGTGCGTAACACTTATATATAATAACAAATCCGCCCTAAACATAACATGTCATAAGATAACGTCTTTGGGCTATTTCGATTAATAACTATTTAAGGTCGAGATGTTGGACTTTAATATTTATGCAAATAGTAACACAGTTAAAAGCCTTGACCTTTTTTCATAAAACCACCAGTTTCTCAAGAACTACCGGATCATTACCTATTAACTCTTACAATTAATTGGATGTGAGACATCACTATTTTATCATAACAACTCCAATTATATCCAAAAAATGGTCACTTATTTACGACATATCCCTTCCAAGGCTACACAATTATCACAGTCCTATCCCAATGTATCAATCAAACAAAGATAAGTCCGTTTTATACCGTCAGAAACTTCTAAACAGCAACAATTAATATCATATCTTATGCTACTTGCTTATTTTTAAAGAAAAAAACAATAAATTGGATTTTCTTTTACTAATTGTTTAATTATATGATTTAAGAAGAAATATATTAAAAATCCAATTAATGAAACAATTAAATATTTTAAACACAATAAAATAGATATATTTGTTTTAAAAAAGTAACAAATATATAATTTCCAAAAATAAAACAAAGTCAAATATGAAATAAAAATTGTGAAAAATTATAATTAAAAATAAAACAAAAGTTATATGAAAATTTAAAATATATTTTTTCATTGATTACCCCGCCCTAAGGACGGGTCCGACCCTAGTTAATCTATAATGTATAACAAGTTTAACTTAAATCTCGGTGACCTTTTTATAATAATACATTAAAATGGAGTAATTATTAATGATTGATTTTATAAAGTAAAAATTTTAATGGCATGGCATTAAAATATCATAATTTGATACCATATTAACCAGTCAGGTTCTAAGTTTCTGATGGAAGATTTTGGTCCCACAACATAACAATACTATTAAAACAGAAGTACAAAGTTGGATCCAACTTAGTTCTAGGTGAAATTGTTTTTAACCAGTTAGGCCCTAAGTTTCTGATGAGAGATTTTGGTCCCACAACATAACAAAATTATTAAAACAGAAGTACAAAATTGGATCCAACTTAGTTCTAGGTGAAATTGTTTTTAGAAAACTATACACTATAATTAATACAATCACAACATTATTCTCAAGTCTAAACAATTAATATATATTGTATAACAAGTTTAACTTAAATCTCGGTGACCTTTTTATAGTAATACATTAAAATGGAGTGATTATTAATGATTGATTTTATAAAGTAAATATTTTAATGGTATGGCATTAAAATATCCTAATTTGTGATACAGGCTGGAAGCTGGGTCGTCCAAATGGTTAATAGAGGTTCTAACCGGTTCAACCAAAGATGTGATCTTTTGGCCAATATGCCTAGAATCCAACTTGTTAACCTGAAATAAATGGAAGATGGATGAGATGCAGTTTATGATATGAATAAATCAGAGTAAATAAACAAAGATAAAGGATAGATATGGTGGAATCAAGCTGCTGGTCGTGTGACTCTCTCAGCTAGATCAAATGATGGTTGAAGTGGATTGTGGATGAAGGTTTGATTGAATCTCTCAATCTGATGGGATGATGGAAACGATGTGATTGACTCTCTCAATCTGTGTACTGAGCTTGTTTGATTTGCACAAACAAACTAGACTCACGAAATCAATAGAACAACAAAGAATCTCTCTTTGAATCCTAAAGACCGAAATTTTATACAAAGAACACTCTTCGATAAAAACTAAATAACTTTTTATTAACTTGATGATTGAGGGTGGTTTCTACAATGGACTACTATGAGCTTATATAATGCTCAGAAACAAGACTCTAAACGTTCATAAAGAAAAGAAAGGAAAGAAATCAAAGACAAAGCAATAAATTGAAAAACTAGCCGTTGGAGTCTTTTGGGGAATTTTGGCTCCAAGTAAGAAATCTGTCTTTGCTTGAATCTGGACGGTTTTAATGGGTAAGAAAGCTTTCTTGGGATCTTCTTGATGGCTTGGAAGGTGCTGATTTCGTGCCTGATCTGAAGAGAAAAGAGCTGTTGGACATTAATGTCGGTTTGCTCCAAATAAGGCAGTTTTGTGTAAATGAGGATCCTCCTGATCCAATGATGGCTGGTGCATGGTATGGACTCATAGAACTCTTCTTGGACGCCTATAATGTCTCCTGGAGGTCTTGTTTTATTCCTGATGTCTTCTGGTCGGATTGGAATTGCTTGGAAATGATCAAACCGAAAGATTGTCCAATTTTTCCATAAATAGCTCCGGTTTGATTTAAGTGACTCCTCATTGAACCGCCTGTTCTCCTGTGTTCTGGTGTAGCTAAGGACTTCTGGAATACCTCCTGATTAGTTGAAATGATCTCCTGGTCGCCAATTTCTGGTTTGAAGCTGATTGAACCGGTTAGCTTCCAATTGAGGCGGGTGTAGCACTGGTTTGGCCGGTTCTGGCAAATTGATCATAACTTCTTCATTCCGTGGCCATTTCTCCTGATATTTGGTTTTCTGAAAATCTGAGAGACTCCTCTTGAATCCTATGATGGGCTTTGGTTCAGGCCGCTCCTTCTTCGGACTTGAATCTCCTTCTAAAGTCGGGTACTCCCAGAAAGACGGGCTTAAAAACCTCTGAATTGTAAAATTCATAACTTCTTGTTCTATGAATATTTGGGCCCGATTCAAATTGGGCTGGACTCCTCCTTGAGTGTAGAATCCATCAAAATTGGCCTCGTGATTAAAACCCTCCTGGTTTGCAAGATATGGCATTTTTAGTGCACATATGTCTTGGTTGGCGCCTTGGCTTGTTTGGTAAGGTGTTGGATGGACCTCCGGTTCAGCTACTGGTTTGATGGCCGCATCAATTTGATACCATATATATATATTTATATAGCAAAACATTAATACAACTTTCCTATGTTATTTTGTATATTCATATTGGTCGACTAAGGTGTTTGTTTAAAACATTGTATATAATTATTGTTAATAAATTATAAAATATCAAAATAAGTTTTTCACCAATGCGAAATAAGTTAAAAAGATGGACTATTTGATTTCATATTTACATCCTTGAAACGTAAATATTTAATTTATATATCATATAAATAACATTATGCATATCTTTTATAAGAATATGAAATATTATATATTAACATAATATTATAAATGGTGAAATAATGATCTCATGTTCTAATACGGGTTATAATAAGGATGTCAAAATGGGTAGAAACTAGTGGACTGACCAAAACAAAACCAATCCATAATCTTAATGGGTTAAAAATTTCAATTTTAATGAATAAGTGGTTTTATGGGTTAGTGAGTTTATTGAGTTGGATCAATATTGGTTTGGATCAAAATGGGTTTATGGGTTATCCAATCAAACCAATTTTTTTGTCACATAATCTTATCTTATCTTTGTCTCTCTTTTTTTTTCTCACGAGAAATATCTCTCTTTCTCGATCTCACGAGACCTTATCATCAATTATGACATCGATCATCCCTTTTGAATCATTGATTTTGTGTTATCGATCACAACACAGCATCTCATCTTCTTTGTGAGTCAAAACTCTATTTTCTTCAAATTGATCTTATGGGTCACTGATTTTGCTGATTTGGAATCGATTTTGAAGTAAATTTTTCTGGGTTTGGTGTATTTGTTTGCATTGTAGTACCTTTGTTCTTCTTGTGGGATGATTGAAGCTATTCATGTTTAGCTTCCAAGTCTCTTTGTGATGTTTTGATCGGAGTATGAGTTTTAAATGTTGCTCTTTGCAGATCTTCTGTACAAGGTCTACCAAGGAGGCCACAAATTCAATATCACCACTTACTTTCTGGTGGAGGCCTGGTTTTGCATCCATTCTCTTCAAACAAGGGACTTAGTAAGTTTTTTTTTTTGAGAAAGGCTTTTAAGGGACTTAGTAAGTTGATCAGCATTTCTTGTTTAATATTATTACAGTTGTAATTGCAGTCTCTTCCAGGTTTCTGGTAAGGTGAAACATCATCGTATATCTAAACAGTTTCTGGATTGTATTTGAGTTTTGAGTTGTGATGTCTTTATATATAGATTATATAGGTAGCAATCAAGTTGGCTTCTTTGATCATGTGTATCATATTTTGGGTTATACTAGTATAGTTTCTGGTTTGATATTTTCTTATTGGAAAGTGCTTTTTGCGTTTTCAAGTTGACATTCAGAGATGAGAGTTGTTGTCTTTGTTGACATTCAGATTTCTCGCTTCATTATTAAGCTCATCGATAAGGTTTATTTGACTAGTTTATGAAGAAACACTTGTAAACTTTCAAGCTTTATTTTATTTGTGGTTGGAAGAGTTGACTTTGTCTCTTCATAGTGCTAATAGACGTTATTTAAAATACTTGATGAGTTATATTATATAACTAGGATAAGACCCGCGCCTTGCGCAGGGTTAGTACGTGAAATTTAGATTTTTTAAATTTGATATTTTCCCATGTTTTATAGGTTATTATTGATATGTGCAATTTTTGCGAAATGTTTATTTTATATAGTCAAAATTGCGAAATTTTATTTTATAAATCCAAAATCTGCGAATTGTTTATTTTATATTGCCAAAATTGTGAATTTTAAATTTTCTATAGCCAAACTTGCATTGTTTTAGCATATTGTCATGTGATAATATAAAGGATATTGTACTGATTTAGGGGACTTAATGGGTCTAATATGTGTATATAGTTGAAGCTGTATGAAAAGCAGATATGAAAGGCCTTTTCTGAGCTAATGGGCCAAACAATGCATCGATTTAATGTGTCAAGCCCAAAACAATAATATCTGAAACAGATTCTCTAAAGTTATTCCAGCTACGGAAATTATATTTGCCCCCTCATTTTCTCGGTTGTAATCTTTCTTCTCTTTCACTCCTTCGGACTTTTTCTTTTGGGGTTATCGAACGGGTCTGATCGATCGCAATGGAAAGTTTATACGGTCCGACGAAATCAATACACATCAGGGAATTTCCGTCTACTATCAAAATATAACGCGCTAAGGTTAGTCTCCTCTTCCCAATATAGGTCTAGGAATTATAACTTTCGAATCTGATAATGGAAAGAGGATTGATACTTGTATATTTCATATTGAGGGCTTAATCGTGAGGTTTAATTGGCAATTGATATTTGATGCAGGTCTTATATTCAGCTTAAACGCAAAATCATTTTTGGCTGTATAAATCGATTGCCTCGCTCGGCAATTGATATTTGATGGAGATCTTATTGTTGTCTTCTTAGTTGGAGAGATCTACCTTGCATTTGCTAAGTTAAGACTATGAATAAATAAAATTTAACAAATTTTGGTGAATCCCTTTACTAAATCAAATCATTACAAAAAATGCAGGTGTGGCGAAAGGTCCGAAACGCAGTAATTGGAAGGCATCTTTATACAATGGAATCGTCTTGACCGAATGTATTTGGACTATGAAAGTAAGTGCTTTATACTCTAAATTCTTTGTGCGAACAAATATTATTATGTCATGATTTTCAAGTTAAAATCTTCCTGTTTCTATTTGAAAAAAAGAGTCCAGGAAGAAACTGGATATACTTAACACGTAATATTGATGTGGAATCTATGCTGATTTACTCGGGGATATTCTACAAAACCTTTAGTGAAGTTATATTACTTCAATCATCCTAAGGTATGACTAAAACTAATGTAAAGCGGTAAATATTTCACGCAGGAAACAAAGGCAGGCATAAAAAATTCCTATCAACTAAACAGTTTGGGAGAACAGTCCGCGCGTTATCAACAACCTTTGTTCAACTTGATATAAGGTGAATTTCGAAATGAATACATCTTTGTGATTTTGTTTAGACAGGTGAACCTTGCTAATGTTAAACCTCAATGTCTGAACTGAGCTGCTGTCGTGTTTATTTATATGGTTTATAAAGTGAACATGAACTTGAAAAATGTAAATAATGAGAATTAGGAGAATAACTTTCCATCCACATTTTTTTTTTATTTCTGAGAGTTGAACAAATATATATAAAGTAAAAATACAACTTAAAATTATTAGAAACCCGAAATGACATGATTCATTATAGCAAAGATAGATATTAAAGCACATAAGCATAGTTTATAAGAAAACCATAATAGAAAAGGATAAGCAAAACATAAAATTAGTCTTGAACAAACGGCTGCGTAAATAAAACAAAAACCAAACTTTCTTCTCAAACAGGCTGTCTTGGTCCATGTTATTAATAAGCATGAGCTGGAATCCTACAGAACATTTAACAATCTATATAGGTCAATGTAATATCACTTTCAGGGGATTAGCTTCTTTATCGCAATACAAATTTAAAATACTACTTACATCTTCCTAAATTCTTCAATCTCTGGAATGTTTAGGCTCAAAAACAATCTTTGAACATCCTTTAATGTTGGTCATGTATCTGAATCCACCTAGAGATTTCAAAATCAAAATAATATATTACACAATCAACAACTATGACTTATATACATTGTAATATAAATAATTATATAATAATTACCTTCGTCCCTTTCAATTCGCCAAACACTTAACACACACAAAACAACATTTGCTTTTGTTGAATTCCAATAAGCATGTAACTCCACATCGTTCGTTCCATATGCAACACAATTAATGTGAGTGTACCTGCAAATTGATGTAGTATAACAGTGTGAGATAAAGACAACTTTATAATTCAATTATATTTAAAAATAGAACAATATAAAAAATTCCGAATAATACTCTAGATTGATTAAGCTAAAAGCCATTTTAGGTTGGGTAAATTGTTGGATTGCCCTGCTTTCAAAAACAAAAGGGAGATTGGTACCTTTCAAAGGGAAAATTGTTAAAAAGGTCCATCCTCTTTCTGAAATGACCATTTAACCCCTCTAACACAATAATGCCATTACTGTTTTTATAGAAATTAAAAAAAGAAATAAAAGACAACACTTTACCTTCAACGGCTCTCTCCCCTTTCAGATTCATTGTTGTTTAGACACTTTACCTTCAACGGCTCTCTCCCTCATACTTTATTTTCTTTCAGATCTTCGTAAATATCTCGATAAGATACCATGTGAGCACACAATTAAAGTGGCTCAATCTCGGAAAATTGATGAAGCTACACTGGTGGATCCTGTTTACACAAAGGGCTACTTGATTGCAGCGTACGCACAACCTATTAACCCTACAGATGAGGATTTGCTCCCACCAGAAGATGTACTTAGTCAAGTGTGTCCGCCACCCAAAATTGGCAAACAAGCGTGGTCGACCTAAGATGAAGAGATACTTATCCGCAATTGAAAGAGCCAAGAGATTCAAGCGTAACCTTTAAAAAGAAGAACCAAACCTTGAGTACTAGCAATCCACCTCCGTGACAAAGGAAGGTAATCGGTCTTCACGGAAAACATCAACAAAGAAATGTGGTCGTAGTCAAGCTCCCAGTAAGCCATTAAAAGAGAAGCAAACCAATCCACCGCGGAGGACGCCATCAACTAATCCGTCATCGAGAAAGAAACCTAAACAATCGAGAAAGTTTACAGCACCGACAACTCCATCACCCACGGTGAAAATGACTTTTCGAGTAGCCCGCATCAAAGAAGCCAACTCGAGTGCTAAAACACAAAGGGTTTAAAACCAAAACCAAAGAAGGCAACAATTTCCCAGCGGCGTCAATCAACAATGAAGGCGAAAGAGTGCGTGTGTTCCAAATGCAACAAAGGCGGACATTATCGATCAACGTGCAAAGTTGCGACATTGTTGTTTGGGTGATATATATATGGGTATTCATTCAATGAAGACATCTTTATTCAGCTAATTAATCACTCATTCGAAGTGTTGGTCAGTTTAAGCGTTTATAATTTGTCGAGTATTGTCATTGTTGTTTTCCGTTAAACTCGATCACGGTTTTGTTTTTCGGTAGGTCAGTAATCGCTAATAGCTTGATCTTTACATTTGATGGATTTCATATTTATGTTGACAATACTTCATAATCAAGTTATTCACCTATAATCTGGCACACCGTTGTTGTTTCCTTGCCATAGTCTGCTGATCGGTTGCGTACATGTTATTGCATTGCCATTGTTTTTCCCAGTTTGTTTAAGGCATGCGTTTGTACAGAGTGCTTTCAAAATGAATATCGCCATTACGATTTTTCCCTAATTATGATGGACTGGCTCAGTCGTAGTTTACCAAGTTAGTGATACTGAGATTTAATCGAATAGCAAAAGATATCACATATTAATTAAACATACGATATGTTTAAGCGTTATTACAGACCGAGATTAAAAAGTTCAAAACATAGAGTAAAATACAGTATCTGATAATTAAGGCATAATTTTTAATTTAAAAATGGCTCTTTAACTTGTTTTTTTTGAATAATAGTTTTTTCTAAATGAAACACTTATTCATATGAATATATTTATTATTGTTTTTGCTGCAATATTTTTTAAAATTATTTTAGCTTTAAGAAGGTCCTTTAGAACCCTAGTATCAGCGGCAGTCTGAAAAACACAAAAGAAACACCGCAAGCCAAGAAAATCATTCGCAGGCTAATGGCAAGCGGAGAGCAAGGACTGCCACCGCTTGGCCAATTTTAAAGGGATTAAGATCCCCAGCCGATCACAGACTCTTGCGTTACCATGTATAACAAACTAGGTACACCTAAGAAATTCTAACTAACTATCTGTCCCATTAAAATGTGTATATAAATACATCCCTACGTGTATAACTGGGTACACCTAAGAAATTCTAAGAGCATCTCCGACCATAGCTATTTTTAACTCTAAAATAGAGTAAAATACAGTATCGATAATAGAGGCATAATTTTTAATTTTAAAATGGCTCTTTAACTTATTTTTTTTACCGTAGGTTTTAAAAAAAAATGAAATACACTTATTCATATGAATATAATTATTATTTCTTTTGCTCTAAAGGTTGTTAAAATTATTTTAGCTTTAAGAAGGTCCTTTAGAACCCTAGTATCACTGGCAGGTCTGAAAAACACAAAAAGAAACACTGGCAAAACAGTAAAATAATTCGCAGGCTAATGGCAAACGGAGAGAAAGGACTGCCACCGCTTAGCTAATTATAAAGGATTAAGATCATAGGCTGTTGCTTTGTCATGTATAACTAACTAGGTACACCTAAGTAATTCTAACTAACTATCTGGTCCCATTAAAATGTGTATATAAATACATCCCTACGTGTATAAATGGGTACACCTAAGAAATTCTAAGAGCATCTCCAGCCATAGCTATTTTTAACTCTAAAATAGAGTAAAATACAGTATGTGATAATAGAGACTTAATTTTTAATTTAAAAATGGCTCTTTAACTTGTTTTTTTACCATAGGTTTTTTTTAAATGAAATACACTTATTCATATGAATAGAATTTTTATTTCTTTTGCTGCAAAGGTTTTTAAAATTATTTTAGCTTTAAGAAGGTCCTTTGGAACCCTAGTATCACCGCAGTGTCCGGAAAACAAAAAGAAACACCGCAAGACAAGAAAATCATTCGCAGGCTAATGGCAAGCGGAGAGCAAGGACTGCCACCGCTTGGCCAATTTTAAAGGGATTAAGATCACAAGCTGTTGCGTTGCATGTATAACTAACTAGGTACACCTAAGCAATTCTAACTAACTATCCGGTCCCATTAAAATGTGTATATAAATACATCTCTACGTGTATAACTGGGTACACCTAAGAAATTCTAAGAGCATCTCCAAACCATAGCTATTTTTAACTCTAAAATAGAGTAAAATACAAGATTCGATAATAGAGGCATAATTTTTAATTTAAAATGGCTCTTTAACTTGTTTTATTTCTTTTCTTTGCAAAGGTTTTAAAATTATTTTAGCTTTAAGAAGGTCCTTTGGAACCCTAGTATCACCGGCAGGTCTGAAAAACACAAAAAGAAACACCGCAAGACAAGAAAATCATTCGCAGGCTAATGGCAAGCGGAGAGCAAGGACTGCCACCGCTGACCAATTTTAAAGGGATTAAGATCATAGTCGTTGCTTTGTCATGTATAACTAACTAGTACACCTAAGCAATTTAACTAACTATCCGGTCCCATTAAAATGTGTATATAAATACATCCCTACGTGTATAAATGGGTACACCTAAGAAATTCTAAGAGCATCTCCAACCATAGCTATTTTAACTCTAAAATAGAGTAAAATACAAGATTCGATAATAGAGACTTAATTTTTAATTTAAAATGGCTCTTTAACTTGTTTTTACCATAGGTTTTTTTAAATGAAATACACTTATTCATATGAATAGAATTTTTATTTCTTTTCTGCAAAGGTTTTAAAATTATTTTAGCTTTAAGAAGGTCCTTTGGAACCCTAGTATCACCGCGTGTCCGGAAAACAAAAAGAAACACCGGCAAGACAAGAAAATCATTCGCAGGCTAATGGCAAGCGGAGAGCAAGGACTGCCACCGCTGGCCAATTTTAAAGGGATTAAGATCACAAGTCAGTTAGCTTGCATGTATAACTAACTAGTACACCTAAGCAATTTAACTAACTATCCGTCCCATTAAAATGTGTATATAAATACATCTCTACGTGTATAACTGGGTACACCTAAAAATTCTAAGAGCATCTCCACCATAGCTATTTTAACTCTAAAATAGAGTAAAATCTGATTATCGATAATAGAGACTTAATTTTTAATTTAAAATGGCTCTTTAACTTGTTTTATTTCTTTTCTTTGCAAAGGTTTTAAAATTATTTTAGCTTTAAGAAGGTCCTTTGGAATCCTAGTATCACCGGCAGGTCTGAAAAACACAAAAAGAAACACTGGCAAGAGAGTAAAATCATTCGCAGGCTAATGGCAAGCGGAGAGCAAGGACTGCCACCGCTTGGCCAATTTTAAAGGGATTAAGATCACAAGCTGTTGCGTTGCATGTATAACTAACTAGGTACACCTAAGCAATTCTAACTAACTATCTGGTCCCATTAAAATGTGTATATAAATACATCCCTACGTGTATAACTGGGTACACCAAAGAAATTGTAAGAGCATCTCCACCATAGCTATTTTAACTCTAAAATAGAGTGAAATACAAGATTCGATAATAGAGGCATAATTTTTAATTTAAAATGGCTTTTAACTTGTTTTTACCATAGGTTTTTTTAAATGAAATACACTTATTCATATGAACATAATTTTTATTTCTTTTCTTTGCAAAGGTTTTAAATTTTTTTTAGCTTTAAGAAGGTCTTTTATAACCCTAGTATCAGCAGGTCTGAAAAACTCAATAAGAAACACCGCAAGCCAAGAAAATCATTCGCAGGCTAATGGCAAGCGAGAGCAAGGACTGCCACCGCTGACCAATTTTAAAGGGATTAAGATCCTAGCCGATCCGAGTTGTTCGCGTTGCCATGTATAACTAACTAGGTACACCTAAGCAATTCTAACTAACTATCCGGTCCCATTAAAATGTGTATATAAATACATCCCTACGTGTATAACTGGGTACACCTAAGAAATTCTAAGAGCATCTCCAGCCATAGCTATTTTAACTCTAAAATAGAGTGAAATACAAGATTCGATAATAGAGGCATAATTTTTAATTTAAAATGGCTTTTAACTTGTTTTTACCATAGGTTTTTTTAAATGAAATACACTTATTCATATGAACATAATTTTTATTTCTTTTGCTGCAAAGGTTTTAAATTTTTTTTAGCTTTAAGAAGGTCTTTTATAACCCTAGTATCACCGGCAGGTCTGAAAAACTCAATAAGAAACACCGCAAGCCAAGAAAATCATTCGCAGGCTAATGGCAAGCGGAGAGCAAGGACTGCCACCGCTGACCAATTTTAAAGGGATTAAGATCCCTAGCCGATCCGAGTTGTTCGCGTTGCCATGTATAACTAACTAGGTACACCTAAGCAATTTAACTAACTATCCGTCCCATTAAAATGTGTATATAAATACATCCCTACGTGTATAACTGGGTACACCAAAGAAATTGTAAGAGCATCTCCACCATAGCTATTTTAACTCTAAAATAGAGTGAAATCTGATATCTGTTAATAGAGGCATAATTTTTAATTTAAAATGGCTTTTAACTTGTTTTTACCGTAGTTTTTTTAAAATGAAATACACTTATTCATATGAACATAATTTTTATTTCTTTTGCTGCAAAGGTTTTAAATTTTTTAAAAAGAACGCTTCGATTATTGATGCATTTTAAATTTTAAAAAGAACGCTTCGATTATTGATGCATTTTAAATTTTAAAAAGAACGCTTCGATTATTGATGCATTTTAAATTTTAAAAAGAACGCTTCGATTATTGATACCGATATAAATGATGCCGTTTGGAAAAGAAGAGAAAAGAACCCTGAAAAGAAGAGAAAAGAACCCTGAAAAGAAGAGAATATAACCCTTTGATTACTGAGAAATTTAGGTAAAAACAAGAAAATAAAACATGATGTAGTTTCTTAGAGCAGAAAAGAAAACATGAGACTACTCCTTCAACAACCAATTCTCGCCAAGCTTTTCCCAATCGGGGACTTTAACCTTCACATGACCAAGGATTTCTTCGGCTCCAAGGTTTCAAGAGTGAGTTTTTCCAACTCAGCAACCAAGTTAAATTTCCTTCAGACTTTATAATTGCATCAAGCAATTCAATTTGGGCATCAAGGGAATTTACAAGCTGGATGCCTCATCCATGCAACTTCAGATTTCGTGCTTGTTGGACAAGTGTAGAAGAGCCGGTAATGCTCCACTGTTTTCATTTTTCCTTTGTTGAACCCTTCAGCCGCATCTGATCCGTAAACATCCTTCATGGGGCGCTTCATCATCTTCTTAGAACCTTCCATTGTCACTTGATTCGCAACAAAAATCGAAACCGGATGTTAAATCCAAACCGAATGATTGATGTAACGATATAGAGAAGATATCGTGAACTGAATGGAAAATGGATAATACAAAAGCGATCTAATATAAAGAAAAACTAACTTATGCTGCAAAAGTATAATCCAAAACGAAGTAAGAGAACAAGAGAATCATATATTTTCCCTGGTATTTATAGATAACAAAGCAACCCTTCGATTATTGATGCATTTTAAATTTTAAAAAAGAACGCTTCGATTATTGATACCGATATAAATGATGCCGTTTGGAAAAGAAGAGAAAAGAACCCTGAAAAGAAGAGAATATAACCCTTTGATTACTGAGAAATTTAGGTAAAAAACAAGAAAAAAAAGAAATCAGAGGATCGAAACCGCAAAAGGCTGGTGCTTCGGTTTCGAGACAAAGAGTGTTTAGCCACTAGACTAAGGAGAATAACCTGAGAGAAGATAAAACATAAATATTGTTAACCGTAAAGTTTATCGTATAAACGTCTTTGGTATTTCAGGAAGGGTTTCCAGAATATATGAATATTAGTGTTGAGCAAAGAAGTTTAAACTAAGGATTGAAATGAGATGAAAAACAAAGGATTGATATCTGCATGTTTGGGAAAGTTCAAATTGTGAATTTAAAATTTTTTTAAAAAAGAACAATTATGCACATCTGGAAGGGTTCGAACCAGACTCTTTCGGAAAAGGGGAATAATGTTTTACCACTAGGTCAAGTGTGTGTTAATTGTTTAGAGATAAAGGTAAAACTCATATAATCCATTTCTTTTTATTATATTAAAAAATAAAATAATTCAGGTTCCAAGCGGAATCTGAGGGATATCATTTGAAATGAGATGAAAAACAAAGGATTGATATCTGCATGTTTGGAAAAGTTCAAATTGTGAATTTAAATTTTTTTTTTAAAAAAGTTATGCACATCTGCAAGGGTTCGAACCAGACTCTTTCGGAAAGGGTGAATAATGTTTTACCACTAGGCCAAGTGTGTGTTAATTGTTCAGAGATAAAGGTAAAACCCATATAATCCATTTCTTTTTATTATATTAAAAAATAAAATAATTCAGGTTCCAAGGGGAATCGAACCCGGGACGAGGCAAGTAATTAGGTTTCGAGAGAGAGGGCGATTAGCCGCTAAGCTGAGGTGAATCATTTGGTAGAATCTAAAACATAAATTTTCTTAACAGTAAATTTTATTTTATAAACTTTGGAAAGAACTCTGGAATTTCAGGAAGGGTTTCCAGAATAATTGAATATTTGTGTCTCTTTCTAGCAAAGATGTTTAAACTACAATTGAAATGAGATCAAAACTAAAGATTGATATCTACATATTTGGATCATTTCAAATTGTGATTTATAAAGGACGTATAATATTTCTTCCACTTTCAAAATAATGGCGTCTGAAAAATACGACTGACTCGCATACATCAAGACCTTTATAATTTTGAGACGATAAATTAACTTTGGTTGATGGAGTTTATAGTTAGGTTGGTTTAATTCAGTCATATACAAACGATAGCCTGGCCGAAACCGTAATTTTGTCGTATTATAAAACATTAAAATCATGAAAATACTTAACTCAGCAGTAAAGATTGATTTTTAGCACAGCGGTGATTCTATTTAATTCGCGAAGTTTCTTATTTTTGGCGGGAACAATTTTTTACTTAGCACAGCGGTGATGTTTTTCATTCAATAACTCAGCCGTATCGTCATAATAACAACCATTGTATAAGATAAACTCATATACTAAAATAACACGATAACTCCTCATATAAGATAAACTCAGACGTATCATACATCAATTTGTTGTTGACAGACATAATGGCATTGCAAAGAACATAAAAAAGATAGGGAAGCTTCTGATACATTACATCTTCACCACCTCCTTGTGTCCCTAAAAAGGGTTACGGGTAGAAAATCGCGGAAGAAGCACCCCAGCTCTTTGATGTAGAAACAGCGGTTACACATGCTGTCATCTTTTGAAATATCAATCTGCCACAAGCAGTTCCATGATCGCTCAATAAGATTTCCACATTTGCAACTATAGAACCACGGAAGATAAGAAGAATCGAGCGCTTTTTCTTTTGAACTTCGTTACAATGCCACAAACCCCTCCCCATTTCACAGATCGGACTAGTTTCCCCATCCTGCATAACTGATTCTCTAGGAATACGGCTCATATACTCCCCATCACTCCAATAGATAACTTCGGTGATTGCGTGAAGGTACACAAAGACGCTCATATTCGCATCTGCTGCTTGTTTCAAGAGATAAAGCCCTTCTTCTTTAAAGCACCAAGAGAAGAAAAACTGTGCACCCTTTAAATAAATTGTGCTTGGGTTTCCCTCCTCGTAGCAAGTTTTTAAAAACTGAGAAGGCATATCGAGATCCCAAGGAACGGATAACACATCGAAAAAATAGTATACCCTACGTCGGTCTGCTAACGCCTTCATCCATTTGGACGATTCTCTTACGCAAAAAAGATCAAGGATGGAGTTGCGGGCCACCGTTCGACAACTAACGCCTGAATATCTTTAGGCAATTCGAGAAGAGGAAATATTCCATTGAGTCCGAAGGGGATGGAATTGATTACGAGAGATAGAGAGCTATTGTGTAAAATATAGAGAGGTGTAGATCTTTTAATTATTCGTGACAAACAGTATTTATCGGCGGTGAAACGGTTTTAATATCGCGACTTTTCGTATTTTGGCGGAATATAATATTAAAATAAATAAAGAGACTGTCATTCAACAAGGTCTGCCAAAGTGAAAGATAGCAAGGCTTGCCAAAGAGAAACAAGCAAGGCCTGCCAGCATGAACAATATCCGCGGATGAACAGTAAAAACAGACTAGTTAAAACTTCTCTTGTAAGCCAAAGACTAGATATTTTATTATTAACTTATCTAGTAAGCCAAACATGTGTGGCTGATTTTGTAAACTAGATTTGCTATATATTTGTTTGTAGCCACAAGTGTAAAGATATGAGAGTGAGGGAGTACACCTAAGAAATTCTAAGTAACTATCTGGTCCCATTAAAATGTGTATATAAATACAGCCTTACGTGTATGACTAGGTACACCTAAGAAATTCTAAGAGCATCTCCAGCCATAGTTACTTTTAACTCTAAAATAGAGTAAAATACAGTATCTGATAATAGAGGCATAATTTTTAATTAAAAAATGGCTCCTTAACTTATATTTTTTTAAATAATTGTTTTTTCTAAAATGAAACACTTATTCATATGAATATAATTATTATTTCTTTTGCTGAAAAGGTTTTTAAAATTATTTTAGCTTTAAGAAGGTCCTTTAGAACCCTAGTATCACTGGCAGTCTGAAAAACACAAAAGAAACACCGCAAGCAAGTAAAATCATTCATGAGGCTAGTGGCGGAGACCAAGGACTGCCACCCTTGGCCAATTTTAAAGGGATTAAGATCACAGTCATTATGCCATGTATAACTAACTAGGTATACCTAATCAATTCTAACTAACTATCTGGTCCCACTAAAATGTGTATATAAATACAACCCTACGTGTATAACTGGGTACACCTAAGAAATTAAGAGCATCTCCACCATAGTTACTTTTAACTCTAAAATAGAGTAAAATACAAGATCTCGATAATAGAGGCATAATTTTTAATTTAAAAATTGCTCTTTAACTTGTTTTTTTACCGTAGTTTTTTTTTTAAATGAAATACACTTATTCATATGAATAGAATTTTTATTTCTTTTGCTGCAAAGGTTTTTAAAATTATTTTAGCTTTAAGAAAGTCCTTTAGAACCCTAGTATCATTGGCGGTCTGAAAAACACAAAAGAAACACCGCAAGCAAGTAAAATCATTCATGAGGCTAATGGCAAGCGGAGAGCAAGGACTGCCACCGCTTGGCCAATTTTAAAGGGATTAAGATCACAGGCTGTTGCGTTGCCATGTATAACTAACTAGGTACACCTAAGCAATTCTAACTAACTATCTGGTCCCATTAAAATGTGTATATAAATACATCCCTACTTGTATAACTGGGTACACCTAAGAAATTTAAGAGCATCTCCACCATAGCTATTTTTAACTCTAAAATAGAGTAAAATACGATATCGATAATGGAGGCATAATTTTTAATTTAAAATTGCTCTTTAACTTGTTTTTACCGTAGTTTTTTTTTTAAATGAAATACACTTATTCATATGAATAGAATTTTTATTTCTTTTGCTGCAAAGGTTTTAAAATTATTTTAGCTTTAAGAAAGTCCTTTAGAACCCTAGTATCATTGGCGGTCTGAAAAACACAAAAGAAACACCAAGCAAGTAAAATCATTCATGAGGCTAATGGCAAGCGGAGAGAAAGGACTGCCACCGCAGCCAATTTTAAAGGGATTAAGATCATAGGCTGTTGCGTTGCCATGTATAACTAACTAGGTACACCTAAGCAATTCTAACTAACTATCTGGTCCCATTAAAATGTGTATATAAATACATCCCTACTTGTATAACTGGGTACACCTAAGAAATTCTAAGAGCATCTCCAGCCATAGCTATTTTTAACTCTAAAATAGAGTAAAATACAGTATCTGATAATAGAGGCATAATTTTTAATTTAAAAACGTCTCTTTAACTTGCTTTTTTTTTTACCGTATGTTTTTTTAAATGAAATACACTTATTCATATGAATAGAATTTTTATTTCTTTTGCTGCAAAGGATTTGAAAATTATTTTAGCTTTAAGAGGGTCCTTTAGAACCCTAGTATCACTGGCAGGTCTGAAAAACACAAAGAGAAACACCGGCAAGCAAGTAAAACCATTCTCAGGCTAATGGCAAGCAGAGAGCAAGGACTGCCACCGCTTGTCCAATTTTAAAGGGATTAAGATCCCCTGCCGATCACAGACTGTTGCGTTGCCGTGTATAACTAACTAGGTACACCTAAGCAATTCTAACTAACTATCTGGTTCCATTAAAATGTGTATATAAAAACATCCCTACTTGTATAACTGGGTACACCTAAGAAATTCTAAGAGCATCTCCAGCCATAGCTATTTTTAACTCTAAAATAGAGTAAAATACAGTATCTGATAATAGAGACTTAATTTTTAATTTAAAAATGGCTCTTTAACTTATTTTTTTTACCGTAGATTTTTTTTTATAAAATAAATACACTTATTCATATGAATAGAATTTTTATTTCTTTTGCTGCAAAGGTTTTTAAAATTATTTTAGCTTTAAGAAGGTCCGTTTGAACCCTAGTATCACTAGCATGTCTGAAAAACACAAAAAGAAACACCGGCAAGCAAGTAAAATCATTCGCAGGCTAATGGCAAGCGGAGAGCAAGGAATGCCACCGCTTGGCCAATTTTAAAGGGATTAAGATCATAGGCTGTTGCGTTGCCATGTATAACTAACTAGGTACACCTAATCAATTCTAACTAACTATCTGGTTCTATTAAAATGGGTATATAAATACATCCCTACGTGTATAACTGAGTACACCTAAGAAATTCTAAGAGCATCTCCAGCCATAGCTATTTTTAACTCTAAAATAGAATAAAATCTGATATCGATAATAGAGACTTAATTTTAATTTAAAATGGCTCTTTAACTTATTTTTACCGTAGATTTTTTTTATAAAATAAATACACTTATTCATATGAATAGAATTTTTATTTCTTTTCTGCAAAGGTTTTAAAATTATTTTAGCTTTAAGAAGGTCCTTTAGAACCCTAGTATCACTAGCATGTCTGAAAAACACAAAAGAAACACCGCAAGCAAGTAAAATCATTCGCAGGCTAATGGCAAGCGGAGAGCAAGGACTGCCACCGCTTGTCCAATTTTAAAGGGATTAAGATCATAGGCTGTTCGTTGCCATGTATAACTAACTAGGTACACCTAATCAATTCTAACTAACTATCTGGTTCCATTAAAATGTGTATATAAATACATCCCTACGTGTATAACTGAGTACACCTAAGAAATTCTAAGAGCATCTCCAGCCATAGCTATTTTTAACTCTAAAATAGAATAAAATACAGCATCCGATAATAGAGGCATAATTTTTAATTTAAAAATGGCTCTTTAACTTATTTTTTTACCGTAGTTTTTTTTTTAAAATAAATACACTTATTCATATGAATAGAATTTTTATTTCTTTTGCTGCAAAGGTTTTTAAAATTATTTTAGCTTTAAGAAGGTCCGTTAGAACCCTAGTATCACTGGCATGTCTGAAAAACACAAAAGAAACACCGCCAAACAAGTAAAATCATTAGCGGGCTAATGGCGGAGAGCAAGGAATGCCACCGCAGCCAATTTTAAAGGGATTAAGATCATAGGCTGTTGCGTTGCCATGTATAATTAACTAGCTACACCTTATCAATTCTTACTAACTATCTGTTTCCATTAAAATGTGTATATAAATACATCCCTACGTGTATAACTGGGTACACCTAAGAAATTTTAAGAGCATCTCCAGCCATAGCTATTTTTAACTCTAAAATAGAGTAAAATACAAGATCTGATAATAGAGGCATAATTTGACTTGATAAAAATGGCTCTTTAACTTTTTTTTTTTAATAATTGTTTTTTCTAAAATGAAACACTTATTTATGAATAAAATTTTTATTTCTTTTGCTGCAAATTTTTTTAAAATTACTTTAGCTTTAAGAAGGTCCGTTAGAACCCTAGTATCACTGGCAGGTCTGAAAAACACAAAAAGAAACACCTTCAAGCAAGTAAAATCATTAGCGGGCTAATGGCAAGCGGAGAGCAAGGACTGCCACCGCTTGGCCAATTTTAAAGGGATTAAGATCCCTGCCGATCCATGATTTGTTGCGTTGCCGTGTATAACTAACTAGGTACACCTAAGCAATTCTAACTAACTATCGGTTCCATTAAAATGTGTATATAAAACATCCCTACTTGTATAGCTGGGTACACCTAAGAAATTCTAAGAGCATCTCCACCATAGCTATTTTTAACTCTAAAATAGAGTAAAATCTGATATCGATAATAGAGACTTAATTTTAATTTAAAATGGCTCTTTAACTTATTTTTACCGTAGATTTTTTTATAAAATAAATACACTTATTCATATGAATAGAATTTTTATTTCTTTTGCTGCAAAGGTTTTTAAAATTATTTTAGCTTTAAGAAGGTCCGTTTGAACCCTAGTATCACTAGCATGTCTGAAAAACACAAAAAGAAACACCGCCAAACAAGTAAAATCATTCGCAGGCTAATGGCAAGCGGAGAGCAAGGAATGCCACCGCAGCCAATTTTAAAGGGATTAAGATCATAGGCTGTTCGTTGCCATGTATAACTAACTAGGTACACCTAATCAATTCTAACTAACTATCTGGTTCTATTAAAATGGGTATATAAATACATCCCTACGTGTATAACTGAGTACACCTAAGAAATTCTAAGAGCATCTCCAGCCATAGCTATTTTTAACTCTAAAATAGAATAAAATACAAGATCGATAATAGAGGCATAATTTTTAATTTAAAATGGCTCTTTAACTTTTTTAATAATTGTTTTTCTAAAATGAAACACTTATTTATGAATAAAATTTTTATTTCTTTTGCTGCAAAGGTTTTTAAAATTATTTTAGCTTTAAGAAGGTCCGTTAGAACCCTAGTATCACTGGCATGTCTGAAAAACACAAAAAGAAACACCGCCAAACAAGTAAAATCATTCGCAGGCTAATGGCAAGCGGAGAGCAAGGAATGCCACCGCTTGGCCAATTTTAAAGGGATTAAGATCACAGGCTGTTGCGTTGCCATGTATAATTAACTAGCTACACCTTATCAATTCTTACTAACTATCTGTTTCCATTAAAATGTGTATATAAATACATCCCTACGTGTATAACTGGGTACACCTAAGAAATTTTAAGAGCATCTCCAGCCATAGCTATTTTTAACTCTAAAATAGAGTAAAATACAAGATCTGATAATAGAGGCATAATTTGACTTGATAAAAATGGCTCTTTAACTTTTTTTTTTTAATAATTGTTTTTTCTAAAATGAAACACTTATTTATGAATAAAATTTTTATTTCTTTTGCTGCAAATTTTTTTAAAATTACTTTAGCTTTAAGAAGGTCCGTTAGAACCCTAGTATCACTGGCAGGTCTGAAAAACACAAAAAGAAACACCTTCAAGCAAGTAAAATCATTCGCAGGCTAATGGCAAGCGGAGAGCAAGGACTGCCACCGCTTGGCCAATTTTAAAGGGATTAAGATCCCCTGATCCGCGGTGTTTGCGTTGCCATGTATAACTAACTAGGTACACCTAAGCAATTCTAACTAACTATCTGGTCCCATTAAAATGTGTATATAAATATGAAATACATTTATTCATATGAATAGAATTATTATTTCTTTTGCTGCAAAGGTTTTTAAAATTATTTTAGCTTTAAGAAGGTCTTTTAGAACCCTAGTATCACTGGCAGGTCTGAAAAACACAAAATGAAACACTGACAAGACAGTAAAATCATTCGGGTTATACCTAAGTTATGGGCAAAATATAAACTTCCAATCTATCGGCAAGGTAAGACATTTTGATAGCAGGAAACAGTAGAACAAAAGAAACAGCAAAAAAGGACTGATAAACGTGTGTTTCCTTGTCCGTTTAGCTTTACAAAATACGCTGCACGGATTTTCTACTTAATTTTTCCATCTATGATGTCTGTTACAACTGTGGGATCCCACATATTCGCACCTTCTTTTGTTGTTGTTAAATACATCTCCACAGCTTGTTTTTCCCTCACTTCGGCCATCTTGGCATCGTTAAGATGTATGGCTTTTAAATCAACCCCCAGCATTAGACACTCAAGGAATTTTAGTGCATAAACTCCACAGTCCCCATATGGAGATCTTGCTCGTGGAACCCCATCACGTTCACATTCGATTTTAAAAGGGTTAAGATCCACAGATGGCTGTTCTTCCTCACTAGTGTACATATAAATCGCGTAGGGAACCATAAAAGCAAACAGCTCCGCCTGTTTCTTTAACGCAATATCACCAGGCGTACGCCTCCCACTATCATAGAGTTTGACAGTTGGATCTGGAATGGAAATTACCATGGCTACCCAATGAGTGTTATTGTTCACATTAAGACAGGAGAAGATCGTATCCACATCGCCCTTCCACAACTTATATGTTCTAGCATATCGTGGAAAAACTTCGTGGTTGTAACTATAGGTCCCTCCAGGATGTATTGAAGATTTTTGCCACTCCTTGTAGTTATGTACCCACATCATCTGGAACGTTACGTCCAAAATAGCAATCTTTGAGGATGGGAACATACCTTGCTGTTGTTGGAATCGTAATCTATAAAAATTCAAAGCTGCGTCCATGTGCTACAAAAGGAATGAAAATATATAAGAGTACCAAAAATGACCTAGGTATGTGTCAAATCTAAGATCTCTTACCAAGTCTTCCAACCAAGCCCTCGGCTTCAGAAATACGTCGAAGAACTCACTGGCACTTTTCTCGAGCCAATTGGATAAATGGAATCACTGCGTGAAAATGAGAAATAAAGTTCGCGTGGTATATGAACCTCTATAGAAGCCACTTGATACTTTACCAGTTGTTTCTAAAAGTGGTTAGCGCTGTAATATCTGAAGCTGCAGCTGGAGCATATACTACCTCCTCCAGTTGGTTTAACGTGAATGGCTTCACATATCTGTTTACTACCCCCTTAACTTGGGTATCATCAAGTAAAAATGGGCTTCTGAGGTTCTGCGCCAAGACATGGATCCTACTGTCTTGAAACCTAGGAGGGGGATTGTTTGCCTGAGGAAGCATTTTTTTTTCATCTTTCTCTCTAACACTTGAAGCTCCAAGTCTTTAGAAGGCAAGATAATGGTGACATCAGCAGATGAAGTGGTTTCAAAATGGTCTGTTTTCTCCTTCGGCGTGAAAGGATGTGGGTAAGTTAAATCGTTTGACTCTGACGATAGTGCAATAGCCCTTTCATAATCTGGTTCCTTGTTAGAATCTGAAGCCGCTTCAACCTTTGGAGTTAACAAGCGTTGATCCTGTTTCTTTGAAGGCTCGGCTTTCTCCAGTAAGTAAGATTGATTTATATCCTGCAAGAGTCCATCTACTATGTCTTCTCCTGCATTCTCTGCCTATGGGTTGTCTGGGCGACCCCTTGTTGTTTGTGGTGCACACTCTTCAACATCTATGCCTTCGCCCACATCTTCCAGGTCCTCGCCTATGCCTGCTCCTGCATTATCGTCTGGGTGAACTTCCCCGACTGGTTTTTCTTCTTTTTTCTCTTCTTCTTTTTCCGGGACCTGGGGTCCACCAATTCCTTGTGCTGTAGTCTCTCCTATGCTGCCTTCTAATTTCTGTGACAGAAAACAACAATAATCATAGGGGATAAGAAACATCACATATTGTTGCCTTGCCACTGATTACTGAAACGAATGACATACTTCTGGTATTAGCTGGTTTTGCTGGATGCTTTGTGTTAGAAAACCGATCGTTTTCGACTATTTTGACTTGATAAATTTCTTCCAGCTGAGTGACTCGACATGCTAGATTATCCATGGTAATACCAGTAGGAGATTGAAAAATTGCTGAGACCAGTCCACTATTGATTAGCTTTTCCACTGCCTCCACTCTTTCAGTCAACTCCTGAACCAAATGTTTTACGGACTGCGTCCGTTGTATAAAATATTTTCCTTCATCATCATCGCTTTCTACTTGGTCTTTATTTTCTGCAATGTCACCAGAGTTTTCACCTCCATCTCCTACGTTTTCTTGCTCTCTGCTTGCCAACTTCTTTGATTTCTTCGATTTCCGCTGGCTTGCAACGCGCCTACGCTTGTTACATTTAATCAGTGTCAATGGGTACTCCAGGAAGGCCTACCAAGTAATGGTACTCAGGGATTTTTCTTGGTGAAGGAACTCCAAAAGATTGTTAATCTCAGGATCATCATCTTGGTGTTCCCAAACAAGATGAACTTCATTCATGATTCGCGGACACATACAAGTTACCTATACAACAAATTACACAAAGTGGTTGTAAAGAGAAATTAAAATACAAAGTTTTGATGACTCCATACGATGTTAACATACCTTCGCGTTTTGTAATATATTACCCAAGGGGAGCTTTCCATTCTCACCTTTGAACCTCAGTAAGCATAGACCATTTGACCTGATAGGACAACCAATTGCTTCTCCAAGACAGGGTATATAAGCGTACGCCCAGATCTGAATAACTTGCGAGCATGCTTGCAGACATAACAGCCCTGCTTGATGTCACCACTCTCTGTTTTGGTCTTAATCTGGTTGACAAGTTCAACAAAAGCCACTCTTCCCGGGGATATTGCTCGAAAATCTCCAAATCCATAAGCAGCTTCGCTTTAGCAGGAGGGATAGCTTCTCTTCGATCAAGGCCAAGTAAACCGCCTGTCAAGATGGCCAAATAACACAGCCTAATCTGGTCTTCCCTGGACCAGGATTTGCAAACTTCAGGAGATTGACAGAGTGCAAGTACGTCCTCAGAGCTTGGGGTTGAGCGGGGTGTTTCAGTTTGAACAGCCCCAAGCGATTACTTTTCTCCACATCTTCCACTACCATTCTATTAGGTATTGGATCACAGTTTAAACCTTTGATATCTTCAAACTCAAATAACGAGAAACGGGCAGGCTGTTTTTCTATAGAAACGGGCAGGCTGTTTTTCTATCAAAAACCAAAGCTCATGTTGTTTTTTGCAAAAGAGTTGTCTTGAAAGAATCTAATGAACCAATTTTGAGCTCCATGCGAACTCCAGATTCACGTACTTGATAATTACCCCGAGTGGAGAGTTTTCAACATACTCCCACACTTCAGCACTAACTACATCTTTGACTGCTTTCATGGTCTTGAAAGTAAAGCTGTAATTTATAAAATTCTTTGGATTTGGCCTCGTTTGTCCGAAAACAAACTTCAAGGGAACGCCATAGTATTCACCTATTGGCAATAATATCAGGAGAAGCACCGGTTGAAAGAAAAGCAAGTAAGCAAGGCTTGCCTGTACTCGCAGGGCTATGTAAAACAAAACATTTGAAAAAGCGAAGGTTTTATCAGACAAATTACATAGAAACACCAACACAAGTTTATAACCAAACAAATTACACAGAAACAGAGACCAGAAAGGCCCAGGCTTGCGTGTCCTGGGAATGCTTGGTAAAGCAGAAATTTTGAAAAACTTTGCTCGAACAATGAGCATAGAAACCCTAACACAAGTTTATAATCAAACAAATTACACAGAAACAGAGACCAAAAGATTACCTCCATGACATAAAAGTCCGAAGCAGATGTTTCCCTGGTAGGGTTATCCAGAAGACGCTGAAGTGAAGAGGGCGAAAAAGTTGAGAAGGAGAAAGCGGTTGAAAGAAGCAGGGCTTGCGTGTCCTGAGAATGGCTTGCCTGTACTTTCGCAGGGCTATGTAAAGCAAAACATTTGAAAAAGCGAAGGTTTTATCAGACTTACTGAGGGCGACAAAATTGAGGACGACACAATTGAGGAGGGAGAAGAACCAGTTGAAATAAGCAGGGCTTGCGTGTCCTGGAAATGGCTTGCCTGTACCTCGCAGGGCTTGCTACTAATGGCAGATCGGAAAAATAGGATAAGCCCAGCTACATTAAGGGCCCATAGAAATATAATAAAGTAATAGTAAATTGAATTTACTCTCTATTGTAATCCACGTGTCAGTGCAGAATCATTTAGATGTTAATCCCTTTATTAAAGATACAACAAATTAAAATACACTTATTCTTATGAATATAATGAAATACACTTATTTAGATGTTAATCCCTTTATTAAAATATCTGCCAGTGTTTTTCTAAAAATGTAATACACTTATTCATATGAATATAATTATTATTTCTTTTGCTGCGATAGTTTTTAAAATTATTTTAGCTTTAAGAAGGTCGTTTAGAACCCTAGTCTCACGGCAGGTCTGAAAAATACAAAAGAAACACCGGGCAAGTAAAATCATTAGCAGGCTAATGGCAAGCGAAGAGCAAGGACTGCCACCACTTGGCCAATTTTAAAGGGATTAAGATCCCTGCCGATCCGAGCTGTTTGTAGCCATGTACTATAACTAACTAGGTACACCTAAGAAATTCTAAGTAACTATCTGGTCTCATTAAAATGTGTATATAAATACATCCCTACGTGTATAACTGGGTACACCTAAGAAATTCTAAGAGCATCACCAGCCATAGCTATTTTTAACTCTAAAATAGAGTTAAGGCCAGGCCCATGTGAACTATAAATATAATAAAATAATAGTAAATTGACGACGGAGATGTTTGTAACAATTGAAAAAACTTGAAAACATGTTAAAAAAAAGAAAAATGAACTTGAAAACAGTAAAACCGCAAGGGTTGCTAAATTTGGTTTATGCTATCTAACACATACTGTATGGTATCTAACGCATATCTTCAAAATCCTGCCTTGTTTCATCGTACATCTCTGCAACAAGTTTCCTCCTCATTATCGACATATTAGAATCACGAAGATGTTCATCCGCAAATGGTACACCCATTACTAGACACTCAAGGAATTTTAGTGCATAAACTCCACAGTCCCCATATGGAGATCTTGCTCGTGGAACCCCATCCGTTACAAACTGGATGGAATACGTGGCTGTGTCCATAACCTGCTTAACTTAAGCATCAGAGAAAGTATACAAGACGGAAGGAATCATGTGAGCAAAAGGTATCGCCACCTCCTTGATAGTCTCCTTGTCAATCAAATCGGTCGAACTATCATAGATTTTGATAGTCCGGTCCGGGAAAGAAATGACCATCAACACCCAGTGACAGTTATCTACCATCAGAACTGAATATAGTGTATGGACATCTCTTCCCCATTGCTTCCGGTTGGGCTAATCGTTGGTCTCTTACCGATGTAGTAATCATTTGCTCCGTAGGTATTTTCGACTGATCTCTTAACCACCCTTGTACCTACTACTACACCACGTTGGGAATACTGCATCCATAATTGCAATCCTTGGAGATATGAAATCACTTGGATTTTGGAGAACCTTAGTCTGTACATCGCTAAAGTGCGTCAAGTTCCTATACAAGAGGATATAATAAGCTTAGAATTACGTACACATAGCGAGGGTATTAAGAACCTCTTTGACTTACAGTAAATGACAACCAACCCCTCGGCTTATGAAATCTTTTGAAAAAATCTTTGGCCATCAAGACATCACCAGGCGGATATGTGGAATCTCCTCTGCCGAAGACCGACAGCTACATCAAGTTAGACGAAGTTTTTTTTTTTTAGAAAGGGACTTGGATAGCACAAGATATTTACTTTGTTTTTACGAAAGCGTTCAATGCCTTAACCTTTGCTTTATCAACTGGGCCATACACAACCAAGTAGTTAGTATTTTATTTTTCGGACAATGCCGCAACCCTTGCACTCTTCCTAATGATGTTGGATGAGGCTTTGTGGGGTTTATCTTCATTTCCCGTAAGTTGTTGGACCTTTGCATCATCAAGTGACTTCAGCTGATTATCTCCTGTACCAACTACTAAAGTTTTGGAGCATTTAGCGCAAGAGTTTTCGCGGATTCATTTACAATGTCCTCTTCTTCTTCCTTTGACAGACGCTGGCTTTTTCTTGTGTCGCAATCGTCCCCTATTTCTGGTTCTCTCACATCTGTGACTTTTTTTTTTGTTTCAACCATGTTCTCGCCTTCTGTGCTTGCTTCTTTATTCTGTCATTTATGGGAATGAAAAAATAACTTGCCAATGCATAATTACGAAAACAGTAACAACGTCACAGTCAAACACTTGAATGGTATTTTGACATACTGTAGGTTCGAGACTGAGATTTGGGATTCGCGCGTTTTCTTCCAAACGGATCACTCTTTCACCAGATGTACAAGCGGATCCATCTGTTCCAATGCGGCTATTCTAGATGTTAGATTTTGAAGGGTACCTCGTCTGGGCTGCATAGAAAACAATCTCTCTGGGGTCTACCTCTGTTGTATAAAGTATTTTCCTTCATCATCATTGCTTTCTACTTGGTCTTCATTTTCTGCAATGTCACCAGAGTTTTCACCTCCATCTCCTACGTTCTCTTGCTCTCTGCTTGCCAACTTCTTTGATTTCTTCGATGTCTGCTGGCTTGCAACACGCCTACGCTTGTTACATTTAATCGGTGTCAATGGGTACTCCAGGAAGGCCTACCAAGTAATGGTACTCAGGGATTTTTCTTGGCGAAGGAACTCCAAAAGATTGTTAATCTCAGGATCATCATCTTGGTGTTCCCAAACAAGATGAACTTCATTCATGATTCGCGGACACATACAAGTTACCTATACAACAAATTACACAAAGTGGTTGTCAAGAGAAATTAAAATACAAAGTTTTGATGAATCCATACGATGTTAACATACCTTCGCGTTTTGTAATATATTACCCAAGGGGAGCTTTCTATTCTCACTTGAACCTCAGTAAGCATAGACCATTTGACCTGATAGGACAACCAATTGCTTCTCCAAGACAGGGTATATAAGCGTACGCCCAGATCTGAATAACTTGCACGAACGCCTTGCAGACATAACAGCCCTGCTTGATGTCACCACTCTCTGTTTTGGTCTTAATCTGGTTGACAAGTTCAACAAAAGCCACTCTTCCCCAGGGATATTGCTCGAAAATCTCCAAATCCATAAGCAGCTTCGCTTTAGCAGGAGGGATAGCTTCTCTTCGATCAAGGCCAAGTAAACCGCCTGTCAAGATGGCCAAATAACACAGCCTAATCTGGTCTTCCCTGGACCAGGATTTGCAAACTTCAGGAGATTGACAGAGTGCAAATGCGTCCTCGAGCTTGGGGTTGAGCGGGGTGTTTCAGTTTGAACAGCCCCAAAAGCGATTACTTTTCTCCACATCTTCCACTACCATTCTATTAGGTATTGGATCACAGTTTAAACCTTTGATATCTTCAAACTCAAATAACGAGAAACGGGCAGGCTGTTTTTCTATAGAAACGGGCAGGCTGTTTTTCTATCAAAAACCAAAGCTCATGTTGTTTTTTGCAAAAGAGTTGTCTTGAAAGAATCTAATGAACCAATTTTGAGCTCCATGCGAACTCCAGATTCACGTACTTGATAATTACCCCGAGTGGAGAGTTTTCAACATACTCCCACACTTCAGCACTAACTACATCTTTGACTGCTTTCATGGTCTTGAAAGTAAAGCTGTAATTTATAAAATTCTTTGGATTTGGCCTCGTTTGTCCGAAAACAAACTTCAAGGGAACGCCATAGTATTCACCTATTGGCAATAATATCAGGAGAAGCACCGGTTGAAAGAAAAGCAAGTAAGCAAGGCTTGCCTGTACTCGCAGGGCTATGTAAAACAAAACATTTGAAAAAGGCGAAGTTTTAATCAGACAAATTACATAGAAACACCAACACAAGTTTATAACCAAACAAATTACACAGAAACAGAGACCCAGAAAGGCCCAGGCTTGCGTGTCCTGGGAATGCTTGGTAAAGCAGAAATTTTGAAAAAGGGCGAAGCTTTTATCGAACAATGAACGCAGAAACCCTAACACAAGTTTATAATCAAACAAATTACACAGAAACAGAGACCAAAAGATTACCTCCATGACATAAAAGTCCGAAGCAGATGTTTCCCTGGTAGGGTTATCCAGAAGACGCTGAAGTGAAGAGGGCGAAAAAGTTGAGAAGGGAGAAGAAACGGTTGAAAGAAGCAGGGCTTGCGTGTCCTGAGAATGGCTTGCCTGTACTCGCAGGGCTATGTAAAGCAAAACATTTGAAAAAGGCGAAGGTTTTATCAGACTTACTGAGGGCGACAAAATTGAGGGCGACACAATTGAGGAGGAGAAGAACCAGTTGAAATAAGCGGGGCTTGCGTGTCCTGGGAATGCTTGGTAAAGCAGAAATTTTGAAAAAGGCGAAGCTTTTATCGAACAATGAGCATGAAACCCTAACACAAGTTTATAATCAAACAAATTACACAGAAACAGAGACCAAAGATTACCTCCATGACATAAAAGTCGAAGCAGATGTTTCCCTGGTAGGGTTATCAGAAAGGCAGCTGAAGTGAAGAGGCGAAAAAGTTGAGAAGGGAGAAAAGCGGTTGAAAGAAGCGGGGCTTGCGTGTCCTGAGAATGGCTTGCCTGTACTCGCAGGGCTATGTAAAACAAAACATTTGAAAAAGGCGAAGGTTTTATCAGACTTACTGAGGGCGACAAAATTGAGGGCGACACAATTGAGGAGGAGAAGAACCAGTTGAAATAAGCGGGGCTTGCGTGTCCTGGGAATGCTTGGTAAAGCAGAAATTTTGAAAAAGGCGAAGCTTTTATCGAACAATGAGCATGAAACCCTAACACAAGTTTATAATCAAACAAATTACACAGAAACAGAGACCAAAAGATTACCTCCATGACATAAAAGTCCGAAGCAGATGTTTCCCTGGTAGGGTTATCCAGAAGACGCTGAAGTGAAGAGGGCGAAAAAGTTGAGAAGGGAGAAGAAACGGTTGAAAGAAGCAGGGCTTGCGTGTCCTGAGAATGGCTTGCCTGTACTCGCAGGGCTATGTAAAGCAAAACATTTGAAAAAGGCGAAGGTTTTATCAGACTTACTGAGGACGACAAAATTGAGGACGACACAATTGAGGAGGGAGAAGAACCAGTTGAAATAAGCAGGGCTTGCGTGTCCTGGAAATGGCTTGTACCTCGCAGGGCTTGCTACTAATGGCAGATCGGAAAAATAGGATAAGCCCAGCTACATTAAGGGCCCATAGAAATATAATAAAGTAATAGTAAATTGAATTTACTCTTTATTGTAATCCACGTGTCAGCGCATAATCATTTAGATGTTAATCCCTTTATTAAAGATACAACAAATTAAAATACACTTATTCTTATGAATATAATGAAATACACTTATTTAGATGTTAATCCCTTTATTAAAATATCTGCCAGTGTTTTTTCTAAAAATGTAATACACTTATTCATATGAATATAATTATTATTTCTTTTGCTGCGATAGTTTTTAAAATTATTTTAGCTTTAAGAAGGTCGTTTAGAACCCTAGTCTCACTGGCAGGTCTGAAAAATACAAAAAGAAACACTGGCAAGACAGTAAAATCATTCGCAGGCTAATGGCAAGCGAAGAGCAAGGACTGCCACCACTTGGCCAATTTTAAAGGGATTAAGATCCCCTGCCGATCACAGGCTGTTGCGTAGCCATGTACTATAACTAACTAGGTACACCTAAGAAATTCTAAGTAACTATCTGGTCCCATTAAAATGTGTATATAAATACATCCCTACGTGTATAACCGGGTACACCTAAGAAATTCTAAGAGCATCACCAGCCATAGCTATTTTTAACTCTAAAATAGAGTTAAGGGCCCATGTGAACTATAAATATAATAAAATAATAGTAAATTGACGACGGAGATGTTTGTAACAATTGAAAAAAACTTGAAAACATGTTAAAAAAAAGAAAAATGAACTTGAAAACAGTAAAACCGCAAGGGTTGCTAAATTTGGTTTATGCTATCTAACACATACTGTATGGTATCTAACGCATATCTTCAAAATCCTGCCTTGTTTCATCGTACATCTCTGCAACAAGTTTCCTCCTCATTATCGACATATTAGAATCACGAAGATGTTCATCCGCAAATGGTACACCCATTACTAGACACTCAAGGAATTTGACAGCGTAAATTCCACAGTTTCCGTGAGGGGGTTTGCTTTGCGGAACCCCCTCCGTTACAAACTGGATGGAATACGTGGCTGTGTCCATAACCTGCTTAACTTAAGCATCAGAGAAAGTATACAAGACGGAAGGAATCATGTGAGCAAAAGGTATCGCCACCTCCTTGATAGTCTCCTTGTCAATCAAATCGGTCGAACTATCATAGATTTTGATAGTCCGGTCCGGGAAAGAAATGACCATCAACACCCAGTGACAGTTATCTACCATCAGAACTGAATATAGTGTATGGACATCTCTTCCCCATTGCTTCCCGGTTGGGCTAATCGTTGGTCTCTTACCGATGTAGTAATCATTTGCTCCCGTAGGTATTTTCGACTGATCTCTTAACCACCCCTTGTACCTACTACTACACCACGTTGGGAATACTGCATCCATAATTGCAATCCTTGGAGATATGAAATCACTTGGATTTTTGGAGAACCTTAGTCTGTACATCGCTAAGGGTACGTCAAGTTCCTATACAAGAGGATATAATAAGCTTAGAATTACGTACACATAGCGAGGGTATTAAGAACCTCTTTGACTTACAGTAAATGACAACCAACCCCTCGGCTTATGAAATCTTTTGAAAAAATCTTTGGCCATCAAGACATCACCAGGCGGATATGTGGAATCTCCTCTGCCGAAGACCGACAGCTACATCAAGTTAGACGAAGTTTTTTTTTTTTAGAAAGGGACTTGGATAGCACAAGATATTTACTTTGTTTTTACGAAAGCGTTCAATGCCTTAACCTTTGCTTTATCAACTGGGCCATACACAACCAAGTAGTTAGTATTTTATTTTTCGGACAATGCATAACCCTTGCACTCTTCCTAATGATGTTGGATGAGGCTTTGTGGGGTTTATCTTCATTTCCGTAAGTTGTTGGACCTTTGCATCATCAAGTGACTTCAGCTGATTATCTCCTGTACCAACTACTAAAGTTTTGGAGCATTTAGCGCCAAGAGTTTTCAGGATTCATTTACAATGTCCTCTTCTTCTTCCTTTGACAGACGCTGGCTTTTTCTTGTGTCGCAATCGTCCCCTATTTCTGGTTCTCTCACATCTGTGACTTTTTTTTTTGTTTCAACCATGTTCTCGCCTTCTGTGCTTGCTTCTTTATTCTGTCATTTATGGGAATGAAAAAATAACTTGCCAATGCATAATTACGAAAACAGTAACAACGTCACAGTCAAACACTTGAATGGTATTTTGACATACTGTAGGTTCGAGACTGAGATTTGGGATTCGCGCGTTTTCTTCCAAACGGATCACTCTTTCACCAGATGTACAAACGGATCCATCTGTTCCAATGCGGCTATTCTAGATGTTAGATTTTGAAGGGTACCTACGTCTGGACGCTGCATAGAAAACAATCTCTCTGGGGTCTACCTCTGTTGTATAAAGTATTTTCCTTCATCATCATTGCTTTCTACTTGGTCTTCATTTTCTGCAATGTCGCCAGAGTTTTCACCTCCATCTCCTACGTTTTCTTGCTCTCTGCTTGCCAAATTCTTTGATTTCTTCGATGTCTGCTGGCTTGCAACACGCCTACGCTTGTTACATTTAATCGGTGTCAATGGGTACTCCGGGAAGGCCTGCCAAGTAATGGTACTCAGGGATTTTTCTTGGCGAAGGAACTCCAAAAGATTGTCAATCTCAGGATCCTCATCTTGGTGTTCCCAAAAAGGATGAACTTCATTCATGCTTCGCGGACACATACAAGTTACCTATACAACAAATTACACAAAGTGGTTGTCAAGAGAAATTAAAATACAAAGTTTTGATGAATCCATACGATGTTAACATACCTTCGCGTTTTGTAATATATTACCCAAGGGGAGCTTTCTATTCTCACTTGAACCTCAGTAAGCATAGACCATTTGACCTGATAGGACGACCAATTTCTTCTCCAAGACAGGGTATATAAGCGTACGCCCAGATCTGAATAACTTGCACGAACTCCTTGCAGACATAACAGCCCTGCTTGATGTCACCACTCTCTGTTTTGGTCTTAATCTGGTTGACAAGTTCAACAAAAGCCACTCTTCCCCAGGGATACTGCTCGAGAATCTCCAAATCCATAAGTAGCTTCGCTTTAGCAGGAGGGATAGCTTTTCTTCGATCAAGGCCAAGTAAACCGCCTGTCAAGATGGCCAAATAACACAGCCTAATCTTGTCTTCCCTGGACAAGGATTTGCAAACTTCAGGAGATTGACAGAGTGCAAGTACGTCCTCAGAGCTTGGGGTTGAACGGGGGTGTTTCAGTTTGAACAGCCCCCAAAAACGATTACTTTTCTCCACATCTTCCACTACCATTCTATTAGGTATTGGATCACAGTTTAAACGTGTGATATCTTCAAACTCAAATAACGAGAAACGGGCAGGCTGTTTTTCTATCAAAAACCAAAGCTCATGTTGTTTTTTTGCAAATGAGTTGTATTGAAAGAATGTAATGAACCCATTTTGAGCTCCATGCGAACTCCAGATTCACGAACTTGATAATTACCCCGAGTGGAGAGTTTTCAACATACTCCTGCACTTCAGCACTAACTACATCTTTGACTGCTTTCACGGTCTTGAAAGTAGAGCTGTAATTTATAAAATTCTTTGGATTTGGCCTCGTTTAGTCAGAAAACAAACTTTGAGGAGCATGCATAGTATTCACCTTTTGGCAATAATATCAGGCGAGGCCAAATTAGGAAAATTTGGTAATCTAAAAATTAAGAAAAAGGCGAAGAAGAAGCTAAAATTAAGTTTTTCGAATCCTTCACCTTATGCCAAGAAGAAGCCAAACTTCGCTGAGATCGCCCGATGGGTACTGATGAATACAAGATCTGTAACGGGAGAAGAAGAACAGAAGTGGAATTGAAGACGAAAACTAGAACTTAAATGTAAGGCACGTGACTCCTCCACCGTTCTGTCAAAAAGCTTACAATATCTTTTTCACCCTTAATGATTTCAAGCGAAACAGAGGAGAGTATTGGCAAGCCATCAGCTGAGTATTGGCAAACCATCAGCTGCGTATTGGGCTGATTTAGGTAATGAGCCCATGAAGCTGCTGATTTTTTGAGACATAATCACTATTACCGCCAGCATGTCAATTTGTATATTTTTAACGCCAATTTGATGTCGGTTTGAGTTTTGTTGAGATATATCAAAACGAAATTGATTTCTGAAATGAGACCTTTACCAATCTAAAATTCAAATTTTAAAAATTTCGAGATTTAGGGTTTTGGGATCCATGGTCCGCAAAAAGACGAAGCCGATCAATTTTACCGTCAACCAGCGGGATCTCATGGGCGGTCAGACGGTTGAACCCCCAGGTACGTTTGTTAGTGAAATATTACAAATGCCGCAGAACAGACGACACGACAGTAACCCAGCGATAGCTCATGAGACGGTATGTAGCTGAGAGTATAAACTAACATATAATTTTAGAGAGTATTAGCCGGACGTAGAACTAGGAAAAACTACAGAGTTCGCTATTGAACTCTAATAATTGTGTTTCAGGTGGATGGAAAAGAACCAGTGCAACCAAGGCGGATGTTCTTTAATCCGACAGAGTATACGAAACAAATCAAGCTCTCTACAAGGTGTTACATCGAAAAGGCAGTCAATACACTGAATGCTTTAAAAGTCCCGCTTAGAGCAGACGAGAGGAGATGGTTTGAGATGCACGATCAATTTAAACACTTCTTCCACATGCCCTTAGAGAAACACCACAAGGTTATGGGAATGTGGATGTGCTTACTTCGAACTGTATGTACAGAGAAGAAAAAGGAAGTCTGGTTCTTAGTCAATGGGACTCCCATCCGATATTCACTCAGAGAACACGCGCTGATATATGGTTTAAACTGTCAGCGTTATCCGCAAAACTATGAACAGTTGGGCGGCTTAGATTTTGCGAGAAGACACTTTTCCGAAGGAAGTAGAATGGCATATGAAGATGTGGAAGAGAAGCTGCGGCAAATGGAAGCATTTCCAGATAGGTTGAAGATGTGGGTACTCTACTTCTTATCTAGCATTCTTATAGGAAAGAGCAGGACCGGAGACAAAGCACCCTCCGTGGAGCACTTTTTTGTAAGAGCCGTGAATGATCGTGAGATGTGTAGGACGTTTCCTTGGGGAAGATTATCATTTGATCAAAATATGAGGGATATCGTACGTGCAATGGATCACTTTGGTGGAGTTGTCAGCAAAGGTGGGTTCACGTTTCCAAGTTTCTGTACTTCTTTGGAGCTTCTACCGTTTGAAGCAATTCCACAGTTGAAGAAGAAATTTCGTGAACTTCGTAGAGGACGATGCACAGAGAGCAGTTGTCCTTGGATGTGCAAGTCTCAGTACATACCAAATGCCATGACAGGATTTCCACTTTCGGACATAAATAAAGCACTTGGCAAAACAAAGGTTATCAGTAATTCTAATTCTAAACTGCTTTTAGGTTGCATAATAGGTTGTGTTATTGAATTGTTTGAAATGGTATCTAAAATGGCAGGTAATTGAAAGTATCTTGCTCCCGTCAGTTGACGAAGAATATATGCTTGAGCGAATATTCGAAGAATAAGAAGAAGAAGGCCATGATGTCGGTGATGATATTGTTGACGGATGGACACAGCGTCTCGTCACGAGTCATAAGTCAATATGGTTTGAAGATTTGTACAATAAAGATGTGGCTGCTAGGAAAGAGGAGTTAAACGGTGATTTTCCAGAAGAGCCAGCCCGAGAAGGGGTGATGAATAAAGACGAGGAGGAAGATAATATTTCGCTTCGAACTTTGATCGAAGAAGGGTTGAAGAATTCCGTCGACAAGGGGATTAAGGTGGTCATTGACAAGGTTGATGAGTTGGATAAAAGACTTAGAAAGGTGGAAGCTTTTGTGAAGGAAGCGAAAGAAAAGAGCGCAATAACAAGGGTTGGAGAACCATCGTTGGTTGAGCAGGTAACACTTTGTAATACTAGAGTTTCTCCAAATATTTACGATATCAAGTAGCCCTAGGTAATACTAAGCGTAAATACATGAATCAGAAGAGGTGGCTTTGGCATCATCCACTGCGAATGGTGAAGCTACTCGGAAGAGAAAGCGTCGGATGATGTGATCCAAAACATCTGTGGTTAAAAGGCCTTTCATATATGTTATGAAACGATCTAGTTTTTATCGGATAGACCTTTATGAGTTATGAGTTGTCATACATGATTTTCCGCAGTGATCCAAAACTGTTCCATTGCTACGAATTATAGTTGCTTTTCCGTTGCCATTAACAGGTTGTTCACTTACTAACAATCTTTAAAAGTTTAATGATTATAGTTAGTTATTTCCAATGGTGCTTCATTCTGAAGCAATTTATGCTCCAATGGTGCTTCATTTCTTCTTTTTTTGAAGCAGCACTTTCTAAATTATAAATTGGCCCTTAAGTTTTATTTATTCTTATCTTTTGCCAAAATGAATTAAACCATTGGAGTAAGATGTGCTTCATTTTGCTGCTTCATTCTGAAGCAATTTATGCTCCAATGGTGCTTCATTTCTTTTTTTTTTGAAGCAGCACTTTCTAAATTATAAATTGGCCCTTAAGTTTTATTTATTCTTATCTTTTGCCAAAATGAATTAAACCATTGGAGTAAGATGTGCTTCATTTTGCTGCTTCATTCGAAGCAATTTATGCTCAATGGTGCTTCATTTCTTCTTTTTTGAAGCAGCACTTTCTAAATTATAAATTGGCCCTTAAGTTTTATTTATTCTTATCTTTTGCCAAAATGAATTAAACCATTGGAGAAAAATGTGCTTCATTTTGCTGCTTCATTTTGAATAAAGTGAAATTTTGAAACAAAAAATGAAGCAAAACCATTGGAGATGTTAATCTCAAATACAACTTTAAATATATTTGTAAGTAAAATTAACGTTGGGAGATACATTGAATCTATTCCACACTTTTGCATTTCAAATTTAACAAGATAACCTCCAACTAAAAGGTTTGTATATATTATTGTCTCTCCTTACACAAGAAAGATCTTAAGAGTAAAACACATCTCTCCTTACACAAAAAGCAGGGTAATTTCGTCCACAAAAAAAAAACAGCTTGTCAAAGTGTGTCAAAGATCTATAAGTTGTAACCCTTTTAGATAAACCAAAGACAGCTTGTGTCACTTTGATGCTCCTTCTATCTGCAGTCAACTCAACTACCTATTGCAATCACCCCATCTCTCTCTCTATCTCTCCAAATCCTTAAAACTTGAAACAAAACGTAGATAATGGAACAATTCCCTGTTACCACCCTACCTGACGAAATCCAAGCCTCAGTGGCCGAGCGTGTGGGCGCTAACTCCGTTGCAGATCTTTATCGATTGGGAGCAACATGCAAGTCTATGAAGGAACTAACAGACCGGGCCGGAGTTTACGCAGCTTTAGATGTCTTTACCTTCCCTTCCCACTTACAGATGTCTGACGGGGTGATACAAGCTTGCACGCTAATGGAAACCCGAGTATACTTTTCTTAAAGGGTGTACAGGTGTTCTACACGTTCGACCTCCAAGATGAAGGACTTGGTTTGATTAAGAGAGCAGCAGATGCAGGATTCGAGCGGGCTTTGTACACCTATGCAATGACACAGAAGGTGTTTTGGAACAATGAGGAGCATTTATCTTGTTTCACTAGGGAATCTGTTGAAAGAATAGGCAAGAGTGTTAGATCTCTAGACTGGGGGTGTGGTAGCTCTCACACCGATGTGTTTCGGACGAAGAAGTATTCATGTCAAAGGTAATACCGTTGTTCTATAATTGCAAATGTACTCCATTGCTGGAACGAGATTGGGATCTTTGGCACATTGAGGACAGTAAGGGTAAAAATTTGTGTGACCAATGCTTTTGGATCAAAGAATTAGGTCTTTTTTACCGTGATTTTAAGCCGATGATCACTAGGCCTTGGTGATTCATCTCTTTGTTTGTTAAATACCTCCTTTTGTTTGGAATGTAAACAACTTTCCTCCTTTTAGTTGTAATATAAACAGCTTTCCTCCTTTCGTATCGTACCAATACTAAAAAAATTAGGAGTGGGTGGAATCAGTCTGGGTTTCCTTCGGTTTAAGAATTATTTACGGTTTAAGTTTAATTTGGGTCCCCATTAGAATAGGTCGGATTGAAGTCCGGTACAACCAGGTTCAACTCGTAAATAACTCAACTTTCTTACGGTTTTGGTCTTTTACATTTAGTATCATATATATAATGGGTTGAAAATGCAGTATACGAAGAAGTCGTAGATGCGTTACCTAGAGTTGGTAACCTTGAAACAGAACTGAGCAATGTGAAAGATGTTGTTGAAGATCTCAAGTGTGTGATTCATGAGATGAACGATGGGTTAGTATGTCAGAAAGAGAAGTTAAGAAGTTTAAAGTGATAAGAAAGACTCTTTTGGTGCTTATTTTGTCCTTGAGTATGGCGATGGTTTTTGTTGGCAAAGGTGAAGAGAAGAACTTCACTAGTTTGTAGTGTAAAATACACTAATATTAAGTTATGTAGTTGAAGGGATTAAATTATCTTCTATTTTACGTTATTCGTTATTGGACATAGAAATGCTGAGTTTACAATGTGGATCATTATTATGTTATAAGCATTAACTTAATTTACAAATATTAACGTAATTGTTCAACATTGCTTAAACAAAAACATTAAGATACATTGTCCAACCATCGAATAAAAAACCATTAACTTACTTGTTCAACATAACTTAAATAAAAAGGAGTTTCGATAAAGAGAGATTCAACATAATCAAGACGATACTTTAGTTTCCAACACCACCATCACTTTGATGAGTGTTCATCCGATTCAAGTGCGAAGAAGAACCTGCGTTTAAAGTTATAACCAAATAAGAAATGAGAAAATATGCTTTCTTGATAGGAATATATGCTTAACATACCTTTCTCGTAGCGTGTTAACTTCAGGTACATCAGGGTTCCACAGTACCTGGTTGTATTCGTGCATACCTATAAGAAAAACTAAAATTGGAGGTAAATTAATACATATCAATGCAGTCTGCAATTTAACCGAATGAAGATGAACAAAATAATACCATCTGGGAATTGATTAATATGCCAAAATCGTAATAAGCAAATTTCAGGATCTCCAGATTGTTGACAACGAACACGATTTTTCTCAACCTGAACGGCGGTGTCACCTACTGCTTGGCATTCGATAATACATTCCCTATGTATAACAAACATATTATGACAATACAGAAGATAACTATGTAGTGTTATTATACAAAACTATGAATATACCTATCATCTTCTATTTTGAAACTCAGAAATGCAATGTCGTTGATCTTTGATTCTTCATTGAAACGTAATTGGATCGGTGCACAACTAACTAATAAGCCGATAACATCTGAAATAAATGTTATAATTAAACATACACAAGATAATAACTTTTTAATGAAAAAACTGAAACGTAACTTCTTATATAGCCACGAACTATAACTTACCAACAGCAATTTGGAAGTCAAGCCTCCTATGGATAATATCAACGAAACTGGAAGGATAGAAGTACATCGAAGATGATACAGAAGGGATGGGCTTAACTATGGTTGATATAGTGAATTTGAGTTTAAAGGTGTTCTTGGTTGTCCTGGTTCTACCAACATTTGTCTTTATCTTAAAATCTTTGATAGAGTACCAATTTTGATCTCGCAAGTCATCGACAAAGTATAAGACATATTCATGTGGAATAGATGCATGAATTTTTTTCCCCTGAAACAGACGTTATACAACAATTCAAGAAAAAATTTGTACATGCTACCAAAATATTATATAAAAACAACATTATGTAGCAGAGATCTGTAAATTTAGTAACACATTACCTCAGAATCTACCAAAATCAACTTCAAGTTGTACAATCAAGGAGATGATAATTTGATTTTCCATCTTCGCAGTAGCTTAACTCGAATCAGTTGAGTATTTTCTTGACCGGGGTTCAGCGTTGACAAAGATCTATAAGTTGTCATGATGGTTCACAATAATACTGTGAAGAGAACACTTTTCACAACTATGAACCTCATATAACTAATGATACTGTGCCAAAATAGTTAAGCTAACGTTATTGGCCTGCTATTCCCTTGCAGATGGACCTTATTGCCTTGCCATCCTCTTTTCGTTATATTTCATGACTCCCAAAGCTACCCCGGTCAAGAAAACACATTTTCACAACTATGAACCTCATATAGAATAATGATAATAATACTGTGCTAAAATACTTAAGCTAACATTATTGGCCTGCTATTCCCTTGCAGATGGACCTTATTGCCTTGCCATCCTCTTTTCGTTATATTTCACGACTCCCAAAGCTATCCCGGTCAAGAGAACACATTTTCACAATTATGAACCTCATATATAATAAAAATAATACTGTGCTAAAATAGTTGATTAATGTTATGGACTGCTATTCAATTGCAGATGGAAATATTGCCTTGCCATTGTGTTTTTCGTTAAAGTTCACAACTCGCAAAGCTAAAACAATCAGCTATCTTAAAAGTATACAGTTTAATAATGCTCAGTTTTACAATATAAATTTCAACCGCTAGAAGTCTTAAAGTCAAAGCCCAAAAAGCGAAAATGTTGCATGAAACTAGGCGGAGAGCATCACATCTTCCAAACCCCAAACATATATTTTTTACATCGATTCGAGCAATTGCACCAAAAACTTTTATTTATGATCGTGGTTTTTCTTTTCCTGGTTTATAAATTCGTCCTTAAGTTTTATCTTTTTTTTCTAATCTTTAGCCGAAATGAATTATATATCTTAATATTATCCCATAAACTTCAAAATTTTTACTATTCATTACATCTAATTAGATATTTACATTGAAAAACATAAGAATATTCATTTTAAGAACATTAATTATGAATATTGGGTTGCTTTATTAGGTGGTAACTGTCCTTACGTAATGATTACGACTGCCTGAGGAGTGCAAACCAGCTGTATAGTATTGTCGAAAAGACTTCTCATTGATAAGACAATTCGAAAAAACCCTGCAGTTAGGACACTTTACATCGATTCGAGCAATTGCAATGATCGTGGTTTTTCTTTTCCTGGTTTATAAATTCGTCCTTAAGTTTTATCTTTTTTTTAATCTTTAGCCGAAATGAATTATATATCTTAATATTATCCCATAAACTTCAAAAATTTTACTATTCATTACATCTAATTAGATATTTACATTGAAAAACATAAGAATATTCATTTTAAGAACATTAATTATGAATATTGGGTTGCTTTATTGGGGGTGGTAACTGTCCTTACGGAATGATTACGACTGCCTGAGGAGTGCAAACCAGCTGTATAGTATTGTCGAAAAGACTTCTCATTGATAAGACAATTCGAAAAAAACCCTGCAGTTAGGACAGTGATATTTTAGGCTGGCGGTTGCCTTGCTGAAATATCATTGCCTTGCCATATCGTTTCCCTATGTTATGAATATCAGCGACGGAAAGCAACTTGTAATTTAAAGTTTGATGGTTTTCTATGCAAAAGAGGATAGGATAATGGATTTATATCGATAGCGTTTTGGTGAATATTGCAATCTTAGACTAAATTTAACATAATTTCAGTTGCATTCATGTATATTGAACTTTATCCATGAATCATCCACTTGCACGTTGTACAATGGTTTGGAACGGTTTACAATAACTAATTTCACACTTCGAAACCCTTACTATCACGACAGTGCTTTTTTAATCAGGCGGTTACCTTGCTGATATATCATTTCCTTGCCATTTCTTTTGATGAATTTATATCGAATGCGTTATCCTAACATTAGCATTATAATATTACACATTATATCAAGCATAACAAATCTATCTAAATTACGGTTTTTCATACGAAAGCAGGTGTGATTCAGAAACGCACATCACAAGTTTCAAAAAGAAAGCAAAGTTTGCAACTGATGACAAATTCTAGCAACGAGGACATTTGGAACTGGGAGGATTATCAGCCGAATCAGTAGGATCCTGAGAAGATGATGCATCTGGGCAAAGCTGGGATGGAGGTCTTTCAACCGATCTTGATGAAACTAGAGAGAGGGTATCAAAATGGACGCGAGCGGCGATCAAGGCATCCATCGAATCTACATTGATAAAGTGGTTGTTAAAATTCTTGTAATAGATGTTAACAAAAAGAAAACTGAAACAAAAACAAATATCAATTACGTTCTGGGATGAAAAGATGTTCGTCAGTAGACGCCAATGAGGTCAGCTGGATGATGTCGGGTTGCAGCAGAAACGCAGTATCACGGAGGTTACTGTCGAGATTAAACAGAACGTCCGGGAACCACGTCCACTCAGGTGGATCCTCCGGCGATTCACCTAGAAAATCACTTGATCATCAAGAGGTTGATTGTTTCTAGTTTTCAAACTAGTTTTTGGCTTTTGTTTTTCAAAAACTACTTTATTAACCAATCAAGATTTTGAAGAAATGGATTCCCTAAAATTTAGGGAAACTAGTTTTTGGAAAAAAAACTACCATTTGTACACAAAAGCTAAAATCTATCATTTACCAGTTTTGACGATGACTTTTTCATTTCTCTGCTTTATTACAGTCTTTTATTTAATAAATACTAATATAACTAAAATAAAACAACGGTGAAAAATAAATAAATAATATTCCAAGTTATTATTAATCAACACTCAAGTATTTAAATTAAAAACTTTAAAACTAGAAATTACTCACATGAGTCAAAATATTTTATTTAATTTTATATTATTTTAATAATAATTCTATTACATTTCTATTTTAGTTTTATGTGTTATTACAATGCTATTTTAGTTTTTATTTTTCTGGCGTAAATACTTACTATTAATAATACTTATCAAAATTCATTTTCTACCCAATAAAATTATTTTTTAGTTTATGAAGAAATATAACTATTACAGATATATGCATATATTATATGTGCCGTTTATTTTATAAAGTATATAGATATATATACAAAAATGTACGTTTCAACATAAAATTAATTTTTAAGTTTATGTTTAAACATAGAATTATATTATCTTGTGTTTGCTCCTTCCTTTAAAATAATATTATGTGTGTCCTGATAATAATATTTATATTATTATTTCTGCAATAAATATTTTACTACTAATAAAACTTTTATATATTATTTTTTTTTTAAAACCAGAAACTGCAATCTAAGATCACCATTCATGATTTTTAAGAAACTAAAATCTGCTGCAAAATCAAAAACCAGAAATCTAAATCTAAAATCCAAAAACCAAAAACTAAAATCCAAAAACCAAAATCTAAAATCTAGAAACCAAACAAACAGGTGATCGATGATAAAACTCAAAGAAACCAAACAGAAGAAGAACAAGCATAGAACTAGATCTTCTAAATGTTACCAAAGCCTGGTGTCTGGATGTATTATAACACCAAAGACATGAAAAAAAATCCCCAACTCCCTCGTCCAAAAGCTGCGGTGACACATTTCTCGACCCTTGCTAAGATCATCGTGCCACTTAAACCACCGGTTGTAAGTTGAACACTCGCAAGTAAAGTAGGAGGGCAAGACGGAACCCATAAACTCATCCCTCTTGGCCACTAATGCTGTCGCGTTCGGTGGCCACCCCCAACCCCAGCCGTGTTCCGCTATGTACATGCTTATCTTCCTTATATCGTCTCTGTCAAAACGAGAGAAATATTCCTCATCGTCCCAAAATGCTTTGCGAACCATAGCGTATGTATACAAAGCAATCTTGAAGCCCTTGTCGGCTGCAGTTTTTATCAATGCAAGACCTTCCTCCTCAAATCCGTACATGAAGAAATACTGGGCACCCTTGAGGTATTGCGTCGAAGGGCTCTCGTGTGCAAAGCATTCTTCATATAACCTCAAAGGCCTAGGAATGTGCGAAGGCCACTCAAAGACATTAAGCGACGCATAAACTGCTGGGCTCAATGTTATTTCTTTCATATGCTTTGATGTAGTTCTCAATCTGAAGAGATCGCCAAAAGAGTTTTTAGCCACGCTTTGGACAACCAAATGTTTTAATTCTTCGGGTAGAGCAGTAAGTCTGAATTCTGCCATCGAGAAAGATTACAAAGAGTTGTAAATGAATGGGTAACTGGTTTTTAAGAGAGAAAGGGTTTCAAAGAGTTGTAAATGAATGGCTTTTAAATTTTCGATAAAGTTGCCATCAATCTCCTTTAGTAGTTGTATAGCACTCCTCATGCTATTTATTAGTTTATAAATCTAAATGTTCATCAATAATGTCATGATTACACACACCTTGAGAAAATAAACAACTTGTTTCTTATTCAGTCAATTAAAAACAAATAAATAAGATTTAATATAGGCATTTAACTTTTTGTTCCTTTATAAAAATCGGATTTGTGATAAATTCTCTGAATCTGAATTCATTCCCAAAATAATTTTAAAAGTTAACAATAATAGTAGGAGTTAAATCATTTTAATTGTTATATTATTTGATTTATTTGATTGTGTTATTTGAATTTGAATTTAGGGTTATATAAACATCAGACCAATGCTGATATTAGGGTATAGGGTTGTAATGGGTGTTGAATTGTGTAGTGGAAGAAAGTGAAACTGATGTGTAAGAGAGAGACGATGATGTTATTTTTCATTTTATAAAAGATAACCGAATATGATCATCCGGTTCAGTGTTCGGTGGGGTGTAAAAACATTGAGTCAATCCAATCAGGTAATTATTATAGTATCAAATATAGTAATTTAGTAAGTCATAGAATATGATTAAGGAATAAATGAAATATGACTTTCTAGTTAGGGTCCATTTACTTAAAAATCACACATGAATGAGAAGTCATGATTTTTCTTTTAATATATAAGATAGGTTTGATATAACATATTTTTAAGGGCTTATTTGCCGAATAACCAAAAAAAGAGAAATTAGATTTTTAGAGAGAGAGAGAAGAGAGAGATAGGAAGAGATAACAGGAGAGAGGGTGAGATTTTAGTTAGATAGTGAATTTTGGTTTTTTTCTTAGCTACTGGGTGCAATTTTCCTATTTTTAAACATAGATATTCATCGTATGTGAATAACTAATACACAAATATGTGTTGGTTAACTGAACCATGTTTGTTGGCATAGGTAGTTATTATAGTATCAAATATAGTAATTTAGTAAGTCATAGAATGTGATTAAGGAATAAATGAAATATGACTTTCTAGTTAGGATCCATTAACTTAAAAATCACACATGAATGAGAAATCATGACTTCTCTAGTAAGATAAGATATACTCAGTGTGTAACTCTAAATAGACTCCACAAATTTCTAAAGATGTCATGATTACACACCTTGAGAAAATAAACAACTTGTTAGCTACTACATATTTGCAGTTAGAATAAACATCAGACCAATGCTGATATTAGGGTATAGGGTTGTAATGGGTATTAGTGTTGACCAAAGAAGCTTAAACTAAGGATTGAAATGAGATGGAAAGCAAAGGATTGATATCTGCATGTTTGGGAAAGTTCAAATTGTGAATTTAATTTTTTTTAAAAGAACAATTATGCACATTTGCAATGGTTCGAACCAGACTCTTTCTGAAAGGGGGAATAAGGTGTCACCACTAGGCCAAGTGTCTGTTAATTGTTCAGAGATAAAGGTAAAACCCATATAATCCATTTCTTTTTATTATATTAAAAAAATAAAATAGCTCAGGTTCCAAGCTGAATCGAACCTGGGACGAGGCAAGTAAATAGGTTTCGAGAGAGAGGGCGATTAGATGCTAGGCTGAGGTGAATCATTTGTAGAATCTAAAACATAAATATTCTTAACAGTAAATTTTATTTTATAAACTTTGGAAAGAACTCTGGAATTTCAGGAAGGGTTTCCAGAATAATTGAATATTTGTGTCTCTTTCTTGCAAAGATGTTTAAACTAACAATTGAAATGAGATCAAAACTAAAGATTGATATCTGCATATTTGGATCATTTCAAATTGTGATTTGGAATTTAAGAGAAAAATGTACTTAAAATAGAGTAAAATACAGTATCTGATAATAGAGGCTTAACTTTTAATTTAAAAATGGTTCTTTAACTTTTTTTTTTCTTACCGTAGTTTTTTTTAAAAATGAAATACACTTATTCATATGAATAGAATTTTTATTTCTTTTGCTGCAAAGGTTTTTAAAATTATTTTAGCTTTAAGAAGGTCCTTTAGAACCCTAGTATCACTGGCAGGTCTGAAAAACACAAAAAGAAACACTGGGAAGACAGTAAAATCATTCGCAGACTAATGGCAAGCAGATAACAAGGACTGCCACCGCTTGACCAATTTCAAAGGGATTAAGATCCCCAGCCGATCACAGGCTGTTGTGTTGCCATGTATAACTAACTAGGTACACCTAAGCAATTCTAACTAGCTATCTGGTCCCATTAAAATGTGTATATAAATACATCCCTACGTATAAAACTGGGTACACCTAAGAAATTCTAAGAGCATCTCCAGCCATATCTATTTTTAACTCTAAGATAGAGTAAAATACTGTATCTGATAATAGAGGCATAATTTTTAATTTAAAAATGGCTCTTTAACTTGTTTTTTTTTAAATAATTGTTTTTTTCTAAAATGAAACACTTATTCATATGAATATTTTTATTATTCCTATAAAAATCGGATTTATGATAAATTCTCTGAATCTGAATTCATTCCCAAAATAATTTTAAAAGTTAACAATAATAGTAGGAGTTAAATCATTTTAATTGTTATATTATTTGATTGTGTTATTTGAATGTGAATTGAGGGTTATATAAACATCAGACCAATGCTGATATTAGGGTATAGGGTTGTAATGGCTGTTAATTAATTAATCATTTTGAATCATCACATATATCAAAGATAAAATATGATATGATTTAATATTTCATTTTATAAAAGATAACTGAATATGATCATCGGTTCGGTGTTCGGTGGGGTGTAAAACATTGAGTCAATCCAATCAGGTAATTATTATAGTATCAAATAGAGTAATTTAGTAAGTCATAGAATGTGATTAAGGAATAAATGAAATATGACTTTCTAGTTAGGATCCATTAACTTAAAAATCACACATGAATGAGAAATCATGACTTCTCTAGTAAGATAAGATATACTCAGTGTGTAACTCTAAATAGACTGCACAAATTTCTAAAGATGTCATGATTACACACCTTGAGAAAATAAACAACTTGTTAGCTACTACATATTTGCAGTTAGAATAAACATCGGACCAATGCTGATATTAGGGTATAGGGTTGTAATGGCTGTTAATTAATTAATCATTTTGAATCATCACATATATCAAAGATAAAATATGATATGATTTAATATTTCATTTTATAAAAGATAACCGAATATGATCATCGGTTCGGTGTTCGGTGGGGTGTAAAACATTGAATCAATCCAATAAGGTAATTATTATAGTATCAAATAGAGTAATTTAGTAAGTCATAGAATGTGATTAAGGAATAAATGAAATATGACTTTCTAGTTAGGATCCATTAACTTAAAAATCACACATGAATGAGAAATCATGACTTCTCTAGTAAGATAAGATATACTCAGTTGTGTAACTCTAAATAGACTGCACAAATTTCTAAAGATGTCATGATTACACACCTTGAGAAAATAAACAACTTGTTTCTTATTCAGTCAATTCAAAACCAATAAATAAGATTTCATTTATTTCTTTTTTATTCCTTAAATATCAGATCTCTTCTTCCAATCGGAATACCTATGGCAGATTCAAGTTTGCTTTCCCTACCGGATGAACTGCAAGAGAAGGTGGTACAAAAGCGTGGCTAGAGGATCCATCACAGATCTTGCCGCTGTCAAGTTAACATGCAAGTAATTGAAAGAAGTTTCAGAACGACCTTCAGTCTATATGGCCTTTGATCTGATCAACGTGCCTCAGGATCTGCTGGATCGGATGCCTCGCCGATTTTTTTTGGAGTGTTTTCGTCACGATAACCTGGATGCTATCTACATAAAGCTTTGGTTTCTTGCAGTTCTAACTATGTAATTCCAATTTTTTGATAATAAAATATTCTCATTCAAGTATTTCAGTATGTATTACTACTCCGTTTATGTTAGCTACTACATATTTGCAGTTAGAATAAACATCGGACCAATGCTGATATTAGGGTATAGGGTTGTAATGGCTGTTAATTAATTAATCATTTTGAATCATCACATATATCAAAGATAAAATATGATATGATTTAATATTTCATTTTATAAAAGATAACTGAATATGATCATCCGGTTCGGTGTTCGGTGGGGTGTAAAAACATTGAATCAATCCAATAAGGTAATTATTATAGTATCAAATAGAGTAATTTAGTAAGTCATAGAATGTGATTAAAGAAAAAATGAAATATGACTTTCTAGTTAGGATCCATTAACGTAAAAATCACACATGAATGAGAAATCATGACTTCTCTAGTAAGATAAGATATACTCAGTTGTGTAACTCTAAATAGACTGCACAAATTTCTAAAGATGTCATGATTACACACCTTGAGAAAATAAACAACTTGTTTCTTATTCAGTCAATTCAAAACCAATAAATAAGATTTCATTTATTTCTTTTTTATTCCTTAAATATCAGATCTCTTCTTCCAATCGGAATACCTATGGCAGATTCAAGTTTGCTTTCCCTACCGGATGAACTGCAAGAGAAGGTGGTACAAAACGTGGCTAGAGGATCCATCACAGATCTTGCCGCTGTCAAGTTAACATGCAAGTAATTGAAAGAAGTTTCAGAACGACCTTCAGTCTATATGGCCTTTGATCTGATCAACGTGCCTCGGGATCTGCTGGATCGGATGCCTCGCGATTTTTTGGAGTGTTTTAGATCACGATAACCTGGATGCTATCTACATAAAGCTTTGGTTTCTTGCAGTTCTAACTATGTAATTCCAATTTTTGATAATAAAATATTCTCATTCAAGTATTTCAGTATGTATTACTACTCCGTTTTATGTTAGCTACTACATTTTTGCAGTTAGGATAACAAATTTTACTCTAAAGAAGCTCATAAGTCATTCTTAAATCAGATATAAGAATAGTTTATACTTCTTTAATAACATTACTAATTGTATTTCTTAAGAGCAATGAGTGAGTTATAAACATCAGATTCACGATCGTTCTCTGAATTCATTTCCAAAATCAGTTTAAAAGTTAACAATAATAGTAGGAGTTAAATCATTTTAATTGTTATATTATTTGATTGTGTTATTTGAATGTGAATTGAGGGTTATATAAACATCAGACCAATGCTGATATTAGGGTATAGGGTTGTAATGGCTGTTAATTAATTAATCATTTTGAATCATCACATATATCAAAGATAAAATATGATATGATTTAATATTTCATTTTATAAAAGATAACTGAATATGATCATCCGGTTCGGTGTTCGGTGGGGTGTAAAACATTGAATCAATCCAATAAGGTAATTATTATAGTATCAAATAGAGTAATTTAGTAAGTCATAGAATGTGATTAAAGAAAAAATGAAATATGACTTTCTAGTTAGGATCCATTAACGTAAAATCACACATGAATGAGAAATCATGACTTCTCTAGTAAGATAAGATATACTCAGTTGTGTAACTCTAAATAGACTGCACAAATTTCTAAAGATGTCATGATTACACACCTTGAGAAAATAAACAACTTGTTTCTTATTCAGTTAATTCAAAATCAATAGTTAATTCAAAATCAATAGTTAATTCAAAATCAATAGTTAATTCAAAATCAATAGTTAATTCAAAATCAATAGTTAATTCAAAATCAATAGTTAATTCAAAATCAATAGTTAATTCAAAATCAATAGTTAATTCAAAATCAATAGTTAATTCAAAATCAATAGTTAATTCAAAATCAATAGTTAATTCAAAATCAATAGTTAATTCAAAATCAATAGTTAATTCAAAATCAATAGTTAATTCAAAATCAATAGTTAATTCAAAATCAATAGTTAATTCAAAATCAATAGTTAATTCAAAATCAATAGTTAATTCAAAATCAATAGTTAATTCAAAATCAATAGTTAATTCAAAATCAATAGTTAATTCAAAATCAATAGTTAATTCAAAATCAATAAATAAGATTTCATTTATTTCTTTTTATTCCTTAAATATCAGATCTCTTCTTCCAATCGAATACCTATGGCAGATTCAAGTTTGCTTTCCTACCGGATGAACTGCAAGAGAAGGTGGTACAAAAGCGTGGCTAGAGGATCCATCACAGATCTTGCCGCTGTCAAGTTAACATGCAAGTAATTGAAAGAAGTTTCAGAGCGACCTTCAGTCTATATGGCCTTTGATCTGATCAGCGTGCCTCGGGATCTGCTGGATCGGATGCCTCGCGATTTTTTGGAGTGTTTTAGATCACGATAACCTGGATGCTATCTACATAAAGCTTTGGTTTCTTGCAGTTCTAACTATGTAATTCCAATTTTTGATAATAAAATATTCTCATTCAAGTATTTCAGTATGTATTACTACTCCGTTTATGTTAGCTACTACATTTTTGCAGTTAGGATAACAAATTTTACTCTAAAGAAGCTCATAAGTCATTCTTAAATCAGATATAAGAATAGTTTATACTTCTTTAATAACATTACTAATTGTATTTCTTAAGAGCAATGAGTGAGTTATAAACATCAGATTTACGATACGTTCTCTGAATTCATTTCCAAAATCAGTTTAAAAGTTAACAATAACAATATTAAATTTATTTTATATGATACCTCCTTTAATTGTTGAACGTTACATTACAACGAAAAAGACTAAGATGAAATCCAAATGTTGAAGATTTCCTTTGGTCACGGAGAAAATTCTTGTCTGGTCGAAGAGAGTTAATGCTTTAGAGATAGATATTGATGAATATATAGATTTTAAAGTAACGTCAATATTTGTGTTCTTGGAAACCGACATTATTGGTAATTGTTTTCCACTGTCGTAAACCGGCTGTGGGCTTGCCATGCCATCCCTAGATTTAGTTACAACTCTCTATGTTTTCACATTTCATATAAAAGCACAACATTATATAAGTCAATGTGTATCCCTGTTGAAAAGTAATAATATCATTTAATTAGTGTAGTTAGTTGAAGATTATTTTTTAAAGTTTATATATCATGTGTTATGTAAAACCAACATTCTTATTATAAAACATAGATAATGGCTGACCCATCAGTATTTTGTGTTTGGCTGATTTATTTAATAGAAATGACTGACTGATGAATTTTGAAAATTGAAGGCATTAACATTGATAATTATGTCTTTCGTCATAATGAAGATGAAATGGAGAGTGGTGAGAGATAAGTATTTTTAGAAAAGAAATAGAAAGGCATTATATATAGAAATACAGAAGAAAATCATGTAGGGATGGCATTAATGGTTCAAGTCTTTCGTTAATCATTTTTTGTCATCTGGTAGATTAATATTAGATCAAACAGCATTTAGTTAATCGTTATATATTATTCTTGCTTGTGAAAAGCAATGTTTCAAAGACCGACCGGAGATGGTCTAAACCAAAAATCATAACCAATCAAAGCCTTTGGTGTATTAACAGATAAACTTTTAATACTAAAATAAACAACTTGTTTCTTATTCAGTTAATTCAAAATCAATAAATAAGATTTCATTTATTTCTTTTTATTCCTTAAATATCAGATCTCTTCTTCCAATCGAATACCTATGGCAGATTCAAGTTTGCTTTCCCTACGGATGAACTGCAAGAGAAGGTGGTACAAAAGCGTGGCTAGAGGATCCATCACAGATCTTGCCGCTGTCAAGTTAACATGCAAGTAATTGAAAGAAGTTTCAGAACGACCTTCAGTCTATATGGCCTTTGATCTGATCAACGTGCCTCAGGATCTGCTGGATCGGATGCCTCGCCGATTTTTTTTGGAGTGTTTTCGTCACGATAACCTGGATGCTATCTACATAAAGCTTTGGTTTCTTGCAGTTCTAACTATGTAATTCCAATTTTTTGATAATAAAATATTCTCATTCAAGTATTTCAGTATGTATTACTACTCCGTTTTATGTTAGCTACTACATTTTTGCAGTTAGGATAACAAATTTTACTCTAAAGAAGCTCATAAGTCATTCTTAAATCAGATATAAGAATAGTTTATACTTCTTTAATAACATTACTAATTGTATTTCTTAAGAGCAATGAGTGAGTTATAAACATCAGATTTACGATACGTTCTCTGAATTCATTTCCAAAATCAGTTTAAAAGTTAACAATAACAATATTAAATTTATTTTATATGATACCTCCTTTAATTGTTGAACGTTACATTACAACGAAAAAGACTAAGATGAAATCCAAATGTTGAAGATTTCCTTTGGTCACGGAGAAAATTCTTGTCTGGTCGAAGAGAGTTAATGCTTTAGAGATAGATATTGATGAATATATAGATTTTAAAGTAGCGTCAATATTTGTGTTCTTGAAACCGACATTATTGGTAATTGTTTTCCACTGTAAACCGCTGTGGGCTTGCCATGCCATCCCTAGATTTAGTTACAACTCTCTATGTTTTCACATTTCATATAAAAGCACAACATTATATAAGTCAATGTGTATCCCTGTTGAAAAGTAATAATATCATTTAATTAGTGTAGTTAGTTGAAGATTATTTTTTAAAGTTTATATATCATGTGTTATGTAAAACCAACATTCTTATTATAAAACATAGATAATGGCTGACCCATCAGTATTTTGTGTTTGGCTGATTTATTTAATAGAAATGACTGACTGATGAATTTTGAAAATTGAAGGCATTAACATTGATAATTATGTCTTTCGTCATAATGAAGATGAAATGGAGAGTGGTGAGAGATAAGTATTTTTTTAAGAAGAAATGGAGAGTGGTGAGAGATAAGTATTTTTTAGAAAAGAAATAGAGAAAGGCATTATATATAGAAATACAGAAGAAAATCATGTAGGGATGGCACTAATGGTTCGAAGTCTTTCGCTAATCGTTTTTTTTTGTCATCTGGTAGATTAATATTAGATCAAACAGCATTTCGTTAATCGTTATATATTATTCTTGCTTGTGAAAAGCAATGTTTCAAAGACCGACCCGGAGATGGTCTAAACCAAAAATCATAACCAATCAAAGCCTTTGGTGTATTAACAGATAAACTTTTTAATACTAAAATAAACAACTTGTTTCTTATTCAGTTAATTCAAAATCAATAAATAAGATTTCATAAAATACTGATGAACAATCAGTCTCGTATATAAATTGAATTATTTACTTCACTGGAAATTTTATACTACCATTATGCAAACCCTAATATCTAGCCTCTCCTGCATCTCCGTCATCCAAAATAGAGTAAAAGCTTTTGTAAGTTTAGAGTTTTTTTCTCGATCTTACTTCTATTGACGTTAATCATTGACCCGTAAATACTATAATCATTGACCCGTAAATTGTTTAGATCTTATTTCCTTGGAAGTTGGTTTTATATTCTTATAGTTTCTTGAACATTAGTTTGGACTAATTCCATTGTTTTTAATTTTACATGCGAGATGACAGACAAGATGAACTTCGCAACAACTCAGGAAGCTTATTTGATGGGGAAAAGGGAAAGTGATGAGCATTACAGGGCTATTCTGGCGATGTACAAGGTTCAAACAATTGCTTTGGAAGCCAAGCATGCCGAGGAGATTGAAGTTTGCCGGATTGAAGCAAAGCTAGAGTTGATTGAAGACCTTATTCATCTGGAAGCTCTGAAGGTTGAGAAGGCAAAGCTTAAAGCGGATCTGAAAGTTGCACAGGCGAAGGTGGGTGATTTTAGGTTTCATGAGATAGATTGGTAGAATCTGGGTGAGCCAAATATGGAAGCTTAACCCTTTTGGTTTCTTAATCTTAAAAACTTGATCTTTTTGTTGTTTCTGTTTAATTGTCCGCCAGTTCTAAACTTATGTTATGATCTAAACTTTAACTTATTTCGCTTTTCGATTAATCATTTGTTTTTATTTTTTAGTTGCATATCTCACATACCCTTATTTTAATACGTTTCTTATTGTTTGTTTTGAAAATTATGATTGGACGTTTAGGGTTTAGATACAATTATAGTTTTGTTGTCAGTAGTTGGTAAAGCTGGATAATCAACAGAAGATTCGTTGGTGGGAATACGTAACAATTGATTGAAAGGAATTTATCATATTTTATGTACTATGGTATGTGACACGACTTTGAATATAAAACTGGTATAGATTGTAACATAAACTACAAAAAAAATTGTAATTTAATTTTGTATAAAACATAATAATTTTGAAAATAAGATAAAAAGGATATTCTAACATTTTGCAGCCCTCGCCTTTATTTCGTTTGTCTCTTAAAGCATATTATTATTGTTCTATTTTTTATGTTTTTCCTTTTGAATCTAAGTGCCAAGTAATTAATAAATTTTAATTGCTGGGTTTTAGCTTTTATGTTTAAATTTAAAACGATAAGTTATCATCAACTTAGTTATAAAAAGAAGGGCATGCCCACCTGGTTGTTTCATAAAAGATGATATGAATTACATAAATAATCAAACAGCATACACACACAAATATTAGAAGACTTGCTTGCTTGTTTTTATTTTTTTTTAAATTGAGAAGACTTGCTTGTTCGGATCGAATACATTTTATTACGAAAACTTAAAAGTACAAGAACAGATTGGTGCAGTGGGTGGATCTGTTGCTCCTTCCTTTTCTGTATGATTCTTGCTTGTTCGGAGGGAATAAACTCACGTATATTATTATCAACTATAGAGCTTAAACTCGTTAGTAATATTTTATTTTCTACCTCCATTTCTTTCAGAGCTAGTTTTTTGGCTTCAATTTGTATACGCAATTGAGCCACCCTGTAACCCTGCTCACTGATAGCTGCACTTTCTTTTAAGAAACAAAGGAGTAGCTCGTATGAGTTGTTACCTTCATCAAGTTTTCTTTTGAGTTTTGCTTTAGGCTTACGAATAGGTGTTTGTGATGAGTTTTGATGTGCTTTTTGTTCCATTTTTTTGGGTGAGTAAGATATAGGTAAGATACTGCAATGTTTTCTTTCGGCTGAACCTATTATTTTATACACATTTATAAGTGGGTAAGAATACTATTATCAACCGCTAGATTAGACAAAATCGATGGACCAGATCTCTTGCCTTTCTTCGGCTCTCTGATTGGCTGTTACATTTATCACGCGGATCACGATCTTGGATTCGTCAGAATAAACGGACCAGATATTTCGGTCTTCTTCCTCTATATTCTTTCTATTCTCCACATTGTGTACGCATTCCTTCATTCCAAACCCTAAACTATACCCCAAACCCCAAACCCTTTTTCAAAAATAATAATTAGCTTATATCGATCAGTTATATTATAGTTACATATGATCTAGACTACAGCAGTACTCGGTATATGAATATATTTTGATTTTGATTTTAAGCTATAGAATTAGTTCACTTATACGTAAAACTTCCCTTCCACCTTAAGGATGATGACTCGTGTAGACTGCTAGATTAAACAAAATCAATGAACCAGATCTCTTGGCTCTCTCCGGCTCTCTGATTGGGTGTTACATTTATCACGCGGATCACGATCTTGGCTATTCATAATCAACGGACAAGATATTTTGGTTTTCTTCCTATCCATCTCTTCTACAAAAGCTAAAAAACTAAAAAAAGTGATAGAACATCACATTGGTTTTTATCAAAATACCGAGAGTAAAAAAAGAAAAATACATTTGACATAAAAAGAGAAAAATACATATTTTTATTTTCATTATTATTATAAATGTCATTATAGACTTCGTACTATATATAATGGTAACCCCACAGAATTTGACTTTTACAAATACATAATCATTCATTACCAAGAAAAATTATGAAATTGTAAAAATCAAATCTGTAGGGGTAGACAAATAACATTCGATTAGTCATATAGAGTATACTCATAAAATGTAATCATCAATATCCACAAAATCTAAAATACTTTACATTCAATAATATACAATAAAAATGCAATAGAAGGCTTACTCTGGGAGAAGGGATTCTTTAACTGGAACATGTCATCAGTACATCTCTAATTACAGAATGATTGTTTGATTTTTGTTTATTCTTCTATGTTTGTAGTATGATATAAAAAGTAATCATCAATATCCACAAAATCTAAAATAATTTACATTCAATAATATACTAAAAAAATGCAATAAAAGGCTTACTCTGGGAGAAGGGATTCTTTAACTGGAACATGTCATCAGTACATCTCTAATTACAGAATGATCGTTTGATTTTTGTTTATTCTTCTATGTTTGTAGTATGATATAAAAAGAGAGGTTTATGAAAGTCTTCATTCCACAGAATAACTAAATCGAGGCCATACCATATATATATATACTGAAGTTCAAACTTGTAAACTTACAAATGTCTCTTCGTACACTGTTGATATTGGAATCTTTTTAAAGGGTCAACAAATATTTAAGTGTTGTTATACATCTATTTGGGTATGATTGATGTTATGGAATCGATTTGGTTCTTTCAATATCATAATTCAAAATGAATTTATGAAAAAAGAAATTCTATCCTCCCATGTGCAATGGAACATAATTGATAGTCAATATGTTTCTGGTTTTAGTCTTCAAACTTTATAATGATGAGAATAAACTCTGTAAAGTACAGCTCTAGAATTAGTTTTCTTCTACGTAAATCGCGGGCCTTAGCGATTTTGGGTCGAAAAATAAAACAAAACTACTAAAAAACATTACAAACTAAAAAACAAGAAGTTTAGGGTTTGGTCCTTAATAGCAATGTGGCAGCAGGCGATTGGGTATTGAAATCGGTTAGGGGAAAGTTGCTATGCTACATGTATTTTCAGACTTCTCCCGATTCTCTCTTGTCGGCGGCGAAAGCTTTGGCGATAGCTTCCCCGGCGATTTCATCCACAAATCGACGTCCTCTTGTCTATTGCGCTGACTCCACATCGATCTGTTCCCTCATCCAAAGATTGTCTGCCGATTCTAATCTAAACGAGGTATGTGTTCCTCCTCTGTCTTGTGATTTAGAAGATTTTGTTGTGAATGACGATTTGTATCCTCCGTTTCTTCGTTTGGTTGCTCTTTGTTGTGATGATATGATAGCCGTTTGTGATTGTATGCTTGGTGTTAGTGTATATTAGTTAGTGATTGGGTACGAATAAGAAGAACAAATTGTAAATCTTTTTTCGTCTTCCTTGTATGCATAGACCAAATCTGACTGTTGTGGTTAATGCTTACTGAGATAGGTTTGATGGTTGGTTTCATTTAGGATCCGATTCTGATGAATGCTTAATGAATGATTCTGATGAATGCTTAATGAATGATTCTGATGAATGCTTATTAGTTGTCTATCTAATATTTAGCTTGATTTTTTTTTGATGATAAGTTAAACATGGGACATGATTATAGCTATAGCCAGCCTTCGGAATCAGAGGAGTATGGTGGGTACACAGTCGACAGTGGCTACAGCGAAACAGAAGATCTTATTCGTCAGGACCAAGCTGAGATAAGCTACAATAATGGTGCGCCGGTTCAGTACCCTCCGCAACCCGTGGTTGAGTTTGGATTCCCACAGACATGCTACTGTGGTGGTCAACCTCTTCTAGCAACATCTCGCACTATAAATGATCCAGGTAGAAGATACTACACGTGTGAAAATGTTGATGATGGAGAGTGCCATGTTTGGAAATGGTGGGATGTGGCGGTTATGGAGGAAATGAGAGCCAGGGACATACACACACTTCAATTGGCTGAAAAGGTAGATTATTTAACCTTTTTGAGTGACTATGAGACACAACTTAACCAGGTTAAGGATCTCCATAATGGCACCAAGCAGAAGCTGGATAGGCTAAGAAGATAGTGTGTGAGTTAGCTAAGAAGAAATCAAGGTTTACCAATGGCTTTGAATACTTTGTTGGTGTAATGGTTATTGTATTAGTTTTAATAGGTATGGTGCTCATGTTTAAGTAAATCAAGCTGTTGTTTTGTAATGAATCGGTAGCGTAGTAATGTCTAATGTGCAATGTGTAATGACGTTAATCATCAAGTGGCTGTTGAAGACTGTAATGAACTCTTTCTCTGGTTTTGTTTAATGTGTAATTTGTAATGACTCTAATTAACTTTTATGTCTTATGTCTAATGTGTAATGAATTCATAATGATCTCCATAATGTCATAACTTAGTAGATTACCACTCAAAAGCCATGTAGCGAAAACATTTAAACGTAACTTAAGCAATCTATATATAAAAGCTTGGTAAACATTAGACATATTAGTCATAACATATTTTATAAGTTTTTGTAGCCAGCTTTTTTTATGTCTAATGTGTAATCGGATTAGTTATGACTAATATGTCTTATGTTTAATGTGTAATGACTACAAAATTATTCAAACATTGAAATTGTACGTTGTTGTACTAGACCGATACGAAAAACATTTCAATGCAAGAGAATAAAATATAAAATTAGATAAGCAACTTATGGTTCCAACAACAAGCAATATAAGTTAGTTATACATCAACCAACAACAAGCAACATAAGTTTAACCATAAAACAACGTGATAGTCATATTTCCAACAACCAAGTACAAATATCTCATTTTTGCTTCTTACACTTAGTCATTGTCCTGCTCAGGTTATCATCCAGCGTGTGGTTTGTCCTTTTAACACCCTTCCCCTTTTTCTCCCCCTTCTTCTCATCCTCATGTGAGTCTTCACCTACTTTCTCGACATAAGCTTCCGTCTTGTTCCCGAGCTCTTTATCTTGTCCTTCCAATGCAGCGACTACTTTCTCGACATAAGCTTTCATCTTGTCTATAGCCTTCATCGAGTTCCCAACCTCTTCACATTGATCTTCTAAAACCTCCATCTTGTTTCCGGCCTCTTCAAATCGTTCTTCTAATGCATCGACTCTCACGTCTAATGCCCCAATATGGTGCGTCCACTCTCCCATAGCGTCAACGAGCTCTTCCAAATCATTTAACGAGATATCTAAGATATTGAGCGGAGGATTGAAATAGGCAACTGTCGAACAGTGGGACAAGGTATACATCAGTTTTAGTTCAAATTACCCACTAAACATCAATCATCAATCACTAGTTCACTCCATTTTTCCAATCAAAACGAAGAAGTCATTCTAATTATACCAATTACTTTCACAAACTAAGAGAGTGACTCATAATCACATACCCGCGTGTCTCCATAGTTGCTTAAGGTCTGGCTGCTACTTCGGTCATCCTTGTCTCCTACTCCTTCATTTGGCTGAACATCATCAACAACCGGAGTCTCGTGACTCGACCTCTCCTCAATCCTATCTCTCTGTCTTCTTGGCCAGGATTCTTCTTCGCGTCTTCTTCTTCTGCAACTGAGTTCACGTCCTTTTTTTCTTCCACGCAGATCTTTACATCTTGTTCTTCACCCGAAATCACGTCTTGGTCTACTTCACCATGGTTCGGGTTTAGGTCTTTACTCGCATCGACCAAGTTCGTATCTCTATCCTCTTGCTCAGGGAGGGTAGGTGTCTCTCCCTTTACCTTGATGAGCATTTTTCAACACCTGCAAATCAACAAAAAAATCAGTTAGTTTAGCATGGACCAACAAACATCCAAGTTATAACTATTATCATGTGAGTACCGTTGGAGACAGTCGTGAGGAGACTAGATTCGAAAAGCTTGTCCTTTTTACGACTTCCTTTCAAAGCGCGAGAGCGGTCAAACTTAGGGTTTTCGTCGTTGCTTTCTCAGATTATTTGGATAAAAGCAATATACTAGATCTGAGATGATTTTTTTTAGGCCAAAATCTGAGATGATTTCTTGCTTTCTTTTGCTGTTAAAATTTGCCCTAACAATCATGTGACTAAGGCCCATTAGAGAAATTGAGCCAATTCAAACAATCATGCGGCCATTAGAGGTTTTATCCTATCTGATGAATAGATAAAATTTATCTTATCTATTTACCTCTCGTTGCTCAAAAAACATTATAAGCACCAACTTCAAATCATCTTTGTTTAAAGTTTTTTTTTAATCTTTATGTCTTTAATAACCCAGTAATTTATATCATTTTGAAATCATACTGAGACAATATTGTTTACTCACAAATAACCTATACCAAAATTAGACACCAAGATTTCCAAAATACCACAACATGATGATCATAAAATGATTTGTACACCACATATAAGATCAAAAAAGGAGAAAATGATGATCATAAAATGATTTGCACACTACATATAAGATCAAAAAAGGAGCAAAGGATGATCAATCAGAAGAACAAATTCCTTGTCATTAAACGAAAACTCTTTATCATTGCCATTATCTTGCCAGATAATCCTATCTGAAGCCGTGCCATTAACCTGCCATTAGCTTGCCAATTACGAAGGGTAGCGCTGGTATTTTGAAATAAAGGGGACTAGTTACACCAATTTCCTTTCAAGGGGTACCGATCCCAGTTTGTCCCTTTAAAGTGTGGCATATTAGCGTATTTTTTCTTTTAGGTTTCATAAATCCAGGAGCCTCTTCAACAAACTCAAGGTTGCCAACACACACCAAAGATCCATAGATGTCTACACGTTTAAGTAGATCGCAGCTCAAATTAAAGATGTAAAAGACAAAAACAAAAGACCTATATGTCTCAAATCCTGCACTCTTTAATAAATCAAATAAAAGTTCAATGCAAAATAACAAACCTATACAGAACTTTGGATGGGAAAGGCCTCGGATTATGTTTTTAAAATCTATAAAACATAGTAGTTGCATGTTAATGGTGCTTCCAGCTTTCTAATAACGGTCTCGACTTTGGTTACAACATGGTAGCGGTGTGTTGTAGTCTTAACCTTACGGAAATTGTAAATCAGCTTTAAATCATAGATTTCATACAATTCACCTTCCTTCATACTGATTCTGTTTGATACCACGCATTCATCATGAAATGTTCCTTGAATTTTACAGCCCTATATAAAAAAAACATTTGTAAGGTTAGTTATGGCGCAAAGCAAAAGACAGTCAGCTTATCAAGAGAAAACACTAACCATGACGTCCACAACTAACAGCTCTGTCTCTGAAGTGTTAGTCCTCCATTTGCTAATTACGTGAACACAAATTGTAGGTTTCTTGACCTCATACTGCAGCTCGGACAATAAGGTGAAAGCAGACATCATTAAAAGAGGTAAGAGAAAAAACTTTGTGTGTGCTTTTGGTGCAATGGTTTGGACCTATATATATAGGTGTAAGACGAATTAGGGTTGTCATAGAATTTAATTACGTGGATGGCAAAAGAAAGAAAAGATTTAAACCTAGATTGAGAAGGAAATAAGATATGTGCAAACTTGTATATGAAAGTTCTAATATTTATTTACCATTGCACACCAGTCGGTAGAATGAGTTTGTAAACTATAATATTATCGTATTTAACACAATATAATTGTAGATTTCCGTTAAGATTCCTCGAGCAAAATAATATCCTTTGCCTTCTCTAGGTACATAGTTTTGGAAATACACTTAAATCTATTACTCTTCATATGTTAAACATCATTTCTCTAGTTTTAAATGATTCTATACTAAAAGAAAATTACCTATAAGCGCTCATTATTTATTTCTTTGTTCCAGTATATTTATAAATGCAAGACCTCCCGTGGTGAACAAAGCCATGTTCCATTGTGCACAAATTCGACCGATTCATAAGTTGGGCCTTATAAGCAGGTCTTGTTCATTCGAACTTTTTTAGTAGGACTTATTAGAAAGCTTTATATATTCATGATCTAAAAATTAATGAACGTCGATAATTAAATCCATTATGCACATTGCATATGCTTTTTAGGTAGAATGAGTTGTTATAATATTATACTTACCAAAAGTTCAAAAATAATTACAGGCCTATAGGTACATATCGGTTTATAAGCAACAAAAGGAAGCAGAAGCGTTTAAATGGATCCAAGTTTTTCACCGCGAAAGCGCAAAAATATCCCGACAAAGGTCAGTTGAAAGCAACCATCAAATATTTGTAACAAAAAGTAGATGAATGTTTAGCATTGGTTTAGGTTATATAGCAAATAAGAACACATTGTTCTAGCCTAGATGTAGCGAACCCCGACATTATGCTCTGCTTGCTAACTAATATTTGCTAACATATATACCTGCATGTGAAAGTAGCCTTTCAATTGTTGTTATCTTATATGAGACAAATTAGGCAATATGTTATTCAAAATCATACTTTCTAAACAATCCATGACTCCGCACAGTAGTACGTTTTAAACTATAATGAAATAGAAGATATTCGAGAACATAATTCTTTACATACCTCAAATAGACATTACTCCTTCAATGATAAATAGAGTTTTTCTTTATAACCTACCATGTAGACAAACAAACAATGTAACTACAACCAATAAACGAACAATTACACTAAATAATCTATATAGGAGAAAGAGGTTTTACCAAGTCATGCTTTTCCGAGGATGTCCCAACATTGAGAAGTCATTGTTGATTTTCAAACAAATTCTGGAAAACCTCTTTATAGACAACATTCATGGTACTATTCTGCTGTTTTCCATCCTTGTCGGTTATGAGAATCTTTAAGCCTTTCCTTGATTTCACCCGAGACACAGCCACATACAACTGTCCATGGGAAAACACCGATTTGGGTAGATACAACCCAACGTTTGATAAAGTTTGACCCTGGCTCTTGTTAATTGTAATCGCAAACGCAACCTTTAGTGGGAACTGCCTATGCCGCATTTTAAATGGAAGCTTTGTATCAGAAGGCGTAATTAGCATTCTATGTAACCATACCGTATCACCCACTCTAGTTCCTGTGATCACTTTCGCCTCTATAATATGATTCGCCAGCTGGGTTATCTGTAACCGTGTTCCATTGCACAAACCCTCTTCCGGATCGATATTCCTTATTATCATAACTGGTGTTCCAACTCTCAATCTAAGAGTATGGCTCGGTAACCCTGAGATGTTTATAACATTGAAAAATTCCGGACAGAAAATTGAATCATCTTTCGAGTTAGTATCAGTTGGATCGATACTGTCAGAACTTAAGTAAATCTTCTCCTCACCTATAAGAACAAACGGGGTAAAAAACTTTTAAAAATATGAACTGATCAGAAGATATTAAAAATTTCTGTTAGTAGAAAGCATCACTATACGCACCTGTTAGCCGATCCAGCATATAGTTGTTAATTATCTCAACATCTGCATTTGTTGGACACAAAATAGCTCTTTCTTGAAAGAATTTTGGCTCTCTAGAATCTTTGAATTTGTCTCCATATACTTCTGAAACAATCGCATGAATTGGATCATTGGCCTCTTTAATCAAAAGATCTTCAGGAATATCAATCAACACTTCTCCAGTATTTGGTTCATTGATTCTTCCATCTCCCAAAGCCAATATCCAGTCTGAAAATTCTTTAATCTCTTCAGCTTCGCGAATATCAATTTCTGCCAACAGCCTCATATTTTTTGTTAGTTCTAGAACTTTGCAGTGCTTCCATAAATAAAAATAGTTAAGCGTCGCCATTACTATATCAGTTCTGTTTCCCCTCGGAATAACTGGTAAAATCTGTCTGAAATCGCCGCCAAAAACTACAACTTTTCCGCCAAAAGGTGTTTCATCTGCAGTCTTCATAATATGACCCAAACTCCGATCTAGTGCTTCAAAGCAGTGTCTACTCATCATAGGTGCCTCATCCCATATAATAAGAGCAGATTTAGCTATTACCTCCGCCTGATCACTACCTGCTGCCACATTGCAAGTAGAAGATTCATTTGGATTGATAGGAATTCCGAACCTGGAAAGAGCTGTTCTTCCACTAGGTATTAGTAAAGAGGCAATGCCGATTGAGGCCACATTAAGGAAAATATCACCTTTTGATCGTATTGCAGCCGACAGAATATTTCACAGGAATGTTTTTCCTGTTCCTCCACATCCATAAAAAAAAACTCCACCTTTTTTGCTCATAACTGCCGAGATGATCTCATTGTAAACCGATCTTTTCTCATCTGTCAACTGTGGAAGCCATTCATCGTGTCTTACACGCAACTCATCCCTTGGATAGTTGAGCTCATCCTGTAACAACCGATTCTCTATGAGGGAATTACAGTTATGCACTGGCTTTGGCATTGTTTCCCATTTATCCAAAGAGCAATTTTTCCTACGAAGAATATTTTCAATCATAACCAAGGTAGAATTCAGAATATCTTCTTCGGTCATAATCAGACCTGCAGAAACAAATGTACGCAAGGCTTTAGTTATACCAAATAAACAATGTGTTTGACCGGACTTATACATTACCAATCAATTACTCTATACCTGGATTACGCCGTTTTTTTCTCTCCATTTAAAGCACATCTTCAGACAAAATATCTTTAGTTTCTTCCCAAACTAATTTAGGCATAGACAAACTGTCAGATATCAACATCTGAGCAAACAGGTTGCGCACACTTCCACTCGATGAATAGAAACTACACTCTTTCAAACCTTCAATGTATTCTTTGTCATCATCCAACAGTCCAAGGTCGAAACATGCATCCTCATAACTTAGGTGAAGAACACCATTCACATTTCTGATATCTTCATAGCACACTGGGCCTTTTACCTTATTAATCAAAACCCTAAGGTAATAAAGGGTACCTGCAGATGGAGATACAGGCGCCAATCTACCTATAGCGAAACCTTTCTTCCGTGGGTTCCATTCTTTCTGTTTTGAATCGTAAACAAATCTTGTTGGCATTTGAGCGTAAGTTAATTCTCTCGCTTCTAAATATTTTATACAACATTCAAACCAAGCTAAGAACATTGTTTTCGATAAAAATGCGTGCTCCAGAACACTTGAAACAGTATCACCCTCCTTGTAAATAACTGGTTGTTCGCCTTCTAAATGGAATGTAAGCTTCTCTAAGGGTGTAGATCTGTAATGCGTTGGAAAAGCCAGTATTCTCCATGTAGATTCGCAAGACGATATATACCTAAGAAAAGATTATATAGTTAGATTAAAAATAACATCAGAGGTTAAAAAACGTGAGGCTATAGTTAGATTAATAAACAATACCTTGCCTCAAAGTAATTTTTAATTTCATCTACTTGTGGTTCAATGGCTTCAGAGTCGTTCTCGGTGGTAGATGCTTCTGTGACCCCAGATGCATCACTATTCTCAACAGCTGCAGACTCAGTTGTAGATTTCTATGTAATTGTTGCGGTCACACGGTCTTGGCCCTTGTTTATGTACTTAAATAAGTATTTTATGGATCTAGCCTGATTACACTACTCCACGTTGATGTGTGCATTGTAGCTAAGTAAGAGTTCCTTGTTATAGGGGACTACAAAGCTGTTGTCACATTTGATTCTTTTCTTCTCAATGAAAGCACCATTGTCCCTTCTTCGATATACGGGATACCCTTGAGCGTCTACTGTCGTTTCCTCAACATGTTTTCTTGGAAAAAACTTGCTACATCGACCATCTTGCATACATGGAGATCCTCTGTTCCCAACACCACATGGCCCTTGAATCATCATATTTTTAACAATTTCATATAATATAGGCTCAGACTCTTTATCAGGGATTTCGGCAGAAATTATTTGATCTATATCCTCTGGTTTAGGTAGCTGGTGCATCGCATCCATAAATAGAAGAATATGCGAATGGGGAAGACCTCGTTTTTGAAACTCTACTATGTAAATAGCTGTAAGTAATAAACGGAATACGTTAGGTATTTTAAAACGACAACAAAACCTAAAAAATCTAAATTAAAATAGGCCACGTATTGAAATACATACCAGCGACAGTTTTCCCAAGCACATGTTTCTTTGTAAGATCGTCCATTAACCTATCCAACTTAACCTTGAAGAGTCTACAATTGAGTTCGGGTCTGTCCTCGGGCTTTATATTGAACTTCTGCATATACCTTCCCAACTCAGGCCATTTTGGATTACACGTGAAGGTAATAAATACTGAGGGAAATCCAAAGTATTTGAAAATCGTCATGGAATCTAAATACATTTGATGCATATACCGAGGACCCCCCGTGAAAGAAGCGGGTAAGTAAATGCAGTTCCCCTAAATAGCCACATTCGAATGACCCTCAATTGCAGCAGCAACAAACTTACTAAACTTTAGCATCCTTAGGTTTTCCTGGTTCTTTCTGATGTATCGAAGACGGTGGCTTTCAATCATTGTATATGCATCAACCAGAAATTGCTGCAGTAGACGTCGGCTGAGAAGAAGCCCCTGCGATCCAGCTTTCCGAACCATAATAAGATAGGCAATATATTCCCTCATGCTAATATTAGGTTTCCTGTTTTTCTTAGTTCTTGTGAAACCATGTTTGATTCCTAACCGAAAACCATCCTCGTCGTAAGGGAAAATAAGTGGATATTGCAGAGGCAAATAGCAAGGATGCAACTCAGTTATTCTCTTAAGTTTCCCAGATGTTTTCTCTAGAATAATATCACGCTTGTCCATATTCTCTTGAAAATCACCAACAACTAACGCAGCTACTTCCGAAGATGTGGTTAGGTTGTGAACACGTCCATCTTGTAACCGCGTATGGATCAAGACCAAGGAAAGTGTTTCTGTTTCGTCTTCGTCATTAAATCCATCCATAGAGTTCCAAAAAGACTTAACATGAACATTACATGCCCTCAGCATCTCCATAATTTCCTTGACAAGACCTTCCCTTATTTTGCTTTTCTCTTTGTTCCCACTGCAACGCATAAAAATTTTAGAAGTTTATTAAAACCGATAATTCAGTAGGAAGAAAGGGAATTAGTTCTATCCACCATATTACCTCAATGCAGACAGTCGATTTTGAACTTCGTTCTCTGTATCATGAATATATAACTGAGAAAATTTTCCCTTCTCGTTAGGCTTTGGCTTCACTCTTCCAGTTAAATGATAATTCTCTCCATGTAGCTTGAAAACTTTAGGACCTTTTCCCGTGTTAACAGAATTATCAATTTTCCCTCCTAGTGATGTAAAAGAAAACATCATGTCGAATGTTCTTATATTCTCTTGATAATGTCTGCTGATAACATCATCATTAGTAAGCAGCCTGAGAAGAAGTTCAGGTGGTTCTTCAAGAACAGGAAGGTTAATTTTTCCTTTCATACATCACATGGTGAAAACGGCTTTTCTGGTCTTCCTGCCCTTCCCTATTCGTTCGTTAAACCAAAATAGCGCTCCACAATAAGAACATTCGTTGGTCAAATCTCCGTCATCTTTATAATCTGCGATTCCATTTAATTTTAGGAGGCCGTCAAAATATCTGATGGTCATGTAACAGAATGTGTGTTATTTAAAACATATATATTTTTTTACCTTCTTCTTTTTTCCTGGAAGGCATAACAGATACTGAAGTTAACACATTTCTCTGCATATTTTTTTCAAATGCATTTGAAAACATTTCTGACACCTTATTAATGTATAACTGACGTTGTTGCCTCTGGGCGACAGATGCATTTTCTTCAATATCTGAATCAGAGTTCAAATCATCTCCATCATTGCTTGAACAATCCCAAAATTCATCACCAGAATCTGCACACATATAATTTAAAATAAAATAAATTAATTCTCATTGAAAAATTTAACAAACAAAATTATGAACAATACAGATAAAATCTATGGACATTACCTTCGTCATCACTATCATCTAGACGTAAAATTATAAGCGTGCGGGTCACTATGAAAATTTCCGCCATGTTCAGTATCAACTGACTTCTTCGAAGGCTGGGTAGGAGTACAGTTGAGCACTATGCCAGTATCATTTGTTCGTTGGGATGACAATGTAGAAGACAGAGAGATACATTCTGGATTCTTATCACTTTGAGATGGCGTTTCTCTGTTATTTTTACTAATGTTAGTCATCGTACTGGCTTTAATCTGTTCTTGCCTTTTAGTTTTTTTCTTGACTGGCAAATCTAAATCCCTCCCTGCAACGTTACATAATTATCCATCTAACATAACGAAGAAAACTATACATACGTAGAGATGTGTATAATTAAACCTTGTCTGATGTTCTGATTCTCATAATCAAGCCCCGGGGATTCACATATGGAGTCCCTTCCACATAATTTTCTCTTCTCGCCCACTATCACTGCCCGCTGATTAATGGCATCTCTATTAGAAGTTCGCAGAACATTTGTAGTGTCCTCAAAAACATTAACGCTTGAATTGGTCTCCATGCTATTCTCTCGAACATTGTCTTTATATGTGACAACTTGGCCTTCGTGAAAAAATTAAAAACATTCCTAAGTATGAGTGTAGAAATACAAAATACTTAGAATAAATATTATCTATATGCAAATTAATTAGAATACCTGGGAACTTATTGGTAGTTTGAATTGAACGTGATTTCAAAAGAATTGCAGAATGCACTGAAACCGCATTCGCATTCATTCTGACTGGATTTTTTGCCTGTTGGAAAATTTGTTGCCTCTTTTCTTTTTGATGTACTGGAACATCACCTTCGCGGATAGGCACTATATTTAACCATAAAAGCAAGTCATATACGGCATTAGTCAACAAAACAATGTAGTCCTATGTAATTTAAAATGAATAAGATGTAGTCAACAACCGCGTGTCAGTATCACTCCTCTGAAAATCTCTTGATTAGGCTGTAATTGTTGCTTATGCTGACTTTTCTTAACTGAAACCGTATTCGCATTCATTCTGACTGAATTTTTTGTCTGTTGGAGAATTTGTTGCCTCTTTGCTTTTTTATGTACTGGAACATCACCTTCGCGGATAGGCACTATATTTAACCAACAAAGCAAGTCATATACGGCATTAGTCAAAAAAAAAAACAATGTAGTAGTATGTAATTTAAAATGAATAAGATGTAGTCAACGACCGTCAGTCAGTATCATTCCTCTGAAAATCTCTTGAGTTGGCAGTAATTGTTGCTTCTGCTGACTTTTCTTAACTGGAACATCCACTTCCGATATAGGCACTAAATTGTTTTACAAATGTTTCTCAAACATAAACTACATACCATCAACTTATATAAATAGGTTATATGCAATAGGGATACTTATATACCTTCTCTCAAAACGATTCCATTGCATAAACTGGTTGTCTGCAAAACTTGCAAGGGACTGGATTCAACAAAGTCGTCTGATACTGCCTGAGAGCAGTGCTTGTCATCTAGTTTTCGCTTCTGGCCTAAAATTTGGCACCTATTAGCTCTTGCATCCTTATCAATAATCTGATTATCTATCTCTTCATATTCATTTCTTGTCAAGTTAATCTCTGCAGGATATAATAATTGCATCTTTTAGCATATCTAGAAATCACAGTAAATTATTAGTTTCGACTGCATCTAAACTAGGTTTTAACTCCACCATCCGTTGTATGTGTCTTCTTTTCCATGGTTGCTGCTTGCTTCCTAAACAATGAAAATTTCTTAAATTCACCGTAAAAATACGGCACATATTATCAAAGCAATTTTATGGATATATATATATATATATATATATGTAATATCGGTATTTCATTATTGAGGAAAAAATATATATCTTTCTCAGTCAAATTAATTAATCATGCTAAGAATAAATAGTGCATTGACATAAAACTCATGTTGTTTTTATTTAATATGTTCATAATTTCCGAAAATTAACCAAAATATCTTTGTATACTATAGGAACCAAATTTTGCACCCGGTACGCCAGGAAGAAGGACTTCACGAATGACAACAAAAAATCTCTCAAACTATTAAGGATCACAACATGTAAGTTTTCTAAATTTAATGGCAAAAATATTTAGGAATCGTACTGACAATGGTAGTTAGGAGTATAAACCGGAGATTTCATGTATTTATGTATTGTGATTATGGAACAATCACAAAGAAAACAATATTATTTTCATTCAAAACCATATTAGAAAACATAATTAAAACTTAAAGAGGCCAACTTTTGCTTATAAAACAACAATATAAGTATCCATAGAAACTACACAAACGAAAGATCATCTTTGCGTGAGCAACAAAATATTCAACTATTTATGAATAAAGACATGAGTAGTGGTCAAGTCTATCTTCAACTTTTATTAATTTCTTTTATAAAACCAATAGGCGATATTGAAATGTCGAGAGTTTCTTCACAGCCTTATGTATACATAGAGTATAGAAATGGTAAAAAAATGACAAAGCTGCTCAAACTTTATTAAAGCACATGAAAAACCAATCAGTTAGTTTTTTCACATCACTCCCAAAAAGCGTTACAGATTCACGTGCCAAACAAATAACTTAGTTTAATTCTCTCACTCTCAAATCCCCTATATTAAAGATACCGGTACTCCACCATCCTCCACTTTCACATCATTCTCGGAGAGAGTGAGAGAAAATACTTAGAGAACTAAAATAAAACAAAGCTTCCGCTGCAAGAAAGACCATTAAGGATGGGGTCAGAACAATCGGTTAACAATTACAACACCTACTTCGTCGATGCTTCTGACTACGACGACTACTCGAATGCAGATCCTACCAGCTATTTCAGAAACATCAGCCTCCGTCTTTTTGCCGCAGAACCACGTCGAATGTTGGGTGAGCATGCAAAGTTCAAGGAACTATGCTTAGAGAATGACGACCCTGAAGCTCACTTTATTGAGGGCATACTTCAATATTTCATCCACAAAGAAAAACACACAGGCCTCTTTCATTTATGCCAATCAGCCACTGCGAACTATGAAAACTCAGTGTATCTTTACGGTTTGTTAAGGCTTGCCAAAGGTAACTATATAACCGGTAAAAGGTATTTAGATAGACTCCAATGGAAAGAAAAACTATCAACCTCCGATCATTTCTGGGAAAGAATCAAGTACTCATTAAGAGAAATCCCTGTTCCTATGAAGAGAGCGTACTATATAAATATGGTCAACCTTCAGCCACGGACAAACTGTCATCCCGATAACATGGCCGTAGTTTGCAAGAACTGTTACTACTTCAAAAGGCTTGAGAAATTTGTCGAGTTTGCTACCAACTAATCAAAAAAAAAAATGTCGATTAGTATAATCAGGGCTCTATCTTTTCCCGTACTTATCCTTCCATAAATGGCGTTCGGAGCACTTCGTCCACTTTCCTTGTATTGTTTTATTGCTTCTTGCTACTTTGAGTTTATAGCTTTGAGTTCGATATTCTTGCTGTTACATTATCCTCTGTTCTAATAATAGCATGTTAGAAAGGTAGTTATGTCAATTTAGATTGTATGCCAAAGAGAATCCGTAGTTATTTTAATAACTACTATAATTTTATTTCGAGTAAACATAAATATATAAAACCACTATAACTTATTATCGGTACATTCTGATAATTCAATTTTAAAATTGCAAAACCACTTGATAATGGCAACATTAATATATAGATCCCCTATATTTTTAGATAATAAGATGCACGATACAAAAAAATCATATAAGATATAATGCAGAAACTAAATATCAAATAAAAAAATGAAAGAGGCTTTCTATTATAGAAAAACATTAAAAAACCAACTGAAGTCTTAAACTAGTAAACAAAAAGCGAAAAAAAACAACTGAAAAAAAAAACCAACATGAATCAAAATCAGCTTTATAGAAAGCCTCCACAATAGCTCTTGTATGATCTTCAGCCACTTTTGTCAACCTTCTCTTCCTTGATCTTGATTAGAACTGAACTCTTTCTAACGGAACTATGGTTAAATGCTTCCTCTAAATTAATTATGGGACCACGCATGCGTTTCGCTGGTGTCAACTGATCACGTGAAACAGAACTCGGTGATGACGATCCGGATATTTCTAGATTTGCCTACATATATTGAATGATCTCCATATATCAATTACTTTGCGAAATCATACTATATTCATTAAACCAAATCACGCACAACTTAAAGATATACCTCAAGAGCTTCGGATTGGGCTGAGTTATATGGCACCATCGTGTCTTTACTTCCCTGAAAGCACCCATTTACGTACGGGTAAATAAGTTGTAAAAGTAAATAGTAAAGTAATGTGAGACTAAAATTGACGAAAGTTAGGACACCTTAGGCGACCCGGATTGCTCGAACTCATCAATCAGTTCTTTGTTGGTGATGATTTTCATAACCTTGTACGTATCATGTTTGTATTGAAAATTCTCCTTCTCAATACTTATCTTAAAGAGAAACGTTTCCCAACAATACTGTTGAGAGCTTCAGGCATGACATTAGTCTCTTCTATCTACGATGAACAAAATTAGAATATTAGCACTAAAATTCAAAGAGGCAACGCTTTAAAACAGTTAAACGAATTACCATATCTTTTATCATCGGTCCTGCAAGCTCAATGCATTGTTTACGGAGAAGTTGCACAGCATGGTTATCAAACAGAAGTAACTTTGTTGTCAATTTTGTCTCATCAACAACAACCAAATGCAACTTGTACCTAATTGACAAAAAATTGAATTTATACAGGTTTTAAAAGTTCAAAATATATTGATGTGAGTAATACAAAGATATTTAAACAAACTTTAAATTCATGTTTCAAACCTTGGCATAATCGAAGGATTATAGGTGATGCATTTGACACAAAAGTACACATGCCCCACCACATCTTCGTTGCTACCATCGTCAATGTTATCATTTGGAACAGTCAAAACTTTCTTTGAACACACTTTGCAGCTAAGATAGACCCATCCCATATCAGCATCGATAGAAACAATAGTACTCATCAGAATGCACCTCTCCGCCTAAAAAATTTAAAAACTATGTTAGGATGCCTACATAAAAAACCATTATTTTAAATATAAGTAATAACAATAACCTGTTTCGTATCCAAAATCTGAGCAATATTCTTTCTGTGTGTGCACAAAGAAATCATCCTTATCAGACACGCCAGAAATTGATCTGTTAGGATTACCCTCAACAATGGATAAAGACATATTATCTTTTGACAACCTATCAACACCAAACATGATATAAATTTAGTTACAAATAAATTTTGTTATTATGCTCCATAAATGTTTCCATCTCTATGTCTCTCCTCCTTGTGTTTTGAAAAGATTACTTGAGGACAAGTAAAGGTCTAGTGTGGGGGAGTTGATGTCTTGCATATTTACATGTTTTTAGCATCCATATCTTGTGCATTTTGATCATATAAGTTAGGCATTAGGCATTTTTAGGTCCATTTTGCATTCATTTGTCCTTATCAGGTATTGGAGTATGCTTTGGTGTTATTTGAGGTGTTTGGAAGCCTTATGGCCCCAAAAGAGGTGAAGAATCAAGTTTGGCCATGAAAAGAGAAGTCAATCCATGATCTGGTCAAGACAAAGATGAGCATTGACAGAGGCCTTAGAGATGTCTTCTGTTGCTAAGATTTTGTGGAGACACAGAAAATTGAGTTAGCTTTTCAATGAAAGTGGTTTCAAGTCATTTGGAGCTGTATTGGAGGAGTTATGATCAGTTCACTTGAAGCATATCAAGCTGGCCGGGTAGATCAGTCCGGGTTCGAGCACCCGGACGGAACGCTGGACGACCAGGCTGGGGAGGCAGGATCGGGTTGGCTGGTCCGGGATGAGCTACCTGGTCGGGAGAAGCTTGAGATGGACAAGGTAGGACCGGGTAGGCTGGTCCGGGATGAGCTACCCGATCGGGACGGCTGGACGGCCAGAACAAGACTGGTCCGGGTTGGATGGACCGGGTTGGGTCATTTCCTCAACCCCTGACCGAATTTCAAGCTGGTTTCTCATTGGATGAACCCTAATTGACCTCCAAGGACTTTTTAGTAATTTTTAATGATGTTTCTAGGTTTTCTAAGCCATGTATAAATACTCTTGTATCCCAAAGTTGAGACTTAACTTCTTTTCTCTCAAAACACTTTTGGATCTTGAATAAAGTTTGGATCTTGAATCCTTCTTCATCTATTTATTTTGTGTTTACTAGATTATTTCTATCACTTATCATGTTTAACCTTGAATCATCCATGGTTTTAAGGTTTTCCATGTCTATTAGTGAGTAGATCTATCTAGGGTTCATGGGCTTGGGAGACTAAGGGTGATTAAGTGTAGATCTAAGATGTTTTAGTGTAGATCTATCTTTTCCTTGCTTGATTGAGTGTTCTTCTTGCTATTTTGGAGTTGGCCTCTTCAAAATAGAGCTATAGGCATTTCATGCCCGGAAGGTGTTCTATGAAATGCCTGAAGCAACTCATCAATGCTTTTAACATCCTTTACCTAAGGGATTAGTTGTTAAAGGTGTTAAGATAGCTAGTAGACTTGTTCTTAATGATTGCTTTCATATTATTCAACCTAAGGGATTAGATGCTTGAGATATGTTAGTGAATGAGCATTCATCTAGGGATAAAGATTGTTAAGGATTGTGTCTAGGCTTAAGGTGTTAGATTGATTGAAAGCTTGCCATCTTAGATTGAAACTTGATCACCCAAAGTCAATTCCCTTGTCCCAAGAATCCCCTTGCCTCATTGAGAAAGAAAGTTCACACTTTTATTGCAGTTTTAATATTGTCTTAGTTCATAATCATCTTCTTATCATGGTTGCACTTAGATTAAGCATATGCTTGCATTCCCTTTGCATTAGAATCACTTAGGATTGGATTGACATCTTGTATTCTACAACATTTGATTGGACCCTTGAAAACTCCATCATCAAATTCCCGAATACTTTTCCCCTTCTTTCTCCTTATTGGTTGAAATTGAGGTTTTACTGTTTCCAACTCATTTCCCCCTGTGTCCGTCGCGTTTCTCTTGAAATTTTCTCTGAAAACCCTACTCAGCGGAGATCGAGAATCAAAACCCAAATCATGTTGAAACAAGACGATCCGAAGGCGAAAGAAGACGTGGCGAGTAGTGTAGGAGGAGAAGAAACGGCTATTTATAAATTCTTCGAAGAAGCAACAATGGATGAAGCAAACCCAAGAACCATCGACAAATCTCTCGCTCCGGGAACCGAGCAAAGTTCCCGAGATGCAGATGAAAGCGAAGAAGACAAGAATAACGAAGATAAGGATGTCCGAGAAGAGCACAAGGAACCCGGAGAAGTAGACAAGGACGCCAAAGAAGGAGGAGCTGAAATGGAGGTTGTTCAAATGGAGTCCCGAAATAACGAAGAAGGTGAGAACCCCGAAGGTGAAGAAAGGACGACCCAATCAGTAGGAGAACCTGAAACTGAGTTGCATGTAAGTATTCAAACTTTTCGAAAGATGATTTGAAATATTAGATAACTGTGGGAAACTAAGGAACTAAGTGCTTTTTGGAGTTAGTGTAATATGGGTTGTAAATCTTAGTTGAACTTAAACAATATAGATGTACGAACTTTGTGAAACCAAGAAAAACACCAACTTTATAATTGCTTAACTAAGTCGAAGTTTGTGAAACTTTATGTTGATGGTTGTAAGATGTCGTACGTAATCCGGTTTTCACTTGAGTGCAGCTTGTAGTTGACGACGAAGAAGGCATGCGATCGCTAAAGTTACACTTTGCATCAAGCCAGTATCAAATGTCTTTAAAGCTTTCAGGAAAATGTTTCATTGACACGGCAATAGGAAATATACAACTGATCCTGAAAAAGGGGGAGGTAGAATGGTTCAAAGAGCACCCACAGTTCCAACATTTCTTCCATATTAAAAACCGAAAGCAGAAGTGGATGGGAATGTGGCTTCGCTTTGCATCAGCTGGTGTAGGGAAGAAGTATGAGTTATGGTTTATCGTTAACGGCGTCCCAATCCAATACTCTCTCAGAGAATTCGGACTAATTTCTGGACTATACTGCCATGAGTATCCCCCCAACCATGAGAGGTTGGGTGGTACAACATTCATGAACAAGTATTTTGGAGGGAATAGGGTAATATACGCTGACCTGGAGAAGCAGATGTTGGCAATGAAATCAAAGCCATCTGAGGATCGAAAAAAAGATGGCCGCTCTGTACTTCATAGCCAACATCCTCGTCGGAGGCCGAAAGACTGGAGAGGCAGCATCACCTGTGAACAGTTTCTTCCTGAGTGTTGTTGATGACCTAGATGCGTGTTTAACGTTTCCTTGGGGGCGGTATGCATTCGAACATAACTTGAAGGATGTCTCTAGCTTCTTGGAGAAATGCAACGGGGTTATTCTGACGAGTTGGGTTTTTACAATCTTTCCTATTCCTTTGGAGGTATTCTTAACCTCTCTTGTATTTCGTTGTCTTATTTTAAAATTGATGTTAATGTTTTTTTGTTGTGTGTTCGCAGTTGTTGGCCTTTGAGGCAATTCCAACCTTGAGGAACCATTTCCGAGAAAGTGTGAATGGTGCACGCCCTGGTTGCCCGCGGATGTGCAAGATGCAGTACAAACGCAAAGGTGGAACCAAGGCATTCAGTCTGAATGCAGTTAACGTTAATCTTGGTAATACTAAGGTAATTGATGTATTATGTGTAGTCGAATTAAGGAGAAGGGATTCAATTAATGAGACTTATGAAAACTTATGTGTATTTGCCACAGGATATTTAGAGTATCTTGGTGGCAACAGAAGCTGAGAAGGAACTTCTGGAAAGCATAGGGATGGGCAAGGAAAGGTGTTGGGCCGATGACGACGATGATGCAGAAGTGGATCGTTGGACCAAGATAATACGGAATGGGAAACAAGTTATCTTTGAAGCAGAGTTCAGCATAGATTTTGAGGCTCGTACAGCTCAGGTTGAAGGTCCCACCATTCCTGCTATTGGAGAATCATCCAATAATGCAGATTCTGGTGAGGCTCATGCAGATTCGGTGGAGGCTTCTGGAGCTGAGGCTTTGAAAGCGATGGAAGCTCGGCTTATTAATGCATTCCAAGATGCTATGAAGGTACTGAAAGACGAAGTGAACAGTCTCAAGGCGCGTGTTGACGGAAAGAGTGGTGATAATCCGTCCGACCAAGTTCGTGTTAGTGATAAGGAGTCGGAGGAAGATGGTGATGATAAGGAGTCGGAGGAAGAAGATGGTGGTGATAAGGATTCGGAGGAAGAAGAAGGTGGTGATAAGGATTCGGAGGAAGAAGATGGTGGTGATAATGAGTCGGAGGAAGATGTTGATGATTACATTCTCGATATTTCAAATCAAGTGCAGCTTGAACATGGTAGCGGTGATGATGACATGGATGAAACTTTAGTTAGGTATGCAGCGGCTGAGGAGTCTAAGAAGGCAAAAACTGAGAAGACAAAGAGTGTGAAGAACAAAAAGAAGAGGGCGAAAACAGATGATGGAAAAGAAGTAGTCCCTTCAAAAAAGGCAAAGGGTTGCGATACTGTGAGAAGTCCCATTGGGACAAGAAGGCATAAGCTGGAGGAGGAGGCAGCTCAGAAGATGACCAGATATGAGAAGAAGAAGAGAGGCGGCAGCAGCTGAGAAGGTAGGTGAAAAGAAGCAGAAGAAGAAGGCAGCTGAGAAGAACCAGAAGAAGAAGGCAGCTGAGAAGAAGGCAGCCCAGAAGAAGGCAACCCAGAAGAAGGCAAAGAAGTGAGGTAAGAAGACGGTGTAAAATCCCGTATGTGGTTGATTTCTATATATTCGGTTGAACTCTATTCGGTTTGTACGACTTCTTAAATTCCCGTATGACTTTCTTGTTTGTTGTTGAAGACTTATGTTATTTGAAACTTTCAGTTCTTTGATATTTTAAAAAGTTTCGCTTTTCAAATTAGGTGAAACTTTTGAAAGTTTCCCTTTCGAATTAGTCTAACTGCGGAATCTATCGCAATTCAGAATCGTGAATGACCAAATAGGTGAAACTTTTAAAAGTTTCACTTTCGAATTAGTTTAACTTCGTTAATTTATCGTGCAATTCGTAAATCGTGAATGACCAAATACGTGAAACTTTTAAAAGTTTGACTTTCGAATTAGTCTAACTTCGTGAATCTATCGCGGCAATTCAGAATCGTGAACGACCAAATACGTGAAACTTTTAAAAGTTTCACTTTCGAATTAGTCTAACTTCGTGAATCTATCGTGCAATTCGTGCAACGTGAATGACCAAATAGGTGAAAATTTTGAAAGTTTCACTTTCGAGTTAGTCTAACTTCGTGAATCTATCGTGCAATTCGTAAATCGTGAATGACCAAATAGGTGAAACTTATGAAAGTTTCACTTTCAATTAGTCTAACTCGTGAATCTATCGTGCAATTCGTAAATCGTGAATGATCAAATAGGTGAAACTTTGAAAGTCCGAATGTCACATAAATACATCAAATGAGAGATTCGATAAATGAAAGAGGAATATCAGAATCTGCACATAAAACCCGAAAGTATTCATAAATTAGCTCAAATTTTTTGCAAGTAAAGTGTTTTCTCCCCGGTAATGAATCAAAATCGGTTTGATACTTCGGGTCCCGAGACACCTCGTTGATGATTCTCCCCCCACAAGGGCATCTGGTCGGAATCCCACAGTGGGCATCCGCCACGAAGCCAAGTATTAAAAGAACATATTGCAAGAACATAATGCAAAATTTAAAAGATACAATCAAAACTAGATGAACTTTGCAAATCAATAAGTACGACTTAGTTCATTTTAGAATAACTTTGTATTTGATACAGTCGATATAGTCGAACATTTAGACACTTTACAGTTATACCAAGATTTACAATTACACCAAGTCGTGCAAAGTTTTCGGAAATTATGAGGAAAGTGATATGATTTATAGTTATTATATAGCTGATTCATAGTTATATCATGGCTGAGTTATATTCGCCAAAATTCAAAAGTTGCGATATGAAAACTGCCGAGAAATACTGTTCGTCACGAACAATTAAAAGATCTACGGCTGAGTTAAATCAAGGGAATCTTTACGGCTGAGTTAGTTATTTTCATGATTTTAATGTTTTAACATACGACTAAATTATCTATCGTGCAATTCATAAATCGTGAATGACCAAATAGCTGAAAATTTTGAAAGTTTCACTTTCGAGTTAGTCTAACTTCGTGAATCTATCGTGCAATTCGTAAATCGTGAATGACCAAATAGGTGAAACTTATGAAAGTTTCACTTTCGAATTAGTCTAACTTCGTGAATCTTTCGTGCAATTCGTAAATCGTGAATGATCAAATAGGTGAAACTTTGAAAGTCCGAATGTCACATAAATACATCAAATGAGAGATTCGATAAATGAAAGAGGAATATCAGAATCTGCACATAAAACCCGAAGTATTCATAAATTAGCTCAAATTTTTGCAAGTAAAGTGTTTTCTCCCCGGTAATGAATCAAAATCGGTTTGATACTTCGGGTCCCGAGACACCTCGTTGATGATTCTCCCCCCACAAGGGCATCTGGTCGGAATCCCACAGTGGGCATCCGCCACGAAGCCAAGTATTAAAAGAACATATTGCAAGAACATAATGCAAAATTTAAAAGATACAATCAAAACTAGATGAACTTTGCAAATCAATAAGTACGACTTAGTTCATTTTAGAATAACTTTGTATTTGATACAGTCGATATAGTCGAACATTTAGACACTTTACAGTTATACCAAGATTTACAATTACACCAAGTCGTGCAAAGTTTTCGGAAATTATGAGGAAAGTGATATGATTTATAGTTATTATATAGCTGATTCATAGTTATATCATGGCTGAGTTATATTCCGCCAAAATTCGAAAAAGTTGCGATATGAAAACTGCCGAGAAATACTGTTCGTCACGAACAATTAAAAGATCTACGGCTGAGTTAAATCAAGGGAATCTTTACGGCTGAGTTAGTTATTTTCATGATTTTAATGTTTTAACATACGACTAAATTATCTATCGTGCAATTCATAAATCGTGAATGACCAAATAGCTGAAACTTTGAAAGTCCGAATCTCACATAAATACATCAGAAGAGAGATTCGATAGATGAAAGAGGAATATAATCCGAATCTCACATCATCCTTAAGCAAACAACAACAGATAGTAGACGAATGTCATGGACTGGACGCATCTCATGCAGTGGTAGGATTCAGACGGGTAAGCTTATACTTCATTTCAGCAATCTCTGCAGCCATCGCATCCACACGCTTCCTTAACATTTCAAGCTCTTCCTGGACTCCGAAGACCCATGGTTGACGGAAATGGAAGCCATCATTCTACACGTAAAACGAGAAAGTATCAAAATATGCACATAAAACCCGAAAGTATTCATAAATTACCTCAAATTTTTTTGCAAGTGAAGTATTTTCTCCCCGGTAATGTATCAAAATCGCTTGGATACTTCGGGTCCCGAGACACCTCGTTGATGATTCTCCCCCCATAAGGGCATCTGGTCGGAATCCCACAGTGGGCATCCGCCACGAAGAAAAGCATGTCGATGGAATTCTTCGAAGCCTTCATCTGCCTGTACTCCTCGTCTGGATGAGTCATGACGTCTGAGTAATCGAGAAATTTAGAAAAAGAAGGTCCGAATAGAAATCTGAGTTCTCCAGAAATCTAGAGAGAGATTTATTGAATAGTGGAGAGAGATATTCGGTGAGATAAATGGGGGGAACAAAAAAAACATTGTTTTTTATACAAGTCTACGTCGATTCAAAATTCAAAAAATGGGTGGGAAATTTCGAAAAACTGGACTGGAATAATTTGTAAAGGATTTCCATGCTTAGAGTTTCACATAGTTTGTAGTTATACAGAAACCTTTAAAGTTGTACTTTTCTGTTTTTTTTGCAATATTTTTAGTTTTACCGTACTTAGATGATTAATTTTATGGTTATACCAGCGATATTTTTACGTTTACTGTACTTAAATTCGATATCGTGACATTTATAACTTTTCTAATCCCACAAGGTACTGTCTACGAAAAAACATCTCACAGTAATGTATTCCTTTCTCAATCGATAGAAAATGTGATCCAGAACAATTGATTAAGTGTAACCAGAAGTTGGAAAAATTAAAAAGTTAGACCACAAAGTTTCACTGACATTTGACATAGTTTCACCGACATTTGACATAGTTTCACTGACATTTGACATTAGTTTCACCAAAAGTTGACATAGTTTTACCGACATTTAAACAAAGTTTCACTAGAGAAGTACGAAGATTGATAAGACAAGTACGAGATGGATAACAGTGAGAACAACAAGATTTACACAAGACCTTCAACCCCATATTTCTGAACATAAGTCTCGCTGTTTAGTAGAGACTGCCTGAAGTCCTCAACCTCAGACAAATGCGGATTGAACCTGAAGTCTGAAATTCCACCTTCGGTCTCAAACCATAGATCAGGAGGACCAAATAAATCTGTATAAATATAAATGATTTTAGTAAACGTTTTACTCAACTATCACATTAAAAACTAGACACAGCAACTACTCCAAACCTTCCAGACCCTCCACATCTTAAGGGCCACAATCACCTGTCCACCTCTCATAGCAGTTAGTTTGTTTTCAAGACCATCCCGGAAGGCATAGGCCTGTTTGCCAGTTGCCACACATTTTATCTGGCTGTCACTATACAGAATAAAGAAAAGGTGTGTCAATTACAATATAGATAAACTTTGTTTGGATCATATGTTACTTATGTTACTTTCTACTTACATGTTGTCCCTTATGTAAAACACCATCCTTGGTCTTTCAGGGTCATCGAAATGGGCTTCCGTGTTGAAGATCACTCCCATTGTATCTACCAGATAAATTTAGACAATCTAAATCAGTTAGGTTCACTTAGTTTCACTTACTTATACAGACTTATATTTTTTAAAATTAAAGTTATACACAGTTCAATCCAAGACATGCACTGTTATGTTACTAACATCTAAATATGTGAATGTATTTTAATTTTAGTAGAATTCATACCTATGGGATAGTTTCGTTCTTTGTGGTCCATGTGAGGGATTGCATGGATGTTCTTGAAGTCCATGAAAATCCGATTGTTCAAAGGATCTATGATGCGGACTTGTGCGTTGCTCCTAGAAGTTAGTTTAAACCGAGAGTTAGTTGTCTGGAAACCTGGATAGGAACGGTGAACTTCTACCAGAAAGATTTCCACCCACTTCCCCTCTTGGTTCTCTAGGCCTCTTAACCTATCATGATTCCCATAATCGGTCATCTCCATCTTGGACCCCTACATATATAAAGTACAAGGATCAAGTACTTTTATTTGTCACGGTTACATGTTATTACAAACTTGAGAGATGATGATTTAACACTTACATCTTCATCTGCTAGGACATAGGTATAGAAAGGTCCATTGCTGGTGGTAACATAGGAATAGAAAGGGTAGACCCTGTGTATTTTGACTCTGAAACGCCAAGCCGTGATCTTGGGATTATAAGAAACCTCAGAAAGCTTATTGTAGTGTGTCATCTTGTTTGTTGAGAGATGAGAGAAGAGATGAGATGATGATTCCTTTCTTTTCGGGTTTTATTTTTCTTGACTGAAGGAGACGAACCCTTTTATGGTGGTCTAAATGAGAGAAGTCGTGTTCTTTCGAGAGTTCATTAAATACAGGGACATCCATTAAATATAATCCGTTTTGGAAACTAACCATTTTTTGCCAAATATAACAATATAACACAATATAATATCTATAACGATACAATATCTCGTTTTTTTCTTTTTACATAGTTTCATATATTTAGACAATCTAAATTGTTAAAATTGTGCTTAGTTTCATGAATTTAGACAATCTAAATCAGTTACTTTCACTTATTTATACACAGTTATATATCTTTATCGATTTGAGTTTTTCAAAGTTTCAAATCCAACCCATGCGCACTGAGAAGTCGTGTCTTCTGAACTCGTGTCTTCTCGAGGCGTCTTTCAAATGACCCTTTAAGTGGGGTAATAAATACTCAGTTTATACTTATCTCTTCACGTCTGTTGAATTTCCCTAGTACGTGTTATAAAAGGGTTTATCACCTTGTCCAAATAAACAAAACGAAAATCTCTCCATTTACTTGAGTAAACAAATTTTCTCCATGTCGAACTTTGATTTGGCTTCTCTCCCTTCTTCCTTGCTTCATAAGATTCTCTCAAAGGTAGCAACATGCCATCTTCGGGACTTCGGTAGTGCAAGAGTTGCTTTCTCCGGGTTCAATTAAATTGGCAGAGAAGAATACTTCTACCGATCTGCAGATCTCTTAAACTTGAACGACTGGATTGATGAGGCTAATTCTCTTAGGACATTCAGGCTTAGGTGCTACCAAGCCGGTAATCTAGAGGCCATCTACAAGCGAGGTATGTATGAGTTCTTCGTCCTCCATTTACTTGATGAAGGAAGGGAAAAAATCCATCTTGCTGGTGGAGAGGATTCGTTCACAACTATCCCAACTTTAGTCGTGAATTTGTTGGTCGGATGAATTACATGATCACGACTTCAGTATGTTCAGGCTATTGGGGTTACGAAAAACCAGAGGTGTTTATGTCTCTGCTAGAAAGAATAAATCCCAACGTCTCACATGATTGTGCATGCTCCGCAGTAATAGAACCAGTGTTTGTAGTCTCCTTTGATGGATCTAGAACACGGTGGACATGCAATCATTGTTTCTGGCAATGTGCAGCTTGGGACTTCTGCAATGAAATTCACTTGACCGCTGCACACTGGCCAATTGAAGATTAGTTGTGTGTTTATAAGTTATGGCATGTGTTTTTTATCTACTTTTACTAAGTCTATGTAAAATACATTTCATATAATATAATGTCTCTAGTTTTTCTCTATTAAGTAAACTTTATTCATTTTAACTACAATAAATATACCATTAACAACTCTGTCTCCATAAAAGAACATATTGCAAGAACATAATGCAAAATGTAAAAGATACAATCAAAACTAGATGAACTTTGCAAATCAATAAGTACGACTTAGTTTAATTTAGAATAACTTTGTATTTGATACAGTCGATATAGTCGAACTTTTAGACACTTCACAGTTATACCAAGATTTACAATTACACCAAGTCGTGCAAAGTTTTCGGAAGTTATGAGGAAAGTGATCTGATTTATAGTTATTATATGACTGATTTATAGTTATATCATGGCTGGTTATATTCCGCCAAAATTCGAAAAGTGGCGATATTAAAACCGTTTCACTGCCGAGAAATACTGTTCGTCACGAACAATTAAAAGATCTATGGCTGAGTTAAATCAAGGGAATCTTTACGGCTGAGTTAGTTATTTTCATGATTTTAATGTTTTAACATACGACTAAATTACGATTTCGGTCAGGCTATCGTTTGTACACGACTGAATTAAGAGAAACTAACTAGAAACTCAGTTAAGCAAAGTTAATTTATCGTCTCGAAATTATAAAGGTCTCGATGTATGTGAGGCAGCCGTATTTTTCAGATATCATTATTTCGAAACTGGAAGAAATAGTATACGTCCTTTATAAATCAACTAATGGCTGAGTTAGGCTGACTGATGTGACGTGACGAGACGACTAAAACTCTTAATTTTATATTCGATATTATAATGGTCTCGATATTAGTTTTTCTATGTGACGTGGGGAGATGACTAATTTATTTTAGAGAAACTTAAATCATAAGTACTAATTCCATTATGGTTTATAGTTATTACACGGCTGAGTTATAGTTATTTGATGGCTGATTTAAAGTTTTTAATGACTGAGTTATATCCCGCGAAGATAGGAAACGTATCTCACACGAAAAGTTGGTGTATAACAGTTGGTTTGTTTAATTACGGCTGAGTTATGGAATTCCATAACGGCTGCGTTATGGAAAAACGTTCCCGCCAAAATACTAACGTCTCGAAAATAAATAATCTTTATTGATGAGATTATTATAAGATACGAGGCTGTGTTATTATAGCGATACGGCTGCTGATAAATAAGTTACTTCTCGAAAGATTATTAGGTCTTCACCCCCCTTGTCAGACTAAATGGATTATATCCCTCTTTTCGAATTGCCTGAAGATATTCTGGCGGTAGTTGTCGAACGTGTGGCCCGTAACTCTTTCCAAGATCTCTATGGCATCAGAGCAGCGTCCAAGTCAATGAAGGCGTTAGCAGACCGATGAAGGGTATACCATTTTTTCGATGTGTTATCCTTTCCCTGGGGACACGCTTTGCCTTCTGAGTTGATGAAAACTTGCTACGAGGAGGGAAGCCCAAGCACACTTTATATAAAAGGTGTACAGTTTTTCTACACATTCGACAAGCAAGACGAAGGGCTTACTCTCATGAAGCGTGCAGCAGATGCAGGATATGAGCGTGCTGTGTATACACACGCAATGACTCGAGCAATCTTTCGGGGTGAAGGGAAGTATTTTCATGGTATCTCAACAGAATCAGTTGAAAGGATCGGGAAACTCGTGCGATCTGTGAAATGGGGATGTGGTTTGTGGCATGCTGACGAGTTCCGCTCTAGGGAGCCGATTTCATTTCATCTGTTTTTCTGTCGTTCTACAGTTGCCAATGTGGAAATCTTATCGAGCGACAATGTATGTGCTTGTGGCACATTGATAACACTAAGGATGACAACATTTGTGGGCATTGTTTCTGGATCAAAGAGGTGGGCTTGTTCTTCCGTGATTTTGAACCGATAAGCCTGCTTAGGGACACAAGGAACTGGTGAAGTTGTAATTGAAAAGTCTTGAATGTATAACGGCTGGGTTAATGTTTTCCATTTTGTATAACGACTGGCTTAGGTATTTTCATGAATTTGTATTACGGCTGGGTTATATTTTTCAAATTTATGTATTACAACTGAGTTATTAATATAATGTTTTGTATTACGACTGAATTACGGTTTCAGTCAGTTAAGGTCTCGTTTGTATACGACTGAATTAAAACAACCTAACTATAAACTCCTTAAAGCAAAGTCTTACCATCTCGATATTATAAATGTCTCGGTATTGGTTCAGCCGTAACCTATTTGTACACGCCTATTTTTCACAGGCCTAGTGAAGAACACATCATAGATTTAGTTTGCTTAAAATATGATTATTGATGCATAAAGGCTGAGATAATTCAGTCATGTTTTCAGACGCCTAATAATGATGAAAAGGCTGAGTTATTTAGTAATACGGCTTAGTTATATACAACGACGCGATAATAAAACCGTTTTACTGCCGATAAATAAGTTACTTCTAGAACAAACTCGAAAGGCTGAGTTATTAAGCAATACGGCTGACTTATGACTAAAAAAAGAAGTAGTAGTAGTAGAGTATCGCCATTCCAACACCACAAACGACCACATTCCTCATACATTCATCTCTTTTTCTCACGTGAGCCGTCTTAATTACTTCAATCTCTTTTCCCAACCGAGCAACGTTAAGTATGAGGAATGAGATGTCATCGTTCATGCCACGAATCACGGGCTTGATATCTTTGACCTCTTCCACCAAACACTCATTCACCCATTTGAATAAATGTCTCTGTTTTCACAAATACAACCAGATCTAAGTAACACGTTTGAAAACATACTAAAAAAGAACCAAAACTAACCTTATGATATCCTCTTGCACAGCAATAGTACAATCTTCCTGGATTCGTAACGCTTCCAGATGTAAAAATTTCAGCGGGTTGACCACACCAACACTCTTTCGGCGTTCCTCGCTCCGTATTCAGATGTCGTCTGCCATAATTTCCTGAAACAGAGGATGAGAAAGACATTTTTAATCTGCAAAATTTAAAAGAGAAAATGTGTTGCATAGACATTAGTCTGACTTATTAGTTATGAAGGAAGACGACAGCATTGAAACGGCAGCATTTAGTTTATATCCGTATTTATTAACTAAATATACAAAAGAATATAAAATAATTAAGTCTCGGTATCTGGAAATCACTCGATTGTTGTGTGCAGCCAGTATATTTTTCAGACGCCTAATCAAGAGGGTCATAGTTCATTGAAGTGACGTGGGGAGACGACTATTGTTTCTTGTGTGTTATTAAATTTAATTTCAAAATTATTTATCTCCGTTAAAGTTTTATCGCGCAATTTTATCTTTATTTCCTTGTTTTATTGAGATTCCAACCAAACTAGAAACTCCATTGAACAAACTGACGGTCTCGACAATGCTATAGTTTGTATACTGGCTGAGTTGTTTGTACTTAGTGGCTGAGTTATTGTTTTTTTCGTTGTTGAGTTGTTGTTACCTACTGGCTGAGATATATAACATTATGGCTGAGTGAGATTTACAATACTTAGAGGTAAAGACAAGTACGATTGTGACTGAGTGAAACCTCAAACATACAGACAAGGAATCAGTCTGTAAAACCAAAATTATCCGGACCGAACTCTTCAAACATGTGTACGAGTTCAAGCCACACTCTAGTAAGCATCCAAGAAGGCTTGTCACCTCCATGCGCCCATCTTCTCTTCAACTCTCGCATCTGAAATCGAAACAGCGACCTCGCAACTTCATTAAAATGTTTCCAAATTAGATAATTATGCCTTCGATCCCACTTGTTTTTACGCTACAAACAAAAAACATTACTAATATTAGGTGTTTTATCTCTATCTGATTTGAAAACATAGTTGGTCCTTACAGCGAGTTGAAGAAACCAGAGTTCCTTAATATGATCGGGAATGGAGCGATATGTCGGCCATGCATAGACCCATCCGTCTATCAGAATCGGCGGGATCACCAGGGAGAGATCGCTTAAAAACCTAAACCAGGTCGGGATGGTTTTGTCTAGCAAGTCACCCGGACCAGGATTTAGAAGTGGGAGGTTTTCCCGATTTGCGTGGCTTTGAATCGCATTGACACTGTTTTCTATCCTCGTTGAATAACCTGGAACAACCGACATAATTTATTTTTTTGGAGGGGATAGAAAAGCTATACAAAAAGGTGTACCAAAAGGGGACTATATATAGAGAGATCCGTGAACTCAAAAGTCGCGAGAAAAATTAAGGGAAATTAAATCTGATTTGGCACCCGCCCAAAATATGAAAAGTCGAGATTAAGTAACACTTGACGACTGAGTTAATGTAAATTTTACGGCTGAGTTATCGTTAAGGGTTTAGGGTTTAGAGAGGAGTCCTTGTAGGATAGTTTAATTTTTTTTTTCTTTTTTCAATAGTTAAGGACCCTAGTCAAAATATGTGTCCAATAGTGATCCCCAATTAGGAGTCCTTAGGAATAAAAAATAATTTTTTTTTTACAAATTGAAATTGAAATTTTATTAATTGCATGATTAAAAATAAAAATACAAGAAAAGAGAAGTTTAAAAATGTATAAGTTTAAAAACTATAATTTTTTCACACTACAAGTTTAACACACTAGCCTTATCCGAGAACAACATAAGAGAAACATATAAAGTAATGAGACAGAGATTACAACTTGTTCGAGATTACACTTGGTTCACATGATTACACCTGTGGCAACTTCGAGATAAGTACCTAATGAAACAAAAGGAAACAAGTTTGATAGAGAGGAAACACAGCAAAAGAGATATCTAATTCCGGTCACAATCACTCCTAAATCACCCGTGAGCTAGAAGCAATGTCACCTGCATAACAAGACTCTTTCCTTTCCGGACATACACACATTAATGGAGTAGTTTTCCCATCTCCAACCACATTTAACACAAATAAGTCTCCTATGGCGCATCTGTTATCAAAACAGAACTTTCTCCAGCCTCTTTTAATGTAAAACATGCCGTCTGATTCGCTAAATCGCAAACTCACAGTCCATGAGTTTTCCTCTTTGTTCACAAGTATTATCTCTTGGCATTGTTTGTTCAAAGCAGTACAAGTCGTAGCTTCGACAGAAAGATACTGCAAACACAGAACGTAAAGACACAAAACAGATCAAACCATATATATGAGTAACTAAATATGGTCTATACATATGAAAATTGACTCACAAGTTTGTCTTCTTTTTGATTTGAAGCAGTGACCTCAGCCAAAAAACAGTAGTCGAATGAGAAAGAAGGAACATCATCCGCGTCGGCTTCTTCCTTAATGATGTTAGGATGTGTATACTGAATCTCACAACAGCTAGGACCAAAAGGAGTGACATGAAACACCATGTCTCCTTCGTGTTTGAAGATGACAATGTCACCGATTTGAAGGTAATGTGCTGTGGTGAAATCTTTCCAACCTCTGGTGAGTCTCATGCCTTCTTGTATCACTTCCCAAGTTATATATGAAGCGTCCGATCTTAGTTTCCATGTTTTCTGGTTCGTCTTCCCTTCTATGTGGGTTGAGAAGAAGACAAGTGGTAATGTCTGCAAGCCAGAAAAGGCAAAGTTAAACAAAACCCCCAAATAGGAACATATACAGAAGGAGAAATAGAGAGAGTGTGTCTACGACGCCACTCTGGAAACCAGGAAGCAGAGGCTTAAAGAAATGAGGTTCATGCGGATTCGCCATCTGCAAACAAGAAAATTAAAACAAGAGATCAAAAACCAAACCGCACACATACTTTTTGTAGAAAACTAAAACAAGAGATCAAAAATCCGCTTCGGATTGAAACTGAAATCTTGTCAAAACCCTTTCTATACACGCCCATACTCGATCTAAACCCCAAAACGATTTAACCCCAAAATCTTGTCAAAACCCTTATACGAGAGGAAACAAGATGAAAACTAGTCTAAATCGAACAAACTTACAGGTTTAGGCTTCGATTTACCTTCGTGAAGACGATCGGTTTCAATCCCCAGAATATCGCCTTTCGTCGAGCTCTCGTTTTGTTTTTTCCGGTCTCGGTCGAGAATGACCAATTTTTTTAACCTAACCAAAAACAAACCAAGCCCGTCCCACTCAGATGTTGCCACGTAGCTAAGGATCAACTCCTTAAACTCCTTCCCGACGAACCAATCCTTAGGTAAATTAACATAATTAATATTATTATATTACGACTAACCGATGTATTTGTGCTAAGGATTGGTCGTGAACCCCCATTGCGGGTGGTCTTAGGGTTGCAAATTTAGGGTTGCAATTTTAGGGTTTAGGGTGGCATATTCATTTATTTATGTTTATGATATGGATTTATGGTGCAGGAAATATGGTAAATAACACAAATTTTTTTTAGAATCTGATTGTGTAATGTTTACTTGGGTTGAATTATGCTCACATCTCATTGAAGTATTGTAAGGATTCAGGTAATTGTAAGACAACCTATACCTCAAGATCATGATGGATCCCAAACTTGTAATTTCAATACAGTAGACACATTGAGTTGACAATATATTCACTTAAAATTACATATCCGGAGTTAAGGTAACATTTTACCGTATAAACATTTCATTCTTTAAATTTTAGGGTATGTTTGAGGTATTGTTTAGTTTTATAAGCAAAATGGCTGAGTTATATTAGTCAATACGGCTGAGTTATAGTAGTCGATACGGCTGAGTTATATTAGTCGATACGGCTGAGTTGTTTAAGATGTTACGATATGGCTTAGTTATAGAAATTAGTGAAAGTCAAATACATCCCTAATAAAATTAGACAACTTAAGTCAAATAATACAGAATAACAGACACAGAGGTTCAAGTGGAGAGCATATTGTTCAAATGTGTATTTCCTCCTTCTGCGAGGATCTCTGCTACCATCTTCACATGTAAACCTTGTATAGTTTTATCGTTTATCCCATCAAAAGTTACCCCAAGCGCTAGACATTCCACAAACTTCAACGAATACACCCCATAGTCGCCAATCTGGGTGTTTTGTGGAACGAATTTTTTGCTCCTCCTCCTGAATGCGAACTTCTTCTTACTACGGGTTCGGAGATTGGCAGGAACATGCTCATTCAAAACCGCGGGAAGCATTTCCGTTAGCGGTTTAAAATAACCTAGAATTCTCTCCTCACTTTCGGACGTGTGCTCTCCAACGATTGGATCGTAGCAATCAATTTTCTCCTTCTTCAGATCCACGTGAAACGCCACCCAGTGGTCTCGCCCGGTCTTAATACATCCGTACACGTGATCCACATCTTGATACCACTTCAAGTTTGTCTTAAAGTAATGGGGAACCCTACCGTTTACTAGACCTTCGTAACCGCCTTCTTTAAACGTCAGCATCTGAGGTTTCATCTTAAACTGTTTGTAATCGTGAACCCAATTAGCTAAGATCCAAGGGTCAAAGAAGGCAATGCGTTTGGACAAGAATGGGGTGGGATCTCGCATGGACCTTTGAATGAGGAAATTCATATACGATTCCATATGCTACACAAATATTATAAACAACTCAGCCATAATATATAATTTCAGACGCAATCTAAACTATAACTCAGCGGTGATATTAAATATAACTCAGTCGTAATAGAAAATTTTAGCCGTAATAAAGACTTACATTATCAAACACCCAACCATACTCGCTATCTGGCCACGGTCTCTCATGGATGAGTATGCTGTAGAAGTCACTCTCATCAGCCACCTCAGCGCATTCACTGTCATCTTGAATCGCCTTTTTATTGTTTAAAGGCACTCTGATTCTACCCCCACTCGTTTTTTTTTGTCTCCGGCACCTCTTTCTTTATCAACTCAGCCTTCTCCTTCTTAGCATCGGCTGTTTGCTTCTTTAACTCAGCCTGTTTTCTTTTTTTTTTTCCTCAGCCATCTCCTTCTTCTTCAAATAAGCCTTTGCTTTCGCTGCTTTTTTCTTAGCAGCGGCATCCTCAGCCTCATCCTCATCCTTTAACTTCAAACCCTTCCTGATCCTGGTGCCGCGTCGTAAGGGTGGACAATTAGCAACCTTATCATCCTTACAAGTCTTTGCAGGAAAAACGATAACAAAATCAACGTTACTTGTTTTAACAGGTGTTGCATTAGCCCTATAAAAATCCCCAGCCAAAATCCTTTTCACCCCTGAAGCATTATCAACTTCCTCGGCAAAATCTTTTTTGGGTCCCAACCCCTTAGCAGGGTTAGCAGCGTTTAACGCTGGACTATTGACAGACTTCTGATGTTTGTCCTGCTGCGGCGATGGCTTCTCTGAAGACCCTTCTTCGCCACTAGCGATGGAGAGGTTATCAATGTTTTCGTTACGCTTCCCAACCCCCAGAACTTTCAGACGCTCCTCCAATGTATCTTTCATGATATCCTCAAGAGTCTTATTCTGGTCAAACCCGTAGGCGTTAAACCGCGAATCAATCATTTTCCCCACAGCACTCACAATGGACTCCATAGTCGCATTGTTCAACAACTCTTTACTAGGTTCCTCGCTAGAACCCTTTCCCGTTGCACCAGCTTGACCCTCACTGGTGTTCACTTTCTTCTGCTTCTTAGTGGGTGGCTCAGCTTCTGACGAAACTCCACCCTTCGTTTCCTTCTTCTTCTTCTCATTCCCCTTCCCCTGCGCATTCCCCTGCACTTCCCAAAAGCCTTTGACAAATGTACCAGTATGTATGTCTGTTATCAAGCGATCGACTTGTGGGTCTTGACGTTCATTCGGCCATTGAGGAAAAATCTCCTGAAGTGAGTCCTTCAAAACCATTCTCCTCACACGAACCTGCAACTCCATGTTATGACAGATCTCAGCCACATAATATATCATAACTCAGTCATCGTTAAAATTAAAATTCACTCAGACGCCGAATAACTCGTATCTGAGGTTAAACCTTACCTCGGTATGCTTGTTGATTTCCTCAGCCAACACTTTATGAAAAATTTTACGTGTACGGCTTCCACCCCATCACAAAAGCGGCACGTCTTCATTTGGAAGCACTCTCCAAAAACACTCACCGAAACAGGGGACGGATTCGTACGCCCAAATCTGTAACACGACAGCCATGCCGCTTATTGTGTATGTCCCTCCTTCTGGAGACAACGTTTTGAGAGAGTCAGCGAGTATTCCGTATGCAGACCGACCCCATGGATACGACCTCATGGCTTCATCGTCGAAAACCCTTATTGCACCTTGAAAGGGTATCCTTGAATTGTGATGCAAACAATAGAGTCCCATCGCTTGAAGAAATAGCAGCCCCAACCACTTACGCTTTTGATAACTCCAAAGCGGACAGAAGTCTAATGCTGCCTTGAGTTCGTCTAACTTGGGTCCCACCCCAAGCGGCACTTTCAACTCCTCCCAAAACTCTTTGTACTGATCAGGTTCAAATGCCTCTACTGGCAGTGGACCTGTGTTTAACCCGGTGATCTCACCAAATTCGAGCAAGCTGAACCTCATAGGGTCATCAACCACGAGACTCCATATCTCCTTCTTTTCTACTCGGAGCTGTCTACATAGTAGATAGTGTACTGTCCTACCAGACCACACGCTTTTGCGTTCACATAACCTAGCAACTACTCCAAGGGCAGAGTTCAGCAGTTCTCCCCACACATCAAGTCCTATTGTTTTGCTAACACTAGGCCAATCTCCTAAACAGAAATTGTGATTGATAGCTTTATCTTCTAGGTTAGAGAACCCTTCGGGGTAAAGTCTTGGAGGGTAATCCCGTGATCTAGCTTCAGAAAGAACCATCTGAACATTATCACCCAAAAATAACAAAGACACAACAAAACAATAACTCAGCCACAAATGATAACTCAGTCAAAACATAACAATAAGACAGCCACAACATAATAATATCTCAGCTGTAACATAACATTAACCTAGTCACAGCACATCAATAAATCAGCCACAATATTACAATAACTCAGCCATATCAAAAACCTAACTCAGTTGCAATATAACCCTAACTCAGACACAACAAAGCCCTATCACACCCGCAGTCAACTGAGCAGCAAACTCAACCAAAACTGAATATATAACGTCGCGACATTTTACTAGAAAAGACGAACTCGTAGATAAGAATGCGGCGAAGAAGATTTCGTACAAACGATTAGAGAAGACGATTTCGGGGAAGTAAACACAATGTCGACGAGAATTTCGGAAAATCGGAGATTACTTACGGTTCCTTCTTCGAGACGACGATGTTTATCTGATTTCTATTTTTTTCAAAAACTGATATGTATAAAAATTATTTAATTATTTAAGAGATAATGAGATCCCTTATTTAGTTATGAGAAAAGGAACGGTTTGAGACGGTTTGATTACACTTGGTGATGTGGATTTTGGGATTTTTTGAGGTCCCTTATTTGAGAATAATATATTATTTAATTATTTCCCTATTTAATTATTCAGAGTTTATCATTTTTAATATAAAGGAAAGATAAACTTTAGAGATCATTTTCATAACTTTATAGTTCTATTGTTTAGGGTTTGACGTTCAAATTTAAGAAAAAATTAAAGTTTTAATATTGTATTCAGAGTTGAAGGAATGATTTTGTTCCCGTTATCCCGCCCAAAATATTTTGTTCCCGCCTAAACTACGAAACTTTGCGAAACAACATACACTTGTCGGCTGACTTATATAATTTAGATACTTTAAAGCTGAGTTATGCATACTTTGAGGCTGAGTAATGCCATACATTAGAACAGAAACGAAACTGGTTTACAAATGATTCATGAATTAAAACTGGTTTACATTTAAAAAGTAAATCAAAACTGATTTGCAAAATAAACAACTAAAAACAAACTTAAACCAAAAAAAAAACTAAACTATGGGCTGCTTCAACCACACCCTCAACCATGTCCTCCATCGTCACACTTCAACCACGCCTTCAGCCTTGTTCTCCGTTGTCCTCCTCCCTCTTTTATCTCTGTCAATAGCCACCTGCTTCAAAATCAATACATTAAAACAGAAACGAAACTAAATCTGAGTGAAAAATATACGTTTGGAGTGATCCAATCTCAGATTCTTCTTGGAGACCTTACTGGCGACTAATCTTAGTGAGAGACAAAACGAATATGTGAGTAGAGATCGAGAGATATGTTAACAAGAAGAGTGAAGAAAGGACAGAGAAATTCAAAATGAACAAAGAACAAATAGATTACTGTTGACGTTTCAACTCTGAATGATTGTTAGCCACTAGATCAAATTCAATCAATGGTCCTAAAAAATAATAAAAATTTTCTTTTCTTTTCCCTTTAATTGTTTTCGAAAATTGCTTAAATTTACAGAATTAAACATGATAATTTAAATTCAGTATATAATAAGGTTTGAGGATTAAAGGTTTGGGATATTGAGATTTGAGATTATTTTTAAACTGTAATATGAAATTAGTTTAAAGGTTTAAAATAAAATAATTATAGTAAATAAAATTAGTTTTAAGGTATATGTTTGAGTATAGGGTTTGAGGGTTAAAGGTTTTGGCTAATGATTGAGATTAAATTTTTGAAACAGAAATAGCTTTTGACTTTATATTTAATAGATGAAGTTAAATTTAAGATTTGTTGTTAAAATATTAGAGTTCAAAGTTTACGTTTAGAGTTTAGTGTTTAAACCTTAAATTTTAAATAATAAAAACTATCATATTTAATGTTCCAAGATTAATTTTATAAGTTTGATAACTATATAATTTCTATAGTTTAGGATTTGAGGTTTAGGTTTAAGAAAAGATTAAAGTTAGAGTCTTATAAGTAAGTATTGTATAAGTCATTGTAAGAGAACATACATATTCAAGATCAAGTTAAAGTCTAAACTTGAAATTCAAGAAACTATACACATTCAGTTGATTTATATTCACTTGATATTGATAAGATGATTTTCAATATAACTTTTTAAGTACCTGAATTCAGTTTACCGATTTTAGGGTATGTTTGAGGTATGGCTGAGTTATATAAACGATACGACTGAGTTATCTAAACGATATGGCTGAGTTATATAAACATTTTCGGATTTTAGGGTATATTTGAGGTATGACTGAGTTATATAAACGATACACTGAGTTATCTAAACAACACGGCTGAGTTATATAAACATTTTCTGATTTTAGGATAGGTTTAGGGTATTACTTCTTGACAGATCAGATCAGAAAGACCAAATAAGATCTCACCGCAAGCTATCAAACTTCAGTTTCAATACAGTCACAGCACAAGGCGATTCATACACAAGAAAAATATTTTAATAACACCCTAATTTTGCTATTATACAGTTTTCCATGGCATTTTTCATGTGCCATAACATACAGTTTTCAAACTCTCACCACCTGAATCATCAAAATTTGCAATTTATCAGAGCTCCAATGAACATAAAAACAGAACATACCAACATAATCTAAAACTATGGTTACAAGAACAAGTTAACACATGTATATAAACACATTCATGTATGTAATTAATTCCAGTCCTGCATACCACCATATATTCTCTCCTCTGCTCACGACCAGCAGCTCTGCCCAAGAAAAAAAAAAAAACAGATTCAAAACCGACAGATGGAGAGACAAATAGAGAAGTGACCGTGTTGGTGGTGAAAGACAGCGACGGAATTGAAGGGAGTGCGACGGGATCGACGAGCCTCTTCCTATGTCTTCTCCGACACATCCCATGTCTTCTCCTCTCTCGACCATCTCTCTCTCTCTCTCGTCTCAAGAACGAGATCTGTTCAGATCTCATAAAATAATTAAAAGAGACAACCATAAAACAAATGAAAAAAAATCTCAAAAAAGAAGTTGTTAATTAGTGATGTGAATTTTATTAATTATATTTTAATTACTGATGTGGATAATTAATTTATGATGTGGTTTTGATGTTTAAAAATAATTTCAATTAAAAAAAACTAACCAAAGGTCTTTATTGTCATTTACTAAGGAGACTATAACATTCTATTAATTTTGAAAAAATGTATAACACTCTAGTAATAAACCAACTTTTCTATAACATCATAGTAATTTTCTCTTTTCTTTATCATACATAAAGCAAAAACTGTACAAGATTCGCACAAGAAAATTAAAACGGCAGGGCTTTGTATCGTCTGAAAGAAACAATCATACTATTAATTGAGATAACATTTAAGTAAAAATGTTATAATTTCATTGGCATATTAGCTTGCTATTATGAATAAGCTAAATTTACGTAGGAGGTCCAGTCATATGTGACTCATCAATACACATAGGAATAACCTCTAATTAACTTGCTGACATGGTTAATGCGTGATTAGATTCTCTAAATCATTTTTAATTACCGCTTTCTGAATCTCGGTTTCTCTTAATCTATTCTCCGGTTATTTTAATAAAAATTTCTTACGTTGTTATCCTCTTATTTCAAATCTTAATTTCAAATCGTAGTATTGGAAAGTTTGATGTATAAATCTAAAATCCATTGTTATACAAAATTGTATTGATGTTATTAATTAAAGATTACATATCCCAATACGCTGCTCGTTTATATACATACAACATTATAAACTTTATGTTGTTTAGAGTTTAGATTTTAGTGATTAATATTCCATACAGCTAGGGTGTAATTTTTAGGGTATGATGGTTTATGTTTTATGTGAAACGCATGAAACACAATAGATTATGTCATTTAGATATTTAGAATATTATGGTATTTAGTTGATTGAAAACCACGTATAATTAGATATTCAGCTTTGATATTGTTTCTAAAACCCACACTTTCAGTATATTCAAACTTTGAATAAAGCTTTGTAAAAGAGAATATCTCAATATATATACCAAAAATTGTTTAGGCAATCATTTAAAATATCACCAATTACGATACTTAAGATACTATATTTACTATACATCTTTTAAACATGAAAATTACGACATACTTAGGTATATTATTTGGTCTCTTAGGTTAACCAGGCAAATAGTGAGAAGATTTTCAACAAATGGGTTTTGTATAACTCGAGAACGGGAACTCTATTTAGTCAGTTCTTGTTGATTCAGCTGTAAATTTATTATTTCATTTAGTATTACTTTGAAAATACAAAAATCAAATTCCTTCACGACTTTTGAAAATACAAAAATCAAATTCCTTCACACCTGTTGAGAATGAACCGGTACATAAACATAAACATCTTCTAAACCAAGGTCAAGCTTTATCAGTAAATTCACTCAGTCTAAAAGAACATGGTGGCGAGTTCAGGACAAGTTCCTTTCGTTAAAAACTCGCTATCCTAAGTTCCCACAGTTTGGCGCTAGAAGGAGAGGGGATACGGATCAATCTAACTCTCAGCCACCGACACCCGATCATACATGACCGGAAAAATATTGACGATATTCAGCCACCGCTCTATGGAACTCTCCTCAACGCCAACGCTGACAAGACACCAGGTTGGGGCGTCTCAACGGTCACTGCATACGCAAACACCGTGATGTTCGACCATATGAAAGAGATGTTCGCTTCTGCCCAGGAAAGGTTGGATGAACAAGAGAAACTCATGGGATCTATTGCCAAATAGGTCGAAACCTTAACGGCGAGAACCGTGAGAAGACCTCCGCACAGAACGACCAGGCTCAGTAGTGGCAGAAAGCTAGATTTCACAACTCTAGGGAATCAGGCCGCAGTTGCCGAAAAGGATCCTTCAGGGAGCGTCCCCGATGGGATAGTTCCTCCAGGCGGACAGCTGACCACGGAGAATCTTCCACCTCCCGCTAGGGACAAAGAAGAAAACGACGCCGAGCGCGTCAACCTGGAATCGAGCAGTCAGTCAGAGCCAAGGAGCCGGGCGGTTTGGGATGATTCCCAATTCGATGATTCAATGTCCGTGGAAGAAGAGACGATCTTCTGGGACAAACAGGAAGAGCTGGCGGAGGAGCAAACTCGTAACACTCGTAGCAAACGCCGACATGCTCGGAAATCTGCCAGTGAGAATCCTGAGATTCGCTACCTCCACGATCATCTCATGAAAACGGTGGAAGAGGTTAAAGCGGTGAAGTCACAGATTCACCACGCAACCAGTACTGCACCCGAGATCGATCTGCTGCTCGAAGAGGCTCGGAAGACCCCCTTCACTGCTCGAATCACTGGAACTAGGGTTTTGGATCCCGGGAAAATCAAGGTGACGTCTTACGACGGGACAACTGATCCGAAGGCGCACTTGCAGGCTTTCCAGATCGTGATGGAGAGAGCAAAATTCAGGGATAGCGAGAGAGATACTGGCGAGTGCCGCCTCTTTGTCGAGAACCTCCACGGAGCAGCGCTCGAGTGGTTCTCTCGTCTAAAATGCATTGGGAGTTTCCATCAACTCGCCTCGGAATTTCTCAAGCAATACTTGATGTTCATCGATCGAGAAACTTGCGATGTCGATCTGTGGAGCTTAGTGCAGGGAGAGGACGAATCACTCTGCGACTTCACTATACTGTTCAAAACCGTTATGGCTAGGGTCAGAGGGATAAGCGACAAGGTTGCCATCGATGCGCTCCGAAAGACGCTCTGGTACAAGTTGAAGCTCAAGAAGTGGATAACCATGGAGAAACCGCGTACGATCCAGGACGCGCTCTACAAGGCCACATATTACATAATCATCGAAGAGGAGACGAGGGTCTTGTCGCAAAAGCAGAAGACGACCAAGACATCGTCGAGAGATTGATACAGGACTTTTCAAGGGTCCAAGATCAAATCAATGTAGTATAAAAGATTGTCGAACCCACAGAGAACTAGAGATTTATAGCACCAAGAATACACAAGCTTCCTTAATCTAAGCAAACAAGAAGATGGATGAAGGTAACAAGCTAAGATCCTAAAAATATAAACAAGGTGATCTCAAATCCAATCAAGAAATAAGTGCAAGAACTCAATCAAATGCTAAGGTAGGATCCATGGGACTAGGGACTTGATTTTAGGTGATTAAGATCCAATCTAAGGGTGGCAAGCAATCAATCAAACACTCTCCTTATGCCTAAACAACAAAACTAAGCAAGCTCTATCCCTAGATGAATGCTCTTTTGCAATGATCACCCAATACATCAAATCCCTTTGACTGTAATGACTAAAGCAAGCATGGAGAACAAGTCTAATAGCAATCTTAGCCCCTTTAACAACTAATCTCTTAGTAAAGCAAGCTAAAAGCATTAAAGAGATGGTTCAGGCATTTCATCGAACACCTTCCGGGCGGAAATGCCTATAGATCTATTTTGATATGATCAAGACTAAAATAGCATTAAGAACTCTCAACAAGCAAGGAAACAAGTAGATCTAACACTAAACACCCTAGATCTTCACTAATCACCTTTAATCACCCTAGCCCATGAATCTAAAGTGTGTCTACTCACTAATCTCCACGAAAAACCTTAAATCTATGTGAGATTCAAGGCTAATCATGTTTGTGAGAAGGAGAAACAAGATATAAGATGAAGAGTTTCCTTAGATTGATAAAAAGATACAAGCTTTTACAATATGAGGCAAAGTCTTGAGAGAAAATGAGATACTCCCGCTTTGGGAGATACAAGAGTATTTATACAAGGCTTAGAAGCCCTAAAAACATCATAGAAAAATACTAAAAAAGGTCCCTAGGGTCAATTAGGCTTCAACAAATAGGAAAAGAGGGTGAAAAACTGTCAGGGGTTGAGCCAAACCGCCCAACCCGGCCTAGTCTTCCCATCCTGGTCTCATCCAGCGCTTCTCTCCCGACCGGGTAGCTGTACCCGGACAAGTCTTCCCGGCCAGCTTGATGTGCTTCTAGTAATCTGATCATAAATCCTCCAATACAGCTCCAAATGACTTGAAACCACTTCCATTGGAAAGCTAACTCAATTTTCTGTGTCTCCACAAAATCGTTGAAACAGAAAACATCTCTAAGGCCTCCGTCCATGCTCATCTTTGTCTCGACAGATCATGGATTGACTTCTCTTTTCATGGCCAAACTTGATTCTTCATCTCTTTTTGGGCCATAAGACTCCCAAACACCTCAAATCACACCAAAGCATGCTCCAACACCTGATAAGGACAAATGAATGCAAAATGGATCCTAATGATGCCTAATGCCTAACTTATATGATCAAAATGCACAAGATATGGATGCTAAATACATGTAAATATGCAAGACATCAGAGATCATGGGACGGACGTGAAGTCGAAAAATAAAAACACCCGCAGCGACAGGAACGTCCGACAAGAAGAAGACGAGACCCATGGAGCCCATAACTACGCCATCAATTCCGGACCAGAGAAAGGGCGGACAACAGGCAATACGTGGGTCTGGAATATGGGCTACGACGAGAATGACTACTGCGAATCATGGTGCAAGATTGGCCGCAAGACTGCTCGCAGGAGGACTCGCGGGGAAGACCAGCGTAAAGAATCTTATCCTCGAATCCGACAGTCCCCCAAAAAATGAGAAGGCTCCTCAGACGGAGAATTCTTCCCAATCAGGAGAAAAACGCGGGAGGAGGAACGACGAGAAGGGCAACGACAATAATCGCCGCAAGGTAAGCATGATCATCTGAGGGTCACAATACTGCAATGATACTGTCTCAGCCATCAAAGCCTATCAGTGCAAGGCAGAAACAAGCGCTAACTCTCCAATCCGATTCAGTCCCGGCGACCTCCCAAGAGAAGCGATCACCTTCGACGAGGAAGAAGCCGGCGGAATCGATCAACCTCACTGCAAGCCACTCGTAATCGATCTCGTCATAAGAGATCTGGAGGTCACCAGGATCCTCATCGATATGGACAGCACGGTCAACGTCATTTTCCGAGACACTCTCAGGAGAATGAACATCGAGTTAGGAGAAGTCGTACTGTAGCCCAGACCTCTGACATATTTTTCGGGCACCACGTCAATGACTCTCAGATAGATCAAACTTCCCGTCGCAGCAAAAGAGGTCACCAAGATCGTCAACTTCGCGTTCGTCGACCACCCGGCCATTTACAATGTCATCATCGGCACACCTTGGCTAAACGCCATGAGAGCAGTCCTACCGACTTATCATTTGGGCATCAAATTCCCAACTAACAACGGAATTGCCGCAATCTGGGGATGCTAAAGACAGTCAACACGTTGCTTCCTGGCCGAACAAAAAATACGGCAGATTACGACGACTGCGATGGTTAAACCCAAACGAGCAAAGCTAACTCAGTCAACGGCTGAAAATGCCTCCAAAAAAGACAATCAGGATTCGTTAACCCAGGCAACGGCCAAAGAACTACCAGTTTCGAATCCAGATGCCCGTATCCAGCCGGGAGAAGCCGACCCGGTAGAAGACGTCGATCCTGCAACTAACGCGATCGACGCAAACTCAACAACCGAGTAAACATACTCGCGCAAACCAACAGAACTACGAGATGGCTTGTGTTAGGGTATTTTTGTGTACAAGTGATTCGTGCTCAGCTCTACGGAATGATAGGAAGAGGGAGACGGGTTGTCGTAGTGCATTCTCCTGCTTCAGTAGTGGATAAGCCGGGAGATTCTGCTCTTAGGGTACTGCCATACGGGTATGGGCTAGTAACGGTCGTCAGTACCTTAGCAGCAGTATGAGAGGTCAGTCGTTAGGCAGGAACTGCCTGTCTGTGGTGGAGATCGCTGGGTCTTCTTGGTCTATATTCGAGGGTTCCAACCATAGGGGTCGGTCCTTAGGTGTCTCATGATATGCAGTTGATGGTTCCAACTACCCGGGGGGGGGGGGGTCCTTGAACGTCTAAGTGTGGAACCATGGAGGGTGATTGGATTTATAGCTGCATCCTTTAGTGGGGATTGCCTATGTACCCTTCAGTGGGGGATCAAACTGTTCGTAGTTCATGTTGGTGGAGGCACGGAGCCTAGATGGGCACGTGGCCTGATGGAGGCACATAGCTTGATGGAGGCGCGTAGCCTGATGGAGGCGCGTAGCCTGAGGGAGGCGTGTAGCCTGATGCAGGCGCGTAGCCTGATGGAGGTGCGTAGCCTGATGGAGGCGCATAGCCTGGTGGAGGCGTGTAGCCTGGCGGAGGCGCGTAGCCTGGTGGGCACATGGGCTAGTAGGCACATGGCCTAAGAAGCATGTAGCTCTGTGGTTGATAGAAGGCGTCTGTCGTAGAGGGGCGCATTGCCGGAACAGGTGGTAGAATCGTCGGTATGCTTCAAGGAGTGCTGATATGCTTCAAGGAGTACTCTTGCCGATGGGAAGGAGATCGTGGCCTGAGCCACTAGATGGGGTTGTAGACGTGCTGCAGTGAGCATAGGACATCATCTTGTTGATAGTAATCGCAGGGATTCGTCTTCCATAGGCGTGTCGATGAGGATAGTCTTCTAGGCCTGAATTCTGGTCTTGGCGGCTGTAGAATTGGTGAGCTCTCAAGATGGACGTGTTGACCCCCCTTCTTAGGGTTTATGAACCCTTTTTACAATTTGAAAATATTAAATATATCTTTAGATAATAGAATATTTCCATTTTTCTTAAGGGCGGCCTATATACTGAAATACTTCCTCTTTCTCTTGGATTTAGAAGGATCCCTTCGTGCCTAAGCAGGTTTCCTTGTATTAAGAAATATTTCCATTTCTTCTCAGGTAGGAGAAATCATTCGGCCTGGAAGCCGGAAGAATGGGTAGTTCCTGAGGTAGTTCCGGAGTTCTTTATAGCAGGGACCTGGAGCATTCTCTGGCGGTGACCCGGAGGTCTGGGTCCTGGAAGCTGGAATAATCTCTTCATGGAATATTTTTCCCCAACAGTTTGTCCCTTATTTTATGGTTTCATGTTTCAAAGCAGGAAATAACATGATATTCTTCATAGGACTTCGTGAGTTTCACCGTAGTACAAAGCTCCTTGTTGAAGTAGGACGTCAACTTATAACTTGGGCCATCAAGCTTCCTTGTCAGTATTGCTTAGATGTACTTGTGCTTGGTTTGGTTGGCATGATGTCGTGGTCTGGACCAATGTAGACAGACTTACAGGCATACTTCAATGGGCTTGTGTTTGGTTGGAGTGATGATGGTCACGTGGATGTAGTTGTACCCTTGATTCTGATGACCTGGTAGCGGATAATCAGAAAAAACCACCATGTAGGACCTACTAAATGTTCGAATGGCAGATAACGCTGTCGCGCGGGATCAAACAGAGCATGTAAGACTTTCTTCCTCTCCTTTACAAAGATGATATGTTGCACCAATGATGGAGATTAATCGGAGTTCAGCCAGAAATTTGACGGATAAGCTGGGAACGTCTGCATAAAGGTTGATGGTCCTGCTCAAAGCTCAGATGCTTATGCTACTCCTGTAGCTACACTAGGCCTTAGTCCAGGCAGGACTTCACTTTGCATTTCTTGAGGATCTCGAGCTCCATGAATCGTGTGGAGGAGTGTATGGGTCAGGACCCAGGAACTCTGAGAGGGAGAATCTTGGCGAGGCTAAGGATTAAGGGTACGAGAAGGTTTAATAAGACCCGGAGGTCAAAACTCAGAATCCTCATGCTTGATTCAGTTGGCCTTGCTTGCGCCTCTTGAGCTGGTAAAAGCTGTAATGGACTTTCGTTCAGGTCTCCATGCTGGTCTCCTTAATGCGTTTAGCATACTTGATGCTCCTTGAGGTTTGATGTTGTAGATGTAGCTTCTTGCGTTGTCTCAGGATTGTGCCTTGATATCTGGCAGGGGAGACCTTTGGTATGAGTAGTCCCGATATCAAAAGATAACCTAGATGATTCTTGGTACCGGAGTAGAACTCTTGGACATGTTGCTTGCGGGGAGCAGTACTGTCCGTGCTTGTATCACGCTTTCCTGGAACTTGGAAACTTTTTGCAATCTGGAGGTTGTATGAGGTCATATCCAGGAACTCGGAGGTTAGATGGACTTTTGTAAGGAACCCATTGGTTGTAAGGATTTTCATCCAGGAACCTGATCGTTGTGTGGACCTTCAAGGGGACCTTCTCGTATATCTTGTTGATTCGAAGTCGCCTCCGTTGGGTAGACTATCGTTGATTGCTAGGTAGGATTTTTGGAGCAGAGTCTTCCTTTATCAAAACCTGGAGTATAGAGATCCATCGCATTCCACCTTTCGTTGATAGGTTACTCGTGATTTTTCCCAAGAGATAGCAGGTCTCTCCTATGGACCCAGAGATCCAATTGCTGGATCCTTGCATCGAACGGAGCCGAGGTATTGCTTCAGGAGCCGGAGGTGTCGTTGGGACCCGGAGGTGTCGTTGGGACCCGGAGGTATCGCTGGGAACCGGAGGTTGATATCACTCAAATTACCCTAAGGAGTGACTTTACTCTCTCAAATAAGAGGTTCAGTTGTAGTACTTAGGGATCGAATAGAGAGCTAGTGTACAAATAAGATGAAATCTTAGTGACTATGCTAGGTTGAAAATGGCTTAAAGTAAATTGCAGTTTTTTGAGTAATGGTAAGATTACTCAGTTGAAAGGTTATGGTTTGAGACAATAAAGAAAAGTAGTTAGATTCAGGGTAGGTATTCAAGAATTCAGGATTATAAGTACTATAAATGCTAACAAGTTCCTTGCATGATATGTCAGAGCTCAACACTATTAAATGAATCCATCAGCTTAGGCACATATAAATATTAGTTCATTAGGTTAAAAACTCGTCAGGGGCAATCTTGTAAAAATGTGATGTCGTGGGCTTCAAGTTCGGCCAAGTCCAACTTGTCTTATTTCGCCGCTCGATATCGATCGATAGTACAGGGTGTACATCGATCGATTATGATCTCGATGTATCGTCCTTCGGCAAATGTGTGTCGATCGATAGCACGGAATATGCATCAATCGATGTGTAACTCTGGATGTCGACCTCTGGTCTGATCTCGGGTGAACTCTTCTTTAAGCTCCAAAAAGGCACCTAAAACATCACTTTTCTCCAAAATGCTCCTGAGCCTGAAAACATACCTAATAGACTCCAAAACATAGATAATAGTAATAAAAATACTCATATACCATGGGTAAAAACAGGTAAAATCCAGGGTATATCAGAGGTGTAGCTGAGAACCGGAGGCCGTTTCTGAAGCTCGGAGACTTCCCCAGGCCCTGAGGTCATATTTAGGACCCGGAGGTCATCTTGAACCCGGAGGTTGCTTCTGGACCCGGAGGTCGTTTGGGAACCCGGAGGTTCCTTCGGACCCTGAGGTTGTATTTAGGATCCGGAGGTTGTTTGGGAACCTGGAGGTTCCTTCAGACCGTGAGGTCGTATTTAGGACCCGGAGGTCGCTTTTGAACACGGAGGTTGCTTGGACCCGGAGGTCGTTTGGGAACCCGGAGGTTCCTTCGGACCCTGAGGTTGTATTTAGGATCCGGAGGTTGTTTGGGAACCTGGAGGTTCCTTCAGACCGTGAGGTCGTATTTAGGACCCGGAGGTCGTTTTGAACACGGAGGTTGCTTCTGGACCCGGAGGTCATTTGAGACCCGGAGGTTCCTTCAGACCCTGAGGTCGTATTTAGGACCCGGAGGTCATTTTGAACCCGGAGGTTGCTTCTGGACCCGGAGGTCGTTTGGGAACCCGGAGGTTCCTTCAGATCTTGAGGTAATATTTAGGACCCGGAGGTCGTTTTGAACCCAGAGGTTACTTCTGCACCCGGAGGTCATTTGGGGACCCGGAGATTCCTTCAGACCATGAGGTCGTATTTAGGACCCGGAGGTCATTTTAAACCCAGAGGTTGTTTTTGGACCCGGAGGTCGTTTGGGATCCCGGAGGTTCCTTCAGACTCTGAGGTCGTATTTAGGACCCGGAGGTCGTTTTGAACCCGGAGGTTGTTTTTGGACCCAGAGGTTGATATACCATAGATTGGACCTGTTTTTACCCATGGTATAAAGGTGTTTTTATTATATATATTTATGTTTTGGAGTCTATTAGGTATGTTTTCAGGCTCAGGAGCATTCTGGAGTAAAGTGTTGTTTTCAGTGCCTTTTAGAGCTTAAAGGAGAGTGCACCCGAGTTATCCACCAAACCAGACCAAGAGATCGATATTCAGAGTTAAACGTCGATCGATATACACCTTGTGTTATCGATCGATATCACATCAAGAGAGGTCGACGTGACAAGATAGTCATCGATCGATGCACTCCCAGTGCCATCGATCGATATCGAAGCCACGCAGAAGTTAAGTTGGACTCAGCGGACTTGAAGCTCAAGATCTCACCAAATTACAAGATTGCCCCTGACGAGTTTTTTACCTAATGAGCTTAATATTTATAGTTTTGCCTAAGTGTTTTGGCAAAGAGAGTTTTTTTCATACTTTGTTCTTTGTTCTTTCATAATTCAAAGTCTTATTTTATTCTATCATTTACTTGCAAAGGTTATAGAAATTCTAAATCTAGAGGAAAGATCCAAAGAGATTTGTGATTGGAACTTAAGTGTTCATTCTTCTAACTTCATATCTATGAGTTTCTATTATTACCTTGCAGTTATGAATTACCCAGCTATATCTGAGTAGTTTATCTTGTTAGATTTAGGGTTCACATAGATTATGTGGGATTAGCCCCAACTATAGATTGCTAAGTTGTGATATCCATTGTTAGGATGTTCATTAATGCTTGTTTCTTGAATAGCTAACTTGAATCATGAACTAGGATTGTTTAATTACTTAATCATCATCCTAATCACATCCTATTCAAGCTAAGACTCTCTAGAGAAAGGCGAGAGCTGATGTAAGGTCTTGGTGAGCACTATATCAACTCGCACTTAAAGCCTGGCTAGATCTGTATCGATCGATACTCCTATAGAGTAATCGGTCGACGTAGCTAAAGGTGCATCGGTCGATATTCCTATCGAATCATCGATCGATACTATCGGTGTCCTACTGACCGCAAGCATCATTTAGCATCTAATCAATAGATGAATCTAAACATGCGAGAGCTGATTGATTCATTCTTTCGTTGTTGAGTTCTTTAATATCATGCATACAACTTGTTAGGCATCTGTAGCATTATAATCCTACAAATCTGAATAGCAAACCCTAAGTCTAGCTATTTCTCTTAATTGTCTTAAAACTCAATCGAATTCAATCGAGCAACTACCTTGCTCAAAAACCTGCTATTTACTTTTAAACCTATTCAACCTAGCATAGTCAGTAAGGATTACATCTTTTTTGTTCCCTAGCTCTTTGTGATTTCGATCCCTAAGTACTACAGCTGAACCTCTTATCTGAGAGAGTAATTCACTCCTTAGGGTAACTTGAGTGATATCAAATTTGGCGCCGTTGCCGGGGAGCTATGATCGCCATTAGATTTAATCTGATTAGGTCTAGGTTACTTATTTTTTTCTTTTTTAGTTTTCTGACACAAATATTTTCTTGTCTTTCTCAGGTACATGCCCAGCAGTACTAGAAGCAACAAGGAAGCCCAACTTTTGTTCTCAGAAGACCCTGCTTGCTTGAAACGCTCGATTCGCAAAGATCCACGTTCCACGTCGATCGACATCAACAACAGTTCGTCGACCGATACTGACATACCATAGTCGACCGAGATACCTCCTTCGTCGACCGATACTCGCACTTCACCGTCGACCAATACTCGCACTTCACCGTCGACCGACACAGCTCATCCGACATCGATCGATACACTTCTTCCGAGATCGATCGATACTCAACCGCGAGACATGGTAGCGCCAGTTATTCTTACTGTCGATGAGAATGGAGACCTGCGTGAACAGGATGGTCACCTGCGTAATGCAGCAGGTCAGAAACTAAACGCTCAAAGGGAAGTTATCCTTGAGCCAGAAGCAGCACGTACAGGAGCTGTTCAACCTGTAGAAGAAGCTGCTCGAACAAGGACGTTGGCTGATTACAACCGCCCAGATCAGTTCTACACCAACCGATCAGCTATTTGCCCTCCTACTATCCGGAAAGGCGATTTCGAGCTTAAGCCGCAGTACTACAAACTTGTAGGACAGAGATCCTTCCATGGGCTGTCCAATGAGCATCCCATGGACCATCTGGAGAGGTTCGAGGACCTCATATCTACTATAAAAGCCAATGGATTCCCTGTGGATTACCTTCTCTGCAAGCTTTTCAAGTACTCTCTATCTGGAGAAGCTTTGCAGTGGCTTAAGCAGTTACGACCAGGATCTCTTACATCCTGGAGCGACATCAAAAACGCTTTCCTGCGTAACTTCTTTGATGACGCACGCGCTGAAGATTTGAGGAGGAGAATCGCTACATTCACCTAGGAACCTGGAGAGTCATTCAAGGATACCTGGATCAGATTCAAGTCCTACCAGCGAGATTGTCCACACCATGGATTCAACAAAGTGCAACTTCTCTGCACTTTCTTCAGAGGCATCGCACTGAAATATTAGATGGCTTTGGACACAGCTAGTGAAGGGAACTTCACCACAAGGAATCCAGGAGATGCTGTGAAGGTAATAGACAACTTGGCATCAAGCAACAGCACTAAGAACATTATAAAAGCAATATCTGCATTCCTTGGGAAGGAGCAGATGAATGCAGTTCAAGCACAGCTGGATAATGTTCAAAACCTGCTGAATAAGCAACTTTGCTCAGTAGAGGATTCAAAGACTGTGGATGAAGATGACTACATAGAAGAAGATGTGAAATGGGTCAGTGGAACTGGATTTCAGAGATCTGGAAATCAACGAGGAAATAGAAACTTCTCAGGACAAAGAAGTAATTTCAACCAGAGTTCGCATAAGCCCTACAACAACTACAACAATAACCTTAACAACAAAAAGAGTTATGGAAACTCATCTTACATGAATCCACCCGCACCAACCCAAGAAAGTAAGATAGAAGAAATGCTTGACAGAGTTCTTGAGAGTAAGCAGAAGCTTATAGTGGATTTCAATGGAAAGATTGACTCCGTCTACACCAACCAGAACACAAAGCTTGATGCTTCGAACACCCATGTTAAGAAGTTGGAGACTCAGGTGGTTCAAACAGGAGAAGCTGTTAGGAAGCAAGAAGATTTGACAAGGGGGATTGGTGAAGAAGCAACGGACACCACATGAATGCCATCCAGGAAGATGATTTTTGGCAAGAGGTGAAGAATGAGAAGCTGCAAGAAGGAGATTTCGAGATTGAGAGTTCAATGAGTATCGGCGGATCACATTGGTATCGACCAAGGTCAACACATGACTATCGATCGATGTACTCCGAGGAATCTACCCATTCGTGCAATGTCGTGAGGATTATGACTCACGAGGAGTTCGCAGCAAGACACCCACATCCACCACACCCTTTTGAAGTCGATCGACAAGATGAATATCCCATCGATCGAGATAGTGAAGAGGACATCGATCGACACACTCCAGTTCCCATCGATCGATACACACTTCTCACACACCGAGTGCAGTTACCAAGGATAGACGCCGCACGACTTAATGCACTCCGGGAGCAATCCAAGCTTCCATAAGCCCACCAGACGCCATTATGAAGAAACCCATGGATACAGTAGAGCCAATGGAGACAGAAAAGGCAACTGAGGGCAGAATTCTCAAAAGAAGGAAAGAGAATGTTCCTAAACACCTTAAAAGGGGAGTTAATTAGAACGAGATGGAAAGCTTTACTAAAAGAGTTCTAAGGATACCTAGAGAGAAACCGTTTGAAGAACCCTACTTTAGACACATATTGTGGATGTTCTTCAGGGAAACCAAAGAAACAGAAGAAGACATAAGGAGGATGTTCAACCAGGTCAGAGAAAAGATGACAAAAGAGGATCACATTGGAGAAGAAGAGTGAACCAGGGAAGTTTACAATACCCTGTAGAGTCCAAGGAATTGAGTTTCCTCGTGCTCTCTGCGATACAGGATCATGAGTCTGCATCCTACCCAAGGTTATGGCAGACCATCTAGGTCTGAAGATAGAGCCTTCTGAAGAATCGTTCATCTTTGTGGATTGTTCTCAGCAGAACTCTGGAGAAATTGTTAGAACCCTTGAGGTGCAGATCGGAGAAACCCTAATTCCTGTAGACTTTCATGTCTTGGACGTCAGGCTGAACTTTAACACTTCTCTGCTACTTGGAAGAGCCTTCTTGGCTACTGTAGTAGCTGTTTGCAACCTGCAAACAAACAAGCTATGCCTTATCCTGATAGATACAACAGTCTTCTGCAATCCAGATAGAGTCATCAAGCTTCCAAAGCAGATCAAAGATGGCCCAAAACTCGTAGCAGCATGCTATTGTGGAGTTGAGTACGATTCACAAGCTCAGTACGAGACAGAATACGATGAATCGATCGACACAAACACTCTTCCATCGATCGATAGACATGGCTCCACAACGACCGATGTACCAACCTGGTCATCAATCGATACACAGTTTAGAGGCTTGAGAGAGGAGTTCCCACACAGAGACTTCTCAGAAGATAGTTGGGAGAACGGCCATTATCTCCCAGCTTAAGCTATAGATACTACTCATAGAGAGGAGGAGTATGTTGAGGATAATGAAGAGGAGCGAGCAGTAGAATACCATCATCTTCGCAAAGACGAAGATATACTTCTCCACCACAACCTCAGAATCACGAAATCGATCGACAAGACCTTCTCACCATCGATCGATACTACCTTATCAACATTGATCGACACTAAGCTCGATGATGCAAGGGGCGGAGACTACTTAATTGGTAGTTGGGCAGAAGATTACTATCACGAGAGCTTTGCAGTGGAAATTGCAACACCAACCTGTACCACCCACCCGATGCAGTCTCACCGATCGACACGGCACCACCTCAGACGATCGACAGGTTTCACAAACCATCCACCGATAACACAGCCGTCACATCGATCGATACAGCCAACCAACAATCCGAGGTAAAGAATAACAGTGATATAGATTACGGAAGTCTAACACCGGATGAGTTTGGTATTTTCAGGGATCCAGATGGCCATGCAAGAGCAATGGATGGAAGAATTCTTCAAGTATCCAGAGAGGACATTGGATACATACTTCAGGAGGCCAACGGATCAGATAACCTCTTTGTGAAACAACGCAGCAAGCCAGAACACCATCAGCAAACATCACAGATACACCAGTTAAGACAGACGGTGCAGTAGACGATCATCTCAACTCGGACGATCAAGAATTTAATAGAGCATCGATCGATTGGGACTACCCTGCATTGATCGATAGGCGTCCTGAATTTGGGAAGTGTACTTTCTGTTATGGAATACGGAAGTTCTTTTGGAAACAAAAGGACGAGGATGGAGTCTTTAGAGATGAGTCTGGGTTTGCAAGAGGAGAAGATGGGGACGTCCTCAACGTTTCCAAAGAAGACATCAAAAAGCTGCTAAAAAGAGCCTCGATGGATGAACGCTCTTATATTTGTCTTCCAGAACATGAAAGTTCATTCACAAGAAGAGATCTGGTGCATGAGATCTACACCAAGGATGAGGTCAATGAGATGATAACTAGTATGATGGGAAAGTAGAACTAGGAGAAGGCAGCCATGGAAAAGAAGATGGAAGAAGCTATCAGCCCGCTTCAGAACAAGATCAACTTGATGGTCAAGTCAGATGAGTTACTACACAAGAAAGTTAGAAGACATCGCTATCGATCGACGAAGAAACTTCTACATCGATCGATATGAGGTCATCACCATCGACTACTTACACTAAACAGGAGGTCGATAAGCTAATCAACAACATCTACAAAGATTTGGGGAAAGCAGAAGATCACTAGAGCAGAGGATTAGATAATGCCTGCTTTCCATTCAACAACAGCATAGCCGAGTTGACTACACACACAGATGAGACGCAGAGATCTATTGCCAAGATTAAGGAGGAGCGTGCAGAAACAACCAAAAAAATTCTTTTGGACAACACAATTGCACCAGTGAAAGATCGTTTGAAAACAGTTGAAAGAAGACTTGCTGAGATCCACTTCCTAGTAGACAAGGAAGTAGATGGATTATCTCTACTCATAGATGCTATGTAGCAGGAGGCTGATACATTCTAGAAGCAACTCGATTTTCAAGAAGCAACAATCGCATCTATCGAGGAGGGTAACTATCCATCGATTGATAGACAGATTATTGAGATCGAAGACAGAATGAAGTTATTTAATGAGAAACTTCACGAGATGCTTCAGAAGCAGACATCGACCGATGTACGTCACGTAGCAGCGATCGATACACAGACTTTGGAGCTCTGTACCAGAGCAGACTTGGATAAGATGGCAGAAGAGATCTACACTGCCATTGAAAGACCGGATGATGTATCTTACAGATGACACGATGAGACGTACTTCCCGATCAACAACAGCATTGGTGGACTAGAATTCAGAACATAGAGGATGCAGAAGGAAATCAAATCCATTCAAAGGCAGCTTACGAGCAGACCTGCACCCTTGGCATCGATCGACAGAACAGTCATCGCATCGATCGATGGACAACAGTCAGCAGCGATCGACACATCTACATCAGCATCGATGGACACCAACATAGTCCACACGAAAGCAATGCTTAGACTTGATGCAATGCAAGTAGAGCTTAGTGACTTATCAGATTACACTCATGACAAGCTTGGACAACATCAGTTCAGCATTGAGAATCTTGGAGAGAGGCTACAGATCATCAGCAATGCAACAGCAAAGATGAATGAGAAATGGACCAGAGGAGATGACGCCACAAGAAACTTCATTGCTACATGGTTCAGAGTGCAAAAAGACAATGTGGATACTTGTTGCTCAACAACTAGCTGCTTTTCACCTCACTAGCCCAACATACCTCCAAAGTCAAGCTAAATGACTATAACAAAACGCTGAGTGGAAGGAAACCCACTGTTAGGTAATTTTTCTTAGTTTAATTCTTAATATATATTTATTTTCGTACTTGTTTTTATTTGCAGACTACCGATTAGACGATTACCATAACCATCAACCGATATAACACTGTCGATATCGATCGACACGTACCACATCATGACGATCGACGATGGAGACTCACCATCGATCGATACGAACATCAGTCAGGTATATCTTTCTAGCTTTTCGATATAAGTACTTATTATTTAATGTGATGCCCTTAACTCTGAGGACAGTGTATAATTTAAGTCTGGGGGGGAGATTAGTGATGCTACTTTACCTTTTGATTCCATTAAATGTTTTAAAATTGCTTTTTATTGAGTCAAGAAGGGGACAAGGATATTTAAAAAAAAAAATTTACTTGTTATCTAACCACTCTTTAGTACCATTCTTAGATTTGTTAACTGCAGAATGTACTATAGATGCTAAAGTGGATCACCTGTCAACTATGACCACACTTGCTATGTATGTTTGAAGGAACCAAAGCTGATTTCCAACATAACCTGACATCTTTTGCTTGTCTTGGGGCTTGGTATACATCGGACAGGCTCCTCTTGCAAGTCTGTGAGTTTAAATCTGTATGACTCTGATTCCCTTCTCTCTCTCTCTTTGGCATCCAGTCAAAAGAAGTATAAAAGATGAGATGACTTTCTAAGATGCAGAGGGGTAGGTACATTACCTATGACCCCACTATTCTTGTTCGAAGGGACGATCACACATTGTGGAAGCGAGGGGTAGGTACATTACCTTTGACCCCACTATTCGCCTACACTTTGCCAAATAAATCAGTGAAGGTGAACGGGAATGGCCTGCATCAGCATCAATGTTCATTGGAACTGAAACTAATGAGGATTCAGAGAAGAGAGAAAGAGGGAGAAGAAAGGGATCAGAGGAGATTGCCTATGTGGCCAGACATCAAAATTGCTTGAGTAAGAATCCAAAGTCTTTTGATAAATACTCCCAAGGTAAAGCCTGCACTTTTATTTTATGCACAGAACTGAAATCAGTAGAGGGGTGAGTCATTCAGGAATTGCTAAGTTGTTGGCTAGATGAATATGGTTGGTAAGCTTGGATATGGCATAATGTACTTATATAGTTAAGAGATATTAGATGTGGCTTTCAACAAAGTAGAGGTGATAATTTTAAGTAAAGTTTTGATTGAGTCCCTGCTGTTTCAAAACCTCATTCAGAGAGACTGTCTGTTGTTTTTGCTTGAGGATAAGCAAAAGGGTAAGTCTGGGGGAGTTGATATACCATGGATTTGACCCGTTTTTACCCATGGTTTAAAGGTGTTTTTATTATATATATATATATATATGTTTTGGAGTCTATTAGGTATGTTTGCAGGCTCAGGAGCATTTTGGAGTAAAGTGATGTTTTAGGTGCCTTTTAGAGCTTAAAGGAGAGTGCACCCAAGTTATCCGTCAAACCAGACCAAGAGGTCGATATTCAGAGTTAAACGTCGATCGATACACACCTTGTGTTATCGATCAATATCACATCAAGAGAGGTCGACATGACAAGATGGTCATCGATCGATGCACTCCCAGTGCCATCGATCGATATCGAAGCCATGCAGAAGTTAAGTTGGACTCAGCCGACTTGAAGCCCAAGATCTCACCAAATTACAAGACTGCCCCTGACGAGTTTTTAACCTAATGAACTTAGTATTTATAGATTTTCCTAAGTGTTTGGGAAAAGAGAGCTTTTTTCATACTTCATGTTTCATACTTTGTTCTTTGTTCTTTCATAATTGAAAGTCTTATTTTATTCTTTTGTTTCGTTGCAAAGGTTATAGAAATTCTAGATCTAGAGGAAAGATCCAAAGAGATTTGTGATTGGAACTTAAGTGTACATTCTTCTAACTTCATATCTATGAGTTTCTATTATTACCTTGCAGTTATGAATTACCCAGCTATGTCTGAGTAGTTTATCTTGTTAGATTTAGGGTTCAAATAGATTATGTTGGATTAGCCCCAACTATAGATTGCTAAGTTGTGATGTTCATTGTTAGGATGTTCATTAATACTTGTTTCTTGAATAGCTAACTTGAACCATGAACTAGGATTGTTTAATTACTTAATTATCATCCTGATCACATCCTATTCAAGCTAAGACTCTCTAGAGTAAGGCGAGAGCTGATCTATGGTCTTGGTGAGCATTATATCAACTCGTGCTTAAAGCCTAGCTAGATCCATATCGATCGATACTCCTATAGAGTAATCGATCGACGTAGCTAAAGGTGTATCGGTCGATATTCCTACCGAATCATCGATCGATACTGTCGGTGTCCGACAGAATTCAAGCATCATTTAGCATATAATCAATAGATGAATCTAAACATGCGAGAGCTGATCGATTCATTCATTCGTTGTTGAGCTCTTTAAAATCATGCATACAACTTGTTAGGCATCTGTAGCATTATAAACCTGGAAATCTGAATAGAAAACCTTAAGTCTAGCTATTTCTCTTAATTGTCTTAAAACCAAATCCAATTCAATCGAGCAACTACCTTTCTCAAAAACCTGCTATTTAATTTTAAACCTATCCAACCTAGCATAGTCTCTAAGGATTACATCTTCTGTGTTCCCTAGCTCCCTGTGAATTCGATCACTAAGTACTACAACTGAACCTCTTATTTGAGAGAGTAATTCACTCCTTAGGGTAATTTGAGTGATATCAGAGGTCGTTTGGGAACCCGGAGGTTCCTTCAGACCCTGAGGTCGGACCCGGAGGTCGTTTTGAACCCGGAGGTTGTTTCTGGACCCGGAGGTTGTTTATGGACCCGGAAGTTCTATGGGAACTCGGAAGTTCATCCGGGAACTCGGAAGTTCATTAGGAACTCGAAAGTTTGTTCTGGGAACTCAGAAGTTTATTAGGAACTCGGAAGTTTGTTTTGAGAACTTGGAAGTTCATATGAGAACTCGGAAGTTCGTATGAGAACTCGGAAGTTTGTTTGAGAACTCGGAAGTTCCTATGGGAACTTGAAAGTTCATCTGGAAACTCGGAAGTTCATTAGGAACTCGAAAGTTTGTTCTGGGAACTCGGAAGTTTATAAGGAACTCGGAAGTTTGTTTTGAGAACTCGGAAGTTCGTATGAGAACTCGGAAGTTTGTTTGAGAACTAGGAAGTTCTTTGGGAACTCGGAAGTTCATCTCGGAACTCGGAAGTTCGTTTGGGAATTCGGAAGTTTGTTCGAGAACTCGAGAGTTTGTATGAGAACTCGGAAGTTCATTCTGAGAACTCGGAGTTCTTTTTGTAATAACTCAGAGTTTTTTACATTTGAGACCGAAATTCATAAGAACGTGGAGTTCGTATCGGAGTTTTTGGTTTTGCAGAGACCGTATTCCGTCCACCTAGGCAGGACTACTGCCGGTAACTGTTGGGACCTCGCATTCTGCCGCTCGGAAGCTGACCACTATCGAGTTTTGTGCTGCATTCTACTTATGCAGGAAGCCACTATCAGACTTAGGGGGTGCGGGTATGGATCCGGAAATCCAAGTGTCAGAGTTTTCTGCTTTCCACGTCTGGAGAAGCAGAGTTTGTGTATTGCTCCCTGTATGTCACAGTACTTTTATAATATGCAAATTCCCTCAATTAACCCTGAGGTGTTACAGTTTTCTTGCTTTTGGGGCCCCGATATTTCTATGGCTTTAGGCCTATACCGGGGTTATAGGTAGTTTTGACAGCATACTCGGGCTTGCGCATACCCATTCCTGCCTTAAGTCTCATACCCATTGTCGCTCCCTGTACAAACTCTGAGTTTGAATACAGTACATTGCGTTTGCACTTATGTCTCTTGCGTTATTGGAGGGATTGACATGTTTCGTACGATGCTCCCTGCGTAAGAGTTTGAAAAGCTTTTTCATTTCATTTTACCTGGTGTTAGGGGTAGAAGCGGGGGTCGGAATCGGAGCTTTGGAGTCTGAGCCGGAACTTCGGGGTCGGAACTTCGGAGTCGGACTTCAGAGTTGGAACTTTGGAGTCGGAGTCGGAATTTCTTCATGCGGGAATTTGAAGACTGGGTCTTGCTCGGAAGAATCTGAAGACCTGGGTCTTGCCTGGAAGCAGGAGTGATATCTTCCTAAATTATTTACGCCCAATTGATTGCCCCTTATCTTTCGATTTCATAGGTGAAGTCGAGAGATAACCTGTGCACTTTGGTTAACTGGAGTCATTCTATCTCAGCAGGCTTGTCATGAGAAGGACGTCGCTTCTCTGATGCCCCTGTTCCTAGGTTCTTCTAAGGCACGGGCCGTGTTGGAACCTGGAGGAGAGTCATTTTTCCAGATGGTAGACCGGGGTCTTCATAAGTGCTCCCAGGTTCTGGACATGTTCGAAGTTGATCTTGTAGGATTCGGGACCTTAATCTTCTATCTGAGTGGACGAAAAGATTTGCTTTCAGGTCTTATAACCAATGTAGAACTCTCTCAGTGATGCAGGTTTTGACAGAGATGGACTTGATGATGCTTCAGTGAGCGTTGATGTTAGGACTTTTCAAGGCTCCTTAACCAAATGTTGTAGTATAAGAGATTGTCGAACCAATCCTAAGTGATTCTAATGCAAAGGAAATACAAGTCTATGCTTAATCTAAGTGCAACCATCGAGTGAAGATGATTATGAACTAAGACAATACTAAAAATGCAATAAAGGAGTGAACTTTCTTTCAATATGAGGCAAGGGGACTCATGGGACAAGGGAATTGACCTTGGGTGATCAAGTTTCAATCTAAGATGGCAGCAATACAAGCAATCTATCAACCTTAGGCCTAGAACACAATACTAAACAAGCTCAATCTCTAGATGAATGTTTATTCACAAAGATAACTCAAGCATCAAATCTCTTTGGTTGAATATTATCTAAGCAATCATGAATATCAAGTCTAATAGCCATCTTAACACCTTTAACAACAAATCTCTTTGGTAAAGAATGTTAAAAGCATTGGAGAGTTGGTTCAGGCATTTCATCAAACACCTTTCGGGCATGAAATGCCTATAGCTCTATCATGAAGAGGCCAACTCCAAAATAGCAATAAGAACACTCTACAAGCAAGGATCAAGAAGGATCTACCCTAAACCATCTTAGATCTACACCTAATCACCCTTAGTCTCCCAAGCCCATGAATCCTAGATAGATCTACTCACTAATAGACTTGGATAACCCTAAAAAATGGATGATTCAAGGCTAAACATGATTAGTGATCAAGATAATCCAGCATACACAAGAGAAAAAGATGAAAAAAAATTGAAGATCCAAACTTTATTCAAGATCCAAATGTGTTCTTAAGAGAAAAAGAGTTAGTTCCTACAGAGGGGATTTACAAGAGTATTTATATGAGGCTTTAAGAGCCCTAAAAACATAAAGGAAAAAGTCTAAAAAGTCCCTAAGGTCATTTAGTCTCGACCAATCAGAATCAAGCAAAAGGAATAGCATTAGCCATGACCAGGGTAGGGAACATCTCGGCAAAGCCGCGTGAAGCCAAGCCGCGTCCGTCTCTCGTCCAGCTCGTCGACCAGGCTGCGCTGGTCATCGTCTATGCGTCCATCCAGCCGCGCGGGTTGTCCGGGTCGCGTCTGTCCACCCGCGACCGTCCTTGTCCATCCCTTCTCCTCCAGGCCACTTGGGTGCATGATCCAGAGGCCATCATCCCACGTCAAGTGCTGTCTTCATCTTCAAGCATCTGGCCGCGCGGGTGGTGCATCCAGAGGCCATCAACCCGTGTCCCATCCGTAATCGTCCAAGGGCTGTCCAGCCGCGCGGGTCACTCGTCTGGAGGTGCCCGTCCCGCGTCCGTTCTCGTCCTAGCCTGTCCAAGGTAAGCTCTTGATCATGGTTTGGCATGTCCAGATCTTGGCCAAACTCCATTCTTCACTCCCTTGTGGACCACAAAGCTCCAAAACACCTCCAATCGTTCCTTAGCACATTCCAACACCTGATATAGACTTATGAAAAAGATGCCTAATGCCTAATCTATATGATCAAAATGCACAAGACATGACTGCTAAAAACATGTAAATATGCAAGATATCAACTCCCCAACACTTGTCCTTTACTTGTCCTCAAGTAAAACTTTTAAAAACACAAGGAGGAGAGATATAAAGATGGGACCAAAGCCAAAAGAAACACCCATAGCACTCAACTTGACATCCTAAAGAAACATAGCAAATAGCATGAGCAAAACTCTCTTATTATGCTCTAGCTTCTCAAGGCCTATCAATACTCTTATGCCTCTACACAAGATGCAAAGCCTATCAACCAACATGTTCTCTTAACCAACCTTCACATTGATTCACACACACACACAAGGTGAATTCTAACAAATGGGCACAAGATCTCAATCATTTGGCTAGGTGATCAAATGGTCTAATATGGATGAAAAGGAGGGTTTCAATGCACCATTTCAAGGTGGAAATCACTCAAAAATCAAGGAGCTTGATCATTATGCAAAATTTATCTAAGACTAGGAGCAATTCATGCATACATGGATCCATCCTCATCATTCTACCCCATTCCTAAATGATCACAAGTTCTACACCCTTTTCATTCATCCCATAACCCAAAATGAAAAACACTCACATCACTCACCCAATGAACAACTTCTCTTTTCTTATGATACAACCACTAAGGACCTCTTATTCACTTTTCTAAGCTCTAACTCTTTTTGTTTTCCCTTCCCCACGATCTTATTGAATCTTTCTTTTTCTTTTTCTTTTCTTTTCTTTTCTTTTTCTTTTTCTCTTTTTTTTTTTGTTTTTTTATAAGGGGGAAGGTCTCAAACAATACAATCAAGAGCTTTCTTATCTTTCTATTCTAGGTCCCTAAGGCTTTTCTTTCTCATGACACTCTTTTGTTCATCAATCTCATCTTTATCACTTCCCAAATCCAAGATATAAACCTTTAAGGAACAAAGACCCCACTCACCATCCTAGAAGCTAGCTCAAATGATGACCCTATGCTAGCAAGAGATGAGAACAAATCCATGTCGCTCCCAATACTCTCAAGATTTTGCACATGACAAGCTATCAAAAGAGGCCTCACTCATGCAAATCAATGTAGGCTTCAAAGAATGGCTAGGGTTCAAGGGTAAGGAAGTGCCATTTGGGTTAACAAAGAGTGGTACAATGGGGAAAGATAAACCAAATGTGTATGACACCCATGATCAAGTATGCAAATGCCCATATGCAAGAGAAATAAAGTTCATTCAAGTCTAAGTTCAGGTTGGAGCTGGTTTTAAGAACAATGCCAATATCAAGCAAGCAAGCAAGTTTCAAGAAAAGTTTTCAAGGCTCAAAGCGTGCAAGTCTTTCAAAAGATGCTTAAGCTACTTGATATGTTTAACTAGGGTGCAAAATTCAGTGCAAACAAGTGTTCTTTACAAGGCATTATCAACAACTGCTCCATATGCAAGTGAATGCAACTTATATACTCTAGACTCAATCTAAAGGATGCAAGTGATGCAACTACATGATTCTTTTTGTGCTTTGCAAAAATTTTAATTTTTTTTGGCTTTTCTATACATAAAATGAATGTACAATGCAATGCATGAGACTCACAATCTACAAAGCAAACATGATCAAATACCTGGTACCTCCCCCAAACTTAAATCACACAGTCTCTGTGTGAGCAAGAGAGAAGGAGATACCCAAACAAGGCAAAGGCAAATGTACGTACAAGAAGAGTTGGAGTGATACCTCAAAAGGAGACTTGGGCGTGGTGTTTTGGTGTCTGGGCTAGGAGCTGGCTTGATTCATAGCAACTAGAGGAGGCTGTTATATGGAGTCAATCATAAGGCTCAGGTGCTTCACCACCTTTCTTCTCTCCTCTAGTGCTAGGCTAAACCTGAAAACCTCAACCACTTTTATTAAAAACTTAAAGAAATGAAATTGCAAGGCTATCTACAAGGATAACCATGGGACTTCCTCCCAAGTGAGCTTGTTTTGAGTCACTAGCTTGACTACCTGTTTTCTTGGACTAGTGAGAGGGAGGATCCTTCCCACCTTCAAGAGTGATGGTGAGGATCTGAGAGAGAAGCTTTTAAAGCTTGAAGTGGTCACCTTGGAGCTTAGGAGCGATGATGGCTCTAGCACATGAGAATGGCGTGGAATTGTCCTTACGCTTGATCTTGATCTCAATGACACCATCCTTGAGCCTCTTTAGATGGAGAGTGAGAGTGTGTGGGAGCGTATCAAGAGGTGGAGGATGATGTTCTTTCAACATCTTCTTCTTGCCATGAGTGGCCTTTGAGGCTCCACTCATCTCCTACCTTTTGGCACTTTCCAAGTGCTCAACACACAACTCTTTTGAAGACTCTCCATCAAGACCTTCTTTCTTACAAACAACCACTTCATCTTAGGCCTGTTGAAAGTGAGCATGTTCTTCTTCTTCTCTTCTCTTTCTTTCTATCTCCCTCTGAAGTGCAGCAATTTCTTCAACAGTGGCAATCAAGTTTGATGCATCTCTGCTTCTTGTTATCATACACCTGAAATGCAAAGGGAGAAAAACAAGGAGAAGCAATAACACAATAAAACAAAAATGACTTAGTCTCAAGAAAGTGACTAAATCCCAATGTCAAAATCAACTTAGAAGTTGGCAACGGCACCAATTTGATGTTAGGAGTTTTCAAGGCTCCTTAACCATATGTTGTAGTATAAGAGATTGTCGAACTAATCCTAAGTGATTCTAATGCAAATGGAATGCAAATCCACGCTTTATCTAAGTGCAACGATTGAGTGTAGATGATTATGACCTAAGATAATACTAAAAATGCAATAAAGGAGTGAACTTTCTTTCAATATGAGGCAAGGGGACTCATGGGACAAGGGAATTGACTTTGGGTGATTAAGTTTCAATCTTATATGGCAAACTTTCAATTAATCTAACACTTTAAGCCTAGACACAATCCTAAGCAAGCTCTATCCCTAGATGAATGCTCATTCACTAACATATCTCAAGCATCTAATCCCTTAGGTTGAATAATATGAAAGCAATCAATAAGAACAAGTCTATTAGTTATCTTAACACCTTTAACAACTAATCCCTTAGGTAAAGGATGTTAAAAGCATTGGAGAGTTGGTTCAGGCATTTCATCAAACACCTTCCGGGCATGAAATGCCTATAGCTTTATTTTGAAGAGGCCAACTCCAAAATAGCAATAAGAACACTCTACAAGCAAGGATCAAGAAGGATCTACACTTAAACATCTTGATCTACACATAATCACCCTTAGTCTCCCAAGCCCATGAATCCTAGATAGATCTACTCCCTTATAGACATGGATAACCTTAAAACCATGGATGATTCAAGGCTAAACATGACAGTGAGCAAAATAATCCAATAAACACAAGAGAATAAGATGAAAAAGAATTCAAGATTCAAACTTTCTTCAAGATCCAAATGTGTTCTTAAGAGAAAAGAAGTTAGATCTCACAAATGATATTACAAGAGTATTTATATGAGGCTTAGAGAGCCCTAAAAACATAAAGGAAAAAGTCTAAAAAGTCCTTGAGGTCATTAAGTCTTCAGCTAATAAGAATCAAGCAAAAAGGAAGAAACTTGGGAACCACCCAGGTCAGGTGGTGTTGGTCCGACCCGCGTATGTCCTGGTCAGGTACGTCAGCCTCGTCCGTCCTGTCCAGCGTGCGGCCTCTTCTGTCCGGGTGCATCAGGCCACGTACCGTCCTTGGCTTCCAGCATCCATCAGGCCGTGCGGGTAGGAGTGGCCGGGTGTCTTGATCCGAGTGTCTTCCTCTTCTCTCCTTAGGCTATGAACCGTGCGGGTAGGAACGGCCGGGTGTCTCAAGCCGCGTACAAGACTCTGTCCAGTCATCAGCCCGTGCGGGTGGCTTCTCCCCGGGTAGTCTAGGCCGGGTGTCCTCCTTCATTCCAGCCATTCTGATCTCGTCCAAGCGCCCGGGTAGCCGTACCATCCACCCAAGGTAAGGTCTTGATCAGTGTTTGGCTTGTCATGACCTTAGCCAAACTCCATTCTTCATCATTTTGGACCACAAAGCTCCCAAAACACCTTCAATCACTCCCTAGCACACTCCATCACCTAATATAGACTTATGAATGCAAAATGAGCCTAAAGATGCCTAATGCCTAACCTATATGATCAAAATGCATAAGAAATGAATGCTAAAAACATGTAATTATGCAAGATATCAGCAGAAGATGTAGAAGCTATAGAGACTGATGAAGAGAGATATGAAGAAGAAGTGAATTACATAGAAGGATTTCAAAGGCTTGGAAATCAGAATGGAAACAGGAACTTCTATGGCAACAGTCAGAGGAGCAACTACAATCAGAATTCACATTATCAGAAACCCATCAGAAATAGCAACTATAGTAACAACAAGAATCTCAACAATTCTTTGTACCAAAATCCACCACCACCTACTCAGGAGAGAAAGATTGAAGCAATGCTTGATTCAGTTTTGGAGGGTCAGCAGAGGCTTACTATGGATTTCAATGGAAATATAGATGCTGCATACAATAGCCTGAATGCAAAGTTTGACACCTTGAGCACTCAAGTGAAGATGTTAGAGACACAAGTGATTCAAACAGCATAAGCTATTAAGAGGCAAGAAGCCTTAATAAAAGGGAGAGAGGAAGATCTCATCAGACACCACATCAATGCCATCACAGTAGATGATTTCTGGCAAGTGGATGAGCATGAGAAACTTCAAGAGGGAGAATTTGAAGTAGAGAGCTCCATGAGTATCGGCAGTTCTCACTGGTGTTGACCGACGCCAGACGATAGTCATCAATCGACATGGGAAGATGACTATCGATCGATGTTTGAGTTACCACATCGATCGACAGAGTCCATGAGACCATTCCGAATTATGACACATGCAGAGTTCGCAGCAAGACACCTAAACCCACTCCACCCTTTCATCGATTGATCTTCAGAAGATGATATCGATCGCCAACATCAACCAGACATCGATCGACATGATACATCAGACATCGATTGACGTACAACCATTAAACGGCGAGTTGCAGCTACCAAAGATAGATGTAGCCCAACTCTATGCACTCAGATCCCGACCCAAACCTACAGAAAACCCACCAGAAGAAGTTGAAGATACATCAGAGCCTATGGAAATAGAAAAGGAAAGTGCGAAGAGAACCTTAAGGAAAAGGGAAAGAGAAGGTTCCCAAGCACCATAAAAGAGAGGCTAATGCAAAGATGTTGGAAAACTTCAAGAAGAGAGTTCTAAGGATTCCAGCAGAGAGACCCTTTGAAGAAGCATACTTCACACACAGATTGTGGATGTTTTTCAGAGAAACGAGAGTAACAGAGTCTGATATTGAGAAGATGGTCAATCATATCAGAGAGGATATGCAGAAGAAGATCCCATTGACGAAGAAGACTGATCCTGGAGAGTTCATTGTCTCATGCCTAGTACAAGGCATTGAATTCTCACATGCATTATGTGATACAGGAGCATCAGTCAGCATCCTACCAAAAGTTATGGAAGACCAACTAGGTTTGAAGGTAGAACCTTCCAAGGAATCATTCTACTTTGTAGATTGTTCTAGAAGGAACTCATTAGGAATCATCAGAGACCTTGAGGTACAGACTGGTAATACCCTAGTTCCAGTTGACTCCCATGTCCTAGACATCAAGTTAAATTGGAATTCTTCTATACTACTTGGAAGAGCATTCCTAGCTACTGTGGGAGCCGTTTGCAACTTGCAAACAAGCCAGATGTGTTTGACACTCATCAACCCAAAAATTCACTATGATCCAGTCAAAGTTGTCAAGCCACAGGCGTCATGCAAAAATCCTCCAGATGAAACAAAACTCGTAGCAACATGCTATTGTGAAGAAGAGTACGAGACAGAGTACTCGAAATCGATCGACACCCATACCGATACATCGATTGATCGTACTGATCCTACATCGATCGACCAGACAGTCATCACATTGATCGATACAAGCAACAGTTTTCACTCCACACTGATTGATAGTACACCTATGTACGAAGTTGATCACTTTCCAGGGGACTACTTAGATGGGAGTTGGGAACCAGACTACTACCAGCCTACATGCGCAGTAGAGACAAGAGATGAAGAGTATGATGAGGACTACAACAGGAACATACCATATTCATACATCCGCAGAGAAGATGAGGTATACCACCCTCCAGTGGAGACAGAAGATGTCGAGTATGATGAATATTTTTGGGAAGAAAGAGAGATTGAGTACTCTTTCATTCACATAGATGCAGTGCCCACCCGATATGTTTCCCACCCATTCATTCCAACAAGACCGTTTTCATCAGCCTACAAGGATGACACCAGTCTCAATCAGATCCCACGATCAGACAAAAGGAAATCGATCGACACCAGCATCAACACATCGATCGATACGACAGTTTCAAAGACGCGAGATGATTGGCCAGCACACTGCTATCCAATCTTTGCCCTAGGAGCTACTACACCTTCCCAATATATGGAAGAATTCAATGAGAACCGCAAGGAAGAACCAGCTACAGACCACCAAGGAGTTCTCACTAGAGATGGATCCAGATCACATGGAACCATGCTACCAGAATCGATAGACGCAAGACCATCAACATCGATCGATACCGGTCCAAAACGAGGGTAGAACGAAGCAGAATCGATCGACATACACCACGATGTATCGATCGATCTGAGTCAAACCGACATTGAGAAAAATGGAATCTCAAAATTGGAAATTTGGTTGATGATTACTACTACAAAAGGAGCCACAGGGTAGAAGCAGTTTCACAAACCCTAGAAGCAGACAAGATGCATCAGCCACCTTCAAAACCCTAAGCCATATGGAGAAGAATTCAGTTGCAATTCTCCCCATCAGCTACACAACACGAAAACGATTGACGAGCATTGTACCACATCGATCGATACTCAACCCTTACCATTCGATTTACATAATGATAATAAGTTAGATCATGGATATCTAACACCTAATGAGCTTGGTATTTTCAGGGATCCAGAAGGCAATGCAAGAGCTATGGATGGTCGTATCCTATAAGTATCCAAAGAAGACATCGCAGACATTCTTGCTATTGCCAATGGACCAGACAACCTATTCTTCAAGCAACGTGACGATCCTGAGTATCAGAGGATGATAGCCGATGCAGAATATACAATAGCCTGCAGGAGAGAGCCTTACTTCAAATACACCTATCAACTAGAAGATCACGAAATCGATCGACGGCAACACCTCCGCATCGATCGATAAGGTACCTCCAGTACCAGGAAGAAAAGGATAAGTATGGACTATACAGAGACATGTATGGGCGTCCACGAAGCATCACAGGAAAAGTCATTCCAGTATCCACCATCCACATTAGAGACATCCTGCAAAGAGCTTCGCTATGTAAGCCATCATTCATATGCTTACGAGCATCGGGAAGAATTCATTCAAGCTACACCTTCAGATCCAAATCCTTACAGCAGAGGAGAGATGGATGAGAGGTTCAACGATATCTACATCGTTCAATATGATTCAATGAATGATTTTATGTGTAAACTTGATAGTGTATACCATCCACTCAATGACAAGATTACATGGTTGACCAAGACAATAGAGCACCTTGGAGACAACGTTACGACCATAGTGAGGCAGAAAACACATGGAGTTTCAGCAAGGAAGCCCTAAAACCTTCGACATCCAACAAATTTTCACACCACACATCAGCGAATTTCCAACTTCAAGCAATCGATCGAGATGCTTTACAAGATTGGAAGAGAAGTTATATTCTTTGAAGAAAGATTTGGTAGTTCCTACTACCCCATGAATGATGATATGAATGCACTCGAAACACGAATGGATGCTTTGCAGCAAGAGATGGACATGATTCAGAACCAACTTGGTTTCACCTGAGACATCTCCATCGATCGACATAGATGATACCACATCGATCGATCATCAGCAAACCAGCAGAGAACCAACACCAATCGATCGACAGCAACAACTGCACCTTGATCTACAACAGCATTCCAGCACAATACAATTCTATGAAAGAGGAGATACTCAACACCATCAAGACAGATAACAAATGGTAAGAACAAGCCTTAAAGGAGAATTTTGATGTGTTCTACTGCAGCCTCAACAGCAACATCAACTGGGTAGCCAAGAGATGAATTAATGCAAAAGAATTGGATTTGCTCTGCAACAAGCAGAAGCAGTCACCATCGATCGACATAGATGATACCACATCGATCGATACCGGTCCAAAACGAGGGTAGAACGAAGCAGAATCGATCGACATAGATGATACCACATCGATCGATCATCAGCAAACCAGCAGAGAACCAACACCAATCGATCGACAGCAACAACTGCACCTTGATCTACAACAGCATTCCAGCACAATACAATTCTATGAAAGAGGAGATACTCAACACCATCAAGACAGATAACAAATGGTAAGAACAAGCCTTAAAGGAGAATTTTGATGTGTTCTACTGCAGCCTCAACAGCAACATCAACTGGGTAGCCAAGAGATGAATTAATGCAAAAGAATTGGATTTGCTCTGCAACAAGCAGAAGCAGTCACCATCGATCGACATAGATGATACCACATCGATCGATCATCAGCAAACCAGCAGAGAACCAACACCAATCGATCGACACCAGCATCAACACATCGATCGATACCGGTCCAAAGCGAGGGTAGAACGAAGCAGAATCGATCGACATACACCACGATGTATCGATCGATCTGAGTCAAACCGACATTGAGAAAAATGGAATCTCAAAATTGGAAATTTGGTTGATGATTACTACTACAAAAGGAGCCACAGGGTAGAAGCAGTTTCACAAACCCTAGAAGCAGACAAGATGCATCAGCCACCTTCAAAACCCTAAGCCATATGGAGAAGAATTCAGTTGCAATTCTCCCCATCAGCTACACAACAGCGATTGGCGAGCATTGTACCACATCGATCGATACTCAACCCTTACCATTCGATTTACATAATGATAATAAGTTAGATCATGGATATCTAACACCTAATGAGCTTGGTATTTTCAGGGATCCAGAAGGCAATGCAAGAGCTATGGATGGTCGTATCCTATAAGTATCCAAAGAAGACATCGCAGACATTCTTGCTATTGCCAATGGACCAGACAACCTATTCTTCAAGCAACGTGACGATCCTGAGTATCAGAGGATGATAGCCGATGCAGAATATACAATAGCCTGCAGGAGAGAGCCTTACTTCAAATACACCTATCAACTAGAAGATGCGAAATCGATCGACGGCAACACCTCCGCATCGATCGATAAGGTACCTCCCGAGTACCAGGAAGAAAAGGATAAGTATGGACTATACAGAGACATGTATGGACGTCCACGAAGCATCACAGGAAAAGTCATTCCAGTATCCACCATCCACATTAGAGACATCCTGCAAAGAGCTTCGCTATGTAAGCCATCATTCATATGCTTACCAGAGCATCGGGAAGAATTCATTCAAGCTACACCTTCAGATCCAAATCCTTACAGCAGAGGAGAGATGGATGAGAGGTTCAACGATATCTACATCGTTCAATATGATTCAATGAATGATTTTATGTGTAAACTTGATAGTGTATACCATCCACTCAATGACAAGATTACATGGTTGACCAAGACAATAGAGCACCTTGGAGACAACGTTACGACCATAGTGAGGCAGAAAACACATGGAGTTTCAGCAAGGAAGCCCTAAAAACCTTCGACATCCAACAAATTTTCACACCACACATCAACGAATTTCCAACTTCAAGCAATCGATCGAGAGATGCTTTACAAGATTGGAAGAGAAGTTATATTCTTTTGAAGAAAGATTTGGTAGTTCCTACTACCCCATGAATGATGATATGAATGCACTCGAAACACGAATGGATGCTTTGCAGCAAGAGATGGACATGATTCAGAACCAACTTGGTTTTCACCTGAGACATCTCCATCGATCGACATGCCTACTCGCACATCGATCGATCATCAGCAAACCAGCAGAGAACCAACACCAATCGATCGACAGCAACAACTGCACCTTGATCTACAACAGCATTCCAGCACAATACAATTCTATGAAAGAGGAGATACTCAACACCATCAAGACAGATAACAAATGGTAAGAACAAGCCTTAAAGGAGAATTTTGATGTGTTCTACTGCAGCCTCAACAGCAACATCAACTGGGTAGCCAAGAGAGATGAATTAATGCAAAAAGAATTGGATTTGCTCTGCAACAAGCAGAAGCAGTCACCATCGATCGACATAGATGATACCACATCGATCGATATGGAGACAAGCAAGCACAATGGATGGAATACATAATTCCATTACAAACCAAAGTATGGAGTTAGAGCTTATGATACTTATCAGAGAAAGAAGAGAAGCTTGACAAACACAACAGAGGATCCAACCACTCAACAAAGAAAAGCCACCTACACCATGAAAGAAGTTGACAAGATGATAGCTGAGATCTATGAAGCCTTACAATATTCAGAGGATGAATACTACATGAAGTTTGGTGACATCTTTTTTCCCTTCGACAGTGATATCTTGCATATTTACATGTTTTTAGCATCCATATCTTATGCATTTCGATCATATAAGTTAGGCATTAGGCATGTTTAGGTCCATTTTGCATTCATTTGTCCTTATCAGGTGTTGGAGTATGATTTGGTGTGATTTGTGGTGTTTGGAAGCCTTATGGCCCCAAAAGAGATGAAGTATCATGTTTGGCCATGAAAAGAGAAGTCAAACCATGATCTGGTCAAGACAAAGATGAGCATGGACAGAGGTCTTAGAGGTGTCTCCTGCTGCTAAGATTTTGTGGAAACACAGAAAATTGAGTTAGCTTTCCAATGGAAGTGGTTTCAAGTCATTTGGACCTGTATTGGAGAAGTTATGATCAATTCACTTGAAGCATGTCAGGATGGCCGGGTAGAGACGGCCGGGTTCAAGCAGCCGGCCGGGAAAAGAACAGATGGATGGAAGTGGTCCAGTCCGGGATGACTGAGCCTGGGAAAGGTACCCGGTCGTTTGACTTGTGCTGGAGGAGACCAGACCGGGTAGACAAGTCCGGGTTGGTGAAGCCGGACGGGAAGAAATCAAGGCATCCGGACGGCCGGGGACAAAGAACCGGGGAACAGCACCCGGACGGGCGGGACAGAGGCCAAGAGCATGCACTGGACCGGGGAACACAGACCGGCTTGATGAACCCGGTCGGGAGAAGCAGAGCACGAGCAGGAAGAGGCTGGCGGGTAGAAGCGTCCGGTGCAAGCAGCCGGCCGGGAAAAGAACAGATGGATGGAAGTGGTCCAGTCCGGGATGACTGAGCCTGGGAAAGGTACCCGGTCGTTTGACTTGTGCTGGAGGAGACCAGACCGGGTAGACAAGTCGGGTTGGTGAAGCGGACGGGGAAGAAATCAAGGCATCCGGACGGCGGGGACAAAGAACCGGGGAACAGCACCGGACGGGCGGGACAGAGGCCAAGAGCATGCACTGGACGGGGAACACAGACCGGCTTGATGAACCCGGTCGGGAGAAGCAGAGCACGAGCAGGAAGAGGCTGGCGGGTAGAAGCGTCCGGTGCAAGCAGCCGGCCGGGAAAAGAACAGATGGATGGAAGTGGTCCAGTCGGGATGACTGAGCCTGGGAAAGGTACCCGGTCGTTTGACTTGTGCCTAGGCCTAAGGTTGTTAGATTGATTGAAAGCTGCCACCTTTAGATCGGATCTGCTTGTTTCCTTGCTTGTTGAGGGTTCTTAATGCTATTTTGGTCTTGATCATATCAAAATAGATCTATAGGCATTTCATGCCCGAAAGGTGTTCTATGAAATGTCTGAACCAACTCTACTAAGCTTTAACATTCTTTACCAAAGACCATTTGTTGTAAAGGTGTTAAGATGGCTAGTAGGCTTGTTCTTAATGATTGCTTGCATGTTATTCAGCCAATGACCATTTGATGTTTGAGATGTGTTAGCAAATGAACATTCTTCTTGACCATAGAGTTTGTTTAGACTTGTGCCTAGGCCTAAGGTTGTTAGATTGATTGAAAGCTGCCACCTTTAGATCGGATCTGCTTGTTTCCTTGCTTGTTGAGGGTTCTTAATGCTATTTTGGTCTTGATCATATCAAAATAGATCTATAGGCATTTCATGCCCGAAAGGTGTTCTATGAAAAGCCTGAACCAACTCATCAATGATTTTAGCTTGCTTTGCCTAAGAGATTAGTTGTCAAAGAAGCTAGGATTGCTATTAGACTCATTCTTTATGCTTGCTTTGATCATTACAGCCAAAGAGATTTGGTGTACTTGGGTGATCATTGCAAAAGAGCATTCATCTCGAGATAGAGCTTGCTTAGTTTTGTTGTTTAGGCATAAGGAAAATGTTTGATTGATTGCTTGCCACCCTTAGATTGGATCTTAATCATCTAAAGTCAAGTCCCTAGTCCCATGGATCCTACCTTAGCATTTGATAGAGTTCTTGCACTTGTTTCTTGATTGGATTGAGATCACCTTGTTTATATTTTTAGGAATTTAGCTTGTTACCTTCATCTATCTTCTTGTTTGCTTAGATTATGGACGCTTGTGTATTCATGGTGCTATAGATCACTAGTTCTCTGTGGTTCGACAACCTTTCTATACTATCATTTGACTTGGGAGCCTTGAAAACTTCCACCATCAAATTGGCGCCGTTGCCGGGAACTAGTAGATTTATCATTAGGATTTCAATCTTTCTTGAGACTAAGCTTTATTTTCTTGCTTGTTTTGCTTTTGTACAGTTACTAACTTTCTATTCTAGAATTTCTGTTTTGTAGTGATGGCTTCAAGCTACCTTGAAAAGCCACAAGAAGAGGAATATCACATTGAAGATGAGCCACATGTGTATGTGGAGCCACCACCCTTTGATATACGCATACTCACACCAGACCAAAGGGTGGAGTTGCATTGGCTTCAGAGAATGAAAGAGAATAGGGGCAAGCCAATGAGATCCCTGGCACGAATGATCCGGGTACACCTCATTAGGGATCGAGCAGAGTTTGAAGAAAGGGAGGTTACACAACATGAGTTTGATGTTGCTTATGACCTTAAAGAGGTAATGTATTGGGTTCCACCACTCCAGCTGGAAGGTACAAGCATTTCCACTTTAGAACTTCAACTTGAGGAAATTTGCTTGCCATGTGGTGAGAATATTGCCCATGATCTTGATTCTCATGTGCTCATAAATGAATGTGTTGATCTGATATGTGAAACTAGGAAACTAGATGAGTTGAAAATAGAAAGGCTTGTTCGAGATCATATTGAAGTTTGTTTTGACAAGAATTATCTATGTGCTTCATTTGATCTTGAATCTGAGTTTTTCATTCTTAATGAACCTAGACCTCTTCTTGCACTTGCTGATCTAGGGGATGAACTTGATGTGGATAAGCTCTTGCTTGAGATAGAAAACCCCCATGCTGAAAATTATCATGAGAATGTGAACATTGTGTATTATTTGGTTGATGGAGATACAGTTGACTACTTTGTTAAAACTTCGTTTGAGCCTGTAGTTGACTTTGTGTTTCCACCAAATGCTTTTGATTCTCATGACCATTTGAACCTCAAAGAGCATCTCATGATTCATGATACATCTTTAGTGAAGCTCTTTGATGAAAAATCTGTCTATTTTCTATGGACAGTAGTGTGCTCCTTTGCATACTTGGTTCCTTGTTCTCATAGGAGAAGGACCAAAGGTGCATTGGCTCAACCTTTTGATACTCATGATTAGCAAGCACACAAAGTCAAGCTAGAGACTTAAAACAAGCGCGCTTGGGAAGCATTCCCATGTTTATCCATTTTATATATTTCTTTATCTTTCTTTCTTTTGAAGTTTTTTTTTAATAAGGATAGTTGAGGTTTTTCAGGTTGGGCCTAAGGCTAGACAAAAGGTGAAAGGCAGCCAAGCATTGCAACTATAGACACACGCCTTCACTTATCCGCTTCAGCCTATCTCTCCCGGTGGCACAAATCTGAGGCCAAGGGTCCTCTACCACCCAATTCAGCCAATAACTCCAAGTATGTATCACTCCAACCCTTCTTGTAAATACATTTGCTTTTGCCTTGTTGAGGTATCTCTTACTCTCTTACTCACACAGGAGACTGTGTGATTTAAGTGAGGGGGAGGTACCGGATATTTGATCATGTTTGCTTTGTGATTTTGAGTCTCATGCATTGCATTGTACATTGATAAGTGCATAGAAAATCCAAAAAGTTTTAAATTTTTGAATCATGTAGATTGCATCACTTGCATCCTTAAGATTGAGTCTAGAGCATATAGGTTGCATTCACTTGCACATGGAGCATTGCCTTGTAAAGAACACTTGTTTGCACTGAATTTAACACCCTAGTTAAGCATATCAAGTAGCTTAAGCATCTTTTGAAAAGCGTGCATGCTTTGAGCCTTGAAAACTCTTCTTGAAACTTGCTTGCTTGCTTGATATTGGCGTTGTTCTTAAGACCAGCTCCATCCTGAACCTAGACTTGAATGAACTTAATTTCTCTTGCATATGGGCATTTGCATACTTGATCATGGGTCTCATACACATTTTGGTTATCTTTCCCCATTATACCACTCTTTGTTAACCCAAATGGCACTCCCATACCCTTGAACCCTAGCCATTCTTTGAAGCTTACATTGATATGCTTGAGTGAGGCCTTTTCTGATAGCTTGTCATGTGCAAAATCTTGAGAGTATTGGGAGCGACATGGATTTGTTCTCATCTCTTGCTAGCATAGGGTCCTCATTTGAGCTAGCTACTAGGATTGTGAGTGGGGTTTTTGTTCCTTAATGGTTTATATCTTGGGTTTGGAATGTAACAATTTTGAGATTGATGAACAAATGAGTATCATAAGAAAGAAGAACCCTAGGGACCTAGAATAGAAAGATAAGAAGCTCTTGATTGATGTTTCGACCTTCCCCCTTCATGTTAAAAAAAAGAAAAGAAAAGAAAAGAAAAGAAAAGAAAAGAAAAAAAGAAAAGAAAGAAAGATTCAATAAGATAGTGGGGAAGGGAAAACCAAAAGAGTTAGAGCTTAGGAAAGTGATTAGAGGTCCTTAGTGGTTGAATATAAAAGAAAGAAAGTTGTTCATTGGGTGAGTGATGTGAGAATGTTTTCATTTTGGGTTATGGGATGAATAAAGGGGAGTAGATCTTGTAATCACTTAGGAATTGGGTAGAATGATGAGGATGGATCCATGTATGCATGAATTGCTCCTAGTCTTAGATAAATTTTGCATAATGATCAAGCTCCTTGATTTTGAGTGATTGCCACCTTGAAATGATGCATTGGACCCCCATTATCATCCATATTAGACCATTTGATCACCTAGCCAAATGATTGAGATCATGTGCCCATATGTGAGACTTCACCTTGTGTGTGTGTGTGTGAATCAATGTGAGGGCTGGTTAAGAGAACTTGTTGGTTGATAAGCATTGCATCTTGTGTAGAGGCATAAGAGTCATTGATAGGCCTCGTGAAGCTAGAGCATAATAGGAAGTTTTGCTCATGCTATTTGCTATGTTTCTTTAGGATGTCAAGTTGAGTGCTATGAGTGTTTCTTTTGGCTTTGCTTCCATCTTTATGTCTCTCCCCCCTTGTGTTTTGAAAAGATTACTTGAGGACAAGTAAAGGTCTAGTGTGGGGGAGTTGATATCTTGCATATTTACATGTTTTTAGCATCCATATCTTATGCATTTCGATCATATAAGTTAGGCATTAGGCATGTTTAGGTCCATTTTGCATTCATTTGTCCTTATCAGGTGTTGGAGTATGCTTTGGTGTGATTTGTGGTGTTTGGAAGCCTTATGGCCCCAAAAGAGATGAAGTATCATGTTTGGCCATGAAAAGAGAAGTCAAACCATGATCTGGTCAATACAAAGATGAGCATGGACAGAGGTCTTAGAGGTGTCTCCTGATGCTAAGATTTTTTGGAAACACAGAAAATTGAGTTAGCTTTCCAATGTAAGTGGTTTCAAGTCATTTGGACCTGTATTAGAGAAGTTATGATCAATTCACTTGAAGCATGTCAGGATGGCCGGGTAGAGACGGCCGGGTTTAAGCAGCCGTCCGGGAAAAGAACAGATGGATGGAAGTGGTCCAGTCCGGGATGACTGAGCCTGGGACAGGTACTTGGTCGTTTGACTTGTGCTGGAGGAGACCAGACCGGGTAGACAAGTCCGGGTTGGTGAAGCCGGACAGGAAGAAATCAAGGCATCCGGACGGCCGGGGACGAAGAACCAGGGAACAGCACCCGGACGGGCTGGACAGAGGCCAAGAGCATGCACTGGACCGGGGAATACAGACCGGCTTGATGACCCCGGTCGGGAGATGCAGAGCACGAGCAGGAAGAGGCTGGCCGGGTAGAAACGTCCGGGTGCAAGCAGCCGGCCGGCTTGGACACGGCAAGAACTGGACGGCCGGGTAACCAGGACCGGGTTGGATGGCTCTGAGTCTCTCCTGACTGAATTTCAAGCTCCATTCCCATTGGTTTAGACAAATTTTGCTTAAGGACTTTTTAGTAATTTCGTTTTATGTTTCTAGGGCTTTCAAGCCTTGTATATATACTCCTTTATCTCCCAATTTGGGACCTATCTCATTTTCTCTCAAGACTTTGCCTCATATTGTAAAAGCTTGAATCTTTTTATCAATCTAAGGAAGCTCTTCATCTTATATATTGTTTCTCCTTCTCGCAAACATGATTAGCCTTGAATCTCACATAGATTTAAGGTTTTTCATGGAGATAAGTGAGTAGACACACTTTGGATCCATGGGTTAGGGTGATTAGGGTGATTAATTGAAGATCTAGGGTGATTTAGTGTAGATCTATCTTGTTCCTTGCTAGTAGAGTGCTTTTAATGCTTCGTTTGAGTTGGCCTCTCAAAGGTTGAGTTCTAGACATTTCTCACCCACAAGGTGTTCTATGAAATGTCTGAACCAACTCTACTAAGCTTTTAACATTCTTTACCAAAGACCATTTGTTTTAAAGGTGTTAAGATGGCTAATAGGCTTGTTCTTAATGATTGCTTGCATGTTATTCAGCCATTGACCATTTGATGTTTGAGATGTGTTAGCAAATGAACATTCTTCTTGACAATAGAGTTTGTTTAGACTTGTACCTAGGCCTAAGGTTGTTAGATTGATTAAAAGCTGCCACCTTTAGATCGGATCTACTTGTTTCCTTGCTTGTTGAGGGTTCTTAATGCTATTTTGGTCTTGATCATATCAAAATAGATCTATAGGCATTTCCGCCCGGAATGTGTTCGATGAAATGCCTGAACCATCTCTTCAATGCTTTTAGCTTGCTTTACCTAAGGGATTAGTTGTTAAAGGAGCTAAGATTGCTATTAGACTTGTTCTTAGTGTTTGCTTTGATCATTACAGCCAAAGGGATTTGGTGTACTTGGGTGATCATTGCAAAAGAGCATTCATCTAGGGATAGAGCTTGCTTAGTTTTGTTGTTTAGGCATAAGGAGAGTGTTTGATTGATGGTTTGCCACCTCTTAGATTGGATCTTAATCACCTAAAGTCAAGTCCCTAGTCCCATGGATCCTACCTTAGCATTTGATTGAATTCTTGCACTTGTTTCTTGATTGGATTTGAGATCACCTTGTTTATATTTCTAGGAATTTAGCTTGTTACCTTCATCCATCTTCTTGTTTGCTTAGATTAAGGAAGCTTGTGATTCTTGGTGCTATAAGTCTCTAGTTCTCTGTGGGTTCGACAACCTTTCTATACTATCATTTGACTTGGGAGCCTTGAAAACTTCCACTATCAGACAGCAGCATTGAAACTTTGCATTCACGGACAGAGGGGATATACAAGGAGATCAAGGCTATTCAGAGACAACTTGCAACTCGCCCTTCACCTTACAATCGACCGATATGCCAACACGTGCATCGATCAGCGAGGGCACTACGACATCGATCGACATTGAAGCAACAACATCGATCGAGACTGATACACCATCAGTCCGACAGGAAACCATCACGGACGGACTGGGTGTGCTACTTTCAATACGTGAGGAACTGTCAGAGCCATCAGCGTATGCTTATTATAAGCTTAGAAAGCATCAGTTCAACATTGAGAACTCTGAGAGGAGGCTACAATTGCTGACAGATGAGTTAGCCGATATGAAAAAGAGATGGACCAGATCAGATGATGTCACAAGAAGCTTCACTGTAACTCAGTCCACAAAACAAGAGGATGTTTGCACACCAGCAAACAACTTCTTTCACACCAACTTAGCCATTCAACCTCCAAAGTCAAGCTAAATGACTATAACAAAGCGCTGAGTGGGAGGCAACCCACTATTAGGTAATATAATTTATTTTATTCATTACTGGTATTTATTTTCGTTTTTATATTTATGCAGGTCAAAAAAAAAAGAACCGAGTAGATGTTTGCCATCTCTATCGACCGACGCGACCAAGTCGACATTAATCGACGACACTACATCCGCCACGATCAACACGCTTTCATCTACATCGATCGATATGGTATCGGTCAGGTATAACGTTCTAACTTGTTCGATTTCGCAATTATAATATTTTTTATAAACTCCGACTGTTTTACACAGGGGATAATGTAATTTAAGTCTGGGGGGATTACTAATGATTATCTACTATTTTGAGTCTTATTTAAAAATGTTTTCAAAAAAAAAAAATTATAGAGTCAAGAAGGGGACAATGATCTTATCTAGATTTATTACTTGTCATTTAACCACTTTTTAGACTAGTCTTAGATTCACTGATTACAGAAGTACTAGAGATACTAAAGTGAATCAACCTGTCTACTATGTTTGCACCTACTGAGAGTGTTTGAAGGAACCAAAACTGACCTCCAGCCTAATACTGACAGTAGCTGCTTATCTTGGGGCTTGGTATACATTAGATCGGGTTCCTCGTGAAAGTCTGCAAGGTAAAAGTCTGTGTGTTTCTGGTTTCCTTCTCTCTCTCTCTCTTCAAGCACCCTAGATATAAAAGATTGAGATGATTTCCTGGAAGATACAGAGGGGTAGGAGTGTCTCCTATGACCCCAGTATTCTAATTCAGAAAGGAATGATCACACATTGTGGAAACGAGGGGTAGGAGTGTCTCTTGTGACCCCATTATTCGCTACACTTTGTCCAAATAAGAGCTACAAAAGTAGAAAAGTCAATAAGATGAACAAGATGGACTGCATCAGTATCAGTGTTCATTGAAATTGAAACTATAAGGATTCAGAGAAGAGAGAAACAGGGAAGAAAGGGATTAGAGAAGACTACCTGTGTGTTCAGAAACTTGTTTGAGTAAGAACCTATGTGTTCTTTGATCGATACTCCCAAGGTAAAGCCTACACTTTTATTTTATGCAAGAAATGAGGTTAGTAGAGGGGATTATCAGACATGATTGGATGAGTTGTTAACTAGGAGAACTTGGTTGCTATACTAGGATATGGTATAATGTATTTTTGTAGTTAGGATGATTATGACTTGGCTTGCACTACTAGGAAGATATGACTAAGATCTTTAAACTTTTTGAGTCCCTGCTGTTTTCAAACCTTTTCCAGAGAGACTACCAGTTGTTTTTGCTTGAGGACAAGCAAAAGGGTAAGTCTGGGGGAGTTGATATACCATGAATTTGACCCGGTTTTAGTCATGGTATATAATATTTTTAGGATATATTTAATCCATTTTGGGGTCTAGATAGCGTATTTACAGGTTCAAGAGCAATTGGAGGAAAGATGGTGTTTTTGGAACACTTTGGAGCACTTTAGAGATTTCACCCGAGATGACCATATCGACCACTCGAGGTCGACATGGAGAGAGACGTGTCGATCGATACACCTTCAGTGATATAATCAATAATAAACACATAGAAGCCCAGTTTGGTCACAGCTGACTTGAAGCCCAAGACGCCATCTATTTACCAAGATACCCCTGACAAGTTTTAACCTAATTATTTAGTATTTATGTCTTGCCTAAGTGTTTTGGCAAAAGAGAAGGTTTTTTAGACATAGTTCCTACCTAAAGGTTTTTCATACCATTGTTTTGAGAGAGAGAGAGTTACAATTGAGAGGTTTCTTGAACACCTTTATTTTCTATCTATTCTATCTATGTAGTTTTATTTAATTGTTATGATGTTTTGCTTGGCTATGTCTGAGTAAACACCTTTGTTAGATTTAGGATTCAAATAGTTTTTAAGAGATTAGCCCAAAATATGAATACTTAGCATGTGATATTCATCTTAGAACATTGTTCTTAATGCTTGTATAGGAGTAGCTAACCTATACATGATGAGAGTGGATATTATCCTTGGATCTATCTTCTTTGAGACAGAATTTGCTAGGCGCAAGCGAAAACATGGTCTAGCAAATCTCTGGTGAACTGTTATCAACCCGCGCTTAAAGCTTACTAGAGGCGCATCGATCGATTCTCCTATAGAGACATCGATCGATTGACGCGAGGCTATGTCGATCGATACCTGCGACAGCAGGTCGACCGATGCCTTCCTGATTATGACATGCGCTAAGTCGTGGATCATTGGTTCTAGTAATAGATAACCCAGAAAAGGACAGTGGTACGGTTATTGTTACCGTTGGGTTCTATAATATCGTGCAAGCATCTCACATAAGCATTCAAACTATTATAATCCTGATAACCTGAACAGTAATCCTAAGTCTAACGCCTTCATCATATATGTTAAACCCTTAATCAATCACTTGAGTAAGTGTCTTGCTCACCAGTTTTAAGTTTACTTGCAATTTACTGCTTTGAAATCTTCAACCTAGCTTAGTTACTATAAGATCTAGTGTATTCCCTAGCTCCTTGTGGATTCGATCCTAAGTACTACAACTTGACCTCTTTTGATGAGAGTAAGGTTGCTCTAGGATAATTTGAGCACGTATCAGGAAGCGAACATCTCTTTAACCTGGTCGAACATCACGGTGTTTGCGTCTGCAGTGACCATCGAGACGTTCCCAGCTGGTGTCTTGTCAGCGTTGGCGTCAAGGAGAGTTCCGTTGACCGTTGGCTGAATGATGTCAGTATTGTTGGGGAAAAATATCCAGGTACCTGATTTCTCCAGCTTCCGGATATGGTACCTACTTCCGGCCCCTGCATCAGAGGAACCTGCCTCCGGCACGTACTTCCAGACCGACACCAGAGCAAAATGGAAGTTTTCCGCCTACAGAGATTCTTCCATATTTACAAATATGGAAGAGTTTCATCTACTTAAACCGACATCTACACCTATAAAAGGGACCCCAAAACCCTAGAAAAGGGGATCGACACTTCGAGACTAAGAGATTAGAATTTAGGCGGCTAGAACTAGGGTTTACATATCGAAATCTTGTAGTCCCTGCTCAAAACAATAATAAACATCTCTTTAGTCTCGATTCTTATCTTTTTCATAAAAATCTTCTAGTGTTCCGTAGTACTAAAACGATCCTACACAAAAATACTATAACAGTTTGGCGCTAGAAGGAGGGGAGTAATCCAAACTACGTGACGATGGCATTAGAAGAACATGACGATCAATCCGAAGGCACTCCGAGGGAAATCGAGCTGCTCAACCGACTCCACAACCTCCAAAGCCAGATCAACGACCTCCACAAGTCTCGAGAGGCGACAGTGGATAGTCCAGAGCTCCTCCAAGAAGTCCAAACCCTGAAGGGCAAACTCGATGACCACTCCAAACAGCTGCAGCAAAGCACCGAGAAGCTGGGAGCCTCGAAGCTAAAAACCTAGCTCTTCAGGATAAGAATCAGACTCGTGAAGAAGCTGGTAACAAACAACGAAGGTTTCAAACCCGAGTTCGACCCATGCCTCCTGTCGACACGACGACGAATGAAGAAGGAGCAGCTCACCGACCCTTTCCCGTGGATGAACCCGAGAATGGAGACACAGTTCCTAGGAAGAGTCGGACACATAGGGATAGCGACTCTGAGATTGAGGACAAAGAATACTCGCCCGACGATCCAGCAATCCCAGATCCTGCCATGGCAGCTTACCTAGAGAAGATGTTCTTTGAGAAATTCAATACCATCCAGTCTATGGTAGAGAGGCTCCATGGAGTAGCTCCTCCCATCCGAAGAAGCGATCCTGGCTCCTACTCAGATACCCCGTTCGTGGAAGGAATCGCGTCCATCGAGATGCCTCGAAAGTTCTCTTTCCCAGTCGTAAGGATGTATGACGGGACCAGCGACCCTGATAACCATGTTGCTCAGTATAAGCAGCGGATGCTGACCGTGGCATTCTCTAAGGAGTTGAGGGAACCTACCATGTGTAAAGGCTTCAGTTCAACCCTGGCAGGTCTCGCTCTCCCGTGGTACATCAATCTTCCTACAAAATCCATCAGGTCCTTTGCGGCTCTCAGTGACAAGTTAAGTAGAGCAAATTAAGCCAGCAGCGAGGAGCCTAGAAGAGCTCCGGCGACCTCTGAAGTCCTCCAGCATAGGGGGAATCACTTCGAACCTACATCGCGCATTTCAACCAAGAGAAGGTGTCCATCCCGGAATGTAACGCGGAGACGGCCATCTCTGCCTTCAATAAGGGCTTTCTCCCCGATAAGGACTTGTACAAAGAGTTGACCAAGCACAAATGCAAGACCATGGAGGATATCTTATCTCAAGCCTGAGCACAAGTGAGATGGGAAGAGGACGTCGCGAGTCGGGCCAATGCCCAACAGAAACAAGATAAGAAGATGGCCAAGCAACAGAGGAATGATCGCGACGATGGACGTCACTCCAGGCCCGCAAAAGAAGCAAGTAATCATACAAGGGTCAGGTATCAGAATTGTCCCTTGGTCCGAGCTGAAGACATGGCCGTGTCAACCTGGCCCAACATCTCCCTCTTATCAATCTCGAAAACTGAGCTGGTCAATGTCCTGAGGCAGATGGGTCAACAAATCAAGTGGCCCCCGAAGATGAAGGCCTCCAACTCCGATCGAAACCATAACCACTTGTGCGGCTTTCACAATGACCACGGTCATATGTTGGAAGACTGCATCGCCCTAAAGATAGAGGTTAACGAGCTTCTGAAGAAAGGACATCTGAAGGAGTTCCTCCCTGACAAGGCCAAGGATCTGCTGACCAGAAGAAGCACGAACCGCTCTACTGAAGCAAACCCTGCTTCGCCTCCATGCCAAGATAGGGTGATACACGTTATCTCGGGTGGTTCAGAAATAAGTGGGATCAGCCATGCAGCCGCGAAGAGAAGAACCCGATACACCAGGAAGGTCAGGAAATTGGAGATCCAAAGCGCATGCTCCTGGGTACCAACGAGATCAGCTTCACCGCCAAGGAACAGGAGAAAGTCCTTGCTCCCCATCACGACACCCTGGTTATCTCACTCACTGTAGCAAATTGCTTGGTGAAACGAATATTGATGGACAATGGTAGCTCAGTCCACCTACTCTGATTTAGGACTGGAAGAAGGAGCCTTGACGAGGAAGGTCACCCCACTCGTAGGCTTAAGCGGAGAAGTAAAACAGACCCTAGGAGAAGTCATTCTCCCAGTGTACGCCAAAGGAATCAATCTACCCACCAAGTTCCTGGTCATCGAGTGTCCTTCTTCCTACAACATCATAATCGGAAGACCCTGGATCCATGATATGGGAGCCGTACCTTCGACTCTCCATCAACTGGTAAAATTCCCGACCCCTGGGCATCCGAATGATCAAAGGGGATCAAGAGAATTCCAGAGCCTGCTATCAGACCACCCTGAAGGGGAAGACCAAGGTCTTATAGCAATTACAGAAAAAGCTTCCAACTCCGCACGCAGAAGAGCCGGAAGTAGAAGATATCAACGAGGTGCCCTTGGTAGAAGGAGATGCGACGCGAAGCCTACAAATAGGGTCCAAGCTCCCAGAGGGACTGAGACGGAGGCCGATAGATTTCCTAAGATCTAACTCCGACCGTTTCGCGTGGTCTCACGAAGACATGCCAGGAATCGACCCTGAGATCATCATGCACAAATTACAAGTATATCCCCAATTCCCACCTGTTCGACAGAAGAGAAGAAAGTTTGCCCCCGAGAGGGACGAAATCGTCAACAATGAAGTAAAGAACCTGCTAGATGCCGGATTTATGAGGTCCAATACCCAGAGTGGCTGTCCAACGTGGTAGTGGTGAAGAAGAAGAATGGAAAGTGGAGAGTCTGCATTGACTTCACTGACTTCAACAAATCATGTCCCAAGGATCCTTTTCCCCTGCCCCATATCGATAAGCTGGTCGACGCCACTGCAGGTCACCAGCTCATGAGTTTCATGGATGCACCGGCTATAACCAAATCCTCATGCACCCAGATGACCAGGAGAAGATATCATTCATGACTTCCAGGGGCATCTATTGCTATAAGGTTATGCCGTCCGGGCTGAAGAACGCAGAGTCAACCTATCAAAGACTTGTAAACATGATGTTCGCTGACAAGATCGGACAGACCATGGAGGTTTATAACGACGACATGTCAGTCAAATCCCTCAAAGCAGAAGATCACACCTCTCATCTACAGCAAGCCTTCATCACCTTGAGGAAATACAACATGAAGCTCAACCCCACAAAATGTTCATTCGGCGTCAGCTCCGGGAAATTCCTTGGGTATATAGTCACTCACCGGGGCATAGAAGCCACCCCGGAGCAGATAAGGGCTATCCAGGTGATACCTTCTCCTCGAAACGTGAAAGAGGTGCAGGGGTTGACGGGCCGAGTGGCCGCGTTGAGCAGGTTTATCTCCAGACTGTCCAATAAATCTCAGGCATTCTTTGAGGCCCTGAAGAATCCCAAAGACTTCCAATGGAGCAGTGAGTGCGAGTTGGCACTGGATGACCTAAAGGCTTATCTCACCACGCCACCTCTTCTATCAAAACCCCTGGATGGAGAAATGCTGCTATTATACCTGGCAGTATCAGAACATGCAGTGAGCGGAGTCCTTGTACGGGATGAAGGTAGAAAACAGTACCCTATCTATTACATAAGCAAATCATTGCTAGATGCAGAGACTCGCTACAGCCACCTCGAGAAGTTGGCACTGGCGCTAGTCACGGCAGCCCGAGAGCTGCGCCCTTATTTCCAGGCTCATCAAGTCATGGTGATGACCTCATTCCCCAAAAAAGCAGTTCTCCATAAGCCAGAGGTGTCGGGACGACTCGCCAAGTGGGCCATAGAACTAGGGGAATACGATGTCATTTTCCAGCCCGCCGCTGCTATTAAGTCGCAGGTCCTGGCCGACTTTGTCGCTGAATTCTCTCCCTCCATGCTTCCGGCCTTGGGGAAAGAGATGAACTTACAAGGCCTAGGACCCTGGTTGCAAATCCAACAATCTCCCCCGGAGAGAAAGCTCCCTACAAGGTACTCGAGGTGCAAGGAGCAGGAGCCTATAAGCTGCAAGACAGTAAAGGCAAGGTCCAACTTAACTGCTGGAACGCCCTGCATCTCAAACTCTATCACTTCTAGAACGATCTCCGGATCAGGCTTTCTACAACTACATTATTATCTATTTAATTACAATGGTTTCTACTCCTATGTATGCTGATAAAAACGTCTACGGACTAAGCATATATAATATATTTAGTTTCAACTAAAGGGGTCACAGGAACTCCACTGTACTTACAGGGGAAAACTAGATGGATCAGGTCCCAAGGGATTCATCGATCCTGGCAAACCCTACAATTCGTGACACAATTCACAAAACGTTGGGTGTATGACATACAGGAATGGCCTGCGCAACCCTAGTGTTGGGCCCGAATATGGCCCGCTAGCTAGATACTAATAGACGGAAGCTAACGATTGGTCGCGATAGGCCCACCGCGAAGCTAAAAGCTGGGCGGAGGCTGAGCTCGAGGAATAATCACAAAAGAGGCCACGAGAAAGAGGTAGCTCGCGATACAAAGGAAGAAGCGAAGGACCCAGTCAAAAGAAAGCTGGTGCGAATCCCTTAATTTACGGAAGATATCTTGGAACCAAGTTAGCAACGATCAAGCGAAGCCTGAAGCTATTTAAAGAAGAAGAACCCTAAGACGGCTGAGGGGAGCAGGCTCTTATCTTTTGTAATCACAATAATATCACCTTTTGTAATCATCTTTTCGTCTGAATCATTAATACAATCACATTCATTCTATAAGTTCTAATGGGATTCAGCCCACGTTATCTTTCCCTTAATCTTGACTTAATCTAAAATCTTGGAGTGAGTTTAATCCCTCACAATTGGCACCGTCTGTGGGGACCAAGATAATCGAATCCCTTACTCTAAAAACTTGAGGATGAATCCAACTGATCGGACGACGAATCCATCTAACTCCGATCTCCCGATCCAGAGCGATAGCTCACCGAACCAAACTACCACTGGGGTAAGTAACCCAATATCCCCCAGGGAGACCCACTCCGGGCTTCCAACCCCCGATAATCCTCAGCATCAACCCGCTCCAAATCGAATGGAGGCTCAACTTTCTAAGATGCGCCAGATGATGATGCAGTTAGTAGACAAAGCTCAAACGAATGAGCAAACAGTGCAACAGCTAGCCGATCGGCAGCAACGGTTCGAAGAGGTTACTAGATCTCTGACCGCAACAACCCGACGACCGCCACGTCAGGATCTGGGAGGCACCTTCCGGGATCGGTTAGCTGACCCCTCGTTCCCTCGAGGACGTCTAGATTTCTCCCCTGATAGCACCATTCCAGGAGAACAGGGACCTGTATTCCAAACACCTCGTGCTAGAACAGCTCTCGCGTTTAATCCACCTGTCACTGGTGCTATGGGAAGCAATGTAGCATCGACTAGCTCCATTCCCGATCAGGCTACCGACCGGAGCACTCGCTTGCCACCTCCACCGCCTATTTCCAGGTCCGGGGAAGGAACATCCATCCCGTCCGGGGGCAGAACATCAGCCTCGGGTTATCAAACCAGAAATTTCACCCTGAACCCGGACGAACACCAAAGGATGGATGCCGATCCCATGGTTCACCCCACTGATCCTAATCACCAAAATAACCCGAGAGCCAGCGAACGACATAGCCCACCTACTGCCTGGGAAAATGACCGAACCCGGTTTCGCCCGGAACCTGCCCATCAGGTATCCGATAGTGACCCGACTGTCCTTCCTCTAGAGGGACCTGAGGCCATTCGCAGATACATCGCGCAGACTAACGCAGCTCTCCAAAAGCTGAATGCTCAAGTCCATAAGGCAACTAGTTCAGCTCCCGAAATCGAGAGTTTGATCGAGGAAACCCGTGGGACTCCATTTACTGACAGAATCGCCAGTTCTTACAGAAGAGACACTCGAAAAATTAGGATATCCGAATAAGATGGGACCTCAGACCCTAAGGCCTATTTGAGAGCTTTCCGATTGGCTATCGTAAAGGCTCATTTCACGAAAGAAGAGTGCGAGGCAGGATACTGCAGGACATTCGCCGAAAACCTGGTTGGAACAGCCCTCGAATGGTTCTCCGGCCTTGAGCCAAATTCGATAGATAATTTCGATCAGTTAACCAATGCCTTCATGAAGCAATACTCGACCCATATCCTGAAACAAGCATCCGAGGCTGACCTCTGGAAAGTTAAACAAGGAATGGGAAACTCGCTACGAGCCTATATCGAAAAATTCAGAGCAGTAAGAACCAAGCTCTCAAACCCCAACTCTGAAGTTGCCATCGAAGCCCTTAGAAGAGGTCTCTGGTATAGATCAGAGTTCTGGTCGGAGTTAACGCTCAACCCTCCTCCAACCATCGATGACGCCCTTCATAAAGCCTCTAGATATGTTACCCTGGAAGAGGAAACAGCAGCGTTGGATAAACTCCACAAGAAACCCGAGAATCACCGAAAGGTGAAGCAGCGAGCGAAAGGACCTCACAAAAGGGAACTTCGAAACAATCAGACCCAGGGAGAATATTCTTACGTAGTCGAGGAAGATAAGGAGGAGAAACCTATCGCCACGAAAAATAAAGCCCCCTGGTCAAAAAGCTACGATGAGAGCAAACACTGCTCTTATCACGATCGGGAAGGGCATTCAACTGAGGAATGCTGGGACCTCCAACGACAACTGGCAGCCAAATTAGCAGCTGGAGAAATAAAAGCGTGGACCTCAAGAAGCCACAGCCATATCAGAAAAGAGGTCCCAGAGACACCTCTCGAAGCGAAAGATCACGAGAAGGAGGCGGATTCGCCACCCCAGCTCCCAAGAAAGAGTCGATATGGTTCTTGGAAAATTCCCTCAGGGAAAAAGCCTACAGATCGAGGCCCTTCTGAGCAAACCACTACCTCCATCAAGCCCCAGCTCAAGGGTGGATTATATCCTCGGAGGGTCCGATATATGTCAGGACTCCGTTAATTCTATTAAAAATCACGTCTGAGAAGGCGGCGTCCAGCATCAACCTAAGCCTCCTAACCCGAGTCCAACACTAAGATCTCCTTTTGGGAAAGCGAGACGTCAGACCTCGACAGGCCCCATGTCGATGCCCCAGTCGTCACTCTGAACATTGCAGGGTACGAGGTGCCTAAACTTATGATAGATACCGGAAGTTCTGTCCTCTTAATTTTCTACAATGCCCTGAAAGGGATGGAGATAGATGACTACGAAATTATCGACCAGAAAGCCAGTCTCATAGGCTTTTCCGGAGAAACAGCTACCTCCTTGGGAACTATCAAACTCCCAATCATAGCTGGCGGAATCATGAAGATGACCAATTTAAGTAGTCATCGACAGACCCTCCCGTTCCATGCGATCTGGGAAGACCCTGGATCCATAAGATGAAAGCTGTAGCTTCGACTTATCACCAATGCGTGAAATTCCCGACACCCGAAGGGATAGCTACCTTGCATGGTAGGCAAAAGATCTCCAGGGTCTGTTACCTAGGAGGATTCGAAATTCTCAAAGAATTGCCCCAATAGCAATTACAGATCCAGGAAAGTCGTGAGATGCAGCAAAACATTCGAGGTCCCCCTAGAAACCTCACCGAACAAGTTAGCATCGAGGACTCGAATCCTGAAAAACAGGTACGCATCGGATCCGAGCTACCTCTCGAAACCAAAAAGGAACTCATCGATTTCCTAAAAAGCAACGTTGGAACATTCGCATGGACCACCAGTGACGTGAAAGGCATCGATGCGAATGTCACCACCCATAAGCTTAACGTAGACCCCACTTTCAAACCGATCAAACAAAAGCGTCGCAAGCTGGGCCTAGAAAAGGCTCAAGCTGTTAACGACGAGGTTGACCGACTAACGAAAGCCGGGTCCATTCGAGAAGTACTCTACCCTGACTGGTTGGCTAATCCGCTAGTAGTAAAAAAGAAAAACGGGAAATGGAGGATCTGCGTAGATTTCACCGATCTAAACAAGGCTTGCCCCAAAGATAGTTTCCCGTTACCTCACATCGATCGTCTGGTTGAAGCTACAACTGGCCATCAACTCTTGTCCTTCATGGACGCCTTTTCAGGATATTATCAAATCATGATGGATCCTGAGGATCAAGAAAAAACCGCATTTATAACCGAACGTGGAACCTATTGCTACAAGGTTATGCCATTCGGTTTGAAGAACACATGAGCTACTTATCAGAGGTTGGTGAATAAGATGTTCGCTGGACATCTCGGAAAAACTATGGAGGTCTATATCGACGATATGTTAGTCAAATCCTCAGCCGGAGAAAATCATATTTCTCACTTAAAGGAATGCTTCGACATCCTTAACAACTTCGATATGAAGCTCAACCCGCTAAATGTACCTTGAGGTACCTTGGCGAGTTCCTCGGTTACCTCGTAACGAAAGAGACATCGGCGAACCCAAAACAGATAGCAACCTTCCTGGAAATGCCGTCACCTAAAACAACCAGAGAAGTACAAAGATTATTTGACGAATCGCAGCATTGAACCGATTCATATCCTGGTCCACCGATAAGTGCCTCCGTTCTATAAACTTCTAAAAAACAACAAGAAGTTCCTATGGGACGAGAAGTGCGAGGAAGCCTTCAAGCAATTGAAAGCCTACCTCTCCGAACCCCAATCCTGTCCAAACCAGTAGTAGGAGAACCACTATACCTGTACCTCGCTGTGTCAACCGCAGCGGTTAGCGGTGTGCTGGTACGAGAAGAACAAAACGAACAGAGACCTATCTATTACCTCAGCAAAAGTCTGATAGACGCTGAAACGAGGTACCCTACTATGGAAAAATTAGCCCTAGCAGTCGTAACAGCTGCAAAGAAACTACGACCCTATTTCCAATCGCACTCGATCATCGTAATGACCTCATATCCATTACGAACGATCTTGCATAGTCCTAGCCAATCGGGACGATTAGCTAAATGGGCCATAGAACTCAGTGAATACGACATCGAGTACAGACCTCGAGCTGCAGCAAAGGCTCAGGTCCTCGCCGATTTCGTCATAGAGCTGGCATCCGAGCACCTAGATTTAGAAACTGAAGCTCCAAAGTGGAGCCTATACGTCGACGGAGCCTCATCGAAGCAAGGTTCCGGTATCGGCCTAAGGCTGACCTCTTCAGCTGGAGAGACCATCGAACAATCCTACAGGCTCGGATTCAGCGCTTCTAATAACGAGGCTGAGTATGAAGCACTAATCGCAGGGTTAAAACTCGCCCTAAGCCTCGGAATTCGAGAGTTAAATGCCTATAGCGATTCACAGCTAGTAGCTAACCAATTCCACGGAGAATACGAGACAAGGGACGAAAGAATGGGGGCATACCTCAAAGTTGTCCAAAACCTCACTTAGCAGTTCAACAAGTTCGAGCTAACAAGGATCCCACGAGGAGAGAACTCCTCAGCTGACGCGCTGGCTGCTTTAGCCTCCACATCAGACCCCCTCGTAAAACGAATCATACCCGTGGAGGGAATCGAAAAGCCAAGTATCGAAATAGCTACTAAAGCTGAGATCGACAGCAAACCAAAAGAGCAAACAGAGGTTGACCACCATCAGACGGTAGCAACCAAAGTTCTCACAACATTCTGGTTCCCGAAAACCAAAACGGGCAGCTTCAAAAAACATACCTCCGGGGGCACGATCCTGACTCCGAACTCATATGTCTATGCAGCCAGAACCAGAAGTCGTTCCGCCCTTGAAAATACACCCGGGGGCACAACCCAGACTCCGAACAAAGACAAAACTGAAGATATTCACTGGAACTCGGACCCTCTGGAGCCTAATCCAACGAATATCTCCGGGGGCACTACGACATCCAGTCACGATAAAACCCGAGAACCTTGCCCCGAAAAAGAACAGGAATCCCCCTCGTCTCTTCATGACAAAATTGTTGAGAGGGAGGACTGGAGAATACCAATTATGCAGTACATTTTGGAGGGTGAGACCCCACCCCATAAATGGGAGGCTCGAAAGCTCAAATCATTAAACGCAAGATACTGCATAATTAATTCTGTCCTCCATAAACGAAGCATTTCCGGACCTTACCTAAAATGCGTCCATGGCCTCGATGCCATCAGACTCATGAAAGAAATGCATGACGGCTCCTGCGGAAACCACGCCGGGGGCAGAGCTCTAGCTATCCGAATTAAAAGACAAGGCTATTTCTGGCCTACCATTATCGCTGACTGTGAAGCCTACTCCTCCTCGTGTGACAAATGCCAGAGGCATGCACCGATCATACACCAGCCCGCGGAAAAATTATCCTCTATATCTGCCCCGTATCCGTTCATGAGGTGGTCCATGGATATCGTAGGACCACTAGTAGCGTCGGGAAGTGCAAGAAAGAAGCTACGTTTCCTTTTAGTCTTAACAGACTACTTCACAAAATGGATAGAGGCTGAAGCTTTCCAACAGGTAACTAGATTCGAAGTCGAACGATTCGTATGGAGAGACATTGTTTGCCGACACGGCGTCCCATACGAAATCGTAACAGACAATGGAGGACAATTCATATCACGTGACTTCAAAGCATTTTGTGACAAATGGAACATCCGCCTCACCTTTTCAACACCCCGACATCCTCAGGGAAACGGTCAGGCGGAGGCTGCTAACAAATCAATATTAGCAAACCTCAAGAAACGCCTCGGAACCAATAAACAATCCTGGTCTGACAAATTACACGAAGTCCTCTGGGCATGCCGCACCACCCCATGAAAGGCTACAGAAGAAACCCCCTTCTCCTTAGCCTACGGGATGGAGGCTGTCGTCCCAGCCGAGACCATCACCGGGAGTCTCCGCCGAGCTCATGCGTCTGATCCTGAAGCTAATAACCAGCTCTTATCAGACACCCTCGATTTAATCAAGGAGCAGCGAGACCAAGCCTTGCTTAGCATTCAGAACTATCAACAGGCAATGGCCCGACATTACAACTCAAAGTCAGACCCGACAGTTGGCTGTAGGAGACCTAGTACTTAGGAAAGTTTTGAAGGGACCAAAGAGCCAGGCGCCGGAAATTGGGAACCAATTGGGAAGGTCCCTATCGGATCATCCATTAGTGCGACCTGGCGTCTACAAGCTCCTAAAGGTGCGAACGGGGTACCTGAAATCCGATCGTGGAGCATACGAATCTCAAGAGATACTATCGTTAGGTACCTAAATTCCTTGAACTACGTTAGGCTTGATCCCTTGACTGGGTACGTAGGCAACTCCGTTATGAGTGCAGCCCAACCTCATTTCAGCACTCTTTTCCCCATAGCCAGAGGGGGCATATGTTTGATCAAGAACACTTAGCCCAATCAGCAATCGTGTTACTATTACAATACCATGTATTCTATAAACATTATCAATAAAACAACTACCCTTGACATCTCAAGTTTCAACATCAAAGGTCTTAAAATCCTTCGAATAAATTAAGGTCTCCGCGAACCTGAACCTAAGGTTTTAAAATCCTTCGAATAAATTAAGGTCTCCGCGAACCTGAACCTAAGGTCTTAAAATCCTTCGAATTGGTTCAGGTCTCCACGTACCTGAACCTAAGGTCTTAAAATCCTTCGCACAAATTTAGGTCTCCACGAACCTAAACCCAAGGTCTTAAAATCCTTAATAACCTCGAAGGTCTTGAAATCCTTCAAACAAATTTATCTTATCACAAATCTGAACCTAAGGTCCTAAAACCCTTAGTAATCTCGAAGGTCTTAAAACCCTTCAAAATTTAGGTTCCTACGAACCTATACCTAAAGTCCTAAAAACCTTAGCAATTACAAAGGTCTTCAAATCCTTAACAAAATTCAAAAGGTTTTAGAACCCTTCGAATAGACTCAGGTCCTCAAGTACCTTGAGCTAATCCCGATGTATCAGGAATTCCTTTCTAAGGTCCTCATCACCAAAAACACTCGGAGTTCTCGAGACCTGTTAGTTACAGGACCCGAGACCCGATCCCGACAAGTCACTAGATCTCGCATCTAATGATCACGATACATGTTCTAACAGAAGTTCAACCTTATCCAAAAATGGATTAAAACAAGTCGAGTGACTTAGAGAAAGGACCAAATCAAGACTGAAACACAAGCAAAGGTTTAAAAGCCTCCATGGTGGCAAGGTTCAAAAGATCTTAACACAAGCGAAGGTTTAAAAGCCTCCTCAGGCTATAAGTCACGAAAACAAACGCAATAAAGCCACTTGGGCTGAAGTCTTAAATGCACAAGAACATAATTCAAAAGAGCCTCAGCTCTTAATCTTCTTTGTCGCCAGAGCCCCTCTTGGCATCCTTATCTCCCTCGACCGGCTCGTTCTCTTTGACTGGGACTCCTTCTTCCGTCCCCTGGTCGTCACCTCCCAGAGTCATCTCGACAGGAGGTAAGACAGGATCCACCAAGCCTAAGTTAGAACCGTACTCTCTGGAAAAGGACGGATTAAACATATTAACCTCAAAAGTACCTGAGCTCTCCGAAAGCTGTGGAAGGGGAAGCTTGCTAACTGAGAAGTCAGAGACCTGAGCCTTCTCATACGCAATGGTTGCCTCTCGGATCAGAGCCATCAGGCGATTGTACTCTTCCTCCGCACTTGCGATCTCATTATTCAGCATATCCTTCAGAAGTTCGGTATTAGCCTGAAGCTCCTGAGCGTAAACTAGAGAGTCGACCTCGTCTTTCTTCCTAGAGAACTTCTCCTTAACGGAGGCTAGGATCTTGTTATAAGCATCGGCAACCTCCTTCTTCCCTCTCCTAACGGCTAGCTTAACCTCAGCCTCCTTATTCTTCTGGCTATCTTGAGACGAAGCGATCAGGTCCCGAACCTGCTGCTCGGCTATCTTCCGGGCAGCCTCCAACTCATTTATCCTCCTGCTCTTCACCTGGATATCGATCGCTTGACTCTCAATCTTTCCTTGCTGGGTATCGGCTTTAGAACCAAGTCTGCTGACTTCGGCTTGGAGTTCGGAGACTTGGACTCGAGCCTGATCGAGCTCTGCTTTGGTAGCCTTGACTAGCTCAGTGACCTGAGCTAACTCCCCAGCACCGGGAGCATTGTGCAAGGCATTCTCAAATTTAAGTTGAGCCCTTTTAACAGCTCCGGCCAACTGCAAAATATAACAAAATGTTAAATGTCTTTCTAAGAAAAGCAAACCAGGAAAAAATTGAAAATATAATACCTGACCCAGGTAATGAGCTATCTCGAGATACTCATCTTTGTTGGTCAGGTCGTTGATTGAAGGGAGGGAGCATCCTGTTCTCTTCATGTGCCTCATCATCGTCGCCAGGCCCCAAGTATCATCCAAGACCGATCCAGGTTTCGAGTGGGTGAAATTCCAGCCAACAGTTCCTCCTCTGGAAGACGAGGAGGAGGACCTGGAAGGCCTGTCCCCCTGATCGGTCCTGGGTCTTTTAGTTCTCGGGAGCTCAACCTCAGGAGTACCCTTGGATACCTGGAAAGCAGCCTCCGGTACTGGGACCTCAGGATGAGGAACAGCGTCCTTAGCTCTTGGGTCGGCGGGGCTGACATCTCTAGCAGGCATGGAAGTTCCGTCGTCAAGGACTTCCTTCAAGGAACTGAGGAAGGATCCTCCCTGATTCTTCTCACTCCCGTGAGGTGCTAACTGCTTTGGCGGTCTACCCTTAGTGCGGAATGGCGGTTGAAGAGGCATCTTGTTCGTTTGAGTCCTTTCGGTTTCGGAAGTGCTAGCTCCGGTCGAGATTGATACCACCGAGTTACCTTCAGAAACTAAATAAACAGAAAATCATCAAGGCTCACAGATCTTAAAAAAAAACAAACTCGAGTCAGAGGAAAGAGATTACCTTCTAGATCTGCGACAGACACAGGATCTAAAAAGGAAGTGTTGTAGCGATCCGGGAATCTAGCTGAACCTATCCGCGAGGTAGTATAAGCTCCCCAGGTACAAGGACTCTTCTGCAGTCCCCGGAACAGAGCTATGGTAAGTTTGCCGGAGAGTTTCGGAGGATCCTCAATAACTGCAAGCAGAGCCAAAGAGTTAATAGATCGCAACAAAAATAATAACGATGAGCACATCCCTAAAAATCCTAACCAGAGGCATTGGACCAAGTAGCTTTGAGGTCCCGACCCACGGGAACCGTCAAAGGATCAATTTTGACATAGAAATACTTCTTCCTCCAATCATCGTCGCTACCAGAGAATTTGAAAATACACAACCTGGGGCGACCAGGAAGATAATAGGTTCCGCTACCACCTTCCTTCGAAGAGCTCTCTTTTATCGAAAAGAGGCTCATCAGATCGGTGAGTCCAACGGTAATACCCTCCTCCTTGGACCTGGTGATAAAACCATTTATCACCCGGATAACCGAAGGGCAAAGCTGGGAGAGGGCTAGTTGGTAGTGATCGAGGAGATCCAACAGGAGGGTCGGAAGTGGAAATCTCAGATGACACTTAGAGATGTACTTCTCGTGGACACAGAACCAACCCTTCGGAGCAGTTTCCGGGGTTTCTTCGGGTTTACAGGCCCTGGCAAACTCTTTCCGACCATGAGCCTGGACCATCAGGTTAACAACCTCCTGATTCAGCAGCAAAGAAGGCGAATGAGATGCGGAAGGGACGCCCCCACTGGAGCCACCTATCTTCTTCGCCCGCTTAGAGACTCTCGTAGCGATCGTCTCTTTGGCTTTTTTCTTCTCTCGCTTCATCTTTTCCCCAATTTCTTGCTTAACCTTCAGAAATTTAGCTCCGGAAGGAGTGATTCCGATTTCTCCAGAACCTTCCTTTAGGTGACTCATAATGAGGAGAAGTAAAGAAAATCGAAGGATAGAACGAAGAAATCTAACTAGCAGAGCGAAATCTTTGAAAGCAAGGATTTTGAGAAACAATCGAAAACAATAAAAAAAAAGAGACGCAGTAAAATAAAGGGGGAGAAGGGAAGTTACCTAGGAAACCGAATCGAGACGTGGGGAAGATGGAGAGCGTAGTAGTTAATGCTCGCAGCTTTATATCCCATCAAACCTCGATATTTGGAGAGAACTTTTTGAATTCTCCCTATCTGAACCGTTGATCCCGTTAAGTACAACAATAGCCGTCCGATTAGGCGAATAATATCTTCAATAAGAGATAACTCGTAATCATTATCTCAACCAAAAGATTGAGTTCAGGCGGCTAGGTTTAGCTTCCGAGACAAAGAACCTTCCCTCGAAAGCTGGGGGCAACTGTTGGGCCCGAATATGGCCCGCTAGCTAGATACTAATAGACGGAAGCTAACGATGGGTCGCGATAGGCCCACCGCGAAGCTAAAACTGGGCCGGAGGCTGAGCTCAGGGAATAATCACAAAAGAGGCCACGAGAAAGAGGTAGCTCGCGATAGAAAGGAAGAAGCGAAGGACCCAATCAAAAGAAAGCTGGTGCGAATCCCTTAATTTACGGATGATATCTCGGACGAACCCTAAGACGCCTGAGGGGAGCAGACTCTTATCTTTTGTAATCACAAGAATATCACCTTTTGTAATCATCTTTTCGTCTGAATCATTAATACAATCACATTCATTCTATAAGTTCTAACGGGATTCAGCCCACGTTATCTTTCCCTTAATCTTGACTTAATCTAAAATCTTGGAGTGAGTTTAATCCCTCACACCTAGTACACTGTCAAAAACACCTCAGTCCATGCGTAAAAGCCTCGAGCTAGAACTTATGTAGGGACCGCACGTACTAGTGCCCAAAACCCTGCATTAAGAATGCCACGAGCTATACACAATGCAGGGGGCATGACGTATACTTGCAGAGTACTGTCATCAGCCTGGACCTGATGCAGGGAGTAGACGGTGCAAAGAACCCGGGAGCACTTCATATTCACTACTTCTCCAGACGTGGAACACAACCTCTGGGTTTAAATCAAAACCTTCGGGTTTAAATCAAAACCTTCGGATTCTAAATCTTACCCTCAGAGTTTAAATAAAAGTCTCCGGATTCAAATTAAAAACATTCGGGTTCTAAAGTTCAAACCTTAGGGTTTAAGCAAAAATCTCCGGATTTAAATTAAGAACCTTCGGGTTCTAAATTCTAACCTTGTGGCTCAAACCGAAATCTTCGGATCTAAATTGGATCTCTAGGTTCTTGACCGAAATTTCAGGCCGCACAGTTTATTACTTCCAGGTTACAGGCCTCAAAAACGACGTAAACGAACACTTTTATTCCATGAAGGGTCAAGTACATAAAACAACAGAGAAGAAAAGCCTGAATGAAAATAAAGTACCACAAAGGGCGATTATTCCAACAAACATTGTAGAATTCTCAAACAGAAGGGTCAACGTCCATATCCGAGGACGGAGGGATAACCGGCTCATCTTCGAAAGAAGGGGGGTCAACCTCTTCAAGCTCAAGCTGTTTTCTTTCTCTCTAGGAGACAAGGCACACCAATGGGAGAAATCTCTACCTAGTGAATCCATCACCACTTGGGATGATTGCAAGAAAGCCTTCTTGGAGAAGTTCTTCTCTACATCAAGGACAGCCAAGTTGAGAAATGAGATCTCTAGCTTCCAGCAGAAGAATTTGGAAAGCTTTAGTGAAGCATGGGAGAGGTTTAATGGCTATCAAGCTCAATGTCCCACCATGGCTTCTCAAAGGAGAGCTTGCTAAGCACATTCAACAGAGGTGCCCTTCCTAAGTACAGAGCTAGATTGGATACAGCAAGCAATGGATTCTTCCTGGGACGGTCTAAAGAAGATGCTGAGGAGCTGGTTGACAACATGGTGAAGAGTGACTTAGTTTACAGTGGAGAGCACCACAGAGCTGATAGAACCACCAGAGCTGATGACAACCAGACCAAGAAGGAAATCAAATCCTTGCAGGAGAAGATAGACTTGCTGATTGCTAACCAAGCCAAACAGGAGCAGATAAACTTTGTTGGTGGTCCTAGTCAAGAAACTCCTCCTAAGGTTAATTAAGTTGATGGTTTAGAAGGGTAGGAAGAGCTTTGCTTCATCAACAACAATGGTACTTGGTACAGGAAGGAGCCTAACTTTCAGTACAACAACTACCAGCAGAGGTCTTATCCTAACAACCAGCAAGGAGGCTATCAACCCAAGCAAAACACTCAGCAAGGGAACTACCAGCCTAGGCAGAACCCTCCTCCTGGTTTTACCAATCAAGGCAATCAGCCTACTCAAGCTCAAGGTAGCTCTTCCCAAGCTAAAGCTCCAGATTCAAATATGGAAGCTATGTTCAAACAACTACTGGAAGGTCAAGCTAGAACAGCAAAGGACATTGGCCATGAGTTCAAGACTGTTCACTCCAAGATTGATAGCAGCTATTGATGATAGGCCTTTTCAAGGCTCCCAAGTCAAATGATAGTATAGAAAGGTTGTCGAACCCACAGAGAACTAGTGATTTATAGCACCAAGAATACACAAGCTTCCTTAATCTAAGCAAACAAGAAGATAGATGAAGGTAACAAGCTAAGATCCTAAAAATATAAACAAGGTGATCTCAAATCCAATCAAGAAACAAGTGCAAGAACTCAATCAAATGCTAAGGTAGGATCCATGGGACTAGGGACTTGACTTAAGATGATTAAGATCCAATCTAAGGGTGGCAAGCAATCAAACATTTTCCTTATGCCTAAACAACAAAACTAAGCAAGCTCTATCTCTAGATGAATGCTCTTTTGCAATGATCACCCAAGTACACCAAATCTATTTGGCTGTAATGATCAAAGAAAGCATAAAGAATGAGTCTAATAGCAATCCTAGCTTCTTTAACAACTAATCTCTTAGGCAAAGCAAGCTAAAAGCATAGATGAGTTGGTTCAGGCATTTCATAGAACACCTTGTGGGTGAGAAATGTCTATAACTCAACCTTTGAGAGGCCAACTCAAAAGAAGCATTAAAAGCACTCTACTAGCAAGGAACAAGATAAATCTACACTAAAACACCCTAGATCTTTACTTAATCACCCTAGATCTTTACTTAATCACCCTAGCCCATGGATCCAAAGTGTGTCTACTCACTAATCTCCATGAAAACCTTAAATCTATGTGAGATTCAAGGCTAATCATGTTTGTGAGAAGAAGAAACAAGATATAAGATGAAGAGCTTTCTTAGATTGATAAAAAGATTCAAGCTTTTACAATATGAGGCAAGGTCTTGAGAGAAAATGAGATAAGTCCCTCAAAGGGGATACAAGAGTATTTATATGGGGCTTGGAAACCCTTAAAACATAAAGGAGAAAGTCTAAAAGTCCTTGAGGTCATTAAGTCTTCAGCCAATCAGAATCCAGCAAGAAGGAAGAAACTGGCCGATACCGGGTAAGGTGGTCGAGTCCCGACCAGCGTATGCTGACCAGCGTACCAGACTTCGTCCAGCCTTCCAGCCGTCGCGGGTCCTTCATGCCGCGTATGCCAGGCGGGTGTGTGGAGCCGTCGCGGGTCCTTCATGCCGCGTATGCCAGGCGGGTGTGTGGAGCCGTCGCGGGTCCTTCATGCCGCGTATGCCAGGCGGGTGTGTGGAGCCGTCGCGGGTCCTTCATGCCGCGTATGCCAGGCGGGTGTGTGGAGCCGTCGCGGGTCCTTCATGCCGCGTATGCCAGGCGGGTGTGTGGAGCCGTCGCGGGTCCTTCATGCCGCGTATGCCAGGCGGGTGTGTGGAGCCGTCGCGGGTCCTTCATGCCGCGTATGCCAGGCGGGTGTGTGGAGCCGTCGCGGGTCCTTCATGCCGCGTATGCCAGGCGGGTGTGTGGAGCCGTCGCGGGTCCTTCATGCCGCGTATGCCAGGCGGGTGTGTGGAGCCGTCGCGGGTCCTTCATGCCGCGTATGCCAGGCGGGTGTGTGGAGCCGTCGCGGGTCCTTCATGCCGCGTATGCCAGGCGTATGTGAGCCATGCGGGTCCTTCATGCCGCGTATGCCAGGCGGGTGTGTGGAGCCGTCGCGGGTCCTTCATGCCGCGTATGCCAGGCGGGTGTGTGGAGCCGCGCGGGATCTCATCCCGGTGTGTGAGGCCGGGTACACTCCTTGGCGTCCATCATCTCTCGCCCAACCCGTGCGGGTAGGTTAGGTCGGGTGTCAAGGTCGGGTGTCTTGACATGCTTCCAATGAATCGATCATAACTTCTCCAGTACGGCTCCAAATGACATGAAATCACTTCCATTGGAAAGCTAACTCAAAATAATGTATCTCCACCAAATCTTAGCATCAGAAGATATGTCTAAGGCCTCCGTCCATGCTCATATTTGTCTTGACCAGATCATGGATTGACTTCTCTTTTCATGGCCAAACTTGATTCTTCACCTCTTTTTGAGCCATAAGGCTTCCAAACACCTCAAATCACACCAAAGCATACTCCAACACCTGATAAGGACAAATGAATGCAAAATGGACCTAAAGATGCCTAATGCCTAACTTATATGATCAAAATGCATGAGATATGGATGCTAAAAACATGTAAATATGCAAGCTATCAACTCCCCCACACTAGACCTTTACTTGTCCTCAAGTAATCTTTTCAAAACACAAGGAGGAGAGACATAGAGATGGAAGCAAAGCCAAAAGAAACACTTATAGCACTTAACTTGACATCCTAAAGAAACATAGCAAATAGCATGAGCAAAACTCTCTTATTATGCTCTAGCTTCACAAGGCCTATCAATTACTCTTATGCCTCTACACAAGATGCAATGCTTATCAACCAACAAGTGCTCTTAACCAGCTCTCACATTGATTCACACACACACACACAAGGTGAAGTCTCAAAAATGGGCACATGATCTCAATCATTTGGCTAGGTGATCAAATGGTCTAATAAGGATGAAAAGGAGGGTTCAATGCATCATTTCAAGGTGGCAATCACTCAAGAATCAAGGAGCTTGATCATTATGCAAAATTTATCTAAGACTAGGAGCAATTCATGCATACATGGATCCATCCTCACCATTCTACCCATTCCAAAGTGATTACAAGTTCTAAACCCTTTTTATTCATCCCATAACCCAAACTGAAAAATACTCACATCACTCACCCAATGAACAATTTTCTTTCTTCAAGATTCAACCACTAAGGACCCTTTTATTCACAATTCACATTTCAAAGCTCTAACACTTTTTGTTTTCCCTTCCCCACAATCTTATTGAATCTTTCTTTTTCTTTTCCTTTTTCTTTTGTTTTTGTTTTACTTTTTCTTTTCTTTTCCTTTTATTTTTATTTTTTTTTTTTAGGGGGAAGGTAAAAAAAAAAACATCAATCAAGAGCTTCTTATCTTTCTATTCTAGGTCCCTAGGGTTTTTCTTTCTCAATACATTCTTTTGTTCATCAATCTCAACATTGTCACATCCCAAACCCAAGATATAAACCTTTAAGGAACAAAAACCCCACTCACCATCCTAGAAGCTAACTCAAATGAGGACCCTATGCTAGCAAGAGATGAGAACAAATCCATGTCGCTCCCAATACTCTCAAGATTTTGCACATGACAAGCTATCAGAAAAGGCCTCACTCATGCAAATCAATGTAGGCTTCAATGAATGGCTAGGGTTCAAGGGTATGGATGTGCCATTTGGGTTAACAAAGAGTGGTATAATGGGGAAAGATAACCCAAATGTGTATGAGACCCATGATCAAGTATGCAAATGCCCATATGCAAGAGAAATTAAGTTCATTCAAGTCTAAGTTCAGGATGGAGCTGGTCTTGAGAACAATGCCAATATCAAGCAAGCAAGAAAGCTTCAAGAAGAGTTTTCAAGGCTCAAAGCATGAAAGCCTTTCAAAAGATGCTTAAGCTACTTGATATGTTTAACTAGGGTGTAAAATTCAGTGCAAACGAGTGTTCTTTACAAGGCAAAGCTTCATATGCAAATGAATGCAACCTATATGCTCTAGACTCAATCTTAAGGATGCAAGTGATGCAATCTACATGATTCAAAAATTTAAATTTTTTTAGATTTTCTATGCACTTATGAATGTACAATGCAATGCATGAGACTCAAAATCACAAAGCAAACATGATCAAATATCCGGTACCTCCCCCACACTTAAATCACACAGTCTCATGTGTGAGTAAGAGAGTAAGAGATATCTCAACAAGGCAAAAGCAAATGTATATACAAGAAGGGTTGGAGTGATACATACTTGGAGTTATTGGCTGAATTGGGTGGTAGAGGACCCTTGGCCTCGGATTTGTGCCACCGGGAGAGATAGGCTGAAGCGGATAAGTGAAGGCGGGTGTCTAGAGTTGCAATGCTTGGCTGCCTTTCACCTTTTGTCTAGCCTTAGACCCAACCTGAAAAACCTCAACTATCCTTATTAAAAAGCTTAAAAGAAAGAAAGATAAAGAAATATATAAAATGGATAAACATGGGAATGCCTCCCAAGCGCGCTTGTTTTAAGTCTCTAGCTTGACTTTGTGTGCTTGCTAATCATAAGTATCAAAAGGTTGAGCCAATGCACCTTTGGTCCTTCTCCTATGAGAACAAGGAACCAAGTATGCAAAGGAGCACACTACTGTCCATAGAAAATAGACAGATTTTTCATCAAAGAGCTTCACTAAAGATGCATCATGAATCATGAGATGCACTTTGAGCTTAAAATGGTCATGAGAATCAAAAGCATTTGGTGGAAAGACAAAGTCAACTACAGGCTCAAACGAAGTTTTAACAAAGTAGTCAACTCTATCTCCATCAACCAAATAATATACAATGTTCACATTCTCATGATAATTTTCAGCATGGGGGTTTTCTATCTCAAGCAAGAGCTTATCCACATCAAGTTCATCCCCTAGATCAGCAATTTCAAGAAGAGGTCTAGGTTCATTAAGAATGAAAAAATTAGATTCAAGATCAAATGAAGCACATAGATAACTCTTGTCAAAACAAACTTCAATATGATCTCTAACAAGCTTTTCTATTCTCAACTCATCTAGTTTCCTAGTTTCACATATCAGATCAAGACATTCATTTATGAGCACATGAGAATCAAGATCATGGGCAATATTCTCACCACAAGGCAAGCAAATTTCCTCAAGTTGAAGTTCTAAAGTGGAAATGTTTGTACCTTCCAGCTGGAGTGGTGGAACCCAATACATTACCTTTTTAAGGTCATAAGCAACATCAAACTCATGTTGTGTAACCTCCCTTTCTTCAAACTCTGCTCGATCCCTAATGAGTTGTACCCGGATCATTCATGCCAGGGATCTCATTGGCTTGCCCCTATTCTCTTTCATTCTCTGAAGCCGATGCAACTCCACCCTTTGGTCTGGTGTGAGTATGCGTATATCAAAGGGTGGTGGCTCTACATACACATATGGCTCATCTTCAATGTGATCTTCCTCTTCTTGTGGCTTTTCAAGGTAACTCGAAGCCATCACTACAAAACAGAAATTCTAGAATAGAAAGTTAGTAACTGTACAAACGCAAAACAAAGCAAGAAAATAAAGCTTAGTCTCAAGAAAGATTGAAATCCTAATGATAAATCTACTAGTTCCCCGGCAACGGCGCCAATTTGATGATAGGCCTTTTCAAGGCTCCCAAGTCAAATGATAGTATAGAAAGGTTGTCGAACCCACAGAGAACTAGTGATCTATAGCACCAAGAATACACAAGCTTCCTTAATCTAAGCAAACAAGAAGATAGATGAAGGTAACAAGCTAAGATCCTAAAAATATAAACAAGGTGATCTCAAATCCAATCAAGAAACAAGTGCAAGAACTCAATCAAATGCTAAGGTAGGATCCATGGGACTAGGGACTTGACTTAAGATGATTAAGATCCAATCTAAGGGTGGCAAGCAATCAAACATTTTCCTTATGCCTAAACAACAAAACTAAGCAAGCTCTATCTCTAGATGAATGCTCTTTTGCAATGATCACCCAAGTACACCAAATCTCTTTGGCTGTAATGATCAAAGCAAGCATAAAGAATGAGTCTAATAGCAATCCTAGCTTCTTTAACAACTAATCTCTTAGGCAAAGCAAGCTAAAAGCATAGATGAGTTGGTTCAGGCATTTCATAGAACACCTTTCGGGCATGAAACGCCTATAGATCTATTTTGATATGATCAAGACCAAAATAGCATTAAGAACCCTCAACAAGCAAGGAAACAAGTAGATCCGATCTAAAGGAGGCAGCTTTCAATCAATCTAACAACCTTAGTCCTAAGCACAGGTCTAAACAAACTCTATGGTCAAGAAGAATGTTCATTTGCTAACACATCTCAAACATCAAATGGTCATTGGTTGAATAACATGCAAGCAATCATTAAGCACAAGCCTACTAGCCATCTTAACACCTTTACAACAAATGGTCTTTGGTAAAGAATGTTAAAAGCTTAGTAGAGTTGGTTCAGACATTTCATAGAACACCTTGTGGGTGAGAAATGTCTATAACTCAACCTTTGAGAGGCCAACTCAAAAGAAGCATTAAAAGCACTCTACTAGCAAGGAACAAGATAAATCTACACTAAAACACCCTAGATCTTCACTTAATCACCCTAGATCTTCACTAATCACCTTTAATCACCCTAGCCCATGGATCCAAAGTGTGTCTACTCACTAATCTCCATGAAAAACCTTAAATCTATGTGAGATTCAAGGCTAATCATGTTTGTGAGAAGAAGAAACAAGATATAAGATGAAGAGCTTTCTTAGATTGATAAAAAGATTCAAGCTTTTACAATATGAGGCAAGGTCTTGAGAGAAAATGAGATAAGTCCCTCAAAGGGGATACAAGAGTATTTATATGGGGCTTGGAAACCCTTAAAAACATAAATGAGAAAGTCTAAAAAGTCCTTGAGGTCATTAAGTCTTCAGCCAATCAGAATCCAGCAAGAAGGAAGAAACTGGCCGATACCCGGTAAGGTGGTCGAGTCCCGACCAGCGTATGCTGACCAGCGTACCAGACTCGTCCAGCCTTCCAGCCGTCGCGGGTGCTTCAGGCCGCGTATGCCAGGCGGGTGTGTGGAGCCGCGGGGATCTCATCCCGGGTGTGTGAGGCCGGGTACACTCCCTGGCGTCCATCATCTCTCGCCCAACCCGTGCGGGTAGGTTAGGTCGGGTGTCAAGGTCGGGTGTCTTGCCATGCTTCCAATGAATCGATCATAACTTCTCCAATATGGCTCCAAATGACATGAAACCACTTCCATTGGAAAGCTAACTCAAAATTCTGTATCTCCACCAAATATTAGCATTAGAAGATATGTCTAAGGCCTCCGTCCATGCTCATATTTGTATTGACCAGATCATGGATTGACTTCTCTTTTCATGGCCAAACTTGATTCTTCACCTCTTTTTGAGCCATAAGACTTCCAAACACCTCAAATCACACCAAAGCATACTCCAACACCTGATAAGGACAAATGAATGCAAAATGGACCTAAAGATGCCTAATGCCTAACTTATATGATCAAAATGCATGAGATATGGATGCTAAAAACATGTAAATATGCAAGCTATCAGCTATACTGAGCTAAACAACAAGATAAGAGTTTTGGAGAGTCAGTTTGCTTCTATGAACTCTCAGCCAAGTCGCCAACAAGGAACACTACCAGGAAAGGCTGAGCAAAACCCCAAGGAGCCAATAAAAGCAATCACCTTGAGAAGTGGTAGAGAGTTACCTCCAAGAGCTCTCCCCAAGGATGGTGAGCAACTAGGTGGGGGGGGGGGTGGCCATCAACATTGAAGATGATGTTGTGATTGTAGATGAGAAGGTTGATGAAGAAATTCAAGAAAAGATTGTTTAAGCTAAGGGTAAAGGAAAGGTAAAGAGAAGAAACACTAAAACATGGTGAAGTTGCCACTCCAACAAAAGAGTCTTCCTTTGTTCCTCCTCCCTATGAACCTAAGCTGCCATTTCCTGGAAGATTCAAGAAGCAACTTTTGGAGAAGTACAAAGCACTCTTTGAGAAGCAAATGAGTGAAGTTCAAGTCACAATGCCCATCATTGATGCCTTCATGCATGTCCCTCAATACAACAAGTTCTTGAAGGATGTTGTGGCTGCTAAGAAGAAGGAAATGGAGGGCATGATGGTTCTTACTCATGAGTGCAGTGCCATCATCCAGAGATTGACAATCCCTAAGAAGCTAGAGGATCCAGGCTGCTTTACTCTACCTTGTGCCATTGGTCCTTTGATGTTTGAAAGATGTCTATGTGATTTGGGAGCTAGTGTCAGTCTCATGCCTCTATCTGTTGCCAAGAAGCTTGGATTCAGCCAATACAAGAAATGTAAACTCTCTTTGGTGCTTGCTAATCGCTCGGTCAAATTCCCTATTGGTATCCTTGAAGACCTCCCTGTGATGGTGGGAAATTGTGAGATTCCTACAGATTTTGTGGTGCTAGAGATGGATGAAGAAGCTAGAGACCCCTTGATCCTTGGAAGACCATTCTTAGCCACAGCAGGAGCCCTTATCAATGAGAAGGAAGACAAGATTGATCTTCATTTGGGGAAAGAGCACACTCTTCATTTTGACATAAAGGAAGTGATGAAGAGGTCAACTGTGCAAGGCCAAGTGTTTTACATTGAAGAGATGGAAGCCCTTGCTGATGAGCTTCTTGAGGAATTGGTATTTGAAGAGTTGGCAATAGAAGACCCCTTGCAACATGCTTTGACAGTGGATAAAGAGGTCCAAGTGGTTGAGAACAAAGAGAGTGATGCTATTGTGAGAATGCTGGATTCTCACAAGAAGATTGATGGTGAAGGCCAGTATGAGGAGCTTACACAAGAGGTTCACCAAGCTGCTTCAGCCACTCAACAAGAGGACACCCAACAAGATGATTGGAGTGAGCTCAAGGCACCAAAAGTGGAGCTAAAACCTCTTCCCCATGGTGTAAGGTACGCATTTCTAGGCCCTAATGAGTCATATCCTGTCATTGTGAGTAGTCAACTTACTGAATTTGAGCTTTCTCAACTTTTAAATGCACTTAAAAAGTTTAGAAAAGCAATTGGGTACTCACTAGATGATACTAAGGGGATATCACCTTCTTTGTGCATGCATAGGATACATCTAGACGATGAATCAATGACTTCTATAGAGCATCAAAGAAGGTTAAATCCTAACCTGAAGGATGTTGTAAAGAAGGAGATTCTTAAACTCTTAGATGCTGGTGTTATCTACCCTATTTCAGATTCTAAATGGGTATCTCCTGTGCATGTAGTCCCAAAGAAAGGTGGTATCACTGTGGTTAAAAATGACAAGGATGAATTGATACCAACTAGAACCATAACTGGCCATAGGATGTGTATTGATTATAGAAAACTCAACTCTGCATCTAGAAAGGATCATATTCCATTGCCATTTATTGATCAAATGCTTGAGAGACTTGCAAACCATCCTTTCTATTGCTTTCTTGATGGGTATTTAGGGTTCTTCCAAATCCCCATACATCCCAATGATCAAGAGAAGACAACATTCACATGCCCCTATGGCACCTTTGCTTATCGAAGGATGCCATTTGGGTTATGTAATGCTCCAGCAACCTTTCAAAGGTGCATGATGTCTATCTTCTCGGATCTCATTGAGGATATAGTGGAGGTATTCATGGATGATTTCTCTGTCTACGGATCTTCGTTTTCTGCTTGTTTGTCCAACTTGTGCAGGGTCCTACAGAGATGTGAAGACACCAACCTTGCTGAATTGGGAGAAGTGTCACTTCATGGTCAAAGAGAGGATTGTGCTTGGGCATAAAATTTCAGAAAAGGGTATTGAAGTGGACAAGGCTAAGATTGAGGTGATGGTCAGCTTGCCTCCACCAAAGACAGTGAAAGACATCAGGAGCTTCCTTGGCCATGCTGGGTTCTATAGAAGATTCATCAAGGACTTCTCAAAGATTGCTAGACCAATGACCAAGTTTCTGTGCAAGGAGGCCACTTTCAGCTTTGATGAAGAGTGTCTTAAAGCCTTCAAGAAGATAAAGGGTGAACTTGTTAGTGCTCCCATTGTCCAGCCACCTGATTGGGATCTCCCCTTTGAGATAATGAGTGATGCTAGTGACTTTGCTGTTGGGGCTGTCTTGGGGCAGAAGAAGGATGGCAAGACTCATGTGATTTATTATGCTAGCCAAACCCTGAATGATGCACAGATGAAGTATGCCACAACTAAGAAAGAGATGCTGGCCATTGTCTTCGCCTTTAAGAAATTCAAAAGTTACCTGGTGGGTTCCAAGGTCATTGTGTATACTGACCATGCAGCTTTGAGACATCTGATATCACTCAAATTACCTAAGGAGTGATCTTACTCTCTCAAATAAGAGGTTCGATTGTAGTACTTAGAGATCGAATCCACAGAGAGCAGGGGCAGACAATAGACTATAGAAATCAAGGTTAAGCTAGGCAATCAATATTAAAACAGTAAATAAAGCAATATGAACAAGGCAGTTGTTCGATTAATTGAGGTTGTAAACAATAATAAGAAATAGCTAGACCTAGGGATTTATCAATCAAGAGATTCAAAACTACAATTCAAGAATGCTAAGGATTTATAAATTCAATCTAGAACTCGATTATGATAAGCAAGTAATCATCTCTCTCAAGCAATTACTAATCATATGTCTAAGTCTCTGCTCCAGCCGAGATAACAAGAAGTGAGTGTCGATCGATGCTATGGCCTGAGCATCGATCGATACTTCCTCAGACAAGCATTAACGACCTAATTGATTATGTTCAACTAGACTCTTAGACCAAATTCTCATATGCGCCTAAGTATCTAATCCAGCAGGATTCGGGTTCCATTAATTGACTGCACTTTGGTGCATCTCAATTGTCTTATGATTCTAGGTTCAAGCAATCAGTCACACTTTCATATGAATAAAATTATTCCAGATCCTAGTATTACAAATCACCCTGGTGTAGAAGTTCTATAGATAACCCAGCAATCCTAATTGATTATCAGTTTGACATTAAGCTCATGAAATCCCTAAACCTAACAAGATGAATTACTCAGACATGATAGAAGAAACACAAATCATAGTCTGAATAATATAATAGAATAGAAATCAATAATAAAACCAATGGAGTTCCAATCAATCTCTGAAGTAGAATTTATCTTCTCTCCAACCCTAAAAACAAGAATAATGGAGTAAAGAAAAGTGTAAAGAAAGCGTAGCCGTCAACAATGGCTTATAAACACACATAAATAGGGTTTCTGGTCGTCCAAGGGTATTTTGGTAACTTTGTGGTGGCTCCTGGGCTTCAATCGGTCATAAAATAAGCTTGTCCCACATTCTGAGATCCATATCGATCGATATGCACTCTGTTGCACCGATCGATATGCATTCCTCTTCTCGACAGCGTCCTCTCGCGAGGCAGACTGACCACTCTTCAGTAAAACGAGCATAACTTCTGCTACAGGATGCTGATTGACCTGAGACCAGTGGCATTGGAAAGATAACACAAATCTCTATCTTTTGTGAAAAGATGGGCTCAATATAACGGTGGAAAGATCTCCATCCATAGATAAACATCTGACGCATCTGTGCAGTTCTGCACTTAAAAGGCTCCAAAAGACACCAAAATCACCATATTTTTCCAGAACGTACCTGAACCTGTAAATACTCTAAATAGACTCTATATTGTAGTAAATATATATAAAAACACCTATAGACCATGGCGAAAAATGGATAAAATTCATGGTCGATCAACATCTCCTAGCAAAGAAGGATGCCAAGCTAAGACTACTGAGGTGGATCCTTTTGCTTCAAGAGTTTGACTTAGAGATTAGAGACAAGCCAGGGATTGAGAATGGAGTTGCTGATCACTTGTCCAGGCTGAGGATTGAAGGTGGAATCCCTATTGATGAGGGACTTAGACAGGAGCATGTCATGGCTATCATGTCAGTGGTGGCAGTTATTGAGACTGGAAAGAAGATTGAAGAGGTCAAGGCAGCTGACGAGAAGGGACCTTGGTATGCTGATTTGGTTAACTACTTAGCCACTGGGAAGGAGCCATTGGGTCTTGCGGGGTATGAGAAGAAGAAGTTCTACAAAGATTTGAAGAGACACTATTGGGATGAACCATACCTCTACACTCTTTGCAAGGACCAAATCTATAGAAGAGTGGTGGCTGAAGAAGAAATTGAAGGAATCCTTACACATTGCCATGGATCTTCCTATGGAGGCCATTTTGCTATTCAAGACTGTCTCAAAGGTGTACAAGCTGGATTTTGGTGGCCACACATGTTCAGGGACACACAAGACTTCATCTCAAGATGTGACTCTTGCCAAAGGAGAGGGAACATTACTAATAGGAATGAGATGCCTCAAAACCCAATCCTTGAAGTGGAAGTGTTTGATGTTTGGGGGATAGACTTCATGGGACCCTTCCCTTCTTCTTATGGCAACAAATACATCTTGGTGGTTGTGGACTATGTGTCAAAGTGGGTAAAAGCCATAGCAAGTCCCACAAATGATTCAAGAGTGGTGATCAAAATGTTCAAGAGCAATATCTTCCCAAGATTTGGAGTACCAAGAGTGGTCATAAGTGATGGAGGCTCACATTTCATCAACAAGCTATTTGAGGGTCTTCTCAATAAGAAGGGAATGAAACACAAGGTTGCAACACCTTATCACCCTCAAACAAGTGGCCAAGTGGAAGTTTCCAACAAGCAAATCAAGGGCATCTTGGAGAAGATTGTTAGAACTAAGAGGAAGGATTGGTCAGACAAGCTTGATGATGCTCTTTGGGCATATAGAACAGCCTTCAAGACTCCTCTAGGCACTACCCCTTTCAACCTTGTCTATGGGAAGTCTTGCCATTTACCAGTTGAGCTTGAATACAAGGCATTGTGGGCTGTGAAGCTTCTAAACTTGACATCAAGAGTGCAAAGGAGAAGAGACTTCTTCAACTCAATGAACTGGATGAGATAAAGATGGATGCCTTTGAGAACTCAAGGATTTACAAGGAAAGACTAAGGTCTTTCATGACAGGCACATCCTCAAGAGAGAGTTCAGGCTGGAGATCAAGTTCTTCTCTACAACTTTAGACTGAAGTTATTTCCAGGGAAGCTTAAATCAAGGTTGTCTGGTCCATTTGTGATCAAAGAAGTGAAGCCTTATGGAGCCATTGTGTTATGGGATAAGCAGGGTAATGACTTCACAGTGAATGGCCATAGACTCAAGGAATACATGGCCACCATACCAAAGGAGGATGGGACATCAACCCCACTCTCTGATGCTCCCCTTGCCTAACCTCAAAGGAGGCAAAGTCAAGCTAGTGACTTTAAACAAGCTCACTTGGGTGGAAGTCCCATGGTTATCCTTGTAAATATTGCATTAGGATTTAATTTTCAACAATAAGTCACTTGGAGGATGATGAGAGCTTGGGAATGAGTTGGCTGAGGTCTTGAGATGGAGAAAGCATTAAAAAGTGTGGCATGGTTCAGTGATCAGGAGAGAAAGAGGTGAAAAATGGTGGTTTGGTCGAGTCATTACCCGGGTCATGACACCCGGGTTATCCTAACCCGCACGGACTGATGGGCGTCAGAACGGACAGCACGCCGGGGGATACACCCAGCTGGAAGGACCCGCATGGGTTGGGAGCACTCGGACTGAACGGATGGCATGCGGGTGATAACACCCGACTGGAAGAACCCGCACGGGTTGGGAGCACTCGGACTGAACGGATGGCACGCGGGTGATAACACCCGACTGGAAGAACCCGCACGGGTTGGGAGCACTCGGACTGAACGGATGGCACACACGCGGGTGGACGTACCCGGTTTGAAGAACCCGCGCATGACCGCCCGCCCAGGTAAGTTTTTCTCCCTTTTTCAAGACCCAAACCCGGATCCGACCCACCAGACCCGACCCAGACCACCCCTAAAACCCTAATTCACCCTCTCTCTCTCCTCATTTCATCTTCTTCCTCACATAAAAATCCTCTCTAGCCTCCAAGAACCAAAATCACCATAACTTTCTCAAATCTCAACCAAATCACCAAATTATTTTTCCCACATCCAAGTCTTCTTCCCCTAGGTCTAATTCCTTGAATCTTTTCATCTTTATCCTTCATCCAAAGCAAGGTATGGTACCTTTAAGTTCAAATTCGTAATGCTCATGAACCCTAAATATTTGAGCTTGAAATTTGAATTTTTTCTTGCTTGATTCTTGTCAAATAGGCTAGGGAATGATTATATATGATGCTGGGTTGTTGATTTCATGCTGAATTTGAGCTGAATTTGGATTTTAAGAAATTAGGGTTCATGAGATTTGGGGATTTTTCAAAAGGTTCTTGCTTGTGGTTGATTATGGTCTAGATTGGTTGGATATGATGTTCTAGAGCTTTTTTAACATGTAACTTCAATCTGATTGGTGATTTCTCTTGAATTTGGCTTGATTAGGGTTCTCATGTTCATAAAATAAAAAAATAAAAAAATAAAAAAATCTTGAACATGGGAACTTGATTGCTTTGTGCTAGTCCTTGCTAGGTTGCTGGTTCTAGACTTAGCTTGCAAGTGTTCATTCAAGCACCTCTCATTCCATAAATTTTCTTCTTCGTTGTGCTTAATCCGCTCCAAGTCTTGAAATTTTTCAGGTACAAAATGCGGAGGAAAGATGAGGACTTGATTGCACAAGAGAAGGTTGAAGCTTCTCAGAAGGAGACTGCTCTGTTTGGGAAAGAGTTAGGCTCCATGCCTGAATCATAGGAGGAGCGTAGATGGATTTGTGGTTTGAGGATTCATGATAAATGAGTGTAGGGATCAAAAGAGTTAAGATAGGCCTAGAGAAGTTAGAGTTTGATAATTTTTTTGCTCTTGCTATTTGGTATGTTTATATAAGGTTATCAAGTTGAGAGCTAAGAAGAGGATTCTTTTGGTTATGAGTCCCCTCCTTCAAACCTCTCCTCCTTAGTCCTTGCTTGTTTACTTGTGGACAAGTAAGGACTAGTGTGGGAGAGTTGATGTCTTCCATATCTTCATTGTTTTAGACATCCATTTTGTGCATTTTATTCCCTTTAGATTAGGCTTTAGGCATCTTTAGGTTCATTTTGCACTCATAAGTCTTTATCAGGTTTTGGAGTATACTTTGGAGATATTGAAGGTGTTTGGGAGTACTTTGATTCAAAGAGGAGGGTGAAAGATGAACATGGACGAAGGCCTTAGAAAATTCTTCTGATGCTAAGACTTTTAGGAGACACAGGATTTTGAGTTAGCTTTCCAATGGAAGTGTTTTTAAGTCATTTGGAGCCATATTGGAGAAGATATGATCGATTCATTGGAAGCATATCAAGACACCCGACCTGCACACCCGACCTAACCCACCCGCACGGGCCGATGATGCTGAACGCCAAGGACAAGGATGCGGCTTGACACACTCGGCCTTGACAGCCCGCACGGCTCAATGGCGAGGAAGAGACAAGCTCAGGATGCGGCCTTGAGCACCCGGCCTAGACAGCCCGCACGGTCTTCATACGCGGCCTCGTCCACCCGACCTCCCTCACCCGCATAGCATCCTCACCCGACCTCGACTCACCCGACGAGAGACAACACCCGACCTCAGCACTCGGACAGGTTAACCCGCACGGCTTGGACTCCATGGACGAGCCCTCATACCCGGGTAGCCATACCCGGCCTGGTTGAGCCTCATCCGACCAGGGTATCCGAGCTTCTTCCTTTTGAAGCCATTTGATTGGCTGAGATCATTAGTCTTTCAAGGACTTTTTAGTCATTTTGTTTTATGTTTCTAGGGCTTTTAAGCCAAGTATAAATACTCTTGTTATCCCTAATTTGGGATTATGTTATTTTCTCTCTAAGAACACAAACTTTTTGAGTAAAGCTTCATCTTTGAATCATAATCTCATCTCATCTTTGTGTTCTTGATTGCTTGATTTCATCTCCTTTCTTTCTCTTCATGATTAAGCTTGGATTCCTCATGGATTTAAGAGTAATCATGATGATTAGTGAGTAGTCCTCTTTGGATTCATGGGTTAGGGAGATTAAGGGGTGATTAGGCTAGATCTAGGGTGTTTTAGTGTAGATCTATCTTGTTCCTTGCTAGTAGAGTGCTTTTAATGCTGTTTTAGAGTTGGCCACTCTAAAGTTGAGCTCTAGGCATTTCATGCCCGAAAGGTGTTATATGAAATGCGTGAACCAACTCTCCTAAGCTTTTAACATTCTTTACCAAAGAGATTTGTTGTTAAAGGTGTTAAGATGGCTATTAGGCTTGTTCTTAATGATTGCTTAGATAATATTCAACCTAAGAGATTAGATGCTTGAATTATATTTGTGAATGAGCATTCATCTAGAGATAGAGCTTGCTTAGAATTGTGCCTAGGCCTAAGGTTGATAGACTGATTGTTAGCTGCCACCCTTAGATTGATGCTTGATCCCCCAAGGTCAATTTCCTTAGCCCATGGGTCTCATCTCCTCATAAAGAAAAGAGAGTTTTATATTTCATTGCATTTTAGATATTGTCTTAGTTTAATAATCATCTCCTTTAATGATTGCATTTAGATTAAGCATACGCTTGCATTCCCTTTGCTTTGTGATCACTTAGAACTGGTTCGACAATCTTATATACTACATCATTTGATTAGGATCCTTGAAAAGTCTTTTCATCACTAGATGGTTAGTAGACTTGTGATCCATGCATGCTAGATTGCATTTGGCCAGCGACAGTTGATGTTTGATGCATTATTAGTATAGGGGTTATTGCCATGAGAGTGGATTAGTCTACACTGAATGAGATCTAGACATATAGAAACTTGTGATTGATTAGCCTTAACACCTTGTCTTAGAAATTGCCTTATATCAATTGCCTTAACCCCATGGATCCTGCCTTAGTATTTGATTGAGTTCTTGTGCTTGTTTCTTGATTGGATTTGAGATCACCTTGTTTATATTTCTAGGATCTTAACTTGTTACCTTCATCCATCTTCTTATTTTCTTAGATTAGGAAAGTTTGTGTATACTTGGTGTATAAATCTCTAGTTCTCTGTGGATTCGATCCTAAAATGCTACATTGACATACCATTCGATTGTGGTATTGTTGGCACATTAGGTATATTGACCTGTGTAAAACCAGATAATCACGTACCACGTTTTGTAAGGGTTGGCCAGGATGGGAAGTCCCTTGGGACCTGATCCAGCTCGTATGTCCCTTTAAGTATGGTTGTTTTTCTACGACTCTTATAGTCGGAACTATTTTATTATATAAGCCTGGTCCGTAGACGTGCATCATATATAAGAGTAGAAAACTACAATGCTTAAATAGTATATAGTAAGGAATATATATATAAGGATCCGAAGATCGTATTTAGGATAATAAGCTTTGAGATGCAGGGCATTCCAGTAGTTGGGTTGTATTTTACCTTTGCTGTCTTGCAGCCTGTAGGCTCCTGCTCCCCGCACCTCGATTATCTTGCAGGATCATTCCCACCCGGGGGCGAGTTTCCCTGCTGCTTTTTCTCCGGTGTTGTCGGGTACTCCTCGTAGAACCCAATCCCCTTGCTGGAAGGTCCTGGTCCTGACTTTCTTTTTGTAGCTTTGGGCGACGTCCAGCTGGTAGGGCCAGTTTCTGAGTCGAGCAGCTTCTCTCTTTTCGTCGAGTAGGTCAAGACTTACATACATCAGTTTGTCGTTTTCCTCTTGGGAGATGGAACCAGAGACGATTGTCCTTACAAGCATCTCGGTGGGGACTATAGCTTCTGCCCTGTAGACTAACGAGTAGGGAGTCTCCTGTGTCGCCGTCTTGGGAGTAGTCCTATACGTCCAGAGAACTCCCTGTAGTTCCTCTGCCCACTTCCCATGAGAACCCTCCAAGCGCTTCTTAAGCATGTTGACCACAGTTTTGTTTGTGGACTCGGCTTGTCTGTTGGATTGAGGATGTCTGGGTGTGGCGAAGGTGATCTTTATGCCCCAGTCCTTGCAGAACTCTTTGAAGTTATGACTGGTGAACTGTGGCCCGTTGTCGGTGACAATCTCTTGCGGGACTCCAAAGCGTGTGATCACGTTTGTCAACAAGAACATCCTGATCTAGAGATCAGTTATTCGGCTGAGCGCTTCCGCTTCGACCCATTTGGAGAAGTAGGAGGAAAACCTTTTGCCCCGGCGCAGTTGAGAATTTTCCCACTATATCCATGCCCCACTTCCTGAAAGGCAAGGGGGAACTTATGGATTTGAGGTTTTCCTAGGGGAGCTTGGACATGGGAGCTTGTCTCTGGCACTCGTCACAGTACTTGGCTTGCATGTCGGCGTGTTCGGCAATCGTTGGCGTAGTAGCCCGCTCTCTTGGCTCTCAGCACTAGGCTTTTGCCACTGGAGTGGGATCCGCAGTCTCCTTCGTGTAGTTCCATGAGGATCCTGGAAGCTTCTCGGTGTGTAACGCACCGTAGATAGGATCCCGAGAAGGATCTCCGGTATAGTACTCCTTGGGAGACGCAATATCTTGCTGATTTCTTCTTGATCCTCCAGCTCTCGCTCTCCAGGTACCGAACTATAGGGGTCATCCATGTTTCCTCTTCTTCAATCGTGGATATAACTTCGGACGACGATTCCTCCAAGGTGGCTGGCCATTAGAGAACAAGCAACGGGATGCTCATCTGGCTTTTGATTTCGAGGGCGGACCCCCAGATTTGCCAGAGCATCGGCCTGCGAATTCCTTTCACTAGGGATTTGCGTAAGCATATAGCTTCTGAATTTCTTAAGGAGGCGCTGAGTGTTGGGCCCGAATATGGCCCGCTAGCTAGATACTAATAGACGGAAGCTAACGATGGGTCGCGATAGGCCCACCGCGAAGCTAAAACTGGGCCGGAGGCTGAGCTCAGGGAATAATCACAAAAGAGGCCACGAGAAAGAGGTAGCTCGCGATACAAAGGAAGAAGCGAAGGACCCAGTCAAAAGAAAGCTGGTGCGAATCCCTTAATTTACGGAAGATATCTCGGAACCATGTTAGCAGCGATCAAGCGAAGCCTGAAGCTATTTAAAGAAGAAGAACCCTAAGACGCCTGAGGGGAGCAGACTCTTATCTTTTGTAATCACAAGAATATCACCTTTTGTAATCATCTTTTCGTCTGAATCATTAATACAATCACATTCATTCTATAAGTTCTAACGGGATTCAGCCCACGTTATCTCTCCCTTAATCTTGACTTAATCTAAAATCTTGGAGGGAGTTTAATCCCTCACAATTGGCACCGTCTGTGGGGACCAAGATAATCGAATCCCTTACTCTAAAAACTTGAGGATGAATCCAACTGATCGGACGACGAATCCATCTAACTCCGATCTCCCGATCCAGAGCGATAGCTCACCGAACCAAACTACCACTTGGGTAAGTAACCCAATATCCTGCAGGGAGACCCACTCCGGGCTTCCAAACCCCGATAATCCTCAGCATCAACCCGCTCCAAATCGAATGGAGGCTCAACTTTCTGAGATGCGCCAGATGATGATGCAGTTAGTAGACAAAGCTCAAACGAATGAGCAAACAGTTCAACAGCTAGCCGATCGGCAGCAACGGTTCGAAGAGGTTACTAGATCTCTGACCGCAACAACCCGACCACCGCCACGTCAGGATCCGGGAGGCACCTTCCGATCGGTTAGCTGACCCTCGTTCCCTCGAGGGCGTCTAGATTTCTCCCCGATAGCACCATTCCAGGAGAACAGGACCTGTATTCCAAACACCTCGTGCTAGAACAGCTGTCGCGTTTAATCCACCTGTCACTGGTGCTATGGGAAGCAATGTAGCATCGACTAGCTCCATTCCCGATCAGGCTACCGACCGGAGCACTCGCTTGCCACCTCCACCGCCTATTTCCAGGTCCGGGGAAGAAACATCCATCCCGTCCGGGGGCAGAACATCAGCCTCGGGTTATCAAACCAGAAATTTCACCCTGAACCCGGACGAACACCAAAGGACGGATGCCGATCCCATGGTTCACCCCACTGATCCTGCTCACCAAAATAACCCGAGAGCCAGCGAACGACATAGCCCACCTACTGCCTGGGAAAATGACCGAACCCGGTTTCGCCCGGAACCTGCCCATCAGGTATCCGATAGTGACCCGACTGTCCTTCCTCTAGAGGGACTTGAGGCCATTCGCAGATACATCGCGCAGACTAACGCAGCTCTCCAAAAGCTGAATGCTCAAGTCCATAAGGCAACTAGTTCAGCTCCCGAAATCGAGAGTTTGATCGAGGAAACCTGTGGGACTCCATTTACTGACAGCATCGCCAGTTCTTACATAAGAGACACTCGAAAAATTAGGATCCCCGAATACGATGGGACCTCAGACCCGAAGGCCTATTTGAGAGCTTTCCGATTGGCTATCGTAAAGGCTCATTTCACGAAAGAAGAGTGCGAGGCAGGATACTGCAGGACATTTGCCTAAAACCTGGTCGGAACAGCCCTCGAATGGTTCTCCGGCCTTGAGCAAAATTCGATAGATAATTTCGATCAGTTAACCAATGCCTTCATGAAGCAATACTCGACCCATATCCTGAAACAAGCATCCGAGGCTGACCTCTGGAAAGTTAAACAAGGAATGGGAGACTCGCTACGAGCCTATATCGAAAAATTCAGAGCAGTAAGAACCAAGCTCTCAAACCCCAACTCTGAAGTTGCCATCGAAGCCCTTAGAAGAGGTCTCTGGTATAGATCAGAGTTCTGGTCGGAGTTAACGCTCAACCCTCCTCCAACCATCGATGACGCCCTTCATAAAGCCTCTAGATATGTTACCCTGGAAGAGGAAACAGCAGCGTTGGATAAACTCCACAAGAAACCCCAGAATCACCCGAAAGGTGAAGCCGCGGAAGCGAAAGGACCTCACAAAAAGGGGAACTTCCGAAACAATCAGACCCAGGGAGAACATTCTTACGTAGTCGAGGAAGATAAGGAGGAGAAACCTATCGCCACGACAAATAAAGCCCCCTGGTCAAAAAGCTACGACGAGAGCAAACACTGCTCTTATCACGATCGGAAAGGGCATTCAACTGAGGAATGCTGGGACCTCCAACGACAACTGGCAGCCAAATTCGCAGCTGGAGAAATAAAAGGCGTGGACCTCAAGAAGCCACAGCCATATCAGAAAAGAGGTCCCAGAGACACCTCTCCGAAACGCGAAAGATCACCTGAGAAGGAGACGGATTCGCCACCCCCAGCTCCCAAGAAAAGAGTCGATATGGTTCTTGGAAAATTCCCTCAGGGAAAAAGCCTACAGATCGAGGCCCTTCTGAGCAAACCACTACCTCCATCGAGCCCCAGCTCAAGGGTGGATTATATCCTCGGAGGGTCCGATATATGTCAGGACTCCGTTAATTCTATTAAAAATCACGTACGGAAGGCCGCGTCCAACGCTCAACCTAAGCCCCCTAACCCCGAGTCCAACACTAAGATCTCCTTTTGGGATAGCGAGACGTCAGACCTCGACAGGCCCCATGACGATGCCCTAGTCGTCACTCTGAACATTGCAGGGTACGAGGTGCCTAAACTTATGATAGATACCGGAAGTTCTGTCGACTTAATTTTCTACAATGCCCTGAAAGGGATGGGGATAGATGACTACGAAATTATCGACCAGAAAGCCAGTCTCATAGGCTTTTCCGGAGAAACAGCTACCTCCTTGGGAACTATCAAACTCCCAATCATAGCTGGCGGAATCATGAAGATGACCAATTTCGTAGTCATCGACAGACCCTCCCCGTTCCATGCGATCCTGGGAAGACCCTGGATCCATAAGATGAAAGCAGTAGCTTCGACTTATCACCAGTGCGTGAAATTCCCGACACCCGAAGGGATAGCTACCTTGCATGGTAGCCAAAAGATCTCCAGGGTCTGTTACCTAGGAGGATTCGAAATTCTCAAAGAATTGTCCCAATAGCAATTACAGATCCAGGAAAGTCGTGAGATGCAGCAAAACATTCGAGGTCCCCCTAGAAACCTCACCGAACAAGTTAGCATCGACGACTCGAATCCTGAAAAACAGGTACGCATCGGATCCGAGCTACCTCTGGAAACCAAAAAAGAACTCATCAATTTCCTAAAAAGCAACGTTGGAACATTAGCATGGACCACCAGTGACGTGAAAGGCATCGATGCGAATGTCACCACCCATAAGCTTAACGTAGACCCCACTTTCAAACCGATCAAACAAAAGCGTCGCAAGCTGGGCCTAGAAAAGGCTCAAGCTGTTAACGAAGAGGTTGACTGACTAACGAAAGCCGGGTCCATTCGAGAAGTACTCTACCCTGACTGGTTGGCTAATCCGGTAGTAGTAAAAAAGGAAAACGGGAAATGGAGGATCCGCGTAGATTTCACCGATCTAAACAAGGCTTGCCCCAAAGATAGTTTCCCGCTACCTCACATCGATCGTCTGGTCGAAGCTACAGCTGGCCATCAACTCTTGTCCTTCATGGACGCCTTTTAAGGATATAATCAAATCATGATGGATCCTGAGGATCAAGAAAAAACCGCATTTATAACCGAACGTGGAACCTATTGCTACAAGGTTATGCCATTCGGTTTGAAGAACGCAGGAGCTACTTATCAGAGGTTAGTGAATAAGATGTTCGCTGGACAACTCAGAAAAACTATGGAGGTCTATATCGATGATATGTTAGTCAAATCCTCAGTCGGAGAAAATCATATTTCTCACTTAAAGGAATGCTTCGACATCCTTAACAACTACGATATGAAGCTCAACCCCGCTAAATGTACCTTCGGGCGAGTTCCTCGGTTACCTTGTAACCGAAAGAGGCATCGAAGCCAACCCAAAACAGATAGCAACCTTCCTGGAAATGCCGTCACCTAAAACAACCAGAGAAGTACAAAGATTGACTGGACGAATCGCAGCATTGAACCGATTCATATCCAGGTCCACCGATAAGTGCCTCCCATTCTATAAACTTCTAAAAAAACAACAAGAAGTTCCTATAGGACGAGAAGTGCGAGGAAGCCTTCAAGCAATTGAAAGCCTACCTCTCCGAACCCCCAATCCTGTCCAAACCAGTAGTAGGAGAACCATTATACCTGTACCTCACTGTGTCAACCGCAGCGGTTAGCGGTGTGCTGGTACGAGAAGAACAAAACGAACAGAGACCTGTCTATTACGTCAGCAAAAGTCTGATAGACGCCGAAACGAGGTACCCTACTATGGAAAAATTAGCCCTAGCAGTCGTAACAGCTGCAAAGAAACTACAACCCTATTTCCAATCGCACTCGATCATTGTAATGACCTCATATCCATTACGAACGATCTTGCATAGTCCTAGCCAATCGAGACGATTAGCTAAATGGGCCATAGAACTCAGTGAATACGACATCGAGTACAGACCTCGAGCTGCAGCAAAGGCTCAGGTCCTCGCCGATTTCGTCATAGAGCTGGCATCCGAGCACCTAGATTTAGAAACTGAAGCTCCAAAGGTGGAGCCTATCGTCGGCGAGCCTCATCGGCAAGGTTCCGTATCGCCTAAGGCTGACCTCTTCAGCTGGAGAGACCATCGAACAATCCTACAGGCTCGGATTCAGCGCTTCTAATAACGAGGCCGAGTATGAAGCACTAATCGCAGGGTTAAAACTCGCCCTAAGCCTCGGAATTCGAGAGTTAAATGCCTATAGCGATTCACAGCTAGTAGCTAGCCAATTCCACGGAGAATACGAGACAAGGGACGAAAGAATGGGGACATACCTCGAAGTTGTCCAAAACCTCACTAAGCAGTTCAACAAGTTCGAGCTAACAAGGATCCCACGAGGAGAGAACTCCTCAGCAGACGCGCTGGCTGCTTTAGCCTCCACATCAGACCCCCTCGTAAAACGGATCATACCCGTAGAGGGAATCGAAAAGCCAAGTATCGACATAGCTACTAAAGCTGAGATCGACAGCAAACCAAAAGAGCAAACAGAGGTTGACCAGCATCAGACGGTAGCAACCAAAGTTCTCACAACATTCCGGTTCCCGAAAACCAAAACGGACAGCTTCAAAAACATACCTCCGGGGGCACGATCCTGACTCCGGACTCATATGTCTACGCAGCCAGAACCAGAAGTCGTTCCGCCCTTGAAAATACACCCAGGGGCACGACCCAGACTCCGAACAAAGACAAAACTGAAGATATTCCCCGGAACTCGTACCCTCTGGAGCCTAATCCAACGAATATCTCCGGGGGCACTACGACATCCAGTCACGATAAACCCCGAGAACCTTGCCCCGAACAAGAACAGGAACCCCCCTCGTCTCTTCATGACAAAATCGTTGAGAGGGAGGACTGGAGAATACCAATTATGCAGTACATTTTGGAGGGTGAGACCCCACCCCATAAATGGTAGGCTCGAAAGCTCAAATAATTAAGCGCAAGATACTGCATAATTAATTCTGTCCTCCATAAACGAAGGATTTCCGGACCTTACCTAAAATGCGTCCATGGCCTCGATGCCATCAGACTCATGAAAGAAATGCATGACGGCTCCTGCGGAAACCACGCCGGGGGCAGAGCTCTAGCTATCCGAATTAAAAGACAAGGCTATTTCTGGGCTACCATTATCGCTGACTGTGAAGCCTACTCCTCCTCGTGTGACAAATGCCAGAGGCATGCACCGATCATACACCAGCCCGCGGAAAAATTATCCTCGATATCCGCCCCGTACCCGTTCATGAGGTGGTCCATGGATATCGTAGGACCACTAATAGCGTTGGGAAGTGGAAGAAAGAAGCTACGTTTCCTTTTAGTCTTAACAGACTACTTCACGAAATGGATAGAGGCTGAAGCTTTCCAACAGGTAACTAGGTTCGAAGTCGAACGATTCGTATGGAGAGACATTGTTTGCCGACACGGCCCATAATAAATCGTAATGCACAATGGAGGACAATTCATATCACGTGACTTCAAAGCATTTTGTGACAAATGGAACATCCGCCTCACCTTTTCAACACCCTGACGTCCTCAGGGAAACGGTCAGGCGGAGGCTGCTAACAAATCAATATTAGCAAACCTCAAGAAACGCCTCGGAACCAATAAACAATCCTGGTCTGACAAATTGCACGAAGTCCTCTGGGCATGCCGCACCACCCCACGAAAGGCTACAGAAGAAACCCCCTTCTCCTTAGCCTACGGGATGGAGGCTGTCGTCCCAGCCGAGACCATCACCGGGAGTCTCCGCCGGGAGCTCTGTACGTCTGATCCTGAATCTAATAACCAGCTCTTATCAGACACCCTCGATTTAATCGAGGAACGACGAGACCAAGCCTTGCTTCGCATTCAGAACTATCAACAGGCAATGGCCCGACATTACAACTCCAAAGTCAGACCCCGACAGTTCGCTGTAGGAGACCTAGTACTTAGGAAAGTTTTCGAAGGGACCAAAGAGCCAGACGCTGGGAAATTGGGAACCAATTGGGAAGGTCCCTATCGGATCATCCACGTGGTACGACCTGGCGTCTACAAGCTCCTAAAGGTACGAACCGGGGTACCTGAAATCCGATCGTGGAGCATACGAATCTCAAGAGATACTATCATTAGGTACCTAAATTCCTTGAACTACGTTAGGCTTGATCCCTTGACTGGGTACGTAGGAAACTCCGTTATGAGTGCAGCCCCAACCTCATTTCAGCACTCTTTTCACCATAGCCAGAGGGGGCATATGTTTGATCAAGAACACTTAGCCCAATCAGAAATCGTGTTACTATTACAATACCATGTATTCTATAAACATTATCAATAAAACAACTACCCTTGACATCTCAAGTTTCAACATCAAAGGTCTTAAAATCCTTCGAATAAATTCAGGTCTCCGCGAACCTGAACCTAAGGTCTTAAAATCCTTCAAATAAATTCAGGTCTCCGCGAACCTGAACCTAAGGTCTTAAAATCCTTCGAATTGGTTCAGGTCTCCACGAACCTGAACCTAAGGTCTTAAAATCCTTCGCACAAATTTAGGTCTCCACGAACCTAAACCCAAGGTCTTAAAATCCTTAATAACCTCGAAGGTCTTGAAATCCTTCAAAATTTAGGTTCCTACGAACCTAAACCTAAAGTCCTAAAAACCTTAGCAATTACAAAGGTCTTCAAATCCTTAACAAAATTCAAAAGGTCTTAGAACCCTTCGAATAGAACTCAGGTCCTCAAGTACCTTGAGCTAATCCCGATGTATCAGGAATTCCTTTCTAAGGTCCTCATCACCAAAAACACTCGGAGTTCTCGAGACCTGTTAGTTACAGGACCCGAGACCCGATCCCGACAAGTCACTAGATCTCGCATCTAATGATCACGATACATGTTCTAACAGAAGTTCAACCTTATCCAAAAATGGATTAAAACAAGTCGAGTGACTTTGAGAAAGGACCAAATCAAGACTGAAACACAAGCAAAGGTTTAAAAGCCTCCGCAGTCCGCTTAAGGTTCAAAAGATCTTAACACAAACAAAGGTTTAAAAGCCTCCTCAGGCTATAAGTCACGAAAACAAACACAATAAAGCCACTTGGGCAGAAGTCTTAAAAGCACAAGAACATAATTCAAAAGAGCCTCAGCTCTTAATCTTCTTTGTCGCCAGAGCCCCTCTCGGCATCCTTATCTCCCTCGACCGGCTCGTTCTCTTTGACTGGGACTCCTTCTTCCGTCCCCTGGTCGTCACCTCCCAGAGTCATCTCGACAGGAGCTAAGACAGGATCCACCAAGCCTAAGTTCGAACCGTACTCTCCGGAAAAGGACGGATTAAACATATTAATCTCAAAAGTACCTGAGCTCTCCGAAAGCTGTGGAAGGGGAAGCTTGCTAACTGAGAAGTCAGAGACCTGAGCCTTCTCATACGCAATGGTTGCCTCTGGGATCAGAGCCGTCAGGCGATTGTACTCTTCCTCCGCACTTGCGATCTCATTATTCAGCATATCCTTCAGAAGTTCAGTATTAGCCTGGAGCTCCTGAGCGTAAACTAAAGAGTCGACCTCGTCTTTCTTCCTAGAGAACTTCTCCTTAACGGAGGCTAGGATCTTGTTATAAGCATCGACAACCTCCTTCTTCCCTCTCCTAACGGCTAGCTTAACCTCAGCCTCCTTATTCTTCTGGCTATCTTGAGACGAAGCGATCAGGTCCCGAACCTGCTGCTCGGCTATCTTCCTGGCAGCCTCCAACTCGTTAATCCTCCTGCTCTTCACCTGGATATCGATCGCTTGACTCTCAATCTTTCCTTGCTGGGTATCGGCTTTAGAACCAAGTCTGCTGACTTCGGCTTGGAGTTCGGAGACTTGGACTCGAGCCTGATCGAGCTCTGCTTTGGTAGCCTTGACTAGCTCAGTGACCTGAGCTAACTCCCCAGCACTGGGAGCATTGTGCAAGGCATTCTCAAACTTAAGTTGAGCCCTGTTAACAGCTCCGGCCAACGGCAAAAATATAACAAAATGTTAAATGTCTTTCTAAGAAAAGCAAACCAGGAAAAAATTGAAAATATAATACCTACCCAGGTAATGAGCTATCTCGAGATACTCATCTTTGTTGGTCAGGTCGGTGATTGAAGGGAGGGAGCATCTTGTTCTCTTCATGTGCCTCATCATCGTCGCCAGGCCCCAAGTATCATCCAAGACCGATCCAGGTTTCGAGTGGGTGAAATTCCAGCCAACAGTTCCTCCTCTGGAAGATGAGGAGGAGGACCTGGAAGGCCTGTCGCCCTGATCGGTCCTGGGTCTTTTAGTTCTCGGGAGCTCAACCTCAGGAGTACCCTTGGATACCTGGAAAGCAGCCTCTGGTACTGGGACCTCAGAATGAGGAACAGCGTCCTGAGCTCTTGGGTCGGCGGGGCTGACATCTCTAGCAGGCATGGAAGCTCTGCCAAGGACTTCCTTCACGAACTGAGGAAGGATCCTCCTGATTCTTCTCACTCCCGTGAGGTGTTAACTGCTTTGGCCGGTCTACCCTTAGTACGAAATGACGGTTGAAGAGGCATCTTGTTCGTTTGAGTCCTTTCGGTTTCGGAAGTGCTAGCTCCGGTCGAGATTGATACCACCTAGTTACTTTCAGAAACTAAATAAACAGAAAATCATCAAGGCTCGCAGATCTTAAAAAAAAACAAACTCGAGTCAGAGGAAAGAGATTACCTTCTAGATCTGCGACAGACACAGGATCTAAAAAGGAAGCGTTGTAGCGATCCGGGAATCTAGCTGAACCTATCCGCGAGGTAGTATAAGCTCCCCAGGTACAAGGACTCTGCTGCAGTCTCCGTAACAGAGCTCTGGTAAGTTCGTCGGAGAGTTTCGGAGGATCCTCAATAACTGCAAGCAGAGCCAAAGAGTTAATAGATCGCAACAAAAATAATAACGATGGGCACATCCCTAAAAATCCTAACCAGAGGCATCAGACCAAGTAGCTTTGAGGTCCCGACCCACGGGAACCGTCAAAGGATCAATTTTGACATAGAAATACTTCTTCCTCCAATCATCGTCGCTACCAGAGAATTTGAAAATACACAACCTGGGGCGACCAGGAAGATAATAGGTTCCGCTACCACCTTCCTTCGAAGAGCTCTCTTTTATCGAAAAGAGGCTCATCAGATCGGTGAGCCCAATGGTAATACCCTCCTCCTTGGACCTGGTGATAAAACCATTTATCACCCGGATAACCGAAGGGCAAAGCTGGGAGAGGGCTAGTTGGTAGTGATCGAGGAGATCCAACAGGAGGGTCGGAAGTGGAAATCTCAGATGACACTTAGAGATGTACTTCTCGTGGACACAGAACCAACCCTTCGAAGCAGTTTCCGGGGTTTCTTCGGGTTTACAGGCCCTGGCAAACTCTTTCCGACCATGAGCCTGGACCATCAGGTTAACAACCTTCTGATTCAGCAGCAAAGAAGTCGAATGAGATCCGGAAGGGACGCCCCCACTGGAGCCACCTATCTTCTTCGCCCGCTTAGAGACTCTCGTCGCGATCGTCTCCTTGGCTTTTTTCTTCTCTCGCTTCATCTTTTCCCCAATTTAGTTAGCTCCGGAAGGAGTGATTCCGATTTCTCCAGAACCTTCCTTTAGGTGACTCATAATGAGGAGAAGTAAAGAAAATCGAAGGATAGAAGGAAGAAATCTAACTAGCAGAGCGAAATCTTTGAAAGCAAGGATTTTGAGAAGCAATCGAAAACAATAAAAAAAAAGAGACGCAGTAAAATAAAGGGGGAGAAGGGAAGTTACCTAGGAAACCGAATCGAGATGTGGGGAAGATGGAGAGCGTATTAGTTAATGCTCACAGCTTTATATCCCATCAAACCTCGAGATTCGGAGAGAACTTTTCGAATTATCCCTATCTGAACCGTTGATCCCATTAAGTACAACAATAGCCGTCCGATTAAGCGAATAATATCTTCAAAAGAGATAACTCGTAATCATTATCTCAACCAAAAGATTGAGTTCAGGCGGCTAGGTTTAGTTTCCGAGACAAAGAACCTTCCCTCGAAAGCTGGGGGCAACTGTTGGGCCCGAATATGCCCTGCTAGCTAGATACTAATAGACGGAAGCTAACGATGGGTCGCGATAGGCCCACCGCGAAGCTAAAACTGGGCCGGAGGCTTAGCTCAGGGAATAATCACAAAAGAGGCCACGAGAAAGAGGTAGCTCGTGATACAAAGGAAGAAGCGAAGGACTCAGTCAAAAGAAAGCTGGTGCGAATCCCTTAATTTACGGAAGATATCTCGGACCCAAGTTAGCAACGATCAAGCGAAGCCTGAAGCTATTTAAGGAAGAAGAACCCTAAGACGCCTGAGGGGAGCACACTCTTATCTTTTGTAATCACAAGAATATCACCTTTTGTAATCATCTTTTCGTCTGAATCATTAATACAATCACATTCATTCTATAAGTTCTAACGGGATTCAGCCCACGTTATCTTTCCCTTAATCTTGACTTAATCTAAAATCTTGGAGTGAGTTTAGTCCCTCACACTGAGCGATTGCTAGATATCAGATCATGATGTCGTCCTTGGCTTGGTACTCTCCCTGCACCTGATTGATTATCAGCTAAGAATCGATGAAGACCTGGATGTTTTCTACATCCCAACTCCGGCTCCTCGGACGTTGATGGACCCGTCGACGTATAGGGTCCACTCTCCTTCTTCTGCTGTTTTGCTTTGGAGGCGTACCTCCTGCTCCAGAACCGGGAGCAAGGTAGGCAAGAACACAGCCACAAAGTCGGCTAGGACCTGTGATTTTATAGCGGTAGCCGGCCGGAATATTACATCATACTCCCCGAACTGTACTGCCCATTTGGCCAGGCGTCCTGAGACTTCGGATTTGTGAAGAACCAACTTAATGGGGAAAGAAGTGACAACCACGACCGGATGAGCTTGAAAGTACGGTCTTAGTTGGTAGGCGGCGACCATCAGGGCTAAAGCTAGCTTCTCGAGGTGGCTGTAGCGAGTCTCTGCGTCCAAGAGGGATTTACTCACGTAGTAGATTGGGAGCTGTCTGCTTCCTTCCTCGCGTACCAGGACGGCACTTACGGCGTGCTCCGAAACTGCGAGGTACAGAAGTAGTACTTCGCCCGCCAAGGGTTTTGACAGGAGAGTAAGGCGGACTCACATTTTTCCGTCCATTGGAAGTCCTTCGGGTTCTTCAGTGTTTCGAAGAAGGCGTTAGACTTGTCTGACAGCTTGGAGATAAATCTGCTCAGGGCTGTCATCGTACCCGTTAGCCTTTGGACCTCTTTGACGCTCCTCGGGGAGGGAATGGACTGGATTGCGCGTATCTGGGATTAGCTTCGATGCCCCGGCGGGTCACGATGTACCCCAAGAACTTTCCGGAGCTCACTCCAAATTTGCATTTGGCTGGGTTGAGCTTCATGCTATACTTCCGCAGGGTAGAAAAAGCTATCTGCAGATGCGAGATGTGATCTTCGGCTTCCAGGGACTGCACCAGCATGTCGTCAATATAGACTTCCATGGTCTGCCCGATCTGTTCCGCGAACATCATATTCATCAGCCTTTGGTAGGTAGACCCGGTGTTCTTTAAGCCAAAAGGCATGACCTTGTAGCAAAAGATGTCCCGGGATGTCATGAAAAATGTTTTCTCCTGGTCGTTTGGATGCATGAGTATCTGGTTGTAGCCGGAGAACACATCCATGAAGCTCATTAGCTGGTGCTCGGCTATGGCGTCGACGAGTTTGTCGATGTGAGGTGGAGGAAAGGGGTTATTTGAACAGGACTTGTTGAGGTCTGTGAAGTTTATACACACTCTCCTTTTGCCGTTCTTTTTTTGACCACCACCATGTTGGCTAGCCACTCCAGGTACTTCACCTCAAGAATTAATCCTGCGTCGAGCAGGTTCTTGACTTCCTCGTTGATGATCGCATCCCTTTCCGGAGCGAACTTCCTTCTCTTCGGCCTGATTGGCTGGTCCTGAGGGTCTACTTGAACTTGTGCATGATGATCTCCGGGTCGATCCCAAGCATATTGACATGGGACCAAGCGAAGCAATCAGAGTTGGACCTGAGAAAGTCTATTAACCTCCTTCCGAGCCCTTCGAGTAGCTTAGAGCCTACCTTAAGGCGTCGGGTCTGGTCTCCCTCAGCCAATGGCACCTCGTCCATTTCTTCAACCTCAGGCTCTTCAGTATGCTGAGCCGGAGATTGGCTCTGTAATTGCTATAAGCCCTTGGTCTTCCCCTTCAGGGTAGTGTGATAGCAGGGCCGGGAGTTCTCTTGGTCACCCCTGATTGATCTTATTTCCCACGGGGTGGGGAACTTCACCATCTGGTATACCGTTGACGGGACTGCTTCCATGTCATGGATCCAGGGTCGCCCGAGGATCATGTTGTAGGAGGGTAGGCAGTCAACTACCAGAAATTTGGTCGACATGTTGACTCCTTCAGCGTACACTAGGAGAGTGACTTCTCCCACGGTCTGCTTGACCTCTCCGCTAAACCCTACGAGTGGAGTTGCTTTACGCGTTAGGGAGCTTTCTTTCATCCCAGATCCTTGTAAGCGGTCTGGAATATTATGTTGCTGGAGCTTCTGTTGTCCACTAGTATCCTCTTCACTAGGCAATTCGCTATAGTGAGCTATATGACTAGAGCATCGTGATGCGGGGCTAGGACCCTCTCCTGTTCCTTGGCCGTAACACTGATTTCATCGGTTCCTAGGAGCAGACGCTTAGGCTTACGGGTGCTCTTCTTGGCGGCTGCATGGTTTATGCCGTATATCTCTGAGCCTCCAGATATGATGTGGATCGTTCGGTCCTGCCGAGGTGGCGAGGCCGGGACAGCTTCAGTGGGCTTTCCGGAGGTTCCCTTGCTCAGATGACTCTTGTCCTTGTCTGAGAGGAATTCACGGAGATGTCCCTTCTTGAGTAACTCGTTGACCTCGATCTTTAGTGCAATACAATCCTCCGTTTTGTGACCGTGGTCACTGTGGGAGTCGCACCAAAGGTCGGGATTCCGGAAGGAGTAGGGCACCTTCATCTTCTGAGGCCACTTGACCTATTGGCCCATCTGCTTCAGAGCGTTGATCAGTTTCAGCCTCGATATGGAGAGGTGGGAGATATCAGGCCACGTGGACACTGTCACTCCTTCTGCGTTCTGGGTTGGGCGGAACTGATACTTGCCCCGATTCCTGGTCCCGGGGTCCTTGGCTGGTCTCTGAGAAGGTCTCACTTCTCGATCGTGCCTGTCTTGCCTGGTCACCTTCTGGCCCTGTTTTAGCAATACCTCGGCGCGGCTCGCGACGTCTTCTTCCCTTTTAACCTGAGCCCAGGCTCGGGATAGCACGTCCTCCATTTTCTTGCACCGATATTTAGTCAGTTCTTTGTAGAGGTCCCTGTCTGGGAGTATGCCTCTCTTGAAGGCGGATATCGCAGTAGGGATGTTGCACCCGGAGATCCCCACATTCTCCTGGTATCGCCACCTTCTCCTGGTTGAAACGTGCAATGTAGCTTCACAATGATTAAGTCCGGCGCTGACGAATCTCGTAGAGGCAGTCCGAGGTTTTCTCCAGGTTCCTGCTACTCGCGAAGTGTTCCACGAACTGATCGCTGAGGGTCGCAAAAGAGGATATGGACATGGTAGGTAGGCTGATGTACCATTGCAGGGCGGGTGATGAAGGACTTTTCAAGGGTCCAATCAAATGTTGTAGTATACAAGATGTCAATCCAATCCTAAGTGATTTCAATGCAAAAGCATATGCTTAATCTAAGTGCAACCATGATAAGAAGATGATTATGAACTAAGACAATATTAAAAATGCAATAAAAGTGTGAACTTTCTTTCTCAATGAGGCAAGGGATTCTTGGGACAAGGGAATTGACTTTGGGTGATCAAGCTTTAATTTAATATGGCAAACATTCAATCAATCTAACACCTTAAGCCCTGACACAATCCTAAGCAAGCTCTATCTCTAGATGATGCTCATTCACAAACATATCTCAAGCATCTAATCTCTTAGGTTGAATAATATGAAAGCAATCATTAAGAACTAGTCCATTAGCTATCTTAACACCTTTAACAACAAATCTCTTTGGTAAAGAATGTTAAAAGCATTGAAGAGTTGGTTCAGGCATTTCATAGAACACCTTTCGGGCATGAAATGCCTATAGCTCTATTTTGAAGAGGCCAACTCCAAAATAGCAAGAAGAACACTCTACAAGCAAGGATAAAGAAGGATCTACCCTAGAACATTTTAGATCTACACCTAATCACCCTTAGTCTCCGAAGCCCATGAACCCGAGATAGATCTACTCACTAATAGCCATGGAAAACCTCAAAATCAATGATGATTCAAGGCTAAACATGATTAGAGAAGAAGATAATCTAATAAACACAAAAGAAATGAGATGAAAAGGATCAAAGATCCAAGCTTTCTTCAAGATCTAAATGTGTTTTTTGAGAGAAAAGAAGTTGTTCTCCTCAAGGAGATTACATAAGTATTTATACTAGGTTTAGAAAACCTAGGAACATCATTAAAAATTACTAAAAAATCCTTGGAGTCAATTAGGCTTCAGCCAATGGGAAACCAGCCTGATTTTGGGTCAGGGGTTGAGCAAATGACCCAACCCGGTCCAGCCCTGTTCTGGTCGTTCTGCGTTCCGACCGGGTTGCTCATCCCGGAATGCCCTACCCGGTCGTCCTGACTTGTCCATCTCGACCTTCTCCCGACCGGGTAGCTCATCCCGGTCCAGCTTCCCCGGCCTGGCCTCATCCAGCTCTCTTCCGACCGGGTGGCTGTACCCGGACCAGTCTTTCCGGCCAGCTTGATGTGCTTCTAGTAAACTGATCATAACTTCTCCAATACAGCTCCAAATTACTTGAAACCACTTCCATTGGAAAGCTAACTCCATTTGATGTGTTTCCACAAAATCGTAGAAACAGAAGACATCTCTAAGGCCTCCGTCCATGCTCATCTTTGTCTTGATCAGATCATGGATTGACTTCTCTTTTCATGGCCAAACTTGATTCTTCACCACTTTTTGGGTCATAAGGCTTCCAAACACCTCAAATCACACCAAAGCATACTCCAACACCTGATAAGGACAAATTAGTGCAAAATGGACCTAAAGATGCCTAATGCCTAACTTATATGATCAAAATGCATGAGATATGGATGCTAAAAACATGTAAATATGCAAGATATCAACTCCCCCACACTAGACCTTTACTTGTCCTCAAGTAATTTTTTCAAAACACAAGGTGGAGAGACATAGAGATGGAAGCAAAGCCAAAAGAAACTCTCATAGCACTCAACTTGACATCCTAAAGAAACATAGCAAATAGCATGAGCAAAACTCTCTTATTATGCTCTAGCTTCACAAGGCCTATCAATTACTCTTATGCCTCACAATGCTTATCAACCAACAAGTTCTCTCAACCAGCCTTCACATTGATTCACACACACACACACTCAAGGTGAGTTCTCACAAATGGACACATGATCTCAATCATTTGGCTAGGTGATCAAATGGTCTAATATGGATGAAAAGGAGGGTTCAATGCATCTTTTTAAGGTGCCAACCACTCAAGAATCAAGGAGCTTGATCATTATGCAAAATTTATCTAAGACTAGGAGCAATTCATGCATACATGGATCCATCCTCACATTTCTACCCATTCCTAAGAGATTACAAGTTCTAAACCCCTTTTTATTCATCACATAACCCAAAATGAAAAATACTCACATCACTCACCCAATGAACAATTTTATTTCTTCAAGATTCAACCACTAAGGAACCTTTTATTCACAATTCACTTTTCTAAGCTCTAACACTTTTTGTTTTCCCTTCCCCACTATCTTATTGAATCTTTCTTTTTATATATATATATATATATATATATATATATATATATATATATATATATATATATATATATATATATATATATATATATATATATATATATATATATATATATATATATATATATATATATATATATATATATATATATATATATATATATATATATATATATATATATATATATATATATATATATATATATATATATATATATATATATATATATATATATATATATATATATATATATATATATATATATATATATATATATATATATATATATATATATATATATATATATATATATATATATATATATATATATATATATATATATATATATATATATATATATATATATATATATATATATATATATATATATATATATATATATATATATATATATATATATATATATATATATATATATATATATATATATATATATATATATATATATATATATATATATATATATATATATATATATATATATATATATATATATATATATATATATATATATATATATATATATATATATATATATATATATATATATATATATATATATATATATATATATATATATATATATATATATATATATATATATATATATATATATATATATATATATATATATATATATATATATATATATATATATATATATATATATATATATATATATATATATATATATATATATATATATATATATATATATATATATATATATATATATATATATATATATATATATATATATATATATATATATATATATATATATATATATATATATATATATATATATATATATATATATATATATATATATATATATATATATATATATATATATATATATATATATATATATATATATATATATATATATATATATATATATATATATATATATATATATATATATATATATATATATATATATATATATATATATATATATATATATATATATATATATATATATATATATATATATATATATATATATATATATATATATATATATATATATATATATATATATATATATATATATATATATATATATATATATATATATATATATATATATATATATATATATATATATATATATATATATATATATATATATATATATATATATATATATATATATATATATATATATATATATATATATATATATATATATATATATATATATATATATATATATATATATATATATATATATATATATATATATATATATATATATATATATATATATATATATATATATATATATATATATATATATATATATATATATATATATATATATATATATATATATATATATATATATATATATATATATATATATATATATATATATATATATATATATATATATATATATATATATATATATATATATATATATATATATATATATATATATATATATATATATATATATATATATATATATATATATATATATATATATATATATATATATATATATATATATATATATATATATATATATATATATATATATATATATATATATATATATATATATATATATATATATATATATATATATATATATATATATATATATATATATATATATATATATATATATATATATATATATATATATATATATATATATATATATATATATATATATATATATATATATATATATATATATATATATATATATATATATATATATATATATATATATATATATATATATATATATATATATATATATATATATATATATATATATATATATATATATATATATATATATATATATATATATATATATATATATATATATATATATATATATATATATATATATATATATATATATATATATATATATATATATATATATATATATATATATATATATATATATATATATATATATAAAGCAAACATGATCAAATACTTGGTACCTCCCCACACTTAAATCACACAGTCTCTGTGTGAGTAAGAGAGAGGGAGATACCCGAACAAGACAAAAGCAAATATATATATACAAGAAGGGTTGGAGTGATACCTAAGAAGGAGGTTTGGGCGTGGTGTTTGGTGCCGGGGCTAGGAGCTGGCTTGGTTCAGAGCAACTAGAGGAGGCTGCTACATGGCAATCATAGGGCTCACGTGGTTAATCACCTTTCTTCTCTCCTCTAGGGCTTGGCTCAACCTGAAAACCTTGATCACTTTTATTAAAAAAAACTGAAAGGAAAATCGAAATTGCAAAGCTATGTACATGGATAACCATGGGACTTCCTCCCAAACGAGCTTGTTTTGAGTCACTTACCTTGACTACCTTGTCTCTTGAACTAGTGACAAGGAAGATCCTTCCCACCTTCAAGTGTGATACTGAGGACCTGAGAGAGAAGCTCTTTAAGCTTTATTGGGTCATCTTGGAGCTGAGGAGTGATGATGGCTCTAGCACTTGAGAATGGTGTGGGCCTGCCCTTATGCTTGATCTTGTACTCAATGACACCAGCCTTGAGCTTCTTAGGATGGAGAGTAAGGGTGTGTTAGAGCAAATAAAGAGGTGGAGGATGAGGCTCTTTCACCATCTTCTTCTTGCCATGAGTGGCCTTTGAGGCTCCACTCATTCCCTCTGTTTTAGCACTTTCCAAGTGCTCATCACACAACTCTTTTGAAGACTCTCCATCAAGACCTTCTTTCTTACCAACAACCTCTTCATCTTGGGGCTTCTCAACAGCTTGTGCATCACACGTGATTGTCCCACAATAGTCTGATTCCATTGGAGGTTGGAGAGGATAGGAGACAGCTTTATTGACATGCATGAGGGTGACCTTCTTGTTGGGAAAGTCAATGCAAGCTCCAACTGTTGTGAGTAAAGGAGTGCCAAGGATCAAAGGGACTCTCTCTTCAGATGCCATCTTTAAAACAGTGAGGTCAATGGGTATGGTGCAGGATCCAATCTTCAAAGGGAAGTCCTTGATTATGCTGATATACCATGGATTTTACCCATTTTTACCCCCGGTATATGAGTGTTTTTACTACTATTATCTATGTTTTGGAGTCTATTAGGTGTGTTTTCAGGTTCAGAAGCATTTTGGAGAAAAGTGATGTTTTAGGTGCCTTTTTGGAGTTTAAAGAAGAGTTCACCCGAGATCAAGACCAGAGGTCGACACCAGAGTTACACATCGATCGATGCGCACTTTGTGCAATCGATCGACACACATTAGCCGAAGGACGATACATCGAGACTATAATCGATCGATGTACACCCTGTACTATCGATCGATACTGAGGCGGCAGAAAGACAAGTTGGACCTGGCAGAACTTGAAGCCCAAGATATCACATTTTACAAGAATGCCCCTGACGAGTTTTTAACCTAATGAACTCATATATTTATATGCCTAAGTGTTTTGGCATTAGATAAAAGTCCTTTTCTACAATACAAGCTTTTTACACAATTTACACAATACAAGTTTTATTCAAGTTCCTTCTATTTCTACTTATTTCTTTTTAGTTCTTTATTTGTTAACAAAGGTTATAGAATTCTAGACCAAGAGGAGAGATCTAAAGATATTTGTGATTGGAACCTAAGTGTTCACCCTCTAATAGGTCTATGAATTTCTATTATTACCTTGTTGCTATGAACTACTTAGCCATGTCTGAGTAGATTCATTTGTTAGATTTAGGGTTTAAATAGGATATGAGGGATTAGCCCCAACCTATAATTGCTATAGTTGTGATATTTATTGTTAGGATTGTTCACTAATGTTTTTTCTAGCTTAGCTACCTAGAACATGAACTTGGATTGCATTGTTCATTACATGCAATACCTGACAACATCCTAAACATGCTATGACCCTCTTGAGATATGCTAAAGCTGATCTAAGATCATGGTGAGCATTGTATCAACTCGAACATAAAGCTTGCTTAGAGCCGTATCGATCGACGTAGCTAGAGGTGTATCGGTCGATATTCCTATCGAACCATCGATCGATACCATCGGCAAAGTAGCCAACCGCAACACCATTTAGCATCTAAGTAATAGATGGTCTAAATAATCACGAGCTGATGGATTCATTTAATAAGTGTTGAGCTCGACATATCATGCAAGCAACTTGTTAGCCTTTATAGTATTTATAATCCTGAATTCCTGAATACTTACCCTGAATCTAACTACTTTTCTTTACTGTTTCAAAACCAAATCCTTTCAACTGAGTAATCTTATCCTTACTCAGCAAACCTGCACTTTACTTTAAACTATTTTCAACCTAGCATAGTCATTAAGATTGCATCTTATTTGTACACTAGCTCTCGTGGATTCGATCCTAAGTACTACAACTAAACCTCTTATTTGAGAGAGTAAAGTCACTCCTTAGGGTAATTTGAGTGATATCAAATTTGGCCGTTGCGGGGAGCTTTGATACAATAGGATCTAATCTGATTAGGTCTAGGTTATTTCTATTTTTATTTTAATTTGTTTTCGACACAAAATTTTTCTTGTCTTTTCGGTACATGCCCAGCAGCACCGAAGCAACAAGGAATCCCAACTTTGTTCTCGAAGACCCTGCTAGCTTGGAGCGTTCAATCCGCAAGGAAATTGCTCGCGATCGATCGACGTAGCTAGAGGTGTATCGGTCGATATTCCTATCGAACCATCGATCGATACCATCGGCAAAGTAGCCAACCGCAACACCATTTAGCATCTAAGTAATAGATGGTCTAAATAATCACGAGCTGATGGATTCATTTAATAAGTGTTGAGCTCGACATATCATGCAAGCAACTTGTTAGCCTTTATAGTATTTATAATCCTGAATTCCTGAATACTTACCACGAATCTAACTACTTTTCTTTCTTGTTTCAAAACCAAATCCTTTCAACTGAGTAATCTTATCCTTACTCAGCAAACCTGCACTTTACTTTAAACTATTTTCAACCTAGCATAGTCATTAAGATTGCATCTTATTTGTACACTAGCTCTCGTGGATTCGATCCTAAGTACTACAACTGAACCTCTTATTTGAGAGAGTAAAGTCACTCCTTAGGGTAATTTGAGTGATATCAAATTTGGCGCCGTTGCCGGGGAGCTTTGATACAATAGGATCTAATCTGATTAGGTCTAGGTTATTTCTATTTTTATTTTAATTTGTTTTCTGACACAAAATTTTTTCTTGTCTTTTCAGGTACATGCCCAGCAGCACCAGAAGCAACAAGGAATCCCAACTTTTGTTCTCAGAAGACCCTGCTAGCTTGGAACGTTCAATCCGCAAGGAAATCCGTTCGCATCGATCGGCGCCATCAACTGCCTGTCGGCCGATACCGGCGCACCCTGCCGACCGAGACACCGTCTTCGTCGACCGACACTACTTCACCGTCGACCGACACTACTTCACCGTCGACCGACACTACTTCACCGTCGACCGACACTACTTCACCGTCGACCGACATCTTTCATCCGACATCGATCGATACCCCTAACCGTATATCGATCGATACTACTCCGCGAGTCATGGTTGCGCCTATTATTCTCACACGAGATGAGAATGGAGACTTGCGTGACCAAGAAGGTCACCTTCGTAATGAAGCAGGTCAGAAACTCAACGCTCAGAATGAAGTAATCCCTGAGCCAGAAACTGCACCTACAGGAGCTGTTCAACCTGTAGAAGAGGCTGCTCGAACACTAGCTGACTACAACCGTCCAGATCAGTTCTACACCAACAGATCAGCCATTCGTCCCCCTGCTATTCAGAGAGGCGATTTCGAGCTCAAGCCGCAGTACTACACCCTTGTGGGACAGACACCTTACTATGGGCTGTCGGTGAGCATCCCATGGACCATCACGGAGAGGTTCGAGGATCTCATATCTGCTATCAAAGCCAATGGAGTCCCTGTGGACTACCTTCTCTGTAAGCTCTTCAAACACTCTTTATCCGAGAAGCTTTACAGTGGCTTAAGTAGCTACCACCAGGATCTCTTACATCACGGGCGACATCAAAAGCATTTTGCGTAACTTCTTTGATGATGCGCGCGCTGAAGACTTAAGGAGGAAAATTGCCACATTCAATCAGGAGCCTGGAGAGTCATTCAAGGATACCTGGATCAGATTCAAGTCTTACCAGCGAGACTGCCCACACCATGGATTCAACAAAGTGCAGCTGCTCTGCACTTTCTTCAGAGGCATCGCACTGAAATATCAGATGGCTCTAGACACTGCGAGTGAAGGCAACTTCACCACAAGGAATCCTGAAGATGCTGTGAAGCTAATAGACAACCTAGCATCCAGCAACAGCACAAAGAACATTGTAAGAGCAAGATCTGCAGCGTTCCTTGGAAAGGAACAGATAAATGAGGTACAAGCTACACTTGACAATGTTCAGAAACTGCTAAACAAGCAAATCTGCTCAGTGGAGGATGCAGAAGCTGATGAAGAAGATGACTACATAGAAGCAGAAGTCAACTGGATCAGTGGAACCGGATTTCAGAGATCTGGAAACCAAGGAAACAGAAACTTTGCAGGACAGAGAGGAAACTTCAACAGCAGCAACCCCAACAACAACAGGAGTTATGGAAACTCATCTTACATGAAGCCACCCACACCAACCCAGAAGGAAAGCTAGAAGACATGCTCAGCAAAGTTCTTGAAAGCCAGCAGCAGTTAGAGGTGAACTTCAATGGAAAGATCGACGCTGTCTACACCACTTTGAACACAAAGCTTGATGCTTTGAGTACCCATGTGAAGAAACTAGAGACTCAAGTGATTCAGACAGGAGAAGCTGTTAAGAAGCAGGAAGCTTTAGGAAAAGGGACTGGAGAAGAAACAACAGGCCACAACGTCAGTGCTATCATAGAGGATGATTTTTGGAGAGTGGTAAAGCAAGAGAAGCTGCAAGAGGGAGACTTCCAGATCGAAAGTATTGGCGGCAACCACTGGAATCGATCGATGTCAGGATCACCACATCGATCGATGTACACCAACACCAATCGATCGGTGGAACAAGACGAGCATCGACCGATGGATCTTGAAAGATCTACCAACGAGTGCAACACCGTGAAGATACTTACTCACGAGGAGTTCGCAGCAAAGCACCCACATCCGCCCAGCCCTTACCACATCGACCGACAGGACAAACATCCCATCGATTGACCGAATGATAAAGAAATCGATCGACACACTCCAGAAGCTGTCGATCGATATTCAGTTATCACACGCCGAGTGCAACTTCCCAAGATAGATGTTGCACGACTTAATGCACTCCGGGAGCAATCTAAGCCTTCCAGAAACCCACCAACCGCCATAATGAAGAAACCCACGGATATTATTGATCCAATGGAGATAGAAAAGGAAAAAGATGGCAGAGTTCTCAGAAAAAGGAAAGAAGGTTCTAAACACCTTAAAAGAGGAGTTAATGAGAAAGAGTTGGCAAGTTTCAGAAAGAGAGTTCTAAGGATACCTCTGAGAGAAACCCTTTGAAGAAGCCTACTTTTCACACAGATTGTGGATGTTTTTCAGAGAAACTAAGGAGACAGAAGAAGACATCAAGAGGATGTTCAACCAAGTCAGAGAAAGTATGAAGAAGAGGATCAAACTAGAGAAGAAGGGTGATCCAGGAAAGTTTGTTGTTCCTTGCTCAGTACAGGGGATCAACTTCCCACGTGCCCTATGTGACACAGGATCTGGAGTTAGCATCTTACCCAAGGTGATAGCAGACCATCTAGGTCTGAAGATAGAGCCTACTGAAGAATCGTTCATCTTTGTGGATTGTTCTCAGCAGAACTCTGGAGGAATTGTGAGAAACCTTGAGGTTACCATAGGAGAAGCCCTAATTCCAGTAGACTTCCATGTCTTGGACGTCAAGATAACCCTACCTACTTCTTTGCTACTTGGAAGAGCCTTCCTAGCCACAGTTGGAGCAGTCTGCAACCTTCAAACAAACACACCATGCCTAACCCTGATCAACCCTACGGTCTACTATGATCCAGTACGAGTCATCAAGGTCCCTAAGAAGATCCAAGACGGCTCAGACCTTGTAGCTGTTTGCTATTGTGGAGATGAATATGACTCACAAGGCGAATCTGAGGCGAGACCGCAGAATCGATCGATAGTAGCATTGTCTCATCGATCATCTCGGTGAACCGACATCGATCGACAGCCACACATGGTCATCGATCGATTCACTATTCAATCAGATCGAGGAGGAGTTTCGAAGGTGATTTGAAATAAACATGTGGGATAACGACTACTACATCCCACCACATGCTGCAAATACTACTCACATTGAGGAGTATACTGATGATTACGAGGAGGAGAGCTATAGAGTGTCACAACCTTCCAGAAGATGAAGATCGACTTCTCCACCACAACCTCAGAATCACGACATCGATCGACAGGGCCTTCTCCCCATCGATCGATACTACTTGCCTCGCATCATTCGACAACACAGTCAACAACACGCGAGACGGAGACTACTCAATCGGGAGCTGGGCAGCGACTACCAGTCACGAGCCGCGGTCGAGACCGCCACACCAACATACATCACCCAACCGAAGAAGTCTCATCGATCGATACGGCCCGGTACAATCGACCGATAGGCCTGAACAACCATCGACCGATTCAGAACCTGTGCCATCGACCGATACATACACCCAACCATCCCAGGTAACAAATTCAAATGTACTTAATTTCGGTAATCTAATCCCGGATGAGTTTGGTATTTTCAGGGATTCACAAGGCTTTGCAGCTCAATGGATGGGCGAACACTCCACATATCCAAAGACATTGCGGGCGTCCTACAGTTAGCCAATGGATCCCACAACCTATTCCAGCAACAACGCTACGGACCAGACCACCATTATCAGCACCAGGAGGCAGACACAACAACCGAGCCAAAGGAAGCTGAGGATAACCATCTCAACAGGAAGGATCCATATCTTCAGCGAAATCGATCGATCTGAGTGTGTTGCATCGATCGATAAGTGTCCCAAATTCGGAAGAGCCTTCGATATGGAGTTCGAAAATTCTTTTGGGAGCAGAGATGAGTATGGGGTCTACAGAGGCGAGAATGGCTTTGCTAGAGGAATAGATGGTGGCGTCATCAGAATTTCTAAAGGCGACATCAAGAAACTGCTCCAAAGAACTTCAATGGACGAAGCCCTACATCTGTCTACCGAGCACGCTAGTTCATTTACAAGAAGAGAATTGGTGCAAGAAACCTACACCAAAGGCGAGATCAGCGAGATGTTCACGGTTTACTTGGAGAGCATAAATGGGAAAAGCTCTCCATGGAAAAGAGTTTAGAAGAGGCCACAGACAAGCTTGATGAGATGAACTGGATGTTCAATGCAGACCAGGGATTACTCAAGAAGGTTCAGCGTCTTGAGCTGGAACTTGAAGATCTTCTCACAGCCGAGAACCATAGCCAGAAAAGATCAATATCGATCGGCGGAGTAACATCCACATCGATCGATACGGAGACCACACCATCTACCACTTACTCAAAACATGAGGTTGATGAGTCTCTTGGAGATATCTGGAAAGAATTGAAGAAAGCGAAGCTTCGTCTCAGCAGCAAACTCACCAAAACCTGTAAACCTATCTTCCACAACCTAGGGGATCTAAGCATCTGCATAGAAGAGATGAAGAGATCTATCCGCCTTATCAATGAAGCACATGCAGATATGAACCCGCTGCACCTTGCAATCCTTTTGGAGGATTGACTTCGTCTGGCGGTTGAGAGGAAAATTGCTGATATACACTTCTTAGTAGACAAAGAAGTGGAGGAACTCGCCTCTGAATAGATACTATGCAGCGGAGGCTGAGAAGTTCCAACGTCAACTTGATTATCAGGCTGCATCGATTGCATCGATCGGCGAGCTCAACCTCACATCGATCGATAGGCGATTGACTGAAATCGGCGGCCAGATGAAGCTCTTTGCAGAAGCTTCACGAGAATCTGCAGAAGCAAAATCGACCGATGAACAACCTATTGCATCGATCGGCGAGCTCAACCTCACATCGATCGATGGACTTCAACAGCCATCGACCAACATTTCAACAAAGGAATCGATCGATACCAGCTCCATCCACGACAAAATGATCCAACGCCTTGATTAAATGCAAGTGGAGCTCGGTGATCTTCAGAACATGCCTACAGGAAGTTAGGATGGCACGAGTTCAGCATTGAAGGTCATGAAGAAAGGATTCAAAGGATCACTGATGAGTTGATTGAGATAAAGAAAAGCGAACCAGAGAATATGAAGCCACAAGAAGCCTATTTGACGATGATTCGGCAAGAAGAAAGATCTGAGAGGATACTTGTTTCTCAACAAGTACCTGGACTTCATCTCAGTAGCTCATTCCATCCAAAGTCAAGCTAGATGACTATAATCAAAGCTGAGTGGGAGGCAACCCACTGTTAGGTAGTTTTCATTTTATTTTATCTTTAGGATTTTATTTTTCGTATTTGTTTTCTTTGCAGTTACAATTAGGCGATTGCCATTGAAATCGACCGACATGACACTGTCGATATCGATCGACATGAACCACACAGAAGCGATCGGCGAAGGCGACTCAACATCGATCGATGGACTTCAACAGCCATCGACCAACATTTCAACAAAGGAATCGTCGATACCAGCTCCATCCACGACAAAATGATCCAACGCCTTGATTAAATGCAAGTGGAGCTCGGTGATCTTCAGAACATGCCTACAGGAAGTTAGGATGGCACGAGTTCAGCATTGAAGGTCATGAAGAAAGGATTCAAAGGATCACTGATGAGTTGATTGAGATAAAGAAAAGCGAACCAGAGAATATGAAGCCACAAGAAGCCTATTTGTATGGTTCGTGAGAAGAAAGATCTGAGAGGATACTTGTTTCTCAACAAGTACCTGGACTTCATCTCAGTAGCTCATTCCATCCAAAGTCAAGCTAGATGACTATAATCAAAGCTGAGTGGGAGGCAACCCACTGTTAGGTAGTTTTCATTTTATTTTATCTTTAGGATTTTATTTTTCGTATTTGTTTTCTTTGCAGTTACAATTAGGCGATTGCCATTGAAATCGACCGACATGACACTGTCGATATCGATCGACATGAACCACACAGAAGCGATCGGCGAAGGCGACTCAACATCGATAGATACGCATCGCGTCGTATATCGTTTCAACTTTTTGATATCGGTGTACTTTATTATTGCCTATGCCTTCACTGGACTGGTTATACAGGGGACAGTGTATGATTTAAGTCTGGGGGATGATTACTGATGCTGTTTACCTTTTGATTTCATCCAAAAATGTTTTCAAAATGGTTTTTATTGAGTCAAGAAAGGGATAATGATAATCTAAATTTTTACTTTTTATCTAACCAATCTTTTAGGCACCATTCTTAGATTTGTTGATGCAGAGTGTACTATAGATGCTAAAGTTGATCACCTGTCAGCTATGACAACACTTTCATTGATTGTCTGGAGGAACCAAAGCTGATTTCCAACCTAACCTGACAATTCTTTGCTTGTCTTGGGGCTTGGTATACATGGGATCGGATGCTTCAAACAAGTCTGGAAGGTAAAAGCCTTGTGTAGATAGTTTTATCACCCTCTCTCTCTCATTTTCGAAATTAGATTTAATTTTTATAAGTTCTACAAAAAAAAAAATTGAAAATTATCTTAAATTTATGTTCTAGGATTAGTTAGTTATTAACTAGGAAGGAATTCGAACAGGGCTTGGCGGTTACCCCCCTCAAGACTTGATTCATAAGAATTCTATAGGTAAAGGGTTCGAACAGGGCTTGGTGGTTACCCCCTTCAAGACTTGCTTCGTAATGAATCCTAGGATATAGGTCAAAAAGAAGTGAACAGGACTTGGTGGCTGCAACCATTAAGGCTTGATTCATGGAAGCCTGTCCAATCTTGGTCAATGTCTTGCAAATGAAAGCAGACTTGACTAGGAGAGAAATAGTAGAGAGAGGATAGGAACTAATTTTTACGCAGGTCGGATACTTGTTTGAGCAACCTTGCATCCTGTGATCGATACTCCCAAGGTAAAGCCTGCACTTTTATTTTTATGTACAGAAATGAAATCAGTAGAGGGGTTAGTCAGACATGATTGCTAAGTTGTTGGCTAGATGATCAAGGTTGTTTAATTAGGATATTGCATAATGTGCTTCTGTGATTGACAGACTCTTAGATGTGGTTTGCAACAAAGTAGAGGTTATGATTCTAAGTTTGAATTTGATTTAGTCCTTGCTTTTCAAAACCTCTTTCATAAAGACTGCGTGTGTTTGCTTGAGGACAAGCAAAAGGTTAAGTCTGGGGATGTTTACTGATGCTGTTTACCTTTTGATTTCATCCAAAATGTTTTCAAAATGGTTTTATTGAGTCGAAAGGGATAATGATAATCTAAATTTTTACTTTTATCTAACCAATCTTTTAGGCACCATTCTTAGATTTGTTGATGCAGAATGTACTATAGATGCTAAAGTTGATCACCTTGTCAGCTATGACAACACTTTCATTGATTGTCTGGAGGAACCAAAGCTGATTTCCAACCTAACCTGACAATTCTTTGCTTGTCTTGGGGCTTGGTATACATGGGATCGGATGCTTCAAACAAGTCTGGAAGGTAAAAGCCTTGTGTAGATAGTTTTATCACCCTCTCTCTCTCATTTTCGAAATTAGATTTAATTTTTATAAGTTCTACAAAAAAAAAATTGAAAATTATCTTAAATTTATGTTCTAGGATTAGTTAGTTATTAACTAGGAAGGAATTCGAACAGGGCTTGGCGGTTACCCCCCTCAAGACTTGATTCATAAGAATTCTATAGGTAAAGGGTTCGAACAGGGCTTGGTGGTTACCCCCTTCAAGACTTGCTTCGCAATGAATCCTAGGATATAGGTCAAAAAGAAGTGAACAGGACTTGGTGGCTGCAACCATTAAGGCTTGATTCATGGAAGCCTGTCCAATCTTGGTCAATGTCTTGCAAATGAAAGCAGACTTGACTAGGAGAGAAATAGTAGAGAGAGGATAGGAACTAATTTTTACCTGCAGGTCCAGATACTTGTTTGAGCAACCTTGCATCATGTGATCGATACTCCCAAGGTAAAGCCTGCACTTTTATTTTTATGTACAGAAATGAAATCAGTAGAGGGGTTAGTCAGACATGATTGCTAAGTTGTTGGCTAGATGATCAAGGTTGTTTAATTAGGATATTGCATAATGTGCTTCTGTGATTGACAGACTCTTAGATGTGGTTTGCAACAAAGTAGAGGTTATGATTCTGAGTTTGAATTTGATTTAGTCCTTGCTTTTCAAAACCTCTTTCATAAAGACTGCCTGTGTGTTTGCTTGAGGACAAGCAAAAGATTAAGTCTGGGGGAGTTGATATACCATGGATTTTACCCATTTTTATCCCTGGTATATGAGTGTTTTTACTACTATTATCTATGTTTTGGAGTCTATTAGGTATATTTTCAGGTTCAGAAGCATTTTGGAGAAAAGTAATGTTTTAGGTGCCTTTTTGGAGCTTAAAGAAGAGTTCACCGGAGATCAAGACCAGAGGTCGACACCAGAGTTACACATCGATCGATGCACACTCTGTGCAATCGATTGACACACATTAGCCGAAGGACGATACATCGAGACTATAATCGATCGATGTACACCCTGTACTATCGATCGATACTGAGGCGGCAGAAAGACAAGTTGGACCTGGCCGAACTTGAAGCCCAAGATATCACATTTTACAAGAATGCCCCTCACGATTTTTTAACCTAATCAACTCATATATTTATATGCCTAAGTGTTTTGGCATTAGATAAAAGTCCTTTTCTACAATACAAGCTTTTTACACAATATACACAATACAAGTTTTATTCAAGTTCCTTCTATTTCTACTTATTTATTTTTAGTTCTTTATTTGTTAACAAAGGTTATAGAATTCTAGACCTAGAGGAGAGATCCAAAGATATTTGTGATTGGAACCTAAGTGTTCACCCTCTAATAGGTCTATGAATTTCTATTATTACCTTGTTGCTATAAACTACTTAGCCATGTCTGAGTAGATTCATTTGTTAGATTTAGGGTTTAAATAGGATATGAGGGATTAGCCCCAACCTATAATTGCTATAGTTGTGATATTTATTGTTAGGGTTGTTCACTAATGCTTTTTCTAGCTTAGCTACCCAAAACATGAACTTGGATTGCATTGTTCATTACATGCAATACCTGACAACATCCTAAACATGCTATGACCCTCTTGAGATATCGCAGCTGATCTAAGATCATGGTGAGCATTGTATCAACTTCAGCATAAAGCTTGCTTAGAGCCGTATCGATCGATACTCCTATAGAGTAATCGATCGGCGTAATAGAGGTGTATCGGTCGATATTCCTATCGAACCATCGATCGATACCATCGGCAGAGTAGCCGACCGCAACACCATTTAGCATCTAAGTAATAGATGGTCTAAATAATGCGAGAGCTGATGGATTCATTTAATAAGTGTTGAGCTCTGACATATCATGCAAGCAACTTGTTAGCCTTTATAGTATTTATAATCCTGAATTCCTGAATACTTACCCTCAATCTAACTACTTTTCTTTACTGTTTCAAAACCAAATCCTTTCAACTGAGTAATCTTATCCTTACTCAGCAAACCTGCACTTTACTTTAAACTATTTTCAACCTAGCATAGTCATTAAGATTGCATCTTATTTGTACACTAGCTCTCTGTGGATTCGATCCCTAAGTACTACAACTGAACCTGTTATTTGAGATAGTAAAGTCACTCCTTAGGGTAATTTGAGTGATATCATATGCCAAGTGGGGTTGTAGAAGAAGAATCCCCAAAGGTGAGAGAAGGAGTATCTGGTTCCATGTTATCAATCCCAAGACTCTTCACCATATCCAAGGAAATGACATTCACACTAGCACCACTATCAACAAGAGCATCATCCATAGCTAGTTTACCAAGGGAGCAAGACAAGGTGAACTTTCCTTGAGACTCAAGCTTAGGGAAGGACATTGGAGGGGTTTGTGGATCAATCTTCAGAATGGAGATGTCCAACAGCTCAGCCACTTCAGCCTGGTGGTCTAGAATATCCTTGATGAGCAACATCTGGACATGAGCTTCACGCATACCTGATATCTCTGGAAGCTTGACTCCAACATCACTAAGATCTTTCCTGAACTTTGAGATCACCTTCTTTTGAGCTTTGGTGAGAACTCTTTGGGGAAATGGGAGCTTATCTTATGGTGATAGCTCAAACTCAGTGTCTTCTTGCTTCACTTCTTTCAGCTTGTTGTCTGCTCTCTTCACAGTTGGTGTCTCAACTCTAGGATCAGCTTGCTGCAGACTCTGTACCTCAGCCATCTTGGCAGCATCCCTCAGAATATGTGCTTCAGCTGTGGCCACAACAAATCTCTCAACATCCCCAAACTCAGTGCCAAACATTTCAATCTCATCCTTCTCTTTCTCATGAGTGCACATCTCAATCGTTGAAGAAGTAGTAGAGAGGATGACATTGCAAGATTCCTTGGGATTTTTCTCTGGTTTTCCTGGTAGAGATCCCATTGGGCTCTTGGAGGATGAAGACATAGAAGCAACCTGGCTCTCCAAAGTTTTGAGATGAGAGGCAAGTTGCATGTACTTGTTGTTGAGGTCGGAATAGGTTCCATCAATCTTGGCATGGATGTTCTTGAACTCATCACCAATGTTCTTAACATTTCTTTCTTGAGCTTCTAAGAGTTTCTTGAACATGGACTCCATATTTGAACTTGGAGCCTGAGCTTGAGAAAAGCTTCCTTGGGGCTGAGTAGACTGGTTGGCTTGGTAACCTCCTTGTTGATTGTTGTAGTAAGGTCTTTGCTGGTAGTTGTTTTGGTATTGGAAGTTGGGCTCTTTCCTATACCATGTGCTATTAGCATTGATGAAGCATAGCTCCTCATGACCTTCTACACCATTAACCTGATTAGTCCCAGCAGGCTGTTTTTGTTGCTGGTTCCCAATGGAGTTAATATGCTCCTGCTTAGCCTTCTCTGCAATAATCTTGTCCAACTTCTCTTGGAGAGATTTCAGTGTCTTCCTTGTGTGATGATCATCTTCATCACTGCCTCTGTTGACCCTATCATGCTCCTCACTGTAGACTGAGTCACTCTTGGCCATGTTCTCCACCAGCTCCTCAGCATCCTGCTCAATTCTGCCCAAGAAGAACCCATTGTTGGATGTGTCTAATCTGCTCTTGAACTCTGGAAGAGCACCTATGTAGAAGGTACTAAGCAAACTCTCCTTGGTGAAGCCATGATGTGGGCATTGAGACCAATAGCCCTTGAACCTCTCCCATGCTTCACTAAAGCTCTCAAGGTTCTTACGCTGAATGCTATGAAAGCAATCATTAAGAACTAGTCCATTAGCTATCTTAACACCTTTAACAATAAATCTCTTTGGTAAAGAATGTTCAAAGCATTGAAGAGTTGGTTAAGGCATTTCATAGAACACCTTTCGGGCATGAAAGCATCTTCAGAGACTCCATTAGTCTTGGACAAGCTACAATAGCTATCAAATGTGTCCAAGTGATCAAGAGGATCCTCCACAGCAAGGCCATGAAACTTGTTGTTCTCAATCAAATTCAGCAGCCCTGATTTGATCTCAAAGTTGTTGTTCTTAACAGCTGGTGCTCTTATCCCCAACCTATGACCATGAATGTGAGGTTGATCATAGGCTCCAATGGCTCTAGCTTGGCGCTGTGGCTGTTGTGGCTGGCGCTGTGGTTTTATGTTGTCAGCTCTTGGACCATTGCCCCCTAGGGCATCACCATCTTGAGGCTGATTCTCCATATCAAACCCCAATCTCTGCAAGTGAGCCTGTTGCTCTTCTTCTCTTCTCTTTCTTGCAGTCTCCCTCTCAAGTGTAGCAATTTCTTCAACAGTGGGTGTCAAGTTTGATGCACCTCTGCTTCAAGTTATCATACACCTGAAATGCAAAGGGAAAAGAGCAAGGAGAAGCAATAACACAATAAAAGAAAAAAATGACTTAGTCTCAAGCAAATGACTAAGTCCCAATGTCAAAATCAACTTAGAACTTGGCAACGGCGCCAATTTGATGAAGGACTTTTCAAGGGTCCAAACAAATGTTGTAGTATACAAGATGTCAATCCAATCCTAAGTCATTTCAATGCAAAGGGAATGCAAGCCTATGCTTAATCTAAGTGCAACCATGATAAGAAGATGATTATGAACTAAGACAATATTTTAAATACAATAAAAGAGTGAACTTTCTTTCTCAATGAGGCAAAGGGATTCTTGGGACAAGGGAATTGACTTTGGGTGATCAAGCTTTAATCTAAGATGGCAAACATTCAATCAATCTAACACCTTAAGCCTAGACACAATCCTAAGCAAGCTCTATCTCTAGATGAATGCTCATTCACAAACATATCTCAAGCATCTAATCTCTTAGGTTGAATAATATGAAAGCAATCATTAAGAACTAGTCCATTAGCTATCTTAACACCTTTAACAATAAATCTCTTTGGTAAAGAATGTTCAAAGCATTGAAGAGTTGGTTAAGGCATTTCATAGAACACCTTTCGGGCATGAAATGCCTATAGCTCTATTTTGAAGAGGCCAACTCCAAAATAGCAAGAAGAACACTCTACAAGCATGGATCGAGAAGGATCTACCCTAGAACATCTTAGATCTACACCTAATCACCCTTAGTCTCCCAAGCCCATGAACCCTAGATAGATCTACTCACTAATAGCCATGGAAAACCTCAAAATCAATGATGATTCAAGGCTAAACATGATAGAGAAGAAGATAATCTAATGAACACAAAAGAAATGAGATGAAAAGGATCAAAGATCCAAGCTTTCTTCAAGATCTAAATGTGTTTTTTGAGAGAAAAGAAGTTGTTCTCCTCAAGGAGATTACATAAGTATTTATACTAGGTTTAGAAAACCTAGGAACATCATTAAAAATTACTAAAAAGTCCTTGGGGTCAATTAGGCTTTAGCCAATGGGAAACCAGCCTGATTTTCGGTCAGGGGTTGAGCAAATGACCCAACCCGGTCCAACCAACCCGGTCCAGCCCTGTTCTGGTCGTCCTGCGTTCCGACCGGGTTGCTCATCCAGGACAGCCCTACCCGGTCGTCCTGACTTGTCCATCTCGACCTTCTCCCGACTGGGTAGCTCATCCCGGTCCAGCTTCCCCGGCCTGGCCTCATCCAGCTCTCTTCTGACCGGGTGGCTGTACCCGGACCAGTCTTCCCGGCCAGCTTGATGTCCTTCTAGTAAACTGATCATAACTCCTCTAATACAACTTTAAAAGACTTGAAACCACTTCCATTGGAAAGCTAACTCAATTTGCTGTGCTTCCACAAAATCTTAGCAACAGAAGACATCTCTAAGGCCTCCGTCTATGCTCATCTTTGTCTTGATCAAATCATGGATTGACTTCTCTTTCCATGGCCAAACTTGATTCTTGTTGGGGTCAAAATCGGTCACGACGGAATCGATACCCGAAAATCCTCGGAAAAACAAAATCTCGGTCAAAACCTCAAAAAACCAAGAAAACGAATAACCGAAATGGATCACCCGACGAGCACGGGTCTGCTCGCCGGCGAGCATGACCGTTGCATGGGTCAGCTCCCCCGGCGAGCTCGACCATAGTAAGGGACAGATCGCCGGCGAGCTCGACCATGACATGGGTCAGCTCGCCCGGCGAGCTCGACCATGACATGGGTCAGCTCGCCCGGCGAGCTCGACCATGACATGGGTCAGCTCGCCCGGCGAGCTCGACCATGACATGGGTCAGCTCGCCCGGCGAGCTCGACCATAGTAAGGGACAGATCGCCGGCGAGCTCGACCATGACATGGGTCAGCTCGCCCGGCGAGCTCGACCATGACATGGGTCAGCTCGCCCGGCGAGCTCGACCATGACATGGGTCAGCTCGCCCGGCGAGCTCGACCATGACATGGGTCAGCTCGCCCGGCGAGCTCGACCATGACATGGGTCAGCTCGCCCGGCGAGCTCGACCATGACATGGGTCAGCTCGCCCGGCGAGCTCGACCATGACATGGGTCAGCTCGCCCGGCGAGCTCGACCATGACATGGGTCAGCTCGCCCGGCGAGCTCGACCATGACATGGGTCAGCTCGCCCGGCGAGCTCGACCATGACATGGGTCAGCTCGCCCGGCGAGCTCGACCATGACATGGGTCAGCTCGCCCGGCGAGCTCGACCATGACATGGGTCAGCTCGCCCGGCGAGCTCGACCATGACATGGGTCAGCTCGCCCGGCGAGCTCGACCATAGTAAGGGACAGATCGCCGGCGAGCTCGACCATGACATGGGTCAGCTCGCCCGGCGAGCTCGACCATGACATGGGTCAGCTCGCCCGGCGAGCTCGACCATGACATGGGTCAGCTCGCCCGGCGAGCTCGACCATGACATGGGTCAGCTCGCCCGGCGAGCTCGACCATGACATGGGTCAGCTCGCCCGGCGAGCTCGACCATGACATGGGTCAGCTCGCCCGGCGAGCTCGACCATAGTAAGGGACAGATCGCCGGCGAGCTCGACCATGACATGGGTCAGCTCGCCCGGCGAGTCAACCCCGTCATGGGACAGCTCGCTAGGCGAGCTCGGCCAAGGCACAGGAGAGCTCGCCCAGCAAGCACAACCAACCTTTCGGCGATTATTCCTGAACCCAGTTTTATCCCGTGACCATGCGTCCTCGTCCAAAATTTCCGTAACTCGATCCTCAGGTCCACGGATATAACATCGACGTTCCGTCTAGAAATATCTTCATAAGCTTCCGGGAAATTGGGAAGGTTAGGTCTCTCAAACATTTTTCCACTCTTCGTGATAGGACGGGTTATGATTAATTCAACATCAACCACCTCGGCTGTACGAAGAGACGAGATTCCGTTAGAAGGATCGTACCTATGCCAACGGACACTTCGGGAGTAAAAACGCTAAAATCTCAATACGGCCCAAAGAGGGTCCGAATTGCGGACGACGGCCCACATACGATCCTAAGAGACTTGAGCCCAAAGATTAGGATGACGGTTTATCTCATTCACGGAAAGAGATAAATGTCAAGTTTCCGCGAAGATAAATGTTAAATTTTCGCGAAGATAAATGTTAAGTTTCCGAAGATAATTATGAAGGAAATATGGAAAAGCCCGACTTGCGACGAATCCGGCCCGAAAAGAGAGGCAAACCGACCTAGAGGAAGTATATAAGGAGAGCTTGAGGCGAGAAGCAGGAGAGAGCTTTCTCAGAGCAAACTTAGCACTTAGAGCAAATTAGGCATTTTCCGTTTTTACTATCGAGCTGCGACTCAACTAGGTTAGAACTTTGGTTGCTAGACTAGCAAACTTGCCGACGGCCCTCGTAGCCAAGGCTCTCACCTGTTGTTCACGCTCAAACGCGGATTCGGAAATAAGATCCTTTTGCTCTCATCCACCACCATCGTCACGTAGTTCAGATTACTCCCCTCTTTCTAGCGCCAAACTATTAGGGATTTTGTGTAGGATCTTCTAGAGTAGTACGGAACGGCATACAAGCTAGAGTTGTATGGGAGATTTGCGAGCTATTTGAGATAAAAAGACTTAAAGAGACGTTTTATTGATCTTTTGAGCAGGGACTACAACAGATTGGTGTATAAACCCTAGTTCTAGCGGCCTAACCCAAGTCTCTAAGTCTTGAAGTGTCAATCCTTTGCTTTAGGGTTCAGGTTCCCTTTATATAGTCGTTCCAGGGCTGTTAGGCGTCAGTTTCAAGGAGTAGAAAGCTTCCATATCCGGAAATATGGAAGGTTCTCTCTATCGGAAGTTTTCCATTTTCCCTCGGAACGGGTCCGATGCAGGGGTCGGACCCGGGTGCCGTCTCTAGCAGAAACTTGGAGGCCAGGGTCTGGAGAAATCTAATACCTGAGTATTTTTCCCAACATTGCCCGGAGTTGGGTGTCTCCAAGGTGGGCATTGGCCGGACTCGAGTTCGGAAACGACGCTTCTTGTTGCTAACCGTATTGAGGGCTTGGTTCTCATCTCGAAGAGAGAGATTCTCGGCCTCGAGCTGATTGAGCTTCTCCCCGCTTTGCTCCAGTCGTTTGGAGTGTTCATCCAGCTTGTCCTTCATACCCACGACTTCCGAGAGGATCTCGGGGGTTCTCTGCGGCGTCTTCCCGAGCTCTGTGTAGCTCGGTTACCTGGCTTTGCAGGCTGTCTAGTTGCCTCTGAAGCTCGGCTTCTCTCAGGGTGGATTCCGGTAACTCGCCGTGCTCATCCTCCGCCATCGTCACGTAGTTTAGATTACTCCCCTCCTTCTAGTGCCAAACTGTTAGGGAATTTTTGTGTAGGGTCTTTGTGAGTACTGCGGAACAATGGACAAACAAGAGTTGTTTGAGAGTATTAGAGAGAAATAGACTTGAAGAGACGTTTTATTGATCGTTTTAGTAGGTACTACAATAAATTGGTGTATAAACCCTATTTCTAGCCTAACCCTAGTCTGTAAGTCTTGAAGTGTCAATCCCTTGTTTTAGGGTTTAGGTTCCCTTTATATAGTCGTTCCAGGGCTGTTAGGCCAGTTTCAAGGAGTAGAAAGCTTCCATATCCGGAAATATGGAAGGTTCTCTCTATCGGAAGTTTTCCATTTTTCCAGGAGGAAGGGTCCGATGCAGGGTCGGACCGGTGCCGTCTCTAGCAGAAACTTGGAGGCCAGGGTCTGGAGAAATCTAATACCTGAGTATTTTTCCCAACATTGCCCGGAGTTGGGTGTCTCCAAGGTGGGCATTGGCGGACTCGAAGTTCGAAACGACGCTTCTTGTTGCTAACCGTATTGAGGGCTTGGTTCTCATCTCGAGAGAGATTCTCGACCTCGAGCTGATTGAGCTTCTCCCGCTTTGCTCCAGTCGTTTGGAGTGTTCATCCAGCTTGTCCTTCATACCCACGACTTCCGAGAGGATCTCGGGGTTCTCTGGCGTCTTCGAGCTCTGTGTAGCTCGGTTACCTGGCTTTGCAGGCTGTCTAGTTGCCTCTGAAGCTCGGCTTCTCTCAGGGTGGATTCCGGTAACTCGCCGTGCTCATCCTCCGCCATCGTCACGTAGTTTAGATTACTCCCCTCCTTCTAGTGCCAAACTGTTAGGGAATTTTTGTGTAGGGTCTTTGTGAGTACTGCGGAACAATGGACAAACAAGAGTTGTTTGAGAGTATTAGAGAGAAATAGACTTGAAGAGACGTTTTATTGATCGTTTTAGTAGGTACTACAATAAATTGGTGTATAAACCCTATTTCTAGCCGCCTAACCCTAGTCTGTAAGTCTTGAAGTGTCAATCCCTTGTTTTAGGGTTTAGGTTCCCTTTATATAGTCGTCTTAGGTCGCTGGGAGTCGGTTTCATGGAGTAGAAAGCTTCCATATCCGGAAATATGAAAGGTTCTCTCTATCAGAAGTTTTCCATTTTTCCAGGAGGAAGGGTCCGATGCAGGGGTCGGACCCGGGTGCCGTCTCTAGCAAGAACCTAGAGGCCGGTGTCCAGCCCGGGGTCTGGAGAAATCTAATACCTGAGTATTTTTCCCCAACAACTCCAACACCTGATAAAGACATATGAATGCAATATGGACCCTAAAGATGCCTAATTCCTAATCTACATGATCATTATGTTCCAAATATGATGGTTAAAATAATGCAAATTCACAAGATATCAGGTATCAGATACAGGATCTCCATCACTGACCTATGCGACATCTACGGGTTCGAGGACTCCACAGACACGGACAGCACAGTTCCTGACTTCCCTGGACTACCTGTGTTTTGGGGGATACTTGGTACTGGCTACTGGAACTCTGGCTCAGCCACCCAGACGGACATCCGTAACCCCACTCAAGCTACTTCGTGAGGGTCCTTGCCAACACCGTGTTGTGCAGGATGAAGCCCAACAAGGTGAGGATGCAGGAGCTCACACTGCTTTACTGGCCAGTGAATGGCTTGGTTGACCTGAGTCAGCTTGAGGAGAACGGAGAGGTAGTGCAACCTAACCTGGGAGCCGTCTTTTCTGAGCATCTGGTGGGGCTGAAGATGAAGCCCATCAAGGGAACAGGCAGGAAGAAGGAGACGGTAGAGAGCTTGCTGACGCCGATCTTCAGCTTCTTGGCATCCATCTTGATGAGGGCACAGTCAACCGCTCTCTACTTTTCTTAGACGAGGCGCACTTAATGAGCTTCGGATGGCTTAGGATAGCTGTCTCTGGAGTTTTAGGAGGGAGGACCAGATACATCTGCTGCAGCTGCCACATAGGAGCACCACAGACTTTGCCGGGCAGATTGATAGGCTCAGGTTCCAGCCTGACCACCATCTTCTCCGCATTCGCCAGACATACCGCGCAAACCTCCAGGAGTCCGCCGAGCCATTGCCACTCAGGGCCCGCTAGAGGCACCACTCCCCGACTTCCCGATCATACCGGACATCCCGATGCACGATCATGGAGACTTTCAGCGGGTAGTCGTGGACGCTCTTCAGGCCATCTGGGCTAGAGTGTCGAGGTATCGTTGCTCGAGCAGGAGAAGCATCAGAGCCAGGTCACCATCAGCAGCAAGACCATCTCGCCAGCGCCAGGATGACTCGTCAGAGGACGTCGACGAGACCAGCGAGGGCACTGATTAGTCCTCACATTTCTATCCCTTATCTTCATGCACTATTTAATTATGTTTTCGGATTTTTAGGATTTATGCGTTAGACTCTTTATTTTTATGTTTTATGATTTGAGACTGTTTGCTTGCTTGTCGTGTGTTTGGATTGGCTAATAGGGCTAACATCATTGACACATCAGATGATTTTGACCCTTCCCACATGATGCAGAATTTCATGTCTAAGCGACATCGATCGATACCAAGGTGTCGGTATCGATCGACGCACGAGACAGAAAGGTACGATAACTTTAACTTAACATCTCAATATCTAACTATTACTTTTGTTCTTTTATAACTAATCTTTGACTGATTACACTAGGACAGTGTAATTTAAGTCTGGGGGAGGTAGTTACTAACGTTATGTTTTAATAAACTTTCATGGATTACTATTTTAGAAAATAAAAAATAAATATTTCATTTGCTTAAAATAAAATTATTTATTTTCAGAAGGGGATGATGAACCTTTTTCAAATTCCTACTTGCTATCTAACCACTCTCTAACCTCCAACCTAATTTGACTTTATCCGCTTGTCTTGGGGCTTGGTATACATTGGATCGGGTTCCTCCTGCAAGTCTGAAAGGTAAAAAGTCTGTGTGTTTATGGTTCCCTTCTCTCTCTCTCTCTCTTCGACATCCATAGAGTTCCCTAGTGAGATGATTTCCTGGAAGATGCAGAGGGGTAGGAGTGTCTCATGTGACCCCATTATTCAAATTTGGAAGGGAATGATCACACACTATTGGAAAGCGATGGGTAGGTACATTACTGATGACCCCTTATTCGCCTACACTTTGTTCAATTGGGAAGTTATGTACTTTAAATGTCAACAAGATGTGCGAAGATCGCCAGATCGGCATCAACGTACATTAGGGTTGAACCTATAAGGATTCAGAGAATAGGGAAGAGAGAGAGAGAGAGAGAGAGAGAGAGAGAGAGAGAGAGAGAGAGAGAGAGAGAGAGAGAGAGAGAGAGAGAGAGAGAGAGAGAGAGAGAGAGAGAGAGAGAGAGAGAGAGAGAGAGAGAGAGAAGACTACATGTTGGTTCAGAAACTTGCTTGAGTAAGAATCCATGTGTCCCTTGATCGCTACTCCCAAGGTAGAGCCTACACATTTTTTTATGCAAGAAATGAGGTTTGTGATCTAGTTGTAGACAATCTAATTGGTTGTATCCAAAGTTTGAGTTCAATAACAATAAATATTCATAAACCCTTAATAACCCAAATAAGTTGCATACTTGTCGGACCTGAGATATACCTGAATCTAACTGCTTCCCATCTGGTAACAACCTCAAATCAAACCAATCGAACAACCGTTGTTCACCAATTCATTTACTTCTTAAAACTTATTCATCTAGCTTTATCTCAAAACTACAAATCTATTGTGTAAACCTAGAGTCTTTGTAGATTCGATCCCTAAGTGCTACAACTGAACCTCTTTTGAGAGAGTAATGTCACTCCTTGGGATACTTTGAGTGATATCAACTCCTCACTCTTTGTTGTTTACAGGTGACCAGTAGTGCTTGTAGAGTTCATGGGAAGTTAGGCGGCTGGTGTAGTATTTTGCATCTTTTGCTTGCGGCGTTTTAGACTATAAGTATGTAACATTTGCTCTCTTGGCATGCCACTACGTGTATAATATTTTGTGTGTTGCGAACCGAATATGAGATAAAATAAATAAAGCGATGTTTTATGTAAATGCCTTGTTGTATCGATCGATATGATGAAAGGTCTACTATCAGTATTCATAAAGGATAATCAATCGTTATTGGTATATGAAAGTTGAGATTCGAGATCTAGTTGTAGACAATCTAATTGGTTGTATCCAAAGTTTGAGTTCAATAACAATAAATATTCATAAACCCTTAATAACCCAAATAAGTTGCATACTTGTCGGACCTGAGATATACCTGAATCTAACTGCTTCCCATCTGGTAACAACCTCAAATCAAACCAATCGAACAACCGTTGTTCACCAATTCATTTACTTCTTAAAACTTATTCATCTAGCTTTATCTCAAAACTACAAATCTATTGTGTAAACCTAGAGTCTTTGTAGATTCGATCCCTAAGTGCTACAACTGAACCTCTTTTGAGAGAGTAATGTCACTCCTTGGGATACTTTGAGTGATATCAACTCCTCACTCTTTGTTGTTTACAGGTGACCAGTAGTGCTTGTAGAGTTCATGGGAAGTTAGGCGGCTGGTGTAGTATTTTGCATCTTTTGCTTGCGGCGTTTTAGACTATAAGTATGTAACATTTGCTCTCTTGGCATGCCACTACGTGTATAATATTTTGTGTGTTGCGAACCGAATATGAGATAAAATAAATAAAGCGATGTTTTATGTAAATGCCTTGTTGTATCGATCGATATGATGAAAGGTCTACTATCAGTATTCATAAAGGATAATCAATCGTTATTGGTATATGAAAGTTGAGATTCGAGATCTAGTTGTAGACAATCTAATTGGTTGTATCCAAAGTTTGAGTTCAATAACAATAAATATTCATAAACCCTTAATAACCCAAATAAGTTGCATACTTGTCGGACCTGAGATATACCTGAATCTAACTGCTTCCCATCTGGTAACAACCTCAAATCAAACCAATCGAACAACCGTTGTTCACCAATTCATTTACTTCTTAAAACTTATTCATCTAGCTTTATCTCAAAACTACAAATCTATTGTGTAAACCTAGAGTCTTTGTAGATTCGATCCCTAAGTGCTACAACTGAACCTCTTTTGAGAGAGTAATGTCACTCCTTGGGATACTTTGAGTGATATCAACTCCTCACTCTTTGTTGTTTACAGGTGACCAGTAGTGCTTGTAGAGTTCATGGGAAGTTAGGCGGCTGGTGTAGTATTTTGCATCTTTTGCTTGCGGCGTTTTAGACTATAAGTATGTAACATTTGCTCTCTTGGCATGCCACTACGTGTATAATATTTTGTGTGTTGCGAACCGAATATGAGATAAAATAAATAAAGCGATGTTTTATGTAAATGCCTTGTTGTATCGATCGATATGATGAAAGGTCTACTATCAGTATTCATAAAGGATAATCAATCGTTATTGGTATATGAAAGTTGAGATTCGAGATCTAGTTGTAGACAATCTAATTGGTTGTATCCAAAGTTTGAGTTCAATAACAATAAATATTCATAAACCCTTAATAACCCAAATAAGTTGCATACTTGTCAGACCTGAGATATACCTGAATCTAACTGCTTCCCATCTGGTAACAACCTCAAATCAAACCAATCGAACAACTTCGTTGTTCACCAATTCATTTACTTCTTAAAACTTATTCATCTAGCTTTATCTCGAAAACTACAAATCTATTGTGTAAACCTAGAGTCTTTGTAGATTCGATCCCTAAGTGCTACAACTGAACCTCTTTTGAGAGAGTAATGTCACTCCTTGGGATACTTTGAGTGATATCAACTCCTCACTCTTTGTTGTTTACAGGTGACCAGTAGTGCTTGTAGAGTTCGCGGGAAGTTAGGCCGGCTGGTGTAGTATTTTGCATCTTTTTGCTTGCGACGTTTTTAGACTATAAGTATGTAACATTTGCTCTCTTGGCATGCCACTACGTGTATAATATTTTGTGTGTTGCGAACCGAATATGAGATAAAATAAATAAAGCGATGTTTTATGTAAATGCCTTGTTGTATCTGATATTAGCTTGTCCAAGCTAACACCTTGTCGGATTGGGGTACAGGTTGAGAAGTCATGGATTTTACCTACTTTTAACCATGATTTATATATGCTTTTGGAATCATCTATATGCATTTGGAGTATTTTTAGAGCTTTTACAGGTTCAGATACTCATGGAAGTAAAATGACTATTTTGGAGAATTTTGGAACTAATGTGAGAGCTTTGCTAAAATAGAGAAGCGGTCGATGCTTGAAGAGTCTTACAGACCGACGGTCACCCATAATAAAAGATCGATGTGCATTCCTTGCCATCGATCGACGGCTAAGTCATCCGAGAGTTAATGTCAAATTAGAAGGTTTCAAGTTTCACAAAGTTCCATTAATTACATCCTAAGTCCCTGGCCGATTGTTCTCAACTGATATTAAAGAGTTTTGCCTTAGTAAGATCTCTTTCCCTAATTTCAAGATCATACATATTCCAAGGACACAAAATACAATGGCGGACAAGCTTGCACGTGGTGCTAGGAGTTCTCCTTCAGCTTTGTTATATGTTGATTCTACCTCCGGTTTGGCTCTCCGATCCGGTGGCTTCTTAGTAGAGTAGTTTCTTTGTTTTCAAAAAAAAAAAGTCTCTGGCCGCCTGTTAGGCTAAATTATTAGGGTTTTGTACTACTTTAGAGGCAGACTTGCCTAGAGACCTCTAAGACCTAGTTTTGAGAGAAGCAATCTTACTACCTTGGAGAGGGAGCTTAGGATTGGGGAGAGAGATCTGAACTTCATAACAGAGAAGATCTTAAATTCCCTTGCTTTCATTACTCTATTAAGTGTTTTTCTTGCTTTTCATTTATTAAGTATTATTCAGACTATCATAACCATGTTTCTTATGAATATGTCTGAGTAGTCTTATTGTTAGATTTAGGTTTCTCATATGGTTGATTATGTATTGCTAACATGAACTGTTGTTAGGGTGATTAAAATATAGTTCTTCGTCTAGTTGCTCTTAATGCTAATGTTTAGGTTTGATCACCCTTAACTTAGATCTTAGGATTGATTTGGATAAATGATAACTTGACCAAATACCTGAAACTAAACTAGTATGATCTAATCAAACTAGACACACACGAAAGTTGTTCTAGTAAGATTAGAGAACCTATCAAACCCAATCTTAAAGCTCGCTAGAAGCGATATCGATCGACACAATGATTGTTGTATCGATCGATATGATGAAAGGTCTACTATCAGTATTCATAAAGGATAATCAATCGTTATTGGTATATGAAAGTTGAGATTCGAGATCTAGTTGTAGACAATCTAATTGGTTGTATCCAAAGTTTGAGTTCAATAACAATAAATATTCATAAACCCTTAATAACCCAAATAAGTTGCATACTTGTCAGACCTGAGATATACCTGAATCTAACTGCTTCCCATCTGGTAACAACCTCAAATCAAACCAATCGAACAACTTCGTTGTTCACCAATTCATTTACTTCTTAAAACTTATTCATCTAGCTTTATCTCGAAAACTACAAATCTATTGTGTAAACCTAGAGTCTTTGTAGATTCGATCCCTAAGTGCTACAACTGAACCTCTTTTTGAGAGAGTAATGTCACTCCTTGGGATACTTTGAGTGATATCAACTCCTCACTCTTTGTTGTTTACAGGTGACCAGTAGTGCTTGTAGAGTTCGCGGGAAGTTAGGCCGGCTGGTGTAGTATTTTGCATCTTTTTGCTTGCGACGTTTTTAGACTATAAGTATGTAACATTTGCTCTCTTGGCATGCCACTACGTGTATAATATTTTGTGTGTTGCGAACCGAATATGAGATAAAATAAATAAAGCGATGTTTTATGTAAATGCCTTGTTGTATCTGATATTAGCTTGTCCAAGCTAACACACTGTCAGATTGGGGTACAGGTTGAGAAGTCTTAAGCCTTGATTTGACGGGACGTGTTACTGGTCGAACTGGCCTAGTCACGAATTGCACCCTTTGTGACCTTGGCCGGAACGCCCCTAGCCCGTCAAGTAGGGCTCCAAAACCCAGGTAGAAAGTGTGTCCACCGATCATGTTCTTGTTTGATTGTTGGCCGGTGGTTCGACCTATACCTAGAACGGTTCGGGGGTGTTACAGAGGTGGTATCAGGGCTAGGATGCATCATGTTTTCTATTCTTGCGTGTTATCAGAGGTGGTATCAGAGCATGGTTTCATCTATGCTTCTGGAACTCATGATTTAATCGGTTTCCAAATATTTTATCGAGTCAAAAAGAGTCACAAAAGGCTATGTTAGGAATATGTCGTTTTAGGAATTAGGATTAGACAGTGGAATCTAGAATTGCTAGGTTGCTGGTTAGGAATGCTAGGGATTTGATAGAATTGTTAGGTTTCTGGTTAGCATTATTAGGTTGTTGTTAGTATTTGTTGGGTTAGTTTTTGACTAACTTGCGTGTGAAGTGTTCTTCTGAGTTGCTGCTTGTATATGTGTTCGTTGATCGGAACTTTAAGGATGGAAACCTTAAAGTGAAAAGAGTTGAAGGCCAAAAACCCAAACCCAAAGAGAAAGAGTAAAGATAGGTTCAGAGGACTTGACAGTAGTATGGACTGGATAAATGGAGGAACAAGAATTAGTTGGGAAAAGACTTCATCAGTATCTGGGAAAGGACAGATCGAGGAAATGGTTGGAGTAAACAGAGGCGCAGATGGACAAGATTGTTTCATGAGAAATGAGTGTTGTGGCAGAATAAAAGAAAGAGGACAACTCCGTGATCATTCAAGCAAAGAGAAAGATGATTGTGTCTAGTTTGAGGAACAAACTAAAGGGACAGTGGCAAGCAAAGTAAAGCGATATGGAGACAAGTTGAGAATGAGTGAAGCATGAGAAATCAAGAAGTGTAGAAAAGAAAGGATTCAAGACTAAGGGAAATGCTATGGAAGGTATCGAGATAGAGCGAGTTCAGAATCAGAAATCTGGATGAAGACCGAAGAAATCGAAAGGAAGCCATCAAGGCGAACCGATAAAGAAACACATCAAGTGATCAAGACCACAAGGCGAAGTGATCCAAGGAGAATTTGACATCCAGAGGGAGCATGTCGTGAAGCTGAGCAGTTGCACACATAAGAATTTGAGGACGAATTCTATTAAGGGGGGGAGAATGTAATAACACTCCCGAAGGGGTAAAATTGTCGAGATCGACAAAGTCAGAATTTGGAGCCAAGCTTTTGGGAATCTAAAGATCTTTAGGAATGTTGAAGATCCATCACAAAATATTGGACATGGTTCAGAGAAAATAGAAGATTGGCCAAGCGTCAACATAGTGATCAAATAGGGTCGATCGAGAAAATTCGAAGAACGAGGTGGTCGAAGAATTGATTGTGAATGAACCATAAGCTGCTCGATTATGTTAGAAAATGTCTTTAGATTGATCAGACGGACATTTTGGAAGAATCACGTTTTTAGAAGCACGATGTTTTAGAAGTTCGACGTTTTTAAAGCCCGACGTTTCTTAACCACGAAGTTTTCCCGGAAAAATTTTGAATCAGTAAAATATGATTTTGGAGACATAATAAATCTGAAGCAGGACGGGAAGCAAGCACGACGGGAAGCAAGCACGACGGGATCAAAGCACGACGGGAAGCAAGCACGACGGGAAAATTTACTGATTCTTCCTGATTCAAAATTTTTAATATAATCGCAGAAAATCTTTTATTGGACATAACTTGGCTTCTCGGTGGAGTATCAGTCTTTGGAACTCGGATACACTCTGAATCAACCACTTTCTTTCTCTCTCTAGTCATATTGACTTGCTTCCCATCTGAATTGATCTTCACTTGATTGACCTTCCTTTGGAAAGAACCTTCCCTAGACGCTGACTCGACATCAGTAGAGAAACTGACCTCGGAAAATCTTGCTTTCTTTTTAGCTCTCTCTCACGTTTTTAAGGTGCTTAGGAAAGCTCTCTCTCTATCAAAAAAGTGGAGGTGCTGTCCAAGATAAGTTCAGTTCCGTGGGTTCAGTTCAGTCGAGGTCACGGTTCGATACTCTACCGTAAACTCCGAAGAACTGTCCAGAAGCTAAAGAAGGTTCTGCTCGAGTTGAGTTCAGTCCAGACCAGTTTAAGGGGAGGTTCTCTCCAAGCCAAGATCAGTCCAGTCCAGTCCATTCAAGACGTCAAGGTTTGGTTTGGCCAAGTCCTCTCCGATCAACCAGCTGCTTATTGGCATAGAACACTGTGAGTTGGTTTGTTTGAATTCCACTTGGAATTTAGGGAAGTTATGTGAGTTGGTTTTGTTTGAGTTCCACTTGGAACTTAGGTTAGATCGAGTCGCATATAGATTAGAATGATCTCACTATTGCATGATAGAGTCCTTAGGGTTATTTTTATTAAACCGGACTCAGCTTAGCACGGGATAGGTTGAGATGAATTGAACTAAGACTGAGTTAATAACGTTACTATGACTAGGGCTAGGATGCATCATGTTTTCTATTCTTGCATGTTGATATCATTGAGTGCAGGTTCCCCTTATCTTTAAAGATAGTTTCATAGCAGGAGTCTAAATTATTTGGGTAACGGTTTGTTGAGTTGATTGCTTGTTAGATTAAATGCTTGCCTGATTAATTAATCTTGTTGATTGAGGTTAGTCAGCTCTTGGTAACGGAGTGACTAACTAGTTGAGTTATTATTATTATTGTTTAGTATTTTAGGTGGTGGTATTAGTGGTCTTAGGCCATATAGTCCAGACTACTCGTACTAGTAGTTAGCGTCGTAGATTCTTAAATGTTATTAGGAAAGTGTGTCGAGTGTAATGCCGACAGCAGGTGTGTAACCCGCCCATGCTAGGCTTGTTTAGGGGTTGATTAGTATTTCCTCGCCCTTGTATCCATCGGGTTCAAGGAAATCCCTTATTCGCTGGATCGGGAAGACTTAGAGAGACGAGATCATGGCCTAGGGCTGAGTGATTACATGACGATGTAATGTGGCAGTGACCCGATGGACTGTGGGCTGTCGCGCGATGACCCGAATGACTGTGGGCCGCGCTGGCCTTTGTGGTAAGGATATAGGATATTGCCGATAGAGAGTATGAACACGAAGTCACCATTCCCCGGGTTAGAGTGTTCTGTCTAGTTAGAGTCGAGTTGTAGTTAGTTAGTATCTTATTTTGTGTTTGTGGTTGATTGATTTGCTTACAGGTTTCTAACATTGAGATCTAATTCTGAATTTGGTATCAGATTAGGTTTGGTGTCTCTTTGATAATTTTGTATTGGTTGTTGACTTGTTTTTATGCAGGTTCCCGTTACTTGAAATTAGATCATGATAGGAGGCCAAGTCTAACTTAGTAACAGTTTGTTGAGCCTTAGGTTAGATTGTTTACTATGGTTAGATTGATTGTTATTTTGGGTTGTATGGGTTAGTTTTACCACATAATTCTGAAAATCTAATTAAGAAACTACCACGAAATTGTCAAAATGTCTATTTATTTCCCTATCCATGACCTGTTGGATGACCATTCGAGAAAACTTAATAGATTGTAAAATATCTTTTGAAATAGAAGAAATTTATCAACTAAGAAAACAGAAGAAGGAATAAAATAAAATCTTAGAAACGAAGACTAACATGACACATGTAGATTAATAAGAAAAATTTGCAGATATTTGTATACACATCTTGTGGTTTATTTGTTACTCTTTTTCTTACATCGAAGATATTTTCAACGAATTACTTACGGATAACCTTTTGTTTGTTTTTGTTAAGTCTCTCTCTTTTAATCTTGTATTTGCACTCCCTTGGGAAAAAAATCAAAAACACAAATGTTTATCTCACTACTCCAATCCGAAATAACATGTATAGGGTTGGGGTTAACCACGAAATTGTCAAAATGTCCATTAATTTCCCTATCCATTACTTATGTGATGATGACCTGTTGGATGACCATTTGAGAACACTTAATAGATGATAAAATATCTTTTAAAATAGAAACTTATCAACTAAGAAACAGAAGAAACAACAAAATAAAATCTTAGAAACGAAGACTAACATGACACACGTAGTTTAATAAGAAAAATTTGCAGATATTTGTGTACACATCTTGTGGTTTATTTGTTACTCTTTTTCTTACATCGTAGATATATTTCAACGAATTACTTACTGATAACCTTTTGTTTGTTTTTGTGAAGTTTCTCTCTCGTTTAATCTTGATTTGCACTCACTTGGGAAAAAAATCAAAAACAGAAATGTTTAATGTACTACTCCAATCCGAAATGACAGTTATACTCAATGAGGGGTTAACAAGCTATTCACTAAAGAATTCTAAACTGAATTTTTATATGTACAACAATGGTGTCTCTTCTCTCGCGTATATCTCCTTCTCTCTATTATAATAATGATGATAACCAAGAAAGAATAATGAGCTGTGCAACTTAATTAGTACTCAACGTCTAAGCTCAACCACATACTCTATTCCACATCCAATATATACAAACCTTAATGAATCTTCTAATCTTATTACTTCTTAAGAGTTTTTGGTTACTTAGCTGTTATAACAACATACAAGAAATTTATCAAAATCAGAATACAATTTTTTTTAGAAAAATTATGTATATGTTGTATAATATTTGTGAGAGCATAACATAACTGTAAATGTATTTTTCATTTCGTCTTAAGAATAACTTTTTACAAGTGTAAACAATGTACATATGAAATAAATAAAAAGGTAAAAGTTTACCTTATGCACAAACTTAAGATTAAATACACTTCTACCGAATTAATAAAACTAGATATAATATTTCTCATATAATTACTTCTCATCTAAATTTTGAATATTCTTTTTAAAACTAAAAATTTCACCTCTTTTTAGATTCATAATGAAAGTAAATGATACACACCAATTTAAATATAATTAATGAACAAAAAATTAAATATGAAAAAATCAAAAATCAAAATTCTGCACATAAATTAAAATTTTCATTAAATAATTTTTTTGCCAACAAAAAAATTATTGCGTGATAAAAAACTTAATATGAGACATCCAAAGATAAAAACCTTCAATTATATAGGCTCCATCAAAATTCAAATATTTAAGTTCAAATGCTAAACATTAAAGTTTTGTATTCAAAAAGTTATAATGTGCGGATCAAAATCTAGAAAAATTTGTAGATATTTGTACACACATGTTGAGGGGATTCATTGAAGTTATATGTTCTTTTAAAATTGGATATCAACTAAATTTCGTGTGTTCTATTTTCCTTTTGAGACGAGAAATATTTTCGGTCATAGAAGCTCCGAGTCTTGTTCTTTAAGGATTGTCTTTCTATTTTCTGCTTCTACTCTAGAAAACCCTGTAGATTCGAGCGAGTCCTATTATTCAGCTCAAAATGTCAAATACCTAAGGCAAAGACTGTCTCTTCTTTTTATTTAATTTTTCTTCAATTGGAGGCCATGGCTATTCTTAAGCATTTTTTATGGTCTCTCCAAGAACCTCGGATAAACAAGATTCAGGGACATGCACACCACCCTTTCTTGTCTTTATATGCATCTTGTTTTATCATCTGAGAATCAAAGTTCCAAAACAGAAAACCTACAAGACTGTTTTTTTTTTCCTCAAATGTCGCATCAACTTGACCCGGTCGCTGAGTTGGAAACCTTAAAAACTCATGTTCATCAACCAGGAAGCCCTAGCTTCTCAACACTTGGCCAGCGTCACCAATGTAAGTCTCGTAAAGAAATTATCTGATTTCACAATAGATCCGTTTTTTTTGTTTCTTACTAATTTTATTTGATGGTTTTTCATACTTTTTCTCCAGCTGGTGAAGCTTCAAAGTTGTCTCCTTCTGGCTCACCAAGAAAGGAAAATGAGCATCATGGAGAGCATTCCCACCACAAGAAATCTTTATTCTCCAAAATGAAGGATAAAGCAAAAAAGCTGCAGCACAGTCTCAGCGGCAAGAGGAGACATGATGAAGAAGGTGATGCAACCATGTCGCCACCATTTGGCAGATCCGCAGACCACCAAGTTAGAGAAGCAGGAGGTTATGCCACACTGTCACCACGTGACAAGTCTAAAGACCAGAAAAAAAGAGAAGAAGGAGATTTTGAAGAAGAAGATCCTGAATATCTTGGAGCCCCAAGTAAATCTGAATTGACAAACAATATTTTCCTTTTTATAAATTGCTTAAGACTGATTGATGGTACTGTGTGATCTTTCTAGTGTATGAATCAAAGAAGGCACCTGAAGAGCTCAAGGTGACTGCAAGACAGCATCCCCGGGAAACTCCTGTGATCACTGAGACGAATATCTTGTCTGTTCTCCCAGCCAAACACGGCGCTGAACAAGAACAAAAATATTGTACTGGTTCTAACACAGAAAACCCTATAGTTTCAGGGAAGAATGTATTGTCTGATGACTCAGTGAATGAGAAGAAAGGGAAGGAGTACACAAACAAGGAACCTATTAGTCCAAGCAAGACGGTAACAGAAACCGTAACAGAGACGCTAGCACCTGCTTATGCTAAAGTGTCTGACGTTACTCACGCTATAACTAAGAAGATTCAAGACATGGCTTTCCCGGAATCAGCAGATGCAGAGCAGGAGATAAATAATGTATCAGAAATCAACACCGCAGGAACTAACCAGCCCACTGGCTTCAACACTAAGGTACTCTAACTTGTTTATTATATGTGTACCTCTCCAACAATGTCTGCGCATTTGGATAAATGCATCAGTCAATCATTTTCTGCATGCAATGGCAATCAGGTATGGGACAAAGGCGTGTCAATGAAGGAATACATAAGCCAGAAGTTAACGCCTGGGGAAGACGATAGAGAACTTTCTCGAGTAATATCCAAAGCTATCAGCCCTCGCAAAGCTTCTTCTGAGGCTGGTACATTTAATGGAGCCACAAACATGGTATCTGCTCCAAATTCATTAGACAACAAAGCTCCCCTTTTAGCCAACACGAATGAAAGTGAGTTCCTCTTCTTGCCTTTAACTAAAAACACATTTATTTAACCATCTGAACCTGCATTTGTATTCTGATTCGTTTGATGAAATGCAGTTGTTAAGGAAGAAAATCATGGGAAGATGCTTCAACCAAACTAACGAACAAAGTGACTTTCTGAAATCTGTGTTAGCATCTATTTGTTGTATCTATTATGAGATTGAAGATGCTAATACATGATTTTTTTTTCATTCATTTAATCAACCATTAGTTTCTATTGAAAACATGATTTTGTTTTCTTGTAGTTGACTTCTGTAATAAAGAAAATGTTTCATGTTCTATTTTAATATTGAGTTCATCCAGGTGATCAAGCAGATGAATCTGTTCAACGTGCAATATAATTAACATTTAATTGATAATGAGGATCTTTATTCGAGATTATGAATGCAACTAGTATATAATTAAATACCACTTTAAGATATTAATAAACCATTAAAGAACAAGAATGGACGGTCTGGTACAACAGTTGACCCTGCCCCTGAAAGAAAGTGGTAGGCAACTCATTGCCCACAAACACAAAAGTTCACCAAAAGGAGACGCTTTGACAAAGTTGCAACAGACACAACAATGCCATTTACAAAATTGGTTCAGACAACAAAGTAAAACCTGTCTTGAGAACCTGCAAAAAAACTGGCAATTATTTCTGGAAATGGGAGCAGCTTTGAGATCAATGTATGCCAACAGCAAGTACGAAGAAGTCCGAGAAGAATGGGAGGAAGATTACAGCCCACAGAGGTTTTCTTACAAAGCTCTATACAAAGCCACCAAAGGGTTCAAAGAGAGCGAGTTGCTTGGTACAGAGGCAAACGGGAGAGTCTACAGAGGAAAGCTCTCCTCCAATTCACATATCGCTGTGAAGCGAGTTTCATTGGATGAAGAGCAAGATACGAAGCACCTTGTTTCTCAGATTGTTGGTATTGGGAAGTTAAGGCACAAGAACCTTGTGCAGCTCTTAGGTTACTGCAGAAGAAAAGGTGAATTACTATTGGTCTATGATTACATGCCTTATGGAAACCTGGACGATTTCTTGTTTAATGAAGAGAAGCCTAAGCTAAGTTGGTCTCAGAGGTTTCACATCATCAAGGGAGTGGCTTCAGCTCTTCACTATTTGCACGAGCAGATCGTTCTCCACAGAGATGTTAAAGCCGCGAATGTACTCTTGGATGAGGATCTAAACGGACGGCTAGATTTTGGCCTGGCTATATTCGGCACAAACAGGAACCCTATGCTTGGAAGCGTAGGGTATGTGGCTCCGGAGCTAATCATCACAGGAATGCCAACAACCAAAGCCGACGTTTATTCATTTGGGGCTTTATTACTTGAGTTTGCATGTGGGAGAATGTTCATAGAGTATCCAGGGAAGCCTGAAGAGTTTAATCTAATCAGCTGGGTGTGTCAATGCTCGAAAAGAGGGAACTTGGTCGGTGCCCGAGACGCTAGATTGGAAGGAGATTACGTCAGCAAAGAGATAGAGATGGTCCTGAAGCTTGGGTTACTCTGTGTACAGTACAACCCAGAGGACCGGCCAAGCATGACACAAGTGGTGAGTTATCTTGAAGGAAAAGATGTTTTGCCTGAGATGCCTCCAGACACTCCTGGGATCAGTATTCCCACACCTTACCACGAAGTCCTGGCCTAGCAGCATAGTGTCAACAGATTCAAAGAATGGGTGAGTCTACTTTCTTCAAACACCTACAAAAATCTGTACAACCAACCAAGTTACTATAAATTTCGAAACACAAGTTGTCCTCCTTCAGGTAAGTTACTATGTATCCATTTAAAGGTCTGCACTTGCTGATTGTACTACTTCATAACAAAAAAAAAAAAATGTGGACAGGACACGCTTGTAATGTTATTATCATGGTATGAAAAATTATCAAAAGCGTTACAGTCATATCATAGTTAAGAGTTTTCCTCTAATTTTCGTCAAATTTTCTCTCAATATAAGTCTTAACTCTATTTCTCTCCATTGCATTGAACCAACAGAGAAGTATTGCTTGAATAAGTTCTCCTAACAGCATCAGCAGCGTTAAAGTCTCTCCAGCATGGTTTGTTATACTTTTATATTAATACCAGGATGGTTACCCACAATTTTGCGGGTACAAACATTATATAAAAATTATATATTATATTGATAATTTTGAATAATTACCATTATTATTAAAAATTAAATTTTAATTTTAACTACTTCAAAATAAAAAGGCTTAGTATTATATAGTTGTAGAAGAGTTTTGAAATACAAAAATAATTCTAAAAATTTTAGTTTAAATTTCTGAAAGTCTTTTTATGACATAATTTGTGATTAATACAAATCCGATGATTAATGAACAAAAAAAAATACTTTCTATTTTGTCTGCCACTTTATTTTATTTAGAAGCAAATTAGTTACAAAGTTTCCATAATTTTTTTCAAATCGCAAATCACTCTCTCTCACATTTTTGATTTAGTATTCAACATAATTCTCACAATTGGTTAACCAGACAAATTCATCATTAAAATTTGGTCAATCGTCACACTATCTTATCAAACACTGATTCTTTTTTTTTGTCATCAACATCAACAGACTCAATGAAGACTCTGTCAACCATTTAACACTGATTCATTTGACCAAGATTTTCATTAAAAATTATATTTTAAATATTTTAAAGTAATATTTTCATTCAATTTAAGTTATATTTCCAATCTTCAAGCTTATCAATTTTGGAACTTGTCGTTTATATTAATTTTTCTTACTCAATTTGTCTTCGTGTTGTAAAAACACACAATAATAATTAACTCACATTTATAGTAATACGGAAAACACATGTATTTTGGCAAACAAATGAAAATTAAGTAAGTAAAATATAAAATAACCAAGAATACAAAAAAATAAGTTTTATTATTCTTTGCTCGTGTTTTTAAGTCTTATTTCTTTTTTTCTATTAAAAATAAGCATGCCAATATTATTATATTCAAAGATATATGAATTATACGAATAGAGTATTAACTCTAGTCTCGTATTAATATAACTATTCCATTTTTTAGTTTTATACTATGATAAAAAAATCATAGATTAATATCATTTTAAACGACGTATAATGTTATTATATAATCAAATCTATAAGAAATATATTAATAGAGTATTAACTCTAGTCTCATATTAGTATAATGTTCCATTTTTTTAATTTTATATTATAACACATTTTAATATTATTTTAAAATATTTACCATATAATTTTACGTTTTTAAATAAATACTTTAATCATTTCTAAAAGTGATATGTCAGCTATAAGATCAACATTTGTCATTGAAAATGACTGGAAATATTTAAAATTGTATATTTGACTGTTTTGCATTCATTGGACACATTTTTAGAAAGACCAACTCTCCATAATGGCCTCTTTTAAGTTTTCGTCTCAAAAATAGCACTGGAAGCTAAAAGTCACAAAATAACTTTCATTAATAGACTAAATGACCTTAATACCCTTGTTTTATATTAAATAAAATAAAAATATTAGAAAACTCAGATCTTCACAATGGCGAAGACGACGAACATCGAATCACATTTCGTTCCATCAACTCCGGTCAAGAACACTATCATCATCTCCGACGTCATCTCCATCGAAGATGCCGGAGACAGTATCATGGCGAACCTCAGAGAATATCGTCGACGACGACGAATTCTCTCAGAGATCGATCATGACGTCATCTCCGTCGAAGATGCTGGAGACAGTATAACGATGAACCTCTACTGTTTTACTCCTAACAATCAAAAATCGAAACTGATTGATGTAAGTTTTAGATGTTTCAACTTTCAAATTGAAATTAGGGATTTTGGTTGAAAATTTGGGATTTTTGTTAAGGAATATCAAATTTGCTACAAACGACTTAAGTCCAGCTAACTGTATGCAAGCAGCTAGCTCCTGAGGTAACTATTGCTTTTCAATCACTTTAACATACGATTCGCATGTCTAGAGTTCAAGTATTTGTGGCTAAAATTTGGTGATGATGTTTTTGTTTAACAGTATGAGAAGGCTGCGGCGGAGCTGAGTAGCCATGTCCCTCCCGTGGTTCTTGCCAAGATTGATGCAAGCGAGGAAACAAACAAAGAGTTTGCAACACAGTTCCAGGTTCAGGGATTCCCGACTATCAAGATCTTTGGAAACAGAGGCAAAGCTGTTCAGGAATACAACGGACCTTGTGAAGCTGATGGTATTGTTACTTACTTGAAGGTTGATGAATGATGTCACTCAAATTACCCTAAGAAGTTCACTACTCTCTCAAATAAGAGGTTCACTTGTAGTACTTAGGGATCGAATCTACAGGGAGCTAGGGAACACAAAAGATATAATCCTTAGTGACTAAGCTAGGTTGATTTAGATTAACAGTAAATTGCAGGTTTGAGCAAGGGAGTTGCTCGGTGGGTTTGATTTGAGGGTTTTAATAATTAAAGAAAGTAGCTAGACGTAGGGTTTCTATTCAGGTGATCAGGATTATAATCCTATAGATGCCTAACAAGTTGCATGCATGCCTAACAAGTTGCATGCATGATATTAAAGGGCTCAACACTTATGAACAAATCGATCAGCATTCGCCTTCTAGATTCGCCTGATAACTAGATCTAATGATCTCACCTCTCGGGATGATCAATAGAAAGTGTCGATCGATGACTCTATAGGAGTATCGATCGATACACCTTTTGCTCCGTCGATCGATACACCTTTTGCTCCGTCGATCGATTATTCTATAGAAATATCAATCGACGCGCTTCTAGTAAGCTTTATGCGCGAGTTGAAATCAAGCTCACCAAGACTATAGATCAGCTCTCGCCTTTCTCTAGTAATCTTAGCTTGAATAGGATGTATTCAGGATGAAGTCAGGTCAACAAACAATCCTAGGTCAAGATTCTAGTTAGCTACTCTAGAACACAAGCATTAAGAACATTCTAACAATGAATATTACAACTTAGAAATCTATAGTTGGGGCTAATCCCTCACAACCTATTTGAACGCTAAATCTAACAATGGAATCTACTCAGACATGGCCAAGCAATTCATAACAATAAGATAAAAGAAACTCATAGATAGATAGAACAAAGTAAGAACATTAGAAAGTCAAAAGGTAAAAAGCATAAAAGAGATCTAAAGCATGCTTTACCTTAAACACATAGGAAAGCTAAAAATATTGAGTTCATAAGGTTAAAAATTTCATCAGGGACAATCTTGTAATTTGGTGAAGACTTGGGCTTTAAGTCGGCTGGAACCATTCTGTCTCTACGCGACTCGGTATGGATCGATGCCACAGGATGTGCAATGATCGATTGTAATCTTGATACGTCGACCTTTGGATATTTATGTCGATCGATGGCACAGGATGTGCATCGGTCGATTGTTGTCTCTGAATATCGACCTCTGGTCTAGTTTGATGGTCAGCTCGGATGAAATCTTTATTAAGCTCTAAAATGCTCCTAAATCATCACTTTACTCCAAAATGCTCCTGAACCTGAAAACATACCTAATAGAATCCAAAACATAATATATATATCTTAAAACACCTATATACCATGGGTAAAAATGGGTCAAATCTATGGTATATCAACTTCCCCAAACTTATCCTTTTGCATGTCCTCAAGCAAAACAAACAGGAGGGACTCAAACAATCTCTAACTAGAATCATCACCTTTATAATGTTGCAAGCCACATCAAATATCTCCTAACCATAGAAGTACTTTATATCATATCCTAGCTTAGCAATCAAATTCATCTAGCCAGCAACGTAGCAAATCCTGCCTGACTCAACCCTCTACTGATCTCATTTCTTTGCATAAAATAAAAGTGCAGCCTTTACCTTGGGGGTATCGATCACAAGATCCAAGGCTGCTCAAACAAGTATCTGGACCTGCAGGTAAAAAGAAGTTCCTTTCCTCTCTCTCTCTACTTATTTCTCTCCTAGTCAAAGTCTGCTTTTATTTGCAGGACATTGACAAAGATTGAACAGGCTTCCATGAATCAAGTCTTAATGGTTTTCGCCACCAAGCCCTATTCAATTCTTTTAAACATATATCCTAGGATTCTTTGGGAATCAAGCCTTAATGGTTGTAGCCACCAAGTCCTGTTCTAACCCTTTACCTATAGAATTCTTATGAATCAAGCCTTAATGGTTGTAGCCACCAAGTCCTGTTTGAATTCTTTTCCTAAGTAAATATCTAACTAATCCTAATTTTTTTTTTTGAAAGACAAAAAATTTAAATCTAAATTTCAAAATTGGAGAGAGAGAGGGTCATATATCTATCTACACAACGCTTTACCTTCCAGACTTGTTTGAAGCATCCGACCCCGTGTATACCAAGCCCCAAGACAAGCAGATGTAGTCAAGTTTGGTTGGAGATCAGCTTTGGTTCCTTCAAACATTCATAGCAAGTGTGGTTCTAGTTGACATGTGATCCACTTTAGTATCTATAGTACATTCTGCAGTCAACAAATCTAAGAGTGGTGCTATAGAGTGGTTACATAACAAGTAAATATTGAAAATGATCATTGTCCCCTTCTTGACTCAATAAAACTTTTGAAAACTTATAATGAAATCAAATTTTAGAGTAATTTCAGCAAATTCCCCCCCCCCCCCAGACTTAAATTATACACTGTCCTCAGTGTACAACCAGTCGGAGTTAATGGGATAACATAAACCATAAGTAACAGTTTGAATAGTTGGAACGATATACCTGACCGAAGTTCGTGTCGATCGATGGCAAGATATGTCTGTCGATCGGTTTGAAAGTGGCTATGTTGTAGATCCTAAAATCTACACTTGGAATTTTGTAGTGTTTGAGGTATTAAATTAGGGAGAAAAAGGATGTAGGTAACGACTTCCTTAGAACACAACGATTTAATAAGATTCCGGTTGACAAAAATGGACTTTTTATTGGATTATGAAGGTTGAATACAAATAATGAAATGAGAACAAGAACTACACAAAGATCGAAGTGAAATCAAAGTCTAAAGTGATCTCGAAGAGGTCGATCTATTGCTAGTTCTCTCTAAAGGGGTTTTCCGTGTGTTGTTTGCTTTGCTCGATCTTTCTCTTATACTTATTTGACTTCCACGATCTCGTCCAAATTCTCCCTCTTTGACATCTAGTGGTGGTTTTTGGGCCCAACATTTGTCCCCCGATCTCTTTATTTGACTAAAAATAACAGAGATGTTATATTCTTTAACCAGGGGCCTCAGTCAATTGGAATGCGGTGTTGATCGTTCCGTCACCCTTGAGTTGGCGGCTACCTTCGAGACTCCCGAGAACGTTCAGGATGGATACTGTGGGGCATACACCACTTTTTTCGAAAACTGTGGTCTCTCTTTTCCGATCCTGGAGTCGATCCTCGAGATCTTGGCGACCTTGGGGCTCTCTCTTACTCAATTGAGCCCTAATCTGCTTCGTCATCTCCTAGCCATCTTGGTTAGAGCAAGGGAGGAGAGGCTTTCCTTTGGGCTCGACGAGTTTCGCCATCTCTTTGTGATGAAGCGAAATAACAAAAGTCCGGGGATTTTCGTCGTGTCCCCGCGTTCCGGTCATCATGTCATCGAGGGATGTCCGTATCGTGACGACGACTGGCGGGAGAAGTTCTTTGTTTTTAAAGTCGATGCGGCTACTATGGGGACTTTCGACTTTTCTCGTCTTCCTAAGCGTTGGACTGAGGATAATGGTTAGTTCCCTTTATTTCGTAGGTGTTTTAACTAACCGAAGCTCCTTCTTCTACTAATGTACATATATGTTTCTTCTTTTCAGTTCGCTCAAGGAGTTCTTCAATGTCCGGTCATCTCCGGGGTTTCTTGACCGTCTTGAGGCGAGGTCGAAACGACTGGTCGACCTTTTCGCGCGAGAGGATCCGAGCTGCCTTCAAGCTCCCTCCTGCTGTTGAGATGCCGCCTTTGGTTGTCGACCCTATCGAAGAGGTCGGGGCCGACAAAAGCGAAGAAGATGTGGAGGCTCGTACTGAACCTCCCACCGATTCTGCTCGCCTTTACCGTCGTTTGTCTCGACGGGTTGCGTCTTTCCGATCTCCGAAGTTAGAGATCCGGGCTGCGGGAACTTCTCACAGTTCTAATGTTGTTAATGTGTCGCCGATTTCCCTCAGCCCTGGTTCTCAAGATGAGTCTGAGACCCGTAAACGTGCTCACATTCGTACTTCGAAGGGGGCGACATCTGGTGTGGCTTCCTCGAAATCGAAGAAGAAGGGGAATAAGGAGAAGCTTCAGAGGGGAGAAGGGAGTTCCTTTCAAGAACCTAAAGAACCGCGGCAGCGAGATTTTCCCTCTAGCTCTCGCCCTGCATTCTTTTATACAGAGGAAGAGAAGGAAGCTTACTCAAAGATCTACGGGGAGAATGCTAAGGTAGTTTGGTTGGTTCTTCTTCTTTCTCTTTCTTTCTTTCCTTCTTTTTCTTTTTTATTTTTAAGGTGTAAGACTTCGTTGTACTTGCGTCTCAGGTCATGGAAGCGGTCAACGAGTACGTCGTCGTTGTGGAGCGGTCAGGCGCTTCTCGCGAAGAGAAGATCAAGAAGCTTTCCGAGGAACTCGAGGAGTCTGAGGTCGGGAAGAAGGTGCAAGCGGAGATTATCCATCGTTCGTGGTGAGCGGGAAGCTCATGAAGCAGCGATCATTTCTCAAAGGCCAGAGCTGATGAGGTGGAGGCTACACAGATCGAGTTGTTCGCCGAGCTTCTCGAGCTGCTCGTCATGAGGTTGCTTAGGCATACAAATCTATCTTGTCGTCTTTGGAGGAGAAGTGGTCAAACAAGGAGAGGGAGACTGATGCCCGAATCCGGCTCCATGAAGGGTGGCGAACATCGACCTTCTTAAGGAGATCAAGGATGAAGGTTTGTCGGTGGACGAGGAGTCAACTCGTTTGACGGACTTGGAGCAGGACTGCGCAACCGTGGTAGATCTGTGTCCTTCTTCTGCTTGGTCTCTCGCCGATCTCGACCTGCCGCAAGTATCTGTGGATTCTTCTGCTGGTGGCGATCCTTCGGATGCGGACGAGGAGTCGAACTCGAACTGATTTCATGCTTTCCCTCTATTGTCGTTCCCTTTTTTTTTTATTTCTTTCGAACTTTATTTTATTTTCGATTAAGAATCCAAATTTTCCTTCGGATATTCGGGGATTTTTGCTCTCAAATTTGTTAAGATAAGGATGTCGATCTTTATAAGATATTCGTTTGTTTAGATCCCAAGGGATTTTATTCTCCAACTTGCCAGGATAAATAGAAGAGACTTCGTTCTCGCGAGTTCTTAACTCTAAAATCGATTGAGTTTTGAGATCGATGACGTCGAGAAAAATGAACCTTCGCGACTCCGAGAAGGTCCGTCATCGAGCCGGCGGGGTTGGTTCGGAAAGAATTCGTTCTGGTGATGTAAGCGAAGCTCTTACTGAAGTCCTTCGTGAGGATATTCGTTTTCCTCCTGAATCATCGTCCAAGGATGGGAGAAGGGCTGAGGGTAAGAAGGCTGCTGATCGCCCATCCTCGAACAGCCCTACTGGTTCTGAAGGGAGAGATCGGCCTCAGAAGAAGGCAAAAACGATCGGTGGTGACCACAAGTCGAGTTCGTCGAATGACTGTGTGGTCGCAAAGCCGTTCCATTGGCAATTTTCTCATGCCAAAGATTGTCCTATCACTGAGGATCCTGATAGTGTGGCTCATTTGGTCCGGCATTTCAACCCGGCAGGGCGTCCTCTTTCCTCCCTAAGAAACATGTCGGAGTGCGATGCTTATGTGAAGATGGCGGTTGCTCATGCCAAGGTTCGGTCCTCTTTGTTGGGACAGACTTGTTTTCGATTTTTCGTGACTTGCTGAATTTTCTTTTTGGCCATGGAGGCAAACAATGAGTTCGCCGTAACCTTGGAGCAACATTTGAAGGTTGTTCCTCGAATGGATGAATTAGAAGAGATTAGGAAGGTCGTTCGCGAACTAAAGTTTAACCTTAAGATGGCTCAAGACCGGGAACGGGCTAGTGTTACTCAGTTGGCTGCCGCGGAGAAGTTAGGTGACCAAACGACCTCCCTAGAGGCAAGACTTCGGGTGGCTGAGAATGAGAGGAAGTCGGCTCTAGATCAAGCCTCCTATCTGGAGGGTAAGATCGAATCTTCCGCGGCTAGACACGCCGACGATCTCCACCGAGCCACCTATGAAGCGAAGAAGATTCTGGCGGTTTGTTACCTGGATGTGCTGGCGGCCCTCAAAGGGAAATGGGAGAAGAAGAAAGCTGCTGCGGATTGCGAGATTCATCTTCGGGAAGCGGTGTCTATTATCGATCTTCTTAACGAGATAATGAACAATAATTTGTTGGCCTCGGGTCGTTTGAACTGCCTTGAAGCGAAGGGGACGGGTTTTGAAGCAGAGCTAGACGCGACCATGGTGTCTGAGTTTCCGGTTGGGGAATCGGATCTTCCTCATGCTTCGGAAGATATCCTGGAGGATTTCTTTGGGAAGGAAATGGTTGATGACTTGGATCGTGAGAATGGCCGAGGAGAAGATGGCGAGTTCGATGTCGAGGATTAAGATCACACGTCGTTGTATTCCTTTCTTTTGGTTAAAATTCGTTTATTTAGCTTTCGATATTGTTTCTGTTTTTGAATGAGTATTCGAATAAGTATTCGTATCTGTTTTGAATAAGAGGAATTTCCCCCTTTGAATCATTTTATGGTAATAGATCGATGTAGTTGGTACTGTCTCGATGGTTTGAATCGGTGTATTCAAGATATTCTACCGATTAGATTGCGCTTTTAGCTTTAAGCGGGATTAAAAGCATTCGAGGACTTGATCAGGGTCTCAAAGTACAGTTAACCGCGACGAGCTTTTTGGAGCTGAGTTTTTGGTCGAAAGAGAGCAGCAAGAAATCTGATATATATTTTCTAAGAAGTAATACATTTGTCGCGGTAGGAACCGCAATAGTTTATTCGGCTAAGTGAAGATCGTTTTTGGTCTACCCGGTGGTTATCTTGAGTTGGAGCCTTTGGGTAGGAGGCTTTATTTGTTATGGGTGACTGAGCTCGCAATGAGAGCTGCCTACGTACCCTCGACGAGGGATCAAGTCAAATCGTAATTCGGTTATTATACTCTGGTATAGAGTCGTGATTTCTGTTTGTCGCGCATGTGATACTATGCTTGTTTCGTTTTTTGAGTAGGACGTCGATGTCGATCTATTCGTCGGAGGTGGATTTGATCTCTTTGAAGCTCGTGAGATAGCAGGTTCTTGAATTCCTTTGGCTTCCAAGGATAGTTTCTATTCCTCGTGGTGTTGGGAATTTCACACATTGGTGGTATGTTGATGGTACTGCCTTCATGTTGAAGAGCCAAGGTCGTCCTAGGATGGCATTGAAAGGTGCTGGTCGATCGATGACGATGAATTCGACGATCTTCCGGATATCTCCGGCTGTGACTGCGAGCTCAATTGATCCAAGTGAGAAAGTGGTTTCTCCGGCGAATCTGATAAGGGGTGTTTTTTCTTGTTTGAGGAGTTTCTTGGTGAATCCCATTCTTCTGAAGGCGTCGTAAAAAAGCACGTCGGCGGAACTTCCGGTGTCAATCATGACACGCGATAGTTCGCATCCTCCCACGTCTAGGCGTATGACGAGTGCATCGTCGTGAGGTTTGTCGAGGTCGAGAGTTTCCTCTTCGTCGAAGGTCATCTCGTGGTTTGGCCCTGCGGTGGGTTTTCGAATCCCGATGTTATCCTCTGCTCTTCGTTGGTAGGCTTTGATCGAATTGACCGAATTGCAAAATTTTGAACCTCCGTAGATGAAGTCGATGTGTTGTGGTGTCTTATCGTGCCTAGTTTCTCGAAAATACCAGTTTTTGGTCAGTATGGGTTGGTTGTGTCTTTGCCCCCCAAATGGTTTGTGGTTGGTAGGCCGCATGCTATTTTTCCTTGCTTTCTTTATCTTCTGAAGCCTGTTCTTGAGTTCAAACTTTTTTCGTTTATCGACGACCTTGAAATCTTGGTGCTCTGTTTTTTGAGTGCCATCGGCCTTGTCTTCGTTCTCATTATGAATAGTGATTGTAATTTCGATTTGAGGTGTGTCTCCCCTAGATCGAGTATTTTGGTGCGTGTTTTCGGACTTCTTTCCCCATGAGATCATATCGACTCTTTTTTTAGGGGCTGGTGGAGGTGAGTTTGGTGATTCTTTTTCAGCCTCTCTGGTTCTCTTTTTCGTAAATGATCTTGTTCCCCCGCTGTTCTTAGGGGTCGATGAGACTTCTTCTTCCTCTTCAGGATTCTCACCACCTTCTTTTTCTTCTCCCTTGTTTCTAAGTGCCGCGCGACATTCCTCGGTAGAATGTCCTTTTCTCTTGTGAAAAGTACAGAACTTATTGCTATCCAATGTCGATTGTCGGTTTGGAGAGTTGTTTATGGCGTAGGAATGCTGTCCCTTAGGTGGAGGATCCTTAGTTGTTGAAGCCTTTTTGGTGATACCATTTTTACTCGCAAGGAACTGTTCTTTTAGGGCTGCGACCTCCTCTTCGTGTGTAGCAAAGTAGGATGCTCGATGTAAAGCGTCATCGAGTGAGGCAGGGGCTCTTACTGCCATTTCTTCCCTGAATTTCGAGGAGAACCAGACTCCATTCTTAAGTGCGGCTATAGCAACCACTTCGTTTAGGTTGTCAATTTTCGATTTGATTTCCCTGAACTTGTTAATGTAGGTTCTCAATGGTTCGAAGGGAGCTTGCTTTAAATTCCATAGGTCGGCCTCGGTTGTTCTTGTCTCAATGTAGACCGAGTACTGTTTTAAGAAGGTCGATACCAATTGGGTGAAATTATCAATCGAGTTCCCTTCGAGACCAGCGAACCACTCGAGAGCTGGTCCGGTTAGATTTTCGGCAAAGAAACGACAATATCTGGCCTCCTTTTCTTCGTCGCTGAGGTGTGCTCGCGAGATCGACAGTCGGAAGGCGCGGATATGGGCTTTGGGATCAGAGTTTCCCGAATATTCAGGGAATTTAATTTTCCCAATATCGTGCAATCGGACGCTGGTGATTCGGTTAGTGAAAGGATTTCTCCTAGTTTCCTCGATCACTTGATCGATATCTGGAGCTGCACTTGTCGCAGTGTGCATGATTGCATGTATTCTTTTGAACTCGGCGTTGTTCCTTTCGATATATACTTGAAGGTCGTTGGCCTCATTCGGTATCGTCGGTCTTTCTCGCTGATACTATGTGCCTGTGCAGTCTTGGAATGTATAACTCCGATCTGGCCTAGATTCCTCATTGGAACTGGATCGAGGAGGTTGGTTGGTTCCGTTTCCATTATTAGGCGTGAACCTTCCCCCTGGAGGCCCGGGGTTTCCTAGTGGGACTAGTGATCGTGCTTTCCCCAGTCTTAGATTAGGAGTGTCGCGGGTGGCAGAGGGCGTGTCCGGCGTCCTTTGTGACCCTGCTGGGATTTTGCTGGATCCGTCGTAGTTTAACCCTCTTGCGGCCGGAATCGGCCGGGATAGATGTTGGGAGGTCTCCCCCGGGTATCGTGCTGATTGCGAGGTCGGAAATTCCGGGGTTCCGAAGGCTTCGTTGGTTCGCAATGTCGGAGTTTTGAATGATGGATCTGATCGATTTCCAGGTTGCATTTGAGTGCTAGCTCGATGTTCTGCGAGCTCTCTTTTGGTTCGCTCTAATCGATCTGCGATGTTTCGATAGGCGATTTCTTGGGTTTTGGTTTTATGGACGAGCGATGCCATCAAGCTTGCCATCTCGGCTACCTGTTCCCGAGTTTGAGATAGCGGAGTCGGCGAGATCGGTCTCGTTGAATGTGTTCGAGTGGTCGAATCGTCTACGGGTAAATTTTGTCTGGTTCTGGTCCAAACTCTGGCACCGGTCTGACTTTGCGTCGTTACTCCAGTTATACCAGGAGATGGGTTTCGTTGTTGGGATGTGTCCGCCGGAGTTGAACCACTGAGTCCGGCAGGGGCTACATCACTCCTTGGGTTCGATCCGTTTAGGTCGGGATCGATAATTCCGGATGGGTTTCCAGACTGGCTTTGGTTTGGGTCCATTGTTGCGCCTAGGAACCTTAGATCGGGTTCTTAGCAAGGATGTTAATCGTTTTTCTCCCCATAGTCGGCGCCAAAATGTAGATCCTAAAATCTACACTAGGAATTTTGTAGTGTTTGTGGTATTAAATTAGGGAGAAAAAGGATGTAGGTAACGACTTCCTTAGAACACAACGATTTAATCAGATTCCGGTTGACAAAAATGGACTTTTTATTAGATTATGAAGGTTGAATACAAATAATGAAATGAGAACAAGAACTACACAAAGATCGAAGTGAAATCAAAGTCTAAGGCGATCTCGAAGAGGTCGATCTATTGCTAGTTCTCTCTAAAGGGGTTTTCTGTGTGTTGTTTGCTTTGCGCGATCTTTCTCTTATACTTATTTGACTTCCGCGATCTCGTCCAACTTCTCCCTCGATCTTCGGAGTTTGTTACTCCCTCTTTGACGTCGATGAGACCGAGTCTTGCTGATTTCTTTGATGGGCTTTTGATCGCACTTCGTGGTCCGACTTGGGCTTGAGGGTCCCTCTAAGCGACCTTAATTAACCACGACCTTGTCGCGGTGTAAACGGGCTTTGACCTTCTCGTCTAGTGGTGGTTTTTGAGCCCAACATATGTCGATCGATGTCGACATGTTTTTGTCGGTCGATGTCTTGGGTAATCGTCTACTCTGGTTCATCTTCCTCTCTTTTTTTTAGTTTTATTTTGATTTTTCTGCAAGTAAAAGTTGAAAAACGAATATAAGTAACTAAAATTAATAAAGCTAAGTAGAACTACCTAATAGTGGGTTGCCTCCAACTCAGCGCTTTGGTATAGTCTTTTAGCTTGACTTTGGAGGTGGTTGGGCTAGTGAGGTGCAAAGCAGCTACTTGTTGGAAAACAAGTATCCACATTATCTCTGTTCATCTGGAACCATGTAGTAAAGAAAATTCTTCTGGCATCATCTCCTCTGGTCCATCTCTCATTCATCGAGATGATCTGTAGCCTCTCTCCAATGTTGTCAATGCTGAATTCGTGCTTTCCAAGCTTGTCATAAGATTAATCTGATAGTTCCTTTAGTTTTTCTTTCATTGAATCAAACATAACTTTTAGTGTCTTCCCGCTGACAGGCTGAAACTCTGCGTGTTGTGTGTCGATCGATGCAACGTGGTGTCCATCGTTCGATGTCTTCGTCTGAATCATCTCGAGAAGCTTTTCAGCGAATAATTTTGTCTGGCCTTTGAGTTCCACTAACCTTCTGTCGATCAATGAGTGGTTGTCTGAGTCAATTGATGAGATTGTTACTGCTTGAAAATCGAGCTGTCTTTGAATGGTGTCAACTTCTTGCAGCAGTTCATCCATTCTGGAAGTGAGACCATCTTCTTCCTTATTCACTTGAGAATATATACCAACAAGGCTTTCTTCAATTCTACATAAGCGAGCTTTTACTGGTTAAAACATGTTTTCGATTAGAATCCGAGTATGATTATAAATCGAAGTCAATGTTCCTGTGTCGTCTGTGCGCTGCTCCTGAAGTCTGGTTATGGCTTTCTTCATCTGGTCTGTTCGTGTAGTCAACCATGATAGAGTATTGTTGAGAGGAACGTAGATATAATCGAGGCCCTTCGTGAAGTGATCCTCTGCTTTCCCCAGATCTTTGTAGATAAAGTGGATAAGCTCATCTATCTCATTCTTAGAGTAAGTAGTCGATGGTGGCACCTCAGTATCGATCGATGGAATGAGGTCTGCATCGATCGATGTCGATGGCTTTTTGCGTGATTCACTCTCCTGGCGAAGAGTATCCAACTCTTTCTGTATTAACTCATTCCTCTTGACCATCCAGTTCATCTCGTTATGGAGTGGACTGATGGCTTCATCAATCTTTTTATGCATGGTTGCCTTCTCCCAATTTTGTTGACCCATCATACCAGTGACCATCTCGTTGACTTCGTCTTTGGTGTAGATTTCATGCACCAAATCTCTCCTTGTGAATGAACTGGCATGTTCTGGAAGACAGATGTAAGAGAGCTCACCCATCGAGGCTCTCTATAGCAACTTTCTGATATCTTCCTTTGAAACATTGATGATGTCACCATATTATCCTCTTGCAAACCCAGACTCATCTCTGTAGACTCCATACTCGTCCTTCTGTTCCCAAAAGAACTTTCTTATTCCATAACGGTAAGCTCGTCGTCCAAATTCAGGATGCCTATCGATCAAAGGTGGTCGAGCTCTGTCGATCGATGGTGATGTAGGATGTTGATCGTTTGGGTTGAGACGACTGTCTACGTTACCAGCTTCATCAGAGTTGTTGTTGGTAGCTTCTTGTTAGTGCTCTGGATTGCTGCGTTGTTGTGTGAATAGGTTGTCTGGTCCATTAGCCTGAAGGATGTCTGCCATGTCTTCTCTGCATATTTGCAGAATTCTTCAATCTATAGCTCGTGCATGGCCATCTTGATCCCGGAAAATACCAAACTCATCCAGTGTTAGATTTCCATAATCTATAGGGTCTTGTTTGCATACCTCGGATCTAGGGTTTGGATTCATGTCGATCGATGTGGAAGAGTGGAGATCAATCGTTGTCGAAATAGTCTTGTTGATTGATGGTGAAGGTTGGGTAACATCTTTGCCATTGAATTTGAAGAAGTCTTCTGTGGTGAGACCTCTGCTCATCTTGTCTGCTTCTAGGGCGTCTGATGTTTTCTCTACTGCAGAGCTCTCTTTATAGCAATCATCCCAACTACCAATTGAATAGTTTCCATTTTTATCCATGTCGGCCTCCTTAGTGTCGATGGATATACAGTAGGGTGTCTCGATCGATGTGCGCAGTCGGTTTGGATGGTGATGATGATTGTCGATCGATGTAGAGTAGCCTCTGTCGATCGATGCTATATTCCATTGTCTGCAGGAATGATGTTGAAGTTTTTCTTCTTCTGCAAGAAGACCATGATACTCTATAGCTTCTTCCTTCCTGTAATCTTCATCATACTCTTCGTGTCTAGACGCGGATGTGGCAGTATCTATAGGGTTGGGTGATAATGATCACTTTCCCAACTGTCATAAAAAATCAGCATCTGGGAATTCTTCTTTCCATTGAGCAAACTTCGCGTCGATCGATGCTTCGTTTGGCGTGTCGATCAATTCTGATTGACGAGGATCGATCGATGTGTCCATTCTGTTGCCGTTCGATTTTTTGTACTCTGCCTCATACACGACTTCAGAATCAATTTCTTCTCCACAGAAACATACTCCAACGAACCTTGGATCATCCCCAATCTGTGTGTTGGGCTTCTTTGTCTTGACAATCTTGACTGGATCATAATAAATATTTGGATCTATGAGAGTCAGATATAACTGGTTAGTTTGCAAGTCGTAGATTGCTCCTACTGTAGCTAAGAATGCTCTTCCAAGTAGTAAGAAGTGTTACAATTCAGCTTGATGTCCAAGACATGGAAGTCAACTGGAACTAATGCATTACCAATTTGCACCTCAAGGTCTCTTATGATTCCTCCTGAATTCCTTTGAGAACAATCCACAAGTACAAATGAATCGTCTGAAGGCTCTATCTTCAGATCTAGATGGTCTGCCATCACCTTGGGTAAGATGCTTACTGCAGCTCCAGTGTCAAAGAGGGCATGTGGGAAAGTGATACCCTACACTACACAGGGTACTGTAAACTTCCCAGGATCACTCTTTTTCTTCAATGTGATCCGCTGCTTCATCTTTTCTCTGACCTAATGGAACATTCTTCTAATGTCTTCTTCAGTCTCCTTGGTTTCTCTGAAGAACATCCACAGCCTGTGGGTAAAGTAGGCCTCTTCAAAAGGTTTCTCAAGTGGGATTCTGAGAACTCTCTTTGTGAATCTATCCCATTCCTTCTCATTGACTCCCCTTTTTCAGATGCTCGGGAACCTTTTCTTTCCTTTTCCTCAAGGTTCTCCCTTCTATAGCTTTATCAACTTCCATAGGCTCTAGTGCATCTTTGGGTTGAGTGCTGATGGTGTTTGGTGGTGTATCTGAAGGTTTTTTGGATTGTTGCCTGAGTGCATTGAGTCATCCTGCATCAATCTTTGGTAGCTGCATTCGGTATGTGAGAGGTGCACGTCAATCGATAGGTACTGGAGGTGGTCGATCGATGTCATCATCTCGCCGTCGATCGATGGCTGGTTCTTTATGCCGATCGATTTTAACGCAATAAGGGCTGGGTGGATGCTGGTGTCTTGCTGCAAACTCCTCGTGAGTCATTATCTTCACAGCATTGCACGAAGCACTCGATTCTGCTGATGGTGTCGATCGATGCTCGTCAAAGCTCGTTGATTGACTCGGTGTATAGTCCATTGATCGATGGTCACTAGTCGACGTCGGTCGACACCAATGTGACCCGCCGAAACTCATGGAACTTTCTACCTTCTTGAAGCTTCTCATACTTCACCACTTGCCAGAAATCATCACCCATGATGGCATTCATGTGTTGTTTTGCTGCTTCTTCACCTATCCTCCTTGTTAAAGCTTCTTTCTTCTTAACAGTTTCTCCTGTCTGAACCACCTGAGTCTCTAACTTCTTCACATGAGTGCTCAAAGCTTCAAACTTTGTGTTCAGGTTGGTGTAGACAGCATCAATCTTCCCAATTAAATCCACTATTAGCTTATGCTGACCTTCAATAACCTGGTCAAGCATGGCTTCTATCTGGCTCTCCTGAGTTGGTGGTGGTGGATTCTGGTAAGATGAATTTCCATAGTTCATGTTGTTGTTGAAGTTACTGCTGTAGTTATTGTTGAAGGGCTTCTGTGAATTCTGGTTGAAGTTACTTCTTTGTCCGAAGTAGTTCCTGTTTCGTCCCTGGTTTCCAGACCTCTGAAATCCAGTCCCACTGATAAAGTTCACATCCTCTTCAATGTTATCATCCTCTGCATCTATAACTTCTGCATCTTCTACTGAGCAAACTTGCTTCTTTTGCAGCCTATGAACACTATCCAGCTTTGCTTTTACTTCATCCATCTGCTCCTTTCCAAGGAATGCTGCAGATTTCCTTCTGTCAAAGTCAGTGTTCTTGGTTCTGTTGCTGGATGCCAAGTTCTCTATAAGTGTCACAGCTTCCTCTGGATTCCTGGTATTGAAGTTGCCTTCACTAGCTGTGTCCAGAGCCATCTGATATTGTAGTGCGATGCCTCTGAAGAAAGTGCTGAATAATTGCACTTGGTTGAATCTATGGTGTGGACAATCTCGCTGGTATGACTTGAATCTGATCCAGAAATTCTTGAATGACTCTCCAGGTTCCTGAGTGAATGTAGCAATTTTTCTCCTCATGTCTTCAGCGTGTGCGTCATCAAAGAAGTTATGCAGGAATGCGTTCTTGATGTCGCTCCAGGATGTAAGAGATCCTGGTGGTAACTGCTTAAGCCACTGCGAAGCTTCTCCAGCAAGAGAGTACTTGAAGAGCTTGCAGAGAAGATAGTCCTCACAGACTCCGTTGGCTTTGATAGCAGATATGAGATCCTCGAACCTCTCCAGATGGTCCATAGGATTCTCGTGAGATAACACACAGTAGGGTGTCTGTCCCACAAGTGTATAGTACTGCGGCTTCAACTCAAAATCGCCTCTCTGAATAGCTGGAGAGCGAATGGCTGATCTGTTGGCATAGAACTGATCTGGACGATTGTAATCAGCCAAAAGTTCTTGTAGCTGTAGCATCATGTTCAGGGATTACAGTCCGCTGAGCATCTAACTTTTGACCTACTGCATTACGCAGGTGACCATCTTGATCACGCAGGTCCCCATTCTCGTCCTGTCTGAGAATCAGTGTCGTAACCATGTCTCCCGGCTGAGTATCGATCGGTGTAAGAGCTGGGGTAGCGATCGATGTCCGATAAGCGATATCGGTCGACGGAAGAGTGGTGTCGGTCGACGGTGAAGAGCGAGTATTGGTTGATAGAGAAGATGTCTCGGTCGATGCTGGTGTGCGAGTATTGGTCGACGAACTAGTGTTGATGTCGATTGATGTGGAGCGTTTGTCTTTGCGGATCGAACGTTCCAAGCTTGCAAGATCTTCTGAGAATAGTATATGAGTTTCCTTGTTGCTTCTGGTGCATGCCCAGCATTATCAGGAAAGGATTTTGTCAGAAAATGATTAAAAAGAAATAACCTAGACCTAATCAGATTAAATCTAATGGCGATCAAAGCTTCCCGGCAACAGCGCAAAATTTGATGTCACTCAAATTATCCTAAGGAGTGAATTACTCTCTCAAATAAGAGGTTCAGTTGTAGTACTTAGGGATCAAATCCACATAGAGCTAGGGAACACAAAATATATAATCCTTAGTGACTAAGCTAGGTTGATTTAGATTAACAGTAAATTGCAGGTTTGAGCAAGGCAGTTGCTCGGTGTGTTTGATTTGAAGGTTTTAACAATTAAAGAAAGTAGCTAGACTTAGGGTTTCTATTCAGGTGATCAGGATTATAATCATATAAATGCCTAACAAGTTGCATGCATGATACTAAAGAGCTCAACACTTATGAACAAATCGATTAGCGTTCACCTTCTAGATTCTCTGATAACTAGAACTAATGATCTCGCCTCTCGTGATGATCAATAGAAAGTGTCGATCGATGACTCTATAGGAGTATCGATCGATACACCTTTTGCTTCGTCGATCGATTATTCAATAGGAATATCGCTCGACACGCTTCTAGTAAGCTTTATGCGCGAGTTGAAATCAAGCTCACCAAGAGTACAAATCAGCTCTCGCCTTTCTCTAGTAATCTTAGCTTGAATAGGATGTATTCAGGATGAAGTCAGGTCAACAAACAATCATAGGTCAAGATTCTAGTTAGCTACTCTAGAACACAAGCATTAAGAACATTCTAATAATGAATATCACAACTTAGCAATCTATAGTTGGGGCTAATCCCTCACAATCTATTTAAACCCTAAATCTAACAATGGAATCTACTCAGACATGGCCAAGCAATTCATAGCAACAAGATGAAAGAAACTCATAGATAGATAGAAAAAAGTAAGAACAATAGAAAGTCAAAAGGTAAAAATCATAAAAGAGACCTAAAGCATGTTTTGCCTTAAACACATAGGCAAACTATAAATATTGAGTTCATTAGGTTAAATAACTCGTCAGGGGCAATCTTGTAATTTGGTGAAGACTTGGGCTTTAAGTCTGCTGGAACCATTCTGTCTCTGCGCGACTCGGTATCGATAGATGTCACAGGATGTGCATCGATCGATTGTAATCTTTATATGTTGACCATTGGATATTGATGTCGATCGATGGCACAGGATGTGCATCGATCGATTGTTGTCTCTGAATATCGACCTCTGGTCTAGTTTGATGGTCAGCTCGGATAAAATCTCTATTAAGCTCCAAAATGCTCTTAAATCATCACTTTACTCCAAAATGCTCCTGAACCTGAAAACATTCCTAATAGACTCCAAAACATAGTATATATATATATATATATATATATATATATATATATATCTTAAAAACACCTATATACCATGGGTAAAAACGGGTCAAATCCATGGTATATCAATGATTATGCTGAGGTTGTTGGTGTTAGAAGGTTGTTGTTGTAAGTGTTTCACAACAGATATGTTCCCATGATTTGATCATCTGTGTATGGTAGTAGTCAACTAAATGTCTGTTTTTCTTGTTTTAGGTTGGAGTTTTCCCTAAATTATCTTGATCTGAGTTTGTATCTTTCTTGGCTACTACTGAGACACTTCGCTCTGACTATGATTTTCCACACACCTTTGATGCCAAGCTTCTTCCTCGTGGAGAGTCTCTGACGGGACCTGTGGTCAGGCTATTCAGCAATCCCCGTGTTCCTGAGTGTGACTGAGATGAGTTAGCTTATGACATTTCTAGTCAATTGTTTGTGCTTGTGAAACTTTGTTGGTTTTTTTTAATTTCAGGAAGAGTTTTAAGTTTCAGGATAGCTGATGAAAGGACTTTTCAAGGGTCCTAATCAAATGATGTAGTATATAAGATTGTCGAACCAGTTCTAAGTGATTACAAAGCAAAGGGAATACAAACCTATGCTTAATCTAAATGCAATCATTAAAGGAGATGATTATTAAACTAAGACAATATCTAAAATGCAACAAAATATAAGCTTTCTTTCTTTATGAGGAGATGAGACCCATGGGTATAGGGACTTGATCTTAAATGATTAAGGTTCAATCCAAGATGCCAACTTTTCAATCAATCTAATTCCTTATGCCTAGACACTGTGCTTGAACAAACCTATCCCTAGATGAATGCGCTTTTGCAATGATCACCCAAGCACATCAAATCCCTTTGACTGTAATGATCAAAGCAAAAAATTAAGAATGCGTCTAATAGCAATCCTAGCTTCTTTAACAACTAATCCCTTAGGTAAAGCAAGCTAAAAGCATAGATGAGTTGGTTCAGGCATTTCATAGAACACCTTTTGGGCATGAAATGCCTATGGCTCTATGTTTTAGAGGCCAACTCAAATATAGCATTAAGAACACCAAATCATGCAAGGAAAGGATAGATCTAACACTAAGCACCTTGGATCTACACTTAATCACTCTCAATCACCCTAACCCATGGATCTTAAATGGATCTACTCACTAATCCACATGCTTACTCTTAAACCCATGAGAGATTCAAGCTTAAACATGTAGAGAAAGAAAAGAGATGAAATCAAACAATCAAGAACACAAAGATGAGATGAGATTATGATTCAAAGATAAAACTTTACTCAAAGGTTTCTGTTCTTCTAGAGAAAATAACATAAGTCCCATATTAGGGATAACAAAGGTATTTATACTAGGCTTAGAAAACCTAGATAGATCATGAAAAATTACTAAAAAGTCCTTGGAGTCAAATGAGTCTCAACCAATAGGAAGACAGCAAGAAATTCGGTCTGGGTAGACCGAAAATCACCATCCCGGTCCATGGTACCCGGTCTGGTCCTGTTCTGGCCGCGACTCATCCCGTCCGGGTTCACCAAGCCGGACACGTCTCCCCGGTCGTCCGGACATCCTGCTCATGTGCTTCTCCCGACCGGGTACACCAAGCCGGTCTGGGCTCCCCGGTCCACTACATGCTCTTCATCGCCCGGGTGCACCAAGCCGGTCCATTGTCCCCAGCCTGTCCGGATGCGCCTTGATCAGCTTATTCCCAACCGGCTTCATCACACCGGACCATCCTCCCCGGCCGTCCTTTCTGCTGGCTTCCAGTCCGACCGGGTGCAGCAAGCCGGTCCGTCCGTCCCGGTCATGCCTTGGACGCGTCTTCACTTCCCGACCGGGTGTCCCTTCCCGTCCTGCTCTCCCCGACTTGGTCTCGTCCAGCACCTCTCAACCGACCGGGTACCTCTCCCAGGCTTAGTCATCCCGGACCACTCTCATCCAGCTGCTCTTTTCCCGACCGGCTGCTCGAACCCGGACTGATCTACCCGGCCAGCTTGATATGCTTCAAGTGAACTAATTGTAACTCCTCCAATACAGCTCCAAATGACTTGAAACCACTTCCATTGGAAAGCTAACTCAATTTTCTGTGTCTCCACAAAATCTTATCAGCAGAAGACATTTCTAAGGCCTCTTTCCATGCTCATATTTGTCTTGACGAGATCATGGATTGACTTCTCTTTTCATGGCCAAACTTGAATCTTCACCTCTTTTTGGGCCATAAGTCTTCCAAACACCTCAAATCACACCAAAGAATACTCCAACACCTGATATGGACAAATGAATGCAAAATGGACCTAAAGATGCCTAATGCCTAACTTATATGATCAAAATGCATGAGATATGGATGCTAAAAACATGTAAATATGCAAGATATCAACTCCCCCACACTAACTTTTACTTGTCCTCAAGTAATCTTTTCAAAACACAAGTAGGAGAGACATAGAGATGGAAGGAAAGCCAAAAGAAACACTCATAGCACTCAACTTGACCTCCTAAAGAAACATAGTAAATAGCACCAGCAAAACTCTCTTATTATGCTCTAGCTTCACAAGGCCTATCAATTACTCTTATGCCTCTACACAAGATGCAATGCTTATCAACCAACAAGTTCTCTTAACCAGCCTCACATTGATTCACACACACACACACAAGGTGAAGTCTCACAAATGGGCACATGATCTCAATCATTTGGCTAGGTGATCAAATGGTCTAATATGGATGAAAATGAGGGTTTAATGCATCTTGTTAAGGTGGCTATCACTCAAGAACCAAGGAGCTTGATCATTATGCAAAATTTATATAAGACTAGGAGCAATTCATGCATACATGGATCCATCCTCATCATTCTACCCAATTCCTAAGTGATTACAAGATCTACACCCCTTTTATTCATCCCATAACCCAAAAATGAAAAACATTCTCACATCACTCACCCCATGAACAACTTTCTTTCCTTTGAAATTCAACCACTAAGCACCTCTATTCACTTTTCTAAGTTCTAACTCTTTAAGTTTTTCCTTCCACTATCTTATTGAATCTTTCTTTTTCTTTTTCTTTTTCTTTTTTATATATATATATATATATATATATATACACATGAAGGGGAAAGGTCAAAAACATCAATCAAGAGCTTCTTATCTTTTTATTTTAGGTCCCTAGGGTTCTTCTTTCTTATGATACTCATGTGTTCATTAATCTCAACAATGTTACACTCCAAACCCAAGATACAAATCATTAAGTAACAAACACCTCACTCACCATCCTAGAAGCTAGCTCAAATGAAGACCCTATGCTAGCAAGAGATGAGAACAAATCCATGTCGCTCCCAATACTCTCAAGATTTTGCACATGACAAGCTATCAGAAAAGGCCTCACTCATGCAAATCAATGTAGGCTTCAAGGAATGGATAAGGTTCAAGGGTATGGAAGTGCCATTTGGGTTAACAAAGAGTGGTACAATGGAAAAAGATAACCCAAATGTTTATGAGATCCATGATCAAGTATGCAAATGCCCATATGCAAGAGAAATTAAGTTCATTCAAGTCTAAGTTCAGGATAGAGCTGGTTTCAAGAACAATGCCAATATCAAGCAATCAAGCAAGTTTCAAGGCTCAAAGCATGCAAGCCTTTCAAAAGATGCTTAAGCTACTTGATATGTTTAACTAGGGTGCCAAATTCAGTGCAAACAAGTGTTCTTTACAAGGCAATGCTCCATATGCAAATGAATGCAACCTATATGCTCTAGACTCAATCTTAAGGATGCAAGTCATGCAATCTACATGATTCAAAAAATTAATTTTTTTTGGATTTTTCTATGCAAATATGAATGTACAATGCAATGCATGAGACTCAAAATCACAAAGCAAACATGATCAAATACTTGGTACCTCCCCCACACTTAAATCACACAGTCTCTGTGTGAGTAAGAGAGAAGGAGATACCCCAACAAGACAAAAGCAAATGTATATACAAGAAGGGTTGGAGTGATACCTAAGAAGGAGGTTTGGGTGTGGTGTTTGGTGCCGGGGCTAGGAGCTGGCTTGGTTCATAGCAATTAGAGGAGGCTGCTACATGGCAATCATGGGGCTCAAGTGGTTCACCACCATTCTTCTCTCCTCTAGTGCTTGGCTCAACCTGAAAAACTTGACCATTTTTATTATAAAAAAAAAACCTAAAGGAAAATTGAAATTGCAAAGTTATGTACAAAGACAACCATGGGACTTCCTCCCAAGTGAGTTTGTTTAAAGTCACTAGCTTGAATTTGCCTCCTTTGAGGTTAGGCAAGGGGAGCATCAGAGAGTGGGGTTGATGTCCCATCCTCCTTTGGTATGGTGCCATGTATTGCTTGAGTCTCTGGCCATTCACTGTGAAGTCTCCACCTTGCTTGTTCCAAAGCACAATGGCTCCATAAGGTCTCACTTCCTTAACCACAAATGGACCAGACCACTTTGACTTGAGCTTCCCTGGAAATATCTTCAATCTAGAGTTATAGAGAAGAACTTGATCTCCAGCCTTGAGATCTCTCTTGAGGATGTGCCTGTCATGAAAGGCCTTGGTCTTTTCTTTGTAAATCCTTGAGTTTTCAAAGGCATCCATCCTTATCTCATCCAGTTCATTGAGTTGAAGAAGTCTCTTCTCCTTTGCACTCTTGATGTCGAAGTTTAGAAGCTTCACAGCCCACAATGCCTTGTATTCAAGCTCAACTGGTAAATGGCAAGACTTCCCATAGACAAGGTTGAAAGGGGTAGTGCCTAGAGGAGTCTTGAAGGCTGTTCTATATGCCCAAAGAGCATCATCAAGCTTGTCTGACCAATCCTTCCTCTTAGTTCCCACAATCTTCTCCAAGATGCCCTTGATTTGCTTGTTGGAGACTTCCACTTGGCCACTTGTTTGAGGGTGATAGGGTGTTGCAACCTTGTGTTTCACTCCCTTCTTCTTGAGAAGACCCTCAAATAGCTTGTTGATGAAATGTGAGCCTCCATCACTTATGACCACTCTTGGTACTCCAAACCTTGGGAAAATATTGCTCTTGAATATTTTGATCACCACTCTTGAATCATTTGTGGGACTTGCTATGGCTTCTACCCACTTTGACACATAGTCCAAAACCACCAAGATGTATTTGTTGCCATAAGAAGAAGGGAAGGGTCCCATGAAGTCTATCCCCCAAACATCAAACACTTCCACTTCAAGGATTGGGTTTTGAGGCATCTCATTTCTCTTAGTAATGTTCCCTCTCCTTTGGCAAGAGTCACATCTTGAAATGAAGTCTTTTGTGTCCCTGAACATGTGTGGCCACCAAAATCCAGCTTGTAGCACCTTTGAGACAGTCTTGAAGGTAGCAAAATGGCCTCCATAGGAAGATCCATGGCAATGTGTAAGGATTCCTTCAACTTCTTCTTCAGCCACCACTCTTCTATAGATCTGATCCTTGCAAAGAGTGCAGAGGTATGGTTCATCTCAATAGTATCTCTTCAAATCTTTGTAGAACTTCTTCTTCTCATACCCCGCAAGACCCAATGGCTCCTTCCTAGTGGCTAAGTAGTTAACCAAATCAGCATACCAAGCTCCCTTCTCTTCAGCTGCCTTAACCTCTTCAATCTTCTTTCCGGGCTCAATAACTGCCACCACTGACATGATAGCCATGAAATGCTCCTGTCTAAGTCCCTCATCAATAGGGATTCCACTTTCAATCCTCAGCCTGGACAAGTGATCAGCAACTCCATTCTCAATCCCTAGCTTGTCTCTAATCTCTAAGTCAAACTCTTGAAGCAAAAGGATCCACCTCAGTAGTCTTGGTTTGGCATCCTTCTTTGCTAGGAGATGTCTCAAAGCTGCATGGTCAGTATACACAATGACCTTGGAACCCACCAGGTAGCTTCTGAATTTTACAAAGGCGAAGACAATGGCCAGCATCTCTTTCTCAGTTGTGGCATACTTCATTTGTGCATCATTCAGGGTTTGGCTAGCATAATAGATCACATGAGTCTTGCAATTCTTCTTCTGCCCCAAGACAGCCCCAACAGCAAAGTCACTAGCATCACACATTATCTCAAAGGGGAGGTCCCAATCAGGTGGCTGGACAATGGGAGCACTGACAAGGCCACCCTTTATCTTCTTGAAGGCTTCAAGACACTCTTCATCAAAGCTGAAAGTGGCCTCCTTGCACAGCAACTTGGTCATTGGTCTAGCAATCTTTGAGAAGTCCTTGATGAATCTTCTATAGAACCCAGCATGGCGAAGGAAGCTCTTGATGTCTTTCACTGTCTTTGGTGGAGGCAAGCTGAATATCACCTCAATCTTAGCCTTGTCCACTTCAATACCATTTTCTGAAATTTTATGCCCAAGCACAATCCCCTCTTTGACCATGAAGTGACACTTCTCCCAATTCAGCACAATGTTTGTGTCTTCACATCTCTGTAGGACCCTGCACAAGTTGGACAAACAAGCAGAAAACGAAGATCAGTAGACAGAGAAATCATCCATGAACACCTCCACTATATCCTCAATGAGATCCGAGAAGATAGACATCATGCACCTTTGAAAGGTTGCTGGAGCATTACATAACCCAAATGGCATCCTTCGATAAGCAAAGGTGCCATAGGGGCATGTGAATGTTGTCTTCTCTTGATCATTGGGATGTATGGGGATTTGGAAGAACCCTGAATACCCATCAAGAAAGCAATAGAAAGGATGGTTTGCAAGTCTCTCAAGCATTTGATCAATGAATGGCAATCGAAAATGATCCTTTCTAGATGCAGAGTTGAGTTTTCTATAATCAATACACATCCTATGGCCAGTTATGGTTCTAGTTGGTATCAATTCATCCTTGTCATTTTTAACCACAGTGATACCACCTTTCTTTGGGACAACATGCACAGGAGATACCCATTTAGAATCTGAAATAGGGTAGATAACACCAGCATCTAAGAGTTTAAGAATCTCCTTCTTTACAATATCCTTCAGGTTAGGATTTAACCTTCTTTGATGCTCTATAGAAGTCATTGATTCATCCTCTAGATGTATCCTATGCATGCACAAAGAAGGTGATATCTCCTTAATATCATCTAGTGAGTACCCAATTGCCTTTCTAAACTTTTTAAGAGCATTTAAAATTTGAGAAAGTTCAAGTTCGGTAAGTTCACTACTCACAATGACAGGACATGACTCATTAGGGCCTATAAATGCGTACCTTACACCATGGGGAAGAGGTTTTAGCTCCACTTTTGGTGCCTTGAGCTCACTCCAATCATCTTGTTGGGTGTCCTATTGTTGAGTGGCTGAAGCAGTTTGGTGCACCTCTTGTGTAAGCTCCTCATACTGGCCTTCATCATCAATCTTCTTGTGAGAATCCAGCATGGCTACAATAGCATCACTCTCTTTGTTCTCAACCACTTGGACCTCTTTATCCACTGTCAAAGCATGTTGCAAGGGGTCTTCTATTGCCAACTCTTCAAATGCTAATTCCTCAAGAAGCTCATCAGCAAGGGCTTCCATCTCTTCAATGTAAAACACTTGGCCTTGCACAGTTGACCTCTTCATCACTTCCTTGATGTCAAAATGGAGAGTGTGCTCTTTCCCCAAATAAAGATGAATCTTGCCTTCCTTCACATTGATAAGGGCTCCTGCTGTGGCTAAGAATGGTCTTCCAAGGATCAAGGGGTCTCTAGCTTCTTCATCCATCTCTAGCACCACAAAATCAGTAGGAATCTCACAATTTCCCACCATCACAGTGAGGTCTTCAAGGATACCAATAGGGAATTTGACCGAGCGAACAGTAAGTACCAAAGAGAGTTTACACTTCTTGTATTGGCTGAACCCAAGCTTCTTGGCAACAGATAGAGGCATGAGACTGACACTAGCTCCCAAATCACATAGACATCTCTCAAACATCAAAGGACCAATGGCACAAGGTAGAGTAAAGCAGCCTGGATCCTCTAGCTTCTTAGGGATTGTCAATCTCTGGATGATGGCACTGCACTCATGAGTAAGAACCATCAGGCCCTCCATTTCCTTCTTCTTAGCAGCCACAGCATCCTTCAAGAACTTGCTGTATTGAGGGACAAGCATGAAGGCATCAATGATGGGTATTGTGACTTGAACTTCACTCATTTGCTTCTCAAAGAGTGCTTTGTACTTCTCCAAAAGTTGCTTCTTGAATCTTCCAGGAAATGACAGCTTAGGTTCATAGGGAGGAGGAACAAAGGAAGACTCTTTTGTTGGAGTGGCAACTTCACCTTGTTTTAGTGTTTTCTTCTCTTCTCCAACCTTTCCTTTACCCTTAGCTTCAACAATCTTTTCTAGAATCTCCTCATCAACCTTCTCATCACAACATCATCATCAATGTTGATGGCCACCCCCCCCCCACCTAGCTGCTCACCATCCTTGGGGAGAGCTCTTGGAGGTAACTGATATGATCCTAGGAACGCTACTTTGAAGAACTAAAGGCTGAAGCACGAAGAACGGATGGTGCGATGAATGATGGAATGAAGGCAGGGATGAAGTGATGAACAGAAGGGCTGGAAGCTGAACAGATGGCGTGATTGATAAGTATGGGAGTGATGATGTCGATACAACCAAGGGCTGGAAACAATGGATGTGGGGTTGTAGAGACTCTAGGATGATAATGATCACGTTAGAGGCTCGGATCCAAGTCTAGAATTGAATCAGTTTGAGAGAACAAGTTTCTGCTAAAAAAATTTTTGTTTCACGTTATTTCTCTGCTTCCTAAAACAACAGTCACGACAATTTTAAAGAGAGAGGCACATGAGCCTTAGGGTTTTCAACATACCCTTAAAAGAAACAAAACAACAAGTAGTTCTAAAGAATAACAGAAAACAGCATGAAGTCTGAAATTAAAACAACAAAACGTGCGACATAAAGAAAAGTCTTTATGCGCCAAAACCAAACCAAGTACTTAATCAAATAGCTTTATTGAAGAGAAAAAATGCCCTGCCTCGTTAAAACCTAGAGAATGGTAAACCCGGTGTAGGAAAAACCCATTCTCTAAGGAAAGAGTACAGCTACACATTATCCTCTTTGTGGCTATTCAGATAAGTCACCTGGTCCTTCTTGCGGAATATGGGTAAATATGTTGTAGATAGTAGTGGCTTGATGATCATCCATTTCCGTGCTAATCAAGGCTCGAACTTCCTTAGCTAGCTCCTTAGCTTTTGCATGTGTTACTCGGGCTTCCGGAGCTAACTCCTTGGTCTTAGATCGTGTGATCCTTCCTTCTGGCTCAGGAACGTCTTCCTCCAAGCTTGAGCTATCCATGATCTTATCATCCTCCCCCTCTTGAAAGGGATTTGTCCTCAAATCTGAATCTGCAACATAAGGAAGCAAATCAGAAACGTTGAAAGCACTTGAGGTGTTATACTTACCTCGGAGGTCAAGTCTGTAGGCATTGTTGTTGAGACCATCAACTCTCGACATTAGTTTAGACTTTCGCTCTTCTGGAAATCGGTCTTTCCTCAGGTGTACCCAAACGAGGTCTCCCACTTCGAAAATCAGCTCCTTACGCCCCTTGTTTGCATGTTTAGCGTACAGCTTGGTCTTCTTCTCGATGTTTTCTTTGGCTTTGGCGTGAAGTCTGCGTACATACTCAGCTTTCTTCTTTCCATCTAGACTGCTACGTTCCTTTAAAGGCAAAGAAACCAAATCTAGTGGAGACAAGGGGTTAAATCCATAGACGATTTCAAAAGGAGAAAATAAAGTAGAAGAGTTCTTAGCGTGGTTATAGGCAAATTCGACAAAAGGTAGATACTCTTCCCATGTCTTCAGGTTGCCTTTAACCATGGTTCGCAGAAGGGTTGATAGTGATCTGTTGACTACTTCCGTTTGACCGTCTGTCTGAGGATGGCACGTGGTAGAGAATGAAAGTTTGGTGGCAAGTTTCGCCCATAGAGTGCGCCAAAAATGAGACAAGAACTTGGTATCGCGGTCTGAGACTATCACCCTCGGCATTCCGTGAAGTCTCACTACTTCCCTGAAAAACAACTTGGCAACACTAACTGCATCGTCTGTCTTATTGGTGGCGATGAAGTGTGCCATCTTGCTGAACCTGTCAACAACCACAAAAATAGAATCTCGACCACTTCTGGTACGAGGTAAACCAATGACAAAATCCATGGAGATGTCAGTCCAAGGGTGAGAAGGAATAGGTAAAGGTGTATATAACCCGTGTGGTTGAACTTTGCTTTTGGCTAGTTTGCACACGGCACACCTAGAGCACACTTTCTCCACGTCCTTCTTCATATGGGGCCAGTAGAACTGATCCTGAAGACTAAGTAAAGTTTTCGCCACACCAAAATGACCAGCAAGTCCTCCACCGTGAGCTTCCCTCACTAACAGTTCTCGGATTGTTCCCGTAGGAATGCATAGTCGGTTCTGGTAGAACAGATAGCCATCTTTCCCGAAATAACTCTCAAAAGCAAATTTAGAGCATTTGGAATAGTATTCTTTAAAATCCAGATCAGATTCATAGAGTTCCTTCACAAGATCAAAACCAATTAATTTCGAACTTAAGGTAGAGATAAGAGAGTACCTCCTGGACAATGCATCGGCAACTACATTGTCCTTACCATTTTTATACTGAATCACGTACGGGAAAGTTTCTATGAATTTTATCCATTTGCCATGCCTTTTGTTGAGCTTGTGTTGTCCTTTGAGGTGCTTAAGGGACTCGTGGTCTGTGTGTATGACGAACTCTTTAGGCCACAAATAGTGCTGCCAGGTCTGCAGAGCTCGTACCAAGGCATATAGTTCCTTGTCATAGGTAGGATAGTTGAGAGTAGCTCCTCCCAACTTCTCACTGAAAAACGCCACTGGTTTCTTTTCCTGTGTAAGCACTGCGCCAATACCGACACCAGACGCATCACATTCAATTTCAAAAGTCTTTTTAAAATCAGGTAAGACTAATAAAGGAGCGTTGATAAGCTTCTCTTTTAAGGCTGCAAAAGCCTTTTCTTGGGCGGGTTCCCATCTGTAACCAACGTCTTTCTTGATCACTTCAGTGAGTGGAGCAGCAATGGTGCTGAAGTCTTTCACAAATCGTCTATAGAAACCTGCCAAACCGTGAAAACTCCTAACTTCTCCCACGGTTTTGGGTGTAGGCCAATCACGGATTGCCTTGATCTTCTCCTCGTCAACCTTAACTCCTCCTGCACTTAGAACAAAACCTAAAAAGACTATTTCATTAGTACAGAAAGAACATTTAGCAAGGTTAGCATATAACTTTTCGGATCGAAGAACATTTAAGACGGAACGAATATGTGAAAGGTGTTCTTGCAAACCGTGGCTATAAATGAGGATGTCATCGAAGTATACCACCACAAATACTCCGATGAATTCCCTAAGGACATGGTTCATGAGTCTCATGAAGGTGCTGGGAGCATTGGTGAGTCCGAAAGGCATGACCAGCCACTCATAAAGACCAAGCTTGGTCTTAAAAGCTGTCTTCCATTCATCTCCTTCCTTCATGCGAATCTGATGGTAACCACTCCTTAGATCTATTTTCGTGAAGATAGTAGATCCACAGAGCTCATCTAGCATGTCATTGAGGCGTGGGATTGGATGTCTGTATTTGACGGTAATGTTATTGATGGCACGACAGTCAACACACATCCTCCAGGAACCATCTTTCTTGGGTACCAATAGAACCGGAACTGCGCATGGGCTAAGGCTCTGGCGTACGTATCCTTTGTTCATGTATTCAGTGACTTGTTTTTCCAGCTCCTTAGTCTCTTCGGGATTTGTTCGGTACGCTGGCCTGTTGGGTAGAGGAGCCCCTGGTACCAGATCGATTTGATGTTCTATACCTCGGATCAGTGGGAGTCCAGCTGGTATGTCTTCGAGAAAGACATCACTAAATTCCTGTAAAAGATCAGACATTCCTACAGGCAGCTCAAGACGATCATTAGCACTGACTAGGGACTCCTTATACATAACCATAAAAACAGGTAATTCAGAATCAATACAATCAGAAACTTCCTTAGCATTAAGGTATAGAACTGAACCGTTAGAAGGTTCCTCTTCTGGCGTGAGTTTGGACTTGGCTTTGAGCTGATCCTGGTAAATCTCGTGAGGTGTCATGGGCAGCAAGGTCACCTTTATGCCCTTATGGTTGAATGTCTGCTTGTTGGTGAAGCCATCATGTAAAACTTTACGATCTGATTGCCATGGCCTTCCCAACAATATATGACTGGCCGTCATTGGTATAACGTCACATAAGATCTCGTCTTCGTACCTGCGAATGGTTAATATAACCTTAACTTGTTTATTGACGTTAATAACTTTGCTATTAACAAGCCAATGGAGGTTGTAAGGCCGTGGGTGTGGCTGCATTTCTAGCCCAAGTTTCTGAACCATCACCTCGCTAGCTGCATTGGTACAGCTCCCGCCATCTACAATCAAACTACATACCTTACCTTTGACAAGGCAACGGGTATGAAACAGATTTTCTCGTTGACATGATCCCTCGGATTGAGGCTGAAATGTAAGGGTTCTCCGAGTTACCAAGAGATCTCCCACGACATGAGGAAGCTCTTCTTCTCCCTCATAGGTTGATTCCCCTTTGGACTCGGATTGAGGAATGATTTCTCCATCATCTCGTAACATAAACACCTTCTTGTTAGGACAATCACGACTGTAATGCCCCATTCCTTGACACCTGAAACATCGTACACCAGTTAGAGACGTAGTAGACTTAGGTTTAACATCAGATTTTACTCCCTCTTTTATCACAGATTGCGACGGTTTAGTGTCTTTGGAGGAGGCAGGTTTAGACATGGTGTTGTTGTCTCTCGGCGAGAAAGAGGGTCTGATAGTACGCCTTTTGTTTTGAGCTTCAATGAGTTCGGCTTTGTGAATCATCTCATCAATGTCTACGTAAGTCTGAAGCTCCAATTTGTCTTGTATGTCACGGTTAAGCCCTCCCAAGAACCTAGACATAACCATATCTTCGCCTTCTTGAAGACCTGCACGAATCAAAAGGGTTTCCAATTCCTGGTAATATTCCCGGACAGACTTAGAACCTTGAATTAGGCGCCTAAGCTTGTTGAGAATCTCCCTATGGTAGTGAGCCGGAATAAACTTTTTGCGCATTTGAATGAGTAACTGCGTCCAAGTGGTAATAGGGTTGTCATTGGCCCGAGCACGCGTAAGACAAAGCTGCTCCCACCAAAGTAAAGCATAGTCGCTGAATTCAGATATGGCTATCTTCACCTTGTTGGCTGGATAGGTACCTGCAATCAAGAAATTAGATTCCATCTTACGCTCCCAATCAAGATATAACTCAGGATCATTTGAACCAATAAAGGAAGGAAAACGAATTTTGAGGTGTTTGATCTGTTGTTGAACATGATCAACATCTCTACGAGGTTCTCGGTCTCTAGCTCGGATGGTGCTGCCATGAGATCGATCCGAATGATCTTGATCATCGTAGTAGGCATCTTCCTCTTCAAAGAATACACGTTGTCCTCCTATGGTTGTGCTGGGTCTATGATGGCGTGGGGGTAGAGCAGCAGCTCCTGATCCTCTCGCACCTACATTATCAAAAGGAAGAGCATTAGTGTTGTTCCGGACATCTTGAGATGATCTCGGCCTAGTAGATGTAAGTATGGAGCGTTTGGCTGAGGTGCCGATGTGGCCTTTTCCCTTGTGCACACGCATGGCTTAAGAAGGGGTTGGAGTATATGATGTTTCTTCTCCAGTGGATGCTCGTGTATGGATCATCTCCTTAATAGCGGTATCAACTCTTGTATTGAGTTGATCCATTTGTTGAGCTAATTGTTCATTGAGCTGGGCAGTGATCTGAGTGGAAAGAGCCTTAGAGGACTCTTTGATCTGCTGAGCCATCATCTTGTTAAGGTTCTCCATGGCTTCAGGAGAAAGCTCCATGGTACTAAGATACGGGTTAGGAATTGTTTTTCTTAGCCTTTAGGTTCAAAGCGGCTCTGATACCACATGATATGATCCTAGGAACGCTACTTTGAAGAACTAAAGGCTGAAGCACGAAGAACGGATGGTGCGATGAATGATGGAATGAAGGCAGGGATGAAGTGATGAACAGAAGGGCTGGAAGCTGAACAGATGGCGTGATTGATAAGTATGGGAGTGATGATGTCGACACAACCAAGGGCTGGAAACAATGGATGTGGAGTTGTAGAGACTCTAGGATGATAATGATCACGTTAGAGGCTCGGATCCAAGTCTAGAATTGAATCAGTTTGAGAGAACAAGTTTCTGCTAAAAAAAAAGTTTGTTTCACGTTATTTCTCTGCTTCCTAAAACAACAGTCACGACAATTTTAAAGAGAGAGGCACATGAGCCTTAGGGTTTTCAACATACCCTTAAAAGAAACAAAACAACAAGTAGTTCTAAAGAATAACAGAAAATAGCATGAAGTCTGAAATTAAAACAACAAAACGTGTGACATAAAGAAAAGTCTTTATGCACCAAAACCAAACCAAGTACTTAATCAAATAGCTTTATTGAAGAGAAAAAATTCCCTGCCTCGTTAAAACCTTGAGAATGGTAAACCCGGTGTAGGAAAAACCCATTCTCTAAGGAAAGAGTACAGCTACACATTATCCTCTTTGTGGCTATTCAGATAAGTCACCTGGTCCTTCTTGCGGAATATGGGTGAATCTGTTGTAGATAGTAGTGGCTTGATGATCATCCATTTCCGTGCTAATCAAGGCTCAAACTTCCTTAGCTAGCTCCTTAGCTTTTGCACGTGTTACTCGGGCTTCCGGAGCTAACTCCTTGGTCTTAGATCGTGTGGTCCTTCCTTCTGGCTCAGGAACGTCTTCCTCCGAGCTTGAGCTATCCATGATCGTATCAGTAACTCTCTACCACTTCTCAAGGTGATTGCTTTTATGGGCTCCTTGGGGTTTTGCTCAGCCTTTCCTGGTGGTGTTCCTTGTTGGCGGCTTGGCTTAGAATTCATAGAAGTAAACTGACTCTCCAAAGCTCCTATCTTGTTGTTTAGCTCAGTGTAGCTGCTATCAATCTTGGAGTGGACAGTCTTGAACTCATGGCCAATGTCCTTTGCTGTTCTAGCTTGACCTTCCAGTAGTTGTTTGAACATAGCTTCCATAGTTGAATCTGGAGCTTTAGCTTGGGAAGAGCTACCTTGAGCTTGAGTAGGCTGAGTGACTTGATTGGTAAAACCAGGAGGAGGGTTCTGCCTAGGCTGGTAGTTCCCTTGTTGAGTGTGTTGCTTGGGTTGATAGCCTCCTTGCTGGTTTTTTGGATAAGACCTCTGCTGGTAGTTGTTGTACTGAAAGTTAGGCTCCTTCCTGTGCCAAGTACCATTGTTGTTGATGAAGCAAAGCTCTTCCTGCCCTTCCAAACCATCAACTTCATTAACCTTAGGAGGAGCTTCTTGACTAGGACCACCCACAAAGTTTATCTGCTCCTGTTTGGCTTGGTTAGCAATCAGCAAGTCTATCTTCTCCTGCAAGGATTTGATTTCCTTCTAGGTCTGGTTGTCATCAGCTCTGGTGGTTCTATCAGCTCTGTCATGCTCTGCACTGTAAACTGAGTCACTCTTCACCATGTTGTCAACCAGCTCCTCAGCATCTTCTTCAGACCTGCCCAGGAAGAATCCATTGCTTGCTGTATCCAATCTAGCTCTGTACTCAGAAAGGGCACTTCTGTAGAATGTGCTCAGCAAACTCTCCTTTGAGAAGCCATGGTGGGGGCATTTAGCCTGATAGCCTTTGAACCTCTCCCATATTTCACTAAAGCTTTCCAAATTCTTCTGCTGGAAGCTAGAGATCTCATTTCTCAACTTGGCTGTCCTTGATGTAGAAAAGAACTTCTCCAAGAAGGCTTTCTTGCAATCATTCCAAGTGGTGATGGAGTCACTAGGCAGAGATTTCTCCCATTGGCGTGCTTTGTCTCCTAGAGAGAAAGGAAACATCTTGAGCTTGAAGCCATCTTCTGACACACCATTGGTCTTGGACAAGCCACAATAGCTATCAAACTTGTCCAAGTGATCAATGGGTCTTCTACAGCCAGGCCATGGTATTTGTTGTTCTCAATCACATTCAACAACCCTGACTTGATCTCAAAGTTGTTAGCTTCCACAGCTGGTGCGCAGATGCCCGTCCTATGACCATGAATGTGAGGACGGTCATAGGTGCCAATAGCTCTAGGTGGCCTCTGTGGGTGTTGTTGTTTGCGCTGTGGTCCAAGGTTGTCAGCTCCTTGACCATTGCCATCTTGAGCAACTCTGTCTTTAGGTTGATGCTGGTGTTCATCCATCTCAAACCCCAGGAAGAATCCATTGCTTGCTGTATCCAATCTAGCTCTGTACTCAGAAGGGCACTTCTGTAGAATGTGCTCAGCAAACTCTCCTTTGAGAAGCCATGGTGGGGGCATTTAGCCTGATAGCCTTTGAACCTCTCCCATATTTCACTAAAGCTTTCCAAATTCTTCTGCTGGAAGCTAGAGATCTCATTTCTCAACTTGGCTGTCCTTGATGTAGAAAAGAACTTCTCGAAGGCTTTCTTGCAATCATTCCAAGTGGTGATGGAGTCACTAGGCAGAGATTTCTCCCATTGGCGTGCTTTGTCTCCTAGAGAGAAAGGAAACATCTTGAGCTTGAAGCCATCTTCTGACACACCATTGGTCTTGGACAAGCCACAATAGCTATCAAACTTGTCCAAGTGATCAATGGGTCTTCTACAGCCAGGCCATGGTATTTGTTGTTCTCAATCACATTCAACAACCCTGACTTGATCTCAAAGTTGTTAGCTTCCACAGCTGGTGCGCAGATGCCCGTCCTATGACCATGAATGTGAGGACGGTCATAGGTGCCAATAGCTCTAGGTGGCCTCTGTGGGTGTTGTTGTTTGCGCTGTGGTCCAAGGTTGTCAGCTCCTTGACCATTGCCATCTTGAGCAACTCTGTCTTTAGGTTGATGCTGGTGTTCATCCATCTCAAACCCCAACCTCTAAATGTGAGCCTGTTGCTCTTCTTCTCTTCTCTTTCTTGCTATTTCCCTCTCAATTGTAGCTATCTCTTCAACAGTGGGAACCAGATTAGTTACACCCCTGCTTCTTGTGTTCATACACCTGAAAGTCAAAGGAAGAGGCAAACGGAGAATCAATATCACAAGAAAAGAAAAATGATTTAGTCTCAAGCAAGTGACTAAATCCCAATGTCTAATCAACTTAGAATTAAGTAACGGCGCCAATTTGATGAAAGGACTTTTCAAGGGTCCTAATCAAATGATGTAGTATATATGATTGTCGAACCAGTTCTAAGTGATCACAAAGCAAAGGGAATACAATCCTATGCTTAATCTAAATGCAATCATTAAAGTAGATGATTATTAAACTAAGACAATATCTAAAATGCAACAAAATATAAAGCTTTCTTTCTTTATGAGGAGATGAGACCCATGGGTATAGGGACTTGATCTTAAATGATTAAGGTTCAATCCAAGATGCCAACTTTTCAATCAATCTAATTCCTTATGCCTAGACACTATGCTTGAACAAACTCTATCCCTAGATGAATGCTCTTTTGCAATGTTCACCCAAGCACATCAAATCCCTTTGACTGTAATGATCAAAGCAAACATTAAGAATTAGTCTAATAGCAAACCTAGCTTCTTTAACAACTAATCCCTTAGGTAAAGCAAGCTAAAAGCATAGATGAGTTGGTTCAGGCATTTCATAGAACATCTTTCGGGCATGAAATGCCTATAGCTCTATGTTTGAGAGGCCAACTCAAATATAGCATTAAGAACAGCAAATCATGCAAGGAAAGGATAGATCTAACACTAAGCACCTTGGATCTACACTTAATCACTCTCAATCACCCTAACCTGTTGGGGTCAAAAGCGGTTATCTCGAAATCTCTGACTAAAGACCTTCCAAAGCGGCGAGGAAAGATCGAACAACGGAAAAACCCACGGACGGCGAGGCGGCCTGGCACAGCGGCACCCGGCCTGGCGCCCGGCGGCACCGGCCTGGCGCCCGGCGGCACCGACCTGGCGCCCGGCGGCACCGACCTGGCGCCCGGCGGCACCGACCTGGCGCCAGCGGCACCGACCTGGCGCCCGGCGGCACCGACCTGGCGCCCGGCGGCGAGCTGGCCTGGCGCCAGCGGCACCGACCTGGCGCCAGCGGCACCGACCTGGCGCCCGGCGGCACCGACCTGGCGCCCGGCGGCACCGGCCTGGCGCCCGGCGGCACCGACCTGGCGCCCGGCGGCACCGACCTGGCGCCCGGCGGCACCGACCTGGCGCCAGCGGCACCGACCTGGCGCCCGGCGGCACCGACCTGGCGCCCGGCGGCACCGACCTGGCGCCCGGCGGCACCGACCTGGCGCCAGCGGCACCGACCTGGCGCCCGGCGGCACCGACCTGGCGCCAGCGGCACCGACCTGGCGCCCGGCGGCACCGACCTGGCGCCCGGCGGCACCGACCTGGCGCCAGCGGCACCGACCTGGCGCCCGGCGGCACCGACCTGGCGCCCGGCGGCACCGACCTGGCGCCCGGCGGCACCGGCCTGGCGCCCGGCGGCACCGACCTGGCGCCAGCGGCACCGACCTGGCGCCCGGCGGCACCGACCTGGCGCCCGGCGGCACCGGCCTGGCGCCCGGCGGCACCGGCCTGGCGCCAGCGGCACCGACCTGGCGCCAGCGGCACCGACCTGGCGCCAGCGGCACCGACCTGGCGCCCGGCGGCACCGACCTGGCGCCAGCGGCACCAACCTGGCGCCAGCGGCACCAACCTGGCGCCAGCGGCACCGACCTGGCGCCAGCGGCACCGACCTGGCGCCCGGCGGCACCGACCTGGCGCCAGCGGCACCGACCTGGCGCCAGCGGCACCGACCTGGCGCCAGCGGCACCGACCTGGCGCCAGCGGCACCGACCTGGCGCCAGCGGCACCGACCTGGCGCCAGCGGCACCGACCTGGCGCCCGGCGGCACCGACCTGGCGCCAGCGGCACCGACCTGGCGCCCGGCGGCACCGGCCTGGCGCCAGCGGCACCAACCTGGCGCCAGCGGCACCGACCTGGCGCCCGGCGGCACCGGCCTGGCGCCAGCGGCACCAACCTGGCGCCAGCGGCACCGACCTGGCGCCCGGCGGCACCGGCCTGGCGCCAGCGGCACCGACCTGGCGCCCGGCGGCACCGGCCTGGCGCCAGCGGCACCGACCTGGCGCCCGGCGGCACCGGCCTGGCGCCAGCGGCACCGACCTGGCGCCAGCGGCACCAACCTGGCGCCAGCGGCACCGACCTGGCGCCAGCGGCACCGACCTGGCGCCAGCGGCACCAACCTGGCGCCAGCGGCACCGACCTGGCGCCCGGCGGCACCGGCCTGGCGCCAGCGGCACCGACCTGGCGCCAGCGGCACCGACCTGGCGCCAGCGGCACCGACCTGGCGCCCGGCGGCACCGACCTGGCGCCCGGCGGCACCGGCCTGGCGCCAGCGGCACCAACCTGGCGCCAGCGGCACCGACCTGGCGCCAGCGGCACCGACCTGGCGCCCGGCGGCACCGGCCTGGCGCCAGCGGCACCGACCTGGCGCCCGGCGGCACCGGCCTGGCGCCAGCGGCACCGACCTGGCGCCCGGCGGCACCGGCCTGGCGCCCGGCGGCACCGGCCTGGCGCCAGCGGCACCGACCTGGCGCCCGGCGGCACCGGCCTGGCGCCAGCGGCACCGACCTGGCGCCAGCGGCACCGACCTGGCGCCCGGCGGCACCGGCCTGGCGCCAGCGGCACCGACCTGGCGCCCGGCGGCAGCGGGGCCTTGAGCTGGCCTGGCGCCAGCGGCACCGACCTGGCGCCCGGCGGCACCGGCCTGGCGCCAGCGGCACCAACCTGGCGCCAGCGGCACCGACCTGGCGCCCGGCGGCACCGACCTGGCGCCCGGCGGCACCGGCCTGGCGCCAGCGGCACCAACCTGGCGCCAGCGGCACCGACCTGGCGCCGGCGGCACGAGGCGGAGCTGGCCTGGCGCCAGCGGCACCAACCTGGCGCCAGCGGCACCGACCTGGCGCCCGGCGGCACCGACCTGGCGCCAGCGGCACCGACCTGGCGCCAGCGGCACCAACCTGGCGCCAGCGGCACCGACCTGGCGCCCGGCGGCACCGACCTGGCGCCCGGCGGCACCGACCTGGCGCCAGCGGCACCAACCTGGCGCCAGCGGCACCAACCTGGCGCCAGCGGCACCAACCTGGCGCCCGGCGGCACCGACCTGGCGCCCGGCGGCACCGACCTGGCGCCCGGCGGCACCGACCTGGCGCCCGGCGGCAGCGGGGCAGCGGGCTGGCCTGGCGCCGGGCGGCACGCTGGACGCTGGCTGGCCTGGCGCCAGCGGCACCGACCTGGCGCCCGGCGGCACCGACCTGGCGCCAGCGGCACCGACCTGGCGCCCGGCGGCACCGACCTGGCGCCAGCGGCACCGACCTGGCGCCCGGCGGCACCGACCTGGCGCCCGGCGTGCGGCACCATCAGCAGCGGCGGACCCGAAGCGTCGGTCCGCGACCCTGTCCTGGTCTCGGTCTATCGTGCTCGGTTCGATCCGCCTTAGCTTGTTTGAATCAGCCCTGCAAAGTTTGGTCAATCAGGCTATGGCGGTTTACCCGATTCCACGAAACATCGGATAAACATCAAGTCGTCGAAAGATAGCGGAAAACTTCGGAGATAATTACAAAGACCGGCGGAAAAGGAACATTTCCGAAGAGATAAGCTTGGGCCCAAAGGCGCAGGCCCATCACCCTAAGGCAAACCGACCTAGAAGTGGGTATATAAGGAGAGAGCAGAAGAAAGGCATCCAGAAAATCCGAGAATTAGACTTAGAGCATCCTGCTGGCTTAGAAAAACTAGGGTTTAGGTAGTTAGACTAGCGAACCGAAGCTTAGGGCGTTTGGCTGCCTGCGACTCTATCTTTTCTTTAAATCGCAACTCTCTTTGTCTTTGGAGAATCGCGCGTTTCCCTTATCTAATAAAGCGCCGGGCAAATAATTCAATTTCTATTTTTGTCTTCTGTTTACTTTATAGATTTAGTTAATGGCCCAGAGAGAATCCGGACAACCAGGGAAAGTCGGGTTCACTTGGCTTTCCTCCATAATCTTATTTATCGAAAATTGGCGGTGTGAATTTGGTTCCACAGTTTGGTAGCTAGAAGGAGGGGGCAGTTCTCTAACTTCGAAAACCATCGATCGATCAAAGTTCAGTATGACTTCTTCGTCAGCCCGCAACATCATTATCTTTCGAGGATCGAGCAGCGGCCATGCGGTCAAACCTCACAGCGATCTCCTCGTAATAGAACTCACGATCCAGGACATTGGCGTAGCAAGGGTATTAGTGGACACGGGTGCTTTCGGCCAATATTATCTACAAAAGCACCCTCGAGAGGATGGCGTCGACCTGGGCATCCTACGGATGACCCCAGCCCAGTATTCGGACTCGGGAAATTATGCCCCTCGGCTCAACTAACCTCCTAGTCAAAGCGGGGCGTCGCCAAAACCGCGAATTCCTGGTGATCGATGGTCAACATCCTACAATGCGATAGTTGGAACTCCTGGCTAAACTCCATGAGCGATCCCATCAACATTCCACCTATGCCTCAAGTTCCCAGCGCCTTTGAGTCGAGACAATACATGGTAGTCGCGGAGCAGCTCAGACCTACCTGCCGAACTAAAGCGGAAAAATTCTGAAATCGAAACCTCGGAAAAAGCAAGCGGTTAACAATTCACGGAGACCTTCGGCAGTCCCAAGAGCGAGGCCGGAAGGCGTGAACCAACCTCGAACGGTGGTTTCAATCTGTCTCGGCGATTCTTCTCGGAGCGGTGTGTGAATCGGAGCTAACCTCCGCGAACCGATGAAAGCGAGCTCATCGCATGCCTCAAAAGGAACCTCGATGCGTTGGCGTGGGCTGCGGAGGATATGCAGAATCGACATTAAGCGTAACATGTCCGCGAACTTAACATCGACCCAACTCACAAACCCGTAAAACAAAAAGGCGAAAGTTGGGACCTGGCGTGCCACGCGATCAATGAGGAAGTCGAAAGACTCCTCAAAGTAGAGTCGATAACAGAAGTCAGGTATCGGACTGGCTCGCCAACCCGTCGTGGTAAAAAGCGGCAAATGGCGGGTCTGTGTCGATTTCCGCGGATCTGAATAAAGCCTGTCAAAGGATTGCTTCCGCTCCACATTGACCGACTGGTGAAGCAACTGCGGAAACAAGCTTTTGTCATTCATGGGCGCTTTTCGGATACAATCAGATCATGATGAATCCGGCGACCAGCGAAAAACTGCGTTCATCACGGACCCGGGCGTATTGCTATAAGGTAATGCCTTCGGTCTTAAAGCGCAGGTGCAACATATCAGCGACTTCGTCAACAAAATGTTTGCGAACAGCTCGGCAAAACTATGGAAGTATACATCGATGATATGCTCGTAAAATCTCTTGGCGAACCGATCACATAGCCCACCTAGAGGAATGTTTTGCGACTCAACCAGCATAACATGAAACTCAACCCGCAAAATGTAGATTCGCGAGTGGCATCAGGAGAATTCCTCGGATACCTCGTAGCGTGTCGTGGAATCGAGGCCAACCCAAAACAAATCGGCGCACTGATAGAAATGGCCTCCCGAGAACCAAGCGAGAAGTCGAGGCTAACGGAAGAGTCGCGGCGTTGAACCGTTTCATCTCACGGTCCGCGGATAAGTGCCTACCATTTTACGAGACATTGAAGGGAAACAAGAAGTTCGAATGGTCGAGCAATGTGAAAAAGCTTTCCAGCAATTGAAACATTACCTGGCCACCCACCAGTCCTCGCAAAACCGGTGGAAGGGAACCTCTTTTCCTCTATATCGCAGTCTCATAGCGGTCAGTGGCGTCTTGATCACGAGAAGGCGTGGCGAACAAAACCAATCTTTTACGTAAGCAAGACATTACTGGATCACGAGCTTCGATACCCTCTAATGGAAAAATTAGCATTAGCTGTCATAATCTCGGCAAGAAAACTAAGACCATATTTCCAGTCTCACGCTATAGTGGTTCTCACCACGTTCCTTCTGGATAATCCTGCATAGTCCAAGTCAATCCGGAGGCTGCATAAAATGGGCAATCGAACTGAGTGATGCGTCGAATACCGAGGGCGTGTGCAAAGTCCCAAGTACTGGCGGATTTCCTGGTAGAATTACCCACTAGAGACATGACTATCGAGGAACCAAACTCAACTTGGGTCCTCCGTCGGCGGATCTTCATCCAAACAAGGATCGAATCGAATCGGCTCACCTCTCCAAGCGGAAATCCTAGAACAGTCTTTCGATTGACTTTTCACGCTTCAAACAATGAGGCAGAATCTGAAGCACTTTCGTTGCAGGATTGCGGCTGGCCCATGGGTTAAAAATCCGTAATATTCACGCTTACTGCGATTCTCAGTTAGTCGCCAATCAATACAGCGGAGAATATGAAGGCGAAAGGATGGGCATATCTAAAACTTCGTCCAAGAGCTGGCTCGAAATTTCGACCAGTTAAGCTAACCAAATTCCTCTGGGAAGCCCAGGCTGGCCTTGGCTGCCCTCGCCTCAAGCTCAGATCCAGGGCTCCAAAGAGTAATCGGTCGAATTCATCGAGCATCCGAGCATCGGACCACCAGTGGTCATCAATCTAATCCAGGGCGAGATTGAAGATCACGGAAGAAGTCGAGGATCAGCCGGAAGCGGATGTAAACCCGACCGAGTATGGCTGCGACAGCCCTTGGTTAGAACCAATCGAGCCTATATCGTGAATGGAACCTTACCGCCCGAAAAATGGGCGACCCGTAAAATAAAACAAAGCGACGCGGTATGTCCGCGATAGAGAGAATTTATAAGTGGTGTTTCTCTGGTCCTCTCATGGCATGCAGAAGGGGAAAGAGCAAGGAGAATCATGAAGGAGGTCCATTCAGGATCATGCGGAAATCATTCGGCGGAAGATCTCTGGCGGTTAAAATCAAGCATACGGTTATTACTGGCCAACTATGGTAAAGACTGCGAGAGTTAGCGGGAAGTCGCGAAAAATGCCAAAGGCATGCTCCAACAATCCATCAACCCGCGGAGATCCTCTCACCGATCTCGTCCCCTATCCTTTCATGCGATGGTCCATGGACATCGTCGGACCTATCACCCATCAAAACAAAAGCGCTTCCTCCTAGTCCTTACGGTTTCTTTTCCAAATGGGTAGAAGCGGAATCCTACGCAAGTATCAAGGACACACAAGTCGAGAACTTGTCTGGAAACATATCATAACTAGACATGGGGTCGTGCGAAATCGTAACAGATAATGGATCTCAATTTATCTCTACTCGATTGAAGCATTCTGCGAAAAATGGAAGATCGACTTACAAAGTCAACTCCCAGATATCCGCAATGCAATGGACAGGCAGAAACCATCAACAAAACCGTCCTTGCGGACTCAACGCTAGGCGCCAAGAAGGGCGATGGGCGGAGGAGCTCGAAGGAGTTCTTTGGTGCATCATTACAACCCAAGGCAGACTCTGGGTGAAACTCCATTAAGCCCTCGTTCTGAGCGGAATGTATGATCCCGGAGTAGAATTCCCTGAAGTACGGAGAAGATTCCTCCCGAAGAGAGGATTTAAGCGGCGCTATGATGCTGGACAACCTCGACCTCATCAATGGCGCGCGACCAGGCACTCACTCGAATCCAGAATTACCAGCACGCCGTCGCAAGATACTACAACTCAAGCGTCGCGGCATCGCGGGTTCAAAGAAGCGATTTAGTCTTACGAAAAGTCTTCCAAAACACTGCCGAGCAAGCGAGGCGGGAAGCAAGCGGGAAGGACCGTACAAAGTCATAAAAGTAGTCCGACCAGGCTCATACCAAATCGCAAACATGCAAGGCGTCAAAATCCGAGAACTTGGAATCGATGCACCTCAAAAATACTACCACTAAGCGATAAAGCGTGGTACCAAGAACTACGAGATGGCTTGATCCTAGACAAAGTGCGTAGCAACTTCGCCATCGGCAGTTCAGCTATCCCCAATTTAAAAGGTGGAGTCGTATATAAGTATACTCCCACAAATTTCGAAGACTCTAAAATTTTGAAACTTTTTCACGACTTTTCAAAATCAGCCGAGGCGGCCACAAACAGCGGATCTAGTGTCCGCTAAGCGATTATCACATCAAACACAAATCCCAGATGGCCAAACACTTCACGAGGCATGGTGAATGTGGGCGCTTCTCCCTGGTCAAACTCTGCGACCCTTGGTCCAGCGTCCAAAGCGAAGCGACAGTTTTCTGGCTGTGAGCATTCGCAAAAGACATCCCCAAAGCCATAAGCGTTTCCAGCGAGATCGCGGCATAAGGAAAAATCGACATTGGCGTTGCGAGGCGTCGCTAGCATGAAGGACATTCTTTTCCATAAAACATTGCAGACGAAATCTTCGTCTCTAAAATATCAAGCGCACCTCAAAGCGGTATCATTTCGTTGTTGCTGATCACAACAAAGCGAACTCTAACGTCCTAAACAGGACAAATAGCGCCGCCGGTAGGTTCTCTTACATCCGACAAGGATAAAACATAGCGCTATACAAGAAATCAAAATTTTGGTCTAGCTCTTCAGAAGGAAGTAGCTCGACTCACGCCAAAACAAATCATATAAGCCGACAACAATTAGCGGTTTTAAGCGGTGCGAGTCAGGTTAAAATCGCAAACAGGCAAAACGAAGCCGATTTGTCATCGCAAAGCCTCAACCGAGAGTAAACCTAGGTCTTGCCCTAAACCCAGCCACGCTGGATCTTGACATCTCACAGACATAGTATGGTATCTGAGATCAAAATTTGTCTCTTCACTTAAGCCTATTAGTTTCACGAGTTTTTGTCATCGGTAAACCCGGAAAATCTGCGCTTTATCTGAACAATAGATACGGTGATCATCGGGGAACTAGGAATGAGACGACAACTCACACCCTCTTTCTCATACTTCAAAGAAAAACTGAAGTTCATAAATAATTAAAAGCGTTTCATAGATTGAGACTGCGGAAATTCAAACAAAACCCCATAAAGGGGCGGGGATTGAAGCCACCAGCGGCCAGTCGGTAAAACATCATGGCCTCTTAAGCGGCGAAACACATAAAAACAAAATCCCAGAAGGGATTGATAGACCTAGACGCTCCCAGGGCGTCATCTTCATCCTCACTTGCGGCAGGGGACAGCCTGGCCGTCGCCTCCCTCGATCGCATAGCCACTACCGCCTGCGTCAGCGCCACCACGCAATCTTCTCCCAGCTCCCGATCTTCGGGTACGGTCGAACTAAGTGCATCGACTTGCAGACCGGCGAGGATCGACTTCGAAATCTCCCTCGGTGGCGCCCACTCTCCTACGGGGCGATAATCTGGCTTCCTCCAAGTCCAAAGACGGGGCCTCGTTACCTCGAAGCAACTCGAGCTCGTTCAGACTCCCCTCGATCCCCGCTAAAGCCAAATCCCTCTTACGGACAGCTATCAAGGACTCAAACAGGATGGCCATCCTCGTCAGACGACCATAGAAGTCGTCACTGGCATCAGCAACCTCCGAGGTTCTACGGGCGTTCATCTCCTCGTGAGCCTGAACCTTCTCCTGAAGACGGCGGACTTCCGAGGATTTACTCCTTTTCTCTTTCTTCACCTTGAGTAACGAGCTAGCGGTCTTCCCTAGGTCGCGCTCAAGATCGCTGATACGAACCTCAAGCTGGGACGTCTGGGCGGCATGGGTATCCTCGACGAGTCGCAATCTCGGCGCGAATGCAGCAGCGCTTCTGCGGCGACTCCAGTTCGCCGATAGGCGAATGACTTCCAACCCTTTTCGCCAAGCATTCCGTCGATCAGAGACACAAACTGTCCGCAAAAAGGAAAGAGTAAGTATCATCGCAAAAACCCGTGCAAGAGTTACGGACGAAATCGAACCTTGGAACGATGACGCACCAATGGCTCTGAGAGGTCGCTTTCCTCGCTCTTCGCACCCCGCTTCTTTTTCGCTCCGGACGCTGGGCCAGCTCTTGCCCTTCCCTTGGGCAGTGGTGCGGCACCAGCCGCTGGCAGTCCCAAGACAAGTTCCAGCCGCCCGGGGAAGAGTGCAGATTCTATCGCATCATCTCTTCCGGAGATCACGATCGGGGCAGTCGAAGAACCCGATGGATGGATCTGAACATCGAGAGTCTGTTCGGGAACAATAACCCCTTCTGTGGACGGGAGGGCATCGGATGGGACTTCAGAACTTGGAACCAAAATAGCAGGCAAAGGAGTTGGAGCAGCGGAAGAAACATCGGCGTCTCAGTCCTCGCCAGCGAGCCTTTAGCAACTCGCGGGATAAGCAGCCTTGAAAGAATCAAACCCATCAGTCAGGGACGGAATAGCCTCTTGAGCGGCCTGAGCGGCGGGAGCTTGACTGGCGGAACCGGCGAACGGCTGGCCTCGCCCATCTCAACATCAGAACCACTCTTTTCAACTTGGGATGAAGACATTTTCTTGAGAGAGAAGAAAAGAGAATTTGGAAAGATGTGAAGAATGAGAAGGGAGGGTTGGCTACTTATAAAAAAAAAAAAAGAAAGGGGAGAAGACACAGGTTCTCTGCGGAAAATCCTTAGCCAAAGATTTCGATTTTCAAAAAATTCAGATCATTCGCCCGCAAAATCGTCTCCGACCTTACGGGCTGGGGGGCTAACTGTTGGGGTCAAAAGCGGTTATCTCGAAATCTGACTAAAGACCTTCCCAAAACGACCGACGAGGGAAAGATCGAACAACGGAAAACCCACGGACGGCGAGACGGCCTGGCACCGGCGCACTCGCCCGCGCCGGCGGCACGCTGGACGCTGGCTGGCCTGGCGCCGGCGGCACCCGGCCTGGCGCCGGCGGCACGCTGGACGCTGGCTGGCCTGGCGCCAGCGGCACCAACCTGGCGCCGGCGGCACCCGGCCTGGCGCCAGCGGCACCGACCTGGCGCCAGCGGCACCGACCTGGCGCCAGCGGCACCAACCTGGCGCCAGCGGCACCGACCTGGCGCCGGCGGCACGCGGGACGCGGGCTGGCCTGGCGCCGGCGGCACCCGGCCTGGCGCCGGCGGCACCCGGCCTGGCGCCGGCGGCACGCTGGACGCTGGCTGGCCTGGCGCCAGCGGCACCGACCTGGCGCCAGCGGCACCGACCTGGCGCCAGCGGCACCGACCTGGCGCCGGCGGCACCCGGCCTGGCGCCGGCGGCACCCGGCCTGGCGCCGGCGGCACCCGGCCTGGCGCCGGCGGCACCCGGCCTGGCGCCAGCGGCACCGACCTGGCGCCGGCGGCACCCGGCCTGGCGCCGGCGGCACGCTGGACGCTGGCTGGCCTGGCGCCAGCGGCACCGACCTGGCGCCAGCGGCACCCGGCCTGGCGCCGGCGGCACCCGACCTGGCGCCAGCGGCACCGACCTGGCGCCCGGCGGGCACCATCTCAGCGAATGGGCCCGGCGTCGGTCCGCGACCCTCGTCCTGGTCTCGGTCCTATCGTGCTCGGTTCGATCCCGCCTTAGCTTGTTTGAATCAGCCCTCGTGAAGTTTGGTCCAATCAGGCTATGGCGGTTTACCCGATTCCACGAAACATCGGATAAACATCAAGTCGTCGAAAGATAGCGGAAAACTTCGGAGATAATTACAAAGACCGGCGGAAAAGGAACATTTCGGAAGAGATAAGCTTAGACTGGCGAGGCCCATCACCCTAAGGCAAACCGACCTAGAAGTGGGTATATAAGGAGAGCAAGAGCAGAAGAAAGGCATCCGAAAATCCGAGAATTAGACTTAGAGCATCCTGCTGGCTTAGAAAAACTAGGGTTTAGGTAGTTAGACTAGCGGAGCAAGGCTTAGGACGTTTGGCTGCCTGCGACTCTATCTTTTTCTTTAAATCGCAACTCTCTTTGTCTTTCGGAGAATCCTTGTACTCGTTTCCCTTATCTAATAAAACGCCTTCGGGCAAATAATTCAATTTCTATTTTTTGTCTTCTGTTTACTTTGTCGATTTAGGTGGTAGCGCGAGAGAATCGGACCTTCAGGAAAGTCGGGTTCACTTGGCTTTCCTCCATAATCTTATTTATCGAAAATTGACGGTGTGAATTTCGGTTCCCACATAACCCATGGATCTAAAATGGATCTACTCACTAATCCACATGCTTACTCTTAAACCCATGAGAGATTCAAGCTTAAACATGTAGAGAAAGACAAGAGATGAAATCAAACAATCAAGAAGACAAAGATGAGATGAGATTATGATTCAAAGATAAAACTTTACTCAAAGGTTTGTGTTCTTATAGAGAAAATAACATAAGTCCCATATTTGGGATAACAAAGGTATTTATACTAGGCTTAGAAAACCTAGATACATCATGAAAAATTACTAAAAAGTCCTTGGAGTCAAATGAGTCTCAACCAATAGGAAAGCAGCAAGAAATTTGATCTGGGTAGACCGAAAATCACCATCCCGGTCCATGGTACCCGGTCTGGTCCTGTTCTGGCCGCGCCTCATCCCGTCCGGGTTCACCAAGCCGGACACGTCTTCTCGGTCGTCTGGACGTCCTGCTCATGTGCTTCGCCCGGCCGGGTACACCAAGCCGGTCTGGGCTTCCTGGTCCACTTCATGCTCTTCATCGTCCGGGTGCACCAAGCCGGTCCATTGTCCCCGGCCTGTCCGGATGCGCCTTGATCAGCTTCTTCCCGACCCCCTTCATCACACCGGACCATCCTTCCCGGCCGTCCGTTCTGCTGGCTTCCAGTCCGACCGGGTGCAGCAAGCCGGTCCGTCCATCCCGGTCATGCCTTGGACGCGTCTTCACTTCCCGACCGGGTGTCCCTTCCCGGCCTGCTCTCCCTGGCTTGGTCTCGTCCAGCACCTCTCAACCGACCGGGTACCTCTCCAAGGCTTAGTCATCCCGGACCACTCTCATCCAGCTGCTTTTTTCCCGACCGGCTGCTCGAACCCGGACTGATCTACCCGGCCAGCTTGATATGCTTCAAGTGAACTGATCATAACTCCTCCAATACAGCTCCAAATGACTTGAAACCACTTCCATTGGAAAGCTAACTCAATTTTCTGTGTCTCCACAAAATATTAGCAGCAGAAGAGATTTATAAGGCCTCTGTCCATGCTCATCTTTGTCTTGACCAGATCATGGATTGACTTCTCTTTTCATGGCCAAACTTGATTCTTCACCTCTTTTTGGGCCATAAGGCTTCCAAACACCTCAAATCACACCAAAGCATACTCCAACACCTGATAAGGACAAATTAATGCAAAATGGACCTAAAGATTCCTAATGCCTAACTTATATGATCAAAATGCATGAGATATGGATGCTAAAAACATGTAAAATATGCAAGATATCAATAGCTTTCCAGAAAATCTGATACTAACAAATTTGAAAAAAAAAAATTGGCTTGTTTTGCTGGACAGTAACAGGATGCAAGCTTCAGTACCTCATATGACTGTTTGGTACTGTTTGTAGGTGAAGAGAAACACCACCTAATAAAATCTCGTGACCATCTACAAAATTTGGTAAGAAATTTTGAACACCCAATGATACAATGAAATTTTTGTACGTTTGTTCTTTATTTTACTTGTTTGTCTTACGCATATTGATATCTTTGGTAGGATCGTGAATTTTCTTATAACATTGTTAATATCTTGCTTGTGCTTGTGCTTGTGAAACTGTGTAGTGTTTTTAAAATTTCAGGAAAGATTTATGTAGTTTCAGGAAAGCTTTCCAGAAAATTCGATGTTAAGAAATTTGAATTTTTTTGCTTGGTGTCTTCTTGTTTAGCTTATGCATGTTGATATCTTTGGTAGGCTCATGAATTTGCTTATGACATTGTTAGTTTCTTGCTTGTGCTTGTGCTTGTGAAACTGTGTAGTGTTTTTAAAATCTGAGGAAGGATTTGTATAGTTTCAGAAAACTTTTCCAGAAAATTCGATGATAAGAAATTTGAATTTTTTTTGGCTTTGTGTCTTCTTGTTTGTCTTACACATGTTGATATCTTTGGTAGGTTCGTGAATTTTCTTATGACATTATTAGTCTCTTGCTTGTACTTGTGAAACTGTGTAGTGTTTTCAAAATTTCAGGAAGGATTTATATAGTTTGAAAGCTTTCCAGAAAATTCGATGTTAACAAATTTGAATTTTTGCTTGGTGTCTTCTTGTTTAGCTTATGCATGTTGATATCTTTGGTAGGCTCATGAATTTGCTTATGACATTGTTAGTTTCTTGCTTGTGCTTGTGCTTGTGAAACTGTGTAGTGTTTTTAAAATCTGAGGAAGGATTTGTATAGTTTCAGTAAAGCTTTCGAAAATTCGATGTTAAGAAATTTGAATTTTTGGCTTTGTGTCTTCTTGTTTGTCTTACACATGTTGATATCTTTGGTAGGTTCGTGAATTTTCTTATGACATTATTAGTCTCTTGCTTGTACTTGTGAAACTGTGTAGTGTTTTCAAAATTTCAGGAAGGATTTATATAGTTTCAGGAAAGCTTTCCAGAAAATTCGATGTTAACAAATTTGGAAAACTTTTTGCTTGGTGTTTTCTTGTTTGGCTTATGTATGTTGATCTCTTTGGTAGGCTCATGAATTTTCTTATAGCATTGTTAGTCTCTTGCTTGTGTTTGTGCTTGTGAAATTGTGTAGTGTTTTTTTAATTTTCAGGAAGGATTTGTGTAGTTCCAAGAAACCTTTCTAGAAAATTTGATGTTAACAAATTTGAAAAACTTTTTGTTTGGTTACTTGTTTGGCTTACACATATTGATATTTTTGGTAGGATCGTGAATTTGCTTATGACATTTCTAGACGATTGCTTGTGCCTGTAAAACTGTGTTGTTTTTTTTAGGAAGGATTTGTATAGTTTCAGTAAAGCTTTCCAGAAGATTTGGTGTTAACAAATTTTGAAATGTTTATTACTTGGTTACACGGGATAGTAACACGATGGGAGTTTTATTACCTCTCAGACTAACACTACCTGAGCTGAAGTATCAGATTCGTTCAGAGCCAAGGCAAAACAGTTGTAGATTTATGTTGATTATTGATTGGCTAGTCGGAATTGGTAAAAATTAATAGAAGACCAACAAACGAACTAGAGACAGAAGGGCTAGTAGGAATTGGTAAAAATTACGATATAATTTATAGTTAAACCGTTATTTAACTGTGAAAAATATATGGATAACGTACACAAAAATAGTTTATGTTAGCTGGTTACGTTAAAATATAACCTGTATCGTAACATACACACGGAAGAGCTAAACAAATGTATATGTTTTATAGTTTCAATTCCAGTTTAAGTTTATTTTGTTTATGTCTCAATGTAGAGACTCATTCTCATCATGCACCTTCTCCCAGATATGTGAATCCTTCGCCTTGTGGCTTCACCGACGATGTTCACATAAACGCAGACCCCTGCGAATTTAGCCAGGGATGGGAAGGAATGAATTTTGGGCCCGATTTTTGGGAACCAAATACCTCACATGGGTCCACTGAAGAAGACCCGGTTAACTTGGCGAGCGGAACTTCTGATAACATAATCAATCTTGCAGACCAACTGAACGTCGACGATGACGCATGTCCGATTAATGAATACACAATTGTTGATTTGGACGGTTCTTCAACAGGTTCAACATAGAACTCACCGCCTATCAGAAGGGGACTCACGTTGTCTGATCCTATAAACATCGCAACATTCGGAGGACACTACGGAAGTCGCGATGGCGACCACAATGGTGCGTAAGATAGCCTAAATTTAATTTCAATACAATATATGATATCCCGTTTCCCGTTGCCATTTAAAATAACTGTATTATCTGTTAAAAACCTAAGTAATTTTTATTTACAAATGGAGATGAAAATTAATGATTTGGCGGTTGTATGGTGGCGTAGGGATGTCATCTGGAAGCGTGGAACCAGGGGGGAATGTAGCGGCGGGTTGTGGGAGTTCTAACCCAGAAAGAAAAGGACGCCATAGTGCTAAAGAAAAGCCACATACCAAAATCATTATAGAGGATGCATCTTCTGAAGTGATAGGATTCAACGGTGGGGGTAGCCTCAACCCTAAGAAAATTTGATGTTACTCGAAAAATAATTATTATTATCCGATGCTTAATAAAATACTAAGAAAACAATGTTTTCCAAATTTTAATTGTGATTAGCTTATATTTGGCAAAATATGAAAAAAAAAAATTTACTTTAACACCCTCAATCTCATTAATCGTTGTTAGATTAACACCCACAATTGAACTAATACATTCTTTCAACGCAGGGGGGACCCAACACAACCCTGATGTGATCTACGCTGGAATGGTATTCAGAAATAGGGATGATTTCAAACAACATGTGGCAATGTATGCAATCCGCAACAAATTCAGATTCCGTAATAGCCGTTCTTCGCCTGGAGTGATGGTAATACGATGCTTTAGCCGGATTTGCCAGTGTAGAGTCTATGCTGTAATTTTGAAAAACACAGACCTCTACGAGGTGAGGACGGTAGACCTACATCACTCATGTACTGTGGATGATCGAGCTGGCTACCAGTCTCAGGCAACCCATACTGTCATCGGAGGCATGATGAAGGCTCGTTTTGCTGGCAGAGGTGGCGGCCCGAGACCGAATGATATCATGCAAGCGATGCAGGGAGACCACCACATTAATATATCCTACTGGAAGGCTTGGCGGTCAAGGGAAGTTGCTTTGGACTATGCCAAAGGTCCATGCGGGGCTTCTTACAACCTCCTCCCAGGATACTTGGAGAAACTCGTGGCGGTGAATCCGGGAACAATTGTCGATGTCCATACTGAATATGCAGAAGGAATTGGACATCGGTTTAAATACATGTTCCTTGCAATGGCCGCGAGCATTGAAGGTTATAAATCATTGAGGAAGGTTGTTATTGTCGATGGGACACGCTTACGTGGTAAGTACGCAGGCTGTCTGCTGACGGCATCGGCACAGGATGGAAACTATCAAGTATTCCCACTTGCGGTGGCTGTTGTTGATTCAGAAAACGATAAGGCATGGGAGTGGTTTTTCAAGAAATTGACAGAATTCATCCCTAACAGCAGCAATGTTGTGTTTGTCTCTGATAGACATCCTTCAATATACTATGGATTGGCAAAGGTAAGCTGAAGGTAGACTATATATGAAACATGAAAATCAGCATGTGAAACTAATAAATGCCAATTTAATATACGGATATAATATCTACTTGGATAGTTATCGTATATCAAATCCGAGAATACACATACGCTTGACATTTTTAATTTATATTCCGTATTTTAATTTTGTGAAAACTATAAATCCGGCTTCTAATATTTATATTCTGATATATTGAAGTTAGACATTTAGGATAAAAATTATAGAATTCGATTTCTAATATTTATATTCAGATATAATACAGACATGGAGGGTATAAACCGAAACTAATATTCGTTTGTTTGATTACAGATTTATCCTCTCGGCCGGCATTGCGCATGCATACTGCACCTCAAGAGGAACATCCGAACGCACTTCAAAGACAAGCATTTAGGTTACCTTGTTGGGAAAGAAGCTAGGGCGTTCAGACTTTCGGATTTCTACACAACATTTGCTGAAATAAAAGGGTGAACGAGGGTTGCGCTGACTACTTAATTGGTATTGGATTTGAGCATTGGGCGAGATCCCATTTCATAGGAAATCGGTACAACGTTATGACCAGAAATGTTGCTGAGACTTGGAATTCAGTGCTGTGTGAGGCTCGATACTGTCTCTTATTGAGTACATACGGGCTAAGCTTATGGAATGGTTCTCCAATAGGAGGGAGATTACAGTTACTGGGGAAGACCAGCTTACACCCAGGATCCACGAGATAGTGATGTCAAATTTTGAAAGAAGTGGAGGTTTCAGAGTAAGCGCCGTCGACAAAGGGCAGTACGAGGTCCGAGATAAAGAAGGAGATTCTTTCCATGTAAATCTTGGAGCGAAGACATGCACATGTTTTGAATTCCAAACTCTAATGATACCGTGCACACACGCTATAGCTGCAGTAACATGGGCCAAAGTGAGGATAAACTCGTTGGTTTCTGAATGCTATACATTGCATACGTACCGAACCGCGTACAGTCGCATTATTGCACCAGTGGTTGCCACAGACAGTACAGATATTTTCTCCAGAAACATGTCTACTACGACTTTGAACGTAAATCCGCCAGCAAGCCGAAGACCACCATGCAGACCACGAAAAAATCGGATATTATCAAGGGGGGAATTTCAGGTTATAATTTTATATCTACAAATATTGTCCTTTTCATTTTTAATCGGTCTACATGAGGGAATCATTTGGAATATGCAGGGACCTCGAAAGCGCACTATGTGCAGCCGTTGCAAGTGTTCTGGTCACAACCGAGCCCCTTGCAAGATGGCAATACGACAAGTTCTTTAAATGTTATATAAGAGGAGAGATAGCGACTCAGATGATGAAGGTGTAAGAACGTTTGGTTGAACTATTTCCATACTTGTAATATATAGGAAATAGTTGTGGGTTGTGGCCGGATTATACTATTGCCCGAGAATGTATAAAAATAATGTAAACTTTCCTATATATGAAAATGTTTGTAAAATTGTGGCATTCACATACATGTATACTATCCCCCCTATAGGATTTATAGATCATATAATTAAATACTAATCCGGTTAGAGTAAATTTATATAAGCTGAGTCCTGATATAACGAACTGTTTCCGGATACGAAAACCGGTGATGTAAACAATTTGAAACATTCAAAGTTGGACAAAAGGAACACCCGAACGTGTATATATGACAAAGCAACATTTTATTGGAAAGATTTAATAATACAGAATCTGGTTACACAAGTTCATATCGAATAAAAGCCGGTTCTGTTAGAAGATATAGCCGGTTTTTGGTAGCATGTATATTTCTATTTCTTCACCAAAGAATTTGAATTTGTTTCAAAAATAGATTTCTATAGTCGTGTACTTGAAAACGTGGAATTTATATACCTACCACATGAATACACATAAATTGGTCCATATGTAAGAAAATAATGCATTCAAGTGAGATGAATGTCGAATAAAGGGGCACTAAGTACTATATATATTGATTATAAATAAACCGAACCAGTTTTGTTTTGAGTACCATTGAGAAGGATTTTATACCGGTTAGACATAAGTAAAGTCAATCCAAAAGAACTGTATAAGATATTTATCGACTTAGCTTAGTGTAGAAGACTTAGGGGTGTATAGTGGAAGGATTATGATTTAAGATAATTAAAATTATATTAGTAGAAAGCTGTATTGTCGCGTCACTAGCTGAGAAATGATGATGCTCTATGCCTAGGTAGGCTGCTGGCATTTAATGCAGGGATTTGGAAAGATTCTATGGATTTTTTTCCAGACATCTAATCCCGGTTCCTTATTCTTATATTTTGCTATAAAAATAGAGTTCCACACTCTTCATCTTCCATCCTCACCTACTCTTGAAATTCCGGATTACATAGGTGGATTTGCTTAAACAAGCTAAGCCTAAAAAAGGTAAGTGATGCTCACGGTTTGGTGAGTTCTTGTTTTATTTTCGATGGGACCACTCCGATTTTGAGGTTTAAAATTAATCTTTGTCTCCAAAAGGGGAACTCTTCGCTTTTATGGCGTATCCTGTTTGTATTATTTGTAAAGTGGAAACTAGGGTTTCGAGTATCTAATAATTGTCTTTGTTACCTTATTTGTTCCACAGATGGGTCGTCGGTGCGTGTCAGCAGTGGTCAGTGGTCAAAGACGCAGCAAGGGATCTGGAGGTTCAATGAAGATCGATCAGTCATGCCTCAGGATATTCTTATCTGGCCCCGAGAGCCTATTAACGCACTTAGAGGAATAGTCAGGGCGGTTTTAAGCCTGACTCTCGAAACCCCATTGATCCTGACATTTCAGCTCCCTGCTTGGATGCTGGTTACGGACGGTGATACATGCCCCCCACATAACATTGTCACTGATGCAGACGTGGAGATGATGATGAGCATGCACGACTGGAGTATGGAGACCAAGATGTGCGCCATATTTGGGGCAGAGAAAGTCGCCAGGTACCAGTTCATTTGTAGAACTCCCTTTACCATCGGCCGTAGAACATTCCTGGCGGACGGTATAACCGAAGAGGAACACATGGGAGCCATTACTGGTAAGCGGGAATAGTGAGGAATAGTGAGAGTAACTAATATATTGATTCTGATGGCTCAGTAATTTCTTAAAAAAATTACGCAGACATAATGAAGGGTGGCGAGCTTATATGTAGTGAGAGGGTGGGGCAGGAGATATTTGGGGAAGATAAGATGCTGCTACTCTACAGGTTTTCTTTCGAGGTTGAGAAGGCCAGAAACTGCCTTGACCTAAATTTGGGACCCAATCATGAAACTGATGACCACATTGTCCCTATGGTGACCAATGAACAAACTCCAATAACCGCAATTGGGGTTGGTGGGGGGTTTCATGCAAATCTGAATCTGGTAGTACATACTATTAACGGGTTTAATTATCTTTACCCGGTTTTCAGTAAAATATAAAACTTTATCTTACTTTTGAACATATATTACGCCATAAACGACTAATATGGGTGACATCCTTTCCAGGGTTTCCAGCTTTTCCAAGAGGGGAAGCTGTTACCAACCCCGAGACGACGTCTTTGTATGGTGTGTTGGGGGTTAGAATGGGTACAAGCTACGGACAGCAACCATATGCACCTAATATGACCGGAACTGGTTATTGGGAGAGACTGATGGTATCTAGGTATGCAGTTGAATTGGAGAGGATATATGGTGTAGTAGGTTCAAAAATTTTGGGTACCAAGCTAACAACATTGAGATTGGTGCATCTACCCAATCACCAACTTATGAGGCTGGGGGAAGTCTCGTGGGGTATACCAATTCAGCTTATGCTTATATCACGGAACTGATCATGGTGGGGTCAAATGTCAGCTGTTTGGTACTGCACACGGAGGACCAAGGGGTGGTGGAACATCGACTGAAGGTTTGCTATGTGTTTAGTATTCACCATATAAATATCAGTTAGGGACCGGCTATATATATATAAAACCTTTAAAACTTAAGAATAAACGGAAATAACAAGATTTGATTCTGTTAATAACCTACAATTCGGAAGTTAGTTGCCTAATTATAGATAACATATACTATCTAATGTCAGGTGGAACATCAACCGGGGTGGTTCCAGGGGGGGTTGAAATCAACGTCGAAGAAGCGAGTGTTTCGGAGATACTCCCTCCAAGCATCCTTGGATCGCAGTCACCAAATCATAAACCAGGGGTGGAGGTTAGCTCTTCACATGGAGACAAGAAAACTGGAGGTGCAGGAGATTCAACTTAACCAGCTCAAGATAAACGCCGGATCCTATGTTTAATATGAATGTTTAATATATGGATGAATGTGTGATATTTTGTATTAGCGGTGTGTGGGGCAACGAGGGGATGAGAAGTTTTTGGATTGTACTGTCATGTATGACCGTATGTGTAATATATAAAATATGCAGTGTGTTGGCTTTTATGTATATGGATGATGGTAACCTCTAAGTTCAGCTTCAAGGAGACATGACTTTAGTATAATTGGAATACAAATATCCTCATGTATGTTTCGTGGCTCAAGAGAAAACAACTTCAAGATACGTTAATACATCGATAATATTCAGAGCGTCTGGTGAAACTTGTAGATCAACACAGCAGCCCTCTGCGCTTCCTCCTGTAAAGACAATGGGGTGATGTCAGCGCACGATTCCTGGCCCAACATGGAATGTGTTTTGATAAACAGAGCAGCGGTTATGGCAGAGTCAGCGAGAGTGCCATTATGTGGGACGCATTGCAGTCTCTCAACGGGCAGCGACTTCCCAATAACGGCTTCTATGCGGCCGGTATGTTTCAGTAAGTGCTGGAACATTTCAGATATTAGTAGGAGATTTTTGTTCAACGCTTTGGCTGGACAGAATGATATATTGCAATCAAGAACAACGACCTTAGGGTAGCTCAAGTCCACACATATACCAATCCAGTGCTGCTTCTGTATTTGGAAAGGCATGTAGTAACGTGTAGGAGGCGCATCAGGACTTCCACACTTCGCAATTATGTCAACCAACGACTTGGGAAAACTGAATCCGCTCTTATTCCTCAACTTTTTGAATTTTGGATAGTGCCTAGATAGGATGGATACAAACCTACTGTCCAGGAATGCCGTTGGCTCCAGTGAGGTGTCCATTGCTTCATTTTTGAAGATTGACCAGACCAACCTAACGAGAATATCTACAATCTGCTAGTGCGAAATACAAATTATCAACTACAAAAAATTGCAAACTATTCAAGATTAGGTGTTTTATGTAGATAAGAACCTTCGCAGGTAAGGGGCGGTTCCGCGATACAATATCTGTAATGTCTTTGCAGGTGACAGGGAGCCCGGCGATGTTGATGACACTAACAACAAATTATAACAGTATTAAACACAATACACACTGTATAATAGAAATGAAAATCCCGTTAAAATAAAAAAAAATCCGGTTAAATGGGATCGAGGAATTATACCATTCTTTCTTGAGCAAGGTGGAGAGCTTGGTGTACTTCTCCCGAATCACGATTGAATCATAGAGACTTTTACCGCACAGCTGTCCTTCACGGGCACGATTACGAATTGCTGATCCACACTGGTAATCAGATATCAAACCGGGTGGTACAGTTCTAATTCGCTTGCTTTTGCGACATAACTGCATTTCATCACTGTCGACATCACACTGTTCGCCGGCAATATCCCCCACCTCATCTTCTCTAGCTGCCGCTTCCAAGTTGTCGTCCTGAGTGAGACCCAGACAGAAAAAAGGTTCCTGAGATAACAGTATCACAGGGGTATGTCCTGCGTCCTGAAACGGAAAGCGAGCAGTGAAGTAACACCCAACATAAAATAATTTACCGGATATGGAAATTGTGAATGTACCACTGTTTGAGAACGGGCATTTATATTGCTGTTGGTCGAAAATGATGCTGCTTCCGTATTGTGTGCTTCAACATGATGCTGACTGGCAAGAGGGGCTTTGACGTCCGAGAAACGGCCTTCCGAACCCTACAGTTTAAACATTACAAACTTTTAGACAGATGTATTCAAAGACTATATTATCGGGATACTAATATAAAAAGTAGCTTCTATTGTAACCGGATATATAAAGACTATAATACTAAGACAAATTGGTGTAATAGCTATACCGGATATGCTGAACTTTAACAGATATTCGAAGATATATCCGACCAATAATATAAACTTACGGGTTCTCTTTCGCCAGAACCGGGTGGAGTGGAGTAATGACTTATATTTTCGAGATCATTTGCAATGACCTTCGCATTTGCATCACCCTCAACATCACATCCACCTACTGCCGAAGGTGGCTTGCTTCCATCAGAAAAATTATTAGTACTGTGTTCAGCCTGCGCAGGTGGCTGGGTATTCTCATTTCCCCTAGACAAAAGAATTTCTTCTTTGAAATGTCTTCAACATTGCCTCAACCATGCCAGATACGGAGCCTTGATACGCTAGAGCTGTCGATGATATTTCCTTCACAGCTGCAACCGCTGCAGCAACGTCACCATCAATCCTTTGTAATTGGGGTTTCAGAATATCATGAACAATGGAGGCAACTCGAGACTCGTCCAGAATTTGTTTGCTATGCTTCTTTGGTTGATTCTGCTTCTGCTTTGACACAGCTCTTGGCTGCTCACGTAAACTCTCTACGTCGGCTTTCCTCGCCCCTCCTTTGAACATCGACTTTGTCAAAAGGAAAATTTTCCAAGATTAGCTTCACCAAATTTGCAACTTTCTCGTCCTCTACTTCGTCATTCCACACACAAATTGCCTCATCCACTGGGCGCTCGGGATCTTGCGGAATGATACTCATGACCGTTGCCTACATATGACAAACAATAGCATATACGGTCAAACACACATATAAAGTAGAAATATAAAAACAACAGGTTGAAGGGATACCTCCGCTCTTCTGTCGACATCACGAGCATGCGCCGGACTCAGAGTTTGTTTTCTGGTCTTTGATGAAGTCGTCTCAGACTCTTCATCATCGCTGTCAGACTCAGATGAGGAACATGTGTCTTGGACAACCTCCATCAATGCAGGAACAGCGTCGACAATAACTAGTTGTAGCGCTAGGGCGAACCCTTTTAGAGATATGGTGTTCTGCGAAAGAGAGATCTCATCCCTTTTCTTAATACTCGTCATCAACATGTCGAAGGCAAATCGTCCCCAAGGAAATGCAAAGAATTCCTCTATGTCAGATAACAGCTCTGCGTGCTCTTTCAACATCTTCATCTTCAGGTTTGTTGATAGAAGGACGGAAGAGACTATTGCGAGGCATGCAAGTTTAATCCGAATATCACGATCGGTAACGGTTTTTTTTCTTAGCATCTTAACAGCCTTCGAAACACGCATTTCCTCTACCCCCCCCCCAAATAGCTCCGGCCAGTAAAGCTTCTCTACAGAATTTTTTTTCTTTTTTCCGTTTGGTTTTCGTGGAAGTTCACCGCAGGTAGGCCCGTAACAATAGCAAATTCTTTTAAAGAAAACCTAATTGGCTTTCTGGCGAATCTAAACCAGGCTTCATGTTTTTTCCACTTTGAGTTGCCTGGATAGCATATACCTAGCAAATCTTCCGGAGAAAGCCGGTTTTTCAGCAATATCTATGATCTTACCGAATGATGAGGCACACAGAAACCGGATCTCATCTTCTTCAAGAGTATCGAGGATGGTGTTGATGGCTCTCGAGGATTGGTATGTAAGAACCCTAACTCCGACCGGTTCTTCTCCGTCAGCGAACATCATATATGGCAAAGGAACTTCCATAACACCTCGATCATCGGCACCCGGTTCACCGGTTCGTTCGTTCATTTGAAAGTCTAAAAGAAAAACTATAGAATTTTGGGCGGTGAGAATGGAAGGAGTTTCTCAATTTACAGGAGTCAGAGTAATAATGCCGTCGACTCTTGGGTTTTTGCAGAAAAGTATAAAGTATATATTATATGTTTTAAGTTTTCAAAATATTTCATCACTAATTCAGGATTCAGGCGCGTGCTTTGCTTTAACGTGGAAGCGTTTCTGTCAGACCTATCACTTAGTCTGTTACACAATTCTATAGGGTTAGCGTGGGTATTATGAAAAATACACAGTGGTCATGACCACTCGCCTAATTAAATAAAGTTTTATGTATATCTAGTTCAATTTCCCTATTTAAAAATAATAATATTGATATATACATGTTTAGGTAAGGTACGTGGACTTTTAATTTTAAAAAGAAATAAATTGAAAAAAATAAAAGAGAGAATATTAGGAGTAAAATAGATTAATAAATGCTGCAAAGTGATTGGATAATGAATCATGTGATTGGGTAAAGGTATTTAGGCGAAATTAATTTTTAAAAATCCAAAAGCGAAAAATGGCATAACATTGTAAATAATTTCAAAAGCAAAGACGAAATTCTATAAGAGATTTTGCTTTAATAGTATAGATTGAAAATATACACATTTTGATGATATAAAGATGTGTATGCATAATATATCTTGGTAAACTTATTTTTTTTTAAAAAATATTGATATATACATGTGGCCTTTAAATTTTTAAAAGAAATAAATTTAAAAAAATAAAAGAGAATTTTAGGAGTAAAATATATTAAAAATGCTACAAAGTGATTGGATAATGAATCCTGTGATTGGTTTAGTGTATTTAGTGAAATTAATTTAAAAAAAATCCAAAAGCGAAAAATGGCATAACATTGTAAATAATTTCAAAAGCAAAGGCAGAATCCTATAAGGGATTCTGCTTTAATAGTATAGATTGAAAATATACACATTTTGATGATATAAAGATGTGTATGCATAATATATCTTGGTAAACTTATTTTTTTAAAAATATTGATATATACATGTTTAGGTAAGGTACGTGGACTTTTAATTTTTAAAAGAAATAAATTGAAAAAATAAAAGAGAGAATATTAGGAGTAAAATAGATTAATAAATGCTGCAAAGTGATTGGATAATGAATCATGTGATTGGGTAAAGGTATTTAGGCGAAATTAATTTTTAAAAATCCAAAAACGAAAAATGGCATAACATTGTAAATAATTTCAAAAGCAAAGGCAGAATCCTATAAGGGATTCTGCTTTAATAGTATAGATTGAAAATATACACATTTTGATGATATAAAGATGTGTATGCATAATATATCTTGGTAAACTTATTTTTTTAAAAATATTGATATATACATGTGGCCTTTAAATTTTAAAAGAAATAATAAAAACATTAAAAGAGAGAATATTAGAGTAGAAATATATTAATAAATGCTGCAAAGTGATTGGATAATGAATCCTGTGATTGGTTTAGTGTATTTAGGTGAAATTAATTTAAAAAAAATCCAAAAGGAAATTGCATAACATTGTAAATAATTTTTAAAAGCAAGGCGAGAATCCTATAAGGGATTACGCTTTAATAGTATAGATTGAAAATATACACATTTTGATGATATAAAGATGTGTATGCATAATATATCTTGGTAAACTTATTTTTTTTTAAAAAATATTGATATATACATGTGGCCTTTAAATTTTTAAAAGAAATAAATTTAAAAAAAAATAAAAGAGAATTTTAGGAGTAAAAATATATTAAAAATGCTACAAAGTGATTGGATAATGAATCCTGTGATTGGTTTAGTGTATTTAGGCGAAATTAATTTAAAAAAAAAAAATCCAAAAAGGAAATTGCATAACATTGTAAACAATTTCAAAAGCAAAGACGAAATTCTATAAGAGATTTTGCTTTAATAGTATAAATTGAAAATACACATTGTGATGATATAGAGACATGTATGTGTAATTTATCTTCGTAAACTTATTTCTTAAAATAATATTAATTATACATGTAGGTAACATACGTGACCTTTAAATTTTAAAAAGAAATAATAAAAAACATTAAAAGAGAGAATATTAGGAGTAGAAATATATTAATAAATGCTGCAAAGTGATTGGATAATGAATCCTGTGATTGGTTTAGTGTATTTAGGTGAAATTAATTTTTAAAAATCCGAAAAGGAAATGACATAACATTGTAAATAATTTTAAAAGCAAGGGCAGAATCCTATATGGGATTCTGCTTTAATAGTATAAATATTATAGGAAGTCAGATCCTTTGGATCCAATAAAGTCTTATTCACCATCTTTTGGATGAAGAAGTATAGCTTCAACTCGATCTCTGATTAAAAAAGGTCAATCAAAAGAGTGGGAACATGCTCAAGTATTTCAGTATGAAATGATCCTTGGATCCCCGCTCCTCATCCGAAGTCAGCACTACCAAAATCTCAAAATCAATTCTTGAACCCGTTACTTAAAGTGGAGGATTTAATTAATCCAACTGATATCTCCTGGAATTTGAATTTGCTTAATGTATATAATATAATAATAATGGCTCCACTATTTTTGTTAGATAATTTTTAAAAAAAACTGAACCTTTATATGTTTTTAAAGAAAGATATTATGGGAAGTGAGATCCTTTGGATCCAATAAAGTCTTATTCACCATCTTTTGGATGGAGAAGTATAACTTCAGCTTGATCTCTGATTAAAAAAGGGCTAATCAAATGAGTGGGAACAGGCTCAAGCACTTCAGTATGGAATGACCCCTGGATCCCCGCTCATCACCCGAAGTCAGCACTACCAAAATCTCAGAATCAATTCTTGAACCCGTTACTTAAAGTGGAGGATTTAATTAATCGAATTAATCTCTCCTGAAATTTGAATTTGCTCAATGCATACATTCACCAGGATGATGTGAGTATTACAGGGAGTCTGGCCATCAGTCGACATCCAAAACAAGATTCATATGGATAGCATTTTACCGATCATGGTTTGTATACTGTCTAATCAGAACGTCGTGTGGAGAAACTATATCCTGATTTGGGAGTTCAGCAAGGCTGTTTTGGTCTAGATACAAAATCTTTGTTAGCCTATTAATGGAAGCTAAAGTGTCCACTAAAATCACAACATTTTGTTTGGCAGGTCATTTCAGATAGTTTAGCAGTTACAAAGAATTTACGATCACGTGGCATCAAATATGACATGCAGTGTCAGTTATGTGGAGCTGAAAAAAATCAATTAATCATGTTTTCTTTGAATGCTCTCCAGTATTCAGATTTAGGCGATTCCGAATATTCCATCTCATCCAGAGACTTTTCCTAGTTCATCAGTGCTTACTAATATGGATTATTTTTTGGAGACTCCCAAAAGAACCGGATTTAACCTATTTCCCATGAATAATATTGTGGTATATTGGGAAAAATGGAAATGATAAGATTTTTTTTAAAAAAAAAAAAAAAACCGGAAATCCACTGGATATTCTACGGAATGCAGAGATTGAAGGTGCTCTGTGGGCTGAAGCTCAAATTAAGGAACCCTCAATCCGAGTCTCTTCAGAGTTTTCTGGGAATCAAAGCTTAAATGATATCAATTGGTGTTATATTGATGGAGCATGGAAAGAACAAGACAAATTTACAGGACAAAGATGGTTTTATAGGAAGGAAGGATCTACTGATGCTATGATGGGAGCCATGAACATCCGCATCAGTCTATCGCCTTTACATGCTGAATGTGAAACACTATTTAGACAATGGAGTATATGAAGACCTTTCATATCTCAGAGATGGTGTTTGCAACTGTGAGGTGGCTTTCACTACACATATGGAAGAATTCTTACGATATAAGAAATTTTTTCAGACTTTCTCTATCCAATATATCCCAAGGGCAAAAAACATAATTGCGGATAAGCTGATACCTGGTACTCGGAATCTATCTTCTGCTATTGCTTATGTTGATTTAATTTTCCCGATGTGACTAACGAGTTGGGAATCTCTACTTAGGTTGACTAGCTTTTTGTTATAAAAAAAAGGATAATTAAAAAGAATTTATTTTTGTGTCATTTACCCCAATTTCGCTTTCTAAATTTACATCAAAGAAAATTATAAAGTTTGAAATATTATCTGATTTCTTAATACAAATGAAATTAGATGAAAATTTTGTGGCAAAATTGAAATATTTTCTGATTTCTGGGCCCCCATGATCGAGATTCTGTGGCGAAAAGTTCACACGAAGCCACATCAAGATATGTTAATGACGTGGTATGATCCAATTGGCTCTAAATCCATTCTCAGGATAATGAAGCATCCGTGGAAAACATAAACAACGAAAGTCTTTCGCACTCTCCCCATGGTGTCTCATCTTTAATCTATGACATCGTCATCCACATTGTTTACTTGAGGAACAATCAAACTAAGCCTAAGCTCTTCAACCTCCTCTAATGACTTCCAGCTCCACTTCGTTCCTGTTAACCACCACGCCGGGTGCAAAGTTTAACCGGAGAAAACCAGTGTTAACCGTGTTGGCTGCCAAACAGACGGGGTTTCAGCTCGGGAAACCCAAGGGCGATGATGACTCGGAGGGAAAACAAACCGGGAAATCGCCAGATTCAAACCCTTTCCGCTTTGATTTCGGTAAGTTACCTGACATGAAGTCGTTGATGCCCGTCGTGACGAACCCTTCGACCGGTTTAGGTTTTGGTAACAACAGAAGAAAAGATCCCGGTACGGTTTTTGTGGCCGGTGCTACAGGACAAGCCGGTATACGAATAGCTCAAACGCTCTTGCAACGAGGATTCAGCGTCCGAGCTGGTGTTCCTGATCTTGGAGCCGCTCAGGACCTTGCTCGTGTCGCGGCTACTTACAAGGTCTCGGTTTCTTTTTGTTCTGTCCCTCTTCATTCATAATAAAATGTCCAATTTCTAAAAGCGAAAATGATCTTATACTTGGTCGCTATCTCAGTATAGATTTTTTTTGTTTTTCTGTTTGAGAACCGCCACTTTAGATTTAAGACAAACAAAGTACGCTCGCGGTTTTGATCAATTGTTTGACGATAAGCTTTTTAACAGATTCTATCAAAGGATGAGATCAAGAGGCTAAACGCGGTGGAATCGCCATTCCAAGACGCAGAATCAATCGCCAAAGCCATTGGAAACGCGACCAAAGTTGTTGTTACCATCGGGGCGACAGAGAACGGCCCGGACACCCCAGTCTCGACCTCAGACGCGCTGGTCGTTGTCCAAGCGGCTGAACTCGCCGGCGTAAGCCACGTGACAATAGTCTACGACGGGAGCATTAGTGGATCAACATACAACGTGCTCGACGGGATAACTTCCTTCTTCAGCAACTTGTTCGCTCAATCTCAGTCGCTGACTATCTCTGAGCTCATCGAGAAAGTGGCTCAAACTGACGTGGCTTACACACTCATAAAGACGAGCTTGACGGAGGATTTCTCCCCGGAGAAATCTTATAACGTCGTCGTTTCAGCTGAAGGGAGTAACAGCGAAAGTGGCAGTAGTTCATCTGAGGCGTACAAAGTAATGTAATGTATGCGATTAGAAAGGGATATAGAATAATACATTACTTCGAAACACAATCATTTCGTAATAGAACGATTGTGATTGATGAGCGTCACTGAACTTCTTTGGTGCTCTGATTGCTAGCAGGTCCCAAAGTTGAAGATTGCCTCGCTGGTTGGAGATATTTTTGCTAACACGGCAGTGGCAGAAAATAAGGTAATGTATGGCACATGTAACTTACTCGTCAAGGGCAAAAAGTGTATAGCTATCAATGTTTGTATCTGTACATGTGCTCACAAACTTGAAGATCTCAGTTATGTGTGATTTCATTTCAGGTAGTAGAAGTTTCTACAGATCCATCTGCTCCGTCACGGCCATTTGATGAGCTTTTCAGGTAAAAGAAGCTATACTACATACATTCTACGAACTTATTAATGTCGTTTGTTAGAAATGTTAAAGTGGTATTAAAACAAGAAAATTTGGGGTTAAATGAGTTCTCTATAGCTTAAACTAACGTTGTGTCAACTTCTTTGATACAATATTATCTATGATAGTGTAATCCCGGAAGACGGGAGGAGGAAAGTGTACGCAGATGCGATGGCAAAGGCAAGTGCAGACGAAGAAGCTAAAGTGGCAGCTGAGAGAGCCCGAGAGGCAGCGGTAGCAGCCAAAGAGCTTGAGATGCAAATACTGAAGCTCTCTGAGAAAGAAGCAGAAGCTGCAACCCTAGCTGAGGACGCGCAGCAAAAAGCAGAAGCTGTGGGAATCTCAGTGGACGATCTATTTAACAAGGCGAAAGATATTGGATCCGGACTCTCCTGGAATACACTCAGTTCTCAGATTGCTACTGCGGTTCAGAATGCTTCAGAAACGCCGAAAGTGCAGGTAGCTACTGTCAGAGGACAGGCAAAGGCTAGAAACTTGCCACCCAAGAAAGCAGTGGTGAAACCAGCCACAGCTGCGTTTGCGTCCAAACAAAAGGAAGACCGTCTTAAGAAACCAGAGAAAGAGGTGAGGAAAGTGTTCGGAGGACTGTTTAAGCAGGAGACCATCTACGTCGACGACGATTGAATAGGCCATTCAACAATATCGCTGTGGAGTTCCGTACAGCTCTTCTTTTGTCTTTCCTCTGTTTCAACTTAAATGTATGCAACTCTATAACTATTTATAAATCAATTGTTCACTGTTGAGAGCCTTGAGAACGAAAATTAGTAATTTCATTTTCATTAAGTAAGAACATGATATGGAGTTTCCTGCCTTTGTAGATTTTAATCGTTTGGTTCTGTTTTTAGTCAAGGTGGTGATGGTAAGTTTGGTTCCCTATTTTAGGGTTTGTTGTTTCAAGGAAACTTCGGTTCCACCGGCATAGTTTTCCCTAATGTTCAAAAACTCGCTAGACTGTAGCTAAGCGCTCCATAGAGAACTAGCGACTAAACGGATTATTCGGGACTTAGGCGAGACATAGGTGTTAATGAATGATTTATTTTATATATATTTTACATTTAATAAAGTTCCTTTTGAGGTTTGGATGTAATTTTATATCCTTCTTTTTAACGTAGTTGAGTTTTTGGTGTAGAGTAAGAGTATACATATAGATGACAACCACAAAGCCTGTTTTTAATATTAGTGATGGAGGCAGGTTTTATAGAGAAAGGTAATATGATATCTTGTTATGTGCAGAGTAGTACAATATTTATATACAATAATAATTACACTAAGGTCATTTCTATACATAGCTCTTATACGCCCCCTTGAGTAGGAGGTACTGAAGTAACTCCGAGCTTGCTGAGTAGTTCTTGAAATCATGGTCTTGATAGGGCTTTCGTAAGAGGATCATCTAGTTGATCACGGGTAAAGACATGGGAAACTCGAAGAGTTCCAGCTTGCCCATTGTCACGAATGAAGTGGAAATCCAGTGCAAGATGTTTCATGCGAGAATGAAAGATCGGATTGGCTGATAAGTGAGTAGCTCCATTGTTGTCGCAGTAGATTATAGGAGGCCTTAGCCATTCCCATAGGACCTATGACTCGTTCCAGTGCCAAGAAACTCAAGGAAGCTGTTGGAGGTTTGCTCAAGAGGTCCCTGGAGCAAGAAGAACGTCTTGGTCGAGGCTTGATCGTCCAAGACACACTCACCATCATCCAAGCTATCCCATCAAACTGAGTATCATCTAGGCAAGTAAGCTATGTGTGTTTTTTTTCCTATCTTTTTTTTTTGTCCCACTGGGTTTTGCAAAGATAGATTTCTAACGAGGCCATAGTCTTGCTTCTCAAATCACCTAGATGATGCTCCCGGACCGACCACACTATCTATCTTATGTTATATCTAATTTTAAGTTTTATTTGTATTTCAAACTTGTTCAAACCGTGTGGAGCCTTTGTCTTTATGTTTCTTTCATTTTCGAGAAAGCTTGTGCATGTACAAGTCTTCCTCTTTATATATGTCTGAAACTCTTTCTAATAATCTAAGAAATCTTTTTTTAAAAACCCTTGTTTCCTCTCTTCTTGCTTTGTCGAGATTATTGAGTGTCTGGTGTGTTATATCCAGTCTTTGGTGTGTAATATCCAGTGTCAAGGGCTCTAGTTTGGTGTGTCATATCCGATCTATTGCATAGGAGTATCAGGGAGCCTTTCCACAGCTTCTTGTGTCACCAATCGATCCACAAACCTTGATAAACTTGAGTCTCTGATTCCTTTATGAAAGGATCTATCCCATACCATCCAGAGAAGGATCCTAGGATCGTGTTAGTAAGCAACGAAGTAATCCAACGGATCTCTGATGCAGTATTAGCAACAGCTCGATACTCTGCTTCAATGAAGGAATGTGCCACTCCTTTTTTTCGCGATGGCCATAAGATGGGGCTGCTGCCTAAATAGATGACATAGGCATTGGTGGAAAGGAAATCATCTATATCCCCGGCCCAATCAGCATCATAGAAGCCATGAAGAGTGAGAGGAGTGTAACGACGCAAAAGGATACCATGAGTTGGCGTTCCTACAAGGAAACGCAGTATACGTTTTGCTGCAGACCAGTAGAGATCCCTCGGACAGTGCATGTATTGAGACAACTTATTCACTGCATAAAGCGATATCTGGTCGGGTAAAATATAGGTATTGCAAGCTGCCAATTGTTTCTCGGTATTCGCTTTCATTGTCTGGCTTTGTACCTGACGTAAGAGAAAATTTTGGTGTTGGGGACATTGGTGTTGAAACAGGTTTTGTGGCTGTCATCTTGGTTTTCTGAAGAAGATCAGAGATGTACTTCTTTTGACGAAGATGAAGACCAGTTTAGCTGAGAGTCATCTCAATACCCAGAAAATATTTGCTTTCACCAAGATCCTTCAGTGAGAAGCGGCTATTGAGAGTAGTGATAAGCTGAGAAATCGCAGACTTGTTGTTACCGGTGATTAACATATCATCGATGTAAACAAGAACATAGAGAACAAGTTGACCAGTCCACTTGATGAAGAGAGATGTGTCTGCTACTGAGTCTACAAACCCCATAGTAAGAAGGTAGTTACGTAATTCTTGGTACCAAGCTCGTGGAGCCTGACCGTAGAGGATTTCTTCAAGCGAGAGACAAAATGCGGGCGATCTTGATCGACAAAACCAGGAGGCTGTTTTACATAAACCTCATCTTTGAGTCAACCCTGCGAAAGTGTGTTGTTCACATCTATCTAACGGATGCTCCAATCATTGCTAACAGCGAGATGCAGGACAGACTGCACCATTGTGGATTTTATCACCGGGATAAAAGTATCAGTAAATTCTTGCCAGGTTGCTAACAGCGAGATGCACGAGCCACCAAGCGTGCCTTATACCTATCAATACTTCCATCAGGTAAGTACTTTATAGTCAAAATCCACTTACAACCGACAACATTTTGATCAAGTCATGGAGGAACTAGCTCATGTGTCCCATTCCTGATTTGAGCATTGATCTCTTCAAGCATTGCAATTTTCCAGTTTGGGTCCTTTAGCGCCTCAGCTACTGTTTTGGGAATGATGGGTTTGAGTTTATGGTGGTTAGGGAATATTTTTGAACTGGTTTGGCGATATTGTTTGTGGCATGGGTATGCATTGGGTTAGTGTTTGGTGGTGGCTGTGGGGGTTGTACTGGTGGAGATAGAGGTGGTAACTGCCAAGAAGCGGCTGATGTGTTTGTAGTAGGAGAGGCAGTAGTAGTAGGAGGTGGAGTTGGCGCGAAAGGTTTGGGGACTGTGGCACTGAAGTTGTTGTAGCAGGAATTACAGGGGCAGCAGGAGACTGGTGACGAACCTCAGACGGGGGTTGAGTTGGTACAAGTAGCCGAGTTGGGACAGCAGTATGAGGGTTTAAGGACTGGGTTGGTGCTGGTTGATCATCACGAGATGGAGAGGTTGGCATCACAGTTTAGAATGGAAAGTGTGTTTCATCAAAGGTGACGTGTCTGGAGGTGTATATACGGCCAGACTTCCTGTCCAAACAGAGGAGTACAGTATTAATGATACCATATAGAGAAAGGTGATATGATATGTTATTATGTCCATAGTAGTACAGTATTTATATGAATTACAGAAGCCCTAATACAATAGTAACTACACTAAGGTCCTTTCTTTACATAGCTCTTATAGGTTTCACCCCATTCCAAATCCAGTGTAAAAATTCGGTCCAGTGTAACTAAAGTCCAAAAGAAGATAGTGGACCCACAAAGATTGAATATTCATTCCAGGCTAAGTAACCTTTGACGAGTTAACATGGTCAAACCAAAGCGTAGCAGAAGTTAAGACATTAAAGATATTCATAAAGATATATGATAATCGCCACATAGATCATGTGGGCGTTATGATCCACCTCATCAACACGCATAAAGAGAGACCATGAGGAAGAAAAGGGGGATCCAATTCCTTTCATATCGAACTTATATCAAAATTCCTTTGTACCATGTTCTTAGATACTCTTTTGTTCACATAGTTGTATCCAATTCCTTTCATATCGAACTTATATCAAAATTCCTTTGTACCATGTTCTTAGATACTCTTTTGATCACATAGTTGTATCTATTCACATTACCAATAAAACACATTTCTCATACATAATTGTTAGTCAATATACTTTTCCTAGATTACTTATTATACACATCATCGTAATTATGTACCCTATCTTCTGAACGGATTTTGAAATCCACCATTTGGCGCTAGAATGAGGAGAGAATTAAACAAAAAAAAGATCTCCGAAGATTCTGCCGTGAAACACAATGACTGGAACCTATATGTCTGGTGCGACAAGAAACAACTCGAATGACAACAGTCCTCATGACGAATTTCAGCAACTTAACCCAGAAGGAACACCATTAATCCAAACTCCACAACTCGACTCTGGCGGAAACCCGATCACACAGCAGCCCGGAGCACATCAATTTGGTCCCGACAGACTTCCACTCATTCCACTTTAATCGCCAGAGCTACCACTAGTGCCAGCAATTGATATAACACCTTACTATCCTAGGTAACTGAAAATTTAGACCAGTTCTTTCTGTTTTGATTCACCGTGCAAGTCAGCAGGATACCGCATGGCAGCATTCTCTGCAGCGTCTAATGCAAATCGCTCAGAACTAGGTGGAGAAACAAGCTCAGATCAACAGTCTAGTGTCTATGTCGCCAAAGACTCCAGGAAACGCTGCTATAGGAGGACATACAATCTCAACATGAATCAACATATCGGACAGAAGTCAGACATCGGGAGCCGAGATTGGTGATCTAAAGTGAAACTTAGCACATACCCAAGCCGAACTTTATATGATGCAATCCCAATTCCATCAAGCCACCAGCTCGCCCCTGAAGTAGACAAAGTCATTATAGAAATTCAGATGACAACATTCACAGATTGCATCACCAGAATCCCCATCCCAAACATTAAACTCAAAGTTCTTCCATATGATCGAATAACAGACCCCCAGGCTCACATGACTGCTTTTTTCATCGCTATGGGGGGGGACCGCTTCAACTATGTAGAACAGGATGCTGGCTATTCCCAACTTTTGGTAGAAAATATCGCAGGAACAGCCCTCAGTTGGTTTTCTTGATAGAAGGCCATTACTATCAACAACTTCAATCAGCTGTCAACCGTGTTTATGAAGAACTACTCTAAGTTCTTAGAGAAATGAGCTTCTGACACCGATGATCTGTGGAAAATGTTCCAAAAGGAAGAAGAGTTACTCTGCTCTTTTATTGGAAGGTCCAAAACCATCATATCCACTATCGTCGTAAGAGACAGTGCAGGCATATCTGTGCTACGAAATGCCTTATGCCACAAAAGAACTTTTAGTCAACAAAGCAGCCATATTGGAGGACGCTCTACACTGAACTTCAAGATATATGGAAATAAAAGAAGAAAATAAGGCACTCGCTGAAAAACACATTCCAACATGAAAATCCAAGGAGAATGCACACGAAAATAACGACGACTAACAAAGAGTACATGAGGATCAAGGGGAGACAAAAATACTAGAGATCGGTCCTGGAATGTCAGTGAAGGAAGCAAAACTGATGGCGAGTCGGAGAAAGAAGCTTTAAAATGTCGATCAAACAGAAAAGGCAGCGAGAAAGACAACTTTAAAAAGTTTTTCAAATTCCACAACAGAGGAGGGCATACCATCCAAGAATGATACGGCTTCTGTAATTTTTTGTATTTCAAGTTTCATACAGAAGGTTTGTCGCAGCATGAGAATCCCTTCCAAAAAGTCACAATGAAACTTCTGATCACAAGAGAGATCGCGAGACAAGAAGCTCAGACGCAGCATGTCCGCCTACCTTAAGAAAACGAGTCAACGATGATAATAGGAGGAAATGACTCAGTACACGCTACCCAGGGTTATGGTAGGTTAAAACTCTGTATCCGTAGGAGCTCGAGAGATAACATAAGACAATGCAGTCACAGAATTCACCGAACAGGAGACAGAGAATCTGGGTTGGCTGGACAACGATGAATTAGTCATATAAATAATTCTAGCTGACTGCGAATTAACAAGATCAATAGTTGACACTGGCTGCTCGGTAATTGTGATTTACAAAGATACGCTCGATAAAATGGAGTTCCTTGACCTCTAGATCAAGCCGTACAAGCAACCTTTGACAGGTTTCAAGGGATCATCGCAATATGCTATTGGAACCGTGAGGCTTCTGACTTATGTTGACGGAGTCATTTTGGTCACCAAGTTAACAATCATCGACTCCCTTGACATGCACAATATCATCCTCGGAACACCTTGGATGAATGCCATGCAAGCTGTCCCATAAATCTTTTCATCAGTGCATAAAATTACAAAAAAATGGCGGCATAACAATGATACATGGGAATCGAAAGCGACAAAACTATGTTACATCCATGGACATCGATACAGGAAAGCCAACAACAACTAGAGATCGGTGATAATGCAAAAAATACATGGGTCCATGAACCTCATACTTTATAATCAAGTGAGCTGTTGCAAGGCTTGATCCCATTATGGGTACGTAGGCAGCTCAGTTCAAGTACATATATTAATAAAATAAAAATCTTTTTTTTTCAAAAGAAAACTTCATTTATTAGCTAATTCATGAGCTCCCTAGCTTTACCTATTTACGAGCTCCTTAGCTCCACCTATTTACGAGCTTATCAAATCCACCAATATACAAACTCTTACGCTCATCAAGCTCCATAGCTCTATCTATTATATAAGCCCCTATACTTAGAGGTTGTTAGCTCCTTTCATCAGTGTCCTGGCCAGGTAGTAACCAATCCTTTTGCACATCTCCCATAGTTTCTTAGGTGAAACGACACCCTTGCCATGAGCAGTATTTTTTGTGTTCACTCATTACACTTCGCATGAGCTTAAGCATGATTTTAACAGAAAGCCGGGCTCTTCCCGAAAAGTTGAGAAGCACGAAAACTACAAAAATTTCTAATAATACTCAAGTGGGTACATGAAAATCCAAATCAATTGCACCTAAAACTGATTTTGAAACATGAGAAACCGAACCACGTTCACACCTTTTTAAGCCAGAAATAAACCATGCCTTCCTGCATCCAGTGCAGAAAATTCATACTAAACATAAAATCGTGGCAAATACTGTTTTAAACATAAACACAAATATCTCACAAGTAATAAAGCCAGAAGAAGACTAAAAGCAAATAACCAATGCGATTAACGAAGAAAAGTTATTGGATAAAAGCCTTTGCAGGCACGTTTGTGGATTTAAACCTCCCAGGTACTTAAAACTGTTCAAGATAAAAAAAAACAAAGAAAAGGCCATATAAAGCCTCCTCCCGAGCTTGTTCAGATGAGATAGCGGCCTAAGAATTTTTGGCATAGATTGAGGAGAGGTTCGAGCTGAACTGATGATACACTATAATTGAATCCTTCCTACTGTCAATTTTAGCAGATGTAATTGTAATATTTGAGATTTAATCCAGAGGACCAGTTTACACTTTACTCTTATGAGTTCGATACTAAGCTAAGAACAATGATGGTTTTTTAATTCAAGAGTGACGTGATAAACAAGTAAAAAGCTCAAGTAAGATTCGAGATTTAAAGGAGTTAATCTAGAGTGAATTACGAATGCTTTCAGTCACAACCAAGCAATTATTCAGGTCCAGTTTGGCTCTTATCTAGAACTCGGAACACTGGCTAGAACAACACACTGTCGTGTAGTTGATCCTTTCACCAATCAGACTCAGCGCCTAAGATGTCGCTTAGTCTGAGATCTGATGGTGAATCTTACTGAACGAGTTCAATTTGTTCACAATGCACCTTAACATCTACTTTTACGTGGCTAAGGACGCAGTGCTCATTCATGCAATATCTAGCAACCTATGACACTTTTAATGTATAAATTAACCTAGGATAAGACGCTAGATGATCAGTCTAGCGAAAACATTAAACAATGAATGAATGAATATTTAATTAATGATAACCTATTTATACTCAGTTGCGATATGCATTCTACCACCCTAGATCAACAATCGACTACTCAATCATGATGCAATGAATAACAACAGATGAAACTGAAATACTCATGATACGATTAAGAAGAGATAAAAACTATGGTTCAGGATATTCTTCTCGATGAGAGAGGAGGAGCCGTCGCCCTTACAAAAGCTTGAATCCAAAAGTATGAAAACTTGTCTTCTCAAAAACTAGCGTAAGAAAATAAAATAGATAGGATGCACTTTTTATGTGGAGGCGCCTTTTGGTAGAGAGAAGGTAGGGCAACTAGGGAAAAAATCCCGAAATATCTTGGAGGTTTCCTTATTTGTCGGGAACAACCTTCAGACCGCTCCACCTGGCTGCTCCGCTTAAGAACAGTCTCGGGACTGTTCCAGATGAGTGTTATCCTCAGGATTACTCCAAAAAGACATCTCCTCGTCATGCACTCTCTCTTTTCTCTTCTACCTACTCCAGACTGACACGAGTTAGTAACAAAAACTAAGTAAAAACATATATACAATGATGTGAAAACACCATATATTAATTCCCCCAGACTTAGATCTTTGTTTGTCCTCGAACAAAGCAAGTATCGAGAGCAGGGAGAAAAGTTTGAAAGTGTGGTAACTTGCTTATTCTCCGTAACCATACCCTTACCACGAATCTCTGAACCATACAAGCAGTTAATTAAGACCGCACACACTTACCATAACCCCACTGACCGCTGATCGAAAATCGGCTCCGTACTCTACATTTCAAACCTGAAAAAGCAACACTATCGAGACAGAACTCCCTAAATTCATTTAAGATCAGCGTTAGCTTCTTATCACAGGCACTATTCAGGATAGACGGGCAAGGTATAAAACAGACTAATTTAGTGGTGGAGTTCAAGAGTGTTTAGGGGATACCAATTTTTGTGGTGGATGCAGGATATCGCGTAAAAGTGCAAGAGAGGACGGATCCATTGATGTCCACAGCCCTTACTCGTTTCAGCTTTGCTCGGAGCAGCTGTTCTCCGATCGGATCAACCATGGGGCTGTTCTGCGCATATCAACTTCCTTTTCATACTCTTTCAATCTTGGTACCGACTCCTTCTTAACCTTCCCAGTGACATGTGCTGTGTATTCTTCCCCTTCTCGTCACCAGTAAAACAAAAGCAATAATATATATATATATATATATATATATTTTATTTTATTTTTTACTTTTTTTTAATTTTTATTTTTTAACTGAAATACAAGAATGGTAAGGTGACGAAGAAGGAGGTAACAGATGATGTTTGGGTTGCCACTTGGGGGTTCCTTTGATTTGCATTGACCTCGCCCCTCAGACTCTGTTCTTCTGGCGTCGGATCAGGCACTAACCGACTGTTCTCTTTTCTATCATTTTCCTTCCTCTTCTGGATGTATGGAGCATTAACGAGTAAGAGGCTGTGTTGATCCTTTCCTCTCCGACCTTTTTGCACATATCTGTATATAGAACACTGGGAAAACAATTGCATGAAGGTGGACCAAAGGTTAAGATATAAAGGTGGGAACTAGCTAAAGATGAGCTAGCCACTCAGGACCAGCAAGAGGGATATAAAGGATAAGAAGTCCTAAGTGTAGGTCTCGTTTCCCTGATCTAGTGCCTATAACAAGAAGAATTAAAGTCAAGATTAGGTTTAAGTTTGGTGGAGTTGAGTCTACCCAGTGTAACCTGATCGGTAGAAAACTTCTGGAGAGTCAAGTAAGATATATCAGGGTGTTCCTGGTCCGTGTGTGGGTCTTTCGTCACTGCTAAGGTCACTGAATAAGAAAGTTAGAGCAGGAGGTGGTTAAAAGATCATCACAAAATAAGATCCTAATTCCCACAAGAGTTTTGACTGACTCGATCCTAAAGCTGACTCAATAAAAACATTAAAATGACACGAGGACTGACTCAAAAGCACACAATCACTCCCCCAGACTTACTTCACACCATCCCTGGTTGTGAAAATAAATAAGTAGAAGCTAAAACACATCAAATAAAAATACAGAAAATAAATAGTTCATATGGATAAGACAAAGGTATAGATAATAGTCCTTGTGGACTCAGTCTGAACCGCTGCTCTCGGAGTGACCAGCTGTCCTCCTGTTCCGCGGTAGTCTCTCTCCTCCATTCGAAGTGCCGACTTGCTCCTTGCCTGCGCGACGTGTTCTTTGTGGTGTCTGCTCTTTAGTCGTCCCTTCCTGTCCCTCGAAACAGCCACCAGTGATCTTTCTCAGAATCCTCTTCATGAGGCTGTTGTTCTTGCGCTGGGAATCCACCATCCAGTGACGGAAAGCGAGATCATCTGCAACATCTAAGGTATCACCCAGGTCATATTCACCATCAGCAACCGGGGTCACATCTTCCACATCATCCATCTCGGCGTCTGGAACTGGGGCTCATGGATCATCGCAAAGATACTCTGGATCAGGCAGGAACCGAATGTTGTCGAGGGTCGTGAAGTCTGTCAGATCCGGCTGAGGGAGCTTGCAGTACATAGCTTTCCCTTCTTTGTCGCAGAACTTGTAAGTGTCCTCAGTGCGAAGGATGTGACAGGTCATGAGGTAAGCAGTGTCAATGTACTCAAACTCGGAGTTGACCTTGTAGGACTAGAGGTTGATATCGAAATGTTTGAACAGAGGGGTGAGCAAACTTCCACAGCGGTCCTTGTTGTCCTCTGTACGAAGCAACTGTTCCTTGCGGTCAGAGAACATCGAGATGAGATGGTACCCTAGGTTTGTTTTCACCGGCTGTAATGGAATCACCTTTTCTTTGCGCAACTCGTCGTCAACGCCTGTGTATAGCACTTGCAGCTCCCGATTTGTTACCTTTGAAGTTGACTCCTTAGCGAACAGGATGTTTGCTACAATCTTCGCGATAACCCTTAGGGTAGGGGTTCCTGATCTGCGACTGGTACGTCTTGCGAGAGGTGAATGTTCCGCTGGCAATGAGATCCGCTGGCTTGGGTGGGAGGCTGTTGGCGTTCTGACTGCCCTTTTCTTGGTTCGTGGTGGCATCTGCATAAAAGAAACAAGAAGTCTTCATTAATGCAGTTCAACAGTTGGTTTAGGATTAGTGGAACATTGATATTCTCAAAAGACATAAACCCATCGTATTCCAAACAACCCAAATATATCTCATTAAGCACGCGGCACTTTCAATTTCACAGAGCAAAATCAAACAAGCCAACCATCTCCTTATTTCCTTCGATACAGTCAATCTAAACCTATCACACAAATCGGTTCATATCTCTACTCCAATTCTCAAATTCGATCCTAGTAGCAAAAGTGAAATCAATATGATGCTACTATGTCTAGTATTAATTAATAAGAAATATAGGAAAAGGAGAATGAAGGGAGAGTCTCCATCATCGCGATTTGAATGTGCCAAAAGGGATGATTTCAGCGGTTTTACCTTGCTTGATTGACTGATTTCTGCAAAAACGATCTCTAGCGGATCCAAGGGGTTAGAACCAAAATCGCACAAAAGAAAATGAAGAATGAAGTTTTCGATTTTAGGGTTCTTTGTGGAGATGAAGTGTTTTGCGGCGAGGGAGAGCAAGTGGGGAAAGTGGGGTGAGCTGCCTTAAATAGGCAAACCCTAACCGCTCCCCCTTATCTTTATTTATTTATTTATTTTTATTTTATTTTATGGTTTCTGAGAAGTTACCTGGGAACAGTTGGGTGGAGCAGTTGTCCCAACTACGGAACAGGCACCTGAATGTTCTGCTGGAAAGATCTCAGATTTTTCTTGTTTTACGACCTGCAATTTAGTTGGTAAGAAAGTAAAGACTTAAAAGCTTAATATATACACTCACCAGTGGGTTGCGTCCCACCAAGTGCTTGGTTAAAGTCACTAGCTTGACTTGGGTGAGCCGATTAGGCTGGAGAGGGATCGCTCAAGGGTATTTCAACATGACCACTGGTTTGGGGATGATAAGCGGTTGACACCTTATGCTTCACACCATTCTTCCTTAATAATCCTTGGAACACCTTGTTGATGAAGTGGGATCCTCCATTGCTTAATACCACTCTAGGTACTCCAAACCTTGGAAAGATGATGGAATTGAACATCTTAGTCACTACACGAGCATCATTTGTTGTACTGGCAATCGCTTCTACCCACTTGGAGACATAGTCCACTGCAACTAAGATGTACTCATTCTTGTGAGAAGGTGGGAACGGTCCCATGAAGTCGATCCCCCAGCAGTCGAACACTTCAACTTCCAAGATATAGTTTTGAGGCATTTTGTTACTCTTGCTGATACTCCCCATTCTCTGGCATGTATTGCATCTGGATATGAAAGCGTGAGCATCTCTGAATATTGTCGGCCACCAGAAACCGGCTTGAAGGATCTTGGAGACTGTTTTAAAGGTGGCAAAGTGGCCAGCATAAGAGGAACCGTGACAGTGGTAAAGAATTCCTGGAATCTCAGTCTCCGGAACACACCTTCTGAAAATCCCATCCTTACATTGTCGGTACAAATATGGCTCGTCCCAAAAGTAGTGCCTTGCTTTCCTTAGAAATTTCCTCCTCTCGTTTGCAGTAAACTTCAGTGGCTCTTTCTCAGATGCAAGGAAGTTCGCAATTTCGACAAACCAAGGAAGATTAGGGTACTGCTTCTGAATCGCTGCAATAAACTGCTCAGGCAGGGAAGAAAAGACTGCTTCTGTGTGTAGTGGTTGTTCCGTGTAGCACAAACCAATTGAATTGACGTGTTCCACTGGTTGCCCCTCGTCAAAAACCGTCTCATCTTCGATCTTCATTCTCGATAAGTGATCTGCTACCCCGTTCTCAATCCCCCTTTTTCCTTATCTCGAGATCGAATTCTTGTAGGAGAAGAATCCACCTCAAGAGACGTGGTTTAGCATCCTTCTTCGTGAGCAAGTATTTTAGGGCCGCGTGGTCGGTGTGTACTATCACCTTAGGTCCCACTAGATACGATCTGAACTTCTCAAAGGCGTAGACAATGGGTAGAAGCTCTTTCTCAGTAGTTGCATAACGGCACTGAGCTTCATCCATTGTTCTGCTCACGTAATAGATCACGTGAAGCTTCTTATCTTTTCGCTGTCCAAGCACTGCTCCTACTGCAAAATCGCTTGCATCAGTCATAATCTCAAAAGGAAGGTCCCAGTCAGGAGGTTGAACAACCGGTGCACTGATTAGAGCTCCTTTGATTGTGTGAAATGAAGCTAGACACTTGCTGTCAAAATCGAACTTGGTCTCCTTCCAGAGCAGCCTAGTGAGTGGTGTTGCGATTTTTGAGAAGTCCTGGATGAAACGCCTATAGAAGCCAGCATGCCCCAAGAAGCTTCTGATCCCTTTTACTGAAGTTGGAGGCTGCAGACTCATCATCACCTCGATCTTTGCCTTGTCCACCTCGATGCCCTTTTCTGAGACCTTATGTCATAGAACAATCCCATCTCTGACCATAAAGTGGCACTTCTCCCAGTTCAGCACAAGATGCTTTTCCTCGCACCTCTTCAAAACCCTGCACAAATTTGACAAACAGACATGAAAGGAGCTTCCATAGACACTGAAGTCGTCCATGAAAACCTCCATTATGTCTTCGATTAGATCAGTAAAAATTGACATCATGCAGCGCTGGAAGGTCGCTAGAGCATTGCACAGGCCGAAGGGCATTCTCCTGTACGCGTATGTTCCGTATGGGCATGTGAACGTCGTCTTCTCCTGGTCGTCTGGGTGGATGGGAATCTGAAAGAAACCTGAATAACCATCAAAAAAGCAGTAGTATGGGTGGTTAGCTAATATTTTGAGCATTTGATCAATGAAAGGAAGTGGAAAGTGATCCTTGAGAGTTGCAGCATTTAATTTACGAAAATCAATGCACATGCGATGTCCATTTACTGTTCTAGTGGGGATCAGTTCATTCTTTTCATTTGTTATGACAGTGATCCCTCCCTTTTTAGGGACTACATGGACAGGGCTAACCCACTTACTATCAGAGATGGCATAGATTACACCAGCCTACAGAAGTTTCATTATCTCTTTCTTTACAACACCTTTAAGATTTGGGTTTAACCTCCTCTGATATTCTACATAAGTCATCGATTCATCTTCTTGGTGTATTCTATGCATGCACAGGTCAGGAGAAATGACAGGTATGTCAGCTAGAGAATATCCTAAAGCTTTATGATATTTTCTAAGTTCACACAGAAGTAAGGCAGTTTCAGCATTGTTCAAATCAACATTCACAATGACAGGATATGTGGAATTCGGTCAAGGAAATGCGTACCTGAGTCCCTTGGGAAGGGTTTTGAGCTCAACCTTGGGAGCCTTCAGTTCGCTCCATGAGTCATCGATCTGTCCGGCTGGAGCAGGTAGGGTCGATGAGGTGGTTGCCCCTGTTGTTTTGTTGGGCTCGCTGTCTTCCCCAGACTTAGATATGCCATTACCCTTTCCATACTTCTTGTGGAGTCCAGCATCTTAGCATAACCATCAGCGTCAATATTTTCCACATTCTGCTCGGCTTCAGCTCTGATCAAAACAAGTTCCAGCGGGTCATCAATGATGATTTCCTCGATCATTTGATCTTGAGGTTCCAGCCACGAAAGTCTGCCCATCTAGCATCGGTTTCTTGAGAAGCTCATTCATCTCAAACTTCATCACAATGTCCCCCAGATAGAGATCAATCTTCTCTTGCCAAACATCTATGATAGCGCCGAATGTGCAAAGGAACTGTCTGCCTAGGATCAGGGGGTCCTTTGATTCCTCCTCAAGCTCCAGAACTACGAAGTCTGCTGGAACAATGGTGTTCCCGACCAGAACCTGGAGGTCTTCAAGAATGCCCACCGGAGACTTAACTGATCTGTCCGCGAACACAAGAGACAGCCTGGTAGGTTTGAAATTCATGTATCCCAACCGTCTGGCTACAGAGTATGGCATGAGGTTTATACTCGACCCAAGATCAACCAATGAGCACGAGAAGGCTGTTCTCCCAATCTGGACAGAGAGAACAAATTTCCCAGGATCGCCCAGTTTCTCGATCCTCTTGTTTTGGAGTACTGCGCTGCACTCTTTTGAGGCAATCATAAACTCACTATCCTCAGTTATCTTCCTGGAGATCAATCCCTTCATAAAGCTACGCATGGAGGGCATCATCTGGATTGCGTCTATCAGAGGAAGTTTGACTGTCAAGTCTTCCAGCATCTTCCTACACTTCATCTCCTCCTTATCCTTGCGAGTAGCCCTAGCCGGAACAGGGTAGGGTACCTTGGGTACATATTCACGAGTTGGAACAGGGTCTGCAGCCGGCCGAACAACCTCAGCAGGCTGTTCTGTAGCAATTGGAGACTCCTCAGTAGGTTGCTCGCGCTTCCTTCATATGCTGTTGCTGTCGCAGGTGGTTGTTCTGACTCTCTCTGTTTTTGCTTTTCGGCTGCTGTAAATTTCCTGGGTACTAGTTCAGTCAGTTGCTTCCCACTTCTCAGCGCGACTGCGTTGCATTCCTTGGGGTTCTTATCTGTTTTTACAGGGAGAGTACCTTGCTGTCTCTTTACACTTTCAACAGTCTGAGCGATCTGAATGTCCATCTGTCTCATATGGCTTGAGACGTTATCGTACTTGGTAGACAGGTCGTTGAACATGTGGTTCATTCTGGTGTTGATGTCGGTTGTGACCTGATTCAGTGCTTTCCCTTGGATCTGTTGGCCCAGGAGCAACTGATGCATCATCATTGCTAGACTCTTCATCTTATCTTGCGGAGCAGTGCGAACAGGCAGGGTAGATTGGAGATTGGTCGGCTGTTTCTAGCTGTGGAACTGGGCATTCTGAGGCTGACTGAGAACAAAAGTCCTTCCCTGATGGTTCTGGTTGTAGCCCCGTTGGTATCCAGTGTTCTGACCTTGATTGCCCCGAGGGTTATCAGTCGAATTGTCACCTTTTGGGTTGCTGAACAGGTGGGGGTTGTTTCTTATGTTAGGGTTTGGGTGATAGTTCTTGAACTGCCATCCCTGCCAATTCACGTAGCTCACTCCATTGAGGTCCTCAGCTGACTGATCTGCTTCTTATGTAGTGTCCACGGCTGCCTTACCCTGAGAAGACTTCCATGATGAACACCGGATTCTGCTTGCTCTTGATCAGCTGCTCGACCTTTGCTATTAGCTCATCAATCTTGCTGTTATCAATACTGTTCACCTTTTGGGTGCGATCACTCTCCTTGTTGTTGTCAGCTAAGCTCGATGCCATGTTCTCGATCAATGGAAAAGCGCCTCGAGTTGATTGAGTCATGAAATCTCCATTACTGGATGAGTTCAAGGCGTTCCTGTTCTCCCATCCTAGTCCATTATAGAACACTCTAAGGAGGTAACCATCTTTGAAACCATGGTGTGGACACTCCCTGCAGTAGACGTTGAATCGCTTCCAAGCATCACAAAACGGCTCATTCACAAGCTGTTTGAAGGTTGCAATTTTCTGCCTTAGAGCTGCTGTTTTGGATTTGGTATAGAAGTGGCTAAGGAATGCAGATCGGACTTCCTCCCAAGTGGTGAGTGATCCAGTCGGAAGAGAGTCTAGCCATCGAGCAGCCTTCCCATCAAGAGAGAAAGGGAAAAGAGTGCACTTGATGTAATCTGGCGGGACTCCATTCGCCTTAGTGAAACCACACATCTTTTCAAAGTTCTCAATGTAGTCCATTGAAATTTCCGCAGGGAGCCCATTGAAAATCTTTCTTTGCACAAGATTTATCAAGGCTGGCTTGATTTTAAAGTCTTGTCTGGTGCAGGCAAGCGGGTTGATGGCAGAGCGCGTAGTAGGCAGGTTATGAAGAAGGTTTCTCTGCCCTATCAGAACAACTTCCTCCTGCTGATTTTGCTGGTTAACAACGTTCTGAGCTGCTTGTTCTGCAGCAGCTTGTTTTGCTTGGATAGTTTGCTGCATATGCTGTTGCATGAGTGCGAGTGCGGCAGCGAGACCATCCTGATCGGCCATTGTATCTGTAGTAGGCCTTTGTTGTTAACGGTTCTGTCGTTGGCCCCTCGGTGGCCATTTCACCAGTCATCTCCTTGTCAGCAGGAGGATCTTCATCTCAATTCTCACCAGACTGGTCACGATTCCCGTCTTGGCTAGTCTTGGTCCCAACCTCTCCATCATTGATAGACTCTAGCTCAGTAATCGTGGAAAGAACCTAAGATACTTTGGATATAGACTCATTAAAGTCTCAGAATGCTCGATGCCAACGGGAGACTGTCGCATCGAGAACTGTCATAGACTGGGGAAATCCTTAGACCCCTCTCTGAATCCAGTCGGATGATTTTCATCTCGTCAATGTCCGCCTGAAAATACTTGAGAGACTATGAATCTGCCTCAAGACGCATAAATCTCCGCGCTGTTAGATCGTGAATCAGACCAGTCTATCAGACCAAATGAGACATCAACATGGCATTCTCCTGAATGGCCTTGTAGTTGACCAGAGCTTGCGTGATCTTGTCAAAATGCGGCATGTACTTTGCCACCACAGCTCGACTAGCCCACTTCTCAGCCTTCTGGATCCCCATTGCCCTTGATGCGTTCAGCCTCTGTAGCTCCTTCTCATGGGCACTTTGCAACAATTCAATCTGATTGTCGAGTGATAGGTCATGGATTTTACCCACTTTTGACCATGATTTACAGATGCTTTTGGAATTATTTATATGCATTTTGAGTATTTTTAGAGCTTTTACAGGTGCAGGTACTCATGGAAGTAGAATGACCATTTTGAAGCATTTTGGAGCTAATTTGAGTGCCTTGCTAAAACAGAGAAGCGGTCGATGCTTGAAGAGTCACACCGACCGACGGTCACCAATAAAAATCGATCGATGTGCATTCCTTGCCATCGATCGACAGCGAAGCCATCCGAGAGTTAATGACAAATTAGAAGATTTTAAGGTTTCACAATTTTTCATTAATTACATCCTAGGTCCCTGGCCGCCTGTTATGCTATATTATTAAGGTTTTGTACTACTTTAGGGGCAGACATGTTGAGAGACTTTCCTAGAGACCTTTAGACATAGTTTTGGAGAGAAGAAACTTGCTACCGTGGAGAGAGAACTTAGGATTCGAGAGAGAGATCTGAACTTCATAGCAGAAAATATCTTGAACTCCCTTGCTATCATTAGTCTATTTATTGTTTCTCTTAATATTCATTTATTTAAGTATTATTCAGACCATCATAACTATGTTTCTTATGAATATGTCTGAGTAATCTTATTGTTAGATTTAGGTTTCTCATAAGGTTGACCATGTATTGCTAACATGAACTGTTGTTAGGGTGTTTTAAATATAGTTCTCCATCTAGTTGCTCATAATGCTAATGTTTAGGATTGATCACCCTTAACTTAGATCTTAGGAATAATTTGGGACAAGTGAGAACTTGAACAAATACCTGAAACTAAACTAGCATGATTTAATCAAACTAGATACACACTAGACTTGGTCCAGTAAGATTAGAGAACCTATAAAACCCGATCTTAAAGCTCGCTATAAGCAATATCGATCAACACAACGACAGTTGTATCGATCGATATTGTGAAAGGTGTATCGATCGATATTTGTAAGGAGTAATCGATCGACACTTTCTTATGATTCCTAAACGAGAGTTTAGATCCGAGATCTAGTTGAGAAAACTCTAGTTGATTGTACCTAAGTTTGAGTTCAGAAAAATTAATATTCATAAACCCTTAATAACCCAATTAAGTAGCATACTTGCCATACCTGAGATAGACCTGAATCTAGCTGTTTCCCATCTGTTAACAACCTCAAATCAAATCAATTGAACAACTACGTTGTTCACCAATTCATTTACTATTTAAAACCTACTTGTCTAGCTTTATTACGAAAACTATAAATCTATTGTGTAATCCTAGAGTCTCTATGGATTCGATCCCTAAGTACTACAACTGAACCTCTTATTTGAGAGAGTAAAGTCACTCCTTAGGGTAATTTGAGTGATATCAAATTTGGCACCGTTGTCGGGGACTCTTTCTTATTACCACTATATTAAGTTTAGAATATAGTTTAGATCTTATTTTCGTAATTCCTAAAAAGTTTTTCCTCTTACCATGCTTACACAGGTACTTAAGATAAAGAACATGGATTTCGGCCGAGCATCGGTCGACACTCTGAGAAGGATATCGAGCGACGAGTCGACAGAAAAATCGATCGACACCCCGCTTCGAATATCGATCGACGCCACATTGCCAGAAGCAGGTAAGTCCTTTCTTACCTATCTTGCTGATAAGGAAGTAATTCTAGGGGGACCAAAAGGGCAACTAAGCAACGCAACCAACCAAACTATAAAGAACAGGGGACTGCAATCCCTTTTAAGATTTATTCAACTATGAATAATGACGAAGGAATAAAATTGCCTTTGCACGACTACTTGAATCCTGGCAGAACCTATTACAATAGTCGGCCATTAAGCTACCAGGAGATCTGAGCTTAAACTCGAATTCCTTTTTATGGTACGCAAAAATCCCTTTCGTGGTTCTATCTCAGAACATCCGCACGAGCACATCGAGAATTTAGAAGACCTGATACCTGATGAATACAACCGTTGTAGACTTTTCTCGTTTTCCTTAGAGGAGATGCTAGAAAATGGTTAGATCAACTACAAGCAGGGTCTCTTACCTGCTGGAGGGAAATCAGAAGTGCATTCATTAATCACTTTTTCGATGATGCACGCTACTGGAACGTGAGAAAGAAAATTTCGACATTCCGCCAAGATCCACGAGAATCATTTAAAAACGTTTGGGGAAGATTCGAGGGTTTATCAACTCGAGTGCCCCCACCATGGTTATTCAGAACCACAACTGATTAACATATTTTATGGTGGTGTTAGCTTGCATTACCGGATTACGCTTGACACCGCAAGTGAAGGAAGATTCAGCACCAGGAGCCCTGAAGAAGCAAAACGGTTAATCAAAAACGTAGCAACGGGTAGATCTTACGAGATGATGGACGTAGAAAGAGGAAGAGGGATTGATTCAGTGGACGGACCACAGTTTTCTGAGATCAAAGAATACTTAGAATAACTTCACTCCTTCTTAGCAGCAGAACCAATTTGGAATATCCCGATTGGATGATGATGCTCCGACCGATCTTGAGGAACAAATCAACTCTGTAAGGAGGACTAGCCCAAGAGATCAGCCTCTCAATACTAACATTGATAGCTTTACCCAAAACTATGATGCCACAATCGGATCACGTCAAGGCAGGGCAAGGTTTAGATTGAACCAAGCCTTCACGGAAAATCGGAGAATGGAAAATGACCTAAACGGAAAGATAAACATTGTCCATAGTGAGTTGTTAAAGAAATTTGACGCTCAAAGTGAACAAATTAAGAGATTAGAAGGTCAAGTGGCAGAAAATGAGACTGCTATTAAAAGAGAAACGGGACGTCTCCCTGGAAGAACTGATGCGAGCCCAAGACGTCACGTCAGTGCCGTACTCCTGAGAAGCGGAAAACGCCTTACTCCGGTCAAGAAAGAAAATACTTCTATAGACAAACCTGCTGAAACCGTGGACACCGGTAAAAGTAGATCTCATCCGATACTTCTCGATGATGTTGATCCAAGTCCGGGACCTTCTCATGAAAAAGAAAAAACCGATAAAACAAAAAAAGATGGGAAGGTACCAATCAACATTGATGAAGAAAGCAAAGAATCGGAAGAAGAAGTAGACATCGATCGACAAAAGGAAACTAATGTCGATCGACAACCCATTCCTAATGTGGAGAAATTGACAACACCATCCAACCCTGTGATAGAAAGGGTGTATAGAACTCTACCTCCCTTCCCTCCCAATAAGTCGCAAACTAAGCGAGAATTTGATAAAGCAATCTGCAAGAAAGCGTTTGATAAAATCACGGTAGAAATGCCACTGGGTGATGCCATCAAAGTCTCGCCCACTATAAAGAAATATGTAAAATAAATGGTGTCTAAAAGTTTTCCAACCGGAGAGCACAATGTCATGATGATCTCCGAGGAAGTGAGTGCTATGATCCGAGGCGACACCTCAATCAAAATACCTGACCCTGGCAGCTTTGTACTCGATTGCACCATACAGAATAAGCATTTCCCCCGATCCCTTTGTGATCTCGGTGCCAGTGTCAATCTATTGCCACGCTCTGTTGCGATATCCCTCGGGTATAATGAGTTTGAACCAACTCCTATAACCTTGGTTCTTGCTGATAGATCTGTCAGAGTGCCTGAAGGAATACTTGAGGACATACCTATAGAAATTAATGGTTGTCACGTGCCAACAGACTTTATTGTGTTGCATTATGGGCATGAACCAAAAGACCCCCTCATTTTAGGAAGACCGTTCCTAGCCACGGCTGGCGCAATCATCGATGTCAAGGAGGGCCAGATATGTTTGAACATTGGAGATATCGCAATGACGTTTGATATGGAACGATTGATGAAACATCCTTTAATCGATAACCAAGCTTCCAATGTGGGTGATATTTCCGAGTTAGCTGCAGAAGATTTTGTGGATTCATGCTCAGACGATCCTTTAGAAGATGCACTCAACCTCACTGAAGAAGAAATATTCGACATAGATGGCAGGACAGACGATTATACACCGATTAATGAATGTAAGCATAGAGATTGTGAGTGTTGATAACGAAGAGGATGATGAATCGAAGATAAATGTCGATCGATATCTGCATCACACCGTCGATCGACAACCGTCCTCTTTAGACAATTTGAGCGCAGAAAATGCACCAAAGGTCGAGCTGAAACAGTTACCTGCCAGACTTAAGTATGCTTTTTCTTTATAACAATTCTTATCCCGTAATTGTAAACGCCAACCTAACTAATGGGGAACTTACCTTATTACTGAACAAACTGCGCAAGTATAGGAAAGCCCTCGGGTACTCTCCCGAGGATATCCCTGGTATCTCCCCCGAGGATATCCCTGGTATCTCCCCTGACCTGTGCATGCACCGCATTCACCTGGAGGATGAATCCAAATCATCAGTAGAACAGCAAAGGAGGCTTAACCCAAAACTGAAAGAAGTGGTTAAGAAAAAATTATCAAACTCCTAGATGCTGGTGTTATCTACCTGATTTCTGACAGTAATTGGGTAAGTCCTGTGCATTTTGTCCCCAAGAAAGGAGGCATTACAGTAATTAAGAGTGATAAAGACAAACTCATCCCTCAGCGAACTGTTACTGGACATAGGATGTGCATCGAATATAGGAAACTAAATGCCGCCACCAGAATGGATCATTTTCCTCTACCATTCATAGATCAAATACTGGAAAGATTAGCAAATAACCAATATTATTGTTTTCTCGATGGATATTCAAGATTCTTTCAAATCCCTATACATCCAGACGATCAAGAGAAGATAACCTTTACATGCCCTTATGGAATGTTCGCGTATCGTAGAATGCCGTTCAGTCTTTGTAATGCACCCGCTACCTTCCAATCATTCATGATGTCTATCTTTACAGATATGATAGAAGATTTCATGGAAGTCTTCATGGATGGTTTCTCAGTGTACAGATATAGTTTCAAAAGTTGCCTCCATAATCTATGTAAGGTATTAGAAAGATTGCGAAGAAAAGAATCTTGTTCTGAATTGGGAAAAATGCCATTTTATGGTTTACGATGGGATCGTTCTCGGACATAAAGTATCCGCTGCTGGCATAGACATAGATCGAGCTAAGATTGAGGTAAAGACTGGTTTACCAGCACCCCCGAACGTAAAATTTATAAGAATTTTTCTTGGACACGCCGGATTTTATAGGAGATTCATAAAGGATTTCAGCAAAATTGCCAGACCTCTCACAGCCCTGTTATGCAAAGAAGTTAAGTTTGACTTCACTCCAGAGTGTCTTAAGGCTTTTGAAGAAATTAAGAAAGCCTTAATATCTGCCCCCATTGTACAAGCCCCTGACTGGAATCTCCCCTTTGAAATAATGTGCGACGAGAGTGATTTCGCTGTGGGAGCAGTTCTAGGTTAGAGGAAGAACAAAAAGCTTCACACCATCTATTATGCTAGTCGAACTCTGGACGATGCTCAGAGAAATTAAGGTACCACGGAAAAAGAATTGCTTGCCGTTGTTTACACATTTGAAAAATTTCAAACATACCTGGTCGGTTCAGAAGTCATCGTTCACACAGATCACGCAGCAAATAAAGTATCTCATGCAGAAAAGTACGCAAAACCACGACTTATTCGATAGATACTTCTGCTCCAAGAATTTGATATAGAATTAAAGATAAAAGAGGAGTAGAAAATGGAGTTGCGGATCACCTTTCCCGTATAAGAATGGAAGATGACATCCCGATCGATGATTTCTTACCAACAGAGAATGTCTATCATACGGACTCATCATTTGTTGGTCAAATATCTCTCGCATCTGAAGATTCATCGATCGACATTAATGACGATGTGTCGATCGACACGCCGGATACGCAAGACCAAAACACCGTTTCAATGAAAATTGCCATCGACATAACTGTAAGCATAGCTTGTAACGCCTTGAACCCTGAATACGACTCTCCCAGAGATAGAAGTTTCAGTCGGGAGGTGCACGCTGTCAACGGAAATCCAAGAAATAGACCCTGGTACGCTGATAGAGTAAACAATTTAGCCGCCGATGTGGAACCGGAAGAACCTAAGGGTTATGCAAGTAAAAAGTTCTTGAGAGAAGTTAGGAGGTACCACTGGGATGAACCATACCTCTACAAACATTGCTCTGATGGAATATATAGAGTTGTGTCGCTGCAACTGAAATCCCGGATATTATATTCCAGTGCCATGGATCTGATTATGCTGGATACTTTGCGACGTTTAAAACGGTATCCAAAGTCCTTGAAGCAGGATTTTGGTGGCCAACCATATTTCGCGATGCACATGCCTATATAGAAAAATGCGACAGATGCCAACGAATAGGAAAAATCAGCAAAAGACACGAAATGGAGCAGAAATTTATTCCAGAAGTAGAAGTCTTTGATTGCTGCGGGATCGAACTCATGGGTCCCTTCCCTTTCTCGTATGGAAACAAATACATTTTAGTTGCTGTAGATTACATTTCCAAATGGGTTGAAGCAGTCGCTTCCCCAACAAACGACGCATCCGTAGTCCTGAAACTTTTTAATAGTATTATTTTTCCTAGATTTGGAGTTCCTCGAGTAGTCATAAGCGATGGTGGCTCCCACTTTATCAATAGATTTTTTGACAAAATACTTAAGAAAAGCGAAGTTCACCACAGAGTAGCAATACCCTATCATCCGCAAACAAGCGGACAAGTAGAGGTCTCAAACAGGCAGATCAAAGAGATTTTGGAAAAGACTGTCGGAATTTCAAGGAAAGATTGGTTTAGGAAATTAGACAATGCACTTTGGGCTTATAGGACTGCATTCAAAACGCCACTGGGGACAACCCCATTTCAGCTGCTATACAGAAAGTCTTGTCACCAACCAGTTGAGCTTGAGCACAAGGCAGCTTGGGCTGTTAAATTACTCAATTTTGACATTAAACCAGCTGCCGAAAGGAGACTCATCCAGCTTAACGAGCTCGACGAGATCAGACGTTAAGCCTACGAAAACTCGAAGTTATATAATGAAAGAACCAAAGCCTATCATGACAAAGATCATTTCTAGGCACTTCAAACCAAATGATCAAATATTGTTATATAACTCTCCAATTGTTTCCCGGAAAACTCAGATCTCGTTGGTCTGGTCCTTTCACGGTAATGGACGTCCGACCTTACGGAGCAATCACACTGATGAATGATAAAGGAGAAGAATTCACAGTGAATGGACAACGTGTGAAGCACTATTTGGGCTAAACCTAAAGACTAAAAATAAGCGCTGAGTGGGAGGCAACCCACTAATAGGTTTAGGATTTCAATTTATGTTTTTCTTAATGAGAAAGAAATAAATAAAAAATAATAAAAAAATAAAAGAGATGCTTAAAAATCGATCGACGCAGCCACATCTGCATTGATCGATGCAGAGTTGTCGAAGGAGAGCCTCATTTAACTTGACATCCGCCTCTTTCGCCCACAAATCGCAAAACCCTATCGAAAACCAAATCTCCCTTTTCTCTCTTGATTCTTGACGACTCCGTTTCTTGTCCCAACCCACTCGATTTTCTACTCTCTATCTGTTTAGTTCATTCATTCAACAGATCTATAAGGTATGACTTTGAAATTTTGGGATTTTATAGAGTTAAGTTTTGGAACGAACTAGAACTCTTGATTAGGCTTGATTTTGGATGATATAGGTTGCTAGAGTGATCGAATAGGCTTCACGAACTGATTGATGCATTATTTGTGCCTTGAAAACGCGACCCGATATCGATCAACACCATCAAATCGATCGATTCCTCAGATCATATATCGATCGATAATAAACATTGTATATCAATAGATATCAATCACAGCGAACACACTTACTAACTTCAAACTTTCTTGTGTTTTTTTTTGCAGATGAGTTCACATGGAGAACGCAGAGAGAGGAGAACAAAAAGGAGGCTCGACCAGGCTGGTACCTCTAGGAACCACCCTCAATCATCATCATCATCTCCATCTCCGTCCCCGCAAGCTGACGAGAGAGAGCCTTGGCCTCGGGATGACAAGACACCCATCACTACCTTCGAGACTTTCACTGACCCGAAGGAAGCGGTCAAGAGCCGCAGATGCACCCACCGGGCGCTCACAGACATGTGGGATGACTACGACAGCCTGTTCTACAATGCATGGCTGGACGTCTCCATCGAGCCCACACGGTTTGTCGACCAGGCTACCCTGAGGCGGCTCGGGCTTGAGTCGGATCTGACCGACATGATCAAGCAGCTAGGATTCGGCACCATGGCCATCCGTCCGTATGACCTCCATGTCTCTCTTGTCAGACAGTTCATGGCCACATCTCAGCTTACCTACAGTAACCTGAGGGTGGGGGTTGCAGGCGACGGCACTTTGTCTTTCTTCGCCAAAGGTATCAGATATAGGATCTCCATCACTGACTTCTGCGACATCTACGGGTTCCAGGACTACACAGCCATGGGCAGCGTCATTCCCGACTTCCCTGAACTACCTGAGTTCTGGGGGATACTTGGTACAGGCCACTGGAACTCTGGCTCAGCCACCTAGATGGACATTTGTCACCCCTCCCTGCGCTACTTCATGAGGGTCCTTGCCAACATCCTGTTGTGCAGGATGGAGCCTAACAAGGTGACGATACATGAGCTCACACTGCTTTACTGTGCAGTGAACGACTTGGTTGACTTGAGTGCGCTTTAGGAGCAGGGCGAGGTAGTGCAGCCTAACCTCGGAGCTAGAGATGACAATTGGGAACTTGGACCGCTGGCCTGGCCCAATAGGAATTGTGGGAACCGAAATTCACACCGTCGATTTTAATAGATAAAAACGGAGGAAAACTGAGTAAACCTGATTTTCCCTGAAGATCCGAATTCTCTGCGTAATCACTTTAGAACGATAAAAAGATAGACAGCAAGATGGAAATAAATGGTCGCTCAGAGGCATTGTATTAATCGAATGGTATGAGAACAAGATTTCTCCAAGAGGAGTAGAGATATACTAACTATCGGAACAAAAGAACAAGTGACGGCCAAAACGCCCTAAGCCTTGCCGTACTAGTCTAACCACCTAAGTCTTATATTCTCTAAGCTAGCAGAAGTTCTCTAAGCCTCAAATCTCGGATCCCTTTTTCTTCTGCTCCAGCTCTCCTTATATATTTGCTTTAGGTCGGTGGCCTGTTTACTCCTTTGCCTTCGGGCCCAAGTTTATCTCTTTTAGGAATATTCCGTTTTTCGTTGATCTTTGATAGTTATCTTCGGAAACTTAGCATTTATCGTATTTCCGCGAGTTCGGACAAACCGTCATAACTTCTAAGGGCTTAAATCACTTCGGAGAGCGTAGATGGGCTTCTGGACCAGTCTTAAACCCTTGCGGATCGTTCTTAGGCCTTTTGGCGCTTATACGATTTCTCGGTTCTAGTCATAAAACTTTGAGAATAACATTAATCGAAACGAAACGAGAAGTATGTGGTCCCGAAGGTCGGACATCACAGCTATACGGAAGATGCGGGAGTCGAGTAAGTCGGACAGGCCGGGATCAGGTCAGCTCGCCGGGTGAGCCGACTCGCGTGACAGCCGAGCTCACCGGGCGAGTACACCCATGCCATGGTTCAGCTCGCCGGCGAGCTGAACCGCATGATGGTCGAGCTTGCCGGGTGAGTACACCCATGCCAGGGTTGAGCTCACCGGCGAGCTGACCCGCGTGACGGTCATACTCGCCGGGCGACTACGCCCATGCCGGGGTTGAGCTCGCCGGCGAGCTGACCCGCGTGATGGTCTTGCTCGCCGGGGGAGTACACCTATGCCGGGGTTGAGCTCGCCGGCGAGCTGACCCGCGTGACTGTCATACTTGCCGGGCGAAAGTACGCCCATGCCGGGTTGAGCTCGCGGGCGAAGCTGACCCGCTGATGGTCGAGCTCGCCAAGCGAAGTACACCCATGCCGGGTTGAGCTCGCCAGCGAAGCTGACCCGCTGCGGACGGTCATACTCGCCGGCGAAAGTACCATGCCGGGTTGAGCTCACCAGCGAAGCTGTCCGCTGCGGACGGTCATACTCGCCGGGCGAAGTATGCCCATGCCGGGTTGAGCTCGCCGACGAAGCTGACCCGCGGATGGTCATACTCGCCGGGCGAAAGTACACCCATGCGGGTTGAGCTCGCCGGGCGAAGCTGACCCGCATGACAGTCATACTCGCCGGGCGAAAGTACACCCATGCGGGTTGAGCTCACCGGCGAAGCTGACCCGCGATGACGGTCATACTCGCCGGCGAAAGTACCATGCCGGGTTGAGCTCGCCGGGCGAAGCTGACCCGCATGACGGTCATACTTTGGGCGAAGTACGCATGCCGGGTTGAGCTCGCCGCGAAGCTGACCCGTGATGGTCATACTCGCCGGGCGAAGTACACCCATGCCATGGTTCAGCTCGCCGGCGAAGCTGACCCGCATGACGGTCATACTCGCGGGCGAAGTACCATGCCGGGTTGAGCTCGCCGCGAAGCTGACCCGCTGATGGTCGAAGCTCGCCGGGCGAAAGTACACCCATGCCGGGTTGAGCTTGCCGGGCGAAGCTGACCCGCTGATGGTCATACTCGCCGGGCGAAGTACCATGCCGGGTTGAGCTCCCCAGCGAAGCTGTCCGCTGCGGACGGTCATTCTCGCCGGGCGAAGTATGCCCATGCCGGGTTGAGCTCGCGGGCGAAGCTGACCCGCTGATGGTCATACTCGCCGGCGAAAGTACGCCCATGCCGGGTTGAGCTCGCCGCGAAGCTGACCCGCATGACGGTCATACTCGCGGGCGAAAGTACGCCATGCCGGGTTGAGCTCGCCGGGCGAAGCTGACCGCGATGACGGTCATACTCGCCGGGCGAAAGTACACCCATGCCGGGTTGAGCTCGCCGACGAAGCTGACCCGCGATGACGGTCATACTCGCCGGCGAAAGTACGCCATGCCGGGTTGAGCTCACCAGCGAAGCTGTCCGCTGCGGACGGTCATACTCGCCGGGCGAAGTATGCCCATGCCGGGTTGAGCTCGCCGACGAAGCTGACCCGCGATGACGGTCATACTCGCCGGGCGAAAGTACACCCATGCCGGGGTTGAGCTCGCCGGCGAGCTGACCCGCATGACGGTCATACTCGCCGGGCGAAAGTACACCCACGCCGGGTTGAGCTCACCGGCGAAGCTGACCCGCGATGACGGTCATACTCGCGGGCGAAAGTACACCCATGCGGGGTTGAGCTCGCCGGGCGAAGCTGACCCGCGATGACGGTCATACTCGCCGGGCGAAGTACACCCATGCGGGGTTGAGCTTCGCCGGCGAGCTGACCAGCGTGATGGTCATACTCGCCGGGCGAAGTACACCCATGCCAGGGTTGAGTTCGCCGGGCGAAGCTGACCCGCTGCGGACGGTCATACTCGCGGGCGAAAGTACACCCATGCCGGGTTGAGCTCGCCGCGAAGCTGACCCGCTGATGGTCATACTCGCGGGCGAAAGTACACCCATGCCGGGTTGAGCTTGCCGGGCGAAGCTGACCGCGATGACGGTCATACTCGCCGGGCGAAGTACCATGCCGGGTTGAGCTCCCCAGCGAAGCTGTCCGCTGCGGACGGTCATACTCGCCGGCGAAGTATGCCCATGCCGGGTTGAGCTCGCCGGGCGAAGCTGACCCGCGTGATGGTCATACTCGCCGGGCGAAAGTACACCCATGCCGGGTTGAGCTCGCCGGCGAAGCTGACCCGCTGCGGACGGTCATACTCGCCGGGCGAAAGTACACCCATGCCGGGTTGAGCTCGCCGGCGAAGCTGACCCGCGATGACGGTCATACTCGCCGGGCGAAGTACCATGCCGGGTTGAGCTCGCCGACGAAGCTGACCCGTGATGGTCATACTCTCCGGCGAGTATGCCCATGCGAGTTGAGCTTCGCCCGGCGAGCTGACCAGCGTGATGGTCATACTCGCGGGCGAAAGTACACCCACGCCGGGGTTGAGCTCGCTGGTCTAGTGTCTTTTCTACGGGGTTTGCTCGTTCGTCCACTTCCGATCTTTCTTTCAATGAATTTTTTGCGGAAAATCCATGAATAGGAAATAATCTTAGCCTTCGATTTCGAGATAATCGTTTTTGACCCCAACAGTTAGCCCCCAGTCCATAAGACTCGGAGACGATTTTGCGGGCGAATGATGTAAATTAAAAATCGAAATATTTGGTTATGAATATTTATTGCGGAAATCCACATCACCCCCAATATATTTATAAGTAGCAACTCATCCCTCCTCATTCTTCACACATCTCTCTCTCTCTCACATTCTATTCTCTTCAAACTACTTATCAAGAATGTCTTCTTCCCTCAGCAAAAAGAAGAACTCCAACATTGAGATGGGTGAGGCCAACTCGCCACTTGACTCCGGCCATGCAAGAGGCCACCCCAACCTTCGTCGCCGGGTTTCTTTCTTTCAAAGAGAGACTGTTCAGACGCAGTGCCGAGAAGGAAGCGACTCAGAACCATGCCGAGTCGCCGGCTGTCCCTTCTTCTTCCGCAATGTCGTCCTCGGCTGAAGGAAAGAAATCTCCCGACCATGCCTCACCCTTTGTTGGGGCGGACACAGTTCTTGCGATGGTGCCGGAGGTCTCATCTCAACCTTCCGGTTATTCTACCACTCCGGCCCCGGTTCCAAAAGAAGAAAAGGCGACAGAGCTGATGCCTCCCCCTTTGGACAGGAAGGAGATCGTTCTAGGGCTTCCCGCGGCTGGAGCCCCTCCCCTGCTCAAAAGTTGCAAGAGGGGCAGCGCCGCGACTGAGGCTGCCAAGAAGAGGAGGTGCACCAAAGGCGCGGAAGGGGAACCTTGGGGTTTTTCACATACCATCGAACCAAGGTTTTTCTTGAACATTCGGCATAGAATACTTAGTCTCTCGTCTTTTCTGATGATTTTTTTTTGCTTGTATGCAGTTTGTGTCGCTGATTGACGGGATGCTCGGCGACTGCAGCTCAGAGATAGAACGCTTGACTAAGGACCTAGCCGAGTTACGGGAAGCAAAGAAGAGGTCGGAGGATGCGTTGAAATCCATCGAGGAAGCTCATACTGGTGAGGTCTCTCGTTCGGAAGCTCAGGTCAGCGATTTGGAGCGGGATCTTGGGAAGTCGGCGAGTGCTTTGTTCAAGTTGAAGAAGGAGAAAAAGAAGAAGGTCTGCGAAGTTCATCGTCTCCAGTGCGAAATTCAAAAAACGAGAAGAGTCTGAGGTCTTCGTCTCGAGTGACAACCTTTGCGCTCATCTAGCGAGGATGGCTGCTCTGTTTGGTTCCCTCTTGTCGGTTCACGAGAGAGACTTGGCCCTGGCGAACGTTGAGGGAAGCCTGAGCGAGATCCGATTGCTTAAAGGCGAAAGGGCTCCGACTTTAGACTCCGAAGAGGCTCGGCTACTATCTCGCAAGGGGGAGCTCGAAATTTCCGAGGGAGACTTCGACTTGGTCATCTCTCAGCTCCAGTCCGAGTGCACCCTTACGCCGTGTTTGGGAGAACCCGAGGGACGAGATCCGGTGGTCGGAGAGGACGAGGATGATGGGACCGAGAAGGGTGAAGTTGGACCGAAGGATGATGACATGGTTCCAGGTTCTGTTGAGGTTGAGGATGAAGGCGGTGCTCCGAAGAGTACCTAGGTTTATGATCCTTTCGAGGATTTTCATTTTATTTTGGCCTGTTTAAAAGGCCGCGGCTTGTATTTTTCGGGACTGGCCATTGGTGGCTTTGAATCCCTGCCCTTCTTAGGGCTTTTTGTAAGATGGTGATGTCTTGCATATTTACATGTTTTTAGCATCCATATCTTGTGCATTGTGATCATTTAGATTAGGCATTAGGCATCTTTAGGTTAATATTGCATTCATATATCCTTATTAGGTGTTGGAACAAGCTAAGGAGTGATTAGAGGTGTTTGGGAGCTTTGTGATTCAAAAAAGATGAAGAATGGAGTTTGGCCAAGGTCAGGACAAGCCAAACCATTATCAAGACCACTCCTTGGACGAGACCAGGACGGCCGGGACGCGAGATAGATCAGGAACACTGACCCGGGTGCTTGGACGGACAAGAGATGGTTGGCCGGACGCGCGGCCTGGACTGCTCGGATGAGAGTACCCGCGCGGGACACACCAGGGACAGGCAAGAACGGACCATGATGCCCGGCCAGGATGCTCGGGACTCATGACCCGCGCGGGACGGCAGCCAGGACATGGGCCGGTGCGTGGTCTAGCATGCGCGGAGCAAGATACCCGCACGGCCTGAAGGGAACAGACACAGCTCATGCGCGGCCTGGAGTGCGCGGGACAGGACAGGATCGGACAGGGGCAGAAACGCGCGGGTCGGGACGCTCGCGACACTCGGGACAGTGCACCCGCGCGGCTGGCTGGCTCGGACAGGGACTTTTCTGCTCGGGTCAGGACGCTCGGGTTGGATCCGGGACTTTACCCTGAGCGTTTTATCATGTCTGGCCGAGATTTAATGACCCCAGGGCCATTTTAGTTATTTCTTTTTATGTTTTTAAGGGCTTTCAAGCGTCATATAAATACTTATGTAATCCCCTTGAGGAGATAACTTCTTTTCTCTCAAAAAACACATTTAGATCTTGAAGAAAGTTTGGATCTTTGATCCTTTTTAATCTCATTTCTTTTGTGTTTAATAGATTATCTTCTTCTCTAATCATGTTTAGCCTTGAATCATCATTGATTTTGAGGTTTTCCATGGCTATTAGTGAGTAGATATATCTAGGGTTCATGGGCTTGGGAGACTAAGGGTGATTAGGTGTAGATCTAAGATGTTCTAGGGTAAATCCTTCTTGATCCTTGCTGATGTCTTGCATATTTTCATTGTTTTAGCCATCCATTTTGTCCATTTTATTCCCATAAGATTAGGCATTAGGCATCTTTAGGTTCATTTTGGATTCATAAGTCTTTATCAGGTTTTGGAGTGTACTTTGGAGATATTGAAGGTGTTTGGGCGTACTTTGATTCAAAGAGGAGGGTGAAAGATGAACATGTGCGGAGGCCTTAGAAAAGTCTTCTGATGCTAAGATTTTGAGGAGACACAGAATTTTGAGTTAGCTTTCCAATGGAAGTGGTTTCAAGTCATTTGGAGCCATATTGGAGAACTTATGATCGATTCATTTGAAGCATATCAAGACACCCGACCTGCACACCCGACCTAACCCACCCGCACGGGCCGATGATGCTGAACGCCAAGGACAAGGACGCGGCTTGACACACCCGGCCTTGACAGCCCGCATGGCTCAATGGCGAGGAAGAGACGAGCTCAAGACGCGGCCTTGAGCACGCGGCCTAGACAGCCCGCACGGTCTTCATACGCGGCCTCGTCCACCCGACCTCCCTCACCCGCGTAGCATCCTCACCCGACCTCGACTCACCCGACGAGAGACAACACCCGACCTCAGCACTCGGACAGGACAAACCGCACGGCTTGGACTCCCTGGACGATCCCTCATACCCGGGTAGCCATACCCGGCCTGGTTGAGCCTCATCCGACCAGGGTATCCGAGCTTCTTCCTTTTGAAGCCATTTGATTGGCTGAGATCATTAGTCTTTCAAGGACTTTTTAGTCATTTTGTTTTATGTTTCTAGGGCTTTTAAGACAAGTATAAATACTCTTGTTATCCCTAATTTGGGACTTATGTTATTTTCTCTCTAAGAACACAAACCTTTTGAGTAAAGCTTCATCTTTGAATCATAATCTCATCTCATCTTTGTGTTCTTGATTGTTTGATTTCATCTCCTTTCTTTCTCTTCATGATTAAACTTGGATTCCTCATGGATTTAAGAGTAATCATGATGATTAGTGAGTAGTCCTTTTTGGATTCATGGGTAAGGGAGATTAAGGGGTGATTAGGCTAGATCTAGGGTGTTTTAGTGTAGATCTATCTTGTTCCTTGCTAGTAGAGTGCTTTTAGTGCTGTTTTAGAGTTGGCCACTCTAAAGTTGAGCTCTAGGCATTTCATGCCCGAAAGGTGTTCTATGAAATGCCTGAACAAACTCTCGTAAGCTTTTAACATTCTTTACCAAAGAGATTTGTTGTTAAAGGTGTTAAGATGGCTATTAGGCTTGTTCTTAATGATTGCTTAGATAATATTCAACCTAAGAGATTAGATGCTTGAGTTATCTTTGTGAATGAGCATTCATCTAGAGATAGAGCTTGCTTAGAATTGTGCCTAGGCCTAAGGTTGATAGATTGATTGTTAGCTGCCACCCTTAGATTGATGCTTGTTCCCCCAAGGTCGATTCCCTTAGCCCATGGGTCTCATCTCCTCATAAAGAAAGAAAGTTTTATATTTCATTGCATTTTAGATATTGTCTTAGTTTAATAATCATCTCCTTTAATGATTGCATTTAGATTAAGCATAGGCTTGCATTCCCTTTGCTTTTTGATCATTCGACAATCTTATATACTACATCATTTGATTAGGACCCTTGAAAAGTCTTTTCATCAAATTGGCGCCGTTGCCAAATTCTAAGTTGATTGTGACATTGGGATTTAGTCACTTGCTTTAGACTAAATCATTTTTCTTTTCTTGTGATATGTATTCTCCTTTTGCCTCTTCCTTTGACTTTCAGGTGTATGAACACAAATGAACACAAGAAGCATGGGTGTAACTAACCTGGTTCCCACTGTTGAAGAGATAGCTACACTTGAGAGGGAAATAGCAAGAAGGAGATGAGAAGAAGAGCAACAGGCTCATATTCAGAGGTTTGGGTTTGAGATGGATGAACACCAGCATCAACCTCCAGACAGAGTTTCTCAAGATGGCAATGGCCAAGGAGCGGACAACGTTGGACCACAGCGCCAACAACAACACCCACAGCGGCCAGCTAGAGCTATTGGCACCTATGACCGTCCTCACATTCATGGTCATAGGACGGGCATCCGCGCACCAGCTGTGGAAGCTAACAACTTTGAGATCAAGTCAGGGTTGTTGAATATGATTGAGAACAACAAGTACCATGGCCTGGCTGTAGAAGACCCATTTGATCACCTGGACAAGTTTGATAGCTATTGTGGCTTGTCCAAGACCAATGGTGTGTCAGAAGATGCCTTCAAGCTCAAGCTGTTTCCTTTCTCTCTAGGAGACAAGGCACGCCAATGGGAGAAATCTCTACCTAGTGACTCCATCACCACTTGGGATGATTGCAAGAAAGCCTTCTTGGAGAAGTTCTTCTCTACATCAAGGACAACCAAGTTGAGAAATGTGATCTCTAGCTTCCAGCAGATTAATTTTGAAAGCTTTAGTGAAGCATGGGAGAGGTTCAAAGGCTATCAAGCTCAATGTCCTCACCATGGCTTCTCAAAGGAGAGCTTGCTAAGCACATTCTACAGAGGTGCCCTTCCTAAGTACAGAGCTAGATTGGATACAGCAAGCAATGGATTCTTCCTAGGCAGGTCTAAAGAAGATGCTGAGGAGCTGGTTGACAACATGGTGAAGAGTGACTCAGTTTACAGTGGAGAGCACGACAAAGCTGATAGAATCACCAGAGCTGATGACAACCAGATCAAGAAGGAAATCAAATCCTTGCAGGAGAAGATAGACTTGCTGATTGCCAACCAAGCCAAACAGGAGCAGATAAACTTTGTTGGCGGTCCTAGTCAAGAAACTCCTCCTAAGGTTAATGAAGTTGATGGTTTAGAAGGGCAGAAAGAGCTTTGCTTCATCAAAAACAATGGTACTTGGTACAGGAAGGAGCCTAACTTTCAGTACAACAACTACCAGCAGAGGTCTTATCCTAACAACCAGCAAGGAGGCTATCAACCCAAGCAAAACACTCAGCAAGGGAACTACCAGCCTAGGCAGAACCCTCCTCCTGGTTTTACCAATCAAGGCAATCAGCCTACTCAAGCTCAAGGTAGCTCTTCCCAAGCTAAAGCTCCAGATTTTAATATGGAAGCTATGTTCAAACAACTACTGGAAGGTCAAGCTAGAACAGCAAAGGACATTGGCCATGAGTTCAAGACTGTTCACTCCAAGATTGATAGCAGCTATACTGAGCTAAACAACAAGATAAGAGCTTTGGAGAGTCAGTTTGCTTCTATGAACTCTCAGCCAAGTCGCCAACAAGGAACACTAACAGGAAAGGCTGAGCAAAACCCCAAGGAGCCAATAAAAGCAATCACCTTGAGAAGTGGTAGAGAGTTACCTCCAAGAGCTCTCCCCAAGGATGGTGAGCAACTAGGTTGGGGGGGGGTGGCCATCAACATTGATGATGATGTTGTGATTGTAGATGAGAAGGTTGATGAAGAGATTCTAGAAAAGATTGTTGAAGCTAAGGGTAAAGGAAAGGCTGGAGAAGAGAAGAGAACACTAAAACATGGTGAAGTTGCCACTCCAACAAAAGAGTCTTCCTTTGTTCCTCCTCCCTATGAACCTAAGCTGCCATTTCCTGGAAGATTCATGAAGCAACTTTTGGAGAAGTACAAAGCACTCTTTGAGAAGCAAATGAGTGAAGTTCAAGTCAGAATGCCCATCATTGATGCCTTTATGCTTGTCCCTCAATACAGCAAGTTCTTGAAGGATGATGTGGCTGCTAAGTAGAAGGAAATGGAGGGCATGATGGTTCTTACTCATGAGTGCAGTGCCATCATCCAGAGATTGACCATCCCTAAGAAGCTAGAGGATCCAGGCTGCTTTACTCTACCTTGTGCCATTGGTCCTTTGATGTTTGAAAGATGTCTATGTGATTTGGGAGCTAGTGTCAGTCTCATGCCTCTATCTGTTGCCAAGAAGCTTGGATTCAGCCAATACAAGAAGTGTAAACTCTCTTTGGTGCTTGCTGATCGCTCGGTCAAATTTCCTATTGGTATCCTTGAAGACCTCCCTGTGATGGTGGGAAATTGTGAGATTCCTACAGATTTTGTGGTGCTAGAGATGGATGAAGAAGCTAGAGACCCCTTGATCCTTGGAAGACCATTCTTAGCCACAGCAGGAGCCCTTATCAATGTGAAGGAAGGCAAGATTGATCTTCATTTGGGGAAAGAGCACACTCTCCATTTTGACATCAAGGAAGTGATGAAGAGGTCAACTGTGCAAGGCCAAGTGTTTTACATTGAAGAGATGGAAGCCCTTGCTGATGAGCTTCTTGAGGAATTGGCATTTGAAGAGTTGGTAATAGAAGACCCCTTGCAACATGCTTTGACAGTGGATAAAGAGGTCCAAGTGGTTGAGAACAAAGAGAGTGATGCTATTGTGAGAATGCTGGATTCTCACAAGAAGATTGATGGTGAAGGCCAGTATGAGGAGCTTACACAAGAGGTTCACCAAGCTGCTTCAGCCACTCAACAAGAGGACACCCAACAAGATGATTGGAGTGAGCTCAAGGCACCAAAAGTGGAGCTAAAACCTCTTCCCCATGGTGTAAGGTACGCATTTCTAGGCCCTAATGAGTCATATCCTGTCATTGCGAGTAGTGAACTTACTGAACTTGAGCTTTCTCAACTTTTAAATGCACTTAAAAAGTTTAGAAAAGCAATTGGGTACTCATTAGATGATATTAAGGGGATATCACCTTCTTTGTGCAAGCATAGGATACATCTACCCTATTTCAGATTCTAAATGGGTATCTCCGGTGCATGTAGTCCCAAAGAAAGTGGTATCACTGTGGTTGAAAATGACAAGGATCAATTGATACCAACTAGAACCATAACTAGCCATAGGATGTGTATTGATTATAGAAAACTCAACTCTGCATCTAGAAAGGATCATTTTCCATTGCCATTTGTTGATCAAATGCTTGAGAGACTTGCAAACCATCCTTTCTATTGCTTTCTTGATGGGTATTCAGGGTTCTTCCAAATCCCCATACATCCCAATGATCATTAGAAGACAACATTCACATGCCCCTATGGCGCCTTTGCTTATTGAAGGATGCCATTTGGGTTATGTAATGCTCCAGCAACCTTTCAAAGGTGCATGATGTCTATCTTCTCGGATCTCATTGAGGATATAGTGGAGGTATTCATGTATGATTTCTCTGTCTACAGATCTTCGTTTTCTGCTTGTTTGTCCAACTTGTGCAGGGTCCTACAGAGATGTGAAGACACCAACCTTGTGCTGAATTGGGAGAAGTGTCACTTCATGTTCAAAGAGGGGATTGTGCTTGGGCATAAAATTTCAGAAAAGGGTATTGAAGTGGACAAGGCTAAGATTGAGGTGATGGTCAGCTTGCCTCCACCAAAGACAGTGAAAGACATCAGGAGCTTCCTTGGCCATGCTGGGTTCTATAGAAGATTCATCAAGGACTTCTCAAAGATTGCTAGACCAATGACCAAGTTGCTGTGCAAGGAGGCCACTTTCAGCTTTGATGAAGAGTGTCTTGAAACCTTCAAGAAGATAAAGTCTGAACTTGTTAGTGCTCCCATTGTACAGCCACCTGATTGGGATCTCCCCTTTTAGATAATGTGTGATGCTAGTGACTTTGCTGTTGGGGCTGTCTTGGGGCAGAAGAAGGATGGCAAGACTCATGTGATATATTATGCTAGCCAAACCCTGAATGATGCACAGATGAAGTATGCCACAACTGAGAAAGAGATGCTGGCCATTGTCTTCGCCTTTGAGAAATTCAGAAGTTACCTGGTGGTTTCCAAGGTCATTGTGTATACTGACCATGCAGCTTTGAGACATCTTCTAGCAAAGAAGGATGCCAAGCCAAGACTACTGAGGTGGATCCTTTTGCTTCAAGAGTTTGACTTAGAGATTAGAGACATGCCAGGGATTGAGAATGGAGTTGCTGATCACTTGTCCAGGCTGAGGATTGAAGGTGGAATCCCTATTGATGAGAGACTTAGACAAGAGCATGTCATGGCTACCATGTCAGTGGTGGCAGTTATTGAGACCGGAAAGAAGATTGAAGAGGTTAAGGGAGCTGAAGAGAAGGGACCTTGGTATGCTGATTTGGTTAACTACTTAGCCACTGGGAAGGAGCCATTGGGTCTTGTGGGGTATGAGAAGAAGAAGTTCTACAAAGATTTGAAGAGATACTATTGGGATGAACCATACCTCTACACTCTTTGCAAGGATCAGATCTATAGAATAGTGGTGGCTGAAGAAGAAATTGAAGGAATCCTTACACATTTCCATGGATCTTCCTATGGAGGCCATTTTGCTACCTTCAAGACTGTCTCAAAGGTGTTACAAGCTGGATTTCGGTGGCCACACATGTTCAGGGACACAAAAGACTTCATCTCAAGATGTGACTCTTGCCAAAGGAGAGGGAACATTACTAAGAGGAATGAGATGCCTCAAAACCTAATCCTTGAAGTGGAAGTGTTTGATGTTTGGGGGATAGACTTCATGGGACCCTTCCCTTCTGCTTATGGCAACAAATACATCTTGGTGGCTGTGGACTATGTGTCAAAGTGGGTAGAAGCCATAGCAAGTCCCACAAATGATTCAAGAGTGGTGATCAAAATGTTCAAGAGCAATATCTTCCCAAGATTTGGAGTACCAAGAGTGGTCATAAGTGATGGAGGCTCACATTTCATCAACAAGCTATTTGAGGGTCTTCTCAAGAAGAAGGGAGTGAAACACAAGGTTGCAACACCTTATGACCCTCAAACAAGTGGCCAAGTGGAAGTTTCCAACAAGCAAATCAAGGGCATCTTGGAGAAGATTGTGGGAACTAAGAGGAAGGATTGGTCAGACAAGCTTGATGATGCTCTTTGGGCATATAGAACAGCCTTCAAGACTCCTCTAGGCACTACCCCTTTCAACCTTGTCTATGGGAAGTCTTGCCATTTACCAGTTGATCTTGAATACAAGGCATTGTGGGCTGTGAAGCTTCTAAACTTTGACATCAAGAGTGCAAAGGAGAAGAGACTTCTTCAACTCAATGAACTGGATGAGATAAGGATGGATGCCTTTGAGAACTCAAGGATTTACAAGGAAAAGACTAAGGCCTTTCATGACAGGCACATCCTCAAGAGAGAGTTCAAGGCTGGAGATCAATTTCTTCTCTACAACTCTAGACTAAAGTTATTTTCAGGGAAGCTTAAATCAAGGTGGTCTGGTCCATTTGTGATCAAAGAAGTGAAGCCTTATGGAGCCATTGTGTTATGGGATAAGCAGGGTAATGACTTCACACTGAATAGCCAGAGACTCAAGAAATACATGGCCACCATACCAAAGGAGGATGGGACATCAACCCCACTCTCTGATGCTCCCCTTGCCTAACATCAAAGGAGGCAAAGTCAAGCTAGTGACTTTAAACAAGCTCACTTGGGAGGAAGTCCCATGGTTATCCTTGTAAATATTGCATTAGGATTTATTTTTCAACAATAAGTCACTTGGAGGATGATGAGAGCTTGGGAATGAGTTGGCTGTGGTCTTGAGATGGAGAAAGCATTAAAAAGTGTGGCACGGTTCAGTGATCAGGAGAGAAAGAAGTGAAAAATGGTGGTTTGGTCGAGTCATTACCCGGGTCATGACACCCGGGTTATCCTACCCGCACGGACTGATGGGCGTCAGAACGGACAGCACGCGGGTGGATACACCCGGCTGGAAGGACCCGCACGGGTCGGGAGCTCTCAGACTGAACGGATGGCACGCGGGTGATAACACCCGACTGGAAGAACCCGCACGGGTTGGGAGCACTCGGACTGAACGGATGGCACACACGTGGGTGGACGTACCCAGTTTGAAGAACCCGCACGGGTTGGGAGCACTCGGACTGAACGGATGGCACGCTGGTGATAACACCCGACTGGAAGAACCCGCACGGGTTGGGAGCACTCGGACTGAACGGATGGCACGCTGGTGATAACACCCGACTGGAAGAACCCGCACGGGTTGGGAGCACTCGGACTGAACGGATGGCACGCTGGTGATAACACCCGACTGGAAGAACCCGCACGGGTTGGGAGCACTCGGACTGAACGGATGGCACGCTGGTGATAACACCCGACTGGAAGAACCCGCACGGGTTGGGAGCACTCGGACTGAACGGATGGCACGCTGGTGATAACACCCGACTGGAAGAACCCGCACGGGTTGGGAGCACTCGGACTGAACGGATGGCACGCTGGTGATAACACCGACTGGAAGAACCCGCACGGGTTGGGAGCACTCGGACTGAACGGATGGCACGCTGGTGATAACACCGACTGGAAGAACCCGCACGGGTTGGGAGCACTCGGACTGAACGGATGGCACGCTGGTGATAACACCCGACTGGAAGAACCCGCACGGGTTGGGAGCACTCGGACTGAACGGATGGCACGCTGGTGATAACACCCGACTGGAAGAACCCGCACGGGTTGGGAGCACTCGGACTGAACGGATGGCACGCTGGTGATAACACCGACTGGAAGAACCCGCACGGGTTGGGAGCACTCGGACTGAACGGATGGCACGCTGGTGATAACACCCGACTGGAAGAACCCGCACGGGTTGGGAGCACTCGGACTGAACGGATGGCACGCTGGTGATAACACCCGACTGGAAGAACCCGCACGGGTTGGGAGCACTCGGACTGAACGGATGGCACGCTGGTGATAACACCGACTGGAAGAACCCGCACGGGTTGGGAGCACTCGGACTGAACGGATGGCACGCTGGTGATAACACCCGACTGGAAGAACCCGCACGGGTTGGGAGCACTCGGACTGAACGGATGGCACGCTGGTGATAACACCGACTGGAAGAACCCGCACGGGTTGGGAGCACTCGGACTGAACGGATGGCACGCTGGTGATAACACCCGACTGGAAGAACCCGCACGGGTTGGGAGCACTCGGACTGAGCGGATGGCACACACGCGGGTGGACGCATCCAGTTTGAAGAACCCGCACGGGTTGGGAGCACTCGGACTGAACGGATGGCACGCTGGTGATAACACCGACTGGAAGAACCCGCACGGGTTGGGAGCACTCGGACTGAACGGATGGCACGCTGGTGATAACACCCGACTGGAAGAACCCGCACGGGTTGGGAGCACTCGGACTGAGCGGATGGCACACACGCGGGTGGACGCATCCAGTTTGAAGAACCCGCACGGGTTGGGAGCACTCGGACTGAACGGATGGCACGCTGGTGATAACACCGACTGGAAGAACCCGCACGGGTTGGGAGCACTCGGACTGAACGGATGGCACGCTGGTGATAACACCCGACTGGAAGAACCCGCACGGGTTGGGAGCACTCGGACTGAACGGATGGCACGCTGGTGATAACACCGACTGGAAGAACCCGCACGGGTTGGGAGCACTCGGACTGAACGGATGGCACGCTGGTGATAACACCCGACTGGAAGAACCCGCACGGGTTGGGAGCACTCGGACTGAACGGATGGCACGCTGGTGATAACACCGACTGGAAGAACCCGCACGGGTTGGGAGCACTCGGACTGATTGTATATGATGCTGGGTTGTTGATTTCATGCTGAATTTGAGCTGATTTTGGATTTTAAGAAATTATGGTTCATGAGATTTGGGGTTTTTCAAAAGGTTCTTGCTTGTGGTTGATTATGGTCTAGATTGGTTGGATATGATGTTCTAGAGCTTGTTTAACATGTAATTTCAATCTGATTGGTGATTTCTCTTGAATTTGGCTTGATTAGGGTTCTCATGTACATAAAAAAAAAAATCTTGAACATGGGAACTTGATTGCTTTGTGCTAGTCCTTGCTAGGTTGCTGGTTCTAGACTTAGCTTGCAAGTGTTCATTCAAGCACCTCTCATTCAATAAACTTTCTTCTTCCTTGTGCTTAATCTTGTCCAAGTCTTGAAATTTTTCAGGTACAAAATGGGGAGGAAAGATGAGGACTTGATTGCACAAGAGAAGGTTGAAGCTGCTCAGAAGGAGACTGCTCTGTTTGGGAAAGAGTTAGGCTCCATGCCTGAAAGAAAGCACAAGCCAAGAGGGATGGAAAAAGAGTTGCTACTAATGAGAGAGTGGCTGATGGTGCTCACAAGCAAGCCAAGAGGGATGGAAATAGAGTTGCTAGCGATGAGAGAGTGGCTGATGATGCTCACAAGCAAGCCAAGAGGGATGGAAAGAGAGTTGAGAAAGAAAGCACAAGCCAAGAGGGATGGAAAAAGAGTTGCTACTAATGAGAGAGTGGCTGATGGTGCTCACAAGCAAGCCAAGAGGGATGGAAATAGAGTTGCTAGCGATGAGAGAGTGGCTGATGGTGCTCACAAGCAAGCCCCTCCCAAGAAAGCTAGAGCTCCAAGATCTAACAGTGTGGGAACTCTTGTTTTGGAGAATAACACCAAGACCAAGGCACCAAAACCCAAGATATTGGCGCCCCCTCCCTTGGAGCAAGTAGATGCAATTGATGGAGAAGCATCTTCTCAGGATGGTAGTGAGGCTGAGCAGGAGACTTCCACAAAGAAAAGTTTCAATGCTCACAGAGATAGAAAGAAGAAGCCTACTGAAGTTGAACTATTAGAGCAATTGAGACATGGAGTTTCTTGGCCTCCAACCAGATTCGCTGATGTGAGACTGATGATAGAGTTAGAAATTGATCAAGACATGAAGGACTTGCTTGCTCTCATGAACACGGACAGCTTCTATTCCATGGCTCATCCAACACATAGGGAAGTTTCCTGCCAATTTCTGGCATCATTGGAAGCCACATTTCACTCCTCTCCACATGAGGAACAAGGTTGGGGAAGAATCAGGTTCAAGATTGATGAGAGAGCCTACTTCATGACTTTTGCAGAGATTGGGGAAGTACTTGGCCTCAAGGACTTGAAGGAGTCTTCTTTGCCCAAGATAAAAGGGCTTCCAAGAGGAAAGACCCTTGCACACTACACCTACAAGCTTTTATCTGGCAAGGATAGAGTGTCCAGCAGAGACAAGAACGCTTCTATCAGGCACCCTTCAGTCCGCTACCTCCATAGGCTGATTGTCCACACCATCTTCCCGAGGAAAGAGACAAGTAACGTGAATGGAGAAGACTTAAACCTCATGCACCAAGCTGTCCAACACTATGCCTCACCTCCTTACTTACCTTAAGTCCCCACTGATTTTTACACTGAGTTTGGTATGGTTGGATTCTTTGTGAAGCGCCTCTTGTACTAAAAAGACTATGCTTGGTCAAACAGGGATCCAGAAGCTCAGATTGGGATAGGTGTCTCGATCACACCATTGCTTGTGCACCAGGGTATCAGCTTGGGTGATGATGCATCCGGTCCCTCATTCATTGACCTAAGCTACCTGAAATCAGCTCATTACTTCTATGGAAGATTCAATGGGAAGTGTGTTTATTCATACTTGAGAGGTCCCACAACAGTTGAGCTGATTCTCCCCAACTATGAGCTCACTACATTGAGGACACCGGGGGCTATCAGGTTTGATATCAGTGAGCAGCACCTCCTAAGGAGTCATGGAGCTCTTGGCCCAATGATATTGCATGAGGACAAGAAGGCAGCAGAGAAGGCGGCTAAGTTTGACCAGGGCTACACTAGCAGAGCCACTGCACATCTCTTCGGTCCTCCTCGTTACAAGTTCGAGCAATGCACCGGTGTTTTGCCTCTTGGGCCCATTCGCCAAGCTCATGACCAGATTAGCACTTTCCAGAGGTGGAACAGGGCTCAAGATAGGACTATTTTCAAGCTCACCAACCAGTGCAAAGAGCTGAAAAGAACTGTGAAGAGGCAAGCTGAAGCTTCAGCTAGGTTTATGAGGAAAGTAGCTGATGTTCTGGCTAGGGGAGCTGTAGCTGGCTGTAAGGCTGAGGACTTTGATCTTTATGCTTTCAATGCACCCCCTCCTCAGCCACTTCATGGCCCCAATGCACCACAAACCAAGAAGCAAGCTCTCCGCCGCTTGAGGAACCCATACATAGCCCCATCCAAGTCCGGAAACCAGTCACCTTCTCTAGACACCACTGCTGATGAAGATGATTCTGAGGGTGAGGCATCAGCCTCATCCCACGCTCCATAGAGGTACTCCAACACCTTATCATTGTATATACCATTTCTCATTGCATTTATCTTTCCTCTTTTGGACCCTTCTCTACATTTAACAAACACAGACACTGTGTGAATTAAGTGTGGGGGAGGTGTCAAGTTGCTGATAGTTTTGTGTTTTATGTCAGATGCATGCATTTGTAGATAGTTATTGCATAAAAAAACCAAAAAAAATTGAAAATTTTGAAAAGCACAAAAAGAATCATGTAGTTGCATTAGGATTGAGTCTAGATCATTCACTTGCATAAAAAAAAAAAAAAGAAATCATCATATAGGTTGCATCATGCCTAAGGGGACAAGGATGATAGTTGCCTTGTAAAGATGCTCATGCTAAGTTCTTAAAGTGATAACCTTTATAATCATAGTAAGTAGCTTGAGCAATCTTAGGATAGCTTGTAAACTTCGAGCCTTGAAACTCTTCCTAAAGCTCATTTGATTGATTAATGCTCTCTCTTTGAAGTTTGCTCCTGTCATATTTAGACTCTAAGTCTCTTGCCCATGGTCCCTTGTGTACTGAGTCATGGATAGAACACTTGAGTTGTCTCTCCCATTCTTTACCTATCTTTTTGACAAACTCAAGTGGTACTCCACACCCTCAAACCCTTTCCTCCTTTCAAGCCTTCATTGTTTGTTGAGGGAAGCCTTCTTTGGAAAGCTTTACATGTGCATAATGTTGAGAGTATTGGGAACGACAATGCTTGGTCTCCATTTTAGCTAGATTAGACACTCATTTTGTCTAGCTTCTAGGATGGGGGTGAGTGTTGTATGGTGTGATCTTGGGAATGTGAAAGGTTTATGAAAGAAAAGGTTGACTCATGGGACACTAAAGTTATAAGTCATTAAGTCTAGAAGAGATAAGAGAATTGAAAAAATTGTAAGCTTTAGGTTAATAAGAAAGTCTTGGCCCCCATAAAAAATAAAAAAAAAGAAGAAAAGGAAAAAAAAAAAGAATAATGAAAAGGGGGCTAACAATGTTTAGAAAGAGCTGATAAGAGTTTAAAATGTGAAAAATCCCTTGTAGACTTCAATAAGAAAGAGTTCTAAATGAGAAAGTATCTTTGAGTGTTTTGGGGGAATCTTTGGGTGAGAGATGTGAGTGGTAATTTGACAATTGGGAATGAGGATGTAACTTATGTATTAGGGGAAAGGGTAGAACAATGGAGATTGAGCATTGTATGCATGAGTTGATCCCTTTCTTAGATATATTATGTGCAATGTCAAAGCTACTTTGTTCTGAGAGTAAACCACCTTTAAAGATCTTTCTTGAACCCCTTGATTCACTTTGCATCAAAGCCTTTTTCACCAAACCAAATGACTTGGACCATTTGACCATTTGCAAGAGATCTTTTGAGTTTGCTTAATGATTGTTAGAGAGTAGATGGATTTGTGGTTTGTGGATTCATGATAAATGAGTGTAGGGATCAAAAGAGTTAAGATAGGCCTAGAGAAGTTAGAGTTTGATAATGTTTTTGCTCTTGCTATTTGGTATGTTTATATAAGGTTATCAAGTTGAGAGCTAAGAAGAGCATTCTTTTGGTTATGAGTCCCCTCCTTCAAACCCCTCCTCCTTAGTCCTTGCTTGTTTACTTGTGGACAAGTAAAGGACTAGTGTGGGGGAGTTGATGTCTTGCATATTTTCATTGTTTTAGCCATCCATTTTGTGCATTTTATTCCCTTAAGATTAGGCATTAGGCATCTTTAGTTTCATTTTGCATTCATAAGTCTTTATCAGGTTTTGGAGTGTACTTTGGAGATATTGAAGGTGTTTGGGAGTACTTTGATTCAAAGAGGAGGGTGAAAGATGAACACGGTCGGAGGCCTTAGAAAAGTCTTCTGATGCTAGGATTTTGAAGAGACACAGAATTTTGAGTTAGCTTTCCAATGGAAGTGGTTTCAAGTCATTTGGAGTCATATTGAAGAAGTTATGATCGATTCATTGGAAGCATAACAAGACACCCGACCTGCACACCCGACCTAACCCACCTACACGGGCCGATGATGCTGAACGCCAAGGACAAGGACGCGGCTTGACACACCCGGCCTCGACAGCCCTCATGGCTCAATGGCGAGGAAGAGAAGATCTCAGGACGGGGCCTTGAGCACCCGACCTAGACAGCCCGCACGGTCTTCATACGCGGCCTTGTCCACCCGACCTTCCTCACCCACGTAGCATCCTCACCCGAACTCAACTCACCCGACGAGAGACAGCACCCGACCTCAGCACTCGGACAGCACAACCCGCACGGCTTGGACTCCCTGGACGAGCCCTCATACCGGCTAGCCATACCCGGCCTGGTTGAGCCTCATCCGACCAGGGTATCCGAGCTTCTTTCTTTTGAAGCCATTTGATTGGCTGAGATCATTAGTCTTTCAAGGACTTTTTAGTCATTTTGTTTTATGTTTCTAGGGCTTTTAAGTCAAGTATAAATATTCTTGTTATCTCTAATTTGGGACTTATGTTATTTTCTCTCTAAGAACAAAAACCTTTTGAGTAAAGCTTCATCTTTGAATCATAATCTCATCTCATCTTTGCGTTCTTGATTGCTTGATTTCATCTCCTTTCTTTCTCTTCATGATTAAGCTTGGATTCCTCATGGATTTAAGAGTAATCATGATGATTAGTGAGTAGTCCTCTTTGGATTCATGGGTTAGGGAGATTAAGGGGTGATTAGGCTAGATCTAGGGTGTTTTAGTGTAGATCTATCTTGTTCTTTGCTAGTAGAGTGCTTTTAATCCTGTTTTAGAGTTGGCCACTCTAAAGTTGAGCTCTAGTCATTTCATGCCCGAAAGGTGTTCTATGAAATGGCTGAACAAACTCTCCTAAGCTTTTAACATTCTTTACCAAAGATATTTATTGTTAAAGGTGTTAAGATGGCTATTAGGCTTGTTCTTAATGATTGCATAGATAATATTCAACCTAAGAGATTAGATGCTTGAGTTATCTTTGTGAATGAGCATTCATCTAGAGATAGAGCTTGCATAGAATTGTGCCTAGGCCTAAGGTTGATAGATTGATTGTTAGCTGCCACCCTTAGATTGATGCTTGATCCCCCAAGGTCAATTCCCTTAGCCCATGGGTCTCATCTCCTCATAAAGAAAGAAAGTTTTAAATTTCATTGCATTTTAGATATTGTCTTAGTTTAATAATCATCTCCTTTAATGATTGCATTTAGATTAAGCATAGGCTTGCATTCCCTTTGCTTTGTGATCACTTAGAACTGGTTCGACAATCTTATATACTACATCATTTGATTAGGACCCTTGAAAAGTCCTTTCATCACTTGCTTGTAGAGTGTTCTTCTTGTTATTTTGGAGTTGGCCTCTTCTTGTTATTTTGGAGTTGGCCTCTTCAAAATAGAGCTATAGGCATTTCATGCTCGAAAGGTGTTCTATGAAATGCCTGAACCAACTCTTCAATGCTTTTAATATTTTTTACCAAAGAGATTTGTTGTTAAAGGTGTTGAGATAGCTAATGGACTAGTTCTTAATGATTGCTTTCATATTATTCAACCTAAGAGATTAGATGCTTGAGATATGTTTGTGAATGAGCATTCCTCTAGAGATAGAGCTTGCTTAGGATTATGTCTAGGCTTAAGGTGTTAGATTGATTGAAAGTTTGCCATCTTAGATTGAAGCTTGATCACCCAAAGTCAATTCCCTTGTCCCAAGAATCCCATTTTCCTCATTGAGAAAGAAAGTTCACTCTTTTATTGCATTTTTAATATTGTCTTAGTTCATAATCATCTTCACTCAATGGTTGCACTTAGATTAAGCATCGATTTGCATTTCCTTTGCATTAGAATCACTTATAATTGGACTGACATCTTGTATACTACAGCATTTGATTGGACCCTTGAAAAGTCCTATCATCAGATGGCAGGCTCAATCTATAAAACTCTTTTTCGGTTATTACAAATTAAGAGAACTTCGGATTTCTCGAAGTTAGAGAGCGAGGATATTAGTTGTCGTCTCACTCCTTGCCCCCTGATTATCACTGTATCTATCGTTTGTTGAGTGCGTGTGGTTTTTGTTTTACGCGAAGGTTCGTGAAAAGGATCATACTAAAGTGAAGAGACAAGTTTTGGAATCTCATATCAGGGTGCTGATATTATCCCTTTGAGATGTTAAGATCCAGTAAGACTGGGTTTAGGGTAAGACCTAGGTTTACTCTCGGACTAAGGCTTTGCAATGACAAGTCGGCTTTCGTTTTGCCTGTTTGCGATTTTAACCTGATTCGTACCGATTTAAAGTCTGCGAATTGTTATCGGCTTATATGACTTGTCTTGGCACGAATCGAGCTACTTCCAAAGACCGTTTGGAGGTGCTGAACAAAATTTCGGATTTCATGTATAGCGCGCTATGTTATCCTTGTCGGATGTAAGAGAGCCTATCCTTTCGAGGGCTGCTAATGTCTGTTTAGGACGTTAGAGTTTGTTTGTTGTGATCAGTAACTAAGAAATGATACCATTTTAGAGGCATGTTACCGTTTAGAGGCGTGTTTGAACCTGTTCCAGGAACGAGAACGTCGTTTCTGTGGATGGGAAAATCGTAACTTCGAGCATGCTGCGACGTCTCGCGATGCCAGAAGTAGATTTTTTTTATGCCGCATTTTTTGCGGGCTTTTGTTAGGTGAATACAAGATTACCAGATTTAATGGTGGAAAGTTTCGAAAATGTCGTTTTTATTCGAAATTTTATGGGAGTATCGGAGTATACGTACCCACTCCCCCCCCCCTTTTTAAGGTGGGGGATAGCTGAACTCGCTTGGCGAGCTGCCTACGTACCCTTTTTTCGGGGATCAAGCCATCTCGTAGTTCTTTAGAGTCCACATTGCGATTAGTGGTAGTACCTTTTAAGATGCATCGCATTCCAGGTTCTTGGGATCTTGAAGTCTTGCATGTTCGCGATTTGATACGATCCGGATCGGACTATCTTTATTACTTTTTATGGTCCTTCCCAATTTGCTCCCAGTTTTCCGGCGTTGCGTTCTGCCCTGTTTAGGAAAACTTTCCGTAGAACCAGATCGCCTTCTTTGAACCTGCGGTGGCGGACGTTCGAGTTATAGTAATTAGCGGCTGCATGCTGGTAATTCTGGATTCGTATGAGCGCTTGGTCTCGTCGTTCGTTGATGAGATCGAGCTCGTCCAGCAGCATTGCGCCGTTGACGTCTTCTCACTTGTGGAGGAATCTTCTCCGTACTCCGGGAAATTCTACCTCTGGGAGGATCATACATTCCGTTCCGTAAACGAGGGCGAATGGGGTTTCACCCGTAGCCCGTCTCGGGGTTGTACGATGTGACCAAAGGAATCCTTCGAGCTCTTCTGCCCATCGCCCCTTTTTGGTTTCTAAGCGCTTTTTTAACTCATCGAGGACGGTCTTGTTGATGGTCTCTGCCTGGCCGTTACACTGCGAATATCTGGGAGTTGACTTGGTCAGTCGTATCTTCCACTTCTCGCAGAATGCTTCAAATCGGGTAGAGATGAACTTAGATCCGTTGTCTGTTATGATTTCTTAAGGGACCCCGTGTCTGGTGATGATGTTCTTCCATACGAAGTTCTCGAATTGTACGTCTTTGATACTTGTGTAGGAATCCACCTCTACCCACTTTGAGAAGAAATTCGTGAGGACTAGGAGGAAGCGTTTCTGCTTCGAGTTATGCAATGGCCCGACGATATCCATGGACCATCGCATGAAGGGATACGGAGATGAGATGGTTGAGAGGACTTCTGCGGGTTGATGGATTGTCGGCGCGTGCCTTTGGCATTTTTCGCACTTTCGTGCAAACTTCTCGCAGTCTTTGATCATAGTTGGCCAGTAATAAACATGGCGTTTTATTTTGACGGCGAGAGATCTTCCGCCGGAATGGTTCCCGCATGATCCGGAATGGACCTCCTCCATTATTCTTCTCGCTTTCTCACCTTCGACGCAGGTCATGAGTGGGCCGGAGAATCTCCATTTGTAGATTTCTCCTTCTACCATTACGTATCGTGCGGCCTGGGTCTTAATTTTGCGGGCCGCCCATTTCTCGGTGGGAAGCGCTCCGTTTATTATGTACGCCCGGATCGGCTCTAGCCATGGGCTGTCGCAGCCATATTCCGACTGATCCATGTTTTCTTCTGCTGGGTCTTCGATTTCCTCCGCATTTTCGATTTGTGCTCGAATCAAATTAGCGATCACTGGTGGTCAGATGCTTGGATGTTCAATGAACTTGACGGGAATTACCCGTCTCAGTCCAGAATCCAAAATTGACGCGAGTGCGGCCAAGGCATCTGCCTGAGTATTTTCCGATCGGGGAATCCTAGTGAGGGCGAAGTGGTTGAAGTCTCGGGAGAGGTCTTGCATGAGTTTTAGATATGCATCCATTCTTTCGTCCCTCGCTTCGTATTCTCAGCTGTACTGATTTGCGACTAAATGAGAGTCACAGTAAGCGTGGATATTGCGGATCTTGAGCTCGTGGGCTAGTCGTAACCCTGCGACGAGTGCTTCATATTCGGCCTTGTTGTTTGACGCATGGAACTCTAATCGGAACGATTGTTCCAAGACTTCGCCGGTCGGAGACGTGAGCCGGATTCCAATCTCGGATCCTTGTTTGGACGATGATCCGTCGACGTGAAGGATCCAAGTTGAATCTGGTTCAGTGTTTGTCATATCCCCCATGGGCAATTCTACCAAGAAGTCCGCTAGTACTTGAGATTTTGCGCAGGTTCTTGGGCGGTACTCTACGTCGTACTCCCTTAGTTCGATTGCCCATTTCGCGAGTCGTCTTGACTGACTCGGACTGTGCAAGATTGTTCGCAGGGGGAAGGTGGTGAGGATTATTATGGTATGCGACTGGAAGTACGGCCGGAGTTTTCTTGCCGACGTCACAACTGCAAACGCTAGTTTCTCCGTCAGGGGATACCGGGTCTCAGCGTCCAGTAACGTTTTGCTTATGTAGAAGATTGGTTTTTGCTCACCGCGTTCTTCTCTAATCAAAACGCTGCTTGCCGCTGTTGCGGAGACTGCGATGTACAGGAACAAGGGTTCTCCCTCTACTGGTTTCGGAGGACGGGAGGAGTGGCCAGGTAACGCTTTAGCTGTTGGAAAGCTTTTTCGCATTCCTCCGACCATTCGAATTTTTTGTTTCCTTTCAATGTGTCGTAGAAAGGAAGGCACTTGTCCGTTGAGCGTGAGATAAAACGGTTTAAGGCCGCGACTCTTCCGGTTAGCCTCTGGACTTCCCGTTTTGTCTTTGGCGAGGCCATTTCTATTAACGTGTTTATCTGTTTGGGGTTAGCCTCGATTCCGCGACACGTGACAAGATAACCGAGAAACTCTCCCGATGCCACGGCGAACCTACATTTAGCCGGGTTTAATTTTATGTTGTGTAAATTCAACCTTGCGAAGCACTCTTCCAAATGGGATATGTGATCGTGTTTGTCAAGGAATTTAACGAGCATGTCATCGATGTATACTTCCATAGTTTTTTCGAGTTGCTCGGAAAACATTCGATTGACGAGTCGCTGATAAGTAGCGCCTGCGTTCTTGAGGCCAAAAGGCATCACTTTGTAACAATACGTTCCACGGTCGGTGATGAATGCGGTCTTCTCGCGATCGTCCGGGTTCATCATGATTTGGTTGTACCCGGAGAAGACGTCCATAAACGATAAAAGTTTGTTTCCTGCTGTCGCTTCGACCAATCGGTCGATGTGCGGAAGTGGAAAGCAATCTTTTAGGCAGGCCTTGTTGAGATCGGTGAAGTCGACGCAGACTCGCCACTTGCCGTTTTTATTTTTGACCACGACGGGGTTGGCGAGCCAGTCTGGTACCTCACTTCCGTTATTGATCCCATTTTAAGGAGTTTTTTGACTTCTTCGTTTACTGCGGTGGCACGTTCTAGTCCTAGTTTCCGTCTTTTTTGATTGACGGGTATGTAGGTCGGGTCAATATTGAGCTCGTGGCAAGTTATGCCGATGTCGATCCCTGGCATATCCTCCGCGGTCCAAGTGAACGTACTGATGTTCTTTTTAAGAGTGGCTATGAGCCTTGTTTTCAAAGGCTCGCGGAGGTTGGCCCCGTTCTCGACGCACCGCCCCGGGAATGATTCGTCTAGGCAGACCGAGATCACCGGTTCACAAGTTGGTTTGCGCTTTCCATCTAGAGCTTCGACCCTCTGAGATCGCCAGAAGACGTCCGAGTCTTGTTCTCGGAAGCTCTTATCGGGAGTCAGCTTTATTTTCTTGTTGCGGGAAGTTTCGACTGCTGAGTTCTTTCTTTTCAGCTCAGCAGTGAAACATACTTGCGCCATCCTGCGATCTCCTTGTATTGTTTCGACTCCACGAGGGGTTGGAAACTTAAGGCACAGCTGGAATGTTGAGGGGATCGCTCGCATGGAATTCAGCCATGGTGTTCCGATGATCGCATTGTACGATTTTGGGCAGTCGATGACGAAGAATTCCGTGACTTTGAAGACGCTCCCGGCTCTAACCACGAGGTTGATAGAGCCGAGCGTCATAGTAGCATATCCTGAGAGTTCGAATATTGGGCTGGATTCTTCCGTGACGGCGCCCAGGTCAATCTCCATTCTCTCGAGGGTGATTTTGTAGATAATATTGGCCGAGCATCCGGTGTCGACCAACACTCTTGCTACGTCGATGTCCTGGATTGTCAGCTCAACGACAAGGAGATCGTTATGGGGTTTGGCCTGGTCGGCCGTTGCCCGGTCCTTGAAGGAAACGACATCGCTAGCTGCTGGAGCGGACATCTGTATCTTTTATCGTTTAGTGATTTTCGAGTTAGAGAATTCGTCTCCCCCTCCTTATAGCGCTAAACTGTGGGAACCAAAATTCACACCGTCGATTTTAATAGATAAAAATGGAGGAAAACCGAGTAAACCTGATTTTCCCTGAAGATCCGAATTCTCTGCGTAATCACTTTAGAACGATAAAAAGATTTACAACAAGATGGAAATAAATGGTCGCTCAGAGGCGTTTTATTAATCGAATGGCATGAGAACAAGATTTCTCCGAGAGGAGTAGAGATATACTAACTATCGGAACAAAAGAACAAGAGGCGGCCAAAACGCCCTAAGCCTTGCCGTACTAGTCTACACCTAAGTCCTATATTCTCTAAGCTAGCAGGAGTTCCCTAAGCCTCAAATCTCGGATCCCTTTTTCTTCTGCTCCAGCTCTCCTTATATAGTTGCTTTAGGTCGGTGGCCTGTTTACTCCTTTGCCTTCGGGCCTAAGTTTATCTCTTTTAGGAATATTCCATTTTTCGTTGATCTTTGATAGTTATATTCGGAAACTTAGCATTTATAGTATTTCCGCGAGTTAGGACAAACCGTCATAACTTCTATGGTCTTAAATCCCTTCGGAGAGCGTAGATGGGCTTCTGGACCAGTTTTAAACCCTTGCGGATCATTCATAGGCCTTTTGGCGCTTATGCGATTTCTCGGTTCTAGTCATAAAACTTCGAGAATAACTTAAATCAAAACGAAACGAGAAGTATGTGGTCCCGAAGGTCGGACATCACAGCAATAAGAAAGATGGGGGAGTCGAAGTAAGTCGGACCGGCCGGGATCAGGTCAGCTCGCCTGGCGAGCCAACTCGCGTGACAGCCGAGCTCGCCGGGCGAGTACACCCCGCCATGGTTCAGCTCGCCGGCGAGCTGACCCGCGTGATGGTCGAGCTCGTCAGGCGAGTACACCCATGCTGGGGTTGAGCTCGCCGGCGAGCTGACCCGCGTGACGGTCATACTCGCCGGGCGAGTACGCCCATGCTGGGGTTGAGCTCGCCGGCGAGCTGACCCGCGTGATGGTCGAGCTCGCCGGGCGAGTACACCCATGCCGGGGTTGAGCTCGCCGGCGAGCTGACCCGCGTGACGGTCATACTCGCAGGGCGAGTACGCCCATGCCGGGGTTGAGCTCGCCGGCGAGCTGACCCGCGTGATGGTCGAGCTTGCCGGGCCAGTATTCCCATGCCGGGGTTGAGCTCGCCGGCGAGCTGACCCGCGTGACGGTCATACTCGCCGGGCGAGTACGCCCATGCCGGGGTTGAGCTCGCTGGCGAGCTGACCCGCGTGATGGTCGAGCTCGCCGGGCGAGTACACCCATGCCGGGGTTGAGCTTCGCCGGGGAGCTGACCAGCGTGGCGGTCATACTCGCCGGCGAGCTGACCCGCGTGATGGTCGAGCTCGCCGGCGAGCTGACCAGCGTGACAGTCATACTCGCCGGGCGAGTATGTCCATGCCGGGGTTGAGCTCGCCGGCGAGCTGACCAGCGTGGCGGTCATACTCGCCGGCGAGCTGACCCGCGTGATGGTCGAGCTCGCCGGCGAGCTGACCAGCGTGGCGGTCATACTCGCCGGGCGAGTATGTCCATGCCGGGTTGAGCTTCGCCGGCGAGCTGACCAGCGTGACAGTCATACTCGCCGGGCGAAGCTGACCCGCGTGATGGTCGAGCTTGCGGGCCAGTATTCCCATGCGGGGTTGAGCTTCGCCGGCGAGCTGACCAGCGTGGCGGTCATACTCGCCGGCGAGCTGACCCGCGTGATGGTCGAGCTCGCCGACGAGCTGACCCGCGTGGCGGTTGTACTCGCCGGGCGAGTACGCGCACGCCGGGGTTGAGCTCGCCAGTCGAGTGTCTTTTGTACGGGGTTCGCTTGTTCGTCCACTTCCGATCTTTCTTTCAGTGAATGTTTTGCGGAAAATCCGTGAATAGGAAATAATCTTAGCCTTCGATTTCGAGATAACCGTTTTTGACCCCAACAGGAATTGTTGCGGGGCCGGTTTGGGCCGGTATTTCTTAGGCCCGAAAAAGGCGGGCCTTACGAGACAGGTTGAAACGGGACTGGGCCAAAAGCGAGATGGACCTTGGCGGTACCGCGGGACACGTGTAATCCCGCAACTTCTTTGGCTCTTCAGATGGCAAGCTTTCTGAGACTTCTTCCATTGACTTTTCTCATTTCTTCTTCAATGAGAGGCGACTCTTTGTGTTTTCTTCTTCTTCGATCCACCACCAGTTCACCATGAGTTGTCTTGTTCTTGACCTTCTAGTTCTGATCCACTACCAGACTTTGTTATCTTCCTCACTTAGTCACTCGTCTAATTCATCACTTTGGAATTTCGACCAACCTACACGAATCTTCTTCTTGTCACTTTGAAGCTGTTCTCGACGCCGTAGTTTGCCATTACCTGCTTCATCTTCTCACTAGTTCTGATTAAAAGGTTACATTATTTGGTGGTCTCTGAGAATATTTGGTCAAAGGAATTTTTAGTTGTTTGTTTGGTTGTCGGGTCTTCACTCTTGAGAAGAAAACATTGTCGTCATGAGTAGAAACTTTGTTGAGTACATGAAAATGCTTTTTGATTTGATTTGTTGTTAAGTTTCTGTAATATTGAGTACATTAAACATATTTTCTAATACATTAATAATTTATGTAAGGTTCTTATGTTTCTATAATGATGAACTGAATTTTTCTGTTTTAGTAATGCTAATTAAGCTCTTAAGTTGTTGTTTAGTCACGTGCCTGCTTGCTTTGTATTGTGATAAAGAGCTTAGTATTGCTATATTGTGACTGAAAGTAACTACACGCAGAGTAGTACATCTATGTGCATGCTTTGGTTATGAACTTATGAATTTTTTTTTCGCACCTTACCTTCGCATGTCGAATTATTGATGCCAATTGCAGTAGGAATTGCATTCATTTAACTTATGGAACATTATAATCAAACGAGATTGCATTCTTGTGGAACAACTACAACTAATAACAACAAGAAACTACAAAACACAAAGCGTACTGATCATGTCCTTTTGGCTTGTGCAGGTAATGGAAGACCGGACGTCCCGCGGGCCGACCAGCAAAGGCTTGTACATATAGCGGGACGGGTTTGGGCAGCCATTCCGGAGACCGCAGCCCGTGCGGGTCTGACCTGCTGTGACCCGCTTGAAGACAATCCCACTGCGGTCCACGATGGGTCGGGGTAGGACAACCTGTTTGCCATCTCTACTCGGAGCCATCTATGCTGAGCATCTGGTGGGGCTGAAGATGAAGCCCTTCAAGGGAACATGCCGGAAGAAGGAGACGATAGGGAGCCTGCTTGCACCGATCTTCATCATCTTGGCATCCGTATGGACGAGGGCACCGTCAACTGCTCTCGACTCTTCCTAGACGAGACACACTTGATGAGCTTGGGATGGCTTAAGGATAGCCTTCTCTGGAGTTTCAGGAGGGAGGACCAGATACGTCTGCTGCAGCTGCCACATAGGCACACCACAGACTTTGTCGGGCAGATTGATAGCCTCCGGTTCCAGCCAGACCAAAGTCTTCTCCGCAACCTCCTGGACATGCCGCGCAAACCTCCAGGAGTCCGCAGAGCACCTGCCACTCAGGGCCCGCCAGAGGCACCACTTCCCGACTTCTTGATCATACCGAACATCCCGATGCACGATCATGGAGACTTTCAGAGGGTAGTCGTGGACGTACTTCAGGCCATCTGGGCTAGAGTGTCGAGGTGTCGTTGCTCGAGCAGGAGGAGCATCAGGGCAAGGTCGCCATCAGAAGCAGGACCGTCTCACCAGCGCCGAGATGGCTCGTCAGAGGACGTCGATGAGACCGGCGAGGACACTGATTAGTCCTCACATTGCAATCCCTTACCTTCATGCACTACTTTTGTTTTTATGTTTTTGGATTTATGGATTTATATTTTAGACTATTTTCTTTTATGTGTTATTATTTGAGACTGCTTGCTTATTTGACGTATGTTTGGATTGTCTAACAGAGCTAACAATACTGACAGATCAGAGTCAGACCCTTCCCACACGATGCAGAGTTTTCTGTCTCAACGTCGTCGATCGATACTCATCGATGGATACCAAGGTGACGGTATCGATCGACGCACGAGACAAAAAGGTACGATTACTTTATCTTAACATCTCAATATCTAACTATTACTTTTGTTGTCTAATAACCAATCTTAGACTGATTACACTGGGACAGTGTAATTTAAGTCTGGGGGAGGTAATTACTAACGTTGTGGTTTAATGAGCTCATATTACCATTTACATATATAAAACAAATAATAAAAAATAAAAATATTAAATATTATTATTATTATTATTATTATTTTTGCTTATAATAAAAATAATTATTTTTCAGAAGGGGATGATGAACTTTTTCAAATTTCTGCTTGCTATCTAACCACGCTTTAGCACCATTCTTAGATTTGTTGACTGCATAATGTACTAGAGATACTAAAGTGGATCACCGTTAACTATGACCACACTTGCTGAGAATGTTTGAAGGAACCAAAGCTGACCTCTAACCTAATTTGACTTTATCTGCTTGTCTTGGGGTTTGGTATACATTGGATCAGGTTCCTTCTGCAAGTCTGGAAGGTAAAAAGTATGTGTGTTTCAGGCTCCCTTCTCTCTCTCTCTCTTCGGCATCCATAGAGTTACCAAGTGAGATAATTTCCTGGAAGATGCAGAGGGGTAGGAGTGTCTCCTGTGACCCCATTATTCTAATTTGGAAGGGAATGATCACATACTGTTGGAATGCAAGGGGTAGGTACATTACCGATGATCCCATTATTCGCCTACACTTTGTTAAAACTGGGAAGTTATGTACTTTAAATGTCAACAAGATGATCGCCTGATCCGCATCAACGTTCATTGGGGTTGAACCTATAAGGATTCAGAGAAGAGGGAAAAAGAGAGAGAAGAAAGGGATCAGAGAAGACTACCTGTTGGTTCAGTAACTTGTTTGAGTAAGAACCCATGTGTCCCTTGATCGATACTCCCAGGATTTACTAAGTTGTTGGCTAGGTGAATTTTAGTGCTAAGCTAGGATATGTTATATGAAGTACTTCTGAAGTTAGGACATATTTGAAGTGGCTTGCAACATTGTAGAGGTGATGATGCTAAGTTTGAAATTTGTGTGAGTCCCTGTTGTTTTAAAATCTCCTTCAGAGAGACTGCCTGTATGTTTTGCTTGAGGACAAGCAAAATGGTAAGTTTGGAGGGGTTGATAGGTCATGGATCTTACCCACTTTTGACCATGATTTACATATGCTTTTCGAATCGGTTATATGCATTTGGAGTATTTTTAGAGCTTTTATCAGGTACTCATGGAAGTAGAATGACCATTTTGAAGCATTTTGGAGCTAATGTGAGAGCCTTGCTAAAACAGAGAAGCGGTCGATGCTTGAAGAGTCATATCGACCGACGGTCACCAATAAAAATAATTCGATATGCATTCCTTGCCATCGATCAACAGCGAAGGCATCCGAGAGTTAATGACAAATTAGAAGATTTTAAGGTTTCACAAAGTTTCATTAATTACATCCTAGGTCACTGGCCGCCTGTTAGGCTATATTATTAGGGTTTTGTACTGTTGTAGAGGCAGACATGTTGAGAGACTTGCCTAGAGACCTTTATACCTAGTTTTGGAGAGAAGCAACTTTTGCTACCTTGGAGAGAAAGATCTGAACTTCATAACAGAGAAGATCTTGAATTCCTTTGCTTTCATTACTCTATTTATTGTTTCTCTTAATATTCATTTGTTTAAGTATTATTCAGACCATTATAACTATGTTTCTTATGAATATGTCTGAGTAATCTTATTGTTAGATTTAGGTTTCTCATAAGGTTGATTATGTATTGCTAACATGAGCTGTTGTTAGGGTGTTTTAAATATAGCTCTTCATCTAGTTGCTTTTAATGCTAATGTTAAAGATTGATCACCATTTAGATCTTAGGATTAATTTGGGACAAGTAAGAACTTGACCAAATACCTGAAATTAAACTAGCATGATCTAATCAAACTAGATACACACGAGAGTTGGTCTAGTAAGATTAGAAAACCTATCAAACCTGATCTTAAAGCTCGCTAGAAGCAATATCGATCGACACAACGACAGTTGTATCGATCGATATTGTGAAAGGTGTATCGATCGATATCTGTAAGGAGTAATCGATCAACGCTTTCTTGTGATTCCTAAACGAGAGTTTAGATCCGAGATCTAGTTGAGAACAATCTAGTTGATTGTACCTAAGTTTGAGTTCAGAACAATTAATATTCATAAACCCTTAATAACCCAATTATGTTGAATACTTTTCATACCTGAGATACACCTGAATCTACTTGTTTCCCATCTTTTAACAACCTCAAATCAAACCAATTGAACAACTATGTTGTTCAGCAATTCATTTACTGTTTAAAACCTACTAGTCTAGCTTTATTGCGAAGACTATAAATCTAGCGTGTAATCCTAGAGTCTCTGTGGATTCAATCCCTAAGTACTACAACTGAACCTTTTATTTGAGAGAGGAAAGTCACTCCTTAGGATAATTTGAGTGATATCACCAAGCTTTTCACTCTCCCTTTGAATGTCTTCTAGTTGTTTAATGAAATTTAGCTCGCATTGCGCTGTTGAAATTCTAGATTTTTCTTCAGCCAGCCTCAGTCCTTCTATACAAGCATGTAGACCAGATTCTGAAGCCTCAAGCTCTCTGATCTTCTCATCTTTGGTCTTCACTTCGACCTCCAACTGCTTGAGCTTACCTTCAGAGCAGTATTGCAAGTAGACACCTTCAGATTCTTAGCTTGCTCTGCCTTCAACGCATCCCAACATGAGAGAGCCTCTTTCTTTGCTGCAGCCGTCTTGGCCCTAGTAATGCAAATCTTATACTCATAAAGAGAAGGGTTGCGGTACACCCAGCCCATGTGCGGTCGAAATATAAAATAAGTTATAAGGATATAAAGAATCAATTACCTTACCCAGAATGGAAAAAATGAGAAATAATTACCAAAGTGTTAGATTGGAAAAATCCCTTGTAGACGTCGTAATCAGTAAAAATCTCCACCGGAAACTAAGATCGCCAGCCAAGCAAATCTTGTGGTGAATGCGCACGCAATCTTTCCCATCACCATGCAAACGAGCGTTTCCCGGAAACTTGAAAGAGATGGCGTACTCACATCTCTGAGCAGAAGACGACAAGGGAACCCAAGTACTCAGTCCATCATCCGCCCTACACTACAAGAAAAAGTTAACATTGTGACTAAATTTTATGACTAAAAGTTTGCGTCACAATACTGTGACTATTTACATACGGGATGGTGACTAAACTTTTTTGTCACAAAATAGTAAATATTTTGTCACAATTTTGTGATGAATATAAAAGTAACAAAAAAGCGTCACCAAAAGTTACAAATATGTTACGAGGTGGTTAGTCACAAATATTATTACGGAATCATGACTAAAATTCGTCCATACTAGATACGATTTTGTGACTTACATAATGTTACACATGGTGACCAAAGTTTGTAGTCATATCGTCTCAGTTTGTTACCGGTTTTGGTGACTTTTAATTGAGTCACAATTTGTGACATAAAATACTACAATATTCGTCACTATTGAAAAAAGTCATATGCTTTAAAATTCAAAAATTAATCTTAAGTCTATAATCGAAGATTCGAACACCATACCCAAAACTCTAATCTTTATATCATAAGATTAATTCTTACACTTTAAGTATATAATATATTTAAAATTACTGTGTAATACTCATATAAAATCAAAGTTTACAAGTCTAACTTAAGAACATTAACCTCATCTTTTAAATATAAACTTCAAACTGTATTCCAAGAGCTTCAAACCCTAAATAATAAATATAACCCTCAACACTGTAAATCATTAAATAAAATCATTCATAATAACCAACATATAAACACTAGTTATATATACAAATTTTTTTAAAAAATTTACATATAAAGTTTAATAAAATTAAGATTTTAAAAAAATAATCGCATATCCTATTTTAAAACATATAACATAATTTAAAACCCAAAGTTTTAATATTTTATAAATCTTTAAAAATATTTTAATCACTTATAATATATTTAAAAATCTAATATATTTTATTATCATATACAATTTTAATAATCAAAATTTTTATATTTTATAAATCGTAACATCCAACCATAAAATAAACTTTAAATCCTGTACATGTTACTCTAAATTCTAGATCCTAACTCTATACTTGAACTTAGAACTTTTAGTCATAGAAATTAAATCTTTTTGTCATCAGTCATAGAAATTAAATCATAAATCCTAATAACCAACCTTAAAATTTAAACATATACATGAAACCCTATACCCTAAATTCTAATTCAGAAATTCTGTTTTAATCTTTAAAATTCTTATCATAAAAATTTAAATCATAAACAATTACACCAACATATAACCGTTAACTATATATACACAAAATTAATCTATGTTTAACAAAAAATAAATTAACTAAACATGATTAAACGAAATCTTAAATTAAACTAAATAACCATTTTTTTAGTTTTGGCATTAAATTAATTTTCCAACGTTTTGAGAATATACTCCTTCTCATAACCCTAATTGACTCTTCTTCCATCTCGTTGTTTATTTCACATAGCCTCCATCTACTTTTTTCTCACGTTTTTCTCTCTTTCTCCGGCAAATCAACAATCCTCTTGATTCTTTTTTTTCACCTATTTGTTCATGTCTCTCATTTTCTTCTCCCTTAGCACCTCTCTTTCTTTCTCTTTATCTCTCTGCGATTTTAAGGATTCAGATTTAAAGTCAAAGCTCTTTTCACAAAGGTCGAAACTCATTATCCTACTGCCTCTCAACGGCTATACAGATTCGTAGTGCAAATGGAATTAACCACTCAACGTATGTCCATCTCAGTTTCATTTCTTTTCCGATTTGATTTGTTACTTTTTCAGATTCCTGTTTGGTTGATTTTATTTTATTTGATGTTAGATATCGGTCAGATATAGATACAGCCAAAGGTGATGTAGATAAAGCCAATGATGATTACATATTTTGAAATGGCCACTACAGTGGTAGAGGCTTTCTTCAGGAGGATCTGAAAAGTCAGTTCTAATGATGATGAAGAATACAAGGAGTCAAGGGCGGCGGAGGTGTAGACAAGGGCGGAAGGAGAAGCTTCTAATGCCGCTTGGTTGCCGTAATTTGACGGAGGCAAAGGAGGTGGTGTAGTAGACAAGTGTTACCCTAATTTGCTTTGCTTTGGTCTGTTTTATAATTGGTTATCTAATACCATGGTTTAATTTTTGTAACCAGTTAACCAATATGTGATTTGGGTTATCAATAAAATATATTTTAATTATGATTTTATTTTTTATTTTTAAATGTAATTTTCTTTTTTCAACAAGAACCAGCTTTTATTTAATTTTAAATTAAATTTATTTTAACTAATTAGTTTTATAAACAGAAATATTTAAGTGGCTATTTAGTTGCAAAATGTGATGGATATGTGACGGTAATGGGGTTACAAATTGTGTCGTACTTATTACGTAACTGTGGGTAACAGTTTGTGTCGTTTCGTGACTACTTTTATCACGTAACAATTTGTGACAAAACTGATACTATTGTCATCGTCTCTATAACTGTGACATTTTTGTGACTAAGATAAATTTGTGACGACATATTGTAACCATTAGGAAACTGTCACACATTCGTCACAATAGAGAATTTGTGACGAAATATTTGGGTATTGTGACTAAAAGCATTGTCACAATAGCCTTTTTTTCTTGTAGTGCTAGGTCTTTTCGAGAGAACGAGATCTCAAATTTTGGAACTAGGAGCAGAGCCCTTCCTGGATTCGGTCTCTAAAATCTGCCAATGATCTCCGTAAGAAGAAGTAGGCGCACTCGATGATCTTGGTGGATCTCTCGAAAACCTACTAATCAAATCAGAGCTCCAATCTATATTGTCGGAGGAACGACGAGAAGCTTCTGAAGCAGATTCTTTTGCCACAAACTCCGGTAAGGAACCCCTAGCAGAGGAGGCGGGGAAGTGTTGACTGTTCCACCGACCGTGTCAGGAAAGGTCTCCCAAACTATCATGTCCGAAGCTGCCCCGTGAGCCGCCGCATCTCGAGCAGGTTTTTCCCTTTTTCCCTTTTCTCGCAGATTTGGTCGCCTTCTGAGCATGGTTGGGTATGACTACGGTTGGACACACCATGATGATGTAAGACATTCTACCTGAACAAAAAGACACCAAAAACGTGTGAGATCAGAGGTGCGGTAACAAACTACAAGGAAAAGAGGAAGGACTCACCTGAAAGACAAAACGAAAGGAAATAACTTCCCGAAATAAAACTACAAAAAGAGAGATCTGACTGGCAACAAACTCAGATACTAAAAAAAATCAATCGGTCGCGTTACGAAAAAACCATAGTTATCAAATTCTAGAGACTATAAACCTCAACGATATTAAAGATTCCGACAATCGAGCATAATATCGAAGAGAGAGACTCAAAGAGAAACAGTTAAAACACTTAAAGAACAAAGACTAAGAAGAACCAAACCAGAATCTCGATGAAATCCAAAATCGCACAGAAAGGATAGAGAACAAGAAGCACACCTTTCAGTTTCTTCTGAAAAAAAAAGAAAGGGAGAGACAGAAAACAAGATAAAGAGTTTATATTTTGAAAATCACGAAAGGCGGAAAAAATGATTGACTTTCCACAAAAGCAAGGGTTATCAAATCCATTGATATACATCCATCAAATTTTGTAATTAATTCGCCAAACTGTATCTCGAATCAGGTTGAAATTAATAGACCACCTGTCTCAAATACACCATCCAACTCGGATCAAAACCTGTCCTGTCTGACGACCCGAGACACGTCAATGGAGAAGCAAAGAAAGAGAGAGACAGAGGAGCTGCTCCGGTATCTACTAAAAGGACGTGGCAGCACCGGATAAGCTTTAAAACTTTGGAAAAACCCTAGAGTTTAGCCAAACAATAAAGGAGAGAGATAAGAGTTCTTGCAATAATCTGAGTATATGTGATAAGGTATGTTTCATTTGGGCTATTGGCCGATAAGATTCATATTTGATTTTAACTGTATTTTGAAATATTATCTTCTCAAAATGAATAAGAACAAAACTTTATTTGAATGTACAAAATTAGGAGTGCTATGTGTTGGAACAATATTTATCACATAAATCTCGATCAATAAGGGTCAAACTGAAGTCAACTGAATAAGACATTATCCATTAGTGAATCCCATCTATTCCATCCTAGAGGGCTATCTTGCAAACGAGGTAGCGAGCCCCGAGTCTAAGGATAACAAGGAAGACCTAGTCACCTCGCAGTCAATCGGTTGATCAACATACTGAGATCTCCAGAGCAAGGCAAGGCATGTGCGCCCTAGATACGCGGAGTAGTTGCAACAAGCTGAGTAGTATAAAAGACAAGGCTAAGATCACTATTCAGATATGCTTTTTGAATGACTAGCCTTATGCTTAGAATACTCTCTCTCGGGTTGTGTTATCGTTTTCATTGTTCTTTGTATTCATCTTATTTATTTTCATCAGTATTAGGACTTTTTCCACTGTTTTTTCTAAACCTTACTCTATTCACAATAAAATTCTGATTGTGGGTTTAAGGTCCCATAACTTGGCGCCGTATGTGGGGAGGCAACAAAAAAAATATCTTTAACTGAAAAGTCCTATCAAAGACCAGCCACATAAAAATGGATCTCTGAACTAATGAATCCAACTGCAATGGCGCACTGATCCAAACCTACGATATTATCCAGCCTCAGCAAATCAATATTGCCACCAGGGAACCCATAAACGCTCCAATCAACGACAGATCCCAGACATCTGCTCTGGAGAACACTCCAGCTTAAATGAGGATGACTTCACGCACAATCCCTATGGTAAGTATTCCCTCTAACTGACCTAACTCATGGGTATGGAATCGGAGGAATAGTATGTATGTTGCCAAAACTAGGACTAGTCAACAACTGACTTCTCCTCCCCCGCGAACAGAAAATGATTTAGCAGCAATCCAAAAAATGCGCACTACACTTATGGATCGAACACATCAAGTTTGCCTCGAGAGGAAGGAATGTCTCTTTGAAGCCTCACAGCATCAGAGAGAGACAGTCAATGGAGCAAGTCGACCGGCCAATCTGCCCATCAAACAGCCTCTTCTCCTCCCCAACACCTTAAATAGGGAATAACGTAACTCCAGCGAAAGTGAGATCGCGTCTCGCACTGGCAAACATTGTAGATCTCCCACTGTTTGTGACTCCACCCAGGACAACCCATGACCACCCCTGTTTGGGTCGTTGGGCAGCAAACCTGCAAGATGACAATGGTTTAGGGCATTAGAATTTGCATCAAACTCATGATTCCCTTGACATAACTTCCCTTGACAATTCAATCCTCGAGATGACAGACCTCAAATAAACCACGAAAATCCAACTAATGAACCTCCTTTCAACATCTTGATATCTTGCATATTTACATGATTTTAGCCATTTATTCTTGTACATTTTGATCATGTAGATTAGGGATTAGACAACTTTAGAGTCCATATTGCATTCATTGTCCTTATTAGGTGTTGGAGTGTGCCATGGAGTGGATGGAGGTGTTTGGGAGCTTTGTGACCCAAAATGAAGTGAAGAATGAAGTTTGGCCAAGACAAGACAAGCCATCCCTTGAAGCTGGTCGAGCCTGAACCAGGGAGAAGGTCGCGGATAACGTTAACCGCACGGCCGGACGTATCTAGTCGATACCAAGGAACCAACCGGGGAGAAGGTCGCGGGGTACCTTACCCACGCGGCCTGAGACGAAGCCAAGACGGGGGAGATCAACCGGGGACGAAGTTGCGGGGTGTCTCACCCGCGTGGACGAGACCAGGACGAGAAACCATGCGGGGATAAGGCCGCAGGACAGGCCACCCGCGCGGCCGGGCGAGAACTGATCGAGGAAGGATTCTGCGCGGGTCAGTATGCGAGGGTTGGACGGGCTGATATACCCTGAGCGCTTTTCTAGTTTTTGGTCGAAAATGAAGTGTTTCCAAAGTCCTTTTGGTCATTTGTCTTGATGTTTTTAGGGTTTCCAAGGACCATATAAATACTTTTGTAAGCCACAACTTTAGATCTAAATTTTATTCTCTCTTGAAACACAAAAAACTTTGTAGAAAGTTTGCTCCTTGAATCTAAATCTCATCTTGTTCTTGTGTTCTTGAGTGTTTTATTTCTTCATCTACATGATTAAGCTTGAATCCTTCATGCGTTTAAGAGTAAGCATGTGGATTAGTGAGTAGATCAACTTTGGATTCATTGTCAAGGGTGATGAGGGTGATTAAAGTGAAGATCTAGGGTGTTTAGTGTTAGATCTATTCCTTTCTTTGCTTGTTGAGGGTTCTCATTGCTATTTTAGTCTTGATCATACTAAAATAGATCGATCGGCTTTCACGCCCGGGAGGTGTTCGATGAAATGCCTGAACCAACTCTTCGATGCTTTTAGCTTGATTTACCAAAGGGATTTGTTGCTAAAGGAGCTAAGATTGCTAGTAGACTTGTTTTCCATGATTGCTATAGTCATTACAGTCAAAGTGATTTGATGTATTGGGTGATTATTGAAAATGAGCATTCATCTTGGGAAAGAGTTTGTTTAGTATTGTGTCTACTAGGCATAAGGAAAGTGTTTGATTGATAGCTTACCACCCTTAGATTGGATCTTAATTACTCAAAGTCAAAGTCCCTAGCCCTATGGGTCCTCTTTACTCATATTTCTTGAAACTTTGTTACTTTATTGCATTTTAGTCTAGTTATTAGTTCTTATCATCATTTAAAACCTGATTGCACTTAGATTAAGCATGAACCTGCATTTCCTTTGTTTCAGAATTACTAAGGATTGGATTCGACAATCTTTTATACTACTTTGATTGATCTTAGGAGCCTTGGAAACTCTTATATAATTTTGGCGCCGTTGCCAGTTATAAGTTGGTTTTGACATTGGGATTTGGTCTTTGCTTGAGACTAAGTCTTATTTTCTTTTTGCAAGTTACTGATTCTCCTTCTTAATGTCCCTTTGCATTTCAGGTGTATGAACTTGAGGAGCAGAGGTTCATCAAGCCTAGTTCCAAGAATTGAAAACATAACTGCCGAGCACTTGAGAGGGAGTTAGCAAGAAAGCGAAGAGAAGAAGAGCAATAGGCTCAATTACAGAGATTGGGTTTTGAGATGGAGCAAAACCAGTATCAACCTCAAGATGGAGTTGCCCTAGGGAGAAATGGTCAAGGAGCTGCCAACCTTAGACCAGAGAGAGCACCTCAACAACAACATACACAACGCCAAGCCAGACCCATTGGGACCTATGATCAGCCTCACATACATGGTCAGAGGTTGGGAATCAGAGCACCAGCTGTGGGGAATAACAACTTTGAGATCAAGTCAGGGCTGCTCAATGTGATAGAGAAACAAGTATCATGGCCTTGCTGTGGAGGATCCACTTGATCACTTGGACAAGTTTGATAGCTATTGTGGCTTGTCCAAGATTAATGGAGTCTCTGAAGATGCTTTCAAACTGAGGCTGTTTCCCTTTTCTTTGGGAGACAAAGCACACTAATGGGAGAAGGCTCTTCCAAGTGATTCTATCACCACTTGGAATGAGTGCAAGAGGGTCTTCCTCAACAAGTTCTTCTCTACATCATGAACTGCCAAGATAAGGAATGAGATCTCTGAGTTTCAATAGAAGAATCTTGAAGCATGGGAGAGGTTCAAAGGCTATTGGTCTCAATACCCACATCATGGCTTCACCAAGGAGAGTCTGCTTAGTACCTTCTATAGAGGTGCTCTACCAAAGTTCAGGAGCAGATTAGACACAGCCAGCAATGGTTTCTTCTTTGGCAGAACTGAAGAGAATGCAGGGGGGCTGGTAGAGAATATGGCTCAGAGTGACTCAGTCTACAGTGAGGAGCATGATAGAAGCAACAGAACTGATGCTCAGCACACAAGGAAGTAGCTGAAAGCTCTCCAAGAAAAGGGGGATAAGATCTTGCCTCGGCCTCTTTCAGATAAAGCTCAGCAAGAGAAGGTGAATTTTGTTGGAGATCAATACCAAGAGGAGCCTGCAGTGATCAATGAGGTTGATGGTTTAGAAAGCCAAGAGGAGCTGTGCTTCATCAATGCTAATGGCACATGGTACAAGAAAGAGCCCAACTTTCAGTACCACAACAACTATCAGCAAAGACCATACTCCAACAATCGACAAGGTGGTTACCAGCCTAAGCAGAGTTACCCTCCTCGCTTCAGCAACATGAGTCAGCAATCCAATCAAGCTCAAGGAAGCTATTCTCAAGCTAAACACTCAAGTGTGGAATCAATGTTCAAGCAACTACTAGAAGCTCAAGCTAGAAATGCTAAAAACATTGGAGATGAATTGAAGTATATCCACACAAAGATTGATGGCAACTACAATGAATTCAGTAACAGGACCAGTGCTTTGGAGACTCAGTTTGCATCTATGCCTTCAACCTCCTAGAGCCCAATAGGATCTCACCCAGAGAAACCAGAGAAGAATCCCAAGGCGTCTTGCAATGTTGTCCTCTCTACTACTTCTTCAGAGATTGAGTTGAGTGATCATGAGAAAGAGGTGGATGAGATTGAAAGGCTAGTGCTTGGGACTGAGATTGGGCACGTTGAGAGATTGTTTCCACAGCTGAAGCTAAGATTGTGAAAGAAGCTGTCAGGAAGGTTGAAGCAAAGATTCTGAAGAGAGATGAGCAAAGGGCTGAAAACCAGTTGAAAGGAGGGCTGACCACAAGCAAGACACTGAGGTTGAGATGTCACCCTATGACAAGCTCCTTGATATCACTCAAATTACCCTAAGGAGTGATTTGTACTCTCTCAAATAAGAGGTCGAGTTGTAGCACTTAGGGATCGAATCCACAGGGAGCTAAGACACACACTAGATCTGACAGTTATATGATTTAGCTAGGCTAATAGATTATAAGACTGTAAATAAGTAAATAAAGCAGTAAACAAGATGAACAAGACAATTGTTCAGCTTGGCAGAGAGTTGTTAACAATAAGGAGAAATAGCTAGATCTAGGGATTTATCAATCAAGAGATTCAAAACTACAATTGAAGGTTGCTAAAGGTTTATAGATTCAATTCTAGAACTCGATTTTAATAAGCAAGTAATCCAGCGTTCACATGCAATTACTAATCAGATGCCTAAGTCTTTGTCCCGGCTATCGCACGCGAACAAGGCGTCCATCGATGCTATGGCCTGAGTGTCGATCGATACTACCTCAGACAAGCATTAACGACCTAATCGATTATGTTCAACTAGATTCCTAGACCAACTATCGTATGCGCCTAGGTATCTAATCCAGCAGAGCTCGGGTTCCGTTAATTGATGGTATTTTCGCGCCTCTCAATTGTCCTATGATTCTAGGTTCAATCAATTAGTCACACTGTCGTGCTTTTCTAACTACTCCAGATCCTAGTTGTTGGGGTCAAAATCGGTTAAAGACGCAATCAACACCCGAAAGTCCTTGGAAGGAATCAAGTGACGAATAAAACCAAGAAAAACAAGTTACTCGACGAACGCCGGAGGGGATGATCGCATCGTAGTCCCGGACACTAGCAGGAACGGCCACGGCCTAGCCCCGGGCACCGAAGCAGGCACGACCGGCTTGGCCCCGAGCACCGGGCGCTGGCTCGCCTGCTGGCCCCGGTGCCGGGCGCCGCTCGCCTGCTGGCCCCGGTGCCGGGCGCCGCTCGCCTGCTGGCCCCGGTGCCGGAGCCGCTCGCCTGCTGGCCCCGGTGCCGGAGCCGCTCGCCTGCTGGCCCCGGTGCCGGAGCCGCTCGCCTGCTGGCCCCGGTGCCGGAGCCGCTCGCCTGCTGGCTCGGCACAGGGTGCCGGCTTCGCCGTGCTGGCTCGGGCACAGGGTGCCGGCTCGCCCGTGCTGGCCCCGGGTGCCAGGCGCCTGCGCCAGCGTCCATGTCCAAGTCACGGGCGCCCGCGTACGGACTACTCGACAGGTGCGACCTTCTCCCCGCAAAACCGTCTCGACAACTAGTCCAATTCTGCATTTTGTATCTTTGCTCGAAGACTCACCGTTCAACTCCTTGAAGACAAGAAACCTAAGAACCTTATTTCATCTTGCTCGAATATAAATCGGGAAGGCTTTGGAAGACCACTAAAGGTTCGGTTGACAAATGGATTTTGATTCATCCTATAAAACGATCGCGGTTATTCTAGAAACACAGGTCATCTAGACTATACGAGGAGTTGGGGTTCCTTCGGCAAAACAAGTACCATGGCAGGCTAGTTTCTCGTGAAATCGTAAAATATCCATGGTCGAAACAACGGCCCCAGAAGGCCCGAACGCGACCAAACGGCCCACTTACGACTTTCCAGGAGATCAAGTCGAACTGGACATGACGGCCCATGTTTATCTTTACATAAAGAGATAAATGTCAAGTTTTCCGAAGATAAATGTCAGGTTTCTTGAAGATAAATGTCAAGTTTTCCGATAAACATGAAGACCGACGAAAATGGAAGAAGCCCGATTCGCAATAGATTCGGCTCAAAGGAGGAATAGACCGTCCTAAGAGGAGTATATAAGGAGAGCTTGGGGCGAGGAGCAAAGAGAGAAATTTTGAGAGCAGCATAGCACTTAAAGCAACTTAGGAACTTTTTTCTGTTTTTACTAGCGAGCTGCGACTCAACTAGGTTAGATATAGGTGGCTGGACTAGCGAACTTATCGACAGCTCTTGTAGCCGATCTCTTTCCTGTTGTTCACGCTTAAACGCGAATTCGGAAGTAAGACCTTTTGCTCTATCTTTTGTTCTTACGATTTTTCTGATTTACTATTTCTCCGTTATATTGATTGTGTCGTGTGTGGCCCAGCAGATAACCGGGACCTTCAGGGAAGCTAGGTTTACTTGGCTTTCCTCCAAATCAACAAAACTTGACGGTGTGAATTTCGGTTCCCACACTAGTATTATAAATCACCATGGTGTAGAGATCTATTGATAACCCAGAAATCCTAATTGATTATCAATTTGACATTAAACTCATGAAATCCCTAAATCTATCAAGAGAATTACTCAGTCATGGAAGCAATAATAGAAATCATAGTCTGAATAATAATAGAATAGAAATCAATGATTAAACCAACGGAGTTACAATTAATCTCTGAAGGAGAATTGATCTTCTCTCCAAACCCTAAGAGAAATTAATAGGATAGAATAATAGAAAGTGTAGAAAGTGTAGCCGTCAACAATGTCTTAGAAAACACATAAATAGGGTTTATAGTCGTCCAGGGGTATTTTGGTAATTTGTGGTAACTTCTGGGCTTCAGTCAGTCATAAATTAGGCTCGGCCCACATTCTGGGATCCATGACGATCGACACCAAGCCTGTTGCGTCGATCGACATCCATTCATCTTCTCGACAGCTTCCTCTCGCGAGGCAGACTGACCACTCTTCAGTAAAATGGGCATAACTTCTTCTACAGGATGCTGATTGATCCCAAAATGCTGGAATTGGAAAGCTTACTCAAATATGTGTCTTTTGTCAAAATATGGGCTCAATCTAACCGTTGGAAGGTCTTCGTACATAGCTAAACATCTGACGTGTCTGTGCAGTCCTACACTCAAAAGGCTCCAAAAGACACCAAAATCACTACTTTCCTCTGAAACGTCCCTGAACCTGTAAATACTCTAAATAGAATTCAAAATAAAGATAATATATTCTAAAACACTTATATACCATGGGTAAAATCAGGTCAAATTCATGGTATATCAACTCCCCCAGACTTACCATTTTGCTTGTCCTCAAGCAAAACCAACGGGCAGTCTCTCTGAAAGAGGTTTGAAAACAGCAGGGACACACAAAATGTTGCAAGCCACATCAAATATCTCCTAACTTCAGAAGTACTTTATATACCATATCCTAGCTTAGCAATCAAATTCATCTAGCCAGCAACTTAACAAATCTTGTGTGACTAACCCCTTTACTAACCTCATTTCTTGCAGAAAATAAATGTGTAGGCTTTACCTTGGGAGTATTGATCAAAGGACACATGGACTCTTACTCAAGCAAATTTCTGAACACACAGGTAGTCTTCTCGGACCCCTTTCTTCCCTCTTTTCTCTCTTCTTTGAATTCTTTATAGTTTCAATTCCAATGAACATTGATTCTGATGCAGGCCATTCTCGATCATCTTCACTGACATGTATACTTTTTTAGCTCTTATTTGGCAAAGTGCAGGCAAACAGTGGGATCATCGGTAATGTACCTATCCCTCGCTTCCACAATGTGTGATCATCCATTCGAATTAGAATACTGGGGTCATTGGAAATATACCTATCCCTCCGCATCTCAGGAAATCATCTCAATCTTTTTTTCTTTATTATTTTTTTCATGGATGCCGAAGAGAGAGAGAGAAGGGAACCAGAAACACACAGACTTTTACCTTCCAGACTTGCAAGAGGAATCTGATCCAATGTATACCAAGCCCCAAGACAAGCAGTAATAGTCAAATTAGGTTGGAGGTCAGCTTTGGTTCCTTCAAACATTCTTAGCAAGTGTGGTCATAGTTGACAGGTGATCCATGATCTCTTGCATATTTACATGTTTTTAGCTATCATATCTTGTGAATTTTGATCACTTAGATTTGGCAATAGGCATCTTTAGGTCCATATTGCATTCATATGTCCTTATTAGGTGTTGGAGAGTGCCATGGAGTGATTGGAGATGTTTGGGAGAATTATGATCCAAAAGGGGGTGAAAGGTGAACATGGACGGAGTCCTTTGATGTCTTGCATATTTACATGTTTTTAGCTATCATATCTTGTGAATTTTTGCTCATTTAGATTAGGCATTAGGCATCTTTAGGCTTATTTTGCATTCATAAGTCCCTATTAGGTGTTGGAGCACACTTTGGAGATATTGAAGATGTTTGGGAGTTTTATGATGAAAAAGAAGGGTTTAAAGATGAACATGGACGGAGACCTTAGAAATATCTTCTGATGCTAATATTTGGTGGAGACATGTCATTTTGAGTTCGCTTTCCAATGGAAGTGGTTTCAAGTCATTTGGAGCCATATTGGAGGAGTTATGATCAAAACACTGAGGGCATATCAATTCCACCCGGGTGAGCATACCCGAGGCCGACCATCAAACCAAGCCTGGACGAGCTCAGGACGCGGCCAGGACGACCCGGGACAAGCACCCGCACGTCCTGATTGTGCTGGAAGCCTAGAACGGACGCGGCCAGTACCACTCGAGGACGAGGACCCGCACGGGACGAGGGAAGAACTGATCACCACATACCCGGACGTTCCACCCGGCCACACACACCCGCATATGAGGACGACCCGGACAGGACGCACCCGACCTTACCTCGCCCACGTACGAACTGATGGACGAGCTGATCAGGACCACCCGGCCAACAGCACCCGCACGGCCTGTACACCCGACAGGACCACCCAGCCAACAGCACCCGCACGGCCTGCACACCCGGACAGGACCACCCGGCCAACAGCACCCGCACGGCCTGCACGATGCTGGACGGACCCTCATACTCGGGTAGCCATACCCGGCCTGGTGGTGTCTCATCCGACCAGGGTATCCGAGTTTCTTTCTTTTGGAGGATTTTGATTGGCTGAAGACCTAATGACCTCATGGGCATTTCAGTAATTTTTAATGATGTTTCTAAGGGCTTTCAAGCCTCCTATATATACTCTTGTAATCTCATTAAGAGATCTAACTTCTTTTCTCTCAAAAACATAATAAGAACTTGAAGAAAGTTTGGATCTTTGATCCTTTTTATCTCATTTCTTTTGTGTTTAATAGATTATCTTCTTCTCTAATCATGTTTAGCCTTGAATCATCATTGATTTTGAGGTTTTCCATGGCTATTAGTGAGTAGATCTATCTAGGGTTCATGGGCTTGGGAGACTAAGGGTGATTAAGTGTAGATCCAAGGTGCTTAGTTTTAGATCTATCCTTTCCTTGCATTGATTTGGTGTTCTTCAAGCTATATTTGAGTTGGCCTCTCAAACATAGAGCTATAGGCATTTCATGCCCGGAAGGTGTTCTATGAAATGTCTGAACCAACTCATCTATGCTTTTAGCTTGCTTTGCCTAAGGGATTAGTTGTCAAAGAAGCTAGGATTGCTATTAGACTCATTCTCCATGTTTGCTTTGATCATTACAGCCAAAGGGATTTGGTGTACTTGGGTGATCTTTGCAAAAGAGCATTCATCTAGGGATAGAGCTTGCTTAGTTTTGTTGTCTAGGCATAAGGAATTAGATTGATTGAAGAGTTGGCATCTTGGATTGAACCTTGATCACCCAAAGTCAATTCCCTTGTCCCAAGAACCCCCTTGCCTCATTAAGAAAGAAAGTTCAATCTTTTATTGCATTTTTAATATTGTCTTAGTTTCATAATCATCCTCTCATCTTGATTGCACTTAGATTAAGCATGAACTTGCATTTCCTTTGCATTAGAATCTCTTAGAATTGGATTGACATCTTGTATTCTACAACATTTGATTAGGATCCTAGAGAAGTTTTATCATCAAATTGGCGCCGTTGCCAAGTTCTAAGCTGATTTTGACATTGGGATTTAGTCATTTGCTTGAGACTAAGTCATTTTTGTTTTTTTTATCTTGTGATATTGGTTCTTGCCTCTTCTATCTTTGACTTTCAGGTGTATGATCACAAGAAGCAGAGGGGCATCTAACTTGGTTCCTACTGTTGAAGAGATTGCTGCACTTGAGAGGGAGATAGCAAGACAAAGAAGAGAAGTAGAGCAACAGGCTCATCTACAAAGGTTGGGGTTTGAGATGGAGAATCTGCCTCAAGATGGTGATGCCCTAGGGGGCAATGGTCCAAGAGCTGACAACATAAGACCACAGCGCCAGCCACAACAGCCACAGCGCCAAGCTAGAGCCATTGGAGCCTATGATCAACCACACATCCATGGTCATAGGTTGGGGATAAGGGAACCAGCTGTGGAGAACAAGAACTTTGAGATCAAATCAGGGCTGCTACATTTGATTGAGAACAACAAGTTTCATGGCCTTGCTGTGGAGGATCCCCTTGATCACTTGGACACATTTGATAGCTACTTTAGCTTGTCCAAGATTAATGGAGTCTCTGAAGATGCTTTCAAGCTGAGGTTGTTTCCCTTCTCTTTGGGAGACAAGGCACATCTATGGGAGAAGGCTCTTCCAAGTGACTCTATCACAACTTGGAATGAGTGCAAGAGGGCATTCCTAGAGAAATTCTTCTCTACCTCAAGAACAGCTAAGATCAGAAATGAGATCTCTAGCTTTCAGCAGAAGAACCTTGAGAGCTTTGGTGAAGCATGGGAGAGGTTCAAAGGCTATTGGTCTCAATGCCCACATCATGGTCTCACCAAGGAGAGTTTGCTTAGTACCTTCTACAGAGGTGCTCTACCAGAGTTCAAGAGCAGATTGGACACAGCCAGCAATGGGTTCTTCTTGGGCAGAACTGAGCAGGATGCTGAGGAGCTGGTGGAGAACATGGCCAGGAGTGACTCAGTCTACAGTGCGGAGCATGATAGGGCCAACAGAGGCACTGATGAAGATGATCCGCACACAAGAAAGGCCCAGAAATCTCTCCAAGAAAAGTTGGACAAGCTTCTTGTAGAGAAGGCTAAGCAAGAGCAGCTTAACTCCATTGGGAATCAGCAACAGAAACAGCCTGCTAGAACTACTGAGGTTCATGGTGTAGAAGGTCAAGAGGAGCTGTGCTTCATCAATTCTAATGGCACATGGTATAGGAAAGAGCCCAACTTCCATTACCAAAACAACTACCAGCAAAGACCTTACTACACCAATCAACAAGGAGGTTACCAAGCAAACCAGCCTATTCAGCCCCAAGGAAGCTCTTCCCCAGCTCAGGCTCCAAGTTCAAATTTGGAGTCCATATTCAAGCAACTCTTAGAAGCTCAAGAAAGAAATGCTAAGACCATTGGTGATGAGTTCAAGAACATCCATGCTAAGATTGATGGCACCTATTCTGACCTCAACAACAAGTACATGCAACTTGCCTCTCATCTCAAAGCTTTGGAGAGCCAGGTTGCTTCTATGTCTTCATCCTCCAAGAATCCAATGGGATCTCTACCAAGAAAACCAGAGAAGAACCCTAAGGAGACTTGCAATGTTATCCTCTCCACTTCTTCAAGGATTGCATTGAGTGATCATAAGATTGATGTTGATGAGATTGAGAGGCTAGTGCTTGGAAATCAGATTGAACATGATACGAGACTGGTTGTGGCCGCAGCTGAAGCTAGAGTTGTGAAGAGAGCTAATACGAAGGTACAAGGAAAGATTCTGAAGATTGATGAGCCTAAGGTTGAGACACAAGTGGAGAAGAGTGCTACCCTCAAGCTGAAAGAAGTGAAGGAAGAGGACAATGAGATTAAGCTATCACCCTATGATAAGCTCCCTTTCCCTCAAAGGTTCCTCACCAAAGCTCAGAAAAAGTGGTCTCCAAATTCAGAAAAGACCTCAGTAATATTGGAGTCAAGCTTCCAGAGATCACCAATATGCAGGCTGCTCATGTCCAAATGATGCTCATAAAGGACATCCTCACCCACCAAGCTGAAGTGGCTGAACTTTTGGACATCTCACTTCTGAAGATTGATCCACCAATCCCTCCAAAGTCCCTCCCTAAGCTTGAGTCTCAAGGAAAGTTCACCTTGTCCTGCTCTCTTGGTAAACTTACTATGGATGATGCTCTTCTTGATAGTGGTGCTAGTGTGAATGTCATCTCCTTCGATATGGTGCAGAGTATTGGGATTGAAAGCATGGAACCAGATACTCCTCCTCTCACCTTTGGGGATTCCTCTTCTACAACCCCACTTGGCATAATCAAGGACTTCCCCTTGAACATTGGATCCTGCACCATACCTATTGACCTCACTGTTTTGAAGATGGAATCTGAAGAGAGAGTCCCTTTGATCCTTGGCACTCCTTTCCTCACAACAGTTGGAGCTTGCATTGACTTTCCCAACAAGAAGGTCACCCTCATTCATGTCAACAAAGATGTCTCCTACCCACTCCAACCTCCAATGGAATCAGCCTATTGTGGGACAATCACTTGTGATGCACAAGCTGTTGAGAAGCCCAAGATGAAGAGGTTGTTGGTAAGCAAGAGGGTCTTGATGGAGAGTGTTCTAAGGAGTTGTGTGTTGAGCACTTGGAAAGTGCTAAAAGAGAAGGGATGGGTGGAGCCTCAAAGGCCACTCATGGCAAGAAGAAGATAGTGAAAAAGCCTCATCCTCCACCTCTTGATTTGCTTTTACACACCCTCACTCTCCATCCAAAGACACTCAAGGATGGAGTCATTGAGTACAAGATCAAGCACAAGGGCAGATCCACACCATTCTCAAGTGCTAGAGCCATCATCACTCCTCAGCTCCAAGATGACCCAATCAAGCTTCAAGAGTTTCTCTCTCAGGTCCTCACCATCACACTTGAAGGTGGGAAGGATCCTCCTTCTCACTAGTCCAAGAGACAAAGTAGACAAGCTAAGTGACTCAAAACAAGCTCACTTGGGAGGAAGTCCCATGGTTATCCATGTACATAGCTTTGAAATTTCAATTTTCCTTTAAGTTTTTTAATAAAAGTGGTCAAGGTTTTCAGGTTGAGCCAAGCACTAGAGGAGAGAAGAATGGTGGTGAACCACTTGAGCCCCATGATCCATGTAGCAGCCTCCTCTAGTTGCTATGAACCAAGCCAGCTTCTAGTCATGCCACAAGCACCATGCCCAAATCTCATTGTGTGGTATCACTCCAACCCTTCTTGTATATACATTTGCTTTTGCCTTGTTGAGGTATCTCTTACTCTCTTACTCACACAGAGACTGTGTGATTTAAGTGTGGGGGAGGTACCGGATATTTGATCATGTTTGCTTTGTGATTTTGAGTCTCATGCATTGCATTGTACATTCATAAGTGCATAGAAAATTCAAAAAAAAAAAATTAAATTTTTGAACCATGTAGATTGCATCACTTGCATCCTTAAGATTGAGTCTAGAGTATATAGGTTGCATTCATTTGCATATGGAGCTTTACCTTGTAAAGAACACTCGTTTGCACTGAATTTGACACCCTAGTTAAACATATCAGGTAGCTTGAGCATCTATTGAAAAAGCTTGCATGCTTTGAGCCTTGAAAACTCTTCTTGAAACTTGCTTGCTTGCTTGATATTGGCATTGTTCTTAAGACCAGCTCCATCCTGAACTTTGACTTGAATGAACTTAATCTCTCTTGCATATGGGCATTTGCATACTTGATCATGGATCTCATACACATTTAGGTTATCTTTCTCCATTGTACCACCCTTTGTTAACCCAAATGGCACTCCCTTACCCTTGAACCCTATCCATTCCTTGAAGCCTACACTGATTTGCATGAGTGAGGCCTCTTTTAATAGCTTGTCATGTGCAAAATCTTGAGAGTATTGGGAGGGACATGGATTTGTTCTCATCTCTTGCTAGCATAGGGTCATCATTTGAGCTAGCTTCTAGGATGGTGAGTGGGGTCTTTATTACTTAATGGTTTATATCTTGGGTTTGGAATGTAACAATGTTGAGATTGATGAACAAAGAAAGTTTTGAGAAAGAAAAAACCCTAGGGACCTAGAAATGAAAAATGAAAAACTCTTGATTGAAGTTTTGACCTACCCCCTCATGTATATATATATATAAAAAAAAGAAGAAAAAAAAAAGAAAAAGAAAAAAAAAAGAAGGAAAAGAAAAAGAAAAAGAAAGATTCAATAAGTTAGTGGGGAAGGAAAAACTTAAGAGTTAGAGTTTAGAATGTGAATAGAGGTCCTTAGAGGTTGATTCATGAGAAAGAAAATGTTCATTGGGTGAGTGATGTGAGTAAGTCTTCATTTTGGGTTATGGGATGAATAAAAAGGGTCTAGATCTTGTAATCACTTAGGAATTGGGTAGAATGATGAGGATGGATCCATGTATGCATGAATTGCTCCTAGTCTTAGATAAATTTTGCATAATGATCAAACTCCTTGATTTTTGAGTGATAGCCACCTTGAAATGATGCATTGAACCCTCCTTTTCATCCTTATTAGACCATTTGATCACCTAGCCAAATGATTGAGATCATGTGCCCATTTGTGAGACTTCACCTTGAGTGTGTGTGTGTGAATCAATGTGAGGGCTGGTTAAGAGAACATGTTGGTTGATAGGCATTGCATCTTGTGTAGAGACATAAGAGTAATTGATAGGCCTTGTGAAGCTAGAGCATAATAAGAGAGTTTGCTCATGCTATTTGCTATGTTTCTTTAGGATGTCAGGTTGAGTGATATGAGTGTTTCCTTTGGCTTTGTTCCCATCCTTGCATCCATCCCCCTTGTGCTTGAAAAGTTTACTTGAGGAAAAGCAAAGGTCTAGTGTAGGGGAGTTGATGTCTTGCATATTTACATGTTTTTAGATATCATATCTTGTGCATTTTTGCTCATTTAGATTAGGCATTAGGCATCTTTAAGCTCATTTTGCATTCATAAGTCCCTATTAGGTGTTGGAGCACACTTTGGAGATATTGAAAATGTTTGGGAGTTTTATGATGAAAAAGAAGGGTTTAAATATGAACATGGACGGAGACCTTAAAAATATCTTCTGATGCTAATATTTGGTGGAGACATGTCATTTTGAGTTAGCTTTCAAATAGAAGTGGTTTCAAGTCATTTGGAGCCATATTGGAGGAGTTATGATCAAAACACTGAGGGCATATCAATTCCACCCGGGTGAGCATACCCGAGGCCGACCATCAAACCAAGCCTGGACGAGCTCAGGGCCGGCCAGGACGACCGAGGACAAGCACCCGCGTCCTGATTGTGCTGGAAGCCTAGAACGGACGCGCCAGTACCACCCGAGGACGAGGACCCGCACGGGACGAGGGACGAACTGATCACCACATACTCGGACGTTCCACCCGGCCACACACACCCGCGTATGAGGACGACCCGGACAGGACGCACCCGACCTTACCTCGCCCGCGTATGAACTGATGGACGAGCTGGTCAGGACCACCCGGCCAACAGCACACGCACAGCCTGCACACCCGACAGGACCACCCGGCCAACAGCACCCGCACGGCCTGCACACCCGGACAGGACCACCCGGCCAACAGCACCCGCACGGCCTGCACGATGCTGGACGGACCCTAATACCCGGGTAGCCATACCCCGCCTGGTGGTGTCTTATCCGACCAGGGTATCCGAGTTTCTTCCATTTGGAGCATTTTGATTGGCTGAAGACCTAATGACCTCATGGGCATTTTAGTAATTTTTAATGATGTTTCTTAGGGCTTTCAAGCCTCCTATATATACTCTTGTAATCTCATTAAGAGATCTAACTTCTTTTCTCTCAAAAACATAATAAGAACTTGAAGAAATTTTGGATCTTTGATCCGTTTTATCTCATTTCTTTTGTGTTTAATAGATTATCTTCTTCTCTAATCATGTTTAGCCTTGAATCATCATTGATTTTGAGGTTTTCCATGGCTATTAGTGAGTAGATCTATCTAGGGTTCATGGGCTTGGGAGACTAAGGGTGATTAAGTGTAGATCCAAGGTGCTTAGTGTTAGATCTATCCATTCCTTGCATTGATTTGGTGTTCTTCGAGCTATATTTGAGTTGGCCTCTCAAACATAGAGCTATAGGCATTTCATGCCCGGAAGGTGTTCTATGAAATGTCTGAACCAACTCATCTATGCTTTTAGCTTGCTTTGCCTAAGGGAATAGTTGTCAAAGAAGCTAGGATTGCTATTAGACTCATTCTCCATGTTTGCTTTGATCATTACAGCGAAAGGGATTTGGTGTACTTGGGTGATCTTTGCAAAAGAGCATTCATCTAGGGATAGAGCTTGCTTAGTTTTGTTGTCTAGGCATAAGGAATTAGATTTATTGAAGAGTTGGCATCTTGGATTGAACCTTGATCACCCAAAGTCAATTCCCTTGTCCCAAGAATCCCCTTGCCTCATTAAGAAAGAAAGTTCAATCTTTTATTGCATTTTTAATATTGTCTTAGTTTCATAATTATCCTCTCATCTTGATTGCACTTAGATTAAGCATGAACTTGCATTTCCTTTGCATTAGAATCTCTTAGAATTGGATTGACATCTTGTATTCTACAACATTTGATTAGGACCCTAGAAAAGTCCTATCATCATCCTTAGAGAAAGATTCTGTTGCTTTGTGGATACACAGCATATTGAGTTAGATTTCCAATGGAAGTGGTTTCAAGTCATTTGGAGCTATATTGGAGGAGTTATGATCAAATCACTGGAGGCATATCAGTCCCACCCGGGAAGGCAAACCCGAGGTCGATCACCCGAACATGCTTGGACGAGGTCAAGACGGCTTGAATGAGGGAGGACACCCAGCCTAGACTACCCAGGGAGAAGGACCCGCACGTTCTGATGCTTGCTGGGAGCCAGGGACTGCACGCGGCTTGAGACACCCAGCTGCTCCAACCCGCACGGCCTGCACACCCGGCCTGGAGGACGCAGCCTGAAGGACCCCGGCCTGGAGGACGCGGTATGAAGGACCTGCACGGCCGGCTGGCTGCTGGACACGGACAGCACACGGCTCAGAACACCCGGGGAGGACAACCCGCACGGGTTGGACAGACCGGACGAGCACCTCATACGCGGGTGGACGGACGCGGCCTGAGCTGGAGCCACATGACCCGGGTGGATTAGCTTCTTCTTTTGGAGCCATTTGATTGGCTGAGCTTAAATGACCTCAAGGGACTTTTAGTAATTTTCAATGATGTTTTTTAGGGCTTTCAAGCCTCCTATATATACTCTTGTAATCTCCTTTGTGAGGAGGAACTTCTTTTCTCTCAAGAACATTTTTAGATCTTAAATAAAGTTTGGATCTTGAATCCTTCTTCATCTATTTCTTTTGTGTTTACCAGATTATTCCTATCACTAGTCATGTTTAACCATGAATCATCCATGGTTTTAAGGTTTTCCATGTTTATTAGTGAGTAGATCTATCTAGGGTTCATGGGCTTGGGAGACTAAGGGTGATTACGTGTAGATCTAAGATGTTCTAGGGTAGATTCTTCTTGATCCTTGCTTGTAGAGTGTTCTTCTTGCTAATTTGGAGTTGGCCTCTTGAAAATAGAGCTATAGGCATTTCATGCCCGAAAGGTGTTCTATGAAATGCATGAACCAACTCTCCAATGCTTTTAACATTCTTTACCAAAGAGATTTGTTGTTAAAGGTGTTAAGATACCTAATAGACTTGTTCTTAATGATTGCTTTCATATTATTCAACCTAAGAGATTAGATGCTTGAGACATGTTAGTGAATGAGCATTCATCTAGAGATAGAGCTTGCTTAGGATTGTGTCTAGGCTTAAGGTGTTAGATTGATTGAAAATTTGCCATCTTAGATCAAAGATTGATCACCCAAAGTCAATTCCCCTGTCCCAAGAATCCGCTTACCTCATATTCAAAAGAAAGTTCATCTTTTATTGCATTTCTAGTATTGCCTTAGTTTATAATCACCTCATCTCACTTTATGGTTGCGCTTAGCTTAAACATTGATTTGCATTCCATTTGCTTTGAAATCTCTTGGAATTGGATTGACATCTTGTATACTACAACATTTGATTGGACCCTTGAAAAGTCCATCATCAATCCACTTTAGCATCTCTAGTACATTATGTAGTAAACAAATCTAAGAGTGGTGCTTAGAGTGGTTAGATAACAAGTAAAGAATGAAAAAATTCATTGTCCCCTTCTTGACTCAATAAAAACTTTTGAAAAACATTTGATAAGACTCACAAAGTAAAATAATATCAGTAAACATCTCCCCGGACTTAAATTATACACTGTCCTCAGTGTAAATCTAGTCGGAGTGAAGGGAAAAGTAAAAATCATACGTACAAAATCTAACAAGTAAGAACGATAACCTGCTCGCTGATGTCTGTGTTGATTGACAGAATCATGGGACTGTCGATCGTGGCTGTTGTTGTTATGTTGATCAATATCGACATTGTCTCATCGGTCGACGTCAGAGTAATCGTATACTTGCTTCAATAAAACACATAAAGCTCAAAACATAACATCAGTAGAACCTCCCCCAGACTTAAACAACACTATCCCAGTGTTATATAATCTAAGATTGGTGGGAATAAATCATGAGCACTCAAAAATAACAAGGAAAAACGGTATACCTGCTTTGGATATGAGAGTCGACCAACACAGTTAACTGGCAATCGATACTCTTGATGCTCTATCGATCGATGCTACGTATCATCGTCGATTCTTGTGCAAACTGTCCTCCTCAGATCTTTTTTCTTTTACCTGATCTAAATAAAACACAATAATTGAGTAGCAATTGAAAAGAAAACCATTTTTTGCGGTGAACAGTGATTCCGCTACAGTAACCCTGCTACAATAATTCTGCTACAGTATCGCGCTACGTTATCGTTCGATGTCACTGCTACAGTGTCGATCGATGCTATAGTACAATTTTTACTGTTCACTTTTTTTTTCTCTACCTGAAATCATTAGAAAACAAAGAATCAGTAATAAATGAAAATAAAACCAAATTTAAAACAAACCTAACAGTGGGTTGCCTCCCACTCAGCGCTTATTTTCAGTCATTAGCTTGACTTCTGGAGATCTGATTTAGTACGGATGAGAATGAGAACTTGCTCCAAACCAAGTCTCAATTGCTACTCTCTGAAGCTTTATCATTCTTGTGTGAAAGCCTCCTCCATAGACTTCTCTCCTTTGTCTATCATCTCAGCAATAAGGAGTACTCTTAGTTTTGCAAAAGGCTTTGAGAAGAATCTGTTGTGCACTCTAGATTTCCTGACACCATCTGAGAAGTGAATAGTCAGTGATAACTGAGGATCTCTCTCTGTTCTTTTCCTCTTCTACCAATTCTTCCTCTTCTTTTCCCCAGACTTGTCTGAACACATGATGGTGCCTCCATCAAAAGGATTTTGACACCCTTCAAAATCGTTCTGTTCTGATACGCGATCGATCGATGGTGAAGTGATATTGTTGATCGATGTTGTCTGGTCGGTGTCGATCGATGTCGGTTTGTTGGTGTCGTTCGATACTGGTTCTGTTGGACCTTTGTCAAAGTCACTTCTATATCTCAATCCACTCTGAGAAACTGATGCATGCTGATGGTTATTCAATACCCAAATGTAGGGACCTCGTTGCACACTTCTATTTGGTGGAATAGGAGATTCATCTATAAAAATAAAGCATGGAACCACAAACATTACTGGATCATGTATCCTGTGCACTCTTTTGTGAATCCCAACAGCTTCACAGAGTCTCTGATGTTTAGGGACAGAAATGTGTGAAGTCTCAGACTTGTGCACTCTCTCCTCAATCAGTTCCATCTTAACTGTGTATCCTGGAAGCTCATCCAACCATGGGCGTCGATCGATTGTTGCTGGTAGGTATCGACCGATATCGGTTGCGTCTGGTCGATCAATGCAATCAGGAGGTTTGCGATCGATGATGTGGGGTGGGTGTCGATCGTCATCAAGCCTCTGCTTAAGCCATTCTTCCAACTCCAAAAAGTCTTCTAGGGTGACTTTGTCTACATCGGAGGTAAGATCATAGCTTGATTCATCTGTGCTTTCTTGTGTCGAGTCTGCAATGTCATGATGACAACTCGAACTTTCAGAAACAGGTGTCAATCGGTAACAGGGGTTTCTGTCGATCGACATTGGGATGGTACTGTCAATCTATGCTGAGGACACGCTGTCGATCGATGTTAAAGTCATACTATCGATCGATATTGAAGACTGAATGTCGATTGATGCTAATGCTGGTCGTGCAGGCTCGCGATATGTATCAGGTGTAAGTGCTGGATCTTCAAACACATCTATGCAGGAAATAAACCTCTCACTTTTCTTCTTCTCCACAGGATCATAGAAAACTCTTTCATCAACATTAGTCAAGCACATCCTATTCTTCTTAAGATCACAAACTGCTCCCACTGTAGCCATGAAGGCTCTTCCAAAAAGAAGTGGAGATGTCTTGCTTGATTTGATATCCACAGCATGAAAGTCCACAGGGATAGTGCAATCTCTTATTTCCACCTTAACGTTCCTGATCAAGCCTGCTGAGTTTGCCTTGGAGTTATTCACGAATGTAAAACTATCCTGAGAAGGCTCCATCTTCAATCCTAATAGATCAGCAGTGTCTATAGACAAGACACTAACTGCAGATCCAGTATCGCAGAAGGCGTTTGGCAAGTCATGATCATGTATACAGCAAGGAATCAGGAACTTTCCAGGATCTTGTTCCTTCTTCAGAGTTTTCTTACGTGTACGTCTGACCTTGTTAAAGAGCATCTCAATGTCCTTATCTGCCTCTCTGCTCTATCTGAAGAAATTACCAAGTCTGTGCTTATAATATGCATCCTCGAAAGACATATCCTTGGGAGCCCTCTTCACCCTCTTGTGAAATCCATCAAGTTCCACTTTGTTTACTTCTCTCCTGAGGTGTTTGGGAATAAAAGGTTTCCTAGCTTTCTTCTTCTTCCCAATTGGAATATCTTCTCTCGTTGCTTGCTGTTCCATGACAGGTTCGTATCCGTCCATTTGGTGTCGATCGATACCAGGATGATGTCGTTGAACGACACTCTCAACGTTAGAGGTTTGAGCTAGAACCAATTGCTCCTGCTCTGGTGCATCTGCAGATTGCTGACTTATCTTCTCTGTTGTCTTTAAGCAAATTAATGTTTGAGATGGATTTCTAGTGTCATTCAAGCGGTGTGCATCAATATCTGGCAAACGTACTTGGCATGGCTTGGGCGAATGTCGATCTTTACTCAGCTGTTCTTGTCGATCGATGTTCGCATGTTGATGTCGATCGATTCTCCCTTGTTGCTGTCGATCGACGGCATTCGATTTAACTCGAGCTAGGGTGGGAGGATGTGTGTGTTGACCGGCGAAGTCGGAGTGGCTCTGAATTCAAACAGTCTTGTGCGATCCCAAAAGTGGTGTCGATCGATGCTTGTCTGATGGTGTTAGTCGACTCTCAAGTGATGAGGTCGATCGATGCTCAGCTGTTGTTGTCGGTCGACACCAGTACAAGCTGCCTACGACATAGAACTTTTGACTAGAAAAGCATCTTCGTCCAGCTTCTCCTGGGTGAACAGTGTTGCGATGAACAGTGTTTTGCCTACGAACAGTGTTTTTGGACACGGGATGAACAGTAACTGGGTGAACAGTGTTGCGATGAACAGTAACTGGGAGAATAGTGTTGCGATGAACCGTAACTGCGTGAACAGTATCGATCGACGCGGGATGAACAGTGTCGATCGACGTCGGGTGAACAGTGTCAATCGACATCGGATGAACAGTACCCGGATGAATAGTACTGATGAACAGTACCCGGTTGAACAGTACTTCTCCTTTGAAAAGGAGTTTTTTGCTTTTTCACAGCTTCTGTAGTCTGATAAGCTTGGGTGTAAAGCATATTGACATGGGTAACTAAGGTTTCCAATCTTCCAATCACCTCTTTGCAGAGAGAATCCAAACTCAGATTCATGCGTTGAGTCGTCTTCTGCTGATCTTTTAAGTACTCCTCTATCATAAATCCCATCTCATCTATATGGCATTGATCCTCATCCAGGTATATAGCATGCTCCACCAATGAGACTTCATGTATAGAACCAATCTAAGACTCAACGATCTTGTTGTCATCCTTCACAGCTAATTTTATCCTGTGCATATCCAGATTTTTGGCATCGTTGCTAGACACCAAGTTCTCAATCAGTCTCTTAGCTTCCTCCGGGGTCTTTGTCTCAAAGTTTTCTTCGCTTGCAGTATCCAACATCACACGATATCGTACATCAATACCCTTGCAGAATCTTTTCAGCAGCTGAGTCTCCGTAAAACCATGTTGTGGACAGTCTCTTTGGTATCTCTTAAACCTCTCCCAAGAGCTTCTGAAAGCTTCTGTAGGTCCATGTGAGAATGTCCAAATTTTATCTCTTATTTCTTCAGCCTTTTAACCATCGAAAAATTCAGTCAAAAATGCAGTCTTGACTTCATTACATGTAGTGAAAGATCCTGGTGGTAGGAGTTTCAACCAACAAATAGCATTCCCAGAGAGAGAATATTTGAACAGCTTACGGATGATGTAGTCTCTGGTTGCTTCATCTTCCTGGATGGCAGCACAAAATCTTCTAGTGTCTCAATATGGTCCATCGGATTTTCATGAGGAAGATCACAATAGGGGTGCTGACCCGCATGAGAGAAGTAGGTGGGTCGGATTTCCAATCGCTTGATTTCTGGAGGTTGAATCGCACGCCAACTGGTATAGAACTGACTAGGCTTGATCAATTATGTCATTGTGCTTTGTCGAAGAACATTAGCAACCTCAATAGCAGCAGATGGATCAAGGATTGCAGCCCCCTGTCCATCTATCTTCCAACCTGTTGTATTACACAGATGACCTTCAGGGTCATGCAGGTCTCCATTCTCGTCTTGCATGAGAATCAAAGGCGCAACCATGTCGCGCATCTCAGTATCGATCGATGCGCGATGTGCGGTATCGGTCGATCTCGGGTGGACGATGTCCGTCGACGGGTACTGAAAAGTATCGGTCGGTGTGGATGGGCGAGTGTCGATCGATGGTTGCTGAAACTCGGTAGATGGTTGTTGATCAGAATTGGTCGATGCACTAGTTGTGGCGTCGATCGATATAGCACGTTTCTCTCTGCGGATCAAGCGTTCCACACGTGCTGGGTCTGATCAGAAAAGCAATTCCTCCTTGCTGCTTGTGGTACTGATTGGCATGTACCTGAAAAACAAGAAAAAAATTTCGTAAGTAACTTTAAACAGTAAATAAAACCTAGACTAAACCTATTAATCAAGTCTAATGGCGATCAAAGTTCCCCGGCAACGGCGCCAAATTTGATATCACTCAAATTACCATAAGGAATGATTTATACTCTCTCAAATAAGAGGTCGAGTTGTAGCACTTAGGGATCGAATCCACAGGGAGCTAAGGCACACACTAGATCTGGCAGTTATATGATTTAGCTAGGCTAATAGATTATAAGACTGTAAATAAAGCAGTAAACAAGATGAACAAGACAATTGTTCAGCTTGGCAGAGAGTTGTTAACAGTAAGGAGAAATAGCTAGATCTAGGGATTTATCAATTAAGAGATTCAAAACTACAATTCAAGGATGCTAAAGGTTTATAGATTCAATTATAGAACTCGATTTTAATAAACAAGTAATCCAGCTTTCACATGCAATTACTAATCAGATGCCTAAGTCTTTGTCCCCATACCTTGAAACAAGGTGAGCATCGATCGATGCTATGGCCTGAGCGTCGATCGATGCTATGGCCTGAGCGTCGATCGATACTACCTCAGAAAAGCATTAACGACCTAATCGATTATGTTCAACTAGATTCCTAGACCAACTATCGTATGCGCCTAGGTATCTAATCCAGCAGAGCTCGGGTTCCATTAGATGATGGTACTTTCGTGCCTCTCAATTGTCCTATGATTCTAGGTTCAAGCAATTAGTCATACTGTCGTGCTTTTCTAACTACTCCAGATCCTAGTATTACAAATCACCCTGGTGTAGAGATCTATAGATAACCCAGCAATCCTAATTGATTATCAGTTTGAAATTAAACTCATGAAATCCCTACTCAGACATGGAAGCAATAATAGAAGTCATAGTCTGAATAATAATAGAATAGAAATCAGTGATAAAACCAATGGAGTTCGAATCAATCTCTGAAGGAGAATTGATCTTTTCTCCAAACACTAAGAGAAAACAATAGGATAGAATAATAGAAAGTATAGAAAGCGTAGCCGTCAACAATGGCTTAGAAAATACATAAATAGGGTTTATAGTCGTCCAGGGGCATATTGGTAATTTGTGGTAACTTCTGGGCTTCAGTCGGTCATAAATTAGGCTCGTCCCAAATTCTGGGATCCATGTCGATCGATACCAAGTATGTTGCGTCGATCGACATCGATTCATCTTCTCGACAACTTCTTCTCGCGAGGCTGACTGAAAACTCTTCAGTAAAACGGGCATAACTTCTGCTACAGGATGTTGATTGATCCCAAAACGGTGGCATTGGAAAGCTAACTCAAAGAACTATCTTGGGTCAAAAGATAGTCTCAATTTTATTATGGGAAGGTCTTCATCCATAGCTAAACATCTGACGCGTCTGTGCAGTCCTACACTCAAAATGCTCCAAAAGACACCAAAATCACCACTTTCCTCCGAAACGTCCCTGAACCTGTAAATACTCTAAATAGACTCCAAAATACATATAATATATTCTAAAACACTTATATACCATGGGTAAAATCAGATCAAATTCATGGTATATCACTCCCATTTCCACAAAGAGTCCTCATCAAAGCTCAGAAGAAGGTGATTTCTAAGTTCAGAAAAGACCTGAGTGATATAGGAGTCAGACTTCCAGAGATAACAAACTTGCATGCTGCTCATGTCCAGATGATGCTCATCAAGGACATTCTAGACCACCAAGCTGAAGTAGCAGAGCTCCTCAACATCTCAACTTTGAAGCTTTATCCACCAGTCACTCCAAAGTCCCTCCCTAAGCTAGAGCCCCAAGGGAAATTCACCTTGTCTTGCTCCCTTGGTAAACTCACTATGGATGATGCTCTTGTTGATTCTGGAGCAAGTGGGAATGTGATCTCATTGGAGATGGTGAAGAGTATTGGGATTGAGCACATGGAGCCAGATACTTCCTCTCTCACATTTGGGGATTCCTTTTCTACAACCCCAATTGGTCTCATCAAGGACTTCACTTTGAAGATTGGAGCATGCAACATTCCTATACCTCACTGTCCTGGAGATGGCAACTGAGAAGAGAGTTCCATTGATCCTTGACACTCCATTTCTCACAACAGTTGGAGCTTGCATTGATTTTCCAAACAAGAAGGTCACACTCGTCAATGTGAACAAGGCTGTCTCTTACCCAATTCAGTTTCCAATGGATGTTGAGTATTGTGGAACAATAACTTGTGTAGAGTCAACCATTGCGAAGAACAAGGCTGAAGTGGTTGTTTGTGTGAAAGAAGGTCTTGCTGGAAAGCCTTCTCTAGAGCTCTGTGATGAGCACTTGGAAAGTGCTAAAAATTAGGGGGTGAGTGAAGACTCAAAGACCACTCATGGTAAGAAGAAAATGCTGAAAGAACCTCACCCTCCACCTCTTGGTCTGCTCCCACACACTCTCACTCTCCATCCAATGAAGCTTAAGGATGGTGCTATAGAGTATAAGATCAAGTGCAAGGGAAGGTCCAAGCCATTCTTAAGTGCAAGGGCCATCATCAGTCCTCAGCTCCAAGATGACCCCATCAAGCTCCAAGAGCTCCTATCTCAGGTCCTTACCATCACTCTTGAAGGTGGGAAGGATTCTCCTTCCCACTAGTCCAAGAGAAAAGGTACTCAAGCTAGTGACTTAAAACAAGCTCACTTAGGAGGAAGTCCCATGGTTATCCTTGTACATAATCTTGCTATTTCTTTCTTTAAGTTTTTAATAAGTGTGGTCGAAGTTTCCAGGTTAAGCCTAGCACCAGAGGAGAGAAGAAAGGTGGTGAAGCACATGAGCCTTATGTTATACACCTTGTAGCAGCCTCCTCTAGTCGCCATGAATCAGGCCAGCTCCCAGCACAAACCCTATGACGCCATTACCACACCCCAATCTCCACTCGAGGTATCACTCCAACTCTTCTTTGTACATACCATTGCTATTATCATGTTTTCGGTATCTCCTTCTCTCTTACTCACACAGAGACTGTGTGATTTAAGTTTGGGGAGGTACCAGGTATTAGATTATGTTTGCTTTCTTGGTTATGAGTCTCATGCATTGTATTGTTCATAGAAAAACAAAAAAATTGTAAATTTTGAAAAATGCAAAAAGACCTTGTAGTTGCATCACTTGCACTCTTAAGATTGAGTCTACTCACTTGCATATGGAGAAGTTGTTGATAATGCCTTGTAAAGAACACTTGTTTGCACTAAATTTGACACCCTAGTTAAACATATCAAGTAGCTTAAGCATCTCTTGAAAGGCTTGCATGCTTTGAGCCTTGAAAACTATTCTTGAAACATGCTTGCTTGCTTGATATTGACATTGTTCTTGAAACCAGCTCCATCCTGAACTTAGACATGAATGAACTTAATCTCTCTTGCGTATGGTCATTTGCATACTTGATCATGGATCTCATACACATTTGGGTTATCTTTTCCCCATTGTACCACTCTTTATTAACCCAAATGGCTTTTCCTTACCCTTGAACCCTAGCCATTCTTTGAAGCCTATATTGATTTGCATGAGTGAAGCCTCTTTTGATAGTTTGTCATGTGCAAAATCTTGAGTGTATTCGGAGCGACATGGATTTGTTCTCATCTCTTGCTAGCATAAGGTCATCATTTGAGGTAGCTTCTAGGATGGTGAGTGGGTCTATGTTCCTTAAAGGTTTATATCTTGGGTTTGGGAAGTGATAAAGTTGAGATTGATGAACAAAAGAGTGTCATGAGAAACAAAATCCCTAGGGTCCATAGAATAGAAAGAAAAAAATCTCTAGATTGTTTATTGATGACTTCCCCCTCATATTAAAAAAAAAGAAGGGAAAAGAAAAGAAAAGAAAAATAAAAAGAAAAAGAAAGATTCAATAAGATAGTGGAGAAGTGGAAAGAAAAAGAGTTAGAGCTTAAAAATGTGAAAAGTGAATAAGAGGTCCCTAGTGGTTAATTCATAAGAAAAGAGAGTTTTTCATTGGGTGAGTGATGTGAGAGGGTGTTACTTTGGGTCATGGAATCAATAAAAGGGGTGTAGAAGTTGTAATCACTTAGGAATGGGGTAGAATGATGAGGATGGATCCATGTATGCATGAATTTCTCCTAGTCATAGATAAATTTTGCATAATGATCAAGCTCCTTGGTTCTTGAGTGATTGCCACCTTAAAATGATTGCATTGAACCCTCCTCTTCATACTTATTAGACCACTTGATCACCTAGCCAAATGATTGAGATCATATGCCATTTGTGAGAATTCACCTTGTGTGTGTGTGTTGTGAATCATTGTGAGAGCTGGTTAAGAGGACTTGTTGGTTGATAGGCATTGCATGTTGTGTAGAGGCATAAGAGATCTGGTTCTTGAAACTCTTGTCTTGGTTAAGAGTTTCAAGGCTCCTTAACCAAATGTTGTAGTATAAGAGATTGTCGAAACAATCCTAAGTGATCTTAATGCAAAGGAAATACAAATCCATGCTTAATCTAAGTGCAATCAAGATAGTGAAGATGATTATGAACTAAGAGAAAACAAAAACTGCAATAAAGGAGTGAACTTTCTTTTCAATAGAAGGCAAGGGGACTCATGGGACAAGGGAATTGACTTTGGGTGATTATGTTTCAATCTAAGATGGAAAACTTTCAATCAATCTATCATCCTTAAGCCTAGACACAATCCTAAGCAAGCCTATCCCTAGATGAATGCTCATTCACTAAAATATCTCAAGCATCTAATCCCTTAGGTTGAATAATATGAAAGCAATCAATAAGAACAAGTCTATTAGCTATCTTATACCCTTTAACAACTAATCCCTTATGTATAGGATGTTAAAAGCATTGGAGAGTCGGGTCAGGCATTTCATCAAACACCTTCCGGGCATGAAATGCCTATGGCTCTATTTTGAAGAGGCCAACTCCAAAATAGTAATACTAACACTCTACAAGCAAGGATTAAGAAGGATCTACCCTAGAACATCTTAGATCTACACCTAATCACCCTTAGTCTCCCAAGCCCATGAATCCTAGATAGATCTACTCACTAATAGATATGGATAACCTTAAAACCATGGATGATTCAAGGCTAAACATGATAGTGAGCAAGATAATCCAATAAACACGAGAGAATAAGATGAAAAAGAATTCAAGATTTAAACTTTCTTCAAGATCCAAATGTGTTTTAAGAGAAAAGAAGTTATATCTCACAAAGGAGATTGCAAGAGTATTTATATGAGGTTTGAAAGCCCTTAAAAACATAAAGATAAAATGTCTTAAAGGTCCTTGAGGTCATTAAGTCTTCAGCCAATCAGAATCAGGCAAAAGGAAGAAACTTGGAAACCACCCGGGTCAGGTGGTGTTGGTCCGACCCGCTTATATCCTGGCCGCGTACATCAGCCTCGTCCGTCCTGTCCAGCCATGCGGCCTCTTCTGGCCGGGTGCATCAGGCCGCATACTGTCCTTGGCTTCAAGCATCCATCAGGCCGTGCGGGTAGGAGTGGCCGGGTGTCTTGACCCGGGTGTCTTCCTCTTCTCTCCTTCGGCCATGAACCGTGTGGGTAGGAACGGCCGGGTGTCTCAAGCCGCGTACAAGACTCTGTCCAGCCATCAGCCCGTGCGGGTGGCTTCCCCCGGGTGCATCAGGCCGAGTATGTCCTGGCTGTGTCCAGCCGTGCGGGTCCTTCTCCCCGGGTAGTCTAGGCCGGGTGTCCTCCTTCATTCCAGCCGTCCTCATCTCGTCCAATCCCCCGGGTAGCAATACCATCCACCCAAGGTAAGGTCTTGATCATGTTTTGGCTTGTCCTGACCTTGGCCAAACTCCATTCTTCATCTTTTTGGACCACAAAGCTCCCAAAACACCTCCAGTTACTCCCTCTTACACTCCATCACCTGATATAGACTTATGAATGCAAAATGAGCCTAAAGATGCCTAATGCCTAACCTATATGATCAAAATGCATAAGAAATGAATGCTAAAAACATGTAAATATGCAAGATATCAACTCCCCCACACTAGCCCTTTACTTGTCCTCAAGTAAATCTTTTCAAAACACAAGGAGGAGAGATAGAAAGATGGGAGCAAAACCAAAAGAAACATTCATAGCACTCAACTTGACATCCTAAAGAAACATATGCAATGCCTCTTATTATGCTCTAGCTTCTCAAGGCCTATCAATACTCTTATGCCTCTATACAAGATGCAATGCCTATCAACCAACATGTTCTCTTAACCAACCCTCACATGTATTCACACCCACACACACAAGGTGAATTCTCACAAATGGGCACAAGATCTCAATCATTTGGCTGGGTGATCAAATAGTCTAATATGGATGAAAAGGAGGGTTTCAATGCATCAGTTCAAGGTGGCAATCACTCATAAATCAAGGATCTTGATCATTATGCAAAATTTATCTAAGACTAGGAGCAATTCATGCATACATGGATCCATCCTCATCATTCTACCCAATTCCTAACTCTTTTTGTTTTCCCTTCCCCACTATCTTATTGAATCTTTTTTTTTTCTTTTTTTTTATAGGGACAAGGTCTAAAACAATACACAAGAGCTTTCTTATCTTTCTTTTCTAGGTCCCTAGGGTTTTTCTTTCTCATGACACTCTTTTGTTCATTAGTCTCAACATTATCACATCCCAAACCCAAAATATAAACCTTTAAGGAACAAAGACCCACTCACCATCCTAGAAGCTAGCTGAAATGAGGATTCTATGCTAGCAAGAGATGAGAACAAATCCATGTTGCCCCCAATACTCTCAAGATTTTGCACATGACAAACAATCAAAAGAGGCCTCACTCATGCAAATCAATGTAGGCTTCAAAGAATGGATAGGGTCCAAGGGTATGGAAGTGCCATTTGGGTTAACAAAGAGTGGTAAAATGGGAAAAGATAACCCAAATGTGTATGAGATCCATGATCAAGCATGCAAATGCCCATATGCAAGAGAAATTAAGTTCATTCAAGTATAAGTTCACGTTGGAGCTGGTTTTAAGAACTATGCCAATATCAAGCAAGCAAACAAGTTTCAAGAAGAGTTTTCAAGGCTCAAAGCATGCAAGCCTTTCAAAAGATGCTTAAGCTACTTGATATGCTTAACTAGGGTGCCAAATTGAGTGCAAACAAGTGTTCTTTACAAGGCATTGCTCCATGTGAAAGTGAATGCAACCTATATGCTCTAGACTCAATCTTAAGGATAAAAGTGATGCAACTACATGATTCAAAAATTTCAAATTTTTTGGATTTTCTATGCAAATATGAATGTACAATGCAATGCATGAGATTCACAATCACAAAGCAAACATGATCAAATACCTGGTACCTTCCCCACACTTAAATCACACAGTCGCTGTGTGAGTAAGAGAGAAGGAGATACCCCAACAAGACAAAAGCAAATGTATATATGATACGTGCTCAAATTACCTTAGACCAACTTTACTCTCATCAAAAGAGGTCAAGCTGTAGTACTTAGGGATCGAATCCACAGGGAGCTAGGGAACACACTAGATCTTATTGTAACAAAGCTAGGTCAAAAATTTCAAAGCATTAAATAGCAAGTAAACTTAGAATTGGTGAGCAAGACAATTACGCAAGTGATTGATTTGGTGTTAAACAAATATGGTGAAGGTGTTAGACTAGGATTACTATTCAGGTTATCAGGATTGTAAAAATATGAATGCTTATATGAGATGCTTGCATGATATTAAAGAACCCAGCTATAACAATAACTTTAACTGTCGTCTTAGGTTATCTAATACTAGAACCGATGAAACTCCCATTGGCGAGACATAGGAAGGCGTCGATCGACCTGCTGCCGCACGTATCGATCGACAGTGCCTCGCGTCTAGTAAGCTTTAAGTATGATGGCTGATTAACAGTTCGCTTAAGGAGTTTGCCAAATCAGCTGTCGCTTGTTTCTAGCAAATTCCTAAGCTCAAAGAAGATAGATCCAAGGATAATATCCACTGTTATCATGTATAAGTTAGCTACTCCTATACAAGCATTAAGAGAAATCTTCTAAGATGAATATCACATGCTCAAGTATTCATATTTGGGGCTAATCCCTCAAAACCTATTTGAATCCTAGATCTAACAAAGGTGTTTACTCAGACATGGCCAAGCAAAACATCATAACAGTAAAATAAAACTGCATAGATAGAATAGATAGAAAAGGTGTTCAAGAAAGCTCTCAATTGTAACTCTCTCTCTCACAAAACAACAGAAAAGAAACTCTCAAAAGACTCTCTCTGAAAGAAACTCTCAAGAACCAAAAGACCTAGAACTATGAAACTTTAGAAAAGACTTTTTTGTAAACTTAAAACTCTCTTTTGCCAAAACACTTAGGCAAACATAAATACTTGAAATTAGGTTAAAACTCGTCAGAGGTATCTTGTTAATTGGATGAAGTCTTGGGGTTCAAGTTGGCTGTGACAAAACTGGACTTCTGTGTGTTGAATATCGATCGATTACACTGAAGGTGTATCGATCGACACGTCTCTCTCCGTGTCGACCTTAAGTGGTCGATATGGTCATCTCGGGATAAATCTCTAAAATGCTCCAAAATGCTCCAAAAACATCATCTTTTCTCCAATTTCTCCTGAACCTGTAAATATGCATTCTAGACTCCAAAATAGGTTAAATGTATCCTAAATATGACATATACCATGACTAAAATCAGGTCAAATTCATGGTATATCAATATACAAGAAGGGTTGGAGTGATACCACATAAGGAGACATGGCGTGGTGTTTTGGTGTCTGGGGCTAGGAGCTGGCGTGATTCATAGCAACTAGAGGAGGTTTCTACATGGCAATCATAAGGGTCAGGTGCTTCACCACCTTTCTTCTTTCCTCTAGTGCTAGGCTCAACCTGAAAACCTCGACCTCTTTTATTAGAAACTTTAAGAAAAATTGAGATTGTACAAGGATAACCATGGGACTTCCTCCCAAGTGAGATTGTTTTAAGTCACTAGCTTGACTACCTTGCCTCTTGGACTAGTGAGAAGGAGGATCCTTCCGACCTTTAAGAGTGATGGTGAGGACCTGAGAGAGAAGCTCTTGAAGCTTGATTGGGTCATCTTGGAGCTGAGGAGTGATGATGGCTCTAGCACTTGAGAATGGTGTGGACTTCCTCTTATGCTTGATCTTGGACTCAATGACACCATCCTTGAGCTTCTTTGGATGGAGAGTGAGAATGTGTGGGATCAGATCAAGAGGTGGAGGATGAGATTCTGTCACCATCTTCTTCTTGCCATGAGTGGCCTTTGAGGCTCCACTCATCCCCTCTCTTTTAGCACTTTCGTAGTGCGCAACACACAACTCCTTAGAAGACTCTCCAGAAAGGCCTTCTTCCTTAGAAACAACCACTTCATCTTAGGGATTCTCAACAGCTTGTTCACCACAAGTGATTGTCCCATAATAGCCAACATCCAATGGAGATTGGAGGGGATAGGAGACAGCCTTGTTCACATGCATGAGGGTGACCTTCTTGTTGGAAAAGTCAATGCAAGCTCCAACTGTTGTGAGGAAAGGAGTGCTAAGGATCAAAGGAACTCTCTTCTCAGTTGCCATCCTCAAAACAGTGAGGTCAATCAGTATGGTGCAGGATCCAATCTTGAAAGGAAAATCCTTGATGATACCAATTGGGGTTGTAGAAGAAGAGTCCCCGAAGGTGAGAGAAGAAGTATCTGGTTCCATGCTTTCAATCACAAGACTCTTCACCATATCCATGGAAATCACATTCACACTTGCACCACTATCAACCAGAGCATCATCCATAGTTATCTGACCAAGGGAGCACGACAAGGTGAACTTCCCTTGAGACTCAAGCTTAGGGAGGGACTTTGGAGGGATTGGTGGATCAATCTTCAGAATGTAGATGTCCAAAATCTCAGCCACTTCAGCTTGGTGGTCTAGAATGTCCTTGATGAGCATCATCTGGATATGAGCTTCACGCATACCCGAGATCTCTGGAAGCTTGACTCCAACATCACTAAGATCTTTCCTGAACTTTGAGATCACCTTCTTCTGAGCTTTGGTGAGAACTCTTTGGGGAAAAGGGAGCTTATCATAGGGTGATAGCTCAACCTCTGTGGCTTCTTTCTTCACCTCTTTCAACTTGTGGTCAGCACTCTTCTCAACTGGTGTCCCTTGGTTCATCCCTTTTCAGAATCCTTACTTCAACCTTCTTGGCAGCTTCCTTCACAACCTTAGCCTCAGCTGTGGCTACAACCAATCTCTGAACATGCTCAATCTGAGTCCCAAGAACTAGCCATTCAATCTCATCCATCTCTTTCTCATGATCACTTAGCTCAATCTCTGAAGAAGTATTAGAGATGATAACATTGCAAGATTCCTTGGGATTCTTCTCTGGTTTTCGTGGTAGTGTTTTCATTGGACTCTTGGAGGTTGAAGGCATAGATGCAAACTGAGTTTCCAAAGCCTTCAAGTGAGAGGCAAGTTGTAGGAGCTTGTTGTTGAGGTCAGTGTAGTTGCCATCAATCTTTGTGTGGATATACTTCATCTCATCTCCAATGTTCTTAGCATTTCTCTCTTGAGCTTCTAAGATTTGCTTGAACATGGACTCCATATTTGAACTTGGAGCTTGAGCTTCAGAAGAGCTTCCTTGAGTCTGAGGAGACTGGTTGCCTTGAGGGTAGTTCTGCTTGGCTTGGTAACCTCCTTACTGATTGTTGTAGTAAGGCCTTTGCTGATAGTTGTTTTGGTACTGAAAATTAAGTTATTTCCTATACCATGTGCCATTAGCATTGATGAAGCACAGCTGCTATTGACCTTCTAAACCATCAACCTCATTAATCCCACCAGGCTGCTCTTGTTTCTGGTTTGCAACGGAGTTAATCTGCTCTTGCTTAACCTTCTCTGCAAGAAGCATGTCCAACTTCTCTTGAAGAGATTTCAGCTCCTTCCTTGTGTGCTGATCATCTTCATCAGTGCCTCTGTTCCTTCTATCATGCTCCTCACTGTATACTGAATCACTCTTGGCCATGTTCTCCACCAGCTCTTCTGCATCCAGCTCAGTTCTGCCCAAGAAGAACTCATTGCTGGCTATGACTAATCTGCTCCTGAACTCTGGAAGAGCACCTCTGTAGAAGGTACTAAGCAAACTCTCCTTGGTGAAGCTGTGATGTGGGCAATGAGACCAATAGCCCTTGAACCTCTCCCATGCTTCACTAAAGCCCTCTAGGATCTTCTGCTGAAAGCTAGAGATCTCATTTCTGATCTTGGCTGTCCATGAGGTAGAGAAGAACTTCTCTAGGAATGCCCTCTTGCACTCATTCCAAGTTGTGATAGAGTCACTTGGAAGAGCCTTCTCCCATTGATGTGCTTTGTCTCCCAAAGAGAAAGGGAACAACTTAAGCTTGAATGCATCTTCAGAAACACCATTGGTCTTGGACAAGCTACAGTAGCTATCAAATGTGTCCATGTGATCAAGTGGGTCCTCCACAGCAAGACCATGAAACTTGTTGCTCTCAACCAAATGAAACATCCCTGATTTGATCTCAAAGTTGTTGTTCTCCACAGCTGGTGCTCTGATTCCCAACCTATGACCATGAATGTGAGGTTGATCATAGGCTCCAATGGCTCTAGCTTGGCGCTGTGGATGTTGTGGTTGGCGATGTGGTCTTATGTTGTCAGCTCTTGGACCATTGCCCCTTAGGGCATCACCATCTTGAGGCTGATGCTCCATAGCAAACCCCAATCTTTGCAAGTGAGCCTGTTGCTCTTCCTCCCTTCTCTTTCTTGCTATCTCCCTCTCAAGTGCAGCAATCTCTTCAACAGTGGGAACCAAGTTTGATGCACCTCTGCTTCTTGTGATCATACACCTGAAATGCAAAGGGAGAAGAAGAAGAAGGAGAATCAGTAACAAAATAAAAGAAAAATGACTTAGTCTCAAGCAAGTGACTAAATCCCAATGTCAAAATCAACTTAGAACTTGGCAACGGCGCCAATTTGATGTTTTGAGTTTCAAGGCTCCTAATCCAAATGTTTTAGTATAAGAGATTGTCGAACGAATCCTAAGTGATCTTAATGCAAAGGAAATGCAAATCCATGCTTAATCTAAGTGCAATCAAAATAGTGAAGATGATTATGAACTAAGAAAAAACTAAAAATGCAATAAAGGAGTGAACTTTTTTTTCAATATGAGGCAAGGGGACTCATGGGACAAGGAAATTTACTTTGGGTGCTTAGGTTTAAATCTAAGATGACAAACTTTCAATCAATCTATCATCCTTAAGCCTAGACACAATCCTAAGCAAGCTCTATCCCTACATGAATGCTCATTCACTAACAATCAGTCTATCATCCTTAAGCCTAGACACAATCCTATGCAATGTGAACAAGGCAGTTGTTCGATTAATTGAGGTTGTAAACAATAATAAGAAATAGCTAGACCTAGGGATTTATCAATCAAGAGATTCAAAACTACAATTCAAGGATGCTAAGGATTTATAGATTCAATCTAGAACTCGATTATTATAAGCAAGTAATCATCTCTCTCAAGCAATTACTAATCATATGTCTAAGTCTCTGTTCCAGCTCTCGCATGCGAACAAGAAGTGAGTGTCGATCGATGCTATGGCCTGAGCATCGATCGATACTTCCTCAGACAAGCATTAACGACCTAATCGATTATGTTCAACTAGATTCTTAGACAAAATTCTCATATGCCCCTAAGTATCTAATCCAGCAGGATTCGATTCCGCAATGACTGCACTTTGGTGCATCTCAATTGTCCTATGATTCTAGGTTCAAACAATCAGTCACACTCTCATATGAATAAAACTATTCCAGATCCTAGTATTACAAATCACCCTGGTGTAGAAGTTCTATAGATAACCTAGCAATCCTAATTGATTATCAGTTTGACATTAAACTCATGAAATCCCTAAGCCTAACAAGATGAATTACAATAGAAATCAAAGATAAAACCAATGGAGTTCCAATCAATCTCTGAAGGAGAATTGATCTTCTCTCCAACCCTAAAACAAGAAGAAAGAATAATAGAAAGCTTAGCCGTCAACAATGGCTTAGAAATAACATAAATAGGGTTTCTGGTGGTCTAGGGCATCTTGGTAATTTGTGGTTACTTATGGGCTTCAATCGGTCATAAAATATATTCAGCCCACATTCTGGGATCCATGTCGATCGATGTGAAGGCTTTACCATCGATCGATATACATTCCTCTTCTCGACAGCCTTCTCTCGCGAGGCAGACTGACCACTCTTCAGTAAAACGGGCGTAACTTCTGATCTAACCGTTGAATTGACCTCAGACAGGTGGCACTGGAAAGCTAATTCAAAGATCTACCTTGTGTCAAAATATGGGATCAATCGCACCTTGGGAAGGTCTCCATCCATATCTAAACATCTGACGCGTCTGCGCAGCTCTGCACTCAAAAGACTCCAAAAGACACCAAAATTACCATATTTCTCCAGAACGTACCTGAACCTGTAAATACTCTAAATAGACTCTATATTGTAGTAAATGTATATAAAAACACCTATAGATCATGGCTAAAAATGGGTAAAATCCATGGTCGATCACTATTTTTCACTAAGTTAATTAAAACCAGCTCTTGCAAGCGCCTAACAACCTCGCCTAGCAGGATTCAGTTCATGTAATTAACCAGCTCTCGCATGCGCCTAATTATCCTATGATCAAGTTTCTAGTTAATTACTCTAGAAACAAGCAGTAAGAACAATCATTTTGAAGGATACAATAAATCATCCCTACAATCTATATTTCAGAAGTTCATCAAAACCCTTGAAAACCCTACACCTAACAAGGGATCTACTCAGACATGACATATGAAACAGAAATCAAAGAATGAATAGATACACTAGAAATCAATAGCAAAACCAAAGCAGTTCCAAGAGAATTGTGAAGGAGTTCCTATCTTCTCTCCTAACATAAAAGAAAACTTTTTTAAAAAAGCTTAAAAGGATAAAAGCATAGCTTCCACAATGGCTTAGAAAACATATTTAGGGTTTAGACACGTTATGGGGTCTTTTGTAAATATGAGAAACTTTGGGGTTAAGTTGTAATTCTTGAAACTTCATTAAATTACGTCGATTAACAGATTTGGAGGAGTGTCGATCGACACCAAGGTGGTATCAGTCGACACTAGTTCATTCTCAACTGCTTCCTCTTCACGAGTCAAACAGACCACTCTACAGTAAAACAAGCATAACTTTTGATCTAGGATCCTGATTGTGCTTGGTGGCATTGAAAAGCTAACTCAGAACTATATCTTGTGTCATAATATGAGATCAATCAAAACGTCGGAATTCCTCCATCAATAGTTCAACTTTCGACGCGTCTGCATAGTTTTGCACCTCAAATTGCTCCAGAATCTCCAAACTAGCCTAAAAAGTACATGAACGTGAAAAACAGACTCCAACCACATATAATATACTCTAAATAGGATTTATACCATAATCTAAAAGTGGTAAAAACCATGGTATATCAACTCCCGTAGACTTATCGATTCCTTACCCTCAAGAAAAACATAACAATAGTCTTGTGAAAGAGGTTTGAAATCACAGAGATCTACATATCTTTTAAACTACTACCATCACCTCTACAATATTACAAGCCACATCGAATATGTGCCAAATTTAGAGGCACTTCCATGTAATTATCCTTAGCTTAGCAACCTAACCATGACATACAACTGTACTGACCTCATTTCTGCAATAAAACTATAGGCTTTATCTTGGGAGTATCGATCACTTAACACATGGATTCTTACCCCAGCAAGTATCTGGACACATAAGTAGTCTTCTCTGATCCCTTCTCTCTCTCTCTCTCTCTCTCTCTCTCTCTCTCTCTCTCTCTCTCTCTCTCTCTCTCTCTCTCTCTCTCTCTCTCTCTCTCTCTCTCTCTCTCTCTCTCTCTCTCTCTCTCTCTGAATCTTTTCTCTCTTCTTTTTTATTCTTTTTCAGATCTGCAAACTGTAGCCGAATAAGAAAATTTTCTACCCCTCACTCCCAGCTTTATGTGATCATTCCATTGAAGTAGAATAATGAGGTTGCTGGAAACTTTCCTATCAGTCTACATCTCAGGAACTCATCTCAGTCAATTATTTTCTTCTTTTTCAAGATTCCAAAGAAAGGAGAGAGGGGAACCAGACACACACAGACTTTTACCTTCCAGACCTGCAGGAGAAAATATGATCCAATGTATACCAAGCTCCAAAATAAGCGATTGATGTTGAGTAAGATTGGATGTCAGCTTTGTTTCCTTCAGACATTCTAAGAAAGCATGGATGTTACTGGCAGGTAGATCTACTTTAGTGTTTCCAATCAGTTACTTTCAAGTCAATAAATTCAAAAAAATGGAACTAGAGAGTGGTTGGACAATTAATTCCAAGAAAAAGTTCATCATCCCCAACTGACTCTGTTTTGACTAAATAAAACATCTTAACAGGCACTCAAAACAAAACACAATGTGAGTAACCTCCTCCCTCAGACTTCAGAAACACTGTCTCCCATGTTTCACAGTCTGAGATTGGTGAAAGAAATAAATGAACACTGTAAAAATGTAACAAGGTTTCTCGTATACATGCTTCCTGCAATGAGCGTTGAGCGACGAAGTTAAGTGCCGATCGATGCTTAGTAGCGTGGCATCAACCGATGCTTGGCATCAATCGACGCTGGCCAGCCTTCAATCGATGCTGGTTCTCACCTCATGAAACCTTGGATCTTCTTTGTTTTTTCCTGATGAACAGTATCGCTCGGCACTGATACATTTTCATCACCGTTCATCAATTTTTTTTAACCTGAAATAAATAAAAAATCAAAATCAGTATAAATTCATCAGGAAGTTCCTTCGAGGACTTAGTCCAGACATAAGGAGCCGTCTTGAAGCTGTTGAGTTTGGTAGACTTTCTGACTTGGTGGAGCGAGCAGTGAATGTAGAAGAAGCTATCATCGCGGAGCGGGCATCGTCGAGTCATTCCGCAGAAATACGACGCCAGGCTACTCAGAGTCAGCGACCGTCTCCGTCCATGATGCATCGAGGTCATAGAGGCTGAGTAGTTTGTGGAGGACGTTCGGGAGGACATCGTCAGAGAACTCAGACTTGCTTTGGTTGTGGCCAGAGAGGCCATATGGCTAGAGATTGTCCTAATGGAGGACAATACAGGCCGGCGGTACCACCCAGTGTTACTTGCTTCACGTGTGGAGAGCGAGGACATTACGCAAAATCTAGTCCTCGTACCCATCCTACATCTTCAGATGCACCATGAGCTCCACAGGCTGGATCATCTCGTTCCCCTTTACCCTTTCCCATACCACCAGCGAAGCGTCAGGCCATTTCTGGTAGGGCCTATGCCTTAGACTTACCTAGACCAGCGGGACCACCGAAGCGTCCTATCACAGGTTTTTTTTTCTTATCCTATTGAGTGTTGTGTGATATCTTTAAAAAGAAATTGATTGGTGCATTAGTAGATTAAAAAAATGCTATGTGAATGGTTAAATTGTTAATTTAACATAAAGTCAATTACATTTAGGTACTTTGGCTGTGGGTGGAATTTCAGCCCATATCTTGTTCGATTCGGGAGCAACACATAGTTTTGTAGCTCCCGAAGTAGCGTCTAGAATTAAGGGAGAATTCACTAAGGTGAATTTAAATAATCCTGTTTTAACTCCCGGTTATCAAGTTCTTGAAACCGAAGGCTGCATCTTAGAAGTTCCGATCACTATCCAAGGTATGATTTTTCCAGCCCATTTGTTAATACTTCCCTTAGAGCGGTACGAGGTCATCCTAGGAACGGATTGGCTGCCTAGTTACCGAGCTCATCTCGATTGTGGTCGAGGGAGGATTTTCTTTGAAAGAGATACCCAACCCTCTTTAGCTTACCATGGCATTGTACCGAGTGTTGGAGTGTCGCTAGTTTCCGCCTTGAGAGTAGAGAACCTTCTAGAGCGAAGTGAAGAAGTGTATCTAGTTACCTTAGTTGCTGGGAAAATAGAAGATGAGAAAGAACAGAACTTAGAAGACATCCCGGTAGTCCGAGAATACGAAGACGTGTTTAAGGCATTAGAGGTATTACCACCATCCAGAAATAACCCTTTTAGTATAACTTTAGAACCCGGATCAGCTGCAATAGCAAAGGCACCGTACCGAATGGCTCCAGCTGAACTCGCTGAGTTGAAGCAACAGTTAGCTGATTTGCTAGAGAAAGGTTTCATTCGTCCTAGTTCATCACCGTGGGGTGATGAAAGGACTTTTCTAAGGTCCTAATCAAATGATGTAGTATAAAAGATTGTCGAACCAATCCTAGGTGATTTCAAAGCAAAGGGAATGCAAGTCTATGCTTAATCTAAGTGCAATCAATAGAGTGGAGTGAAATGAACTAAAACTAAACTAAAATGCAATAAAGTAATGATCTCTCTTTCAATATGAAGCAATAGGACTCATGGGGCAAGGGAATTGACCTTGGGTGATCAAGCTTCAATCTAAAGGTGGCAGCAACATTCAATCTATCAACCTTATGCCTAGACAACAAAACTAAGCAAGCTCTATCTCTAGATGAATGCTCTTTTGCAATGATCACCCAAGTACACCAAATCTCTTTGGCTGTAATGATCAAAGCAAGCATAAAGAATGAGTCTAATAGCAATCCTAGCTTCTTTGACAACTAATCTTTTAGGCAAAGCAAGCTAAAAGCATAGATGAGTTGGTTCAGGCATTTCATAGAACACCTTTCGGGTATGAAATGCCTATGGCTCTATGTTTGAGAGGCCAACCCAAATATAGTATTAAGAACACCAAATCAATGCAAGGAAAGGATAGATCTAACACTAAGCACCTTAGATCTACACTTAATCACCCTAAATCTCCCAAGCCCATGAACCCTAAAATGATCTACTCTCTAATAGACATGATTTCCCTTAAAACCATGAGGAATTCAAGGTTAACCATGATTAGAGAGCAACAGATGCTCAAGAATACAAGAATAAAAGAAGAAAAAGGATCCAAGATCCAAACTTTATTCAGGATCCAAATGTGTTTTTGAGAGAAAAAGAGACAAGTCCCAAATTGGGAGATATAGGAGTATATATACAAGGCTTGAAAGCCCTAGAAACATAAACCAAATTACTAAAAAGTCCTTGAGCCAAATGGGCTTCAACCAATGGGAAAAGGAAAAGAAATTCGGTCCAGGTTGAACCAGCATGGTCCAACCCGGTCTGGCCAACCCGGTCCAAGCTTGTCTTGGTCTTGTCCGGGTTCAGTACCCCGGTTCCTCCTTCCCGGCCGTCCGGACGTGCCTTGATCCATCTCTGCCGACCGGGTGTCCCTTCCCGGACTGATCTACCCGGTCTGGTCTCCTCCAGTACCACTCAAACGACCGGATACCTCTCCCAGGCTCAGTCATCCCGGACCACTTCCATCCAGCTGCTATTTTCCCGGCCAGCTGCTTGAACCCGGCCGTCTCTACCCGGCCAGCCTGACATGCTTCAAGTGAATTGATCATAACTCCTCCAATACAGGTCCAAATGACTTGAAACCACTTTCATTGGAAAGCTAACTCAATTTTCTGTGTCTCCACAAAAGCTTAGCAGCAGGAGACATCTCTAAGGCCTCTATCTATGCTCATCTTTTTCTTGACCAGATCATGGATTTGACTTCTCTTTTCATGGCCAAACTTGATTCTTCATCTCTTTTGAGGCCATAAGGCTTCCAAACACCTCAGATCACACCAAAGCATACTCCAACACCTGATAAGGATAAATGAATGCAAAATGGACCTAGACATGCCTAATGCCTAACTTATATGATCAAAATACATAAGATATGGATGCTTAAAACATGTATATATGCAAGACATCAACTCCCTCACTCTAGACCTTTACTTGTCCTCAAGTAATCTTTTCAAAACACAAGGAGGAGAGACATAAAGATGGGAGCAAAGCCAAAAGAAACACTCATAGCTCTCAACTTGACATCCTAAAGAAAATAGCAAATAGCATGAGCAAAACTCTCTTATTATGCTCTAGCTTCACAAGGCCTATCAATTACTCTTATGCCTCTACACAAGATGCAATGCTTATAAACCAACAAGTTCTCTTAACCAGCCCTCACATTGATTCACACACACACACACAAGGTGAAGTCTCACAAATGGGCACATGATTTGATCATTTGGCTAGGTGATCAAATGGTCTAATATGGATGATAATGAGGTTTCAATGCATCATTTCAAGGTGGCAATCACTCAAAATCAAGGAGCTTGATCATTATGCAAAATTTATCTAAGACTAGGAGCAATTTATCCATACATGGATCCATCCTCATCAGTCTACCCAATTCCTAAATGATTACAAGATCTACACCCCTTTTCTTCATCTCATACCCCAAAAATTGAAAACATTCTCACATCACTCACCCCATGAACAACTTTCTTTTCTTTGAAATCCAACCACTAAGGACCTCTAGTCACTTTCCTAAGCTCTAACTCTTTAAGTTTTTCCTTCCCCACTATCTTATTGAATCTTTTTTTTTTCTTTTTCTTTTTCTTTTCTTTTTCTTATTCCTTTTTTTTTGCAAAGATGGGGGAAGGTCAAAAACATCAATTAAGAGCTTTTTATCTTTTTATTTTAGGTCTCTAGGGTTCTTCTTTCTTATGATACTCATTTGTTCATCAATCTCAACATTGTTACATTCCAAACCCAAGAATTAGACCATTAAGGAACAAAACCCCACTCACCATCCTAGAAGCTACCTCAAATGATGACCCTATGCTAGCAAGAGATGAGAACAAATCCATGTTGCCCCTAATACTCTCAAGATTTTGCACATGACAAACTATAAGAAAAGGCCTCACTCATGCAAATCAATGTAGGCTTCAAAGAACGGATAGGGTTCAAGCCTTCAAGGGTATGGAAGTGCCATTTGGGTTAACAAAGAGTGGTACAATGGGAAAAGATAACCCAAATGTGTATGAGATCCATGATCAAGTATGCAAATGCCCATATGCAAGAGAAATTAAGTTCATTCAAGTCTAAGTTCAGGATGGAGCTGGTTTCAAGAACAATGCCAATATCAAGCAAGCAAGCAAGATTCAAGAAGAGTTTTCAAGGCTCAAAGAATGCAAGCCTTTCAAAAGATGCTTAAGCTACTTGATATGTTTAACTAGGGTGCCAAATTCAGTGCAAACAAGTGTTCTTTACAAGACAATGCTCCATATGCAAATGAATGCAACCTATATGCTCTAGACTCAATCTTAAGGATGCAAGTGATGCAATCTACATCTTTTTACTCACTCATCTTCACAAGAATTTCTTTTGAGAGAAGATTTCTTTTGATTCCTCCTCTCTCAAAATTTCAAAAGATGTTTAGAAGAGGGAAAAAATCTTCCAAGAAGAATCCTTCCCCTGGATGGAATCAGGATGAGGAGCTTCTTGTTCTGAAGTCCGAATTTTCGTTCCATCCACCGGATGCGGCTGAGCGCGAAGCGTACTGGAAAGCGTCCAGCAACCAAATCGATGCTCCTCCCGAGGAATGTTTTCCTGTTATGCGCACCCGAGATGTGGCGGGAGGCCTTCCGAGCAAGACTACCAGCACTTTTCTTGCGAAAGCCCGGGAGTACTCTCGGGTTCCGGATGCGGTGGAATTCCGAATTCCCAGGCGTGGGGAGAGAGCTGATGATCCCCTGGAGGGTTATTTTCCATGCTACGAAGCTGTATTGGTGCGTCGTCGCCTCTGGTTTCCAATCCCTGAGATTATTGTCCACGTGCTGGATCGTTTCCAGGTCTCGTTTAGCCAGTTGAACCCTACCAGCTTCAAGATTATCATTGGCCTCGTAATTTTAAGTTACGAGCATGGTCTATCTCTAATTACTGATCTTTTCGAGGCGCTCGTACGGGTACTGTTCGTTCGGGAGTCGCGTTGCTGGCGAATAACCCAGGATGATGTCCGTGATCAGAGGACCTGTCTCCAACTTCAACCAATGGAAGGATTTTTTCTTTTTCGTCCGTCTCGATGCTGCGTCTGTCGAGGAGGAATTCATTCCGATGTTCCGAACGATCCCCAATCCTGCACCCTATATCAGTTTGGCACATCCGTGGCCTGCGGATATAATGGAGGTGAGGGATACCCTCAGGAGCGGTCATCATTGGTGGACCTTTTTTACTCGCAAGAGGGTTCGCAAGGCGATCAGACTGGCTCATCCTGAGTTTGGGACGGAAACGGATAGCGATTCCGAGTCCGTGGATCGTGTTCCAGAGCGTGTTTCGGCTAAGAAGTCGGAAGATTGGTTCTCCAAGGACAAAGGCGTTGACATCGGAAACCTTGACTATTCTGTCGACGATTTTGAAATTCCGGGATGGGACCCGAATCTTACTTTTGGCGATGGAAGCGGCTCGAGTGATATGCCACTTCCTGATTTTGATAACTTTTTCGACGGTCTTCCCGCAAACCCTGATCCTCCTCCGATCGTGGAAGAGCCGGAGAGGCCTGAGATAGTCGCGGAGAGTTCTCGCACGGTCAACGAGGTTAGTTCTTTTCCTCCTTAATTCTTCCACGAGTCATTCAAATGTATATTCATTTTTTTAAAGAATAACGAATTTTCTAATTCTCAGAGATGGCGAACAAGCTTGGTTCAGCATTAGTGGAGAGCCTTAGAGAAACGAGGATTTGGCTTCAAGGCGAAAAGCATGCGGGATTCTTATGCTGTCCCGCACGGAGACCCTGGAGCGAGATTTGAAGGTAGCCGCCGATCGTGCCACCGAGATCCGTCGAGCGAGAAGACAAGCCAAAAGCGAGATCGTCGCCGAGATGAATAACCGTGCGACGCAGTTTAGAGATGAATACAAAAATCTCAGGGTGGCCGATGACTTAACGGGCGATTTTCGCGAGTGTCGCGGCTCGGTTAGTACTCTCTTGAGAATGCGGGAAGGCAACTACGTTTATGAAGATGAGCTGAAACTCTTGAAGGAAGGCATGAAGGATTGTGCTCATGCTGAGTCGCTTGTTCCTCCGATCGAAGAGAGGATTTGGGGACTTTGGGATCCAATCCCAGTTTCTCCCGATAAGGTGGAGGTCGCGACCGAGGCGGATGGAGGCGAGGACGAGGTGAGCTATCCAGCGGGCGAGGTTGGAACTTCGCCGTCGGACGATTTTGTCCTCTATTGATTTAATTTTGTGTTTATCGGGAAAATAATTCCCTTTTATCTTTCGTGTTTCTGCGGCTAAGTGTGGCCTTTTTATTTTAATCTGGCCGAGTGCGGCCATATGACTTTGTTCTGGCCAGTATTGCCTGTTTGTAATATTGGGACTGGCCGTTGGTGGCTTTGAATCCCAGCCGCGGGGCGGTTTATATATATAATGTGTTTGTTAATAGTTTTCGTTTGTTTGGGATAAATCCGAGTTGTCGTCTCGTACTTATCTCCAATGAGACGTTCGATCTGTTGTTTCCTTTTAAGGTCCGTCGCAAAGACTTGTGGTGATTGGAACGCTGAGATATGGAACGGAGAGACATGTTTTAAGATCTCGTATCATTTTTAGATATCATGTCTCTGAGATGTTAGAGACCAGTGTGCTGGGTTTAAGGCAAGACATAGGTTTACTCTCGATTTTTAAAGGATTATGCGGTGACAAGCCGGCTATGAGTTTTCCTGTTGTGATTTCAACCTGATTCATATCGATTTAAAGTCCGCGATAGGTTCTCGGCTTATTTGACTTGTATGATACGAATCGAGCATCTCTCCAGAGACAATTTTTAAGCCAACTGGAAATGCTAGACCAAAATTTCGGGATTTTTATTGCGCGCTTTTATCCTTGTGTCGGATGTTAGAGAATCATTCTTTAAGGAACGATTGAGTTGTGTTTGTTTAAGATGGCCAATGTGCTCGTCGTGGCCAATCGACGACCGGGGTATAAGTTTTGATGTTTTGTTATCGCGTTTGGATGGTGGTTCGTAAAATCCTGAATCTAACTTTGACGACGTCTCGTCGTTATTTTCAGAGATTATATTTTCATGTTTCGATTTTCTGGAATACTTGCGTAATTTTCTTGACTTTTATCAAACGATAAGATGAGAAAGTCCTGCCATTTTTATCTTGAAGAGTAAAAAGATGCGTATTGTAAAAAATTTTATTGTGTTTAAAATAACTCGATTACAAAGGTGCATCGGAAATTTTAAAAGTGGGAGTATCTGGTATCGTACCCATTCCCCTTTTAGAGGGGATAGCTGAACTCGTCTTTCGATGAGCTGCCTACGTACCTCTTTCGAGGGTCAAGCCATCTCGTAGTTCTGATTGTGCCGCGAATGTGTCTTACTCGGCGGTTAGTGGTGCGTCGACCGCCTTAGTCACAGAGTCGATGTCCTTGTCGGGTTTTTTCTCTTCCCGTTGAGTTGCGATGTCGTCGTCGGAACCGAATTGGTTTCCATTTCCGAGTTTGCTTATGCGGAAGATGTCGCCGCATCTTTCGTCGGAGAATCTTCGGCAGGAGGCTGAGTGCGCTTGCGTTTTACCATGGAGGTAGTCGTGATCAGTCTTAACTTATGCTCCGCCAAGAAGCAAAGTCGCGACTGTTTTGACAACCCCAGATAGCTGCAATTCCAGTTCTCGTTGGGAATTTGATGCCAAGGTGATACATTGAGGGAACAGCCGTCATGGCGTTTAACCACGGAGTTCCCATGATCGCGTTGTAGACAGCCGGGCTGTCTACCACTGCGAAGTCAACTATTTTGTGACATCTTTTGCCATGACGGGTAGCTGGATGGATCCTAGAGTCATGGACGTTTGTCCGGAGAAACCCGTCAATGGCTTAGGCACAGGGGTGATTTCTCCGAGCTCGATGTTCATTCTTTTGAGGGTGTACGGAAGATCACGTTGACTGCGCTTCCGGTATCGATGAGTATTCTCGCGACCTCAAGATCCCTTATCCGCGAGATCTATGGCGAGGGTCGGAGTGAGGCTGATCGATTCCGCTGGCTTCTTCCTCCGTGAATGTCACCGAATTGTCCTGACCATCTCGGGGAGGAGACCATGTGGGATACTTCACACTTGACTCGGCTTTCCGTTGGTAGGCTTTGATGGCCAAGATCGAGTCCCTGCAGTACTGCGATCCCCCGATAATCATGTTCACCCTTCTGCGGTTGTTATCGTTCCCCTTGTCGTCCGATCTCCTTCCGCGTTTATCTCCTGCCTGATTTCTTGGAGAGGACTTTTCCGCGGGAGGGTTTTTATCGGGTCTCGGTGGACGATCAGTGTCGAGGATGATATCCTTGACGCTGGTTACTGCAGAGAGTTCTCCAGCAAGCAGCTTCGCGGCCAGTCTCGCCCCCAGGACATTACAGTTGGTCGTGGAGTGGCCCCTGGTCTGATGGAACTCGCAGTAGACGTTTTCGTCGTAGTTTTGGTTGCGAGTCCACGTGTTCCCCGAAGTTTTGCCTTGCTCCGAATTGATCGCGTAGTTGTGTGCGCCTTGGAGCTCTTCTCCCTCGTGGTGGACGTACTTCTCGTTACGAGAGGTCTTCTTTTTTTATTTCGGATAAGCATCTTTCGAAGAATTCCTCGTCGGCTTATGTTTCTGCGACAGGACTTTTGTTTCTTCTTCGATCATTATGTAGTCCGAGGCTTTATGGAGAGCGTCTTGGATCGTGCGAGGTTTTGAGTGTTATCCACTTTTGAACTTCAACTTGTACCAGAGCCGCCTTCCTAAGCTGCCTACGGAAACTTTGTCGCTGATTCCGCTGACCCTTGACATGATCAGTTTGAACCGACCCATGAATTCGGAGGGGCTCGTCCTCTCTCTGGGACAGAGTCCAGAGGTCGACATCGGAAGTTTCTCTATCCATGAACATAGAGTACTGTTTGAGGAATTCCGATGCGAGCTGACGGAAATTTCCGATGGAGTTTCGCTTTAAGCGAGCGAACCACTCGAGCGCCGCTCCCTCTAGATTCTCGACGAACAGACGGCAATAGCCTGCGTCTCTTTCGACTTCTTTGAATCTAGCCCTTCCCATAGTGATATGGAATGCCTGGAGATGCGCTTTAGGATAGGTCGTACCGTTGTAATTGGGTACATTGAGCTTCCCTGGATTAGACACCTTGGTGTCGGAGATGCGTGCGGTGAAAGGCGTCTTACGAGCTCCCTCGAGTAATCTGTCGATTTTCTGGGGCAGCACTCGTGGCGTGATGGATCTGCGATTTCACAGCCCTTACTTCTGCAGCGGTTTGGTGATGTAATCGCGAGATCGCGAATATCCGATTCTCCTCAGCGGCTTTCCGAGCTTGTCGGCGTTTGCTGCGAGTAATCTCGGTTTGCTTTTCTGCCAGCTTCTCCTGTTCGACCCAGTAGAGGTTTTCCTCTTCTTCCGTCATGGGTTTGTCGAACGGGGAATCTTCCCGAGCCGATCGGCTCCTGGTTCTTCTTGGATGGACGTCGGCGTCTTCCTCGGAGTCTTCGCTGGGCTCCAAGTCGATGCCCTCGACTTCATCCACCTCGGTATCCTTTTCGGACGGCAGAGGATTTTTCGAGTTGCTTTTCTCGACAGGGGATGTTTCGCTAGGGTTTTGTCCATAGGACGTTCCTGCGAAGTTCCAGGCCTATCAAGTGCGGTTGCAAACTCGAGCCTCCTTCCGCGGAGCTTCGTAGCTCCATGAGGGAGGACTGCGCGGGTCCTTGCCGTTAGGGTTTGAACCTGTTTGGTCAAGGTTCCCACGAGTTTATCCTGCACTTCCAACCTCTTTTCGTAGGCAGAGAGCATCTTTTTGAACTCATCGAGCGTCGCGGCGTTAGCAGGTGCGTTGGCTGCGGATACATCCGCTGCTGGAGTGTTCTGAGCGCCCTTGTTTACTCCGCTGAGAGGAGTCTGCAAGTCCGTCGCGTCGTCAATTGTCATGTCTGGTTGAGCGTCTGCTGGCTATGAGTAAGATTGATCCGTACCCCCCCCCCCTCCTTCTAGCGCCAAACTGTGGGAACCAAAATTCGCACCGTCAATATTTCGTATAAATAAGGAAAGTAGGAAAACCCTAATTTCACTGAGGTCCCGGATATCTGAGAAACCACACGGATATCTGAGAAACCACACGCCAAGCAATCAGAACACGAAATAAACGAGAATAATAATAAGAAATCGTAAAAAGAGCAAAGAAAGATCTTATTCCGAATTTGCGTTTGAGCGTAACAACAAGGTAAGATGCTTCGGCTACGAGAGCTGTTGGCGAGATTCCTAGTCTAATACCCGAAGGTGGCTAAACCTAATTGAGTCGCGCTCGAATAACAAAAACGGAAAAATGCCTAAATTGCTCTAAGTGCTAAGTTTTCTGTGAAAAAGTTCTCTCCATATGCCTCTCGTCTTGAACTCCTTATATACTTCCTTCTAGGTCGGTTTACGCCTTCTTCTTTTGCCTTTAAGCCGTCATAGTCCAAAAAATGGAGATATTCCATTTTTCCGATCTTCATGATTATCTGCGGAAACTTTTCATTTATCCGCGGAATTTGATGTTTATCTTACCAAGCATAAACGTCATAGCTTTCATGGGTTTTAAGAAATCGTTAGTGGGCCTCGAATCAAGTTTTAGAACTCTTTGGACCATCTTTTGATTCGGGAAATTTATTACGGTTTCTTTGATAAAGATAATTTCCGTGGTTTTTATCTTCAAACCAGACCAAGGGTTCCATTTGATTGGAAATCAAGAAATGGTTAAGCCGTGGTTTGCGGAATGTTGTAATGAGGATAGTCGAGACTGCATAGTTTTATGCTGTATCGTCATTTCGGAAGACTTCGGACGCTACGGGAAGACCGGGATGCATGCATGTTTGGTCGCTATAACGACCGAGCTTGGCTTGACGCTCGGTCGCTATAGCGACCGAGCCTGGCTCGTAGCTCGGTCGCTATAGCGACCGAGCTCTGTTCGAGCTGGGTCGCTATAGCGACCGAAGCTCTGTTCGAGCTGGGTCGCTATAGCGACGGAGTTTAAATCTCATGATTTGATCGCTATAGCAACCGAGCTCTTGTTTGTGACTCGGTCGCCATCGTGATCGAGTTTGCACCGCGGACTGAAAACTTTGTTGTGAGAACCCATCATCCAAGCATCCGAGACTGTGCAATGATACGATGCCTGAGATGTTGTTTGCGGACGTTTGGACCAACAATAGCATTGTGTCGTTGTTTTAAGAAATTGCTGTTTGAATTCTTTAAAACAAGATTTTATCGCAAGTTCTTCGTATAAGTTTTTTTTCTCGAGAACGTAAAAATCGTATGTTAATTCTTACGGACATTTGGATGTCAACTTTGTCGTATCCGATTTTGACCCCAACAAGTTTAACTCGTGTGAACTCTTGCGAAATACACATAAGTATTCATGGAGGTTTATGTGTGACTTGTATTTGTTTCTAAGTACTAATCTGATATGCATTCATATAGTTAAGTATGTAAGTAATATTCATATGAAGTCTTGGTCAATACTCGCTACCTAAATATCACCGTAAGCCCTCGCTTGATCGTACGTGGTTCACGTGAAGTTTCAAGCTGTACGAAGACACGGAGTTACGGTATTGCAGACTATGGCCGTGTACTGGGTGACGATCTGTCGGGTGTTCATCAAGTGATTATCCGAAAAAGATAAATTTTAATTATTTTTAATTATTTTTATTACCAGCTAAGCTCTTAGCCTTTTGTGTTTCGGGTTTAGCATATGCCTATAAATATATATTTATAATTATGAGTTAAGGGCGGGTGATATGGAGCGATGTATAGGGAGAGATTCATAGTGATTATGTACTAGTACTTGAATGATCATACTTATGCATTATTGTGATTGTTTGTGTTGATTTGTTGTGTTGTGATTCTAGATTCACTGAGTATTTGTTACTCACGACTCATTCGTGTGTGCAGGTAACCATTAGGCGGGAGACACTTTTCCCTTTTGGACTAGAAGGAACGGCATAATCAGCGGTAGTTTTCTTGTTCTTGCAACGAACCTTTTGATGTATATTTACTGTAAAACGTTGTTGGGCGATAGGCCGCAGGATAAAACTATAATTGTTTGTAAAATGTTTAAAGTAAATAAATAAGGTATAAAGAATGTTTTGTAAACTACTAGTTCTCACATGATATTAGTCCTTGTCGGGACAAACCAACTATCGAGTATAAACATCGGGTTGAAAAGCCTAGAGTGATATCCGATAGGAGCGTTAACCTAATGAACTCAATATTTAACATAATGTATGAGTAGTTTCATTGTTAGATTTGTTAGATAGATAGATAGATAGATAGATAGATAGATAGATAGATAGATAGATAGATAGATAGATAGATATAGATAGATAGATATAGATAGATAGATAGATAGATAGATAGATAGATAGATAGATAGATAGATAGATAGATAGATAGATAGATAGATAGATAGATAGATAGATAGATAGATAGATAGAGAGATAGATAGATAGATAGATAGATAGATAGATAGATAGATAGATAGATAGATAGATAGATAGATAGATAGATAGATAGATAGATAGATAGATAGATAGATAGATAGATAGATAGATAGATAGATAGAGAGATAGATAGATAGATAGATAGATAGATAGATAGATAGATATAGATAGATAGATAGATAGATAGATAGATAGATAGATAGATAGATAGATAGATAGATAGATAGATAGATAGATAGATAGATAGATAGATAGATAGATAGATAGATAGATAGATAGATAGATAGATAGATAGATAGATAGATAGATAGATAGATAGATAGATAGATAGATAGATAGATAGATAGATAGATAGATAGATAGATAGATAGATATTTATAGCTTGCTTATGTGTTTTGTAAAAATTATTCATACAATGAAACTACTCATACATTAGGTAACATGAAACTACTTATGTGTTTTGTAAAAATTACTCATACAATGAAACTACTCATACATTAGGTAACATGAAACTACTCATACAATGAAAAATTTTCTTGTCTTTTCAAGTGCATGCCCAGCAGTACCAGAAGCAACAAGGAAACTCAGCTGCTATTCTTAGAAGATCCTGCAAGTTTGGAATGTTCGATCCGCAAAGACAAATGCTCCACATCGATCGACATCAATACCGGTTCGTCGACCGACGTCTGCACACCAACATCAACCGAGACATCTTCTTCGACAACCGATGCTCACTCATCACCGTCGACCGACACTACTCTTCCGTCGACCGACATCTCTCATCCGACATCGGTCGATACCTCAATCTTTACATCGATCGATACTCAGCCGCAAGACATGGTTGCGACACTAATTCTCAGACAGAATGAGAATGGGGACCTGCATAATCAGAAAGGTCACCTGCGTAATGCAGCAGGTCAAAAGTTAGATGCTCAGGAGACTGTAATCCCTGAACCTGAAGCTACAGCTACAAGAACTTTGGCTGATTACAACTGCCCATATCAGTTTTATGCCAACAGAACAGCCATTCGCCCTCCAGCTATTCAGTGAGGCGATTTCGAGTTGAAGCCGTAGTACTACACACTTGTGGGATAGACTACCTACTGTGGGTTATCTCTGATATACCATGGATTTTACCCGTTTTTACCCATGGTATATGAGTATTTTTACTACTATTATCTATGTTTTGGAGTCTATTAGGTATGTTTTCAGGCTCATGAGCATTTTGGAGAAAAGTGATGTTTTAGGTGCCTTTTTGGAGCTTAAAGAAGAGTTCACCTGATATCAGACCAGAGGTCGACATCCAGAGTTACACATCGATCGATGCACACTCTATGCTATCGATCGATGCACACTCTGTGCTATCGATCGATGCACACTCTGTGCTATCGATCGATGCACACTCTGTGCTATCGATCGACACACATTTGCCGAAGGACGATACATCGAGATCACAATCGATCGATGTACACCCTGTACTATCGATCGATATCGAAGATGCAGAAGACAAGTTGGACCTGGCCGAACTTGAAGCCCAAGACATCACATTTTACAAAATTGCCCCTGACGAGTTTTTTAACCTAATGAACTCATATTTATATGTGCCTAAGTGTTTTGGCACCACAACAACAATGATTTAACAAGCTTCTTTTTACCTTCATCTTTTCTACTCATTTCTTTTACTGTTTTCATTACTTTGCAAGTTTCAATAAAGTTTTATTCAGTTCTTTACTTGTTCTTCTTAACAAAGGTTATAGGATTCTAGATCTAGAGGAGAGATCCAAAGAGATTTGTGATTGGAACCTAAGTGTTCACCCTCTAATAGATCTATGAACTCCTATTATTACCTTGTTGCTATGAATCACTTAGCCATGTCTGAGTAGATTCATTTGTTAGATTTAGGGTTTAAATAGGATATGAGGGATTAGCCCCAGCCTATATCTGCTATAGTTGTGACATTTATTGTTAGGATTGTTCACTAATGCTTTTTCTAGCTTAGCTACCTAGAACATGAACTTGGATTGTATTATTCATTCAATACAATTCTTGACAACATCCAAAACATGCTATGACCCTCTTGAGACAAGCGGAAGATGATCTAAGATCATGGTGAGCATTGTATCAACTTCAGCATATAATGTCGCTTAGAGCGTGTCGATCGATACTCCTATAGAGTAATCGATCGACGAAGCTAGAGGTGTATCGGTCGATATTCCTATCATTATAATCGATCGATACTGTCGTGATATAGCTGACCGCAAACACCATTTAGCATCTAAGTAATAGATGGTCTAAATATTGCGAGAGCTGATAGATTCATTTAATAGTGTTGAGCTCTGACATATCATGCAAGCAACTTGTTAGCATTTATAGTATTTATAATCCTGAATTCCTGAACACCTACCCTGAATCTAACTACTCTTCTTTATTGTCTTAAAACCAAAACCTTTCAACTGAGTAATCTTACCATTACTCAAAAACCTGAAATTTACTTTAAACCATTTTTAACCTAGCATAGTCACTATCTTATTTGTACACTAGCTCTCTGTGAATTCGATCCCTAAGTACTACAACTGAACCTCTTATTTGAGAGAGTAAAGTCACTCCTTAGGGTAATTTAAGTGATATCAAATTTGGCGCCGTTGCCGGGGAGCTTTGATACAATAGGATTTAATCTGATTAGGTCTAGGTTATTTTTACTTTAATCTGTTTTCTGACACAAATTTTTTCTTGTCTTTTCAAGTACATGCCCAGCAGTACCAGAAGCAACAAGGCATCTCAACTTTTGTTCTCAGAAGACCCTGCTAGCTTGGAACGTTTAATCCGCAAGGAAATCCGTTCCGCATCGATCGACATCAACAACTGTCTGTCGACCAATACCGACGCACCACTGCAGACCGAGACACCGTCTTCGCCGACCGATACTCGCACCTTTCTGTCGACCGACACTACTTCACCGTCGACCGACACATTTCATCCGACATCGATCGATACACCTATCAGTATATCGATCGATAATGTTCCACGAGTCGTGGTTGCACCTATTATTCTCACACGAGATGAGAATGAAGACTTGCGTGACCAAGAAGGTCACCTTCGTAATGAAGCAGGTCAGAAGCTCAATGCTCAGAATGACGTAATCTCTGAGCCAGAAACTACACCTACAGGAGCTGTTCAACCTGTAGGAAAGGCTGCTCGAACACTAGCTGACTACAACCGTCCAGATCAGTTCTACACCAACAGATCAGCCATTAGTCCCCTGCTATTGAGGCGATTTGAGCTCAAGCATGATACTACACCCTTGTGGGACAGACACCCTACTGTGGGCTGTCCAATGAGCATCCATGGACCATCGGAGAGGTTCGAGGATCTCATATCTGCTATCAAAGCCAATGGAGTCCTGTGGACTACCTTCTCTAGAAGCTCTTCAAGCACTCTTTATGCGAGAAGCTTTACGGTGGCTTAAGCAGCTACCACCAGGATCTCTTACATCACGGGCGACATCAAAAGCGCATTTTTGCGTAACTTTTGATGATGCGCGCGCTGAAGACTTAAGAAGGAAAATTGCCACATTCAACCAGGAGCCTGGAGAGTCATTCAAGGATACCTGGATAAAATTCAAGTCTTACCAGCGAGACTGTCCACACCATGTATTCAACAAGGTGCAAGCGCTGCACTTTCTTGAGGCATCGCACTGAAATATCAGATGGCTCACGGACAGCGTGAGTGAAGGCAATTTCACGAAGGAATCCTGAAGATGCTGTGAAGCTAATAGACAACTAAGCATCCAGCAACAGCACGAAGAACATTGTAAAAGCAAGATCTGCAACGTTCCTTGGAAAGGAACAGATAAATGAGGTACAAGCTACACTTGACAATGTTCAGAAGTTGCTAAACAAGCAAATCTGCTTAGTGGAGGATGCAGAAGCTGATGAAGAAGATGACTACATAGAAGCAGAAGTCAACTGGATCAGTGGAACTGGATTTCAGAGATCTAGAAACCAAGGAAACAAAAACTTCTCAGGACAGAGAGGCAACTTCAACAGCAGCAACCCCAACAAAACAGGAGTTATGGAAACTCATCTTACATGAGGCCACCCACACCAACCCTAGAAGGAAAGCTACTCAGAAAAGTTCTTGAAAGCCAGCAGCAGTTAGAGGTGAACTTCAGTGGAAAGATCGACGCTGTCTACACCACTTTGAACACAAAGCTTGATGCTTTGAGCACTCATGTGAAGAAACTAGAGACTCAAGTGATTCAGACAGGAGAAGCTGTTAAGAAGCAGGAAGCCTTAGGAAAAGGGACTGGAGAAGAAGCAACAGGCCACAACGTCAATGCTATCATAGAAGATGATTTTTGGAGAGCTGTGAAGCATGAGAAGCTGCAAGAGGGAGACTTCCAGATCGAAAATTCCATGGGTATTGGCGGAAACAATTGGTATCGACCGATGTCCGGACATGAACATCGATCGATGTACGCCACCTCAAATCGAACGATGGACTTAGACGAGCATCGACCGATGGATCTTGAAGAATCCACTCACGAGTGCAACGCCATAAAGATACTTACTCACGAGGAGTTCGCAGCAAAGCACCCACATCCACCCATTCCTTACAACATCGTCGGCGGGACAGATGTCCCATCGATCGACGAAGGATAAGAAATCGTCGACATACTCGAGAACCTGTCGATTGATATTCAGTTATCACACGCCGAGTGCAACTTCCCAAGATAGATGTTACACGACTTAATGCACTCCGGGAGCAATCTAAGCCTTCCAGAAACCCACCAACCGCCATCATGAAGAAGCCCACGGATATCATTGATCCAATGGAGACAGAAAAGGAAAAAGATAGCAGAGTTCTCAGAAAAAGGAAAGAGAAGATTCCTAAACACCTTAAAAGAGGAGTTAATGAGAAGGAGCTGAAAAGTTTCAGAAAGAGAGTTCTAAGAATACCTACAGAGAAACCCTTTGAAGAAGCCTACTTTTCACACAGATTGTGGATGTTTTTCAGAGAAACCAAGGAGACAGAAGAAGACATCAGGAGGATGTTCAACCAAGTCAGAGATAGTATGAAGAAGAGGATCAAATTTGAGAAGAAGGGTGATCTAGGGAAGTTCGTTGTTCCTTGCTCAGTCCATGGGATCAACTTCCCACGTGCCGTATGTGACACAGGATCTGGAGTTAGCATCCTACCCAAGGTGATAGCAGACCATCTAGATCTGAAGATAGAGCCTACCAAAGAATCGTTCATCTTTGTGGATTGCTCTTAGCAGAACTCTGGAGGAATTGTGAGAAACCTTGAGGACACCATAGGAGAAGCCCTAATACCAGTAGACTTCCATGTCTTGGACGTCAAGGTAACCCTACCTACTTCTTTGCTACTTGGAAGAGCCTTCCTAGCCACAGTCGGGCGGTCTGCAACCTTCGACAAACAAACTGTGCCTAACCTGATCAATCCTACGGTTTACTATGATCCAGTACGAGTCATCAAGGTTCCTGAGAAGATCCAAGGCGGCTCAGACCTCGTAGCTGTTTGCTATTGTGGAGATTAATACAATTCACAAGACGCATACGAGACGGAGTACGCCAAATCGATCTATAGTGGCAATGTCTCATCGATCAACTCTCGTGAAAAGACATCGATCGACAGACTGTCATGCTCATCGATCGATTTGCGCTTCAACCAGATCGAGGAGGAATTTCCAGACGGTGATTTCGAAGTAAACGAGTGGGAGAACGACTACTACATCCCACCACACGCTGTAGATACTACTCACATTGAGGAGTATACTGATGATTACGAGGAGGAGAGACCTATAGAGTATCATAACTTTCAAGAAGACGAAGATCGACTTCTCCACCACAACCTCAGAATCAACACATCGATCGACAGGACCTTCTCCCCATCGATCGATACTACTTGCCTCGCATCATTCGACATCACAATCAACAACAAGCGAGACGGAGACTACTCAATCGGGAGCTGGGCAAGCGATTACCAGCACGAGCTTCAAGGTCGACCGCAACGCCAACATACATCACCCAACCCGAGGAAGTCTCATCGATCGACATGGCACCAACACAATCGACCGATAGGCCTGAACAACCATCGACCGATCCCATACCTGTGCCATCGACCGATACATGCATCAAACCATCCCAGGTAACAAATTCACATGTACTTGTTCGGTAATCTAACCCCGGATGAGTTTGGTATTTTCAGGGATTCAAAAGGTTTTGCACGCTCAATGGATGGACGAATACTCCACATATCCAGAGAGGACATTGCAGACATCCTACATTTAGCCAACGGATCCCAAAACCTATTCCAGCAGCAACGTTACGGACCAGACCACCGTCATCAGCACTAGGAGGCAGACACAACAGCCGAGCCAAAGGAAGCTGAGGATAATCATCTCAACACGAAGGACCCAGATTTTCAAAGGACATCGATCGATACGGAGAACCTGACATCGATCGATAGGCGTCCTGAATTCGGAAAGAGAGCTTTTCGATATGGAGTTCGAAAATTCTTTTGGGAGCAGAGAGATGAGTATGGGGTCTACAGGGACGAGAAAGGGTTTGCTAGAGGAATAGATGGTGACGTCATCAGAGTTTCTAAAGACGACATCAAGAAACTACTTCAAAGGACTTCAATGGACGAGCGTTCTTACATCTGTTTACCAAAGCATGCCAGTTCATTTACAAGAAGAGAATTGGTGCACGAAACCTACACCAAAGACGAGATCAACGAGATGTTCACTGGTCTACTTGGAGAACGCAAGTGGGAAAAGCTCTCCATGGAAAAGAGTTTAGAGGATGCTACAGACAAGCTTCGCAGTGAGATGAATTGGATGTTCAGTGCAGACCAGGCATTACTCAAGAAGGTTAAACGTCTTGAGCTGGAACTTGAAGATATTCGCAACACCAAGAACCACGACCAGACAGGTTCAATATCGATCGACGGAGTAACATCCACATCGATCGATATGAAGCCTGCACCATCGAACACCTACTCAAAACATGAGGTCGATGAGTCTCTCGAAGATATCTGGAAAGAACTGAAGAAAGCAGAAGATCGTTTCAGCAGCAAACTCACAAAAACCTGTGAACCTATCTTCCACAACCTATGGGATCTAAGCATCTGCACAAAAGAGATGAAGAGATCTATCCGCCTTATCAATGAGGAGCATGCAGATATGAACCCCGCGGCACCTTGCAATCCTTTTGGAGGATTGACTCATCTAAAAGCAGCTGAGAGGAAACTTGCTGATATACACTTCTTAGTAGACAAATAAGTGGAGGAACTCGCACTACGCATGGATACTATGCAGCAGGAAGCTGAGAAGTTCCAACGTCAACTCGATTATCAAGCTGCATCAATCGCATCGATCGATGAGCTCAACCTCACATCGATCGATAGATGACTGACTGAAATCGACGGCTAGATGAAGCTCTTTGCCGAGAAGCTTCACGAGAATCTATAGAAGCAAAAATCGACCGATGAACAACATGTTGCATCGATCGATATACAGACTTCAGAAATCTGCACGAGCTGACTTTGATAAGTTAGCTGATGAAGTCTACAGGAAATCACAAGCTTGGATGATTTGCAAGACATACGTCTAGATCAGACGTATTTCCCGCTAATCAACGAGGTTGGCAGAATGGAATCTAGCATAGAAGGGATGCAAAAAGAAATCAAAGCCATTCAGAGGCAGCTTGCGAGTAGACCTGCACTCTTAGCATCGATCGGCAGAAACACCAGCGCATCGATCGACGGACCTCAACAGCCATCGACCGATAATTCAACAAAGGAATCGATCGATACCAGCTCTATCCACGACAAAATAATCCAACGCCAAGATTCAATGCAAGCAGAGCTTAGTGATTTTTCAGAACATGCCTACGAGAAATTAGGATGGCACGAGCTCAGCATTGAAGTTCATGCAGAAAGGATTCAAAGGATCAACGATTAGTTGATTGAGATAAAGAAGAAACGAACCAGAGAATATGAAGCCACAAGAAGCCTATTTGACTCATGGTTCGGTGAGAAGAAGGATACAGAGGATACTTGTTTTCCAACAAGTACCTGGACTTCATCTCAGTAGCTCATTCCATCCAAAGTCAAGCTAGATGACTATAATCAAAGCGCTGAGTGGGAGGCAACCCACTGTTAGGTAATTTTTCATTTAGTTTTTATCTTTAGGATTTTATTTTTCATTATTTGTTTTCTTTGTGGTTACGACTAGACGATTACCACTAAAATCGACCGACATGACACTGTCGATATCGATCGACATGCACCAAACAATAGCGATCGACGAAGGCAACTCAACATCGACTGATACGCATCACGGTCAGGTATTTCGCTCTAACTTTTTCGATATCAGTGTATTTTATTTTTGCCTATGCCTTCACCGGACTGGTTATACACTGAGGACAGTGTATGATTTAAGTCTGGGGGGATGATTACTGATGCTGTTTACCTTTTGACTTCATCTAAAATGTTTTCAAAATGGTTTTTATTGAGTCAAGAAAGGGATAATGATATTATAAATTTTCTCTTTTTATCTAACCAATCTTTTAGGCACCATTCTTAGATTTGTTGATGCAGAATGTACAATAGATACTAAAGTTGATCACCTATCAGCTATGACAACGCTTTCATTGATTGTCTGGAGGAACCAAAGCTGATTTCCAACCTAACCTGACATTCTCTGCTTGTCTTGGGAATTGGTATACATGGGATCGGATGCTTCAAACAAGTCTGGATGGTAAAGCCTTGTGTAGATAGTTTTATCACCCTCTCTCTCTCATTTTCGAATTTAGATTTAATTTTATTCAGTTAAAAAAAAAATCGAAAATTAGCTTAAATATATGTTCTAGGACTAGTTAGTTATTACTTAGGAAGGAATTCGAACAGGGCTTGGCGGTTACCCCCCTCAAGACTTGATTCATAAGAATTCTATAGGTAAAAGATTCGAACAGGGCTTGGTGGTTACCCCCTTCAAGACTTGCTTCGCAATGAATCCTAGGATATAGGTCAAAAAGAAGTGAACAGGACTTGGTGGCAACAACCATTAAGGCTTGATTCATGGAAGCCTGTCCAATCTTGGTCAATGTCTTCCAAATGAAAGCAGACTTGACTAGGAGAGAAGTAATAGAGAGAGAGGATAGGAACTAATTTTTACCTGCAGGTCCAGATACATGTTTGAGCAACCTTGCATCCTGTGATCGATACTCCCAAGGTAAACCCTGCACTTTTATTTTTATGTACAGAAATGATATCAGTAGAGGGCCCGGCGCCCGGTGCCAGCACGGGCGTTTTTAAGATCTCGGCGAGGGCTTCAATTTGATATCTTGATCGTTTTCTGGTTCCTCACGGTTTGAGAGAACGACCTCTTCGAAGTTTTGAGGCAGATTCTTTTGTGTTTAGGGTTTTTGTGGTGATCGAATCTTGACGCCTTTGGGCGAGCGGACCTTAATTGGGTTGATCCGCCTTTTTTCGTACCGATCTTTCTGGGGACTCTCGTACGCGCACGCCCGTCGTCTTCCGATCTTACTTTCAAGAAGTGTTTCACGAAGAACCCATAAGAAAAAATAATCCTAGTCGTTGATTTCAAGATAACCGTTTTCGACCCCACCAGAGAGTGGATATTCTAATTTGAGAAAATCTCGTATAACTTCTTTTCAAATTATACGAGACTTTTTGTTTCAAGAAATACTTTCCAGAGACTTTCAGTCATTATTCCTTCGTGACGATTTTGACCCCAGCAGTTAGCCCCATTTCGTTAGAACCTTCGTGATGTTCTTGCGGCGATAAGATATGTCAGGTAAGATAGGCGGAATTAATGGTTTAAAGGCTCCGTTGAAAGTTGTAAGATTGGGGCTGCGCCTTTCGAAGGCTGCCTACGTACCCATGTCGAAGGGATCAAGCCTTTCGTAGTTCGTTTTTGGAGTTTAAGACCCTTGTGATCTGTTTTCCAGCGAGACTTATATGGTCTGGTTATGTGTCGTGAGAGACTTTCGAGCATGATGCTGTTGATGGTATTTGTTTTGGTCTGGCCGTTGTGAGGCCATGATGTATTACGGGACTGGTCGTTGGTGGCTCTGAATCCTGCGTTTAGGGTCTGTAAAAATAATTTGCTCAAATTTATAAAATCGTGGTTTTTATAAATTGAGAGAACTTCTGTTTTTCGAAGTTAGAGGGACAGGGTGTGAGTTGTCGTCTCATTCCTGTCTCTCAGATGATCAACATACCTGTCGTTGTGTAAGACGAGAATTCCCGAAATCCTTTGGTTTGCGGAGACTCATAAACGTACAAATATAAATGAAGAGACAAATTTTGGAATCTCGTATCGGGGTGTTGATACTATGCCTTTGAGATGTCAAGATCCAGCATGGCTGGGTTTAGGACAAGACTTAGGTTTACTCTTGGACTGAGGCTTTACGATGACAAATCGGCTTTCGTTTTGCCTGTTTGCGATTTTAACCTGACTCGTACCGTTTTAAAATCCGCAAATTTTTATCGGCTTACATGATTTGTCTGGATACGAATCGAGCTACTTCCGTTAGGAAGTGCTAAACGAAATTTCGGTTTTCTTGTATAGCGCACTATGTTATCCTTGTCGGATGTAAGAGAGCCTACCTTTTCACAGGCGGCTATTGCCTGTTTAGGACGTTAGAGTTCATTTGTTGTGATCAGCAATAAAGAAATGATGCCAGTTTAGAGGCATGTTACCGTTTAGAGGTGTGTTTGTATATTTTGAGTTCTAGAGACGAGGATTTCGTCTGGAACGTTTTGAGGAAAAGAATGTCCTTGGCGTTAGCGGCGTCTACATAATGCTGAAGGTCGAGTTTTCCTTGTGCGCGTTCGTGGTTGAAATGTTTGCGGGCTTGGAGATGTTTTCGCGAATGTTAGCAGCCAGAAACTGTTGTTTTGATTTGGGCCTTAGGACCAAGGGGTCGTGGAGTTTGACCAGCGAAGCGTCTACATTCACAGTGCTTTGTGAAATGTTGGCCTTCCGGGATTTGTTTGTATATATTAATGATGACTCGTATAACTCTTGGAGCCTTGTCACGAGTGTTTCTTTTCATGCCGTGTTTATGGGGCATATAGAACTTAGTCGATTGACGATAAGTTTAAATCTTCCGTTAACCATATGGTTGTTAGGACTGAGTTTTGGTATGAAGAGTTTATCGTATGATTTCTGATTCTGGGTTATGCGACAAACTTCTTGCATAATAGTCACTTGTGTTCTATGACAAATCGTGGATTGTTGTTTTAGCCGTTAAGCGATTGGAGCAGTGGTCACTCAATTAATTGGGCGTGGCATGAAGGTTGTGCTCAGCCATATAGCCAAGGAAGTTTTTGGTAAAGGATTAGACCATGACCCTTTCGTGTTAACATTAAGGTCATGTTAGTTCAAGATTGCCTTTTAAGGGGATGCCGAATTCAGGTCCGGGTCTTTTCAAAGGCTTGTGTACGTTTTTTCTTTCTTTAGGAACCGGGATGAGTATGCTTAGAATGCGTGGCGATCATTTCTCGATTTTTCGAGAGATTAGATCGGTTTGCATGTTCTGCCTCGACATTCAAGAAACAATAGAACAAGACTGGAGACTTGCCTAAGACTTAGCTTGCTAGACTATCCACCTAGGTTCTAAGTTCCCTAAATTTTACGGTAGTTTTCTAGACGTTTTCATTCCTTTCCTACAAAAATTAAAACCTTGACAAATTTTCTAAGTTGGACGTACCTTAGTCTCATCGATCGTTCAAGGCTGCCTCTTGCCCGTTCCTCTTTTTTCGTGACTTTTAACGGTTCATCGTCAAAGGACTTTGAAAAGTTTGATACTGAACGAGAATTGGTTTTTTGATGAAATTCTGACGAGAATATCGGAGCGAATGAACGCCCAAGTTTTTGTTCTTGTTTCTTCGTACTGCTGGTTAAATTGACAATGTGTCCGCAGGAACATTACAGAATCGTTAAAACAAAGGGAGGAGAAGTAGGCGATAACTCGAAGAAGGCTAAGGTGGGTGCTTAGACAAATGGAGACATTGGGCAAGACGCCACTCGAGTGAGGCTCTTAGCTCGTCAGGCTATGAGCAAACTGGTTAGGTCGTGGACCTTATCGTTTCATATGATCTTGTATGACTTTACGAATGGTGTTTCGTAAAATATTGCCGAGCTTGATTTTACGGAAGCTGTTTCCCAAAACGTTGTCAAGCTTTTATTTTACGAGAGTTATTCCGCAAACTGTTTTCTTTCTGACAATAGACCGTCATATCCATCTTGGGCTCAGTCTTATTTTAAAATCGTAAGAGGGCGTTTGGTGGCGTTCCAGACCCTTCGGGCGTTTGGACTTGAGCGTTTTACAATTTTTCCTAAGAAATCACCTTCGACGTGATGTTGGCTTTTCAAATGGATCCTAATCCCTCGTATAGTTGGAAAAACTGGTGTTCAAGCTAACCGTGGTCGTTTTATACGATGAATCGGAATCCATTCGTCGATCGAACCTTTCATGATTTTTTTTTGGAGTTTTTTCACGACGATCTTAATCGAGATGAAACAGGAGTATTGGGCTCACGGACTCAAAGATCGAGTTACGAAAACTCAGGCAAAGATGCATGGTACTGAGACAGGACCGGGCTCGTCTATGGCGGGACAGAGAAATCCTCCCCATGGGCGAGGTGGCGGGACAGCGACTTTGTTCTCTTAAGTAAAATCTCAGCGGAAGCTCGATTGAGAAGAAACGAAAACCATCTTGACCTAGACTCAAAGGAGAACAATGTGAGGTTTCCACAGGCGAGGTGGCCATGGTCGAGGTGACCTTGGTGATGGTTGTTCTCGTCCATGGGCGAGGTGGCCGGGACATTGATTTTGTTCTCTTCGTAAAATCTCAACGGAAACTCCGATTGAGACGAAACGAAAGCCACTTTGATCTAGACTCAAAGGATAACGAAGGTGAGTTCACCCTGTGGCGAGGTAGCCATGTCGGAGGGTGAGGTGACCTCGGTAATGTTTGTCCTTGCCCACGGCAAGTGGCCGGGACAGTGACTTTATTCTCTTCGTAAAATCTCAACGGAAACTCCGATTGAGATGAAACGAAAGCCATCTTGACCTAGACTCAGTGGAGAACAAAATGGGCTCTTACTAAGGCGAAATGGGAAGACTGATCTAACCCTATGGCAAGTCGTCCTAGTAAGATCAAGCTCCGACCTCCTTTCGTTTTCCCGTTTGTTCCTCGAGAGTTGTTTGTAAGAAGTATGGCAGTGGGAATTGGTGAACCAATTTGCCGTGCTTCTGTTCCGCATGTAATCTAGGGTTTCCCCAAGGCTCAAGGAGAGTAAGTTTTGTTTTTCCAAGAGTTTCTCGAAAACGTTTTCAGTCGAACCCCTACTCGTTGAGATTTCACAAACTCGGTAATTAGACAGTCATCTCAGCCTTGGGCTCAATCTTATTCTAAATCGCAAGTGGGCCATTTAGCCATGATCCAGGCCCCCTTTTGGGCCGTCTTGGGACTTAAACTTTTTTACGATTTTTCCTAAGAAACGGCCGTTGATGTGATGTCGGTTTTTCCGAGAGGATTCCAATCCCTTGTGTAGTTAAGGCAACTGGTGTTTAAGATAACCATAGCCGTTTTATACGGCAGGCAGGAATCCGTCTCGACGACCATGTCTTTTATAAGTTTTCCCGAAGTTTTTCTTTGATAATCCTAAGCGAGGGGGTTGTGTCCATAGACCCGAGGATCGTGTTATGGGAACTTGGACGAGGGTGCATAGTTGATATGACCGGGATGGGTTGTCCTCGCCCACGGGCGAGGTGACTTCCGTCACGGTTCACCTCGCCCATGGGCGAGGTGGCCTTGGGAGCAGTCACTGCTGAAATTGTTTTACCAGCGTCGATCCGAGCTGCGAGTTTGTCTTTCATATTTCCAGACACTGCTTTGATCAAGCGTTTTGCGGCCGTGAGAGTAAGAGTAATCCGTCCCCCCCTCCTTCTAGTGCCAAACTGTGGGAACCAAAATTCACACTGTCGATTTTAATGAATAATAATGGAGGAAAGCAACGAAAACCCTACTTTCTTTGAAGGTCCGGATTCTCCGCGACAGCCAACGACAAGTGACCGAATAAATGCGGAAAAGATTTTGTTAAGATTTGCGACTAGACCTTAAGAAAGGCTGCCTACGTACCCCTTTTGAGGATCAAGTCGGACGTAGTTCAGTTAGAAAGAATTGAACAAGAGATCGAACAGTCTATGCCTGGTTCGTCTAGTATGAGCATTGGTCATATAAACGGGCATGTCGAAGATAATGCCTAGGGTTTCTATGTTCGGAGCTCTGAGTAAAAGAATTGTTAGATCCTTCCGAGAGGAATATGGGTCTGCGGAGAGGATAAAACTAGAACAAAGAGGCGGCCAGACGTTCTAAGTCCTGCCTCACTGGCCTAACCACCTAAGTTCTAAGTTCTCTAAGCTAGCAGGAATTCTCTAAGTCTAGATTCTAGGATTTTCGGATCCTTTTCTCTTCTGCCTCAGCCCTCCTTATATAGTCGTTTTTAGGTCGGTGGCCCGTTTACCTTTTCGCCTTTGGGCCCAAGTTTATCTCTTTTGGAAATATTCCATTTTACGTCGATCTTCGTTGCTATCCTCGAACATTGACATTTATCTACGGAAACTTAACATTTATCCCACTGTATTAAGTTAGGATAAACCGTCATAGCTCTTACTGGGCTTGGGTCTCCAAAATCGTAAGTGAGCCCGTGGACAAGTTTCAAGCCCCGGACGTTCATCACGATTTCTCAGAACATTATCTTTCCATAAAATAAATCGTATAGCCTAAAGAATGCGATGTTGAGTTGATCATCCTTGTTTTACGATACACTTAGCGGAAGAACTAACCTTCCTAGCTCTAGTTGTAACGCCGAGGATAACTCAATCGAGTTAAATCGAGCGTTAGGTCCGTAGCTAAGGTGCTATGACTTCACGGAAGCCACAAGTTCGCGATCATCGGACGGGCTGGGAACAGACTGGATGTACTGGCTTCGGGACCAGAGCAGGCGAGCTGGCGTCCGGCGCCGGTGCCAGCACGGGCGAGCGGCGCCTGGCGCCCGTGCCAGCATGGGCGAGCGGCGCCGGTGCCAGCACGGGCGAGCGGCGCCGGTGCCAGCACGGGCGAGCGGCGCCGGTGCCAGCATGGGCGAGCGGCGCCGGTGCCAGCACGGGCGAGCGGCGCCTGGCGCCAGTGCCAGCATGGGCGAGCGGCGCCGGTGCCAGCACGGGCGAGCGGCGCCGGTGCCAGCACGGGCGAGCGGCGCCGGTGCCAGCACGGGCGAGCGGCGCCGGTGCCAGCACGGGCGAGCGGCGCCTGGCGCCCGTGCCAGCATGGGCGAGCGGCGCCGGTGCCAGCACGGGCGAGCGGCGCCTGGCGCCCGTGCCAGCATGGGCGTTCTGAAGATCTCGGCGAGGCCGATTTGATATCTTGATCGTTTTCTGGTTCCTCCGCGGTTTGAAGAGCGACCTCTTTAAAGTTTCCAGGCAGATTCAAATTAACAGGCGGGAATAGGCTGGGCGATGCGGCACCGGGGCCAGGACGGACGCTTCAGCGCCCGGCACCGGTGCCAGCATGGGCGAGCGGCGCCTGGCGCCGGTGCCAGCACGGGCGAGCGGCGCCTGGCGCCGGTGCCAGCATGGGCGTTCTGAAGATCTCGGCGAGGCCGATTTGATATCTTGATCGTTTTCTGGTTCCTCACGGTTTGAAGAGCGACCTCTTTAAAGTTTCCAGGCAGATTCAAGTCGCACAGGCGGAATAGGCTGGGCGATGCGGCACCGGGGCCAGGACGGGCGCTTCGCGCCCGGCACCGGTGCCAGCATGGGCGAGCGGCGCCTGGCGCCGGTGCCAGCACGGGCGAGCGGCGCCGGTGCCAGCACCGGCGTTTTGAAGATCTCGGCCAGGGCTTCGATTTGATATCTTGATCGTTTTCTGGTTCCTCCGCGGTTTGAAGAGCGACCTCTTAGTTCGAGGCAGATTCTTTTGTGTTTAAGGTTTTGTGGTGATCGAATGTTGACGCCCTTGGGCGAGTGGACCTTGATTGGGTTGATCCGCCTTTTTTCGTACCGATCTTTCCAGGGACTCACGTACGCGCACGCCCGTCGTCTTCCGATCTTACTTTCAAGAAGTGTTCCACGAAGAACCCATAAGTAAAAAATAATCCTAGCCATTGATTTCAAGATAACCGTTTTCGACCCCACCAGAGAGTGGATATTCTAATTTGAGAAAATCTCGTATAACTTCTTTTCAAATTATACGAGACTTTTTGTTTCAAGAATTACTTTCCAGAGACTTTCAGTCATTGATTCTGTCGTGACCGATTTTGACCCCAACAAATATCACAACTATAGCAGATATAGGTTGGGGCTAATCCCTCATATCCTATTTAAACCCTAAATCTAACAAATGAATCTACTCAGGCATGGCTAAGTGATTCATTGTAACAAGGTAATAATAGGAGTTCATAGATCTATTAGAGGAGTGAACACTTAAGTTCTAATCACAAATCTCTTTGGATATCTCCTCTAGATCTAGAATCCTATAACCTTTGTTAAGAAGAACAAGTAAAGAACTGAATAGAACTTTATTGAAAACTTGCAAAGTAATGTAACAATGGTAACAGAAATGTGTAAAAAAGATGGTGGTAAAAAGAAACTCTTAGGTAAAAACTTCTTAAAACTTGTAAAAAACTTATATGGTGGCAAAACACTTAGGCACATATAAATATGAGTTCATTAGGTTAAAAACTCGTCAGGGGCAATCTTGTAAAAATGTGATGTCGTGGGCTTTAAGTTTGGCCAAGTCCAACTTGTCTTCTTTCGCCGCTCGATATCGATCGACAGTACAGTGTGTACATCGATCGATTATGATCTCGATGTATCGTCCTTCGGCAAATATGTGTCGATCGATAGCACGGAGTGTGCATCGATCGATGTGTAGCTCCGGATGTCAACCTCTGGTTTGATCTCGGGTGAACTCTCCTTTAAGCCCCAAAAAGGAACCTAAAACATCACTTTTCTCCAAAATGTTCCTGAGCCTGAAAACATACCTAATAGACTCCAAAACATAGATAATAGTAATAAAAATACTCATATACCATGGGTAAAAACGGGTAAAATCCATGGTATATCAACTCCCACAGACTTAACCATTTGCTTGTTCTCAAGCAAACACACATGCAGTCTTTATGAAAGAGGTTTTAAAAAGCAGGGACTCAATCAAATTCAAACTTAGAATCATAACCTCTACTTTGTTGCAAACCACATCTAAGAATCTGTCAATCACAGAAACACATTATGCAATATCCTAATTAAACAACCTTGATCATCTAGCCAACAACTTAGCAATCCTGTCTAGTTAACCCCTCTACTGATTTCATTTCTGTACATAAAAATGAAAGTGCAGGCTTTACCTTGGGAGTATCGATAATAGGATGCAAGGTTGCTCAAACAAGTATCTGGACCTGCAGGTAAAAATTAGTTCCTATCCTCTCTCTCTCTACTATTTTTCTCCTAGTCAAGTCTGCTTTTATTTGCAAGACATTGACCAAGATTGGACAGACTTCCATGAATCAAGCCTTAATGGTTGTAGCCACCAAGTCTTGTTCACTTCTTTTTGACCTATATCCTAGGATTCATTGCGAAGCAAGTCTTGAAGGGGGTAACCACCAAGTCCTGTTCGAATCCTTTACCTATAGAATTCTTATGAATCAAGTCTTGAGGGGGGTAACCGCCAAGCCCTGTTCGAATTCCTTCCTAGGTAATAACTAACTAGTCCTAGAACATATAGTTAAGCTTATTTTCGATTTTTTTTAAAGAACTGAATAAAATTAAATCTAAATTCGAAAATGAGAGATATAGGGTGATAAAACTATCTACACAAGGCTTTACCTTCCAGACTTGTTTGAAGCATCCGATCTCATGTATACGAAGCCCCAAGACAAGCAGAGAATGTCAAGTTAGGTTGGAAATCAGCTTTGGTTCCTCCAGACAATCAATGAAAGCGTTGTCATAGCTTATAGGTGATCAACTTTAGCATCTATAGTACATTCTGCATCAACAAATCAAAGAATGGTGCCTAAAAGATTGGTTAGATAAAAAGTGAAAATTTTTAAAATATCATTATCCCTTTCTTGACTCAATAAAAACCATTTTGAAAATATTTTAGATGAAGTCAAAAGGTAAACAACATCAGTAATCATCCCCCAGACATAAATCATACACTGTCCTCAGTGTATAATCAGTCCGGTGAAGGCGTAGGCAAAAATAAAATATACTAATATCGAAAAAGTAGAACGAAATACCTGACCGTGATCCGTATCGATCGATGTTGAGTCGCCTTCCTTGATCGCTATTGTTTGGTGTATGTCGATCGATATCGACAGTGTCATGTCGGTCGATTTCAGTGGTAATCGTCTAGTCGTAATTACGAAGAAAAACAAATACGAAAAATAAAATCCTAAAGATAAAAACTAAATGAAAAATTACCTAACAGTGGGTTGCCTCCCACTCAGCGCTTTGATTATAGTCATCTAGCTTGACTCTGGATGGAATGAGCTATTGAGGTGAAGTCCAGGTACTTGTTGGGAAACAAGTATCCTCTGTATCCTTCTTCTCAATGAACGATGAGTCAAATAAGCTTCTTGTGGCTTCATATTCTCTGGTTCGTTTCTTCTTTACCTCAATTAACTCATCATTGATCCTTTGAATCCTTTCTGCATGACCTTCAATGCTGAGCTCGTGCCATCATAATTTCTCATAGGCATGTTACGAAGATCGAGCTCAGCTTGCATTGAATCAAGGCGTTGGATCATTTTGTCGTGGATAGAGCTGGTATCGATCGATTCCTTTGTTGAATTGTCGGTCGATGGCTGTTGAGGTCCGTTGATCGATGCGCTGGTTCTTCTGTCGATCGATGCTAAGGGTGCGGGTCTGCTCGCAAGATGCCTCTGAATGGATTTGATTCCTTTTTGCATCCCTTTTATACTAGATTCCATTCTGCCAACTTTGTTGTTAAGCGGGAAATACATCTGATCTAGACATCTGTCTTGCGAATCATCCATGCTCGTAAGTGCCGTGTAGACTTCATCAGCTAACTTATCCAAGTCAGCTCCGGTGAAGATTTCTGAAGTCTGTATATCGATCGATGCAACAAATACCAAACTCATCCGGGGTTAAATTACCGAAAACAGGTACAGGTGAATTTGTTACCTGGGATGGTTTGATGAATGTATCGGTCGATGGCACAGGTACGGGATCGGTCGATGGTTGTTCAGGTCTATCGTTCGATTGTGATGGTGCCATGTCGATCGATGAGACTTCCTCGGGTTGAGTAATCTATGTTGGGGTTGCGGTCTCGACCGCTGCTCGCGGCTGGTCATCGCTGCCCAGCCCCGATTAAGAAGGTCTATCGATCGATGTGTTGATTCTGAGGTTGTGGTGGAGAAGTCGATCTTCATCTTCTGGAAGGTTGTGATACTCTATAGCTCTCTCCTCCTCGTAAACATCAGTATACTCCTCAATGTGAGTAGTATCTACAGCATGTGGTGGGATGTAGTAGTCGTTCTCCCACTTTCGTTTACCTCGAAGTCACCGTCTGGAAACTCCTCCTCGATCTAGTTGAATCGTGAATCGATCGATGACCATGTATAATGCGTCGATCGATGTCTTTTCACGAATTGATCGATGAGACAGTGCCACTATCGATCGATTCCTTTGTTGAATTGTCGATTCGATGGTTGTTCAGGTCTATCGTTGATTGTGATGGTGCCATGTCGATCGATGAGACAGTGCCACTATCGATCGATTCCTTTGTTGAATTGTCGATTCGATGGCTGTTGAGGTCCGTTGATCGATCGCTGGTTCTTACGTCGATCGATGCTAAGAATTGGGTCTGCTTTCATAAGATGCCTCTGAATGGATTTGATTCCTTTTGCATCCCTTTTATACTAGATTCCATTCTGCCAACTTTGTTGTTAGCGGGAAATACATCTGATCTAGACATCTGTCTTGCGAATCATCCATGCTCGTAAGTGCCGTGTAGACTTCATCAGCTAACTTATCCAAGTCAGCTCGGTGAAGATTTCTGAAGTACGTATATCGTCGATGCAACAAATACCAAACTCATCGGGGTTAAATTACGAAAACAGGTACAGGTGAATTTGTTACCTGGGATGGTTTGATGAATGTATCGGTCGATGGCACAGATGCGGGATCGATTCGATGGTTGTTCAGGTCTATCGTTGATTGTGATGGTGCCATGTCGATCGATGAGACTTCCTCGGGTTGAGTAATCTATGTTGGGGTTGGCGTCTGGACCCGCTGGCTCTCGTGCTGGTCATCGGCAGCTCGATTAAGAAGGTCTATCGATCGATGTGTTGATTCTGAGGTTGTGGTGGAGAAGTCGATCTTCATCTTACGGAAGGTTGTGATACTCTATAGCTCTCTCCTCCTCGTAAACATCAGTATACTCCTCAATGTGAGTAGTATCTACAGCATGTGGTGGGATGTAGTAGTCGTTCTCCCACTTTCGTTTACCTCGAAGTCACCGTCTGGAAACTCCTCCTCGATCTAGTTGAATCGAATCGATCGATGACCATGTATGTCTGTCGATCGATGTCTTTTCACGAATTGATCGATGAGACAGTGCCACTATCGATCGATTCCTTTGTTGAATTGTCGATTCGATGGTTGTTCAGGTCTATCGTTGATTGTGATGGTGCCATGTCGATCGATGAGACAGTGCCACTATCGATCGATTCCTTTGTTGAATTGTCGATTGATGGCTGTTGAGGTCCGTTGATCGATCGCTGGTTCTTACGTCGATCGATGTCTTTTCACGAATTGATCGATGAGACAGTGCCACTATCGATCGATTCCTTTGTTGAATTGTCGATTCGATGGTTGTTCAGGTCTATCGTTGATTGTGATGGTGCCATGTCGATCGATGAGACAGTGCCACTATCGATCGATTCCTTTGTTGAATTGTCGATTGATGGCTGTTGAGGTCCGTTGATCGATCGCTGGTTCTTACGTCGATCGATGCTAAGGGTGCGGTCTGCTCGCAAGATGCCTCCGAATGGATTTGATTCCTTTTGCATCCCTTTTATACTAGATTCCATTCTGCCAACTTTGTTGTTAAGCGGAAATACATCTGATCTAGACATCTGTCTTGCGAATCATCCATGCTCGTAAGTGCCGTGTAGACTTCATCAGCTAACTTATCCAAGTCAGCTCCGGTGAAGATTTCTGAAGTACGTATATCGTCGATGCAACAAATACCAAACTCATCGGGGTTAAATTACGAAAACAGGTACAGGTGAATTTGTTACCTGGGATGGTTTGATGAATGTATCGATTCGATGCACAGATGCGGGATCGGTCGATGGTTGTTCAGGTCTATCGTTGATTGTGATGGTGCCATGTCGATCGATGAGACTTCCTCGGGTTGAGTAATCTATGTTGGGGTTGCGGTCTCGACCGCGAAGCTCTCGTGCTGGTCATCGCTTGCCCAGCTCCCGATTAAGAAGGTCCTATCGATCGATGTGTTGATTCTGAGGTTGTGGTGGAGAAGTCGATCTTCATCTTCCGGAAGGTTGTGATACTCTATAGCTCTCTCCTCCTCGTAAACATCAGTATACTCCTCAATGTGAGTAGTATCTACAGCATGTGGTGGGATGTAGTAGTCGTTCTCCCACTTTCGTTTACCTCGAAGTCACCGTCTGGAAACTCCTCCTCGATCTAGTTGAATCGAATCGATCGATGACCATGTATAATGCGTCGATCGATGTCTTTCCGAATTGATCGATGAGGCAGTCACCACTATCGATCGATTCATGCGTACTCCGTCTGCATCGTCTTGTGAATCGTATTCATCTCCACAATAGCAAACAGCTACGAGGTCTGAGCTGTCTTGGATCTTCTCAGGAACCTTGATGACTCATACTGGATCATAGTAGACCGTAGGATTGATCAGGGTTAAGCACAGTTTGTTTGTCTGAAGGTTGCAGATAGCTCCAACTGTGGCTAGGAAGGCTCTTCCAAGTAGCATAGAAGTAGGTAGGATTACCTTGACGTCCAAGACATGGAAGTCTACTGGAACTAGGGTTTCTCCTATGTTAATCTCGGGTTTGATGATGCCTCGAGTTTTGCTGAGAACAATCCACAAAGATGAATGATTCATCCGTGGGTTCTATCTTCAGACCTAGATGGTCTACTATCACCTTGGGTAGGATGCTGACTCCAGATCCTATGTCACATAGGACACGTGGAAAATTGATCCCATGGACTGAGCAAGGAACAATGAACTTCCCTGGATCACCCTTCTTCTCAAGTTTGATCCTCCTGATCATGGTTTCTCTGACCTGATTGAACATCCTTCTGATATCTTCTTCTGTCTCCTTTGTCTCTCTGAAAAATATCCACAATCTGTGTGTGTAGTATGCTTCTTCGAACGGTTTCTCCTTAGATATTCTTAGAACTCTCTTTCTGAAGCTTTCTAATTCTTTCTCGTTGACTCCTCTTTTAAGGTGCTTAGGAATCTTCTCTTTCCTTTTTAGTCGGCCTTTAGTTTCTTGTTGTAACTCCATGGGTTCTAGGGTATCCGTGGGTTTCTTCAAGATAACTTCTGGTGGGCTTTTGGAGGGTTTAGATTGCTCCCTGAGTGCATTAAGGCGTGCAAAGGTTTAGATTGCTCCCTGAGTGCATTAAGTCGTGCAACATCTATCTTGGGAAGTTGCACTCGGCGGGTGATAACTGAATATCGATCGATAGGTTCTGGGTATGTCGATCGATTTCCTTATCCTTCGTCGATCGATGGAACATCCATTCTGTCGATCGATGTTGTAGGAGCTGGGTGGATGTGGGTGCTTTGCTGCGATCTCCTTGAGAGTAAGTATCTTTACGGCGCTGCACTCGTGGAGTGGATTCTTCAAGATCCATCCGTCGGTGCTTTCGTCACGAGTCCATCGTTTGATTTGAGTTGGCGTACATCGATCGATGGTCATGTCGGACATCGGTCGATACCAATGGTTCCGCTAATACTCATGGAACTTTTCGATCTGGAAGTCTCCCTCTTGCAGCTTCTCATGCTTCACCACTCTCCAAAATCGTCCTCATGATAGCATTGGCGTTGTGGCCTGTTGCTTCTTCTCCAGTCCCTTTTCTAAGGCTTCCTGCTTAGTAACAGCTTCTCTGTCTGAATCACTTGAGTCTCTAGTTTCTTCACATAAGTGCTCAAAGCATCAAGCTTTGTGTTCAAGGTGGTGAAGACAGCGTTGATCTTTCCATTGAAGTTCACCTCTAGCTGCTGCTGGCTTTCAAGAACTTTGCTGAGCATGTCTTCTAGCTTTCCTTGTGGGGTTGGTGTGGGTGGCTTCATGTAAGATGAGTTTCCATAACTCATGTTGTTGTTGGGGTTGCTGCTGTTGAAGTTGCCACTTTGTCTGAGAAGTTTCTGTTTCCTTGGTTTCCAGATCTCACGAAATCGGTTCCATCGATCTAGTTGAATCGAATCGATCGATGACCATGTATGTCTGTCGATCGATGGAACATCCATTCTGTCGATCGATGTTGTAGGAGCTGGGTGGATGTGGGTGCTTTGCTGCGATCTCCTTGAGAGTAAGTATCTTTACGGCGTTGCACTTTCGTGAGTGGATTCTTCAAGATCCATCCGTCGGTGCTTTCGTCACGAGTCCATCGTTTGATTTGAGTTGGCGTACATCGATCGATGGTCATGTCGGACATCGGTCGATACCAATGGTTCCCGCTAATACTCATGGAACTTTTCGATCTGGAAGTCTCCCTCTTGCAGCTTCTCATGCTTCACCACTCTCCAAAATCGTCCTCTATGATAGCATTGACGTTGTGGCCTGTTGCTTCTTCTCCAGTCCCTTTTTCTAAGGCTTCCTGCTTCGTAACAGCTTCTCTGTCTGAATCACTTGAGTCTCTAGTTTCTTCACATAAGTGCTCAAAGCATCAAGCTTTGTGTTCAAGGTGGTGAAGACAGCGTTGATCTTTCCATTGAAGTTCACCTCTAGCTGCTGCTGGCTTTCAAGAACTTTGCTGAGCATGTCTTCTAGCTTTCCTTGTGGGGTTGGTGTGGGTGGCTTCATGTAAGATGAGTTTCCATAACTCATGTTGTTGTTGGGGTTGCTGCTGTTGAAGTTGCCACTTTGTCTGAGAAGTTTCTGTTTCCTTGGTTTCCAGATCTCACGAAATCGGTTCCATCGATCTAGTTGAATCGTGAATCGATCGATGACCATGTATGTCTGTCGATCGATGGAACATCCATTCTGTCGATCGATGTCTTTTCACGAATTGATCGATGAGACAGTGCCACTATCGATCGATTCATCGTACTCCGTCTGCATTATCGTCTTGTGAATCGTATTCATCTCCACAATAGCAAACAGCTACGAGGTCTGAGCTGTCTTGGATCTTCGGGAACCTTGATGACTCATCTTGGATCATAGTAGACCGTAGGATTGATCGGGGTTAAGCACAGTTTGTTTGTCACGAAGGTTGCAGATAGCTCAAGCTGTGGCTAGGAAGGCTCTTCCAAGTAGCATAGAAGTAGGTAGGATTACCTTGGCGTCCAAGACATGGAAGTCTCTGGAACTAGGGTTTCTCTATGTTAATCTCCGTGTTTCGATGATGCCTCGAGTTTTGCTGAGAACAATCCACAAAGATGAATGATTCATCCGTGGGTTCTATCTTCAGACCTAGATGGTCTACTATCACCTTGGGTAGGATGCTGACTCCAGATCCTATGTCACATAGGACCGTGGAAAATTGATCCCATGGACTGAGCAAGGAACAATGAACTTCCTGGATCACCCTTCTTCTCAAGTTTGATCCTCGATCATGGTTTCTCGACCTGATTGAACATCCTTCGATATCTTCTTCTGTCTCCTTTGTCTCTCTGAAAAATATCCACAATCTGTGTGTGTGTAGTATGCTTCTTCGAACGGTTTCTCCTTAGATATTCTTAGAACTCTCTTTCTGAAGCTTTCTAATTCTTTCTCGTTGACTCCTCTTTTAAGGTGCTTAGGAATCTTCTCTTTCCTTTTTCTGAGAGTACGGCCTTTAGTTTCTTGTTGTAACTCCATGGGTTCTAGGGTATCCGTGGGTTTCTTCAAGATAACTTCTGGTGGGCTTTTGGAGGGTTTAGATTGCTCCCTGAGTGCATTAAGTCGTGCAACATCTATCTTGGGAAGTTGCACTCGGCGGGTGATAACTGAATATCGATCGATAGGTTCTGGAGTATGTCGATCGATTTCCTTATCCTTCTGTCGATCGATGGAACATCCATTCTGTCGATCGATGTTGTAAGGGCTGGGTGGATGTGGGTGCTTTGCTGCGATCTCCTTGAGAGTAAGTATCTTTACGGCGTTGCACTCGTGAGTGGATTCTTCAAGATCCATCCGTCGGTGCTCGTCTGAGTCCATCGTTTGATTTGAGTTGGCGTACATCGATCGATGGTCATGTCCGGACATCGGTCGATACCAATGGTTCCCGCTAATACTCATGGAACTTTCGATCTGGAAGTCTCCCTCTTGCAGCTTCTCATGCTTCACCACTCTCCAAAAATCGTCCTCTATGATAGCATTGACGTTGTGGCCTGTTGCTTCTTCTCCAGTCCCTTTTTCTAAGGCTTCCTGCTTCGTAACAGCTTCTCCTGTCTGAATCACTTGAGTCTCTAGTTTCTTCACATAAGTGCTCAAAGCATCAAGCTTTGTGTTCAAGGTGGTGAAGACAGCGTTGATCTTTCCATTGAAGTTCACCTCTAACTGCTGCTGGCTTTCAAGAACTTTGCTGAGCATGTCTTCTAGCTTTCCTTGTGGGGTTGGTGTGGGTGGCTTCATGTAAGATGAGTTTCCATAACTCATGTTGTTGTTGGGGTTGCTGCTGTTGAAGTTGCCACTTTGTCCTGAGAAGTTTCTGTTTCCTTGGTTTCCAGATCTCTGAAATCCAGTTCCATCGATCTAGTTGACTTCTGCTTCTATGTAGTCATCTTCTTCATCAGCTTCTGCATCCTCCACTGAGCAGATTTGCTTGTTTAGCAGTTTCCGAACATTGTCAAGTGTAGCCTGTACCTCATTTATCTTTTCCTTTCCAAGGAACGCTGCAGATCTTGCTTTTACAATGTTCTTCGTGCTGTTGCTGGATGCTAAGTTGTCTATTAGCTTCACAGCATCTTCAGGATTCCTTGTGGTGAAATTGCCTTCACTCGCAGTATCTGATGTCTTGCATATTTTCATTTATTTGGCCATCTTTTTATTGCATTCTTTGTCTTGTAGGCTAAGGTTTAGGCATGTTTAGGATCATTTTGCATTCATTTGTCCTTATCAGGTGTTGGAGTGTGCTTTGTTGTGATTTGAGGTGTTTGGGAACCTTATGACCCAAAAAGAAGTGAAGATTCAAGATTGGCCATGAGAAGAGAAGTGAAATCAAGAGATGGAGAGTTAGACCGGGGAGACCAGACCGGGTACACATACCCGGTCGGATGGAGATCGATCAAGACGCGGATGACCGGGGATCATGGTCCGGCTTGATGAACCCGGTCGGGAAGAAGCCAGCAGAACGGACGACCGGGGAGGATGGTCCGGCTTGGTGCACCCGGGCGATGAAGAGCATGAAGTCGACCGGGGAACCTAGACCGGCTTGGTGTACCCGGTCGGGAGAAGCACGTGAGCAGGACGTCCGGACGATCGGGGAGACGTGTCCGGCTTGCTACACCCGGTCGGACTGGACGACGGCCAGGACATGGACGGTCTGGGATGTCAGGACCGGGATGGACCATTGGTTTACCCCTGACCGAGTTTTCATGCCTTTTTCCTATTGGTTGAGACTCATTTTACTCCAAGGACTTTTTAGTAATTTTTCATGATGTATCTAGGTTTTCTAAGCATAGTATAAATACCTTTGTTATCCCTAATATGGGACTTATGTTATTTTCTCTCTAAGAACACAAGCCTTTGAGTAAAGTTTTATCTTTGAATCATAATCTCATCTCATCTTTGTGTTCTTGATTGTTTGATTTCATCTCTTTTCTTTCTCTACATGTTTAAGCTTGAATCTCTTATGGGTTTAAGAGTAAGCATGTGGATTAGTGAGTAGATCCATTTAAGATTCATGGGTTAGGGTGATTGAGAGTGATTAAGTGTAGATCCAAGGTGCTTAGTGTTAGATCTATCGTTTTCTTGCATGATTTGGTGTTCTTAATGTTATATTTGAGTTGACCTCTCAAACATAGAGCCATAGGCATTTCATGCCCGGAAGGTGTTCTATGAAATGCCTAAACCAACTCATCTATGCTTTTAGCTTGCTTTACCTAAGGGATTAGTTGTTAAAGAAGCTAGGATTGCTATTAGACTCATTCTTAATGTTTGCTTTGATCATTACAGTCAAAGGGATTTGATGTACTTTGGTGATCATTGCAAAAGAGCATTCATCTAGGGATAGAGTTTGTTCAAGCATAGTGTCTAGGCATAAGGAATTAGATTGATTGAAAAGTTGGCATCTTGGATTGAACCTTAATCATTTAAGATCAAGTCCCTATACCCATGGGTCTCATCTCCTCATAAAGAAAAAAGCTTTATATTTTATTGCATTTTAGATATTGTCTTAGTTTAATAATCATCTCCTTTAATGATTGCATTTAGATTAAGCATAGGCTTGTATTCCCTTTGCTTTGTGGTCACTTAGAACTGGTTCGACAATCTTATATACTATATCATTTGATTAGGACCCTTGAAAAGTCCTTTCATCAGTATCCAGAGCCATCTGATATTTCAGCGCGATGCCTCTGAAGAAAGTGCAGAGCAGTTGCACCTTGTTGAATCCATGGTGTGGACAATCTCGCTGGTAAGACTTGAATCTGATCCAGGTATCCTTGAATGACTCTCCAAGCTCCTGGTTGAATGTGGCAATTTTCCTCCTTAAGTCTTCAGCGCGCGCATCATCAAAGAAGTTACGCAAAAATGCGTTTTTGATGTCGCTTCAGGATGTAAGAGATCCTGGTGGTAGCTGCTTAAGCCACTGTAAAGCTTCTCCAGATAAAGAAAGGTTGAAGAGCTTACAGAGAAGGTAGTCCACGGGGACTCCATTGGCTTTGATAGCAGATATGAGATCCTCGAACCTCTTCAGATGGTCCATGGGATGCTCATTGGACAGCCCACAGTAGGGTGTCTGTCCCACAAGGGTGTAGTACTGCGGCTTGAGCTTGAAATTGCCTCTCTGAATAGCAGGGGGACGAATGGCTGATCTGTTGGTGTAGAACTGATCTGGACGGTTGTAGTCAGCTAGTGTTCGAGCAGCCTCTCCTACAGGTTGAACAGCTACTTTAGGTGCAGTTTCTGGCTCAGGGATTACTTCATTCTGAGCATTGAGCTTCTGACCTGCTTCATTACGAAAGTGACCTTCTTGGTCACGCAAGTCTCCGTTCTCATCTCGTGTGAGAATAATCGGCGCAACCATGACTCGCGGAACAGTATCGATCGATATAAGGTTAGGGCTACCGATCGATGTCGTATGAAACGTGTCGGTCGACAGTGAAGTAGTGTCGGTCGACAGGAAGGTGCGAGTATCGGTCGATGAAGACGGTGTCTCGGTCGACAGTGGTGCGGTATCGGTCGACAGACAGTTGTTGATGTCAATCGATGCGGAACGGATTTTCTTGCGGATTGAACGTTCCAAGCTAGCAGGGTCTTCTTAGAACAAAAGTTGAGATGCCTTGTTACTTCTAGTACTGCTGGGCATGTACCTGAAAAGACAAGAAAAGATTTGTGTCAGAAAACAAATTAAAGTAAAAATAACCTAGACCTAATCAGATTAAATCTTATTGTATCAAATCTCCCCGGCAACGGCGCCAAATTTGATATCACTCAAATTACCCTAAGGAGTGACTTTACTGTCTCAAATAAGAGGTTCAGTTGTAGTACTTAGGGATCGAATCCACTGAGAGCTAGTGTACAAATAAGATGCAATCTTAGTGACTATGCTAGGTTTAAAATGGTTTAAAGTAAATTGCAGATTTTTGAGTAATGGTAAGATTACTCAGTTGAAAGGTTTTGGTTTAAGACAATAAAGAAAAGTAGTTAGATTCAGGGTAGGTATTCAGGAATCCAGGATTATAAGTACTATAAATGCTAACAAGTTGCTTGCATGATATGTCAGAGCTCAACATTATTAAATGAATCAATCAGCTCTCGCAATATTTAGACCATCTATTACTTAGATGCCAGATGGTGTTTGCGGTCAGCTATATCGCCGACAGTATCGATCGATTATTCGATAGGAATATCGACCGATACACTTTTATTACGCCGATCGATTACTCATAGGAGTATCGATCGTCTGACTCTAGCGAGAACTTATCGTGAGTTGATACAGTGCTCACCATGATCTTAGATCAGCTTTCGTTTGTCTCAAGAGGGTCATAGCATGTTTAGGATGTTGTCAGGAATTGTATTGAATGAATAATGCAATCCAAGTTCATGTTCTATGTAGCTAATCTAGAAAAAGCATTAGTGAACAATCCTAACAATAAATATCACAACTATAGCAGATATAGGCTGGGGCTAATCCCTCATATCCTATTTAAACCCTAATTCTAACAAATGAATCTACTCAGACATGGCTAAATGATTCATAGTAACAAGGTAATAATAGGAGTTCATAGATCTATTAGAGGAGTGAACACTTAAGTTCCAATTACAAATCTCTTTGGATCTCTCCTCTAGATCTAGAATCCTATAACCTTTGTTAAGAAGAACAAATAAAGAAATGAATAGAACTTTATTGAGAACTTGCAAAGTAATGAAACAATGGTAACAGAAATGTGTAGAAAAGATGGTGGTAAAAAGAAACTCTTAGGCAAAAACTTCTTAAAACTTGTAAAAAACTTATATGGTGCCAAAACACTTAGGCACATATAAATATGAGTTCATTAGGTTAAAAACTCGTCAGGAGCAATCTTGTAAAAATGTGATGTCGTGGGCTTCAAGTTCGGCCAAGTCCAACTTGTCTTCTTTCGCCGCTCGATATCGATAGATAGTACAGTGTGTACATCGATCGATTATGATCTCGATGTATCGTCCTTCGGCAAATGTGTGTCGATCGATAACACGGAGTGTGCATCGATCGATGTGTAGCTCTGGATGTCGACCTCTGGTCTGATCTCAGGTGAACTCTTCTTTAAGCCCCAAAAAGGCACCTTAAAAATCAGTTTTCTCCAAAATGCTCCTGAGCCTGAAAACATACCTAATAGACTCCAAAACATAGATAATAGTAATAAAAATACTCATATACTATGGGTAAAAACGGGTAAAATCCATGGTATATCAAAGAAGAAGACTGATCTTGGGAAGTTTACAGTACCCTACATAGTTTCAAGGTATCACATTCCCACGCGCTCTCTGCGACGCAGGAGCTGTAGTAAGATCTTACCCAAGGTAATGACAGACCATCTAGGTCTGAAGATAGAGCCTTCGGACGATTCATTTGTATTTGTGGATTGCTCTCAAAGGAAGTCAAGAGGAATCATCAAAGACTTTAAAGTGCATATTGGTAATGCAATAGTTCCAGTTGACTTTCTTGTCCTGGACATCAAACTGAATTGGAACACTTCTCTACTTCTTGGAAGAGCATTCTTGGCTACAGTAGGAGCAATTTGCAACATGCAGACTAACCAGTTGTGCTTGACTCTCATTGATCCTAATATCTACTGTGACCCAGTCAAAATTGTCAAGACAAAGAAACCCATCATAGAAATTGGGGATGATCCAAGATTCGTGGGAGTATGTTTCTGTGGAGAGGAGATTGATTCAGAAGTTGAGTATGAGACAGAGTATGACGAATCGATCGGCGACAGTACGGATACATCGATCGATCCTCGTCCATCAGAATCGATCGACATGCCAGAAGAGGCATCGGTCGATGCAAAGTTCGCTCATTGGAAAGAAGAATTCCCATATGGCAATTTTTCTACTGACAGTTGGGAAAGTGATCACTATCACCCAACCTTTGCTGTTGATACTGCCACATCCGCGTTTAGACATGAAGAGTATGATGAGGATTACGAGAAGGAACGAGCAATAGAGTTTCATGGTCTTCTTGCAGAAGAAGAAAGGATTCCACACCATTCCTACAGACAACAGAATGCAGCATCGATCGACAGAAGCTACACTACATCGATCGACACTCATCGTCACTAGTCAAACTTACTACACACGTCGATCGACATACCCTACCGAGTATCGATCGAAACTAAGGCGGCTGACATGGAGAAAAATAGAATTTTTTCAATTGGAAGTTGGGATGATTGCTATAAAGAGAATTTTGCAATAGAGGAAACATCAGACGCCCTAGAAGCAGACAAGATGAGTAGAGGTTTCACCACAGAAGACTTCTTCAAATTAAATGGAAAAGATGTTATCCAACCTTCACCATCGATCAACAACACTGCTTCAACATTGATTGATATAAACCCTTCCACATCGATCGACATTCATCCAAACCCTAGGCCTGAGGTAAGTGAAAAGAACTTTAAAGATTATGGATATCTAACACCGGATGAGTTTTGTATTTTCAGGGATCCAGATGGCCATGCACGAGCAATAGATGGAAGCATTCTGCAAGTATCCAATGAAGACATTCCATACATCCTTCAGGTGGCCGATGGACCAAACAACCTCTTCATTCAACAACGCAGCAATCTAAAGCACCAGCAGGAAGTTATAGACGAGCATAATGATGGAGCTGGCAGATTCGAACCAACACCTCGACCCCATACTCAACCATCGATCGACAGGACATGTCCCCCCATCGACCGATAAGCGCCTACCACCATAAACCATCGACCGATAGGCGACCACCACCATCATTCGTCAGGATGTTCCATTCATCAAATGACAGGCATACAGAGTTTGACACTAGAGCCTACCGTGTTGGGATTAGGAATTTCTATTGGGAGAAGAAAGATGAGTATGTTGTATACAGAGATGAGTCTTGATATGCACGTGGACTAGATGGTGAGATCATCAATGTATCTAAAGAAGACATCAGGAAGCTACTAAAAAGAGCTTCAATTGATGAGGAGTCCTACATATGTCTTCCAGAACAGACTAACTCATTCACACTAACCAGGCTAGCACCAGAGATCTACACCAAGGATGAGATCAATGAGATGCTAACTGGAATTCAAGAAGTCCAACAAAGAGCAGAAGAGAAATTCAATATGAAGCTAAATGATGTTTTTCAACCACTCCATGACTACATCAACTGGATGTGTACAAGTATGGAAGAGATGAAAGAAGATTTCGGAAAATTCCAGAACAAACATGAGGCCGATAAGCCAGCACCCGCATCGATCGACGGCAACACTGGGACATCAATCGACATCAAGCGTCCACCATCCAGACATTCCACAAAAAAAATATCCAAGGCAGCTAACAAATGGGAAGAAGGAGCCCTAGATTTGAGATTTGGTGACATCTACCATACACTCAACAACAACATCAACTGGCTAACCAAGAGGAATGAGTTGATGCAGAAAGAATTAGCTATGCTTCATGAGAAGAATGATTGTCGATAGAAGGAACCCCCATCGATCGACACAGAAGCTGCACTATTGATCGACGTGAGACTTACATCACTAGAAGATTTGGTGAACTAATTCGATTACAAACTTGATGGAGTCTACTATCCGCTCAATGATGACATGGACGGATTGACCAGGAGACTTATCCAACTACAACAAGAAGTCGACACCATTCAGCAGCAACTCGATTTTCCAACAGACAAATCGCAATCAATCGATGCCAACATCAACACATCGATCAACGCCAACAAACCACCAGCGCCTATTTCTTACACCAGAGAAGAGATTGATCAAATGATAGAAGAGATGTATAGAACTCTGGGAACAACTGAGGACAGACTTGACAGAAGATGTGATGAGATCTACTTTCCGCTCAACAACAACATAAGTGGATTAAACTCAAGCACAGAAAGGCTGCAGAAGGAAATCAGAGCCATTCAGAGGCAGCTTGCAAGTCGACCTTCACCATCCGCATCGATCGACTGAGGACCGATCGACGCATCTACATCAGCATCGATTGACGCCGAGCCTCAGCATCTCCGCGAAAAGAATCCAAAAGATATGATTGATTCAATGCAAGAAGATCTGAAGGAACTATCAGATTATGCTTATGACAAGCTTGGGAAGCATGAGTTCAGCATTGCAAATATTGGAGAGAGGCTACAGATCATCACAGATGCAACAGCAAAGATAAATGAGATAAAGACCAGAGGAGATGATGCCACAAGAAGCTTCATTGCTACATGGTTCCAAATGAACAGAGATAATGTGGATACTTGTTTTCAAACAAGTAGCTGCTTTGCACCTCACTAGCCCAACCACCTCCAAAGTCAAGCTAATTGACTATAAAAAAGCGCTGAGTGGGAGGTAACCCACTATTAGCTTTATTCATTTTAGTTACTTATTTTCGTTTTTCAACTTTTATTTGCAGAAAATATAAAAAAAAAGACATAAAGAAAAAGGTGAACCAGAGTAGACGATTGCCTATGATATCGACCGACGAAACCATGTCGACATCGATCGACATAGCAACTTTCAAACCGATCGACGGCCAACTCTGTAACATCAATCGACACGGACTTCGGTCAGGTATATCGTTCTAACTTTTCAAACTTAGTACTTATGGTTTATGTTATCCCATTAACTACGACTGGTTGTACACTGAGGAAAGTGTATAATTTAAATCTAGGGGGAAGTTGCTGATATTACTCTACCTTTTGATCTCATTATTTGTTTTCAGTAGTTTTACTGAGTCAAGAAGGGGACAATGATCTTTTTTTCAATCTTTACTTGTTATCTATCCACTCTTTTGGGGTCAAAATCGGTCCCGACGAAATCAAATATCAGAAACTTCTCGAAAGTGATTTCCTTTGAAAAGAAAGGTGGAAAAGTTCAAAAAAACCTAAAGTCGAGCCTTAATTCGATATTCGAAAAAGAATCGGAAGGTAAGAAAACTCGAAAAGGACTATGAGACGGTCACGAAGGTTCAACCATCCGACCATACGAACGAACAAGGCAACCAACTCGCCGAAATGGCGAGTTGAACCCAAAAACAAGACCAACTCGCCAATTTGGCAAGTTGCACCTCACCAACTCGCCAAAATTGGCGAGTTGGTCCTACACCAACTCGCCAATTTGGCGAGTTGTTACTCAAAAACTTGCCAGATTGACGAGTTGGTCCTCAACAACTCGACAGATTGGCGAGTTGCTCCTCAACAACTTGACAGATTGGCGAGTTGCTCCTCAACAACTCGACAGATTGGCTTGTTGCTCCTCAACAACTCGACGGATTGGCGAGTTTCTCCACAACAACTCGACGGATCGGCGAGTTGCTCCTCAACAACACGACATATTGGCGAGCTGACAACTCGACAGATTTGCGAGTTGCTACTCAACAACTCGACAGATTGACGAGTTGCTCCTCAACAACTCGATTGATTGGCGAGTTGCTCTTCAACAACTCGACAGATTGGCGAGTTGCTACTCAACAACTCGACAGATTGGCGAGTTGCTCCTCAACAACTAGACATATTGGCGAGTTGCTCCTCAACAACTCGACAGATTGGCGAATTGCTTCTCAAGAACTCGCCAAGTTGGCAATTTGCTTCTCAACAACTAGCCAAATTGGCGAGTTGGAGCCCTCGAAGGCTTCTATTTCACCGCCTTGGCGAAGTTCGACCAGTCAGACTTCATAAAAATGGCGAGTTAGATCGAATCATGTGCCTTCCGTTGATTTCGCACGATCAGTCTCTTGTTTCGCCTCGATCGGAGTTATTGTCGAATTTAACGATAAAACCGCAAGAACTTGATTCCGTTCATGAAACTCAAATTAATCGTGTAAGGCGGCAGCGGTTGACTAAACACTTTGAACTGTGTCCACTATGCGATAAAATCGAAGCCAGAATGGACGCCATTTCTAGAAACATGATCTTCGATAAAATCAAAAGAAAACTTCTAAGTCGAAACGGCCCTAATGGGACCATAACACGGTCAAAATCGGTCCCGACGAAATCAAATGTCGAAACTTCTCGAAAGTGATTTCCTTTGAAAAAAGGTGGAAAAGTTCGAAAAACCTAAAGGCGAGCCTTAATTCGATATTGAAAAGGAATCGAAAGGTAAGAATCTCGAAAAGGACTATAATCACGGTCCGCGAAGGTTCAACCATCCGGCGATCACGAGCGAACAAGGCAACCAACTTTCCGAAATGGCGAGTTGAACCAAAACAAGACCAACTTCGCCAATTTGGCAAGTTGCTCCTCACCAACTTCGCCAAAATTGGCGAGTTGGTCCTAATTTGGCGAGTTGTTACTCAAACTTGCGGATTGCGAGTTGGTCCTCAACAACTTCGACAGTTGGCGAGTTTCTCCTAACAACTTCGGCGGATCGGCGAGTTGCTCCTCAACAACTTCGACAGATTGGCTTGTTGCTCCTCAACTTCGGCCAGTTGGCGAGTTTCTCCTAACAACTTCGGCGGATCGTGGTTGCTCCTCAACAACCACGACATATTGGCGAGCTGACAACTCGACAGATTTGCGGTTGCTACTCAACAACTTCGACAGTTGGCGAGTTGCTCCTCAACAACTTCGATTGATTGGCGAGTTGCTCTTCAACAACTCGACAGATTGGCGAGTTGCTACTCAACAACTCGACAGATTGGCGAGTTGCTCCTCAACAACTAGACATATTGGCGAGTTGCTCCTCAACAACTCGACAGATTGGCGAATTGCTTCTCAAGAACTCGCCAAGTTGGCAATTTGCTTCTCAACAACTAGCCAAATTGGCGAGTTGGAGCCCTCGAAGGCTTCTATTTCACCGTCTTGGCGAGTTCGACCAGTCGGACTTCATAAAATGGCGAGTTAGATCGAATCATGTGCCTTAGTTGGATTTCGGCCGCGATCAGTCTCTTGTTTCGTCTCGATCGGAGTTATTGTCGAATTTAACGATAAAACCGCAAGAACTTGATTCCGTTCATGAAACTCAAATTAATCGTGTAAGACGGCAACGGTTGACTAAACACTTTGAACTGTGTCCACTATGCGATAAAATCGAGTTTTCGTAAATGGACGTCATTTCTAGAAACATGATCTTTCGATAAAATCAAAAGAAAACTTCTAAGTCGGAAACGGCCCTAATGGGACCATAACACGGTCAAAATCGGTCCCGCGAAATCAAATGTCGAAACTTCTCGAAAGTGATTTCCTTTGAAAAAAGGTGGAAAAGTTCGAAAAACCTAAAGGCGAGCCTTAATTCGATATTCGAAAAGGAATCGAAAGGTAAGAATCTCGAAAAGGACTATAATACGGTCACGAAGGTTCAACCATCCGACGATACGAACGAACAAGGCAACCAACTTTCCGAAATGGCGAGTTGAACCCAAAAACGAGACCAACTCGCCAATTTGGCAAGTTGCTCCTCACCAACTCGCCAAAATTGGCGAGTTAGTCCTCAACAACGCTATAGATTGGCGAGTTGCTCCTCAACAACTTCGACAGATTGGCGAGTTGCTGCTCAACAACTCGACAGATTGGCGAGTTGCTCATCAACAACTCGACAGATTGGCGAGTTGCTCCTCAACAACTCGACAGATTGGAAAGTTGCTACTCCACAACTCGACAGATTGGCGAGCTTCTCTTCAACAACTCGACAGATTGGCGATTTGCTTCTCAACAACTCGACAGATTGGCGAAGGTTCTCAACAACTCGACAGATTGGCGAAGTTGCTCATCAACAACTCGACAGATTGGCGAATTGCTTCTCAAGAACTTCGCCAAGTTGGCAATTTGCTTCTCAACAACTAGCCAAATTGGCGAGTTGGAGCCCTCGAAGGCTTCTATTTCACCGTCTTGGCGAGTTCGACCAGTCAGACTCGCAAAAATGGCGAGTTAGATCGAATCATGTGCCTTCCGTTGGATTTCGGCACGATCAGTCTCTTGTTTCGTCTCGATCGGAGTTATTGTCGGAATTTAACGATAAAACGCCAAGAACTTGATTCCGTTCATGAAACTCAAATTAATCGTAAGACGGCAACGGTTGACTAAACACTTTGAACTGTGTCCACTATGCGATAAAATCGAGTTTTCGTAAATGGACGTCATTTCTAGAAACATGATCTTTCGATAAAATCAAAAGAAAACTTCTAAGTCGGAAACGGCCCTAATGGGACCATAACACGGTCAAAATCGGTCCCGACGAAATCAAATGTCAGAAACTTCTCGAAAGTGATTTCCTTTGAAAAAAAGGTGGAAAAGTTCGAAAAAACCTAAAGGCGAGCCTTAATTCGATATTCGAAAAGGAATCGAAAGGTAAGAATCTCGAAAAGGACTATAATACGGTCACGAAGGTTCAACCATCCGACGATACGAACGAACAAGGCAACCAACTTTCCGAAATGGCGAGTTGAACCCAAAAACGAGACCAACTCGCCAATTTGGCAAGTTGCTCCTCACCAACTCGCCAAAATTGGCGAGTTAGTCCTCAACAACGCTATAGATTGGCGAGTTGCTCCTCAACAACTCGACAGATTGGCGAGTTGCTGCTCAACAACTCGACAGATTGGCGAGTTGCTCATCAACAACTCGACAGATTGGCGAGTTGCTCCTCAACAACTCGACAGATTGGAAAGTTGCTACTCCACAACTCGACAGATTGGCGAGCTTCTCTTCAACAACTCGACAGATTGGCGATTTGCTTCTCAACAACTCGACAGATTGGCGAGTTGCTCCTCAACAACTCGACAGATTGGCGAGTTGCTCCTCAACAACTCGATAGATTGGAGAATTGCTCCTCAAAAACTCGACAGATTGGCGATTTACTTCTCAAGAACTCGCCGACAGCTCTAGCGGCCAAGGCTCTTACTTTGTTGTAACGCTCACATCCAGATTCGGAATAAGACCTTCTTTGCTCTATTTTCGATTCTTATATTTTTCGTCAGTTTATCTTCTCGTTCTTGATTGCTTGGCGTGTGGTTTAGTAGATATCCGGGATCTCTGGGAAATTATAGCTTTCCTAAACTTCCCAAACCAAAGGAAATCGACAGTGCGAATTTTGGTTCCCACACACTCTTAGATTTGTTGACTGCAGAAAGTACTGTAGATGCTAAAGTGGATCACCTGTCAACTAGTACCACACTTACTATGAATGTTTGAAGGAACCAAAGCTGATCTCCAACCAAACATGACTACATCTGCTTGTCTTGGGGCTTGGTATATACGGGTCGGATGCCTCAAACAAGTCTGGAAGGTAAAGCCTTGTGTAGATAGATATATCACTCTCTCTCTCAATTTCAAAATTTAGATTTAAATTTTCAGTAGACATTAAATATATATATATATAAGAATTAGTTAGATGTTTACTTAAGAAAAGAATTCGAACAGGACTTGGTGACTACAACCATTAAGGCTTGATTCACAAAGAATAAGTGGCTAAAACCATTAAGACTTGATTCATGGAAGCCTGCACAATCCTGGTCAACGTCTTGCAAATAAAAGCATACATTGAATAGGAGGGAAATAAGTAGAGAGACGGGAAAGGAACTTCTTTTTACCTGCAGATCCAGATACATGTTTGAGCAATTTTTGCATCTTGTGATCGATACCCCCAAGGTAAAGCCTGCACATTTACTTTATGCAAGGAAATGAGATCAGTAGAGGGGTTAGTCAGACAGGATTTGCTAAGTTGCTGGCTAGATGAATTTTGTTTCTAAGCTAGGATATGATATAAAGTACTTCCGTAGTTATGAGATATTTGATTTGGCTTGCAACATTGTAGAGGTGATGATTCTAGATAGAGATTGTTTGAGTCCCTGCTGTTTTAAACAACTTTCAGAGAGACTGCCTGTTTTTTTTGCTTGAGGACAAGCAAAAGGGTAAGTCTGGGGAAGTTGTTATACCATGGATTTGAGCCGTTTTACCCATGGTATATAGGTGTTTTAAAAAAAAAAAATATATATATATATATTATGTTTTGGAGTCTATTAGGTATGTTTTCAGGTTCAGTAGTATTTTGGAGTAAAGTGATGATTTTGGAGCATCTTGGAGCTTAGTAGAGATTTCATCCGAGCTGACCTTCAAACCAGACCAGAGCTTGATATTCAGAGACAACAATCGAACGATGCACAATCTGTGCCATCGATCGACATCAGCATCTAGAGGTCGACGTACCAATATTATAATCGATCGATACACATCCTATGACATCGATCGATACCGAGTCGCGCAGAAGACATAATGGTTCCAGCCAACTTAAAGCCCAAGTCTTCACCAAATTACAAGATTTACCCTGACGAGTTTTTTAACCAAATGAGCAATCGACGGAGCGAAAGGAGTATCGATCGATACTCATATAGAGTCATCGATCGACACTTTCTAATTGATCATCCCGACCGGTGAGATCATTAGATCTAGTCATCAGACGAATCTAGAAAGCGAACGCTGATCAATTTGTTCATAAGCTGTTGAGCTCTTTAATATCATGCATGTTGTGGGAACCGAATTCACACCATCGATTTTAATGAGTAAATACGGAGGAAAACCAAGTTAACCCGATCTTCCCTGAAGATCCGAATTCTCTGCGTAACCACTTTAGAACGATAAGAAGATAGACAGCAAGATAAAAATAAATGGTCGCTCAGAGGCGTTTTATTAATTGAATAGTATGCTTTACCGTGCTAGTCTAACCACCTAAGTCCTACGTTCTCTAAGCTAGCAGGAATTCTCTAAGTCTAAATTCTCGGGTCCCTCTCTCTTCTGCTCCAGCCCTCCTTATATAGTCGCTTTAGGTCGGTGGCTCGTTTACCCTTTCGCCTTTGGGCCCAAGTTTATCTCCTTTTGGGAATATTCCATTTTCCGTCGATCTTCATAGTTATCCTCGAGTCTTTCACTTTTATCTTCGAAAACTCAACATTTATCCTACTTTCACGAGTTAGGATAAACCGTCATAGCTCCTATTGGGCTTGGATCTTCAAAATCGTAGATTGGCCTTCAGACACGTTCAGGTCCTTGCGGGCCGTTTCTAAGCCTTCCGAGCTTTTCTACGATTTTCCCGGTCTTAGTCTTAAAACTTCGGAAATAACTCCGAACGAGACGAAACGAGAAGTATAGGGTTGTGGGAACCGAAATTCACACCGTCAATTTCTGATAAAAATTTGTGGAGGAAAACCAAGTTAACCCGATCTTCCTTGAAGGTCCCGGATATCTGCTGGGCCGCACACGAAACAATCAAATAAAGTAGAAGTTGCGAAAATAGAAATCGTAAAAGTTGAGCGGAAAAAAGATCTTATTTCTGAATTCGCGTTTTGAGCGTGAACAACAGGTGAGAAGTAAGCTACGAGAGCTGTCGAAAGGTCCGCTAGTCCGGTCGCCTAAGTCTATCCTAGTTGAGTCGCAGCTCGCTAGTGAAAACAGAAAAGAATGCTAAATCGCTCTAAGTGCTAAGTGCTCGAAAATTTTGATCTGGTTTGCTTCTTGCTCAATGCTCTCCTTATATACTCCTCCTATGACGGTCTATCTTCTCGCGGGCTGAGTCGGGCTTTTTCCATTTTCGTCCATCTTTGTGTTTATCGAGAAACTTGACATTTATCTTCGGAAATCTTGACATTTATCTTCTGGAAACTTGATATTTATCTTCTGGAAACTTGACATTAATCTCTTATGTGAGGATAAAGATAAACCGTCATAGTTATCCTTCCTTTCGAAAATCGACGTAATGCTTTTGGCCACGTTGGGCCGTTTAGGCGTTTTTACGGTTTTTCGAAAGGACAGTCTTTGAAGGTTTCGGTGTTTCCGAAGGAACCTCAATTCCTTGTTTAGTCGAGGAAGTGGCGTTCTAGAGTAACCGTGATCATACCAAACTTGCGTAGATGGATCCGAACAAGCTAAGATGGGATCGAACCGGGCACGATAGGACCGAGACCGGGAGCGGGCATGGACCCGGCCTTGAGCCGACCAGCGGCAGGTGCCGCCCGGCGCCAGGCGAGTGCCGCCGGCGCCAGGCCGGTGCCGCCGGGCGCCAGGCCGGTGCCGCCGGCGCCAGGCGAGGTGCCGCCCGGCGCCAGGCCGGTGCCGCCGGGCGCCATTCAGACCAGCGGCGGGTGCCACCGGCGCCAGGCCAGCCAGCGTCCAGCGTGCCGCCCGGCGTAGGCCAGCGTGCCGCCCGGCGTAGGCGAGTGCCGCCAGCGCCAGGCCAGCCAGCGTCCAGCGTGCCGCCGGCGCCAGGCGAGTGCCGCCCGGCGCCAGGCCAGCCAGCGTCCAGCGTGCCGCCCGGCGTAGGCGAGTGCCGCCGGTGCCAGGCCAGGCAGCGTCCAGCGTGCGCCCGGCGCCAGGCGAGTGCCGCCGGTGCCAGGCCAGGCAGCGTCCAGCGTGCGCCCGGCGCCAGGCGAGGTGCCGCCCGGCATGAGCCAGCCAGCGTCCAGCGTGCCGCCGGCGCCAGGCGAGTGCCGCCGGTGCCAGGCCAGCCAGCGTCCAGCGTGCCGCCCGGCGTAGGCGAGTGCCGCCGGCGCCAGGCCAGCCAGCGTCCAGCGTGCGCCCGGCGCCAGCCAGCGTCCAGCGTGCCGCCCGGCATGAGCCAGCCAGCGTCCAGCGTGCCGCCCGGCGTAGGCCAGCCAGCGTCCAGCGTGCGCCCGGCGCCAGGCGAGTGCCGCCGGCGCCAGGCGAGTGCCGCCGGCGCCAGCCAGCGTCCAGCGTGCGCCCGGTGCGGGCCGTCTTGCCGTCTGTGGGTTTGTTCGATCTTTCCCTCGTCGGTCGTTTGCGGAAATCTTTTGAGTTTGGGAGGGTCTCAGCCGTAGATCTCGAGATAATCGTTTCCAGCGAGATTCAGCGAGTATCGGATTTGAGATGGACTTAGATCTGCAGATTTTCCGTCATCGAGGATGAGAGCAATACGGCTCGAAGTTTTAGATATGTTAAAAGATGAATCTTTTAAACAATCGAAGGTTTTACTGAAGACTCATTGTAGATCTCGGATAATCCGGACATGGGTTTCAAGGACCAAGATGCTGTCATTGCCGAGATCATGAGACGATCGCATGGACGGGCGCCAGGACCGCCGCTGGCCAGATGGGAGTGGACGAGCCTTCCGTGGAGTTTATCGGCGGCGACCCGTTTCTTGGGTTTGATCGTCGCTTGGCTTTTCTTTCGAGGATTTTCGGGTGACGATTTCGTCATTGACCGATTTTGACCCCAACAAGGGTCCAAAGGCCGGATAACGCAACTATACGGAGGACGCAGGAGTCGAAAGGAGTCGGACTGACCGGATCGATCGTTTTGCCCGCGGGCGCAGGCGCCTCGCACGGTTCATCTTCGCCCGTGGGTGAGGCGGCCTCGGCATCGGTTCCCTGCCTGCTGTAGGTGGCCTTGGCACGGACCGTCCTCGCCCCTGGGCGAGGCAACCTCGGTGCAGGACGTCCTTGCCCGTGGGCGAGGTGGCTTTGGCACGGATCATCCTCGCCTAGGGCGAGGCGGATTGGTATGGATAGCCTGGCATTCGGTTCTCGGTCCGTCTTCTTTTCGTACCAATCTTTCTGGAGACCCTCGTCCATGGATACTTGTATTCTTCCGATCTTTCTCTCGAGAAGTATTTCGTGAAGAATTCGGAGAGATGATAATCTTAGCCTTTGATTTCGAGATAACCGTTTTTGACCCCAACACATGCAACTTGTTAGGCATTTATAGGATTATAATCCTGATCACCCGAATAGAAACCCTAAGTCTAGCTGTTTTCTTTAATTGTTAAAACCTTCAATCAAACCTACCGAGCAACTACCTTGCTCAAACCTGCAATTTAAAGTTAATCTAAATCAACATAGCTTAGTCACTAAGGATTAGATCTTTTGTGTGTCCTAGCTCCCTGTGAATTTGATCCCTAAGTACTACAACTGAACCTCTTATTTGAGAGAATAATTCACTCCTTAGGGTAATTTGAGTGATATTAGTGGTTGAAAGCAGCTACTTGTTGGGAAACAAGTATCCACGTCCTCTTTGCTCATATGGAACCTAGTGGCAATGAAGCTTCCTGTGGCATCATCTTCTCTGTTCCATCTCTCATCAATCTTTGATGTAGTGTTTTCAATCACTTGTAGCCTTCTCCCTAAGCCTTCAATGCTCAACTTATGCATTCCAAGCTTGTCATATGCATAATATGATAGTTCCATCAGCTCCTCTTGCATTGAATCTAGCATGCACAGCTTATCCTTGATCAGCTTCTCTCGGTCTGATGCAGACTTGGTATCAATCGATTCTGGTGTTGGTATGACGATCGGTGCTGGTTGGTGCCTGTCGATCGATTTGCAGGTACATCTGTCAATCGATGTTGATGTTGCAGGATGACTTGCAAGCTGTCTCTTGATTGCTCTGATTTCCTTCTGCATCCTTTCTGATTGTGAGTTGAATCCATTGATGCTGTTGTTGAAAGGAAAGTAGATGTCATCACATCATCTATCAAGTCTGTCCTCGGTTGTTCCCAGAGTTTTGCACATCTCTTCTATAATCTGATCAATCTCTGCTCTAGTGTAAGAAGTAGCTGCTGGTGGTTTGTTGGCCTCGATCAATGGGTTGATGGTGTCATCGATCGATTTCGATCTTTCTGCTTGAAAATTGAATTGCTGCTGAATGGTGTCGACTTCTTGTTGTAGTTGGATCAGTCTTCTGGTCAATCCATCCATGTCATCATTGAGGGGAAAGTAGACTCCATTGATATCTTGCATATTTACATGTTTTTAGCATCCATATCTCATGCATTTTGATCATATAAGTTAGGCATTAGGCATCTTTAGGTCCATTTTGCATTCATTTGTCCTTATCAGGTACTGGAGTATGCTTTGGTGTGATTTGAGGTGTTTGGAAGCCTTATGGCCCAAAAAGAGGTGAAGAATCAAGTTTGGCCATGAAAAGAGAAGTCAATCCATGATCTGGTCAAGACAAAGATGAGCATGGACAGAGGCCTTAGAAATGTTTTCTGCTGCTAAGATTTAGTGGAGACACAGCAAATTGAGTTAGCTTTCTAATGGAAGTGGTTTCAAGTCATTTGGAGCTGTATTGGACGAGTTATGATCAGTTCACTTGAAGCATATCAAGCTGGCCGGGTAGATCAGTCCGGGTTCGAGCAGCCGGTCAGGAAAAGAGCAGCTGGATGAGAGTGGTCCGGGATGACTAAGCCTTGGAGAGGTACCCGGTCGGTTGAGAGGTGCTGGACAAGACCATGGCGGGGAGAGCAGGCCGGTAAGGGACACCCGATCGGGAAGTGAAGATGCGTCCAAGGCATGACCGGAACAGACGGACCGGCTTGCTGCACCCGGTCGGACTGGACTACGGCCAGAACATGGACGGTCCGGGATGCCAGGAACGGGATGGACCATTGGTTTACCCCTGACCGAGTTTTCATACCTTCTTCCTATTGGTTGAGACTCATTTGACTCCATGGACTTTTTAGTAATTTCATATGATGTATCTAAGTTTTCTAGGCCTAGTATAAATACTCTTGTTATCCCTAATATGGGACTTATGTTATTTTCTCCCTAAGAACACAAACCTTTGAGTAAAGTTTTATCTTTGTGTTCTTGATTGTTTGATTTCATATATTTTCTTTCTCTACATGTTTAAGCTTGAATCTCTCATGGGTTTAAGAGTAAGCATGTGGATTAGTGAGTAGATCCATTTAAGATCCATGGGTTAGGGTGATTAAGAGTGATTAAGTATAGATCCAAGGTGCTTAGTGTTAGATCATTACAGGGATTTGGTGTTCTTAATGCTATATTTGAGTTGGCCTCTCAAACATAGAGCCATAGGCATTTCATGCCCGGAGGGTGTTCTATGAAATGCCTGAACCAACTCATTTATGCTTTTAGCTTGCTTTGCCTAAGGGATTAGTTGTTAAAGAAGCTAGGATTGCTATTAGACTCATTCTTAATGTTTGCTTTGATCATTACAGTCAAAGGGATTTGATGTACTTGGGTGATCATTGCAAAAGAGCACTCATCTAGGGATAGAGTTTGTTCAAGCATAGTGTCTAGGCGTAAGGAATTAGATTGATTGAAAATTTGGCATCTTGGATTGAACCTTAATCATTTAAGATCAAGTCCCTATACCCATGGGTCTCATCTCCTCATAAAGAAAGAAAGCTTTATATTTTATTGCATTTTAGATATTGTCTTAGTTTAATAATCATCTCCTTTAATGATTGCATTTAGATTAAGCATAGGCTTGTATTCCCTTTACTTTGTGGTCACTTAGAACTGGTTCGACAATCTTATATACTACATCATTTGCTTAGGACCCTTGAAAAGTCCTTTCATCATCCATCAAGATTGTAATCAAATGATTTCACCAAATCTTCTAGTGATGTAAGTCTTGCGTCGATCGATGGTGCAGCTTCTGTATCAATCGATGTGGATTCCTTCTGTCGACAATCGTTCTTCTCGTGAAGCATAGCCAATTCTTGTTGCATCAACTCACTCCTCTTAGTTAGCCAGTTGATTTTGTTGTCGAGTGTATGGTAGATGCCATCAAGCTTCATGTTAAGGGCTCCTTCCTCCCATTGATGAGGTCCCTTTATCTCCTCTTTGGTGGAATCAGTCGATGGTGGATGCTTGGTGTCGATCGATGGCTGAGTGTTGCCGTCGATCGATGCTATTGTTTTCTCATTGGCCTCATGTTTGTTCTGAATTCTGACCAGATCTTCTTACATCTCATCCATGCTTGTACTCAACCAGTTGATGTAGTCATTCAATGGTTTATAGACACCATCTAACTTCATCTTGAATTCATCTTCTACTCTTTGTTGAGCTTTACAAATTCCAGTTATCATCTCATTAATCTCATGCTTAATGCTCAATCCCTGTAATGCTCGAGACGACTCACGAAGAAACCCACCATCCCAAAGGTAGCGTAGATGTCATGGCTCGGAAGTGGCAAGGCTCCAGGAGTGGTAAAAGGTGATATAGCTGGGCAGAGAAGGCGAAGATCTTCCTCGGTGCAACTGCCATGTTGCTTTCGCGGGTAGAATGCATGGACGAGCATCCTATGAAGGTAGCGCACAGACGGATGTCGGATATGTGAGTTCTTGTCACTCCCGGTGCAGTGTTTGTTTCCAGTGATCAGTTTCCATAGCTCCCTCGGAAGATCTTCACATTTGGGAAGAATAGAGTCCTCCAAATCTTGGAATCCCATGACTCTCCCAATATCTCTGAAGCTCATGTTGTAGACTCTCCCATGGACGCTGAACTTGATTTTGCCCCATCCTTGCCTCACATGCTGTGTATCATGGTAAGTGACCTCAACTGAAGATAGGAACTGGCATAAACATTCTTGTATGTAGGGTGAGCCATGGTGAAAAGCTTTGGCAACTTCAAATATCCCAGCATTGCCTCAATGTCAGATTCCAAGCCCAACTCCTTCAGCAAATCGAGGTCAGCAAACCTCGTTGGAGTCCCAGCGACTCCCTTCATCAAGTGATCATACAGCTCCTCAACAGATGGTGTCTTCTCTCTGTCTCTATCAACAGCTATTTCCTTCCCTTTGGACATCTTGGCTTTCTTTTGAGGAACTTGTTCATCTTCACTTTCAGCCTCACTCTCCTCATTGGTGGGAACTGCAACACTTTTCCCTGCTCTCTTCTCTTGCTCTTTTGACTTCTTAGCATCCAAAGCTTGCTGTCTAGAAGTCCTTTCTGTCCCTGAGCCAGTAGGTGCGGAAGCTACAGCTTTCTCAACTTTTTGCTTCTTGGCATCCAGCTTTCCTTTGGTCGTCCCAACCATTTGTACCTGAGAAATTCAAAACTTGGAAAGGGGATAAGTTTGTGAACTGAATCAAGATAACTCAATGCAACTTTCTCTACACATTTAGCTCTAAGAAGCTGAACCAAAAGCAAAGAATCATACTTCTCAAACTTTTCAAGATATGAAAATTAAAATTTTGTAAAATTCAATGATCAAAGTGGTTCTAGCATGAGGAGGTTCATTAATCAAGCTTCTAAACACCTTAGAAGAGCTAACTCAATCACAAACACCTTCAATTAGATCAAAATTCGAAAATCCCCAAATCCATGAACCCTAATTTGCAAAAGTTCGAATTAAACTCAATTTCACCATGAAATCATCAACCCAACATGATAGATAAGCTTTCCCTAGTCTATTTCACCATAATCAAGCAAGAAAAGGTCCAAATTTCGATTTTGAAATTTTAGGGTTCATGGACCTACGGAATTGAATTCAAAAACACAATACCTTGCTTTTGATGGAAGGAAATGGTGAATGGGTGAGGAGGAATAGACTACAGGGGCGAAAGGTTGGATTTTGAAGCAAGAACTAGGTGATTTGGTTGTGAATTGAGGAAGTTATGGAGAATTTGATGTGAGTGGGTTTGAGAAAATATGAGTGAAAATGGGAGGATGAGTGATGGGGGGGGGGGGTGAAAGTCGATGGATAGGGGAGGGTTTAGGGTGTCGTCCGGTTTGGTTTAGGCGAATTGGGACCGGTTCAATTAAATTGAACCGTAATCGAGTGTAGAAAACTTACCTGAACCGGCTCGGGAGCGACCTCTCCCCCTCGCTGCCAGACGTCGCTCCGAGTCATGTTTTGGCTCTCCAAACGGTCAAAAGCCGAGCGACCCCAGGGTCTCTCTCCACGACCTCGCTCTGAAACTGGAGCGACCTCTCCCCCTCGCTGCCAGACGTCGCTCCGAGGTCGTTTTCGAGCTCAATTTCCATAAAAGGCCGAGCGACCTCTGCCCCTCGCTCTATGACCTCGCTCTGAGCTGGAGCGACCTCGACACCTCGCTCTCGGAGGTCGCTCTGATGGTTGTTCTCTGGCCAGCTTCTGAGGTAATTCATTCACCTACAATCTTTTCCACCAAAGTCCTGAAAGAAAATCAAAAGATGAAAATAAAAAGTACCGATGCAATATATACAAGGATAGACATGGGACTTCCTCCCAAGTGAGCTTGTTTAAAGTCTCTAGCTTGACTTTGCCTCTTTTGAGACTAGGCAGCGGTAGGATCAGAAAGTGGAGTTGAAGTTCCAGCTTCCTTTGGTGCAGTAGCCATGTAGAGCTTAACCCTTTGCCCATTGACTGTGAAGTCTCATCCGTCAGCACTCCACAAAACTATTGCTCCATAGGGTCTAACCTCCTTGACCTTGAATGGACCTGACCATCTCGACTTGAGCTTCCCTGGAAACAACTTCAGCCTAGAGTTGTAGAGAAGGACTTGATCTCCCTCTTTGAAGTCTCTTTTCAGAATGTTCTTGTCATGGAAAACTTTAGTCTTCTCCTTGTAGATCCTTGAGTTCTCAAAAGCATCCATTCTTATCTCATCGAACTCATGAAGTTGAAGAAGTCTTTTCTCCTTGGCACTCTTGATGTCAAAGTTCAGCAACTTAACTGTCCATAGTGCCTTGTACTCAAGCTCTACTGGTAAATGGCAAGCCTTCCCATACACAAGGTTGAAAGGTGTGGTCCCCAAAGAGGTCATGTAAACTGTCCTATAAGTCCAAAGTGCATCATCAAGCTTAGTAGACCAATACTTCCTTGTAACACTCACAATCTTTTCCAAAATGGACTTTATCTCTCTGTTAGAAATCTCAACTTGACCACTTGTTTGAGGATGGTAAGGAGTTGCAACCTTATGCTTCACACCCTTCTTTTTGAGAAGTCCTTCAAACAACTTGTTGATGAAATGAGAACCTCCATCACTGATCACAACTCTTGGAACTCCAAACCTTGGAAAGATGACACTCTTGAACATCTTAGTTACAACTCCAGCATCATTGGTGGGACTTGCAATGGCTTCCACCCACTTTGAGACATAGTCAACAGCTACAAGGATGTATTTGTTCCCATAGGATGATGGAAATGGCCCCATGAAGTCAATACTCCACACATCAAACACCTCAACTTCAAGGATTGGATTTTGAGGCATCTCATTCCTTTTGGTGATGTTTCCTCTTCTTTGGCATGAATCACACCTTGAAACAAAGTCTTGTGTATCCTTGAACATGTGTGGCCACCAGAATCCAGCTTGTAGCACTTTTGCAACTGTCTTGAAGGTAGCAAAGTGGCCTCCATAGGATGATCCATGACAGTGTGTAAGGATCCCATCAACTTCTTCATTAGCAACCACTCTCCTATAAAGTTGATCCTTGCAGAGAATGTAGAGGTAAGGCTCATCCCAATAGTACCTCTTCACATCCTTGTAGAACTTCTTCTTGGCATAGCCCACAAGATTCAAAGGTTCTTTTCCTGTGGCTAAGTAATTTACCAAATCAGCATACCAAGGTTCTTTCTCTTCAGTAGCCTTAATCTCTTCAAGCTTTCTGCCGGTCTCACAAGCTGCCATCACTGCTCCAATGGCCATGATCTGCTCTTCTGGAAGTCCCTCATCCATGGGGATGCCACACTCTATTTTCAGCCTGGACAAGTGATCAGCTACACCATTCTCAACTCCTGGCCTGTCTCTGATCTCTAAGTCAAATTCTTGAAGCAAAAGGATCCATCTCAAAAGCCTGGGTTTTGCATCTTTCTTGGCCAAAAGGTGTCTCAAAGCAGCATGATCTGTGTAGACAATAACCTTTGACCCCACTAAGTAGCTTCTGAACTTCTCAAATGCAAAGACAATGGCTAGCATTTCCTTCTCAGTTGTGGCATACTTCATCTGAGCATCATTCAAGGTTTGGCTTGCATAGTAGATCACATGAGACTTGCCATCCTTTTTCTGCCCCAAAACAGCTCCCACAGCATAATCGCTAGCATCACACATGATCTCAAAGGGGAGGTCCCAATAAGGTGGTTGGACAATAGGAGCACTCACAAGCTCACTCTTCAGCTTCTTGAAAGCTTCTAGACATTCCTGACCAAACAGAAAGATCTCTTCCTTGCAAAGCAGTCTGGTGAGTGGCCTGGCGATCTTGGAGAAATCCTTAATGAACCTTCTATAGAAGCCAGCATGCCCCAAGAAACTCCTGATGTCTTTCACTGTCTCTGGAGGAGCCAAACTGATCATCACATCAATCTTTGCCTTGTCTACCTCAATCACCTTCTCTGAGATCTTGTGTCCTAGCACAATCCCTTCCTTAACCATGAAGTGACACTTCTTCCAGTTCAGCACGAGGTTGGTGTCTTCACATCTCTGTAGGACCCTGCACAGATTTGACAAACAAGCAGAAAACGAAGATCCGTAGACAGAGAAGTCATCCATGAACACCTCCACAACATCCTCAATTAGATCAGAGAAGATTGACATCATGCACCTTTGAAGGGTGGCTGGAGCATTACATAGCCCAAATGGCATCCTTCGATAGGCAAAGGTACCATAAGGGCATGTGAATGTCGTTTTCTCTTGATCATTGGGATCTATGGGTATCTGGAAGAACCCTGAATACCCATCAAGAAAGCAATAGAATGGGTGATTAGCAAGTCTTTCAAGCATTTGATCAATAAATGGCAATGGAAAATGATCTTTCCTAGATGCAGAGTTCAGTTTTCGGTAATCAATGCACATTCTATGACCTGTGATGGTTCTGGTTGGTATCAGTTCATTCTTGTCATTTTTAATTACTGTGATACCACCTTTCTTTGGAACAACATGCACAGGAGATACCCATTTAGAATCTGAGATAGGGTAAATCACACCAGCTTCTAAGAGTTTCAGAATCTCTTTCTTTACAACATCCTTCAGGTTAGGATTTAACCTTCTTTGATGCTCTATAGAAGTCATTGATTCATCCTCAAGATGTATCTTATGCATGCACAAAGAGGGTGATATCCCTTTGATATCATCAAGTGAGTAACCTATTGCTTTTCTAAATCTTTTAAGTGCTTTTAAAAGTTCAGACAACTCAGTTTCAGTAAGTTCACTACTCACAATGACAGGATAAGTCTTAAGCTCGCTCCAGTCATCTTGCTGGACGTTCTCTTGTTGAGTGACTGAGGCTTCTTGATGAACCACTTGTGGCAGCTCCTCATACTGATCCTCACTAGCAAACCCCTTGTGTGAATCCAGCATCATCCCATAGGTAGTACTCTCCACATTCTCAATCACTACAACCTCTTTCTCTATGGTCAAAGCATGCTGTAGAGAGTCCTCTAGTGATAACTCTTCAAGGAGCTCATCACCAAGAGCATCCATCTCCTCAATGTAGAAGACTTGCCCTTGAGTAGTTGGTTTCTTCATTACCTCCTTGATGTCAAAATGGAGGATGTGCCCTTTACCCAAATGGAGATCAATCTTGCCTTCTTTCACATTAACAATAGCTCCTGCTGTGGCTAAGAAAGGCCTTCCAAGGATTAAGGGATCTTGAGCTTCCTCCCCCTTCTCAAGCACTACAAAGTCTGTAGGGACTTCACAATTTCCAACCATCACAGGGAGGTCCTCCAAGATACCCACAGGGTACTTCACTGAACGATCAGCCAAAACCAGAGAAAGTCTACACTTCTTGTACTGAGTGAATCCAAGCTTCTTTGCCACAGATAACGGCATCAAGCTGACACTAGCTCCCAAATCGCAGAGACACCTCTCAAACACCATAGTTCCGATAGCACAAGGTAGTGTGAAGCATCCTGGATCCTCTAGTTTTCTTGGAACATCAAGTCTCTGAATGATGGCACTGCACTCATGAGTAAGGATCATCATTCCCTCCATCTCTTTCTTCTTTGCAGTTACAACATCTTTTAGAAACTTGTTGTATTGAGGAACCAGCATGAAAGCATCAATGATGGGCATTGTGACCTGAACCTCACTCATCTGCTTCTCAAACAGAGCCTTGTACTTCTCTAACAGCAGTCTCTTGAATCTTCCAGGAAATGGAAGTTTGGGTTCATAAGGAGGTGGGACAAAAGGTTTCTCATTTGCTGGAGCAGAATCTTCACTAAATTTCTCAGTTCCTTTCTGATGAACCCTAAATTAGGATCACTCGACCGGACTGATAAGGAGATATGATCTCAGACAGATTGAATGAGAAATGATGGATTGAAGGGTCGCACAACAGTTGCGGAAGGCTGTTGATATTCCCGAAGCCAATTTGTTGCCGGATGTGACGCACCGGTCCAACAAAAGGGCAGCCTCGATCTGTTGCCGGATATGACGCACCGGTCCAACGAGAAAGAGAGAGTTACTTGGAGCTAACCACACCAAGAACAAGAAAAGTGAGATTCCCTCTCAAGGTTCCAAAAATAATCACTCAAAACTTATTTTATTTCATTGATCAAATGGCCTTTATATAATAGGCAAAGTATACAAAAGGTTGGAATACAAAAAGCTAGTCAAACATAGAAATTAGCAACTTATAAAAACAAGGAAGACTTGACCAAAGACTATGAATTGACCAAAAATCATAAATGTCTTGACTTGACCGAAATTGAAAGACTGTGGTCGTAAAACTCTTCGGTTGGTCGTGGTCTTTTGCATGGTCGACGGTCTCGCATAGCCGCCGATTGATATATTATTCGACTATGACTTGTATTTTCTTGTTGAGCCCTTCTTTCTTTGGGCTGAAACATGTTCATAAACACATTTTCATAAATCGTCGCCCATCTCGCTTAAAACTCAAACCCAAAAGCCAAACTTTCTTGATTTGTTTCTGTTGTTGATTCAGGCACATCATTCCTCCTTCTTTAAAAGATTTGCCCTCAATCTGTCTTTCTTTATCTTCGATGGAATGATCTTTTGGCTTTTCAGAGCTCTCTTTTTTTTTATAAACAAAAGAAGATGAAAGGTAGAAGATGGATGAAGAAGATGGAAAGATGAGAAAAAATGAACAGACAAGCACCGGTTGAGTGGCTCGATACCACTTGATGAACCCTAAATTAGGATCACTCGACCGGACTGATAAGGAGATATGATCTCAGACAGATTGAATGAGAAATGATGGATTGAAGGGTCGCACAACAGTTGCGGAAGGCTGTTGATATTCCCGGCCAATTTGTTGCCGGATGTGACGACCGTCCAACAAAAGGGCAGCCTCGATCTGTTGCCGGATATGACGACCGTCCAACGAGAAAGAGAGAGTTACTTGGAGCTAACCACACCAAGAACAAGAAAAGTGAGATTCCTCTCAAGGTTCCAAAAATAATCACTCAAAACTTATTTTATTTCATTGATCAAATGGCCTTTATATAATAGGCAAAGTATACAAAAGGTTGGAATACAAAAAGCTAGTCAAACATAGAAATTAGCAACTTATAAAAACAAGGAAGACTTGACCAAAGACTATGAATTGACCAAAAATCATAAATGTCTTGACTTGACCGAAATTGAAAGACTGTGGTCGTAAAACTCTTCGGTTGGTCGTGGTCTTTTGCATGGTCGACGGTCTCTGCATAGCCGCCGATTGATATATTATTCGACTATGACTTGTATTTTCTTGTTGAGCCCTTCTTTCTTTGGGCTGAAACATGTTCATAAACACATTTTCATAAATCGTCAAGCCCATCTCGCTTAAAACTCAAACCCAAAAGCCAAACTTTCTTGATTTGTTTCTCGTTGTTGATTCAGGCACATCATTCCTCCTTCTTTAAAAGATTTGCCCTCAAATCTGTCTTTCTTTATCTTCGATGGAATGATCTTTTGGCTTTTCAGAGCTCTCTTTTTTTTTATAAACAAAAGAAGATGAAAGGTAGAAGATGGATGAAGAAGATGGAAAGATGAGAAAAAATGAACAGACAAGCACCGGTTGAGTGGCTCGATACCACTTGATGAACCCTAAATTAGGATCACTGACCGACTGATAAGGAGATATGATCTCAGACAGATTGAATGAGAAATGATGGATTGAAGGGTCGCACAACAGTTGCGGAAGGCTGTTGATATTCCCGAAGCCAATTTGTTGCCGGATGTGACGCACCGGTCCAACAAAAGGGCAGCCTCGATCTGTTGCCGGATATGACGCACCGGTCCAACGAGAAAGAGAGAGTTACTTGGAGCTAACCACACCAAGAACAAGAAAAGTGAGATTCCTCTCAAGGTTCCAAAAATAATCACTCAAAACTTATTTTATTTCATTGATCAAATGGCCTTTATATAATAGGCAAAGTATACAAAAGGTTGGAATACAAAAAGCTAGTCAAACATAGAAATTAGCAACTTATAAAAACAAGGAAGACTTGACCAAAGACTATGAATTGACCAAAAATCATAAATGTCTTGACTTGACCGAAATTGAAAGATCGTGGTCGTAAAACTCTTCGGTTGGTCGTGGTCTTTTGCATGGTCGACGGTCTCTGCATAGCCGCCGATTGATATATTATTCGACTATGACTTGTATTTTCTTGTTGAGCCCTTCTTTCTTTGGGCTGAAACATGTTCATAAACACATTTTCATAAATCGTCAAGCCCATCTCGTTTAAAACTCAAACCCAAAAGCCAAACTTTCTTGATTTGTTTCTGTTGCTGATTCAGGGCACATCATTCCCTCCTTCTTTAAAAAGATTTGCCCTCAAATCTGTCTTTCTTTATCTTCAGATGGAATGATCTTTTGGCTTTTCGTAGAGCTCTCTCTTTTTTTTTTTTTTTATAAACAAAAGAAGATGAAAGGTAGAAGATGGATGAAGAAGATGGAAAGATGAGAAAAAAATGAACAGACAAGTACCGGTTGAGTGGCTCTGATACCACTTGATGAACCCTAAATTAGGATCACTCGACCGGACTGATAAGGAGATATGATCTCAGACAGATTGAATGAGAAATGATGGATTGAAGGGTCGCACAACAGTTGCGGAAGGCTGTTGATATTCCCGAAGCCAATTTGTTGCCGGATGTGACGCACCGGTCCAACAAAAGGGCAGCCTCGATCTGTTGCCGGATATGACGCACCGGTCCAACGAGAAAGAGAGAGTTACTTGGAGCTAACCACACCAAGAACAAGAAAAGTGAGATTCCCTCTCAAGGTTCCAAAAATAATCACTCAAAACTTATTTTATTTCATTGATCAAATGGCCTTTATATAATAGGCAAAGTATACAAAAGGTTGGAATACAAAAAGCTAGTCAAACATAGAAATTAGCAACTTATAAAAACAAGGAAGACTTGACCAAAGACTATGAATTGACCAAAAATCATAAATGTCTTGACTTGACCGAAATTGAAAGACTGTGGTCGTAAAACTCTTCGGTTGGTCGTGTCTTTTTGCATGGTCGACGGTCTCTGCATAGCCGTCAGATTGATATATTATTCGACTATGACTTGTATTTTCTTGTTGAGCCCTTCTTTCTTTGGGCTGAAACATGTTCATAAACACATTTTCATAAATCGTCAAGCCCATCTCGTTTAAAACTCAAACCCAAAAGCCAAACTTTCTTGATTTGTTTCTGTTGCTGATTCAGGGCACATCACTTTCTCTTCTCCAACCTTTCCCTTACCCTTGGCTTCCACAATCTTCTCCAAGATCTCATCATTGGTTTTCTCATCCACAATTACTACCTCATCATCATCCATGTTGATGGCAACCCCCTCACCTTGTTTCTCAGCATCCTTGGTGAGAGTTCTAGGAGGTAACTGCTTTCCACTCATGAGTATTCCTGCCTGTCACGCGGGTGACCCGGGTTCATTCCTCGGCAACGGCGCCAATTTGATGTTAGGAGTTTTCAAGGCTCCTAAAGCAAATGTTGTAATATGAGTGAAATGTCGAACCAGTTCTGAGAGATTCAAAGCACCAAGAATGCAAGTACCTACTTAATCTAAGTGCAACCGATAATTTGGATGGTTTTAAACTACTACTAATGACAGAATGCAATAACGGAACAAATAAGCAATAAAAGAGGAAGCTTTCTTTGTTATGATAAAGTAGAACTCATGGGTATAGGAATTAGACCTTGGGTGATTAAGCTAGATCTAGGATGTTTAGGTGTAGATCAATCTCATTCCTTGCTAGTAGAGTGCTCATAATGCATCTTCTGAGTTGGCCACTCAAAAGTTGATCTTTAGGCATTTCCCACCCACAAGGTGTTCAATGAAATGCTTGAGACAACTCTCCTAAGCTTTTAACATACTTTACCAAAGGCATTTGTTGTTAAAGATGTTAAGATAGCCAATAGACTTGCTTGTAATGATTGCTTTCATGTTATTCAGCCAAAGACATTTGATGTTTGAAATGTGTTAGCAAAAGAACATTCATCTAGACATAGAGTTTGTTTAAGATTGTGCCTAATCTTAAGGTAGATAGTTTGATTGATCATTTGCCATCCTTAGTTCGAAACTTAATCACCCAAGGTCTAATTCATATACCCATGAGTTCTCCTTTATCATAACAAAGAAAGCTTCCTCTTTTATTTCTTATTTGTTCTGTTATTGCATTCTGTCATTAGTTGTAATTTAAAACCATCCAAATTATCGGTTGCACTTAGATTAAGTAGGTACTTGCATTCTTGGTGCTTTGAATCCCTTAGAACTGGTTAGACATTTCACTCATATTACAACATTTGCTTTAGGAGCCTTGAAAACTCCTAACATCAAATTACGCCATACAAATTCTCGAGTAGATTTAAACATTGAGATTTAGTCACTTGCTTGAGACTAAGTCGTTTTTTTTTCTTTTATCTTGTTACTGATTCTCCATCTTCATTTCCCATGGCATTTCAGGTGTATGAACTTGAGGAGTAGAGGCACAACAAACCTTGTTCCAAGAGTTGAAGACATTAGAGCATTTGAAAGGGAAACTAGAAGAAGGACACAAGCAGAAGAGCGACAGGCTCACTTGCAGAGGTTGGATACAGACATGGAAAACTTATTACAAGGTGGAAATGTGAACGGTCAAGGTGCTGACGACCCCCCACCACAAGGGCCACAACACACACATCGCCCAGCTCGAGCCATTGGAACCTATGACCGCCCTAACATTCATGGGCAAAGGTTAGGAATCAGAGCACCAGCTGTGGAAGCCAACAACTTTGAGGTCAAACCAGGACTCCTCAACGTGATCGAGAACAACAAGTATCATGGCTTGGCTGTAGAGGACCCATTTGATCACTTGGACAAGTTTGACAGCTACTGTGGGTTGTCAAAAACCAATGGTGTGTCTGAGGATGCTTTCAAGCTCAAGCTATTCCCTTTCTCTTTGGGGGATAAGGCGCGTCAGTGGGAGAAGTCTTTACCCAGCGATTCTATCACCACCTGGGATGACTGCAAAAGAGCATTCTTGGAAAAGTTCTTCTCTACCTCAAGAACTGCAAAGTTGAGAAATGAGATTTCAAATTTTCAACAGAAGAACTTGGAAGGATTCAGTGAAGCATGGGAGAGATTCAAGAGCTATCAAGCTCAATGTCCACACCATGGTTTCTCCAAGGAAAGCTTGCTGAGCACATTTTACAGAGGGGCTCTTCCTAAGTACAGAGCCAGGTTGGATACTGCAAGTAATGGGTTCTTCTTGGGGAGAACTGATGATAAACAGACAAGGAAGGAGCTAAAGGCTCTGCAGGAGAAGATACACATACTCATTGCTGATAAAGCTACACAAGAGCAGCTGAACTTTGTTGGAAACAAAAACCAAGAGGCACCACCTGCAGTTAATGAGGTTGATGGGCTGGAAGGACAAGAAGAGCTGTGTTTCATCAACAACAATGGTAGTTGGTACAGGAAAGAACCTAATTTCCAGTACAACAACTACCCACATAGATCTAATCCCAGCAACCAACAAGGAGGCTACCAGCCCAAGAGCAACTACAGCCAGCAGAGTGGTAACCAGCCTAGGAACAATCAGCAAGGCAACTATCAGCCTCAGCAGAACCCTCCTCCTGGCTTCCCTAGCAAACGGAACCAATCTTCTCAACAACAGGCTAGTCCTTCTAGTTCTACTCCTCAGGAAAGCAGCACATATACTCTACTGAAACAGATCCTGGAATCACAGACCAGAAGTGAGAAGCATGTTGGATATGAGTTGAAGAACCTCCATAACAAGATTGATTGAAGCTACAATGATCTCAACAACAAGTTCAGGGCTCTGGAGAGCCAGTTTGCTGCCATGAACACTCAGCAAAATCGTCAGCAAGGTTCTCTATCTGGAAAATCTGAGCAAAACCCAAAGGAGGCAATGAAAGTTGTTACCCTCAGAACTGGTTCGACATTTCACTCATATTACAACATTCGCTTTAGGAGCCTTGAAAACTCCTAACATCACATACTCCTCATCTCTGAACTCGGATGTTGCAGTATCTATTGCAAAAGTTGGGTGATAATAATCACTTTCCCAGCTATCAATAAAAAAATTTCCATTTGGATAGTCATCTTCCCAATGTGTCGAGTGGATGTCGATCGATTCTTTGTCTACGTTGTCGATCGATTCTTCTTGATGATGGTCATCGATGTGTCCATAGGGTCATCGATCGATGCTTTGTACTCTGTCTCATGCTTAACTTCAGAATCATTCTCAACCCACAGAAGCATGCTGCTATGAATCCCGGATCATCTCTAATTTCTACGTTGGACACCTGTGTCTTGACAACTCAAACTGGATCATAGTACACATTTGGATCTATGAGTGTCAGTCACAACTGGTTAGTCTGCATGTTGCAAACTGCTCCTACAGTAGCCAAGAAAGCTCTTCCAAGGAGTAAAGAAGTGTTCCAGTTCAGCTTGATATCCAGCGCATGAAAATCTACTGGAACTAGGGCATTACCAATCTGCACCTCAAGGTCTCCATTGATTCCTCCTCAATTCCTTTTAGAATAGTCCACAACCAGTGGGTGAAGTTGTCTTCCTCAAACGGCTTTTCTTTTGAGATTCTAACAACTCTCTTTGTGAAGCTATCCATCTCCTTCTCATTATCAGTGTTCTTGGTGCTGTTGTTGGATGAAAAGTTTTCTATAAGTCTCACAGCTTCTTCTGGATTCCTAGTGGTGAAGTTACCTTCTCTAGCTATGTCCAAAGCCATCTGATATTGTAATGTGATGCCTCTGAAGAAAGTGCTGAGTAGCTGCACTTGGTTGAATCCATGGTGTGGACAATCTCGCTTGTAAGACTTGAATCTAATCCAGGAGCTTCTGAATGACTCTGTAGACTTCTGAGTGAACGTAGCAATCTTGCTTCTCAAATCTTCAGCGCGTGCCTCATCAAAGAAGTTACGCAGAAATGCGTTCTTGATTTCGGCCCACGATGTAAGAGATCCTGGTGGTAGCTTCTTATGCCATTGCGAAGATTCTCTAGCAAGTGAGTACTTGAAGAGATTGCAAAGGAGATATTCTGCAGTGACTCCATTGGCTTTGATAGCAGATATATAATCCTCAAACCTCTTCAGATGGTCCATAGGATGCTCATGAGATAACCCACAGTAGGGTGTCTATCCTACGAGTGTGTAGTACTGTGACTTCAACTCAAAATCGCCTCTCTGGATAGCTGGAGGGCAAATGGCTGATCTATTTGCATAGAACTGATCTGGACGGTTGTAATCAGCCAACGTTCTGGGTCGATTAACCTCATATACAGGTTGAGCAGCTCCTGTAGCTTCAGTTTCAGGTTCACGGATTACAGTTCCCTGATCATCTATCCTCTTACCTACTGCATTACACATATGACCTTCAAGATCATGCAGGTTTCCATTCTCATTCTGTCTGAGAGTTAGTGTCGCAACCATGTCTCGCGGCTGAGTATCGATCGATGTACAAAGTGAGGTATCGATCGATATCTGGTGTAACGTATCCGTCGACGGAAAAGTAGGATCGGTCGACGGTGTAAAGCGTGTATCGGTTGACGGAGCAGAAGACTCAGTCGATGGTGGTATGCAAATATCGGTCGGGAACTAGTGCTGATGTTGATCGATATGCATTTGTCTTTGCGGATCGAACGTTCCAAGCTTGCAGGATCTTCTGAGAATAGCAGTTGAATTCCCTTGTTGCTTCTGGTACTGCTGGGCATACCTGAAAAGACAAGAAGAAGATGATGTAAGAAAGTGCTTTTAAAGAAAAAGTAACCTAGACTTAAATCTAATGGCGATCAAAGCTCCCCGGCAACGGTGCCAAATTTGATGTCTACTCAAATTACCCTAAGGTATGTGTGGGAATCGAAATTCACACCGTCAATTTTAGTGAATAAGATTGCGGAGGAAAGCCAAGTTAACCCGACTTTCCTTGAAGGTCCAGATTCTCTGCGACAGTCAACGACAAGTGACCGAATAAATGCGGAAAAAGATTTGTTAAGATTTGAGACTGGACCTTAAGATACGTACCCCTTTCGAGGATCAAGTCGGACGTAGTTCAGTTAGAAAGAATTGAACAAGAGATCGAACCATCTGGGCGGGTTCGTCTAGTATGAGCGTTTGTCATAGAAACAGGCATGTCGAAGATAACGCCTAGGGTTTCTATGTGCGGAGCTCTTAAGTAAAAGAATTGTCCGATCCTTCCGAGAGGAGCGGAGATTTGCGAGCAGGAGGCGGCCAGACGTTCTAGGGCCTGGTTCGTCTAATATGAGCGTTGGTCATAGAAGCGGGCATGTCGAAGATAATGCCTAGGGTTTCTATGTGCGGAGCTCTGAGTAGAAGAATTGTTAGATCCTTCCGAGAGGAACAGGGGTCTGCGGAGAAGATAAAACTAGAACAAGAAACGGCCAGACGTTCTAAGTCCTGCCTCGCTGGCCTAACTGCCTAAGTTCTAAGTTCTCTAAGCTAGCAAGAGTTCTCTAAGTCTAGATTCTAGGATTTTCGGATTTTTCTTCTCCTCTGCTCTTGCTCTCCTTATATACCCACTCCTAGGTCGGTTTGCCTTAGGATGATGGGCCTCGCCTTTGGGCCCAAGCTCATCTCTTCAGGAAATGTTCCATTTTCGTCGGTCTTCGTAATCATCCTCGAGTTTTCCGCTATCTTTCGATGACTTGATGTTTATCCGACGTTTCGGGAAATCGGATAAACCGTCATAGCCTGATTAGGCCTGAATTCTGAAAAATCGTAAGTAAGTCTGTGGACTTGTCTTAAGTCGTTAAACGTTTTATCACGATTTCTCGGAAGATGATCTTTCTCGAGAATAAACCGTATAGCTTAAAGGGTCGATGATCAAGTTAACCGATCTTTGTTTTATACGATATCTTCTACGAGAAATCCAATCCCTCTAGTTTCTATAGTAAAACATCGAGGACGATTCCAACCGAATCGAAGGATGTTTATTCCGTAGCCTTGATTGTACCAAACTCACGAGGGTTGATCCGAACAAGCTAAGATGGGATCAAACCGAGCACGATGGGACCGGAGACCAGGACGAGGGCCGTGGACCGGCGCCAGGCCAGGGTGCCGCCGGCGCCAGGCCAGGGTGCCGCCGGCGCCAGGCCAGGTGCCGCCGGCGCCAGGCCGGGGTGCCGCCGGCGCCAGGCCGGCCCGCGTCTCGCGTGCCGCCGGCACCAGGCCGGGGTGCCGCCGGCGCCAGGTTGAAGATCTCGGCGAGGGCTTCGATTTGATATCTTGATCGTTTTCTGGTTCCTCACGGTTTGAGAGAACGACCTCTTCGAAGTTTCGAGGCAGATTCTTTTGTGTTTAGGGTTTTTGTGGCGATCGAATCTTGATGTCCTTGGGCGAGCGGACCGATCTTTCCGGGGACTCTCGTCCGCGCACGCCCGTAGTCTTCCGATCTCACAGAGAGTGGATATTCTAATTTGAGAAAATCTCGTATAACTTCTTTTCAAATTATCCGAGACTTTTTGTTTCAAGAAATACTGTCTAGAGACTTTCAGTCATTGATTCCGTCGTGACCGATTTTGACACCAACAGTTTGCCCCCCAGCTCGTTAGAACCTTCGTGATGTTCTTGCGAGCGATAAGACATGTCAGGTAAGATAGGCGGAATTAATGGTTGAAAGGCTCCGTTGAAAGTGGTAAGATTGGGGCTGCGCCTTTCGAAGGCTGCCTACGTACCCTTGTTGTAGGGATCAAGCCTTCCGTAGTTCGTTTTGGAGTTTAAGACCCTTGTGATCTGTTTTCCAGCGAGACTTATATGGTCTGGTTATGTGTCATGAGAGACTTTCGAGCATGATGCTGTTGATGTATTTGTTTTTCGATTATTTATGAACTTCAGTTTTTTCGAAGTATGAGAAAGAGGGTGTGAGTTGTCGTCTCATTCCTAGTTCCCTGATGATCACCGTACCTATTGTTTGCATAAAGCGAGATTTTCTGCGGTTTACCGATTCTGTGGAAAGTTAGGTGAAACAAATAGGCTTAAGTGAAGAGACAAATTTTGGATCTCGTATACCATACTATGTCCGTGAGATGTCAAGATCCAGCGTGGCTGGGTTTAGGGCAGGACCTAGGTTTACTCGGACTGAGGCTTTGCGATGACAAATCGGCTTTCGCTTTTGCCTGTTTATGCATTTTAACCTGACTTGTACCGTTTAAAATCCGCGAATTGTTGTCGGCTTATATGATTTGTCTGGGCGTGAGTCGAGCTACATCCTTTACGAAGAGCTAAACCAAAATTTGGATTTCTTGTATAGCGCGCTATGTTTATCCTTGTCGGATGCAAGAGAGCCTACCCCTTGAAGGGTGGCTATTTGTCTGTTTAGGACGTTAGAGTTCGTTTGTTGTGATCAGCAACAACAAAATGATGCCAGTTTAGAGGCATGTTACCGTTTAGAGGTGTGTTTGTATGTTTTGAGTTCTAGAGACGAGGATTTCGCCTGAACGCTTTAAGGAAAGAATGTCCTTGGCGTTAGCGGCGTCTACGCGATGCTGAAGGTCGAGTTTCCCTTGTGCGCATTCGTGGTTGAAATGTTCGCGGGCTTTGGAGATGTTTTGCTTAATGTTCGCAGCCAGAAACTGTTGTTTCGGTTTGGACGCAGGACCAAGGGGTCGCGTAAGTTTGACCCGTGGAGAAGCCGCCTACATTCACAGTGCTTCGTGAAGTGTTGGCCTTCCGGGATTTGATTGTATATATTAAGGATGACTTATATAATTCTTGGAGCCTTGTCACGAGCGTTTCTTTTCATGCCGTGTTTACGGGGCGTATAGAACTTAATCGATTGACGATGAGTTTAAATCTTCCGTTAACCATATGGTAGTTAGGACTGAGTTTTGGTATGAAGAGTTTATCGTATGATTTCTGATTCTGGGTTATGCGACAAATTGTTTGCGTAATAGTCACTTGGCGTTCTATGAACAAATCGTGGATTGTTGTTTTTAGCCGTTAAGTGATAGGAGCGGTGCTCGCTCAGTAGCTTTGGATTGGCATGGAGGCTAGATTCAGCCGTATAGCCAAGGAAGTTGTTGGTAAACGATCAGACCATGACCCTTATTAAGGTCATGTTAGTTTACGATTGTCCTAAATGGGGATGCCGAATTCAGGTCCGGGCTTTACGGAAGGGCGTAGTTGGCCGAGGGCCAAATAGCGTTTGCCGAGATAGACATGCCAAGCATAGCAGAGTTTTCTGAGTTATGCCTGATGGCTTTTAGAAACGATCTTCCACTTTAGGTCTTAGTTATACGATGAATGGCTCGTATAAATTCTTCTTTGTTGCGTGAAAATCGTTTCATTTTATCCGGGGGAAAAAGTTTAAGGGATTGACGCAGGACAGGTGCGGGTTCGTCTGCGTGATTATTTCCTGCTCGGACGTAACCGCGGGGAGTGAAAGCAGGAGCCAGAAACCTTGTGGAGCGAAAACTGTCTATGTCAGTTACCCGTTGGACCCATTATGTTTATTTTACGAAAGTTGCTTTGTATGAATTGACTCACCATACAGAGGATTTTTCGTAAAAGTGATGTAAGGGGTTTTCGCAAAGGTAACCGGAGAGCTTTCACAAATTACTTGCGATATTAGCGACCACGGATTATGTTTTCTCATTCACTTTTTCGCATCGCGAAATCGCTTTGCATGAGACCGATCATGTTTTTTCCATAGGCTGTTTTGTTTTAAAATGTTCTTGTTATACGAAAGTAAATGGATGACCGGTTTCATGGAGAATGAAAATCGCAGATTGTCAAAGTGGCGATGTTTCCGCGGATTGCACGGAAGATGTTTCCGCTATGATTTCGACCTTTGGACGAAAGCTGCTTCGAATTATTCACGGAGTTTTACCAAGGTTATTTCGTTATTTTCGTAGTTCACCGTCGTGCTATTAGTCTGGCGTTGGTACACGTTCTAGTCGCGAAGTTCGCGATGAGAGCGGCGTAGAGTTTTCAAGACTATGTTTGTAACGGTTGGCTATGCCGCTAGCGCTTTTTAGACGAATCTTATTGCTGCGAGAGTTTGCTTTGTCAAAAGCGTTGTCTTGATGCTGAAGCAAAAAGTTTTCGAACATGGGATTATACGTACCTACTTTCCTTTTCTTTTTACGAAAGTAAACGGGTTAGCAGTTCTTCCGAAGGCTTGTGTACGTTTTTTCTTTCTTTTAGGAAGCGGGATGAGTATGCTTTTACAACGGGTGATCGTGGTCCCGTTTTTCGAGACTAGATCGGTTTGCATGTTCTGCCTTAGTCTCATTGATCGCTCAAGGCTGCCTCTTGCCCGCTCCTCTTTGTTATGTGACTTTTAACGGTTCATCGCCAAAGGACTTTGAAAAGTTTGATACCGAACGAGAATCGGTTTTGATGAAATTCTGGCGAGAATATCGGGCGAAAGAGATATGAACGCCAAGTTCCTGTTCTCGTTTCTTCGTACTGCTGGTTAAATTGACAATGTGTCCAAGAACATTACAGAATCGTTGAAACAAAGGGAGGAGAAGTAGGCGATAACTTCGAAGAAGGCTGAGGTGGGTGCTTTAGACAAATGGAGACATTGGGCAAGGCGCCACTCGAGTGAGGCTCTTAGCTCGCCGGCTATGAGCGAACTGGTTAGGTCCTTATCGTTTCATATGATCTTGTATGACTTCTGAATGGTGTTTAGTGAAATATTGCCGAGCTTGATTTTAAAATATGAACTTTGTTAAACAATCGAAGGCTTTGCGGAAGAATCGTCGTGTTTCTCGAAAAATCGAACATGGGTTTAAAGGACCAAGATGTTGCCGCTGCCCGAGATCACGGTGACGACTGCACGGATGGCGTCAGGACCCTTGCCGCCGGCGCCAGGCGGCCAGCGTGTCGCGTGCCGCCGGCGCCAGGCGGCCAGCGTGTCGCGTGCCGCCGGCGCCAGGCGGCCAGCGTGTCGCGTGCCGCCGGCGCCAGGCGGCCAGCGTGTCGCGTGCCGCCGGCGCCAGGCGAGTACCGCCGGCGCCAGGCGGCCAGCGTGTCGCGTGCCGCCGGCGCCAGGCGAGAGTGCCGCCGGCGCCAGGCGGCCAGCGTGTCGCGTGCCGCCGGCGCCAGGCGAGTACCGCCGGCGCCAGGCGGCTTGCGCCCGTGCCGTCCCGTCCGCCGATGCTGCTGTTGCTCGCCGATCGATCCCGGGCTCCACGGAATCAAAGATCGAGTTAAGAAAACTCAGGCAAAGATGCATGGTACTGAGACAGGACCGGTCTCGTCTATGGCGGGACAGAGATCCTTCTCATGGGCGAGGTGGTCGAGACGGCGACATTGTTTTCTTCGTAAAATCTCAATGGAAGCTCCGATTGAGGCGAAGCGAAAACCATCTTGACCTAGACTCAAAGGAGAGCAAAGTGAGGTTTCCACAGGCGAGGTGGCCATGGGCGAGATGACCTTGGTGATGGTTGTTCTCGTCCACGGGAGAGGTGGCCGGGAGAGTGATTTTGTTCCCTTCGTAAAATCTCAACGGAAACTCCGATTGAGGCGAAGCGAAAGCCACTTTGATCTAGACTCAAAGGATAAAGAAGGTGAGTTCGCCCTGTGGCGAGGTAGCCATGTCGGAGGGTGAGGTGACCTCGGTAATGTTTGTCCTTGCCCACGGCGAGGTGGCCGGGACAGTGACTTTGTTCTCTTCGTAAAATCTCAACGAAAACTCCGATTGAGATGAAACGAAAGCCATTTTGACCTAGACACAAAGGAGAACAATGTGGGCTCTTACTAAGGCGGACTGGGAAGACTGATCTTACCCTATGGCAAGTCGTCCTAGTAAGATCAAGCTCCGATATCCTTTCGTTTTCCCGTTTGTTCCTCGAGAGTTGTTTGTAAGAAGTATGGCAGTGGGAATCGGTGAACCGATTTGCCGTGCTTCTGTTCCGCGAGTAATATAGGGTTTCCCCAAGGTTTTGAGGAGAATAAGTTTTATTTTTCCGAGAGGTTCTCGAAGAAACGCCAGAGAAACCTTGCTCGTTCGCGATTTCTCTAACTTGGTAAGAAGGCGAATTTTGGGGTTTGATAGATTTTATCGTTGCCCTTTCTGTTTAGATAGAGAAATTGCGAGCTCGTTTTCGTGCTCTTCCTGTGGCGGAAAGCCGCGGCTAGGTTTTTTATTTGCTCGAGCACCGTGGCGTTTGTGTAAGCGTTGGCCTTAGGAACAGTCGCTGCTGGAGTTGTTTTACCATCGCTGACGCAAACTGCAACTTTTTCTTTCATATTTCCGGACATCGGTTCGATCAAGCTTTGCAGCCGTATGAGTAAGAGTAATTCGCCCCTCCTTCTAGCCAAACTGTGGGAACCAAATTCACACCGCCAATTTTAATGAATAAGATTGCGGAGGAAAGTCAAGTTAACCCGACTTTCCTTGAAGGTCCGGATTCTCTGCGACAGTCAACGACAAGTGACCGAATAAATGCGGAAAAAGATTTGTTAAGATTTGAGATTGGACCTTAAGAAAGGCTGCCTACGCACTCTTTCGAGGATCAAGTCGGACGAAGTTCAGTTAGAAAGAATTGAACAAGAGATCGAACCGCCTGGGCGGGTTCGCTCTAGTATGAGCGCTGTCATAGAAACAGGCATGTCGAAGATAGCGCCTAGGGTTTCTATGTGCGGAGCTCTTAAGTAAAGAATTGTCCGATCCTTCCGAGGAGCGGAGATTTGCGAAGCAGGAGGCGCCAGACGCTCTAGGGCCTGGTTCGCCTAATATGAGCGTTGGTCATAGAAGCGGGCATGTCGAAGATAATGCCTAGGGTTTCTATGTGCGGAGCTCTGAGTAGAAGAATTGTTAGATCCTTCCGAGAGGAACAGTGGTCTCATGGAGAAGATAAAACTAGAACAAGAAACGGCCAGACGTTCTAAGTCCTGCCTCGCTGGCCTAATTGCCTAAGTTCTAAGTTCTCTAAGCTAGCAAGAGTTCTCTAAGTCTAGATTCTAGGATTTTCGGATTTTTCTTCTCCTCTGCTCTTGCTCTCCTTATATACCCACTCCTAGGTCGGTTTGCCTTAGGATGATGGGCCTCGCCTTTGGGCCCAAGCTCATCTCTTCAGGAAATGTTCCATTTTCGTCGGTCTTCGTAATCATCCTCGAGTTTTCCGCTATCTTTCGATGACTTGATGTTTATCCGACGTTTCGGGAAATCGGATAAACCGTCATAGCCTGATTAGGCCTGAATTCTGAAAAATCGTAAGTAAGTCTGTGGACTTGTCTTAAGTCGTTAAACGTTTTATACGATTTCTCGGAAAGATGATCTTTCTCGGAGAATAAACCGTATAGCTTAAAGGGTCGATGATCAAGTTAACCGATCTTTGTTTTATATGATATCTTCTACGAGAAATCCAATCCCTCTAGCCGATTGAGGACGATTCCAACCGAATCGAAGGATGTTTATTCCGTAGCCTTGATTGTACCAAACTCACGAGGGTTGATCCGAACAAGCTAAGATGGGATCAAACCGAGCACGATGGGACCGAGACCAGGACGAGGGCCGTGGACCGGCGCCAGGCCAGGGTACCGCCGGCGCCAGGCCGGCCCGCGTGACGGGTGCTGCCGGCGCCAGTCCGGGGTGCCGCCGACGCCAGGCCGGCCCGCGTCTCGCGTGCCGCCGGCGCCAGGTTGAAGATCTCGGCGAGGGCTTCGATTTGATATCTTGATCGTTTTCTGGTTCCTCACGGTTTGAGAGAACGACCTCTTCGAAGTTTCGAGGCAGATTCTTTTGTGTTTAGGGTTTTTGTGGCGATCGAATCTTGATGTCCTTGGGCGAGCGGACCGATCTTTCCTGGGGACTCTCGCCAAGACGCCTGTAGTCTTCCCGATCTCACAGAGTGGATATTCTAATTTGAGAAAATCTCGTATAACTTCTTTTCAAATTATCCGAGACTTTTTGTTTCAAGAAATACTGTCTAGAGACTTTCAGTCATTGATTCCGTCGTGACCGATTTTGACACCAACAGTATGACTTTTACTCTCTAAAATAAGAGGTTCAGTTTTAGTACTTAAGGATCGAACCCACAAGGAGCTAGGAAACCAATAGTATCTAATCAGTGTGATTAAGCTAGGTTGAATATGATTAACTTAAATAGCAGGTTGTTGAGCAAGTAAATTACTCAGATGATTGATTGCGTGGTTTTAACAATAAAAGGAAAGTAGCTAGACTTAGGATTTTTATTCAGGTAATCAGGATTATAATCTTATAGATGCGTAACAAGTTGTATGCATGATATTGTAGAGCTCAACTTCATAAGAACAAATTGATCAGCTTTCGCTTTCTAGATTCGTCTATTGACTAGATCTAACGATCTTACCTTTCGGTTTGTTCAATTAGAAAGTGTCGATCGGTTATTCTAGAGGAATATCGATCAATACACCTTTGGCACCGTCGGTCGATTATTCTATAGGAATATGGATCGACGCACTCTAACCAAGCTCTGAGATCGGGTTGAATGAATGCTCACTAAGAGTTCCTAGATCAACTTCTGTTTGTTTCTAGTAATCGTAGCTCAATTAGGATAGGTTCAGGACAAGGTTAAGTAATAACTTATATCCTAGGTCGAGGTTCTAGTTAGCTACTCAAGAACACAAGCATTAAGAGTATCCTAACGATGAATATCACAACTTAGCAATTTATAGTTGGGGCTAATCCCTCATAACCTATTTAACCCTAGATCTAACAATAGAACTACTCAGACATGGCCAAGCAATTCATAATAACAAAGTCATAAGAAAACTGCATAGATAGATAAATAGATAATAATGGAGTTCCAATCACAAATCTCTCTTTATCTTCTCTCAAACTCTGTAAATCCCTAAAACCTTTCTGCTGTGTAAAACAATTGAATAGAATATTGAAAGCTCTCTTTTCCTCAAACACTTAGAAAGAGTATGTATATGATATCTTGCATTTTTACATGTTTTTAGCAATCATATCTTGTGCATTTTGATCATATAAGTTAGGCATTAGGCATCTTTAGGTCCATATTGCATTCATAAGTCTATATCAGGTGTTGGAGTGTGCTATGGAGTTATTTGGGGTGTTTGGGAGCTTTGTGGTCCAAAAAGATGAAGAATGGAGTTTGGCAAAGGTCAGGACAAGCTAAACCATGATCAAGACCATACCTCGGGTGGATGGCCTGGCTACCTCGGTGCTTGGAAGAGATCAGGACAGCCAGGACGGCTGGAACGCGAGATGGATCAGAGACGCTTACCTTGCGACGAAGGAAGTTGTTACGGCCGGGGGGCAGTACGCTCTGGTTCAAGTACCTGCGCGGCCGGACGTGGAATGGACAGCTGGAGAAGAGCTGGGACATGGGCCGGTGTGCGGCCTGGAGCGCGCGGAGTGCATAACCTGCGCGGCATGGAGAGCTGGACGGACGGATGTGCGCGGGACGGGACGCTCGGGTCGCACTACCCGTGCGGCTGGCAGAGAAGACAGACATGGACTGATGCACAGACTGATCTGCGCGAGGACTGGTACCCGTGCAGGAAAGGACAGAACGGACAGACGAACATGCGAGGGCTGGGATGCTCGGGTCAGTACCCCCCGCGCGGGCGAGGAACAGGCCGGACGGATCTGCACGGGCCGGACGTGCGCGGGCTGGTGATATACCATGGATTTTACCCATTTTTACCCATGGTATGTGAGTGTTTTTACTACTATTATATATGTTTTGGAATCTATTAGGTATGTTTTCAGGTTCAGAAGACTTCTGGAGAAAAGTGGTGTTTTAGGTGCCTTTTTGGAGCTTAAAGAAGAGTTCACCCGAGATCAAGACCAGAGGTCGACACCAGAGTTACACATCGATCGATGCACACTCTGTGCAATCGATCGACACACATTAGCCGAAGAACGATACATCGAGACCATAATCGATCGATGTACACCTTGTACTATCGATCGATACTGAGGCGGCAGAAAGACAAGTTGGACCTGGCCGAACTTGAAGCCCAAGATATCACATTTTACAAGAATGCCCCTGACGATTTTTTTAACCTAATGAACTCATATATTTTTATGCCTAAGTGTTTTGGCATTAAAAAGAACACACAATACAAGCTTTCTTTAATATAAGTTTTATTCAAGTTTCTTCTACTTCTACTTATTTCTTTTAGTTCTTCATTTGTTAACAAAAGTTATAGAATTCTAGACCTAGAGGAGAGATCCAAAGATATTTGTGATTGGAACCTAAGTGTTCACCCTCTAATAGGTCTATGAACTTCTATTATTACCTTGTTGCTATGAACTACATAGCCATGTCTGAGTAGATTCATTTGTTGGATTTAGGGTTTAAATAGGATATGAGGGATTAGCCCCAACCTATAATTGCTATAGTTGTGATATTTATTTTTTGGATTGTTCACTAATTCTTTTTCTAGCTTAGCTACCTAGAACATGAACTTGGATTGCATTGTTCATTACATGCAATACCTGACAACATCCTAAACATGCTATGACCCTCTTGAGATATCGCAGCTGATCTAAGATCATGGTGAGCATTGTATCAACTTCAGCATAAAGCTTGCTTAGAGCCGTATCGATCGATACTCCTATAGAGTAATCGATCGACGTAGCTAGAGGTGTATCGGTCGATATTCCTATCGAACTATCGAGCGATACCATCGGCAGAGTAGCCGACCGCAACACCATTTAGCATCTAAGTAATAGATGGTCTAAATAATGCGAGAGCTGATGGATTCATTTAATAAGTGTTGAGCTCTGACATATCATGCAAGCAACTTGTTAGCCTTTATAGTATTTATAATCCTGAATTCCTGAATACTTACCCTGAATCTAACTACTTTTCTTTACTGTTTCAAAACCAAATCCTTTCAACTGAGTAATCTTATCCTTACTCAGCAAACCTGCACTTTACTTTAAACTATTTTCAACCTAGCATAGTCATTAAGATTGCATCTTATTTGTACACTAGCTCTCTGTGGATTCGATCCCTAAGTACTACAACTGAACCTCTTATTTGAGAGAGTAAAGTCACTCCTTAGGGTAATTTGAGTGATATCAAATTTGGCGCCGTTGCCGGGGAGCTTTGATACAATAGGATCTAATCTGATTAGGTCTAGGTTATTTCTATTTTTATTTTAATTTGTTTTCTGACACAAAATTTTTTCTTGTCTTTTCAGGTACATGCCCAGCAGCACCAGAAGCAACAAGGAATCCCAACTTTTGTTCTCAGAAGACCCTGCTAGCTTGGAGCGTTCAATCCATGAGGAAATCCATTCCGCATCGATCGATGCACACTCTGTCAATCGATCGACACACATTAGCCGAAGGGCGATACATCGAGACTATAATCGATCGATGTACACCTGTACTATCGATCGATACCCTAACCGTATATCGATCGATACCCTAACCGTATATCGATCGATACCCTAACCGTATATCGATCGATACCCTAACCGTATATCGATCGATACCCTAACCGTATATCGATCGATACCCTAACCGTATATCGATCGATACCCTAACCGTATATCGATCGATACCCTAACCGTATATCGATCGATACCCTAACCGTATATCGATCGATACCCTAACCGTATATCGATCGATACCCTAACCGTATATCGATCGATACCCTAACCGTATATCGATCGATACCCTAACCGTATATCGATCGATACCCTAACCGTATATCGATCGATACCCTAACCGTATATCGATCGATACCCTAACCGTATATCGATCGATACCCTAACCGTATATCGATCGATACCCTAACCGTATATCGATCGATACCCTAACCGTATATCGATCGATACCCTAACCGTATATCGATCGATACCCTAACCGTATATCGATCGATACCCTAACCGTATATCGATCGATACCCTAACCGTATATCGATCGATACCCTAACCGTATATCGATCGATACCCTAACCGTATATCGATCGATACCCTAACCGTATATCGATCGATACCCTAACCGTATATCGATCGATACCCTAACCGTATATCGATCGATACCCTAACCGTATATCGATCGATACCCTAACCGTATATCGATCGATACCCTAACCGTATATCGATCGATACCCTAACCGTATATCGATCGATACCCTAACCGTATATCGATCGATACCCTAACCGTATATCGATCGATACCCTAACCGTATATCGATCGATACCCTAACCGTATATCGATCGATACCCTAACCGTATATCGATCGATACCCTAACCGTATATCGATCGATACCCTAACCGTATATCGATCGATACCCTAACCGTATATCGATCGATACCCTAACCGTATATCGATCGATACCCTAACCGTATATCGATCGATACCCTAACCGTATATCGATCGATACCCTAACCGTATATCGATCGATACCCTAACCGTATATCGATCGATACCCTAACCGTATATCGATCGATACCCTAACCGTATATCGATCGATACCCTAACCGTATATCGATCGATACCCTAACCGTATATCGATCGATACCCTAACCGTATATCGATCGATACCCTAACCGTATATCGATCGATACCCTAACCGTATATCGATCGATACCCTAACCGTATATCGATCGATACCCTAACCGTATATCGATCGATACCCTAACCGTATATCGATCGATACCCTAACCGTATATCGATCGATACCCTAACCGTATATCGATCGATACCCTAACCGTATATCGATCGATACCCTAACCGTATATCGATCGATACCCTAACCGTATATCGATCGATACCCTAACCGTATATCGATCGATACCCTAACCGTATATCGATCGATACCCTAACCGTATATCGATCGATACCCTAACCGTATATCGATCGATACCCTAACCGTATATCGATCGATACCCTAACCGTATATCGATCGATACCCTAACCGTATATCGATCGATACCCTAACCGTATATCGATCGATACCCTAACCGTATATCGATCGATACCCTAACCGTATATCGATCGATACCCTAACCGTATATCGATCGATACCCTAACCGTATATCGATCGATACCCTAACCGTATATCGATCGATACCCTAACCGTATATCGATCGATACCCTAACCGTATATCGATCGATACCCTAACCGTATATCGATCGATACCCTAACCGTATATCGATCGATACCCTAACCGTATATCGATCGATACCCTAACCGTATATCGATCGATACCCTAACCGTATATCGATCGATACCCTAACCGTATATCGATCGATACCCTAACCGTATATCGATCGATACCCTAACCGTATATCGATCGATACCCTAACCGTATATCGATCGATACCCTAACCGTATATCGATCGATACCCTAACCGTATATCGATCGATACCCTAACCGTATATCGATCGATACCCTAACCGTATATCGATCGATACCCTAACCGTATATCGATCGATACCCTAACCGTATATCGATCGATACCCTAACCGTATATCGATCGATACCCTAACCGTATATCGATCGATACCCTAACCGTATATCGATCGATACCCTAACCGTATATCGATCGATACCCTAACCGTATATCGATCGATACCCTAACCGTATATCGATCGATACCCTAACCGTATATCGATCGATACCCTAACCGTATATCGATCGATACCCTAACCGTATATCGATCGATACCCTAACCGTATATCGATCGATACCCTAACCGTATATCGATCGATACCCTAACCGTATATCGATCGATACCCTAACCGTATATCGATCGATACCCTAACCGTATATCGATCGATACCCTAACCGTATATCGATCGATACCCTAACCGTATATCGATCGATACCCTAACCGTATATCGATCGATACCCTAACCGTATATCGATCGATACCCTAACCGTATATCGATCGATACCCTAACCGTATATCGATCGATACCCTAACCGTATATCGATCGATACCCTAACCGTATATCGATCGATACCCTAACCGTATATCGATCGATACCCTAACCGTATATCGATCGATACCCTAACCGTATATCGATCGATACCCTAACCGTATATCGATCGATACCCTAACCGTATATCGATCGATACCCTAACTTCACCACAAGGAATCCTGAAGATGCTGTGAAGCTAATAGACAACCTAGCATCCAGCAACAGCACAAAGAACATTGTAAGAGCAAGATCTGCAGCGTTCCTTGGAAAGGAACATATAAATGAGGTACAAGCTACACTTGACAATGTTCAGAAACTGCTAAACAAGCAAATCTGCTCAGTAGAGGATGCAGAAGCTGATGAAGAAGATGACTACATAGAAGCAGAAGTCAACTGGATCAGTGGAACCGGTTTGAGGTCCGGAAACCAAGGAAACAGAAACTTCAAGAGGACAGAGGAAACTTCAACAGCAGCAACCCCAACAACAACAGGAGTTATGGAAACTCATCTTACATGAAGCCACCCACACCAACCCAGAAGGAAAGCTAGAAGACATGCTCAGCAAAGTTCTTGAAAGCCAGCAGCAGTTAGAGGTGAACTTCAATGGAAAGATCGACGCTGTCTACACCACTTTGAACACAAAGCTTGATGCTTTGAGTACCCATGTGAAGAAACTAGAGACTCAAGTGATTCAGACAGGAGAAGCTGTTAAGAAGCAGGAAGCTTTAGGAAAAGGGACTGGAGAAGAAACAACAGGCCACAACGTCAGTGCTATCATAGAGGATGATTTTTGGAGAGTGGTAAAGCAAGAGAAGCTGCAAGAGGGAGACTTCCAGATCGAAAGAATTGGCGGCAACCACTGGAATCGATCGATGTCAGGACCACCACATCGATCGATGTACGCCAACACCAATCGATCGGTGGAACAAGACGAGCATCGACCGATGGATCTTGAAAGATCCACCAACGAGTGCAATACCGTGAAGATACTTACTCACGAGGAGTTAGCAACAAAGCACCCACATCCGCCCAGCCCTTACCACATCGACCGACAGGACAGACGTCCCATCGATCGACCGATTGATAAAGAAATCGATCGACACACTCCAGAAGCTGTCGATCGATATTCAGTTATCACGCCGAGTGCAACTTCCCAAGATAGATGTTGCCGCGACTTAATGCACTCGGGAGCAATCTAAGCCTTCCGAAACCCACCAACCGCCATAATGAAGAAACCCACGGATATTATTGATCCAATGGAGATAGAAAAGGAAAAAGATGGCGAGTTCTTAGAAAAGGAAAGAGAAGGTTCCTAAACACCTTAAAAGAGGAGTTAATGAGAAAGAGTTGGCAAGTTTCAGAAAGAGAGTTCTAAGGATACCTACAGAGAAACCCTTTGAAGAAGCCTACTTTTCACACAAATTGTGGATGTTTTTCAGAGAAACTAAGGAGACAGAAGAAGACATCATGAGGATGTTCAACCAAGTCAGAGAAAGTATGAAGAGGAGGATCAAACTAGAGAAGAAGGGTGATCCAGGAAAGTTTGTTGTTCCTTGCTCAAGAAAGGGATCAACTTCCCGCGTGACCTATGTGACATAGGATCTGGAGTTAGCATCTTACCCAGGTGATAGCAGACCATCTAGGTCTGAAGATAGAGCCTCTTGAAGAATCATTCATCTTTGTGGATTGTTCTCAGCGAGAACTCTGGAGGAATTGTGAGAAACCTTGAGGTTACCATAGGAGAAGCCCTAATTCCAGTAGACTTCCATGTCTTGGACGTCAAGATAACCTTACCCACTTCTTTACTACTTGGAAGAGCCTTCCTAGCCACAGTTGGAGCAGTCTGCAACCTTCAGACAAACAAACTGTGCCTAACCTTGATCAACCCTATGGTCTACTATGATCCAGTACGAGTCATCAAGGTCCCTAAGAAGATCCAAGGCGGCTCAGACCTTGTAGCTGTTTGCTATTGTGGAGATGAATCGACTCACAAGGCGAATCTGAGGCGAGACCGCAGAATCGATCGATAGTAGCACTGTCTCATCGATCATCTCTGGTGAAACGACATCGATCGACAGCCACACATGGTCATCGATCGATTCACTATTTAATCAGATCGAGGAGGAGTTTCCAGAAGGTGATTTCAAAGTAAACACGTGGGAGAACGACTACTACATCCCACCATATGCTGCAAATACTACTCATATTGAGGAGTATACTGATGATTACGAGGAGGAGAGAGCTATAGAGTGTAACAATCTTCCAGAAGATGAAGATCGACTTCTCCACCACAACTTCAAAATCACGACATTGATCGACAGGACCACATCCCCATCGATCGATACTACTTGCCTCGCATCATTCGACAACACAGACAACAAGCGAGACGGAGACTACTCAATCGGGAGCTGGTCAAGCGACTACCAGTACGAGAGCTTCGCGGCCGAGACCGCCACACCAACATACATCACCCAACCAGAAGAAATCTCATCGATCGACACGGCACCAATACAATCGACCAATAGGCCTGAACAACCATCGACCGATTCAGAACCTTTGCCATCGACCGATACATACACCCAACCATCCCAGGTAACAAATTCAAATGTACTTAATTTCGGTAATCTAATCCCGGATGAGTTTGGTATTTTCAGGGATTCACAAGGCTTTGCACGCTCAATGGATGGACGAACACTCCACATATCCAAAGAAGACATTGCAGACGTCCTACAGTTAGCCAATGGATCCCACAACCTATTCCAGCAACAATGCTACAGACCAGACCACCATTATCAGCACCAAGAGGCAGACACAACAACCGAGCCAAATGAAGCTGAGGATAACCATCTCAACAGGAAGGATCCATATCTTCAACGGAAATCGATCGATACAGAGTGTGTTGCATCGATCGATAAGTGTCCCGAATTTGGAAAGAGAGCCTTTCGATATGGAGTTCGAAAATTCTTTTGGGAGCAGAGAGATGAGTATGGGGTCTACAGAGACGAGAATGGCTTTGCTAGAGGAATAGATGGTGACGTCATCAGAATTTCTAAAGACGACATCAAGAAACTGCTCCAAAGAACTTCAATGGACGAGCGCTCCTACATCTGTCTACCAGAGCACGCTAATTCATTTACAAGAAGTGAATTGGTTCAAGAAACCTACACCAAAGACGAGATCAACGAGATGTTCACCGGTTTACTTGGAGAATGCAAATGGGAAAAGCTCTCCATGGAAAAGAGTTTAGAAGAGGCCACAGACAAGCTTCGCAGTGAGATGAACTGGATGTTCAATGCAGACCAAGGATTACTCAAGAAGGTTCAACGTCTTGAGCTAGAACTTGAAGATCTTCACACAGCACAGAACCATATCCAGAAAAGATCAATATCGATCGACGGAGCACCAGCCACATCGATCGATACGGAGCCCACACCATCGACCACTTACTCAAAACATGAGGTTGATGAGTCTCTTGGAGATATCTGGAAAGAATTGAAGAAAGCAGAAGCTCGTCTCAGCAGCAAACTCACCAAAACCTGTAAACCTATCTTCCAACACCTAGGGGATCTAAGCATCTGCACAGAAGAGATAAAGAGTTTCATCCGCCTTATCAATGAAGCAAATGCAGTTATGAACCCCGCTGCACCTTGCAATCCTTTTGGAGGATTGACTCGTCTGAAAGCAGTTGAGAGGAAAATTGCTGATATACACTTCTTAGTAGACAAAGAAGTGGAGGAACTCGCACTACGAATAGACACTATACAGCAGGAGGCTGAGAAGTTCCAACGTCAACTTGATTATCAGGCTACATCGATTGCATCGATCGACAAGCTCAACCCCACATCGATTGATAGGCGACTGACTGAAATCGACGGCCAGAAGAAGCTCTTTGCAGAGAAGCTTCACGAGAATCTGCAGAAGCAAAAATCGACCGATGAACAACCTATTGCATCGATCAATTTACAGACTTCAGAGATCTGTACCAGAGCCGATTTGGATAATTAGCTGATGAAGTCTACACATCAATAACAAGCATGGATTATTCACAAGATCGACGTCTAGACCAAACGTATTTCCCGCTTGTTAACGAGGTTGGAAGCATGGAATCTAGCATAGAAGGGATGCAGAAAGAAATTAAAGCCATTCAGAGACAGCTTGCGAGCAGACCTGCACCTTTAGAATCAACCGACCGAGCAACCAGCGCATCGATCGATGGACTTCAACAGCCATCGACCAACATTTCAACAAAGGAATCGATCGATACCAGCTCCATCCACTATAAAATGATCCAACGCCTTGATTCAATGCAAGCGGAGCTCAGTGATCTTTCAGAACATGCCTACAGGAAGTTAGGATGGCATGAGTTCAGCATTGAAGGTCATGAAGAAAGGATTCAAAGGATCAGTGATGAGTTGATTGAGATAAAGAAAAGCGAACCAGAGAATATGAAGCCACAAAAGCCTATTTGACGATGGTTCGGGAGAAGAAAGATCTGAGAGGATACTTGTTTCTCAACAAGTACCTTGACTTCATCTCAGTATCTCATTCCATCCAAAGTCAAGCTAGATGACTATAATCAAAGCGCTGAGTGGGAGGCAACCCACTGTTAGGTAGTTTTTCATTTTATTTTTATCTTTAGGATTTTATTTTTCGTATTTGTTTTTCTTTGCAGTTACAATTAGGCGATTGCCATTGAAATCGACCGACATGATACATTCGATATCGATCGACATGAACCAAACTGAAGTGATCGGCGAATGCGACTCAACATCGATCGATACGCATCGCGGTAAGGTATATCGTTCTAAACTTTTTTGATATCAGTGTACTTTATTATTGCATATGCCTTCACTGGACTGGTTATACACTGGGGACAGTGTATGATTTAATTCTGGGGGGATGTTTACTGATATTGTTTACCTTTTGATTTCATCCAAAAATGTTTTCAAAATGGTTTTTATTGAGTCAAGAAAGGGATAATGATAATTTAAATTTTCACTTTTATCTAACCAATCTTTTAGGCACCATTCTTAGATTTGTTGATGCAGAATGTACTATAGATGCTAAAGTTGATCACCTGTCAGCTATGACAACACTTTCATTGATTGTCTGGAGGAACCAAAGCTGATTTCCAACCAAAGCTGATTTTCAACCTAACCTGACAATTCTTTGCTTGTCTTGGGGCTTGGTATACATGGGATCAGATGCTTCAAACAACTCTGGAAGGTAAAAGCCTTGTGTAGATAGTTTTATCACCCTCTCTCTCTCATTTTCGAAATTAGATTTAATTTTTATGTTTAAAAAAAAATTGAAAATTATCTTAAATTTATGTTCTAGGATTAGTTAGTTATTAACTAGGAAGGAATTGAACAGGGCTTGGCGGTTACCCCCTCAAGACTTGATTCATAAGAATTCTATAGGTAAAGGGTTGAATAGGGCTTGGTGGTTACCCCCTCAAGACTTAATTCATAAGAATTCTATAGGTAAAGGGTTGAATAGGGCTTGGTGGTTACCCCCTCAAGACTTAATTCATAAGAATTCTATAGGTAAAGGGTTGAATAGGGCTTGGTGGTTACCCCCTCAAGACTTGATTCATAAGAATTCTATAGGTAAAGGGTTGAATAGGGCTTGGTGGTTACCCCCTCAAGACTTGATTCATAAGAATTCTATAGGTAAAGGGTTGAATAGGGCTTGGTGGTTACCCCCTCAAGACTTGATTCATAAGAATTCTATAGGTAAAGGGTTGAATAGGGCTTGGTGGTTACCCCCTCAAGACTTGATTCATAAGAATTCTATAGGTAAAGGGTTGAATAGGGCTTGGTGGTTACCCCCTCAAGACTTGATTCATAAGAATTCTATAGGTAAAGGGTTGAATAGGGCTTGGTGGTTACCCCCTCAAGACTTGATTCATAAGAATTCTATAGGTAAAGGGTTGAATAGGGCTTGGTGGTTACCCCCTCAAGACTTGATTCATAAGAATTCTATAGGTAAAGGGTTGAATAGGGCTTGGTGGTTACCCCCTCAAGACTTGATTCATAAGAATTCTATAGGTAAAGGGTTGAATAGGGCTTGGTGGTTACCCCCTCAAGACTTGATTCATAAGAATTCTATAGGTAAAGGGTTGAATAGGGCTTGGTGGTTACCCCCTCAAGACTTGATTCATAAGAATTCTATAGGTAAAGGGTTGAATAGGGCTTGGTGGTTACCCCCTCAAGACTTAATTCATAAGAATTCTATAGGTAAAGGGTTGAATAGGGCTTGGTGGTTACCCCCTCAAGACTTGATTCATAAGAATTCTATAGGTAAAGGGTTGAATAGGGCTTGGTGGTTACCCCCTCAAGACTTAATTCATAAGAATTCTATAGGTAAAGGGTTGAATAGGGCTTGGTGGTTACCCCCTCAAGACTTGATTCATAAGAATTCTATAGGTAAAGGGTTGAATAGGGCTTGGTGGTTACCCCCTCAAGACTTAATTCATAAGAATTCTATAGGTAAAGGGTTGAATAGGGCTTGGTGGTTACCCCCTCAAGACTTGATTCATAAGAATTCTATAGGTAAAGGGTTGAATAGGGCTTGGTGGTTACCCCCTCAAGACTTGATTCATAAGAATTCTATAGGTAAAGGGTTGAATAGGGCTTGGTGGTTACCCCCTCAAGACTTGATTCATAAGAATTCTATAGGTAAAGGGTTGAATAGGGCTTGGTGGTTACCCCCTCAAGACTTAATTCATAAGAATTCTATAGGTAAAGGGTTGAATAGGGCTTGGTGGTTACCCCCTCAAGACTTGATTCATAAGAATTCTATAGGTAAAGGGTTGAATAGGGCTTGGTGGTTACCCCCTCAAGACTTGATTCATAAGAATTCTATAGGTAAAGGGTTGAATAGGGCTTGGTGGTTACCCCCTCAAGACTTAATTCATAAGAATTCTATAGGTAAAGGGTTGAATAGGGCTTGGTGGTTACCCCCTCAAGACTTAATTCATAAGAATTCTATAGGTAAAGGGTTCGAACAGGGCTTGGCGGTTACCCCCTCAAGCCTTGATTCATAAGAATTCTATAGGTAAAGGGTTGAATAGGGCTTGGTGGTTACCCCTTCAAGACTTGCCATAATGAATCCTAGGATATAGGTCAAAAAGTGAACAGGACTTGGTGGCTGCAACCATTAAGGCTTGATTCATGGAAGCCTGTCAAATCTTGGTCAATGTCTTGCAAATGAAGCAGACTCGACTAGGAGAGAAAAAGTAGAGAGAGAGGATAGGAACTAATTTTTACCTGCAGGTCCAGATACTTGTTTGAGCAACCTTGCATCCTGTGATCGATACTCCCAAGGTAAAACCTGCACTTTTATTTTTATGTACATAAATGAAATCAGTAGAGGGGTTAGTCAGACATGATTTCTAAGTTGATGGCTAGATGATCAAGGTTGTTTAATTAGGATATTGCATAATGTGCTTCTGTGATTGACAGACTCTTAGATGTGGTTTGCAACAAAGTAAAGGTTATGATTCGAAGTTTTAATTTGATTTAGTCCCTGCTTTTCAAAACCTCTTTCATAAAGACTGCATGTGTGTTTGCTTGAGGACAAGCAAAAGGTTAAGTCTGGGGGAGTTGATATACCATGGAATTTACCCGTTTTTACCCATGGTATATGAGTGTTTTTACTACTATTATCTATGTTTTGGAGTCTATTAGGTATGTTTTCAGGTTCAGAAGCATTTTGGAGAAAAGTGATGTTTTAGGTGCCTTTTTGGAGCTTAAAGAAGAGTTCACCCGAGATCAAGACCAGAGGTCGACACCAGAGTTACACATCGATCGATGCACACTCTGTGCAATCGATCGACACACATTAGCCGAAGAACGATACATCGAGACCATAATCGATTGATGTACACCCTGTACTATCGATCGATACTGAGGCGGCAGAAAGACAAGTTGGACCTGGCCGAACTTGAAGCCCAAGATATCACATTTTATAAGAATGCCCTGACGAGTTTTTTAACCTAATGAACTCATATATTTATATGCCTAAGTGTTTTGGCATTAAAAGAACACACAATACAAGCTTTCTTTAATATAAGTTTTATTCAAGTTTCTTCTACTTCTACTTATTTCTTTTAGTTCTTTATTTGTTAACAAAGGTTATAGAATTCTAGACCTAGAGGAGAGATCCAAAGATATTTGTGATTGGAACCTAAGTGTTCACCCTCTAATAGGTCTATGAACTTTTATTATTACCTTGTTGCTATGAACTACTTAGCCATGTCTGAGTTGATTCATTTGTTAGATTTAGGGTTTAAATAGGATATGAGGGATTAGCCCCATCCTATAATTGCTATAGTTGTGATATTTATTGTTAGGATTGTTCACTAATGCTTTTTCTAGCTTAGCTACCTAGAACATGAACTTGGATTGCATTGTTCATTACATGCAATACGACAACATCCTAAACATGCTATGACCCTCTTGAGATATCGCAGCTGATCTAAGATCATGGTGAGCATTGTATCAACTTCAGCATAAAGCTTGCTTAGAGCCGTATCGATCGATACTCCTATAGAGTAATCGATCGACGTAGCTAGAGGTGTATCGGTTGATATTCCTATCGAACTATCGAGCGATACCATCGGCAGAGTAGCCGACCGCAACACCATTTAGCATCTAAGTAATAGATGGTCTAAATAATGCGAGAGCTGATGGATTCATTTAATAAGTGTTGAGCTCTGACATATCATGCAAGCAACTTGTTAGCCTTTATAGTATTTATAATCCTGAATTTCTGAATACTTACCCTGAATCTAACTACTTTTCTTTACTGTTTCAAAACCAAATCCTTTCAACTGAGTAATCTTATCCTTACTCAGCAAAACCTGCACTTTACATTAAACTACTTTCAGCCTAGCATAGTCATTAAGATTGCATCTTATTTGTACACTAGCTCTCTGTGGATTCGATCCCTAAGTACTACAACTGAACCTCTTATTTGAGAGAGTAAAGTCACTCCCTAGGATAATTTGAGTGATATCAGCTGGACAGGCCGATCTACCCTGAGCGTTTTTTCACCCTCTCTTCCTATTGGTCGAAGTCAATATGATTCCAGGGACTTTTTAGTAATCTTTAATGATGTTTTTAGGTTTTCTAAGCCATGTATAAATACTCTTGTATCCAAAAGTTGGGACTTAACTTCTTTTCTCTCAAGAACACTTTTAGATCGTGAATAAATTTTGGATCTTGAATCCTTCTTCATCTATTTCTTTTGTGTTTACTAGATTATTTCTATCACTAATCATGTTTAACCTTGAATCATCCATGTTTTTAAGGTTTTCCATGTCTATTAGTGAGTAGATCTATCTAAGGTTCATGGGCTTGGGAGACTAAGGGTGATGAGGTGTATATCTAAGATGTTCTAGGGTAGATCCTTCTTGATCCTTGCTTGTAGAGTGTTCTTCTTGCTATTTTGGAGTTGGCCTCTTCAAAATAGAGCTATAGGCATTTCATGCCCGAAAGGTGTTCGATGAAACGCCTAAATCAACTCTCCAATGCTTTTAACATTCTTTACCAAAGAGATTTGTTGTTAAAGGTGTTAAGGTAGCTAATAGACTTGTTTTTAATGATTGCTTTCATTATTCAACCTAAGAGATTAGATGCTTGAGATATGTTAGTGAATGAGCATTCATCTAGAGATAGAGCTTGCTTAGGAATGTGTCTAGGCTTAAGGTGTTGGATTGATTGAAAGTTTGCCATCTTAGATTGAACCTTGATCACCCAAAGTCAATTCCCTTGTCCCAAGAATCCCCTTGCCTCATATTGAAAAGAAAGTTCAGTCTTTTATTGCATTTTTAGTGTTGTCTTAATCATAATCATCTTCGCTACATGGTTGCACTTAGATTAAGCATAGATTTGCATTCCCTTTGCATTGAAATCTCTTAGAATTGGATTGACATCTTATATACTATAAAATTTGATTGGACCCTTGAAAAGTCCTTCATCAAATTGGCGCCGTTGCCAAGTTGTAAGTTGATTTTGACATTGGGATTTAGTCAATTGCTTGAGACTAAGTCATTTTTCTTTTATTGTGTTATTGCTTCTCCTTGTTCTTTTCCCTTTGCATTTCAGGTGTATGATAACTAGAAACAGAGGTGCATCAAACTTGATTCCCACTGTTGAAGAAATTGCTACACTTGAGAGGGAGATTGCAAGAAAGAGAAGAGAACAAGAGCAACATGATTACTTGCAGAGATTGGGGTTTGATATGGAGAATCAGCCTCAAGGTGGTGATGCCCTAGGGGGCAATGGTCCAAGAGCTGACAACATAAGACCACAGCGCCAACCACAACAGCCACAGCGCCAAGCTAGAGCCATTGGAGCCTATGATCAACCTCACATTCATGGTCATAGGTTGGGGATCAGAGCACCAGCTGTGGAGAACAACAACTTTGAGATCAAATCAGGGCTGTTGAATTTGATTGAGAACAATAAGTTTCATGGCCTTGTTGTGGAGGATCTCCTTGATCACTTGGACATATTTGATAGCTACTATAGCTTGTCCAATACTAATGGAATCTCTGAAGATGCTTTCAAGCCGAGGTTGTTTCCCTTCTCTTTGGGAGACAAGGCACATCAATGGGAGAAGGCTCTTCCAAGTGACTCTATCACAACTTGGAATGAGTGCAAGAGGGCATTCCTAGAGACGTTCTTCTCTACCTTAAGAACAGCCAAGATTAGAAATGAGATCTCTAGCTTTCATCAGAAGAATCTAGAGGGCTTTAGTGAAGCATGGGAGAGGTTCAAGGACTTTTGGTCTCAATGCCCACATCATGGCTTCACCAAGGAGAGTTTGCTTAGTACCTTCTACAGAGGTGCTCTTCCAGAGTTCAAGAGCAGATTAGACACAGCCAGCAATGGGTTCTTCTTGGGCAGAACTGAGCAGGATGCAGAGGAGCTGGTGGAGAACATGGCCAAGAGTGACTCAGTCTACAGTGAGGAGCATTATAGGGTCAACAGAGGCACTGATGCAGATGATCAGAACACAAGGAAGGAGCTGAAATCTCTCCAAGAGAAGTTGGACAAGATTATTGCAGAGAAGGCTAAGCACGAGCAGATTAACTTTATTGGAAACCAGAAACAAAAGCAGCCTGCTGGGAATAATCAGGTTGATGGTTTAGAAGGTCAAGAGGAGTTGTGCTTCATCAATGCTAATGGTACATGGTACAAGAAAGAACCCAATTTTCAGTACCAAAACAACTATCAGCAAAGGCCTTACTACAACAATCAGCAAGGAGGTTACCAAGCCAAGCAGAACTATCCTCAAGCAAACCTGTCTACTCAGCCTCAAGGAAGCTCTTCTCAAGCTCAGGCTCCAAGCTCAAATATGGAGTCCATGTTCAAACAAATCTTAGAAGCTCAAGAGAGAAATTCTAAGAACATTGGAGATGAGTTCAAGAACATCTATGCAAAGATTGATGGGACATATTCTGACCTCAACAACAAGTACATGCAACTTGCCTCATCTCAAAGCTTTGGAGAGCCAAGTAGCCTCTATGTCTTCATCTTTCAAGAGCCAAATGGGATCTCTACCAGGACAACCAGAGAAGAATCCCAAGGAGTCTTGCAATGTTGTCCTCTCTACTACTTCTTCAGAGATTGAGCTAAGTAATCATGAGAAAGAGGTGGATGAGATTGAAAGGCTAGTTCTTAGGACTGAGAGTGGAAATGTTCAGAGATTGGTTGTGGCCACAGCTGAGGCTAAGGTTGTGAAGCAGGCTGGATGAGCCTAGAACTGAGACACCAGCTGAGATGAGTCCTGACCACAAGCTGAAAGAGGTGAACAAAGAAGACACTGAGGTTGAGCTATCAGCCTATGATAAGCTCCCTTTTCCCCAGAGAGTTCTCACCAAAGCTCAGAAGAAGGTGATCTCAAAGTTCAGGAAAGATCTTAGTGATGTTGGAGTCAAGCTTCCAGAGATCTCGTGTATGCGTGAAGCTCATGTCCAGATGATGCTCATCAAGGACATTCTAGACCACCAGGCTGAAGTGCTGAGCTTTTGGATATCTCCATTCTGAAGATTGATCCAGCAATCCCTCCAAAGTCCCTCCCTAAGCTTGAGTCCCAAGGGAAGTTCACCTTGTCTTGCTCCTTTGGTAAGATAACTCTGGATGATGCTCTTGTTGATAGTGGTGCTAGTGTGAATGTCATTTCCTTGTATATGGTGAAGAGCCTTGGGATTGAAAGCATGGATTCAAATACTTCTTCTCTCACCTTTGGGGATTCTTCTTCTACAACCCCAATTGGCATCATCAAGGACTTCCCCTTGAAGATTGGATCCTGCACCATACCCGTTGACTTCACTGTTTTGAATATGGCATCTGAAAAGAGAGTCCCTTTGATCCTTGGCACTCCTTTCCTCACTACAGTTGGAGCATGCATTGACTTTCCCAACAAGAAGGTCACCCTCATGCATGTGAACAAAGCTATCTCCTACCCTCTCAAATCTCAATTGGATGTTGGCTATTTTGGGACAATCACTTGTGGAGAAAAAGCTATTGAGAAGCCCCAAGATGAAGTGATTGCTTGTGAGAAAGAAGGCCTTGCTGGAGAGTCTTCTAAGGAGTTGTGTGTTGAGCACTTGGAAAGTGCTAAAAGAGAGGGGATGAGTGGAGCCTCAAAGGACACTCATGGCAAGAAGAAGATGGTGAAAGAACCTCATCCTCCACCTCTTGATCTGATCCCACACACTCTCACTCTCCAACCAAAGAAGCTCAAGGATGGTGTCATTGAGTACAAGATCAAGTATAAAGGCAAGTCCACACCATTCTCAAGTGCTAGAGCCATCATCACTCCTCAGCTTCAAGATGACCCAATCAAGCTTCAAGAGCTTCTCTCTCAGGTCCTCACCATCACACTTGAAGGTGGGAAGGATCCTCCTTCTCACTAGTTCAAGAGAAAAGGTAGTCAAGCTAGTGACTCAAAACAAGCTCACTTGGGAGGAAGTCCCATGGTTATCCTTGTACATAGCTTTGCAATTTCAATTTTTCTTTAAGTTTTTAATAAAAGTGGTTGAGGTTTTCAGGTTGAGCCTAGAGGAGAGAAAAAAAGGTGGTGAAGCACTAGAGGAGAGAAAAAAGGTGGTGAAGCACCTGAGCCTTATGATTGACATGTAGCAGCCTCCTCTAGTTGCTATGAACCAAGCCAACTCCTAGTCCTGACACTAAGCACCACACCCAACACTCCTTATGTGGTATCACTCCAACCCTTCTTGTATATACATTTGCTTTTGTCTTGTTGGGGTATCTCCTTCTCTCTTACTCACACAGAGACTGTGTGATTTAAGTGTGGGGGAGGTACCAAGTATCTGATCATGTTTGCTTTGTGATTGAGAGTCTCATGCATTGCATTGTACATTCATATATGCATAGAAAAACCAAAAAAAAAAAATTGAATAATGTAGTTGCATCACTTGCATCTTTAAGATTGAGTCTAGAGCATATAGGTTGCATTCACTTGCACATGGAGCATTGCCTTGTAAAGAACACTTGTTTGCACTGAATTTGACACCCTAGTTAAACATATCAAGTAGCTTAAGCATCTTTTGAAAGGCTTGCATGCTTTGAGCCTTGAAAACTCTTCTTGAAACTTGCTTGCTTTCTTGATATTGGCATTATTCTCGAAACCAGCTCCAACCTGAACTTAGACTTGAATGAACTTAATTTCTCTTGCATATGGGCATTCGCATACTTGATAATGGATCTAATACATATTTGGGTTATCTTTCCCTATTATGCAAGTCTTTGTTAACCCAAATGGCACTTCCATACCCTTGAACCCTAGCCATTATTTGAGCCTACATTGATTTGCATGAGTGACGCCTCTTCTGATAGCTTGTCATGTGCAAAATCTTGAGAGTATTGGGAGCGACATGGATTTGTTCTCATCTCTTGCTAGCATAGGGTCCTCATTTGAGCTAGCTTCTAGGATGGTGAGTGGGGTCTTTGTTTCTGAAAGGTTTATATTTTGGGTTTGGGAAGTGATAAAATTGAGATTGATGAACAAAAAAAATGTATTGAGAAAGAAAATCCCTAGAGACCTAGAATAGAAAAATAAGAAAGCTCTTGTGTAATGTTTGAGACCTTCCCCCTATATATATTTAAAAAAAAAAAGAGAAGAAAAAAAAAGATTCAATAAGATAATGGGGAAGGGAAAACAAAAAGGATTAGAGCTTAGAAAAGTGAATAAGAGGTCCTTAGTGGTTGAGTCATAAGAAAGAAATTTGTTCATTGGGTGAGTGATGTGAGTATCTTTCATTTTGGGTTATGGGATTGATAAAAAAGGGTGTAGAACTTGTAATCACTTAGGAATGGGTAGAATGATGAGGATGGATCCATGTATGCATGAATTGCTCCTAGTCTTAGATAAATTTTGCATAATGATCCAGCTCCTTGATTTTTGAGTGATTGCCACCTTGAAATGATGCATTGAAACCCTCCTTTTTCATCCATATTAGACCATTTGATCACCTAGCCAAATGATTGAGATCTTGTGCCCATTTGTGAGAATTCACCTTGAGTGTGTGTGTGTGAATCAATGTGAGAGTTGGTTAAGAGAACATGTTGGTTGATAGGCATTGCATCTTGTGTATAGGCATAAGAGTAATTGATAGGCCTTGTGAAGCTAGAGCATAATAAGAGAGTTTTGGTCATGCTATTTGCTATGTTTCTTTAGGATGTCAAGTTGAGTGCTTTGGGTGTTTCTTTTGGCTTGCTCCCATCTTTATATCTCTCCTCCTTGTGTTTTGAAAAGTTTACTTGAGGACAAGTAAAAGTCTAGTGTGGGGAAGTTGATATCTTGCATATTTACATGTTTTTAGCTATCATATCTTGTGCATTTTGATCATATAAGTTAGGCATTAAGCATCTCTAGGTCCATATTGCATTCATAAGTCTATATCAGGTGTTGGAGTGTGCTATGGAGTTATTTGGGGTGTTTGGGAGCTTTATGGTCCAAAAAGATGAAGAATGGAGTTTGGCCAAGGTCAGGACAAGCCAAACCATGATCAAGACCGTACCTCGGGCGGATGGCATGGCTACCTCGGTGCTTGGAAGAGATCAGGACAGCCAGGATACGAGACCAGGACGGCCGGGACGCGAGATGGATCAGAGACGCTTACCTTTTGACGAAGGAAGTTGGTACGGCCGCGGGTCAGTACGCTCTGGTTCAAGTACCCGCGCGGCCGGGCGTGGAATTGATGGCTGGAGAAGAGCTGGGACATGGGTCAGTGCGGCCTGGAGCGTGCGGAGTGCATAACCCGTGCGGCCTGGAGAGCTGGACGGATGGATGTGCGCGGGACGGGATGCTTGGGTCGCACTACCCGAGCGGCTGGAAGAGAAGACAGACGTGGACTGATGCGCGGACTGATCTATGTGAGGACTGGTACCCGCGCGGGACAGGACAGAACGGACGGACGAACATGCGCGGGCTGGGACGCTCGGGTCAGTACACCCGCGCGGGCAAGGAATGGACCGGACGGATCTGCGCGGGCCGGACGTGCGCGGGCTGGACAGGCCGATCTACCCTGAGCATTTTTCACCCTCTTCCCATTGGTCGAAGCCTATATGATTCTAGGGACTTTTTAGTAATCTTTAATGATGTTTTTGGGTTTTATAAGCCATGTATAAATACTTATAGATCTTGAATAAAGTTTAGATCTCGAATCCTTCTTCATCTATTTCTTTTGTGTTTACTAGATTATTTCTATCACTAATCATGTTTAACCTTGAATAAAGGGTGATTACGTGTAGATCTAAGATGTTCTAGGGTAGATCCTTCTTGATCCTTGCTTGTAGAGTGTTCTTCTTGCTATTTTGGAGTTGGCCTCTTCAAAATAGAGCTATAGGCATTTCATGCACAAAAGGTGTTCGATGAAATGCCTGAACCAACTCTCCAATGCTTTTAACATTCTTTACCAAAGAGATTTGTTTTTAAATGTGTTATGATAGCTAATAGACTTGTTTTTAATGATTGCTTTCATATTATTCAACCTAAGAGATTGATGCTTGAGATATGTTAGTGAATGAGCATTCATCTAGAGATAGAGCTTGCTTAGGAATGTGTCTAGGCTTAAGGTGTTAGATTGATTGAAAGTTTCTTGATCACCCAAAGTCAATTCCCTTGTCCCAAGAATCCCCTTGTCCCAAGAATCCCCTTGTCCCAAGATTCCCCTTGCCTCATTTTGAAAAGAAAGTTCACTCTTTTATTGCATTTTTAGTATTGTCTTAATCATAATCATCTTCGCTAAATGGTTGCACTTAGATTAAGATAGATTTCAATTCCTTTTGCATTGAAATCTCTTAGAATTGGATTGACATCTTATATACTATAAAATTTGATTGGACCCTTGAAAAGTCCTTCATCAGTATATTAGGTTAAAAACTCGTCAGAAACAATCTTGTAATTTGGTGAAGTCTTGAGCTTTAAGTCGGCTGTCTTCAGTTTGGTTCTTCATCGATCGATGTTACAAGATGTGCATCGATCGATTTTTATCTTCAATCGTAGACCTCTCTTTTGATATTGATCGATAGCACATAGTGTGCATCGATCGATTATTAACTCTAAATATCGACCTCTGGTTTGGTTTGATGGTCAGCTCGGGTGAAATATCTCTTATGCTCCAAAATGTTCCAAAAACATCACTTTGTTCCAAAACACTCCTGAACTTGAAAACATACATAATAATAGACTCTAAAACATAATAATTATATCTTAAAACACATAAATACCAAGTGTGAAAGTAAGTCAAATCTGGTATATCAAAGCTCAAAAATCTTTTCTACGGCTGTAAATCTTACACTAATAAAACTGATTCTTTAGCATATGAGTGACGTAACAAGGATGAAAAGGAAGTTAGAGATGTTGGTTTCTTCTCGATCGATTTATGGGAATTCAGAAGAACTAGCATAGTATTGTTTTAAATACTAATAATTATAAACTATTAGGATATTTAGATAGAAAAATTACTATATCTATACTAATAAAGTAGGCTTTTTTATCTCCTTTGGGGAAAAAATGTCATGTGGCATTTTCTTTTTAATAATTAAAATATTTTCTAAATTTAATTTTAATGAATTTTGGTATTAATTGTGAAATAAATTGGGGGTTTTAAACTCTCCTTCATACATGTCCAAACGTTTATAAGAGTGTTTTGAATCTGATCCGGACCCGTAGTTGAACCGATAAATTCGGTGATCCAATATAAATCGGATTTGGGTTTTGTGAAAAACCAATAAAACACACAAAAACTCTCTAAAACCCGATACATGTTGCACCACTGGTTGAACCAATAGATAATTTTATTTTTTACTATTTTTAGTTCAAGTTATGTTTTAAAATTATTTTTTATATTTTAAATTTCTAATTAAAAATTGAAAATTATCAGTTTTATTAACATCTTCCTCTTCTTCTACACTATAATTTACGTTTTCAAGAAAGGTGAGTCATGATTGTGCTTGAGCCGCACGTCCGTAAAACAGACTAAATCACGATGAGGCTTATTATTCCTCTACACTACAATTTACGTTTGCAAGAAAGGTGAGTAAATTATTTTTTATTTAACTTAGTTTATAACAAATCATTACATTTTTAATTTACAGATCAAAAAGAATAAAATCATATGATCATGTGCATTACAAAACAGAGTTTTAGATTGTTGAAGAAGAAAAACCTCGCGAGCTTGATTATAATAAATTAGAGAATGCTCTTGCTGAAGAATATCCCAAAGATGATGAAGTGACAAATTTATAAAATTTTGTTGGTATAAAATTTAGAGAAAACCAAAATTAGTTGATGTGATCTGGTTTTAGTTTATTTTTGTTATTGACAATTTATTATATTGATGTTTTAATTTTGGTTTATTTTGGATTGGAAGTTTAATTTTATGTCTTGATTTTTTTAGATGTCATAATTCTTATGTTACAAATTTTTTTAAATAGTCTAAACTATTTCTTAATATTTTGTATGTACACTTAAAATACTTAACTTTAGTTTTTATATATATTTGTTTTCATAGCTAATATATTATTATATAATAAAACTAATTCATTTATTAATCTGCGATTCATCCGCGGTTGATCCAATGATCCGATGATCCGTAAATCATCGATTCAGTGTCGGTCGGGTTTCAAAACACTGGTTTATAGGATTTCTTTGTATTTGATGTTGACGATGGAGAATATAACCTCTACAATTCTCCTTCTTTAACGCAATCGACGTAATCGTTCATATAATCAATCCAGAAATCCCACTCATCCCACTATCTCCTATTGAATGCTTCTTTAGTTTCTGCTTTCTCAGTTTCATTGTATATGAATAGACGGTGTGAGAGTTTGGACGATGATCCATTTACTTTTCCCAATTCAATCATTGTTGAATTCCCAATTTCATTGCTCGGAGTTGAAGACAAATCGGTGTAGAGATATTCAGACTAGGCTACAACAATTTTGGCAAGCCTGAAATGTTAAGAAATGGGTGATATATTGAGGTTGATATGTTGTTGATTAATGAGAAGGTACACCGGTTTCTTATTTCAATTTGCCAGTTAATGATTGCTTACTTTTAAAGTAATAGTTTTCTTATGTATCATTTCCTTTCTCAGTTGGTGCTTTTACATGTGTTAATCAACTTTTTCAGGTTTAACACCTTCAAACATTTCTTGAAAGAAAGCTCAGTCTATGACATGAGTATCTAAGATTCCAACTAAATTAACTTTTTTACGACTATCGATTTTTATTATAAATTTATTAATCGATTAGTAACAACTACTTATACTACGGTCGCAAACCACTATCAAAAAGATCAGAAAATATATTTTTTTACATATTTTCATTTTACATATTTTTAACATATTTTCTTTACTAAGACCATATAATAAATTATAAATTTAAGTAAGAATACAACATACGAATCCGGCGCGTAGCGCCGGAATATCACTAGTTCTAAATATTTTATACCAAAATTGGAGTTAGATATAAATTATTAGAGTGAACTGCAACAACATATGTAAATGATATATCTTCAATTAATAAAGCCAAAACGAAAAATTACAGAAGAAAATTACGTGAACATTTTTAAATATGTCTATGAGTAAAACACTAATGTAAATGTAGGGATGTGAAAATGGGTAAACCAACTCAAACCAAATCATATCCAAATGATTTTAAGTTTATATGGGTAATGGATAAAACTAATTCATTTGACAAATAGATTGGGTAAATCCATAACTCATTTAAATTAATGGTTTTAGTGGTTAACCCATGAAGAATATTTTTATAGTTTAAATGGTTCTTATGTGTTAAAAAAATACTTATTGAGTAAAAATATTATTTTGGGGTTGAAAATAAAAATATGGTTTAGATATTTTAAGAAACACACTAATGTAATTTTGGTGGAAAATTAAATTTTGCTATTTGGCGGAAAAAATAATTTTGTAATTTTAGTGAAAATAACTATATTTAACAATTTGGCGGAAAAACACAATTTTTGCAGTTTTATCGGGAAAATAAGATTTTACAATTCTGGGAGAAAAACAAGAGTTGACGGTCTTTACGGGAATACGCAGTTTTATGGTTTTGGCGGGAAACTCGATTTTACGGTATTGTTGGGAAATACACGATTCTGCGATTTTGGCAGGAAAATTCAATTTTGCGATTTTGGCGGGAAAACACAGTTTTGTGATTTTGACGGGAAACTCGATTTTGCGGTTTTGGCGGAAAAACACAATTTTACGGTTTTGATGGAAAAATATGATTTTGCGGTTTTGGCGAGAAAATGTAATTTTGCGGTTTTGGCGGAAAATTCAATTTTGCGATTTTGGCGGAAAAACACAATTTTACGGTTTTGATGGAAAAATATGATTTTGCGGTTTTGGCGGAAAACACAGTTTTGTGATTTTGACGGAAACTTCGATTTTACGGTATTGTTGGGAAATACACGATTCTGCGATTTTGGCGGAAAATTCAATTTTGCGATTTTGGCGGAAAACACAGTTTTGTGATTTTGACGGAAACTTCGATTTTCGCGGTTTTGGCGGAAAAACACAATTTTACGGTTTTGATGGAAAAATATGATTTTGCGGTTTTGGCGAGAAAATGTAATTTTGCGGTTTTGACAGAAAAACTCGATTTTACCGTAAATGCATACACCAAGGATAACATAACAATGAACTGTAAGTATAAAATATTTAGAACATGTTCCAAATAATTGGGTTCATACTAATCTAATCTATTAAAATAGAATCTAATTTTTATATACTCGTAAAATTTCATTTAAGTTTGAAATGGTTCAACAATATATATATATAACAGTATTTGGAGCACTATATATAAGATAACTACCTATGTTTATAACAGATTTACTATATTTATTTCGAATATCAAAACATCTATTTTACTAATTCAAAGTCATAATATATAACTAACATTTATTATGTATTATATTATGTTTTGTGCCACTGTAATTAACTTATGGTTTAAAACTAAATTAAAGTTATACTTTTCAAATAAAAATTTGGTCACACCAATTTATGTTTAAGTTGAATATCAAAACATAACCACCACAACCAAGTCAAAATAACAATAATATTATTATTTCTGGTTCAGTACCATCATTACAATGCTATTATCAAATTTATTGCTATGGCAACGTTAGAACTTTCAACGTCAACCTTCTTCAAACCAGAATTTGATTTCTCATTTCTTAAGCGAGGAATATTTTTGAAATCTTATATATATATTAAATATAGGGAAAATTTGGAGAAATACACTCAACTAAGATTATAATTTGAAAATTACACCATTATTTATGTTTTTTGAAAAATACACTTATGTATATATAATATACCAAATAGTCCAATCCTAATATTTCTCAATTCCTAAATTATTTTATTTTAACCGGTTTCATTTCTCAGTTCCTAATTTATCTTATGTTTAAAGTAACAGTTTTTTAAAATGAATGTTTTAAAATAAAATCTTTAGGGTATCTACACAAAATATCTTTTTAATATATCCTAAACCTCTCCATTTCTGAAATTGTTTTCCTTTCTCTAGTTTTACAGATTCTTCCTCTCATCATTTCCTCAAAAAAAAATTATAGAGTCTTCATGTCACATAGAAAAAAGGAACAAGCCAATGAATGGTAATCAGTGTTTCTTAGTGTTGTTGGATTACATCATATTTAAAATCAAACAGATTAAGCACATATGTGAATAGACATTTAGAATTTTCTTGGTATATAATAATTTCTGGGAAGAATGAATATTTTATAGAGAATGCAAACAAACTTGTTTATATAAGATTTAGAAAATAAAATAAAATCTTTATAAACTTCATGAATCATGATAAAGTCAAAAAATCATAATTTGTTTATTTTATAATATTTTTGTTATTTTAAAATTATAAATGGTAAAAGAACATATTTATCTCAACACAAATTTTTATCTTAAACAAAAATAATTAAATATATTAATTTCGAATTTATATCTTAATTATTGAAATATTTAATATGGGTAAAAAGTCAGTTCACATTTAAGAAAATGTAGATTTCAAAAACTAAAACAGAAGGTGTAATTTTCAAATTTCGAACTATTAGTGGAGTAATTTATAAATTATTAGATAGATATGATATCACAAAAACTTCTCTATTTTAGAGAATATGCTTTGAGATATATTCACGGGATACAGATTTGAAGCAAGTAATAGGAAGCAATATAAGCCTAAAAATATTCATCACTAAATTCAAAATTTATATAAGTTATGAAAAATCTTATTGTAAAATAAGAAATTGTTACATGTTATGCTTTACCATAAAATACATTAATGAAACTTTGCATCCAAAAATTTCAATAGGCTCTGAAACAATAAAAGGATGGTGAGTAATACAAAATTAAATATTTGTATTTTCCATTAATTTACAAAACCATACAAAAGATCATCTAGCACGCATGATTTTTGAAATTCACATTCGTTTTTTCTTCTTCATTTTGAAACATTAAAATTTAAAATACAACTTGAATCACATATGAATCTTATGAGCCGATACAAGGGCCTGGAAAATCACATAAACATTTTCCAGTTTCATAGCCGCCAGCACAGAATCCCGTAGCAGCTGCTCCAAATTTAATCATGCATAAACCTTCGCAGTTTCCTATATCCTTGCATGAGCCATAATCCACTTGACATCCCATATTTTCCTCAACTGTGTCAAAAAAAATTCTTTTAAATTTAGACAACAAACCATAATAAGGCTTAGGAGATATGATAGACTAAACTCAACATATTTGATATTTAGAAAATAAATAAAGAAAATTTATTTTTATTATAGTTAGATGAACATTTTAATATTACTTGATAGTGGAAAAGAAGCGTATACCATAAACTAAGATCACAATGTACTACAAATCTACAATAGCTGGGGTATGTGCCGATTAATTTAGCTAGAATTACATTAATTTGCTAAAAAACCTAGTATACTTTATGAATAAATTTTTAAATAAATGTGTGCCTAAAGAAAACATCACCAGAAAGATGATGGCAACAACAGGGGAAGAAATTGCTTTACCCATACTGGTTTCTTTTTCTTCTTCATCTGAACTTTAGTTATTTATGTATTTATTATTGATAACTTGAAAACTTGGGAGACTGTTGAAAGATATTTATATTATGATGAGGTAATCAAACATTAGAAATATAATTATTACACTATTAAATGCTTAGAAAAGAAGTTAACTGTAGTAAAGAGGAGTCAATATATTGATAATGAAGGTCAATTACGTGACGTGAATATAATTTTTTTGGTAAGTTAGAAAAATATATGTTAAAATTTATTTTAATTATTATTTTCTTAGGTATATTCGAATAATTTTTAATAAAAATTGATATATTTTATTTGAAGGTGAAATATGTTTTATGATTTTTTTTTCAGTTTCGATTTTATTAATTATTAGAAAGAATACCGATTGTTCGCTACACGAACACATACCACCACATGGCTACATCTGGATAAAATTAATATATTGATAACTACTTGAGCTATCAGAAGCACATGACAACATCCGTGAACTAATATGTGTTATGTTGCTAATACCATACATATGGTTTTTTACTAGAAAAATGTGTCAGAATTAGAAGTGTACTGGACTTGTAACCAGATAATTTATGATAATGTTTAACATATTTTAACATGCTTTAATATGTTATCTCATGTTCTTTGATGTATATCATTGTATTTTGAATGATTTATGTGTGTTCATTTTGTTTTGATCTTTTGGATATGTGTTATGATCGGTTTTTCAAATAAAATTTATTGGGTTATGCCAAATTCCAAATCCGGCACATTTTTCCAATATCAAAATTATATTTGTGGTGCTAAAATCCTAGAACATATTAGTTCACGGATGTTGTCATGTGATTCATATAGTTCATGTAGTTTTCAGTATATTACTTTTGTCCAGATCTGTGACCATGTGGTGGGGCATTGCATGTATATCTAGCAATTATTTTCATTTAATCAAATACCGTTTTTTAATTCCTTTCTTAGATCTTTCGCTTACGGCTTTGAATGCAATGCAGATAAAATGCAGAAGAAATACAGATCAATTAAAATGCAGATCATACTGCATTTATTTGCCAATCAACATTTAAATGCAGATCATTTAATTTGCAGTCCAATCTGCATACAGAACAATATTATAAAGGAAATTGTTGATCTGCAAAATTCATGAAAAAGTGCTGGGATTTATGCAGATGACCAATGAATGAAAATCTATTTATTTTTTATTAATTATTAATAAACAGTCTACCTTTTGTACATCTATTTTCTTTTAGATACTATAGTTCATTTTATTTTTACTCTTGATAATAATTAATATAATTAAAATAACTAATACTTTTTTATAAATTATAAATTTATAATATTTTATATAACTTAGTTTAACGAATTCATATATGTTATTTGGTAATTTAAAGTTTATTATATGTATTTAAGAACTTATATTTTCAGTTTGGATATATCATTAAAATTATTTTTGATTTTTCTAACATTTTCAAAAATATGATAATTTAATAAATTTATTTATCAAATAAATTTACATGTTTTTTGTATAGTCTTTTTAGACATGTTCAATTATATTTATCTTTTAAAACATTTTAGTTTATATGATTATAAATCAGTTTTATTAAAACAAATATATATTTCTTATTCAAAATTTTGACTATAACATTTTCTGTTTTGTTTTACTACTAAAATAAAATAAGAAAATATTAATATCACAAAATGATTAAATAACTATATTTTAGAACAAATATTTTGCAATAGAACTTACGTTTTATTTTATTTGATGAATAAAACAAAATAACCTTTCTAATTTAAAACAAAATAAAAATTATTAGAATCAATGTTTTAATTACGAATATCATATTAATAAAAGAAATAAAATATATATTATGAATTATATTAGAAATTTACATATAAGTATACGGAAAAAATATTTAAATTATTTGGCTTCTTTAGTTTACAATGAGATTTATAAAAAAAATACATATATTCGATTTATTCAGTATTATCAATCCAAACCACTTTCTCTATTTCGGTTTTGGTTTGGTTTTACCAGATTTTAATCGGTCTATTTAATTTTTCAAAACCAAAAATCCTCTTTAAAAGTGAGTATATTTTTTATAAAAAGATATAAAATGACATATTCTTTATATATATATATATATATATATATTAAATTTTATACAATTTCATATACACATATATACTTAATTTAAATATTTCAAAATTTCATATAATTTTTAGGTAAAACATATTATACACATTATGTTAAATGAATGTTTTGTTAATACAATAATATATATAAAAATCGACAATATTAGTTCTATAGTTGTGATGAATTTTCATATAATTTTAAATTTCATTATTAAATGATGATATTGTTTGTTATTTTGTCAACATGATATTTATTATTTATAAAAATTTGTATTTCTTAGATAATTAATTTTCATTAATTTTTTTAACATTTGTTTTAGTACAATAATTTATTAAATTATATTGATCTATATTTTTTCTGTTTGATCTGCCTGATCTGCATTTGTTCTACTTGATCTGCATGATCTGCGTTTGTTCTGCTTGATCTGCATTTCTGATTGATCTGCGTTTTTTGATCTGCATCACCCATTCTAAGCCTACATTTCCGGTTTCTAGGTTGAAATGAAAGGTATCCATAGCCTCCTATGTATCCCTCTTGTTTATAGGTAGAACGAAGAGGAAACTTGACCCAATGTAGATTCATATTTTTATTTACTGATAAAAAGTTGTCATTTAAGTTTGAAAGTGTCCAATCAAATATGCAACAGTATTGGAGCATAATATGATAACTGCCTAAGTTTATAAAAGTTTTACCATATTTGTTTTGAATAACAAAACATCTATTTTTCTTATTTAAGTCATACTATATAACTAACTAGGGTAGGTCCGCACTTCGCGCCGAATTTTGTTCTATTATGTTTTTGTTTAATATATTTTTAGTTAAAATGATTTTTTTTAATTATGAATGGAATGTTATTTTTATAATTTCTTTTGAAACGTTTTTTTGTTTTTTCTGTTGAATTCGTTTTTTTGTAAGACTCAAAGCCAGTTTGGTTGGGATTAACTATATTTTCTAAATCTATTGTTGCGATTATTAAAGAATTTGAATTCAAGATTTAAATATTTTGATAAAGTATAAATATTTATCTTTAAAATAATTAATTTATATTTTAATACATTTACGTGTAGACATACGTAAAGATTCTATAAATCTTTAATTGATCTATATGTATATGTATATTATATTTTATTAAAGCACCTAACTTAGTTTAAATTATTCATTTGAAGAGAATATAAATAACTTTCATCCCATATGAATATATATATCTCAAAATATATAAATATTTTGAATATTAAACATTTTAAATTGACTTAGTAGTCTTTAAATCTTCCAGCTAAATTTTATTTTGAATGTTTAAATTTATTTGCTTCTAATTTGTAAGTTATCTATATAAAAATCTGCAAAGTGTTTTAATATGAAATGTTTAGGTACTACATAACACACGTAGATATATTGGTTTTGTGTATAGTATTCTATATTTTATTTTTCATGTCTGAACGTTCCATCCTTGGCTTCTTTTCTTTCTGATACAAACCATACGAAAATAGTTATCTACTCTGTGATAAGAACTATAGAAGTATGCACAAAAGTGTCATCTTAAAGCTATTTGACTCGACTTTGCGTTAGTTTTCAACAGGCTCACTCAATTTTTTTCCTTGAACTTCTTGAGAATGTCTTTCACAGCATCTTGGGGGTTTGACTTCACCAGGAAGAATGCGTTCTACAATACACCAATAAAGAGAATCATTCTGTTGACTTCATGATTCTCCGGGGACACAACAAAGCTCAGGAGGCAGTTCTTGCTGCGAGTACTAAGCTCCATGAACTTGTCTCTAATAGTCTGAGATCTTCTTCATTAATACGTTTGCTTGGCAGGGGTTCAATACCTTTGTCGTTATTCTCTACTCCACCATCCTTAGAATGTAACCCTCCTGGTTTTCTGAATTTGTTGGGAAACAAAAAAAACCTGACACATCAACTTAAAGATCTTGTTGTCATCCTCAAAATCTTTTTTTCACACCTTTGGTCGACTGAGTTTTGGTCGATCCGTTTTCCACTTTTTGGAGCAGTTTTTTCAAATGAAACTGTATGTCTGATCACCTCTTCCCCAACCACTTCGCTAAGCACTCCTAGCTTAGCCACATCTTCCTCCAACAAACAGAGGTTACATTTTGGCTTATGAATCAAATTCTATGACTTGTCATGGTTCGAAGAAGTTTAAACTGCGACACTTCATTAGCCTTCGGAGGAAGAGCAGTCGCAGGAGGAATACTGCTCTTATACTTACTTAGTTGTGTTGGCTGAGACTTAGATCTTGAGCTTGCACTGCCTGGGGTGGAAATATTGTATGCAGAGTTTCAACAATTATAGGGATACTTTTGATTGATTTTGCTGGATCAAGATCATCTCCTGCCTTTGACTCCTCCGCCTCCAATTCTTGATTTGGTTTTCGCTGTGCCTCTAGCTCCAACTTTGTCTCCGTATCTGCCTGCTGTGAGGACAAATCGGGAGCCATGACAGCTTTAAAAATCAAAATGTGAGCAGAAATCATAGCACAATACATACATATCTGGAATGTTAATCTATAGGTTGAAGAGGAATGGAGTTTCAAATAGATTATAGATCAAAACTCTTGAAGCGACTCATAAAAACAATGAAAAATCTCAGTTGCCAAATATACAAAACATCGTAAGATTTGATGAGAGAATAACAAACTAACAGTTTTATAATATGTATTGTGGAAGTACAGAAGCAGAAAAAAAGATTAAAAAAAAAAAACATTCTAATCAGCTCCATTAACATTTTGAGAAAATATTTTTTTAAAACAGAGAGATTTTGCAGCTATCTATACTCATGCTACATACTTCAACTTCTTAGTCATCATGCCTTTGATTATACAAAATTGAAAATATATGAAAGGAAGTTTCTAATATGCCATGATGCGTAAAAACTAAAAAAACCAACCACTGGCCTCTTAACTACCATCCTAAGCTTTGTCGTCATCATTAACTTCTGAGAATATAACGGAACGGCCTCATCTTCCTTTCAACCTTCCTCCTTAAATTAAATCGCAACAAATCAATGATTGCTCAGCGACTCAAATAACACATAGTAAAGAGAGATTAGAGATAGAATAAGGTAAGAAAATATAAGGTGGAAAGCTTGATTGAGATGATAGAACCAATGAAATTCACAGGATAAGCCTTAGCTTTTTATTGTTTCAGATTCTGAAAAGCCTCAGTCACTCTCACATCATGATCTATTTTCACATTTGTTTCCTGAAGAAAAACATACCAACAAAAACAAAAACAAATTTATATACTGTAAAATGGTGATCGAACAATAAAAAGAAAAATATTAATTTATGTTCAAGGCATTGTATTTGCGAAGGGAGAGTTTGGACATGTCTTGTGCGTATTGAAGCTGAGTCCTTCCTCTTACTTCACTGTCCGGAGATTTAAGCAGGAATGAGCCATTCCATACTTGACATGGGCGAATCCCTTTTTCCACCAGAAAACCCTAAATCAATTTCAACTCAAATATAATATCTTCTTTAACTCGTTTTATTATGATTAAAAACTGAGTTTTTGACCAAGAATATGGATAGACGAACGTGGCTGAAGAGGTGATTCCGTCAATAAAGACGGGCTTTTCGTTCACCTTCTTCGTCGGACCAATTGTATTCATCAGGTGAGCAATATTCCTTTTCATCGTGGCTCTCGACTCCCCATTCCGGTTGACTGTCTGTTGAGGTTCCGTCGTCCACAATGCTATCTCTGGCGGAGACGAAAGCAGGCTAAACCCTAATACCAAAATGACGCGTCAAGCCGTGCTTATTGTTGGAGCTACTCTCCGCTGGGCTGGGTGACTGGAGCGAAACTAAGGCCCAGATAGAAAACGAAGCCCACATAACTCAAATTTAAATGAAACGCTGCGGATTGCATTTCTCTGCCACGTGGCATGCCCAAAATCACTTATTTAATGACGTGGCAGCTTCAAATAAGAAAAAAAGTCTGTTTTATAGATATAAGATCTTTATTCATGTATTATATTAGGGTTTTGTGCCACTTTAATTAACTTATGGTTTAAATAACTTATTAAAGTTATATTTGTAAGATAAAATTTGGTCACACTATATGTATTTGCTTATATGTAATGTCTGTAACAATTTCACCAATTTATATTTATGTTAACTATCAAAACATAACTATTAAAACATAACCAAGTCTAAATAATCATGTTGTTATTTCTGGTTCAGTATCATAATTACAATGCTAATGGAAACATTAAAACTTTCAAAATCAACCTTCTTCAAAGAAGAATTTGATTTCTCATTTCTCAAACCAGGAACCTTTTAAGGATATTATATATATATTATGTATATATATATATTAGATAGATATGATATCACGAAATTTTCTCTATTTTGAGAATATACTGTGAGATTTATTCACAATACATATTTGGGACTAATAGCAAGCAATATACGCTTACAAATATTTATCATAAAATTCAAAATCTTAATAAGTTATGATTAAAAATCCATACTGTAAAATAGGAAATAGTGACACAGTATGCTTTACCATGAAAATATTAATGCGCCTTTACATCAAAAAAATATTTTTTAGTCAGCCTTCCAAAAAAAAGTTTAATAGGCTCTGAACAATAAAAAAAAAAACACTGAGTAGTTCAAAACTAAACATTTGTATGTTCCATCAATTTATAAAATCATACAAAATATTATCTAAAGGGAAATTTTCACAAATACTTATACTATGGGGTTTTACTAAAGAGGCAAAGAACTCTTCTACCATTGGTTTGTAAACATATAAATATAAATAATTATTTAAATAAATAATAAAAATAAAATAAAATAATAGTTATGAAATTATAGGGTTCCTTTGGTAGTACTCTTATTTCAAATAATCCAGGAACTTCCATAACGTTTGGATGAAAGTGACTTGATATTTTTATATAGTTTTCAAATTATACGTTTTCTAATTAAAATTTTTTATATAAAAAGATTTACAATTTTTTTTTTCAAATTATATATTTGAAATTCAAATATAATTTTCGAAACTATTTTTAAAAATATTTCTTTTAAAGTTCTAGTATTGTTTATTTATTTATTAAAAATCCATAACCCATCATACAAAATTCCACCCCCTCAAATCTAAACCCAAAGTCTATATTGGTTTACTCAGGGGTCATAACTGTCTAATTACATTTTTAAAACTAAAGGTAAATGTGGTTAAGGTAAATATGAAAAGTGGTACTAAAAATGTAGTAGTTTAAGCAATTTCTTGTTTTTAATCTCAACATTTCATTCATAGAATATATTTTACAGTAAACATATAAACAAGCATAACCGAGTTTTTAACCCAGATCTTATTCTAGAATCTCTTAATACTATAAAGATTCTTGGAAATAATTTATAAAAAAAAAAGATTCTTGGAAATACTTTACAAATAGATATTTTGAAAGAATATAGCAACCATGGTTTTTTACATTCAAATTAAGATTTTTTTCTTATTCATTTTGAAAAATTCAAAATACAGTTTGAATTATATATGAGTCTTATCAGTCGATACAGGGGCTTGGAAAATCCAAAAAAAAAAACAACTTCCAAATTTAACCTTGCATAAACCTTCACACTTTCCTTTCTCTTTGCATGAGCAATAATCCACTATCCCATATTTTCCCCAACTGTATCAAGCAAAATATTTTTATTATAAAATTGGAAACAAATTATTTTAATGCTTTGGAGATATAATAAACTAAACTAAACATATTTAATATTTTTCAAATAAATAAAGATAAAAATAATTTTTAATATTTAATATTGTTACCTAACATCGCAACGCATTACAAGTATACAAGTTGTATACTTATAATACAACTGTCGGGGTATTTGTAGGGATGTCAGACGGGTCAACCCGAGTCTAAGTAGCTCAACCCGTAGAAGATTTAATTTTTTACAGACTGCATGGGCCGGCCCACCACAGGTTGAGATATGTATTTGTATGTCCAAGCCCGCCCCATATAGCTAAAAGGTTTTGCGGGCAAACCTGTGAATCTCAACTCATAATTATTATAATGTGCTACGTAGTTTTCATGCTAATAATGTCATTTTAGAATGAGTGCGACTTATAAAAAAATTTCCTCTGTAAATGATATGCATTGGATTCAAAAGAGTTCATTTTAAGAAACGATAAAAGTTATAGAAAAACGAGAGAGTATAAATAAATAAATATATATATATATATATATCACCGCTATTCTTTGAATTATTACATATAATATGTTCGGTTTTAATTATCATCCAACATTTGTGTCCAATAATTAACAAAGTGTAGAATAAATCATATATAATGGATTGAAATACCAAAGCCAAAGATCATCCATAAGCCTACTATATATCCTGATACAAGCAAGTAAAAGTTAAAGTGTTAGGGTATTTGATTATAAGATTCACTTATTTGTGTTTGCTGTAAGAATTTTAGATTCTAAAGTTACTAACAAAAATATAAAATCTAATTTATGTTGTGCAAACATAAAATACGATTTTCTTCAGATGTTTTTTTTTTAATATTTTTTTTCTATTTTTACTTCATTGTACTTTAAATGGCTCAAAAAATTGTTATAGATGATAAAGATATTTGGAAAAATAATTTGTTTCGAAATTTATTCATAATCTTTATACTCAATAATAATGCTTAGTTTTAAATATATTAAACGGGCCAGCTTACATCCAAGTAACCTAACCCGCAGTAGATTTGATTTTATTTTAGTCCGTGCGGGCCAACCCGCCACGGTTTGCGGTTTGTATGTACATGTATGTCCAGATCCGCCCCGCTACTGGACTACTTGAACATAACCCGGGGATTGCGGTCTACTTTGACATCTCTAGGTATGTGTCGATTAATTGAGCTTATATTACTTTATGAATAAGGTTTAAAATCAATGGGTACCTGAAGAAAACATCACCAGAAAGATGATGCACAAAGTTGGACCCAACTTCCTTCTATGTAAAAAAATTTAAAAATAATATATAATATAATTAATAAATTTACAATATTATTTTCAAGGCAAATGCATTTACATTTATAACAAAGGTACCATAAATTCTCGCCTTACTTATGGTAAGAATGGATGTAAAAACATTTATGGTAAGAATTTAAATGTGATAGATTATTAATGAATTTTTTAATAAAGTAATATTATTTTTTAAAATCTTACATATATTGAATATTATATATATATATATATATAATATCACAACAATTTATCTATTTTATAGAATATAATTTAAGATATATTCACGGGATACAGATTTGAGGAAAGTAATAACAGCATGCAATATACGCTTACAAATATTTATCATGATATTCAAAATCTTAATAAGTTGTAAAATAGGAAATGGGTTACACATTATACTTTACCATATAAAATATTAATGAACCTTCTCATCCAAAAAGTTTAATAGGCTCTGAAACAATAAAGAGAAATTTTTGGGTTCACCCCTAGGTGAACCTATAGATTCACCAACCAATGAGAATTGATTATTTCGTATGTAGATTCTTTTAAAAAAAGAAAAGAGAATATTTAGAATTTATATTTTTGAATAAAAAATAGTAGTGACTTGAAAAAAAATTAATATTGTTAACTAAACTCTAGACCCTAAACCCTAAACACTAAACCCTAAACCCTTAGATAAATCCTAAACCCTTGGGTAAAGAGATTTTCCAAGGGTGTAGAGTTTACCAAAAGGTTTAGGGTTTACCCAAGGGTTTAGAGTTTAGTGTTTAGGGTTTAGGGTTTATTATGAATAATTTTAATAATTTATTAAAAAAAAAATAGTAGTAGCTGTCAAAAAGAAAAAAAAATTAACATTATTGTTCCTAATAAACCCTAAATGCTAAATCCTAAACTCTTGGATAAACCCTAAACCCTTGGATAAACTCTAAACCCTTGGAATATCCCTTTACCCGAGGGTTTAGGATTTACCCAAGGGTTTTTGATTTAGGGTTTAGAGTTTAGCATAAACGGTTTTAACAATATTAAAAAAAATTACTTTTTTTTCCAGCTACTACTACTATTTTTATTTATCTTTTTGTTTAAAAAATAAATTCTAAATATTCTGTTTCCTTTTTTGAAAAAATTTGCATATGAAATAACCAATTTTCATTGGTTGGTGAACCTACACCTAGGGAGTGAATCCAAGTATTTCTGTAGGGGGTGAACCCAAGTATTTCTCAACAATAAAACAAACGGTGAGAAGTCCAAAACTAAATATTAGGATTTTCCATCATTTTTTTTTTTAAAAAAAATCATACAAAAAACCATCTAATATATTACCATAAAGTTTTTCATCAGTAGCCCAAATAAACAATGTACAAAAAATTTTTATGCACATCAAACATTTTAGTCTTACCATTATCATTCATAGAATATATTTTGGTATAACATATAAACAAGCATAACCCGCGTTTTCAACCCGAATCGTATTCTAGGTTCTGTTAATAATAAAGGTTCCTGTGACACCCGTCACTTTCGAATAAATAATAAAAATAATTCAAAATAAAATAATGTAACGAAATAATATTACAATCATACGAATAATAAACTCCCCGTCATAACATAAAAGTCAATACAATAACATAAATTCAAATCCGCAAATATAGATAAACATCCAAAATATAAGTCTGAAATTCTGAAATAGGAAGTGACATAAATGATAAAAAGGTCCAAAGGCCTAAAAGGTCCAATAACGATAAAAACAATAAAAACCCAAATAGTAGCATTGGTCCAATACAATTACTTCTCCTCATCGGTCTCACCCGAAAGGAAAAAGAAGATGGGATGAACAACAGAGGAGTCGCTCAATGAGGTATGAGATTATAATCCACAAACCACTAACTCAGTACATAGCACTACGACTATGTCGGCCTAGCTCTAGCATAAAACAAACACGGTGTATAGTACACCTCAACGAACAAACAATCAATGCGCTAATAGTACACAGCTATTCTCTGCACCACACATTTCCTCATAAAGATATATAAGTACACTAGAATTGTCGCAAGTACAGTCTGTTTCTACCCCGCCCACCGTAGCGTCAAATGCACATGTCTCTACACCATGCCCTACACAGTAGCATCGAAGCTCAAACGTCTCTGAAATCAAGCCCATATCACACTGTAGCGTCGAAGCTCAGACATCTCTGAACTCACGCCCATATCACATAGTCCTTTCTCATAAATGTGTGTATATATATATATATATATATATATATATATATATATAACAGTCCTCAACATCAATCATTTCACGCAACTGTTGAATCCTCTATTATCCTATTTCCGGTTTAACAATCAATAACAACATCAAGACTCACAAACAGACTCGATTTGCAAAGACAGATCATGTTTAAAAACTAAACTTTCTGTAATGGTAGTACTAAACTAGCTCGGGATTTAACGGAGTAGCCCTCACCTTACCAATAAAGAGAAGTGGTATCTACGAACTCCAGCTGCTCAAATAGACTCCAAATTTGAAATCAGGACAAAAATCCAAGTCAGATCACCCTTCGAACGGTTAAAAATGGATCTGATCAAAGTCTACGGAAAAGTCAAGCCGCATGTCAAAGGTCAATCTGGTCAACCCTTGACCATAAATCAATTTGACCTAACTGACCAGTTTACCCTAACCAAATTCCAATTGATTTTAACTGATCGGTTAAACCAAACCGAAATTCAATTAATTAAATCAACTGGTTTACCCTAACCAACCCTAACGAAACCACAATCAATTTAAATCGGTCAACTTACCTGTCAACCGAGTCACCGAGTTGACTCAGCTGAGTTGGCTTAGTCACCGGCGGCGACGGTGGAGGTGGATTACCGGCGGCGACAACGGAGGCGGATTACCGGCGGAGGATGGCAGAGCGGCGGTGGAGGACGGCAACGGTCGGCGGCGGAGACAATTTCTAGGGGAAGCGCATACATTTCATGCGCGACGACGACACAACTTTTGGAGGTGCGTGCGGCCTCGCCCGAGCTCTGATTGCGGCGATAATTGTGGCTACAGATTTGTCTCGACGAGAGGAACACAATGGTGGCCTTGTAAGCGATTTTGGCAGTTACCTAGGGTGATGTTCGGTGGTAACGAGGTGGGCGTGATCACGGGATGCAGTGGCTCCGACGACGTTCTCCGGCTCTCTGCAAAAAGATTACACCATCCCTTAGCTCACTCTCTCTCTCTAACTTTCTCAACTTCTGATTTTTGTTGCAAGGAAACAAGTAGAGAGCGTGGGTTTTTATAAAAAGTATCATGGGCCATTTTGAATGAGCCTTGTCGGGTTGATTCTGTGGGTTGGATAATGAGTTTGGGTCATTATAGTTCCATGGGAAATACTTTAGAAACAAAATATTATGAAAGAACATGGCATCTATGATTTTTTACATTCAAATTACGTTCTTTGTTGTTCATTTTCAATAAATAAATTTAAATATACAGCTTGAATCACATATGAATCTTCTTATCAGCTGATACAAGGGTTCGAAAAATATCAAAAACATCTTCCAGTTCCATAGCTGCCGGCACAGAAACCCGTTGCAGCTGATTCAAATTTAACCATGCATAAAATTTCACAGTTTCGTATCTCCTTGCATGAGCCTTAATCCACTTCATATCCCATATTTTCCTCAGCCGTATCAAACAAAATTACTTTCTTTTAAATTTAGACAACAAACTATTTTAAGGTTTATGAGATATAATAGACTAAACTCAAAGTATTTGATATTTTTAATATAAATAAGTATAAAATTAATTTTTAATATAGTTACATGAACATCTTTGAATGTTGATGAGATAGTGGAAAGATAGCGCATACTATAAACTAAGATCACAATATACTACACAATATACTACAAGTCTATAATTGTTGGAGTGAGTGCCAATTAATTTAACTTTGATGGCATTTATTTGTTAAAAAAAACTAGTATACTTTATGAACCAATTGAATCATGATCGAAATCCCTCTTTTTTCCTTAACCAATTTTTATAGGTTTCGCAATTTAACCCAAAAAGTCTGTTTTTGAATTTTTTGGAAAAACATGAAGCCAAATGATTAAATTCTTGGACATATTGAGTATGAATAATAACCTTTGGAATGATTGAATTGGTTGCTTGTCCATTGATAAGCTCAAGTTAACCTTCGATCTGCTCTCTCAAATAAAAGGTTCATTGTAGTACTTGAGGATCGTATCCATAGGGAGCGTGGACACACAAAATACTATAGATAGTAAGATTAAACTAGGCAAAATATAATATAAAGCAGTAAATAATCAAAGCAGTAAATAAAAAGGATAGTTTGTGAATAGATGGGATAATGTGCCAAACTTAGGGTTTATCAATCAAAGGATTTAAAACCCAAATCAAGGATGCTAAAGGTTTAATAGATTCAATTGTAGAACTTGAATGCAATTGTAAGATATCCAGCTCTCGCTATGATTCTACATGTTCAAATCCGTACTCATACTCTCGTATTCAATACGGAACGAGTATCGATTGATACACCTATAGGGTGTTGATCAATACCTCTTTCGAACTAGATTTAATGTTCCAAACGATATTTTTCAACTATATTCCTAAACCAACTCTCATATGCACCTAGGTGTCTAATCCAGCAGAGCGCGGGTTTTGTTAATTGATTGCACTTTCGTGCCTCTCAGTTGTCCTATGATTCTAGGTTCAAGTAATTAGTCACACTCTCATGTTATTCTACTACTCCAGATCCAAGCATTAAAAGCCACCATGGTGTACAAATCTATAAACATCCTAGAAATCCAAATAGATTATGATTTTGACATTAAGCTCATGAAATCCCTAAATCTAACAATATGATTACTCAGACATGATAGTAAAAACGCAAATCATAAACTGAATATAAATCATAAATAAAACCATAGAGTTCCAATCAATCTCTGAAGGATAATTGATCTTCTTTCCAAACCTAAGAGAAAACAATAGAATAGAATAATAGAAAGCATAGTAGCCAACAATGGCTTAGAAAACATAATATAGAGTTTTAAGTCGTCCAATAGCATTCTGGTAATTTGTGGTGACTTCTAAGCTTATGTCGGTCATAAAATAAGCTCAGCCTGTCTCCTGGCAGATGTTTTGAACGACATACTCCTTCATATCTTCGACATCATCATTTCACGAGGTAGACTGACCACTCTTCAGTAAATCGAGCATAACTTTAGATCTAACCATCAGAAGGATCTTAAACTGGTTGCATTGGAAAGCTAACTCAAGTTTCTATCTTGTGCCAAAATATGAGCTCAATCACACCGTGGAAAGGCTTCTGTCCATAGTTAAAATTCTGACGCATCTTCACAGTTCTGCACCTCAAAAAACTCCAGAATCACCCAAGTTCTCCATAACGTAATTTAACCTGAAAATACTCTAAAATAGACTCCAAAGACATATAATAGACTTAATAAAATACTTATACCATGAGGTAAAATAGGTTAAATCCATGGTATATCAACTCCTCCAGACTTATCATTTTGTTGTCTTCAAGCAAATCATAGAATAGTCTGTGAAAGAGGTTTGAAAATGGCGGAGACTCAAGCAATTTTTAAAACTACTACTTTCACCTTTGCAATGTTGCAAGCCACATCAGATTAGTGCCAACTTCAAAGGCACTTCCATGTACTAGACATTATCTTAGCAACCATACAATCAAACCGTAGCCTAACTAATTTAATCTGACATACCCCTCTACTGATCTCATCTCTGAAAATATTTGTAGGCTAAATCTTGGGAGTATCTATCAATGGACACATAGACTCTTCCTCAGACAGGTATCTGGAATAACAGGCAGTCTCTTCCTAATTCAGTTCCTCTCTCTCTCTCTCTCTCTCTCTCTCTCTCTCTCTCTCTCTCTCTCTCTCTCTCTCTCTCTCTCTCTCTCTCTCTCTCTCTCTCTCTCTCTCTCTCTCTCTCTCTCTCTCTCTCTCTCTCTCTCTCTCTCTCTCTCTCTCTCTCTCTCTCTCTCTCTCTCTCTCTCTCTCTCTCTCTCTCTCTCTCTCTCTCTCTCTCTCCTGAATCTTTTCTTTGCCAATGAACAATGATGCTGATACAGTTCATCTTATTCATCTTCTTTTCTAATCATATATATATATTTTCTATTCTTTGACAAAGTGTATGCGAATAATGGGGTCATCGGTAATGTACCTACCCCTCGTTTCCAGCAATGTGTGATCATCCCACTATAGTAGAATAATAGGGTCATAGGAAATGTTTCTTCTTCTTTTTTCTAGATGCCGAAGAGATTGAGATTGGAGAACTAGAAATACAGACTTTTACCTTCCAGATTTGTAGGAGGAATCTTATCCAGTGCATACCAAGCCCCAAAACAAGCAGTTAAGTAGATTAAGGCTGGAAATCAGCTTTGGTTTCTCCAGACTTCCTTAGCAAAGCATGGATGTTACAGCAGCTGATCATCCTAGGTGTTTCCATTCAGTACACCATGCAGTCAACATCCTCAATGAATTGTGCGAAGGAGTTGTTAGATAGTAGCTAAAAATAGAAAATTATCATTATCCCTTGTTTACTCAATAAAACATTAAAACACTTAAAACTAAAAATCAAAAATAAAACTCAATATTAGTAACTATTCCCCTAGACTTAAACAACATTGTCTCTAGTGTTATACAGTCTGAGATTGGTGAGATAAATAAACCATATGTAAAAATTTAACAAGGAAAAACAAGTTATACCTGCTGTATGTGATGAGCGTCGATCGACATTGATCAGGTGTCGCGTGATGCTCTTGTGAAGTTGTGTCGACCGACACTGGCCAGTCGTCGGTCGATTCTAGTATATCAACTCTTTCGTCCTCGGATCTCTTCTTTTTTTCTATAAATAATATCGCAGCTACAGTGACATTTGACACCTACTACAGTGTCGTTCGGCACTATTCATCATCTTTTTCCTGAAATAAATAAATGCGAAAATCAAAATAGAATGAAAATTAAATAATTTAAACTTACCAAACAGTGGATTGCCTTCCACACAGAGCTTATTTTCATTCATTAGCTTGACTTATGGAGATCTGATTCAGTCTGGATGAGAATGAGAACTTGCTCCAAAACAAGTTTTCATGTCTACTCTTGTCAGCCTCATCAAACTTTTTGTGAAAGTCTCAATAGACTCTTCTCCTTTGTCTAACATCTGAGCAATAAGGAGTGATCATAAGCTTTGCAAATGGCTGCGAGAAGCATCTGCTGCGCACTCTGTATATACTGACACCATCTGAGAAGTGAGGAATCAATGACAACTTAGGACCGCCCTTGGTCCCTTGTCTCTTCTTCCAATTCTTTCTCTTCTTTCCCCCAGACTTGTCTGATAGAGTGGTGGTGCCTCCACCAAAAAGATTTGGACACACTTCAAACTCATTTTGCTCTGATGCACGGAGGATGTCGATCGACACAGAGATGGTGTCGTTCGACACTTCTACTGATGGACCTCGGTCAACGTCACTTTTATATCTTAATCCTCTCAGAGAAGCTACTACATACATATGATCATAAAATACCCCAACGTAAGGACGTAATTGCACAGTTTTATCTGGTGGGATAGGAAATTCAACTTCATAAACAGCGTTAGGAACCACAATATTCACGGGGTCATGTATCTTCTTCACTATTTTGTGAAACCAACAGCATCCTTTGTTCAGATAAGTGGTTGCAGATGTTCTGGGACAGCAAGGTTTGAGACCTTGGACTTGTGCATTCTCTCCTCAATTGGTTCCAGCTCCATTATGTAACTTGGCAGTTCGTCCAACCATGGGTGTCAATCGATAACATTAGGTGGGTGTCGACTGATGCACTCGGGTGGGTGTTGATCGGTGCTAGCTTTTTGTTAAGTCTTTGGATCTCTTCCCGAAGTCTGCCAATCGTCATCAAGCTTCTTCTCCAAGTCAAGCCATTCTTCCAACTCCAAAAATTCTTCCATAGTGACTTCCCTATCAGAATCCAAATATTCAAGCTGTTCTCCATCTTCTAACTCCAAATTCTTATTGATCCTATAAATCTTTTATGGTGATCTCTTTTTCTACATATGGGGCAAGATAACAACTTGATACAACAGTGCTGTTCAGTGTCAAGTGTACAATGTCCTGAGAACAACTCGATCTTTTAGGGATTTCAAGAGGTGTAAATCAACAATAGAGATCTTTGTCGATCGATTCCGAGGTTGGTTCACCAGTACCTGCTTCGTCTGCTCTGCTCACATCTCCAGATCCATACTGTTCATCACCCTTTGTTATAACGTGGTCGGCCAGTTGCTCTGTGTCCAGTTGATACGTGCTCAAATTACCCTAGCAGCGACTATTACTCTCTAAAATAAGAGGTTGAGTTGTAGTACTTAGGGATCAAATCCACAAGAAGCTAGGGAACCAATATGATCTAATCAGGGTGATTAAGCTAGGTTGATTATTGTTAAACTAAAATAGCAGGTTGTTGAGCAAATTAATTGCTCAGATGATTGATTGGCGGTTTAGACAATAAAAGGAAAGTAGCTAGACTTAGGGTTTCTATTCAGGTAATCAGGATTATAATCTTTTAGATGCCTAACAAGTTGTATGCATGATATTGTAGAGCTCAACTTCATAAGAACAAATCGATCAGCTTTCGCCTTCTAGATTCGTCTATTGACTAGATCTAATGATCTTACCTTTCGGTTTGTTCAATTAGAAAGTGTCGATCGATTATTCTAGAAGAATGTCGATCGATACATCTTTGCAATCGTCGTTCGATTATTCTATAGGAATATCGATCGACGCGCTCTAGCCAAGCTATGAGATCGGGTTGAATGAATGCTCACTAAGATTTCCTAGATCAACTTCTGTTTGTTTCTAGTAATCTTAGCTCAATTAGGATAGGTTCAGAACAAGGTTAAGTAATAACTTATATCCTAGGTCGAGGTTCTAGTTAGCTAATCAAGAACACAAGCATTAAGAGTATCCTAACGATGAATATCACAACTTAGCAATTTATAGTTGGGGCTAATCCCTCATAACCTATTTAAACCCTAGATCTAACAATAGAACTACTCAGACATGGCCTAGCAATTCATAATAACAAAGTAAGAAGAAAGCTGCATTGATAGATAAATAGATAATAATGGAGTTCCAATCACAAATTTCTCTGGATCGTCTTTCCAACTCTAGAAATCACTAAAACCTTTAGTGTGTAAAACAATAGAATCAAAAGACTCTCAAAAAATTCACAGCACACCTTGCCTCAAAAACTTAGGAAAGATATAAATATATTAGGTTAGAAACTCGCCAGGGGCAATATTGTAATTTGGTAAAGCCTTGGGCTTTAAGTCGGCTGTTTTTTGTTTGGTTCTACATCGATCGATGTCACAAGACGTGCATCGATTGATTATTATCTTCAATCGTAGACCTCTCTTCTGATATCGATCGGTAGCACAGAGTGTGCATCGATCGATTATTAACTCTGAATATCGACATCTGGTCTGGTTTGATGGTCAGCTCGGGTGAAATATCTCTTATGCTCCAAAAACATCACTTTGTTCCAAAACACTTCTGGACCTGAAAACATACCTAATAGACTCCAAAACATAATAGTTATATCTTAAAGCACCTATATACCATGGGTAAAAGTGGGTCAAATCCATGGTATATCAACTCCCCTAGACTTACCCATTTGCTTGTCCTCAAGCAAAATATGCAGGCAATCTCTCCGAAAGAGGTTTGAAAACAGCAGGGACTCACAAAATCTTTAGACTTAGAATCATCACCTCCACAATGTTGCAAGCAACATCAAATATCTTTCTAACTTCAGAAGTACTTTATATGCCATATCCTAGCTTAGAAACTAAATTCATCTAGCCAACAACTTAGCAAATTCTGTCTGACTAACCCCTCTACTGATCTCATTTCTTTGCATAAAAATAAAGGTGCAGGCTTTACCTTGGGAATATTGATCAAAGGACATGTGGATTCTTACTTAAGAAATTTTTGTCTGAACACAAAGTAGGCAATCTCTCTGATCCCTTTCTTCTCTCTCTTTTTCCCTCTTCTCTGAATCCTTATAGGTTCAACCCCAATGAACGTTGATGCCGATCAGGCGATCTTCGCTCATCTTGTTGACATTTAAAGTACAATACTTCCCAATTTTAACAAAGTGTAGGGGAATAATGGGGTCATCGGTAATGTACCTACCCTCGCTTTCCAATAGTGTGTGATCATTCCCTTCAAATTAGAATAATGGGGTCACAAGAGACATCTACCCCTCACTTTCCAATAGTGTGTGATCATTCCCTTCAAATTAGAATAATGGGGTCACAAGAGACACTCCTACCCCTCTGCATCTTCCAGGAAATCATCTCACTTGGTAACCCTATGGATGCCAAAGAGAGAGAAAGAGAGAGAAGGGAACCAGAGTCATACATATTCTACTTCACATGCTTGCAAGAGGAGTCCGTCCGATGTATACCAAGCCCCAGGACAAGCTGATCAAGTCAAATTAGGTTGGAAATCAGCTTTGGTTCCTTCAAACATTCATAGCAAGTTTGGTAATAGTTGACAGGTGATCCACTTTAGCAACTCCAAAAATTCTTCCATAGAGAGTGGTTATATACTAAGTAAAGATTGAAAAAGTTCATTTTCCCCTTCTTGACTCAATAAAAGATTGAAAACATATAATAAGATCAAAAGGTAAATTAATATCAGTAACTTCTCCCTCAGACTTAAATTATACATTGTCCTCAGTGTAAAACCAGACGGAGTTAAGGGAATAACATAAATCATAAGTGCTGAATGTAAAAAGTTAGAACGATATACCTGACCGAAGTCCATGTCAATCGATGGCATGAAGTGTCCGTCGATCGTTGTTGCTATGGCAGTGTTGATTGATGTCGACCTGGTTTCGTCGGTCGATGTCGTGGGCAATCGTCTACTCGAATATTTTTTTTTGACCTGCAATAAAATAGAAACGAAAATAAGTAATCATAAAGAGTAAACTAAGTAAAATTACCTAATAGTGGGTTGCCTCCCACTCAGCACTTTGTTATAGTCATTTAGCTTGACTTTGGAGGTGTTTGTGCTAGTGTGGTTGAAAGCAGCTACTTGTTGGGAAACAAGTATCCACGTCCTCTCTGCTCATATGGAACCTAGTGGCAATGAAGCTTCTTGTGGCATCATCTTCTCTAGTCCATCTTTCATCCATCTTTGATGTAGTATTTTCAATCACTTGTAGCCTTCAATGCTGAACTGATGCATTCCAAGTTTGCATAATCTGATAGTTCCTTCAGCTCCTCTTGTAGCATGTACAGCTTATCCTTTATCAGCTTCTTTCGGTCTGATGCAGACTCGGTATCAATCGATGATGGTGGTTGCCCGTCGATCGTCTCTGGTTGATAGTTGTCGATCGATTTGCAGGTTCCTCTATTGATCGATGCTGATCTCTCTGGACAACTTGCGAACTGTCTATGAAGTGCTCTGATTTCCTTTTGCATCCTCTCTGTTTGTGATTTGAATCCATTGATTGTGGGAACCAAAATTCTCACTGTCGATTTTTATGAACAAAAATGGAGGAAAATCAAGCGAGCCTGACTTTCCCTGAAGGTCCGGATTCTCTGGATAATCACACGAAGTCGAAAAAGTAACAAATAGCAAAATATAGATGAAAAAGTCGCTCTAAGGCGTTTTATTGATTGAATAATATGAATACAAGATTTCTCCGAGAAAAGAAGAGATATGCTAACAAGATAAACGGATTGCCTTGCTAGTCTAACCACCTAAGTTCTAAGTTCTCTACGCTAACAGGAGTTCTCTAGGTCTAAAATCTCGGATACTCTTTTCTTCTGCCCCAGCTCTCCTTATATAGGTGTTTAGGTCGGTGGCCTTTTGCGTTTGGGCCCAAGTTTATCTCTTTTGGGAATATTCCATTTTTCGTTGATCTTCATAATTATTCCCGAACTTTTACATTTATCTTCGGAAACTTAACGTTTATCCTATTTCTTGAGATAGGATAAACCGTCATAATCTCTTTGGGCTTGAATTCCTTCTTGAAATAGTAGATGGGTCTCCAGGCACGTTTGGACCCTTGCGGGCCGTTTTTAGGCCTTCGGACGTTTACACGATTCTTCTGAAAGATCTTCGTTTCCATAAAAGATTCGTATAGCTGAGGGAACTGATGTTCGAGCCATCCCTGTTTTATACGATAGATTTTAATAGAGAAAACAATCCTTCACGGTTTTAGTCGTAAAACTTCGATTATAACTCCAATCAAGACGAAACGAGAGGTACTAGGTACGTGGCTTGGATGACCATACGGAGGGCACGTGAGTTGATACAAGTCAAACTGACCGGGATGGGACTGTCCTCGCCCTTGGGCGAGGTGGCCGAGACACGGGTCGTCCTCACCCTTGGGCGAGATGACCTCGGTCGGGTCGTCCTTGCCCTTGGGCGAGGTGACCTCGGTTGGGTCGTCCTCGCCCTTGGGCGAGGTGATCTCGGTCGGGTCGTCCTCGCCCTTGGGTGAGGTGACCTCGGACGGGTAGTCCTCGCCCTTGGGCAAGGTGGCCGAGACTCGGATGTCCTCGCCCTTGGGCGAGGTGACCTCAGACGGATTGTCCCCGCCCTTGGGCAACGTGGCCTTGGCTCTGGTGCCCTCGACCTTGGGCGAGGTGGCCTGGCCGGCTCTTGAGCTTTCCGATCGTCTTCTTTCGAGTGAATTCCTCGGAAAGAATTCGTAAGGAGCATTGATCTTAACCGTTGATTCAGAGATAACCGTTTTTGACCCCAACAGTTAGCCCCCCAGCATGCAAGCTTCGGAGATGGTTTTGCTGGCGAATGAAGTGTTTTTAATCGGAATTTTTGGTTAAGAATATGCTCTCTCGCAGATTATTTTTCGAGATTATTTTATTGCGGAAATCAATGTCACCCTCACACTCCTATAAGTAGCAACCCATCATTTATTATTCTCCACACATCTTATTTCTTCAAACTTTTCTCCCCTTGTTCTCTCAATCAAAAATTTCTTCCTTTCAAAAGGAAAAAAAAGAACTCTGACGTTTAGATGGGTGAGGCCAGTGTCAACTTGCCAACCTTGGCCGTCCCCGGTGCCAACTTGCCGACCTTGGCCGTTCCCGGTGCCAGCCCGTCCTTTGTCGCTGGATTCCTTTTCTTCAAAGACAAGTGATCTCGGCGCAGTGCCGAGAAGGAGTCGAGCCAAACTCACACTGGAGCATCGGCCATTCCTTCTTCGCCCGCATTCTCGGCTTTGGCCGCTGGTCCCAAGTCCCCATGTTGTGCTGCCCCTTCTGTAGGACGAGACGCCACATCTGAGCGGGTACCGGAGGTCCTGGCTCATCCCTCAGGTTCCTCCACTACGCCAATTGTCAATGTCGAAAAAGAGGAAGCAGCAGTGTAATAACCCGCCTGAAGGGGTAAAATGACCGAGATCGAGAAGTCGTAACTTGGAGCCGAGCTTTTGGGGATCGAAACATCTTGAGTAATGTTAAGTTTCCATCACAAAAAACTTGACATGGTTCAGAGGAAACAGAAGATTGGTCGAGCATCACATAGTGGCCGAACCGCGGGCTAGAAGGGTCGATCGAGAAGAACGAAGTGGTCGAAGAATTGATCGTGAAGGAACCTTAAGCTTCTCAAACCTGTTAGAGAAGGTGTTAGATTGATCAGACGGATGTTTTGGAAGAATAAAATTTTGGAAGCACGACGTTTTAGAAGCACGACGTTTTTGAAGCCGACGTTTCTTCACCGCGAAGTTTTCCCGGAAAAAGATTTCGTATCATTAAAATATGATTTTAGAAGCCGGAAATTGGACGGGAATTTAAGCAGGACGGGAATTTAAGCAGGACCGGAATATAAGCAGGACGGGAAGTAAGCACGACGGAAATCGAAGCACGACGGGAAAACCCGAAAATGGCAAAAATCGCTAATTTCGGTATTATGGATTTTTTTGAGGAAGCCGAAGGCTCGGGAAATATTTTCTGTCAAGATCAGAAATATTTTGGAGTTTATTAAAATTATTTAGCTCATCGGAACGGGAGCGGAAAAATATTCGGGATTGATCGCGGGACGAAAATTCACTAGAAAGGCCGAAATAGCGCAAATCGACGGAAAAGCTCGAGGTGGCTTGATCTAAGGGGTCAGGACGTGATTTCTATCCCCTAACCAGCTGAGTGTCAACACTAGTAGGAGGTGTAGGCGTGCATGATCCATACCCATGCTGCTTGACATGTCGTAGCACGAGGTGCCTCCATACCTGCGATTGGCACATGCAAACCGACACCCAGAGGCCCATGTGTTGCAATGCATGCACTCCAGCCATGCTGAGAGACATGTGGACGTGGTGGTGTCTCCTGGCATGTTAAGGAAGCATGCTGAGAGACATTTGGACGCCTGTGTGTCGTCTCGCATACTATCCAGCAGCTAGAGGATGTTCTGTCCGAGTCCTGATCAGTCCATATCAGTCCAATCAAGACGTTGACGATGGGTTTTGGCTAAGCTCTCTCCGATGGACACGCTGCAAGAACACTGTGAGTTGGTTTGTTTGAGTTCCACGTGGAACTTAGGTTAGATCGAGTTGCATATAGATTAGAATGCTCACATTGCTGCATCGTAGAGTCCTTAGGGTTATTATTTTATTATTTGAACTGGACTCAGTTCAGCATGGGCTAGGCTGAGATATAAATGGAATTAAGACTGAGTTAAATAACATGACTAGGACTACGATGAATGGATGCAATTATTTATGAACCGGTATATATTGATAAATTACGATTTATTTAAATTGACATAGATCGAGATGCATGTCTTGCGCTATCTTTTTCTTGGTTGTTTAGTTATGGATTAAAATCGCCTTAGAAATATTAAGATGCTTGATTGCTTCCTTGGTTGAGTTTGTGGTTGTGCAGGGTCGTGATGGTTAGGAGATCTTAAGCCATAAAGGCCGATTGCCTAACTTATGTCGAGTTAGTACAAGGGTCTTAGGCCATATCGGCCGGACTACTGGTACTGGTTGTTAGTGTCGTAGTCTTCTTAGTGTAGTTTTGGTTAGGAGTCTAGCGTCTTAGTTTTGTCCTAGAGATATTGTGTTGAGTTAGTTGCCGACAGCAGGTGTGTAACCCGCCCATGCTAGGCTTGTTTAGGGGTGATAAGTGTTTCCTCGCCCTCGTATCCAGCGGGTTCAAGGAAACCCCTTATTCGCTGGTTCGAGAAGACTCAGAGGAACGAGGTCATGGCTTATGGCTGAGTATTACACGACGGTGTAATGTGGCAGTGACCCGAAGGACTGTGGGCTGTCGTGCGGTGACCCGAATGACTGTGGGCCGCGGTCGGTTGAAAGTTCCTTCTTCTGGCCTTTGTGGTCGGAAGTTAGGATGTTGCCGATAGAGAGGATGAACACGAAATCACCAGGGCCCAAGTTAGAGTATTTATTTTATGTTGTGTCGTTTAGATTATTTATGTCGAGTGAGTCTTAGCTTGTTGTGTCGAGGGTTGTGGAACCCTCTGGTTAGTGTTAGCACCGAGATACGGTGTTGACTTAGATCGAGACTTGATTGTTAGTTAGGGATCCGTTTTACTTGTTGGCCATTTGGCCTAGGTTGTTAGTTTTAGATTAAGGTCGAGCATACCTTAGTCGGTGTAGTTTAGGGTGTAGCCTTAGCTTAGATTTCTTGCTTAGGGTAGACTGATTGTTGTTTTGGGTAATCTGAGTTAGCTATTAGGTTTAGGTATCCAACTCACTGAGTGACCTTCTGTTGTTCACCCAACTCTCGTTGTCCTTTTTGCAGGAGTTTAGGTTGTAGAAGATTGACGCATAGGCCACCGGAGTAGATTTGCAGTGCATTTGGCTACGGTTTGATTCTTAAACATTTATGTTTCCGTTGCGTTTTATTTCGGGTTTGGGATCCCTAAAAATATCGAAAATGATTCTTAAAAGTCTTAGAATTTAAATTAAAAATTAACGGATCCAAGATGATATTGGTTTAGTCCAAACCAACACAACGTTAGTTCTTGGTACAGGTTAAGAAGCCTTAGGCCTCGATCTAACGGAACCGTTATCTTCGGGTACAGGTTGTAAAGCCTTAAGCCTGGATTTAGCGGGACGTGTTAGGTGATGAATTGGTCTAAATTTCAAAATAATTCTGTGACACTGATCGGTTCGTCCCTAGCCCGTCATGTAACGCTTCCGACCCATGGCGGAAAGCCGGTCCATCGGTCATGTTCTTGTTTGATTGTTGGCCGGTGGGTCGACCTATGCCTAGAACGGGTCGGGGGTGTTACAATGGTGGTATCAGAGCATGGTTACGATTATGCTCACTGGTTCCCGTGTTTTTCAAAATGTTTTCAATATTTTTTTTTCGAGTCAAAAAGAAGTCGCCAATGCAGTTACTAGGAATCATGTTGTGTCGAATTGTTGGGGAGGGGTAAGATAGATTTTTTTTTATTAGTATGTTGTCTAACCCCTATATATATTGTGACATGTTTCCGCAGGTTGCTGTACTGGTGTGGTAGGGTGGAGATTTGGAGTTATGGAGGATTTTGACGTTTTACCTAGTCCTATACTTGCCGATCTTTTTCAGCCACAGGAGTTCGACCAGACTGTGCCAGATATGTTTCCGACACCTATTATCATTTCCGATGATGACACCGAGATAGACGATATGGTGGCACCATGATATACCATGGATTTTACCCGTTTTTACCCATGGTATATGAGTATTATTATTACTATTATCTATGTTTTGGGGTCTATCAGGTATGTTTTCAGGCTCAGGAGCATTTTGGAGAAAAGTGATGTTTTAGGTGCCTTTTTGGAGCTTAAAGAAGAGTTCACCCGAGATCAGACCAGAGGTCGACATCCGGAGCTACACATCGATCGATGCACACTCTGTGCTATCGATCGACACACATTTACCAAAGGACGATACATCGAGATCATAATCGATCGGTGTATACCCTATACTATCGATCGATATCGAAGCGGCAGAAGACAAGTTGGACCTGACCGAACTTGAAGCCCATGACATCACATTTTTACAAGATTGCCCCTGACGAGTTTTTAACCTAATGAACTCATATTTATATGTGCCTAAGTGTTTTGGCACAAAACAAGTTTTTACAAGTTTTTATAAGTCTCTCATAAGTTTTTACCTAAGAGTTTCTTTTCTACTCATTTCTGTTTCATTACTCTGCAAGTTCTCAATAAAGTTCTATTCAGTTCTTTACTTGTTCTTCTTAACAAAGGTTATAGGATTCTAGATCTAGAGGAGAGATCCAAAGAGATTTGTGATTGGAACTTAAGTGTTCACTTCTCTAGTAGATTTATGAACTCCTATTATTACCTTGTTACTATGAATCACTTAGCCATGTCTGAGAAGATTCATTTGTTAGATTTAGGGTTTAAATAGGATATGAGGGATTAGCCCCAGCCTATATCTGCTATAGTTGTGATATTTATTGTTAGGATTGTTCACTAATGCTTTTTCTAGATTAGCTACCTAGAACATGAACTTGGATTGCATTATTCATTCAATACAATTCCTGACAACATCCTAAACATGCTATGACCCTCTTGAGACAAGCGGAAGCTGATCTAAGATCATGGTAAGGATTGTATCAACTCGTGCATAAGTTCTGCTTAGAGCCGTATCGATCGATACTCCTATAGAGTAATCGATCGACGTAGCTAGAGGTGTATCGGTCGATATTCCTATCGAATAATCGATCGATACTGTCGGCAATATAGCTGACCGCAAACACCATTTAGCATCTAAGTAATTGATGGTCTAAATATTGCGAGAGCTGATGGATTCATTTAATAGTGTTGAGCTTGACATATCATGCAAGCAACTTGTTAGAATTTATAATACTTATAATCCTGAATTCCTGAATACCTACCGTGAATCTAACTACTTTTCTTTCTTGTCTTAAACCAAAACCTTTCAACTGAGTAGTCGTACCATTACTCAAAAACCTGCATTTTACTTTAAATCATTTTCAACCTAGCATAGTCACTAATCTTATTTGTACACTAGCTCTCTGTGGATTCGATCCCTAAGTACTACAACTGAACCTCTTATTTGAGAGAGGAAAGTCACTCCTTAGGGTAATTTGAGTGATATCAAATTTGGCGCCGTTGCCGGGGAGCTTTGATACAATAGGATTTAATCTGATTAGGTCTAGGTTATTTTTACTTTAATTTGTTTTCTGACACAAATTTTTTCTTGTCTTTTCAGGTACATGCCCAGCTGTACCAGAATTAACAAGGCATCTCAACTTTTGTTCTGAGAAGACCCTGCTAGCTTAGAATGTTCAATCTGTAAGGAAATCCGTTCCGCATCGATCGACATCAACAACTGTCTGTCGACCGATACCGACGCACCACTGCCGACCGAGACACCGTCTTCTTCGACCGATACTCGCACCTTCCTGTCGACCGACACTACTTCACCGTCGACCGACATCTTTCATCCGACATCGATCAATACCCCTAACCCTATATCGATCGATACTACTCCGCGAGTCATGGTTGCGCCTATTATTCTCACACGAGATGAGAATGGAGACTTGCGTGACCAAGAAGGTCACCTTCGTAATGAAGCAGGTCAGAAGCTCAATGCTCAGAATGAAGTAATCCCTGAGCCAGAAACTGCACCTACAGGAGCTGTTCAACCTGTAGGAGAGGCTGCTCGAACACTAGCTGAATACAACCGTCCAGATCAGTTCTACACCAACAGATCAGCCATTCGTCCCCCTGCTATTCAGAGAGGCGATTTCGAGCTCAAGCCGCAGTACTACACCCTTGTGGGACAGACACCCTACTGTGGGCTGTCCAATGAGCATCCCATGGACCATCTGGAGAGGTTCGAGGATCTCATATCTGCTATCAAAGAAAATGGAGTCCCTGTGGACTACCTTCTCTGTAATCTCTTCAAGCACTCTTTATCTGGAGAAGCTTTACAGTGGCTTAAGCAACTACCACCAGGATCTCTTACATCCTGGAGCGACATCAAAAATGCATTTTTGCGTAACTTCTTTGATGATACGCGCGCTGAAGACTTAAGAAGGAAAATTGCCACATTCAATCAGGAGCCTGGAGAGTCATTCAAGGATACCTGGATCAGATTCAAGTCTTACCAGCGAGACTGCCCACACCATGGATTCAATAAAGTGCAGCTGCTCTACACTGTCTTCAAAGGCATCGCACTGAAATATCAGATGGCTCTGGACACTGCGAGTGAAGGCAACTTCACCACAAGGAATCCTGAAGATGCTGTGAAGCTAATAGACAACTTAGCATCCAGCAACCGCACGAAGAACATTGTAAAAGCAAGATCTGCAGCGTTCCTTGGAAAGGAACATATAAATGAGGTACAGGCTACACTTGACAATGTTCAGAAGCTGCTAAACAAGCAAATATGCTCAGTGGAGGATGCAGAAGCTGATGAAGAAGATGACTACATAGAAGCAGAAGTAAACTGGACCAATGGAACTGGATTTCAGAGATCTGGAAACCAAGGAAACATAAACTTCTCAGGACAGAGAAGCAACTTCAACAGCAGCAACCCCAACAACAACAGGAGTTATGGAAACTCATCTTACATAAAGCCACCCACACCAACCCCAGAAGGAAAGGTAGAAGACATGCTCAGCAAAGTTCTTGAAAGCCAGCAGCAGTTAGAGGTGAACTTCAATGGAAAGATCGACGCTGTCTACACCACCCTGAACACAAAGCTTGATGCTTTGAGCACTCATGTGAAGAAACTAGAGACTCAAGTGATTCTGACAGGAGAAGCTGTTAAGAAGCAGGAAGCCTTAGGAAAAGGGACTGGAGAAGAAGCAACAGGCCAGAATGTCAATGCTATCATAGAAGACGATTTTTGGAGAGTGGTGAAGCATGAGAAACTGCAAGAGGGAGACTTCCAGATCGAAAATTCCATGAGTATTGGCGGGAACAACTGGTATCGACCGATGTCCGGACATGACCATCGATCGATATACCCCAACTCAAATCGAACGATGGACTCAGACGAGCATCGACCGATGGACCTTGAAGAATCCACTCACGAGTGCAACTCCATAAAGATACTTACTCACGAGGAGTTCGCAGCAAAGCACCCACATCCACCCAGCCCTTACAACATCGATCGACAGAATGGATGTTCCATCGATCGACAGAAGGATAAGAAAATCGATTGACATACTCCAGAACCTATTGATCGATATTCAGTTATCACACGCCGAGTGCAACATCCCAAGATAGATGTTGCACGACTTAATGCACTCCGGGAGCAGTCTAAGCCTTCCAGAAACCCACCAACCGCCATCATGAAGAAGCCCACGGATATCATTGATCCAATGGAGATAGAAAAGGAAAAAGATGGCGAGTTCTCGAGAAAAAGGAAAGAAGGTTCCTAAACACCTTAAAAGATGAGTTAATGAGAAGGAGCTGGAAAGTTTCAGAAAAAGAGTTCTAAGAATACATACAGAGAAACCCTTTGAAGAAGCCTACTTTTCACACAGATTGTGGATGTTTTTCAGAGAAACCAAGGAGACGAAGAAGACATCGGAGGATGTTCAACCAAGTCGACGGTATGAAGAAGAGGATCAAACTTGAGAAGAAGGGTGATCCAGGGAAGTTCGTTGTTCCTTGCTCAGTCCATGGGATCAACTTCCCACGTGCCCTATGTGACACAGGATCTGGAGTCAGCATCCTACCCAAGGTGATAGCAGACCATCTAGGTCTGAAAATAGAGCCTACTGAAGAATCGTTCATCTTTGTGGATTGTTCTCAGCAGAACTCTGGAGGAATTGTAAGAAACCTGGAGGTCACCATCGGAGAAGCCCTAATACCAGTAGACTTCCATGTCTTGGACGTCAAGGTATTCCTACCTACTTCTTTGCTACTTGGGAGAGCCTTCCTAGCGACAGTTGGTGCTATCTGCAACCTTCAGACAAACAAACTGTGCCTAACCCTGATCAATCCTACGGTCTACTATGATCCGATAGGAGTCATCAAGGTTCCTAAGAAGACCCAAGACGGCTCAGACCTCATAGCTGTTTGCTATTGTGGAGGCGAATACGATTCACAAGACGCATACGAGACGGAGTACGATGAATCGATCGATAGTGGCACTGTCTCATCGATCAATTCTCGTGAACAGACATGATCGACAGACATACATGGTCATCGATCGATACACGCTTCAACCAGATCGAGGAGGAGTTTCCAGACGGTGACTTCGAGGTAAACAAGTGGGAGAACAACTATTCATCCCACCACATGCTGCAGATACTACTCACACTGAGGAGTATACTAATGATTACGAGGAGGAGAGAGCTATAGAGTATCACAACCTTCCAGAAGATGAAGATCGACTTCTCCACCACAACCTCAGAATCAACACATCGATCGACATGACCTTCTCCCCATCGATCGATACTACTTGCCTCGCATCATTCAACAACAACAGTCAACAACAAGCGAGACGGAGACTACTCAATCGGGAGCTGGGCAAGCGATTACCAGCACGAGAGCTTCGCGATCAGATCATAGCGCCAACATACATCACTCAACCCGAGGAAGTCTCATCGATCGACACGACACCACCACAATCAACCGATAGGCCTGAACAACCATCGACCGATCCCGTACCTGTGCCATCGACTGATAAATTCATCAAACCATCCCAGGTAACAAATTCACCTGTACTTGATTTCAGTAATTTAATCCCGGATGAGTTTGGTATTTTCAGGGATTCAAAAGGCTTTGCACGCTCAATGGATGGACGAACACTCCACATATCCAGAGAGGACATTGCAGACGTCCTACAGTTACCCAACGGATCCCAAAACCTATTCCAACAGCAACACTACGTACCAGACCACCATCATCAGCACCAGAAGGCAGACACAACAGCTGAGCCAAAGGAAGCTGAGGATAATCATCTCAACACGAAGGACCCAGATTTTCAACGGACATCGATCAATACGGAGTACATGACATCGATCGATAGGCGTCCTGAATTCGGAAAGAGAGCTTTTCGATATGAAGTTCGAAAATTCTTTTGGGAGCAAAGAGATGTGTATGGGGTCTACAGGGACAAGAAAAGATTTGCTAGAGGAGTAGATGGTGACGTCATGAGAGTTTCTAAAGACGACATCAAGAAACTACTTCAAAGGACTTCAATGGACGAGCGTTCTTACATCTGTTTACCAGAGCACACCAGTTAATTTACAAGAAGAGATTTGGTGCAAGCAATCTACACCAAAGATGAGATCAACGAGATATCACTGGTCTACTTGGAGAACGCAAGTGGGAAATGCTCTCCATGGAAAAGTGTTTAGAGGATGCTACAGACAAGCTTTGCAGCGAGATGAACTGGATGTTCAGTGCAGACTAGGCATTACTCAAGAAGGTTAAACGTCTTGAGCTGGAACTTGAAGATTTTCGCAACACCCAGCACCACGGCCAGACAAATGCAATATCGATCGACGGAGTAACATCCACATCGATCGATATGAAGCCTGCACCATCGACCACCTACTCAAAACGTGAGGTCGATGAGTCTCTTGGAGATATCTGGAAAGAACTGAGGAAAGCAGAAGATCGTTTCAGCAGCAAAATCACCAAAACCTGTGAACCTATCTTCCACAACCTAGGTGACCTAAGCATCTGCACCGAAGAGATGAAGAGATCTATCCGCCTTATCAATGAGGCACATGCAGATATGAACCCCGCGGCACCTTGCAATCCTTTTGGAGGATTGACTCGTCTAAAAGCAGATAAGAGGAAACTTGCTAACATACACTTCTTAGTAGACAAAGAAGTTGAGGAACTCGCACTACGCATGGACACTATGCAGCAGGAGGCTGAGAAGTTCCAACGTCAACTCGATTATCAGGCTGCATCAATCGCATCGATCGATGAGTACAACCTCACATCGATCGATAAGCGACGGACTGAAATCGACAACCAGATGAAGCTCTTTGCCGAGAAGCTTCACGAGAATCTACAGAAGCACGCATCGACCGATGAACACAATGTTGCATCGATCGATATACAGACTTCAGAAATCTGCACCAGAGCTGACTTGGATAAGTTAGCTGATAAAGTCAAGACAGACGTCTAGATCAGACGTATTTCCCGCTAAAAAACAAAGTTGGCAGAATGGAATCTAGCATAGAAGGGATGCAGAAAGGAATTAGAGCCATTCAGAGGCAGCTTGCGAGCAGACCTGCACCATTAGCATCGATCGACAGAAGAACCAGCGCATCGATCGACGGACCTCAACAGCCATCGATCGACAATTCAACAAAGGAATCGATCGATACCAGCTCTATCCACGACAAAATGATCCAACGCCTTGATTCAATGCAAGCGGAGCTCAGTGATCTTTCAGAACATACCTATGAGAAATTAGGATAGCACGAGCTCAGCATTGAAGCTCATGCAGAAAGGATTCAACGGATCAATGATGAGTTAATTGAGATAAAGAAGAAACGAACCAGAGAATATGAAGCCACAAGAAGCATATTTGACTCATGGTTCGGTGAGAAGAAGGATACAGAGGATACTTGTTTCCCAACAAGTACCTAGACTTCATCTCAGTAGCTCATTCCATCCAAAGTCAAGCTAGATGACTATAATCAAAGCGCTGAGTGGGAGGCAACCCACTGTTAGGTAATTTTTCATTTAGTTTTTATCTTTAAGATTTTATTTTTCGTATTTGTTTTTCTTTGTAGTTACGACTAGACGATTACCACTGAAAACGACCGACATGACACTATCGATATCGATCGAGATACACCAAACAATAGTGATCGACGACGGCGACTCAACATCGATCGATACGGATCACGGTCAGGTATTTCGCTCTACTTTTTCGATATCAGTACATTTTATTTTTACCTTTGCCTTCACCATACTGGTTATACACTGAGGACAGTGTATGATTTAAGTCTGGGGGGATGATTACTGATGTTGTTTACCTTTGACTTCATCTAAAAATGTTTTCAAAATGGTTTTTATTGAGTCAAGAAAGGAAAAATGATATTTAAAAAAAATTTCACTTTTTATCTAACCAATCTTTTAGGCACCATTCTTAGATTTTGTTGATGCAGAATGTACTATAGATGCTAAAGTTGATCACCTATCAGCTATGGCAACGCTTTCATTGATTGTCTGCTTGTCTTGGGGCTTGGTATACATGGGATCGGATGCTTCAAACTAGTCTGGAAGGTAAAGCCTTGTGTATATAATTTTATCACCTTCTCTCTCTCATTTTCGAATTTAGATTTAATTTTATTCAGTTCTTAAAAAAAAATCGAAAATAAGCTTAAATATTGTTCTAGGACTAGTTAGTTATTACTTAGGAAGGAATTCGAACAGGGCTTGGGGGTTACCCCCCTCAAGACTTGATTCATAAGAATTCTATAGGTAAAGAATTCGAACAGGACTTGGTGGTTACCCCCTTCAAGACTTGCTTCGCAATGAATCCTAGGATATAGGTAAAAAAAAAGTGAACAGGACTTGGTGGCTACAACCATTAAGGCTTGATTCATGGAAGCCTGTCCAATCTTGGTCAGTGTCTTGCAAATGAAAGCAGACCTGACTAGGAGAGAAATAGTAGAGAGAGGATAGAAACTAATTTTTACCTGCAGATCCAGATACTTGTTTGAGCAACCTTGCATCCTGTGATCGATACTCCCAAGGTAAAGCCTGCACTTTTATTTTTATGTACATAAATGAAATCAGTAGAGGGGTTAGCCAGACAGGATTGCTAAGTTGTTGGCTAGATGATCAAGGTTGTTTAATTAGGATATTGCATAATGTACTCCTGTGATTGACAGATTTTTAGATGTGGTTTGCAACAAAGTAGAGGTTATGATTCTAAGTTTGAATTTGACTGAGTCCCTGCTTTTAAAAACCTCTTTTATAAAGACTTCATGTGTGTTTGCTAGAGGACAAGCAAAAGGTTAAGTCTGGGGGAGTTGATATACCATGGATTTTACCCGTTTTTACCCATGGTATATGAGTATTTTTATTACTATTATCTATGTTTTGGAGTCTATTAGGTATGTTTTCAGGCTCAGGAGCATTTTGGAGAAAAGTGATGTTTTAGGTGCCTTTTTGGAGCTTAAAGAAGAGTTCACCCGAGATCAGACCAGAGGTCGACATCCGAAGCTACACATCGATCGATGCACACTCTGTGCTATCGATCGACACACATTTACCAAAGGACGATACATCGAGATCATAATCGATCGGTGTATACCCTATACTATCGATCGATATCGAAGCGGCAGAAGACAAGTTGGACCTGACCGAACTTGAAGCCCACGACATCACATTTTTACAAGATTGCCCCTGACGAGTTTTTAACATAATGAACTCATATTTATATGTGCCTAAGTGTTTAGGCAGAAAACAAGTTTTTACAAGTTTTTATAAGTCTCTCATAAGTGTTTACCTAAGAGTTTCTTTTCTACTCTTTTCTGTTTCATTACTTTGCAAGTTCTCAGTAAAGTTCTATTCATTTTTTTACTTGTTCTTCTTAACAAAGGTTATAGGATTCTAGATTTAGAGGAGAGATCCAAAGAGATTTGTGATTTGAACTTAAGTGTTCACTCCCTAATAGATCTATGAACTCCTATTATTACCTTGTTACTATGAATCACTTATCCATGTCTGAGTAGATTCATTTGTTAGATTTAGGGTTTAAATAGGATATGAGGGATTAGCCCCAGCCTATATCTGCTATAGTTGTGATATTTATTGTTAGGATTGTTCACTAATGCTTTTTCTAGATTAGCTACCTAGAACATGAACTTGGATTGCATTATTCATTCAATACAATTCCTGACAACATCCTAAACATGCTATGACCCTCTTGAGACAAGCGGAAGCTGATCTAAGATCATGGTGAGCATTGTATCAACTCGTGCATAAGTTCTGCTTAGAGCCGTATCGATCGATACTCCTATAGAGTAATCGATCGACGTAGCTAGAGGTGTATCGGTCGATATTCCTATCGAATAATCGATCGATACTGTCGGCAATATAGCTGACCGCAAACACCATTTAGCATCTAAGTAATAAATGGTCTAATATTGCGAGAGCTGATGGATTCATTTAATAGTGTTGAGCTCTGACATATCATGCACGCAACTTGTTAGCATTTATAGTACTTCTAATCCTGAATTCCTGAATACCTACCCTGAATCTAACTACTTTTCTTTATTGTCTGAAACCAAAACCTTTCAACTGAGTAATCTTACCATTACTCAAAAACCTGCATTTTACTTTAAACCACTTTCAACCTAGCATAGTCACTAAGATTGCATCTTATTTGTACACTAGCTCTCTGTGGATTCGATCCCTAAGTACTACAACTGAACCTCTTATTTGAGAGAGTAAAGTCACTCCTTAGGGTAATTTGAGTGATATCACACCAGCACCGATTATTATCATTTCCAACGATGACTCCGAGACAAATGATATTGTTCCAGAGGTGCCTTCACTAGCACACCCGAGCCCGATCACTATCTGTTCTTTGGGCACTTCGGGAGAGTCACTTGGTGATGATTTTGCTGAGATCATTCTTCACCACCAGCGCCAGGAGTAGGGATGCCATCTGAATCCCCACCTTTAGAGGCATTTGAGCCGCCCATCTCACCTATGTCACCGGGACTTCTCGACACTACTTCTATCATGATCGACTTACAGAATGAGTTCATGATAGGATGGGAGACACTCTACTATCAGTCGATGGAGATTATGGTGGATAGTGACGATAATCCCTTAGTGCATTACGCAGACTTGATGCTTTCTGATGAGCCATATACTCTGCTGATGGAGCCAGCCCATTATCAGCCTAGTTACGAGATTGGAGAGCCTTCTAGATTTCCAGCGATGGAAACAGCTACAGCGGATCTACCACACTACTCGACTGTTTACGAGACTAGAGGACCCTCTACCTTTCCAGCGGTGGGATCAGCCTATATAACTGGAGGATCGACTCCTTATGGAGATCCTTATGCTACACAGTCCTCTTACTATGGACAAGGTAGCGACATGTTTGGTGATGTCGGAGATGGATATGTGGATCCTCACGGATACCCATATCATACTATGACCTATCTTGGTGGACGGGATCTACACCCGAGGTGTCTTGCTTGTGGAGGTATAGGACACTTGACTGGCATGTGCCCGAGGTACGACGAGCTATCTAGGATACCCTACCTACACAATGCGCAACCAGCAGGGGAATAGTCCGAGTGGGGCTACTGCCCCAACTGCGACATGTTACTTTATATATGGCGTTCTTAGACGCTTAGGACCGGGTAAGTAGGATACTGATTTTTTGTTGTGATATATCGGTGTATAGACTTTTGTAGTGTTTTGTGACAGCCGATGTCTCTTTTTCTGTATGATATACCATCGGTAACGTTAAAACATGTTTTTCTATCAAGCATATGTATATATTTGATGGGAGGATGTATTTTGTAGTGAAAGTGGTTATCATTTGCGTTCTTCTATTTAGTAATTACGTGACCATGTCATTCAAGTATGCATATTCTTGTTTGATTGTTGCATATTTGAATTATGTGGTTTACAAGATGAAAAATAGTGATCGCTTGGACATATGGTTTAACAAAACATTTACAACGGTTGAAATATCACAAAAATTGTTAGTATCATTAGAACCTTAGAATTAGACCGCCTTTTAGGACTAGGTTTTGGAACCTAGGATGCTTGGTTAGAATAGTTGGGTTGACTGGTTAGAATTGCTAGGTTGTGCGATTAGAATCGTTAGGTTGCTGGTTAATTTGCGATTAGTTGTTTGGTTAGGTTTTTGCGATAAGTTGTTTGGTTAGAATTTGCGGTTAGGTTGCATTGTTAATATTTGTTAGGTTTTGGCTAACTTGCGTAGGAAGTGTTCTTTTAAGTTGCAGCTTGTTGTGTTCGTTGATCGGAACTTTAAGGATAGAAACCTTAAAGTGAGAAGAGTGTAAAGCCAAAAATCCAAAGAGAATGAGTGAAGATTTGGAGGACTGGAAAGTGGTATGGACTGGACAAGGGGGAACAAGACTTCATTGGGAAAGGACTTCATCAGTATCTGAGGAAGGAGAGATTGAGGAAATGGTTGGAATAATCAGAGGCGCAGATGGACAAGATCTTATGAGTGTTGTGGCAGAGTTAAAGAAAGAGGACAACACAGTGATCATTCAAGCAAAAAGCAAGATGATTGTGGCGAGTTTGAGGAACAAACTTAATGAACAGTGGTTGACAGACCAGGGCGATATGGAGATGAGTTGAGAATGAGTGAAGCATGAGAAATAAAGAAGTGAAGAAAGAAAAGGATTCAAGACTAAGGTGAATACTTTAGAATGTACCAATATGGAGAGAGTTCAGAATCAGAATCAGAATGGAGACCCGAAGAAATCGAAAAAAGGATATCAAAGGCAAACAGGCGAAGAAACATATCAAGTGATCGAGACCGCGAGACAAAGTGATCCAAGGAGAAAATCTTCATCCAGAGGGAGCATGTCGTGAAGCTGAGCAGTTGCACACCTAAGAACTCGAGGACGAATTCTATTAAGGGGGGGGGGGGAGAATGTAATAACCCGCCCGCAGGGGTAAAATGGTCGAGATCGAGAAGTCGTAACTTGGAGCCGAGCTTTAGGAGATCGAAACATCTTGAGTAATGTTAAGTTTCCTTCACGAAAAAGTTGACATGGTTCAGAGAAAACAGAAGATTGGTCGAGCATCACATAGTGGCCGAACCGCGAGCAAGAAGGGTCGATCGAGAATTTTGGAAGAACGAAGTGGTCGAAGAATTGATCGTGAAGGAACCTTAAGCTGCTCAACCCTGTTATAGAAGGTGTTAGATTGATCATACGGATGTTTTGGAAGTAATAAAAATTTTGGAAGCACGACGTTTTAGAAGCAAGACGTTTTTGAAGCCGACGTTTCTTCACCGCGAAGTTTTCCCGGAAAAAGATTTCGTATCATTAAAATATGATTTTAGAAGCCGGAAGCAGGACGGGAATTTATGCAGGATGGGAATATAAGGAGGACGGGAAGTAAGCACGACGGAAATCGAAGCACGACAGGAAACCCCGAAATTGGCAAAAATCGCTAATTTCGGTATTGTGGATTTTTTTTGAGGAGGCTCGAGAAATATTTTCTGTCAAGATCAGAAATATTTTGTATTTTCTTAAAATTATTTAGCTCATTGGAACAGGAGCGGAAAAATATTCGGGACTGATCGCGGGACGAAAATTCACTAGAAAGGCCGAAATAGCGGAAATCGACCGAGAAGCTCGAGGTGGCTTGATCTAAGGGGTCAGGACATGATGTCTATCCCCTAAACAGATGAGTGTCAACACAAGGAGGAGGTGTAGGCGTGCATGAACCATATCTATGCTGCTTGACATGTCGAAAGCACGGCGCCTCCATACCCGCGACCGGCAAGATAACCCACACCCAGAGGCCCGTGTGTTGCAATGCATGCACTCCAGCCATGCTGAGAGCCATGTGGACGTGTCGGTGTCTCCTGGCATGTTAAGGAAGCATGCTGAGAGAAATTTGGATTCCCGTGTGTCGCTACGCATGCAACTGGAAGCATGCGGGACGACACACAGGTGCTTGTGTGGTGCATCCTTACTGGTCGATGTATTCTATATATACCCAACCCCCCTGCTCGTTTTCATTCATACTTCACACACAAAAGCAAGTTCAAAACGTTGCTAGAGATAGAGAGAAAGTAGAAAAAGAAAGCAAGAGGTTCCGAGCTATTTTGAGAATTCTAGAGAATTTTCGAGATCCGAAATTCTGCGGAGAAGTTCTGAAATACTATCCAGCAGCTAGAGGATGTTCTGTCCGAGTCCTGATCAGTCCATACCATCCCAATCAAGACATTGACGATGGGTTTTGGCTAAGCTCTCTTCGATCGACAAGCTGCAAGAACACTGTGAGTTGGTTTGTTTGAGTTCCACTTGGAACTTAGGTTAGATCGAGTTGCATATAGATTAGAATGCTCACATTGCTGCATCGTAGAGTCCTTAGGGTTATTTATTTTATTATTTGAACTGGACTCAGTTCAGCACGGTCTAGGCTGAGATATAAATGGAATTAAGACCGAGTTAAATAATCTGACTAGGACTAGGATGACTGGATGCAATTATTTATGAACCGGTATATATTGATAAATTACGACTTAGTTAAATTGACATAGATCGAGATATGTCTTGTGCTATCTTTTTCTTGGTTGTTTAGTTATGGATTAAAATCGCCTTAGAAATATTAGGATGCTTGATTGTTTGTGATATCACTCAAATTACCCTAAGGAGTGACTTTACTCTCTCAAATAAGAGGTTCAGTTGTAGTACTTCTATCAAGGGCTAATCCCTCATATCCTATTTAAACCCTAAATCTAACAAATGAATCTACTCAGACATGGCTAAGTAGTTCATAGCAACAAGGTAATAATAGAAGTTCATAGACCTATTAGAGGGTGAACACTTACGTTCCAATCACAAATATCTTTGGATCTCTCCTCTAGGTCTAGAATTCTATAACCTTTGTTAACAAATAAAGAACTAAAAGAAATAAGTAGAAGTAGAAGAAACTTGAATAAAACTTATATTAAAGAAAGCTTGTATTGTGTGTTCTTTGTAATGCCAAAACACTTAGGCATATAAATATATGAGTTCATTAGGTTAAAAAACTCGTCAGGGGAATTCTTGTAAAATGTGATATCTTGGGCTTCAAGTTCGGCCAGGTCCAACTTGTCTTTCTGCCGCCTCAGTATCGATCGATAGTACAGGGTGTACATCGATCGATTATGGTCTCGATGTATCGTTCTTGACTAATGTGTGTCGATCGATTGCACGAGTGTGCATCGATCGATGTGTAACTCTGGTGTCGACCTCTGGTCTTGATCTCGGGTGAACTCTTCTTTAAGCTCCAAAAAGGCACCTAAAACATCACTTTTCTCCAAAATGCTTCTGAACATGAAAACATAACTAATAGACTCCCATAGATAATAGCAGTAAAAACACTCATATACCATGGGTAAAAACGGATAAAATCCATGGTATATCAACTCCCCCAGACTTAACCTTTTGCTTGTCATCAAGCAAACACACATGCAGTCTTTATGAAAGAGGTTTTGAAAGCAGGGACTAAATCAAATTCAAACTTAGAATCATAACCTCTACTTTGTTGCAAACCACATCTAAGAGTCTGTCAATCACAGAAGCACATTATGCAAGTCTGCTTCATTTGCAAGACATTGACCAAGATTGGACAGGCTTCCATGAATCAAGCCTTAATGGTTGCAGCCACCAAGTCATGTTCACTTCTTTTTGACCTATATCCTAGGATTCATTGCGAAGCAAGTCTTGAAGGGGGTAACCACCAAGCCCTGTTTACCCTTTACCTATAGAATTCGTATGAATCATGTCTTGAGGGGGGTAACCGCCAAGCCCTGTTCGAATTCCTTCCTAGTTAATAACTAACTAATCCTAGAACATAAATTTAAGATAATTTTCGATTTTTATTTTTATTTTTTTTATTTTTTTTTAACTTATAAAAATTAAATCTAATTTCGAAAATGAGAGAGAGAGGGTGATAAAACTATCTACACAAGGATTTTACCTTCCAGACTTGTTTGAAGCATCCGATCCCATGTATACCAAACCCCAAGACAAGCAAAGAATTGTCAGGTTAGGTTGGAAATCAGCTTTGGTTCCTCAGCACAATCAATGAAAGTGTTGTCATAGCGATGTGTGATCAACTTTAGCATCTATAGTACATTCTGCATCAACAAATCTAAGAATGGTGCCTAAAAGATTGGTTAGATAAAAAGTGAAAATTTAGATTATCATTATCCCTTTCTTGACTCAATAAAAACCATTTTGAAAACATTATTGGATGAAATCAAAAGGTAAACAGCATCAGTAAACATCCCCGGACTTAAATCATACACCGTCCCCTGTATAACCAGTCCAGTGAAGGCATAGACAATAATAAAGTACACTGATATCAAAAGTTTAGAACGATATACCTGACCGCGATACGAATCGATCGATGTTGAGTCGTCTTCGTCGATCGCTTCTGTGTGGTTCATGTCGATCGATATCGACAGTGTCATGTCGGTCGATTTCAATGGCAATCGTCTAATTGTAACTGCAAAGAAAAACAAATACGAAAAATAAAATCCTAAAGATAAAAATAAAATGAAAAACTACCTAACAGTGGGTTGCCTCCCACTCAGTGCTTTGATTATAGTCATCTAGCTTGACTTTGGATGGAATGAGCTACTGAGATGAAGTCCAGGTACTTGTTGAGAAACAAGTATCCTTTGTATCTTTCTTCTCACCGAACCATGCGTCAAATAGGCTTCTTGTGGCTTCATATTCTCTGGTTCGTTTCTTCTTTATCTCAATCAACTCATCAGTGATCCTTTGAATCCTTTCTTCATGAACTTCAATGCTGAACTCTTGCCATCCTAACTTTCTGTAGGCATGTTCTGAAAGATCACTGAGCTCCGCTTGCATTGAATCAAGGCGTTGGATGATTTTGTCGTGGATGGAGCTGGTATCGATGGCTGTTGAAGTCCATCGATCGATGCGCTGGTTGCTCGGTCGATCGATTCTAGGGGTGCAGGTCTGCTCGCAAGCTGTCTCTGAATGGCTTTAATTTCTTTCTGCATCCCTTCTATGCTAGATTCCATGCTTCCAACCTCGTTAACAAGCGGGAAATCCGTTTGGTCTAGACGTCTATCTTGTGAATCATTGACGCTTATTATTGCTGTGTAGACTTCATCAGCTAATCTATCCAAATCGGCTCTGGTACAGATCTCTGAAGTCTGTATATCGATCGATGCAATAGGTTGTTCATCGGTCGATTTTTGCTTATGCAGATTCTCGTGAAGCTTCTCTGCAAAGAGCTTCATCTGGCCGTCGATTTCAGTCAGTCGCCTATCGATCGATGTGAGGTTGAGCTCGTCGATCGATGCAATCGATGCAGCCTGATAATCAAGTTGACGTTGGAACTTCTCAGCCTCCTGCTGCATAGTATCTATTCAGAAGCGAAGTTCCTCCACTTCTTTGTCTACTAAGAAATGTATATCAGCAATTTTCCTCTCAACTGCCAGACGAAGTCAATCCTCCAAAAGGATTGTAAGGTGCAGCGGGTTCATATCTGCATGTGCTTCATTGATAAGGCGGATAGATCTTTTTATCTCTTCTGTGCATATGCTTAGATCCCCTAGGTTGTGGAAGATAGGTTTACAGGTTTTGGTGAGTTTGCTGCTGAGACGAGCTTCTGCTTTCTTCAATACTTTCCAGATATCTCCAAGAGATTCATCAACCTCATGTTTTGAGTAAGTGGTCGATGGTGTGGGCTCCGTATCGATCGATGCGGATGGTGCTCCGTCGATCGATATTGATCTTTTCTGGATATGGTTCTGTGCTGTGCGAAGATCTTCAAGTTCTAACTCAAGACGTTGAACCTTCTTGAGGAATCCTTGGTCTGCATTGAACATCCAGTTCACCTCACTGCGAAGCTTGTCTGTGGCCTCTTCTAAACTCTTTTCCATGGAGAGCTTTTCCCATTTGCGTTCTCCAAGTAAACCGGTGAACATCTCGTTGATCTCGTCTTTGGTGTAGGTTTCTTTCACCAATTCTCTTCTTGTAAATGAACTAGCGTGCTCTGGTAGACAGATGTAGGAGCGCTCGTCCATTGAAGTTCTTTGGAGCAGTTTCTTGATGTCGTCTTTAGAAATTCTGATGACGTCACCATCTATTCCTCTAGCAAAGCCATTCTTGTCTCTGTAGACCCCATACTCATCTCTCTGCTCCCAAAAGAATTTTCGAACTCCATATCGAAAGGCTCTCTTTCCGAATTCGGGACACTTATCGATCGATGCAGCACACTCTATATCGATCGATTTCCGTTGAAGATATGGATCCTTCTTGTTGAGATGGTTATCCTCAGCTTCATTTGGCTCGGTTGTTGTGTCTGCCTCTTGGTGCTGATAATGGTGGTCTGGTCCGTAGCGTTGTTGCTGGAATAGGTTGTGGGATCCATTGGCTAACTGTAGGACATCTGCAATGTCTTCTTTGGATATGTGGAGTGTTCGCCCATCCATCGAGCGCAAAGCCTTGTGAATCCCTGAAAATACCAAACTCATCCGGGATTAGATTACCGAAATTAAGTACATTTGAATTTCTTACCTGGGATGGTTGGGTGTATGTATCGGTCGATGGTACAGGTTCTGAATCGGTCGATGGTTGTTCAGGCCTATCGGTCGATTGTACTGGTGCCGTGTCGATCGATGAGACTTCTTCGGGTTGGGTAATGTATGTTGGTGTGGCGGTCTCGACCGCTGCCTCGTACTGGTAATTAAGCTTGCAGCTCCGATTGAGTAGTCTATTTCTCGCTTGTTGACTGTGTTGTCGAATGATGCGAGGCAAGTAGTATCGATCGATGGGGATGTGGTCCTGTCGATCGATGTCGTGATTCTGAGGTTGTGGTGGAGAAGTCGATCTTCATCTTCTGGAAGGTTGTGACACTCTATAGCTCTCTCCTCCTCGTAATCATCAGTATACTCCTCAATATGAGTAGTATTTGCAGCATATGGTGGGATGTAGTAGTCGTTCTCCCACGTGTTTACTTCGAAATCACCTTCTGGAAACTCCTCCTCGATCTGATTAAATAGTGAATCGATCGATGACCATGTGTGGCTGTCGATCGATGTCGCTTCACCAGAGATGATTGATGAGACAGTGCTACTATCGATCAATTCTGCGGTCTCTGTCTCGTATTCGCCTTGTGAGTCGTATTCATCTCCACAATAGCAAACAGCTACAAGGTCTGAGCCGTCTTGGATCTTCTTAGGGACCTTGATGACTCGTACTGGATCATAGTAGACCGTAGGGTTGATCAGTGTTAGGCACAGTTTGTTTGTCTGAAGGTTGCAGACTGCTCCAACTGTGGCTAGGAAGGCTCTTCCAAGTAGTAAAGAAGTGGGTAGGGTTATCTTGACGTCCAAGACATGGAAGTCTACTGGAATTAGGGCTTCTCCTATGGTAACCTCAAGGTTTCTAACAATTCCTCCAGAGTTCTGCTGAGAACAATCCACAAAGATGAATGATTCTTCAGTAGGCTCTATCTTCAGACCTAGATGGTCTGCTATCACCTTGGATAAGATGCTAACTCCAGATCCTGTGTCACATAGGGAACGTGGGAAGTTGATCCCCTGCACTGAGCAAGGAACAACAAACTTTCCTCGATCACCCTTCTTCTCTAGTTTGATCCTCCTCTTCATACTTTCTCTGACTTGGTTGAACATCCTCTTGATGTCTTCTTCTGTCTCCTTAATTTCTCTGAAAAACATCCACAATCTGCGTGAAAAGTAGGCTTCTTCAAAGGATTTCTCTGTAGGTATCCTTAGAACTCTCTTTCTGAAACTTGCCAACTCTTTCTCATTAACTCCTCTTTTAAGGTGTTTAGGAACATTCTCTTTCCTTTTTCTGAGAACTCTGCCATCTTTTTCCTTTTCTATCTCCAATGGATCAATCATATCCGTGGGTTTCTTCATTATGGCGGTTGGTGGGTTTCGGAAGGCTTAGATTGCTCTGGAGTGCATTAAGTCGCAACATCTATCTTGGGAAGTTGCACTTTCGTGTGATAAGTGAATATCGATCGACAGCTTAAGGTGTGTCGATCGATTTCTTTATCAATCGGTCGATCGATGGGACGCCTGTCTTGTCGGTCGATGTGGTAAGGGCTGGGCGAATGTGGGTGCTTTGCTGCGAACTCCTCATGAGTAAGTATCTTCACGGTGTTGCACTCGTTGGTAGATCTTTCAAGCTCCATCGGTTGATGCTCGTCTTGTTCTACCAATCGATTGGTGTTGGCGTACATCGATCGATGTGGTTGTCCTGACATCAATCGATTCCAGTAGTTGCCACCAATTCTTTCAATCTGAAGTCTCCCTCTTGCAGCTTCTCTTGCTTTACCACTTCCAAAAATCATCCTCTATGATAGCACTGACGCTAGGTCTGTTGTTTCTTCTCCAGTCCCCTTTCCTAAAGCTTCCTCGCTTCTTAACAGCTTCTCCGCCTGAATCACTTGAGTCTCTAGTTTCTTCACATGGGTACTCAAAGCATCAAGCTTTGTGTTCAAAGTGGTGTAGACAGCGTCGATCTTTCCATTGAAGTTCACCTCTAACTGCTGTTGGCTCTCAAGAACTTTGCTGAGCATGTCTTCTAGCTTTCCTTCTCGGGTTGGTGTGGGTGGCTTCATGTAAGAATAGTTTCCATAACTCCTGTTGTTGTTGGGGTTGCTGCTGTTGAAGTTTCCTCTACGTCTGCGAAGTTTCTTTTCCTTGGTTTCCGGACCTCGAACCGTTCCACTGATCCAGCTTGACTTCTGCTTCGTAGTCATCTTCTTCATCAGCTTCTGCATCCTCTACAGAGCAGATTTGCTTGTTTAGCAGTTTCGAACATTGTCAAGTGTAGCTTGTACCTCATTTATCCGTTCCTTTCAAGGAACGCCGCAGATCTTGCTCTTACAATGTTCTTTTGGCGCTGTTTGCTGGATGCTAGGTTGTCTATTAGCTTCACAGCATCTTCAGGATTCCTTGTGGTGAAGTTGCCTTCACTCGCGGTGTCTAGAGCCATCTGATATTTCAGTGCGATGCCTTTGAAGACAGTGTAGAGCAGCTGCACTTTATTGAATCCATGGTGTGGGCAGTCTCGCTGGTAAGACTTGAATCTGATCCAGGTATCCTGAATGACTCTCCAGGCTCCTGATTGAATGTGGCAATTTTCCTTCTTAAGTCTTCAGTGCGCGATCATCAAAGAAGTTACGAAAAATGCTTTTTGATGTCGCCCAGATGTAAGAGATCCTGGTGGTAGCTGCTTAAGCCAGCGTAAAGCTTCTCCGCATAAAGAGTGTTTGAAGAGCTTACAGAGAAGGTAGTCCACAGGGACTCCATTGGCTTTGATAGCAGATATGAGATCCTCGAACCTCTCCGTGATGATCCATGGGATGCTCACCGACAGCCCATAGTAAGGTATCTGTCCCACAAGGGTGTAATATCATGCTTGAGCTCGAAATCGCCTCTCAATAGCAGGGGAACGAATGGCTGATCTGTTGGTGTAGAACTGATCTGGACGGTTGTAGTCAGCTAGTGATCGAGCAGCCTCTTCTACAGGTTGAACAGCTCCCGAGGGTGCAGTTTCTGGCTCGGGATTACTTTATTCGAGCGCTGAGTTTCTGACCTGCTTCATTACGAAGGTGACCTTCTTGGTCACGCGAACTCTCCATTCTCATCTCGCGGTGAGGAGAATAGGCGCAACCATGACTCGCTGAGTAGTATCGATCGATATACGGTTAGGGGTATCGATCGATATTGGATGAAAGATGTTGGTCGATGTTGAAGTAGTGTCGGTCGACGGAAGGTGCGAGTGTCGGTCGACGAAGACGGTGTCTCGGCCGGTAGGGGTGCTGCCGGTATCGGCCTACGTACGCTTGATGGCGCCAATCGATGCGGAACAGATTTCCTTGCGGATTGAACGTTCCAAGCTGGCAGGGTCTTCTGAGAACAAAAGTTGGGATTCGTTGTTGCTTCTGGTGCTGCTGGGCATGTACCTGAAAAGACAAGGAAAAAAAATTTTGTGTCAGAAAACAAATTAAAATAAAAATAGAAATAACCTAGACCTAATCAGATTAGATCCTATTGTATCAAAGCTCCCCAAGAACGGCCAAATTTGATATCACTCAAATTACCCAAAGGAGTGACTTTACTCTCTCAAATAAGAGGTTCGGTTGTAGTACTTAGGATCGAATCCACGAGAGCTAGTGTACAAATAAGATGCAATCTTAATGACTATGCTAGGTTGAAAATAGTTTAAAGTAAAGTGCAGGTTTGCTGAGTAAGGATAAGATTACTCAGAGGAAAGGTTTTGGTTTTGAAACAGTAAAGAAAAGTAGTTAGATTCAGGGTAAGTATTCAGGAATTCAGGATTATAAATACTATAAAGGCTAACAAGTTGCTTGCATGATATGTCAGAGCTCAACACTTATTAAATGAACCCATCAGCTCTCGTGATTATTTAGACCATCTATTACTTAGATGCTAAATGGTGTTGCGGTCGGGTTACTCGCCGATGGTATCGCCGATAGTTCGATAGAATATCAACCGATACACCTCTAGCTACGCCGATCGACACTCTATAGGAGTATCGATCGACACGCTCTAAGCAAGCTTTATGCTGAAGTTGATACAATGCTCACCATGATCTTAGATCAGCTTTCGCATATCTCAAGAGGGTCATAGCATGTTTAGGATGTTGTCAAGTATTGCATGTAATGAACAATGCAATCCAAGTTCATGTGCTAGGTAGCTAAGCTAGAAAAAGCATAAGTGAACAATCCTAACAATAAATATCACAACTATAGCAATTATAGGCTGGGGCTAATCCCTCATATCCTATTTAAACCCTAAATCTAACAAATGAATCTACTCAGACATGGCTAATTAGTTCATAGCAACAAGGTAATAATAGAAGTTCATAGACCTATTAGAGGGTGAACACTTACGTTCCAATCACAAATATCTTTGGATCTCTCCTCTAGGTCTAGAATTCTATAACCTTTGTTAACAAATAAAGAACTAAAAGAAATAAGTAGAAGTAGAAGAAACTTGAATAAAACTTATATTAAAGAAAGCTTGTATTGTGTGTTCTTTGTAATGCCAAAACACTTAGGCATATAAATATATGAGTTCAGTGGGTTAAAAAACTCGTCAGGGGCATTCTTGTAAAATATGATATCTTGGGCTTCAAGTTCGGCCAGGTCCAACTTGTCTTTCTCACCAGAGATCGATCGATAGTACAGGTGTACATCGATCGATTATGGTCTCGATGTATCGTTCTTCGGCTAATGTGTGTCAATCGATTGCACAGAGTGTGCATCGATCGATGTGTAACTCTGGTGTCGACCTCTGGTCTTGATCTCGGGTGAACTCTTCTTTAAGCTCCAAAAAGGCACCTAGAACATCATTTTTCTCCAAAATGCTTCTGAACCTGAAAACATACCTAATAGACTCCAAAACATAGATAATAGTAGTAAAAACACTCATATACCATGGGTAAAAACGGATAAAATCCATGGTATATCAGCTTGCTTGGTTGAGTTTGTGGTTGTGCAGGGTCTTGATGGTTAGGACATCTAAGCCATATAGGCCGATTTCCTAACTTGTGTCGAGTTAGTGCAAGGGTCTTAGGCCATATCGGCCAGACTACTGGTACTGGTTGTTAGTGTCATAGTCTTCTTTGTGTAGTTTTTGTTAGGAGTCTAGCATCTTAGTTTTGTCCTAGAGATATTGTGTTGAGTTTGTTGCCGACAGCAGGTGCGTAACCCGCCCATGCTAGGCTTTTTTAGGGGTGATAAGTGTTTCCTCGCCCTCGTAGCCAGCTGGTTCAAGGAAACCCCTTATTCGCTGGATCGAGAAGACTCAGAGGAACGAGGTCATGGCTTATGGCTGAGTATTACACAACGGTGTAATGTGGCAGTGACCCGAAGGACTGTGGGCTGTCGCGCGGTGACCTGAATGACTGTGGGCCGCGGTCGGTTGAAAGTTCCTTCTTCTGGCCTTTGTGGTCGGAAGTTAGGATGTTGCCGATAGAGAGGATGAACACAAAATCACCAGGGCCCAAGTTAGAGTATTTATTTTACGTTGTGTAGTTTAGATTATTTATGTCGAGTGAGTGTTAGCTTGTTGTGTCGAGGGTTGTGGAACCCTCTTGTTAGTGTTAGCACCGAGATACGGTGTTGACTTAGATCGAGACTTGATTGTTAGTTAGGGATCTGTTTTACTTGTTGGCCCTTTGGCCTAGGTTGTTAGTTTTAGATTAAGGTCGAGCATACCTTAGTCGGTGTAGTTTAGGGTGTAGCCTTAGCTTAGATTTCTTGCTTAGGCTAGATTGATTGTTGTTTTGGGTTGTCTGAGTTAGATACTAGGTTTAGGTAGCCAACTCACTGAGTGACCTTCTGTTGCTCACCCAACTCTCGTTGTCCTTTTTGCAGGAGTTCAGGTTGTAGAAGATTGGATGCATAGGCCACCAGAGTAGATTTGCAATGCATTTGGCTACGGTTTGATTCTTAAACATTTATGTTTCCGTTGGGTTTTATTTCGGGTTTGGGATCCCTAAAAATATCGAAAATGATTCTTAAAAGTCGTAGAATTTAAATTAAAAATTAACGGGTCCATGATGATATTGGTTTAGTCCGAACCAACACAACGTTAGTTTTTGGTACGGGTTGAGAAGCCTTAGGCCTCGATCTAAAGAACAGTTATCTTCGGGTACAGGTTGCAAAGCCTTAAGCTTGGATTTAGCGGGACGTGTTAGGTGATGAATTGGTCTAAGTTGCAAAATAATTCTGTGACACTGATCGGTTCGTCCCTAGCCCGTCATGTAACGCTTCCTACCCATGGCGGAAAGCCGGTCCATCGGTCATGTTCTTGTTTGATTGTTGGCCGGTGGGTCGACCTATTGATGTCTTGCATATTTACATGTTTTTAGCATTCATATCTTGTGCATTTGATCATATAAGTTAGGTATTAGGCATCTTTAGGTCCATTTTGCATTCATAAGTCTTTATCAGGTCTTGGAGTGTGCTATGGAGTATTTAGGGTGTTTGGGAGCTTTGTGGTCGAAAAAAGATGAAGAATGGAGTTTGGCCAGGGTCAGGACAAGCCAAGCCATGATCATGACCTCACCTTGGACGGCTGGGACGCGAGATGGACCATGACACTTACCTGGGACGAAGGAAGATGGGACGGCCGAGTTGGAATGGATCAATGTCCGGATGCGCGGCCTGGAGTGCCCGGGAGAGAGCACCCGCGCTGGACAGAATAATGACCAGATGCGCGGCCTGGACTGCTCGGGAGAGAGCACCCGCGCGGGACGGAAGCTGGACCGGATGCGCGGCCTGGAGTGCTCGGGAGAGAGCACCCGCGCGGGACAGGACGTGGAATGGACGAGGCATGCGCGGCCTAGAGTGCTCGGCCTCACTTACCCGCGCGGGACAGGCCAGGAATGAACAGGATGGTGCGCGGGCTGGAGTGCTCGGGTCAGTACACCCGCGCGGGACACATGAACGGCCGGATAATTCTGCTCGGGCTGGATGTGCGTGGGCTGGACAGCCGGATCTGCCCTGAGCGTTTTTGCACCCTCTCTTCCTATTGGTCGAAGCCTTTATGATTCCAGGGACTTTTTTTGTAATTTTTAATGATGTTTTTAGGTTTTCTAAGCCTTGTGTAAATACTCTTGTATCCCAAAGTTGGGACTTAACTTCTTTTCTCTCAAGAACACTTTTAGATCTTGAATAAGGTTTGGATCTTGAATCCTTCTTCATCTATTTCTTTTGTGTTTACTAGATTATTTCTATCTCTAGTCATGTTTAGCCTTGAATCATCCATGGTTTTAAGGTTATCCATGTCTATTAGTGAGTAGATCTATCTAGGATTCATGGGCTTGAGAGACTAAGGGTGATTAGGTGTAGATCTAAGATGTTCTAAGGTAGATCCTTCTTGATCCTTGCTTGTAGAGTGTTCTTCTTGCTATTTTGGAGTTGGTCTCTTCAAAATAGAGCTATAGGCATTTCATGCCCGGAAGGTGTTCGATAAAATGCCTGAACCAACTCTTCAATGCTTTTAACATCCTTTATCTAAGGGAATAGTTGTTAAAGGTGTTGAGATAGCTAATAGACTTGTTCTTAATGATTGCTTTCATATTATTCAACCTAAGGGATTAGATGCTTGAGATATGTTAGTGAATGAGCATTCATCTAGGGATAGAGCTTGCTTAGGATTGTGTCTAGGCTTAAGGTGTTAGATTGATTGAAAGTTTCCCATCTTAGATTAAAGCTTGATCACCCAAAGTCAATTCCCTTGTCCCAAGAACCCCCTTGCCTCATATTGAAAAGAAAGTTCACTCTTTTATTGCATTTTTAGTATTGTCTTAGTTCATAATCATCTTCACTCAATGGTTGTACTTAGATCAAGCATAGATTTGCATTCCCTTTGCATTGAAATCTCTTAGAATTGGATTGACATCTTGTATACTATAACATTTGATTGGACCCTTGAAAAGTCCGTCATCAAATTGGCGCCGTTGCCAAGTTCTAAGTTGATTTTGACATTGGGATTTAGTCATTTGCTTGAGACTAAGTCATTTTTCGTTTATTGTGCTATTGCTTCTCCTTGTTCTTTTCCTTTTGCATTTAAGGTGTATGATAACTAGAAGTAGAGGTGCCTCAAACTTGATTCCTACTGTTGAAGACATTGCTACACTTGAGAGGGAAATTGCAAGAAAGAGAAGAGAAGAAGAGCAACATGCTCACTTGCAGAGATTGGGGTTTGATATGGAGAATCAGCCTCAAGATAGTGATGCCCTAGGGGGCAATGGTCCAAGAGCTGACAACATAAGACCACAGCGCCAACTACAACAGCCATAGCGCCAAGCTAGAGCCATTGGAGCCTATGATCAACCTCACATTCATGGTCATAGGTTGGGGATCAGAGCACCAGCTGTGTAGAACAACAACTTTGAGATCAAATCAGGGCTGCTGCATTTGATTGAGAACAACAAGTTTCATGGCCTTGCTGTGGAGGATCCCCTTGATCACTTGGACACATTTGATAGCTACTGTAGCTTGTCCAAGACTAATGGAGTCTCTGAAGATGCTTTCAAGCTGAGGTTGTTTCCCTTCTCTTTGGGAGACAAGGCACATCAATGGGAGAAAGCTCTTCCAAGTGACTCTATCACAACTTGGAATGAGTGCAAGAGGGCATTCCTAGAGAAGTTCTTCTCTACCTCAAGAACAGCCAAGATCAGAAATGAGATCTCTAGCTTTCAGAAGAAGAACCTAGAGGGCTTTAGTGAAGCATGAGAGAGGTTCAAGGGCTATTGGTCTCAATGCCCACATCATGGCTTCACCAAAGATAGTTTTCTTAGTACCTTCTATAGAGGTGATCTTCCAGAGTTCAGGAGCAGATTAGACACAGCCAGCAATGGGTTCTTCTTCGGCAGAACTGAGCAGGATGCAGAGAAGCTTGTGGAGAACATGGCCAAGAGTGACTCAGTCTACAGTGAGGAGCATGATAGGGTCAACAGAGGCACTGATGAAGATGATCAGCACACAATGAAGGAGCTGAAATCTCTCCAAGAGAAGTTGGACAAGATTATTGCAGAGAAGGCTAAGTAGGAGCAGATTAACTCCATCGGGAACCAGAAACAAAAGCAGCCTGCTGGGACTAATCAGGTTGATGGTTTAGAAGGTCAAAAGGAGCTGTGCTTCATCAATGCTAATGGCACATGGTACAGGAAAGAGCCCAACTTCTAGTATTAAAACAACTATCAGCAAAGGCCTTACTACAACAATCAGCAAGAAGGTTACCAAGCCAAACAAAACTATCTTCAAGCCAACCAGTCTACTCAGCCCCAAGGAAGCTCTTCTCAAGCTCAAGCTCCAAGTTCAAATATGGAGTCCATGTTCAAGCAAATCTTAGAAGCTCAGGAGAGAAGTGCTAAGAACATTGGAGAGGAGTTCAAGAACATCCATGCAAAGATTGATGAGACCTATTCTGACCTCAACAACAAGTACATGCAACTTGCCTGTCATCTCAAAGCTTTGGAGAGCCAGGTTGCCTCTATGTCTTCATCTTCCAAGAGCCCAATGGGATCTCTACCAGGAAAACCAAAGAAGAATCCCAAGGAGTCATGCAATGTTGTCCTCTCTACTAGTTATTCAGATTTTGAGATGTCTGCTCATGAGAAAGAGGAGGATGAGATTGAACTGTTTGGAACTGAGTTTGGGAAAGTTGAGAGATTTGTTGTGGCCACAGCTGAAGCCCATATTCTGACGGATGCTGCAAAGAAGGCTGATATACCATGGATTTTACCTATGTTTTACCCATGGTATATGAGTCTATTAGGTATGTTTTCAGGTTCAGAAGCATTTTGGAGAAAAGTGATGTTTTAGGTGCCTTTTTGGAGCTTAAAGAAGAGTTCACCCGTGATCAAGACCAGAGGTCGACACCAAGAGTTACACATCGATCGATGCACACTCTATGCTATCGATCGACACATATTAGCCGAAGGACGATACATTGAGACCATAATCGATCGATGTACACCCTGTACTATCGATCGATACTGAGGCGGCAGAAAGACAAGTTGGACCTGGCCGAATTTGAAGCCCAAGATATCACATTTTACAAGAATGCCCCTGACGAGTTTTTTAACCTAATAAACTTATATTTATATGTGCCTAAGTGTTTTGGCAGAGAGATAAGTTAATAAGTTTTCATAGGTTTTTCAAGAGTCGTTTAAGTTTTCAAAGACCTTCTTCTTCTTCTACTCATTTCTTTTACTGTTTTCATTACTTTGCAAGATCTTAATAAAGTTCTATTCAAATCTTTATTTGTTCTTCTTAACAAAGGTTATAGGATTCTAGATCTAGAGGAGAGATCCAAAGATATTTGTGATTGGGACCTAAGTGTTCACCTTCTAATAGATCTATGAATTCCTATTATTACCTTGTTGCTATGAACTACTTAGCCATGTCTGAGTAGATTCATTTGTTAGATTTAGGTTTTAAATAGGATATGAGGGATTAGCCCCAGCCTATAATTGCTATAGTTGTGATATGTATTGTTAGGATTGTTCACTAATGTTTTTTCTAGTTTAGCTACCTAGAACATGAACTTGGATTGCATTGTTTATTACATGCAATACATGATAACATCCTAAACATGCTATGACCCTCTTGAGATATGCAAAAGCTGATCTAAGATCATGGTGAGCATTGTTTCAACTCGCGCATAAAGTTTGCTTAGAGCTGTATCGATCGATACTTCTATAGAGTAATCGATCGACATAGCTAGAGGTGTATCGGTCAATATTCTTATCGAACCATCGATCGATACTGTCAGCAAGATAGCTGACCGCAAACACCATTTAGCATCTAAGTAATAGATGGTCAAAATAATGCGAGAGCTGATGGATTCATTTAATAAGTTTTGAGCTCTGACATATCATGCAAGCAACTTGTTAGCCTTTATAGTATTTATAATACTGAATTCCTGAATACCTACCATGAATCTAACTACTTTTCTTTATTGCTTTAAAACCAAATCCTTTCAAATGAGTAATCTTACCATTACTCAGCAAACCTGCAATTTACTTTAAACCATTTTCTACCTAGCATTGTCACTAAGATTGCATCTTATTTGTAAACTAGCTCTGTGTGAATTCGATCCCTAAGTACTACAACTGAACCTCTTATTTGAGAGAGTAAAGTCACTCCTTAGGGTAATTTGAGTGATATCAAATTTGCCGCTGTCGGGAGCTTTGATACAATAGGATTTAATCTGATTAGGTCTAGGTTATTTTTATTTTTATTTTAATTTGTTTTCTGACACAAAATTTTTTCTTGTCTTTTCAGGTACATGCCCAGCAGTACCAGAAGCAACAAGGAATCTAATCTTTTGTTCTCAGAAGACCCTACTAGCTTGGAAGGTTCAATCCGCAAGCAAATCCGTTCCGCATCGATCGACGCCATCAACTGCCTGTCGACCGATACCGACGCATTCCCCACACCAAGACACCGTCTTCGTCGACCGATACTCGCACCTTCACGTCGACCAATACTACTTCACCGTTGACCGACACCTTTCATCCGACATCGATCGATACCCCTAACCGTATATCGATCGATACTGTTCCGCGGGTCATGGTTGCGCCTATTATTCTCATACGAGATGAGAATGGAGACTTGCGTGACCAAGAAGGTCACCTTCATAATGAAGCAGGTCAGAAACTCAATGCTCAGAATGAAGTAATCCCTGAGCCAGAAACTGCACCTACAGGAGCTGTTCAACCTGTAGAAGAGGCTGCTGGAACACTAGCTGACTACAACCGTCCAGATCAGTTCTACACCAACAGATCAGCCATTCGTCCCCATGTTATTCAGAGAGGCGATTTCGAGCTCAAGCCGCAGAACTACACCCTTATGGGACAGACACCCTACTATGGGCTGTCCAATGAGCATCCCATGGACCATCTGGAGAGGTTCGAGGATCTCATATCTGCTATCAAAGCCAATGGAGTCCCTGTGGACTACCTTCTCTGTAAGCTCTTCAAACACTCTTTATATGGAGAAGCTTTACAGTGGCTTAAGCAGCTACCACCAGGATCTCTTACTGGAGCGACATCAAAAACGCATTTTTGCGTAACTTCTTTGATGATGCGCGCGCTGAAGACTTAAGGAGGAAAATTGCCACATTCAACCAGGAGCCTGGAGAGTCATTCAAGGATACCTGGATCAGATTCAAGTCTTACCAGCGAGACTGTCCACACCATGGATTCAACAAGGTGCAACTGCTTTGCACTTTCTTGAGGCATCACACTGAAATATCAGATGGCTCGACACGCGAAGTGAAGGCAACTTCACCACAAGGAATCCTGAAGATGCTGTGAAGCTAATAGACAACCTAGCATCCAGCAACAGCACGAAGAACATTGTAAGAGCAAAATCTGCAGCGTTCCTTGGAAAGAAACAGATAAATGAGGTACAAGCTACACTTGACAATGTTCAGAAGTTGCTAAACAAGCAAATCTGCTCAGTGGAGGATGAAGAAGAAGGCTACATAGAAGCAGAAGTCAACTGGATCAGTGGAACCGGATTTCAGAGATCTGGAAACCAAGGAAACAGAAACTTCTCAGGACAGAAAGGCAACTTCAACAGCAGCAACCCCAACAACAACAGGAGTTATGGAAACTCATCTTACATGAAGCCACCCACACCAACCCCAGAAGGAAAGCTAGAAGACATGCTCAGCAAAGTTCTTGAGAGCCAGCAGCAGTTAGAGTTGAACTTCAATGGAAAGATCGACGCTGTCTACACCACTTTGAACACAAAGCTTGATGCTTTGAGTACCCATGTGAAGAAACTAGAGACTCAGGTGATTCAGACAGGAGAAGCTGTTAAGAAGCAGGAAGCTTTAGGAACAGGGACTGGAGAAGAAGCAACAGGCCACAACGTCAATGCTTTCATAGAAGATGATTTGTGGAGAGTGGTTAAGCAAGAGAAGCTGCAAGAGGGAGACTTCCAGATCGAAAGTTCCATGAGTATTGGCGGCAACCACTGGAATCGACCGATGTCAGGACATCCACATCGATCGATGTACGCCAACACCAATCGATCGATGAACCCAGACTAGCATCGACCGATGGATCTTGAAGAATCCACTCACGAGGAGTTCGCAGCAAAGCACCCACATCCGCCCAGCCCTTACAACATCGACCGACAGGACAGAGGTCCTATCGATCGACCGAAGGATAATGAAATCGATCGACACACTCCAGAACCTGTCGATCGATATTCAGTTATCACACGCCGAGTGCAACTTCCCAATATACATGTTGCACGACTTAATGCACTCCGGGAGCAATCTAAGCCTTCCAGAAACCCACCAACCGCCATAATGAAGAAGCCCACGGATATTATTGATCCAATGGAGATAGAAAAGGAAAAAGATGGCAGAGTTCTCAGAAAAAGGAAAGAGAAGGTTCCTAAACACCTTAAAAGAGGAGTTAATGAGAAAGAGTTGGCAAGTTTCAGAAAGAGAGTTCTAAGGATACCTACAGAGAAACCCTTTGAAGAAGCCTACTTTTCACACAGATTATGGATGTTTTTCAGAGAAACTAAAGAGACAGAAGACATCAAGAGGATGTTCAACCAAGTCAGAGAAAGTATGAAAAAGAGGATCAAACTTGAAAAGAACGGTGATCCAGGGAAATTCGTTGTTCCTTGCTCAGACCATGGGATCAACTTCCCACGTGCCCTATGTGACACAGGATCTGGAGTTAGCATCCTACCCAAGGTGATAGCAGACTATCTAGGTCTGAAGATAGAGCCTACTGAAGAATCGTTCATCTTTGTGGATTGTTCTCAGCGTAACTCGAGGAATTGTGAGAAACCTTGAGGTTACCATAGAGAAGCCCTAATTCCAGTAGACTTCCATGTCTTGGACGTCAAGGTAACCCTACCTACTTCTTTGGTACTTGGAAGAGCCTTCCTAGCCACAGTTGGAGCAGTCTGCAACCTTCAGACAAACAAACTTTGCCTAAACCTGATCAATCCTACGGTCTACTATGATCCAGTACGAGTCATCAAGGTCCCTGAGAAGATCCAAGACGGCTCAGACCTTGTAGCTGTGCTATTGTGGAGATGAATATGATTCACAAGGCGCATACGAGACAGAGACCGCAGAATCGATCGACAGCAGCACTGTCTCATCGATCAACCCTAGTGACCTGACATCGATCGACACACTTACATGGTCATCGATCGATTCACTATTCAATCAGATCGAGGAGGAGTTTCCAGAAGGTGATTTCGAAGTAAACGAGTGGGAGAACGACTACTACATCCCACCACACACTGCAAATACTACTCACATTGAGGAGTATACTGATGATTACGAGGAGGAGAGAGCTATAGAGTGTCACAACCTTCCAGAAGATGAAGATCGACTTCTCCACCAAAACCTCAGAATGACGACATCGATCGACAGGGCCTTCTCCCCATCGATCGATACTACTTGCCTCGCATCATTCAACAACACAGTCGATAACAAGCAAGACGGAGACTACTCAATTGGGAGCTAGGCAAGCGACTACCAGTACGAGAGCTTTGCGGTCGAGACCGCCACACCAACATACATCACCCAATCCAAAGAAGTCTCATCGATCGACACGGCACCTATACAATCGACCGATAGGCCTGAACAACCATCGACCGATTCCATACCTGTGCCATCGACCGATACATACATCCAACCATCCTAGGTAACAAATTCAAATGTACTTAATTTCGGTAATCTAATCCCGGATGAGTTTGGTATTTTCAGGGATTCACAAGGTTTTGCACGCTCAATGGATGGACGAACACTCCACATATCCAGAGAGGACGTTGCAGACGTCCTACAGTTAGCCAACGGATCCCAAAACCTATTCCAGCAGCAACACTACGGACCAGACCACCATCATCAGCACCAGGAGGTAGACACAACAGCCGAGCCAAAGGAAGCTGAGGATAATCATCTCAACACGAAGGATCCAGATTTCCAACGTAAATCGATCGATACGGAGTGTATCACATCGATCGATAGACGTCCTGAATTTGGAAAGAGAGCCTTTTGATATGGAGTTCGAATATTCTTTTGGGAGCAGAGAGATGAGTATGGGGTCTACAGAGACGAGAAAGGGTTTGCTAGAGGAATAGATGGTGACGTCATCAGAGTTTCTAAAGACGACATCAAGAAACTGCTTCAAAGAACTTCAATGGAGGAGCGCTATTACATCTGTCTACCAGAGCACGCTAGTTCATTTACAAGAAGAGAATTGGTACAAGAAACTTACACCAAAGACGAGATCAACGAGATGTTCACTGGTCTACTTGGAGAACGCAAATGGGAAAAACTCTCCATGGAAAAGAGTTTAGAAGAGGCCACAGACAAGCTTCGCAGTGAGATGAACTGAATGTTCAGTGCAGACCAGGCATTACTCAAGAGGGTTCAACATCTTGTGCTGGAACTTGAAGATCTTCGCAACACACAGAACCGTAGCCAGAAAAGTTCAATATCGATCGACGGAGTAACATCAACATCGATCGATAAGAAGCCTGCACCATCGACCACTTACTCAAAACATGAGGTTGATGAGTCTCTTGGAGATATTTGGAAAGAACTGAAGAAAGCAGAAGCTCGTCTCAGCAGCAAACTCACCAAAACCTGTGAACATATCTTCCACATGCAGATATGAACCCCGCGGCACCTTGCAATCCATTTGGAGGATTGACTCGTCTCAAAGCAGCTGAGAGGAAACTAGCTGATATACACTTCTTAGTAGACAAAGAAGTAGAGGAACTCGCACTACGCATTAATACTATGCAGCAGTAGGCTGAGAAGTTCCAACATCAACTCGATTATCAGGCTGCATCGATTGCATCAATCGACGAGCTCAACCTCACAACGATCGATAGGCGACTGACTGAAATCGATAGCCAGATGAAGCTCTTTGCCGAGAAGCTTCACGAGAATCTGCAGAAGCGAAATCGACCGATGAACCACATGTTGCATCGATCGATATACAGACTTCAGAGATCTGCACTAGAGCTGATTTGGATAAGTTAGCTGATGAAGTCTACACGGCAATCACAAGCGTGGATGATTCACAAGACAGACGTCTAGACCAGACGTATTTCCGGCAATGCGAGGTTGGAAGCATGGAATCTAGCATAGAAGGGATGCAGAAAGAAATCAAAGCCATTCAGAGGCAGCTTGCGAGCAGACCCGCACCCTTAGTATTGATCGACAGAGGATCCAGCGTATCGACCGACGGCCCTAAACAGCCATCGACCGACAACTCAACAAAGGAATCGATCGATACCAGCTCCATTCACGACAAAATGATGCAACGCCTTGATTCAATGCAAGCGGAGCTCAGTGATCTCTCAGAACATGACTACAGGAAATTAGGATGGCACGAGCTCAGCATTGGAGGTCATGAAGAAAGGATTCAAAGGATCACTGATGACTTGATTGAGATAAAGAAGAAACGAACCAGAGAATATGAAGCCACAAGAAGCCTCTTTGACGAATAGTTCGGTGAGAAGAAAGATATAGAGGATACTTGTTTCCCAACAAGTACCTGGACTTCATCTTAGTAGCTCATTCCATCCAAAGTCAAGCTAGATTACTATAATCAAAGCGCTGAGTGGGAGGCAACCCACTGTTAGGTAGTTTTTCATTTCATTTTTATCTTTAGGATTTTATTTTCGTATTTGTTTTTCTTTGCAGTTATGATTAGACGATTACCACTGCAATTGACTGACATGACACAGTCGATATCGATCGACATGAACAAATCAAAAGCGATCGATGAAGGCGACTCAACATCGATCGATACGCATCACGGTCAGGTATATCGCTCTAACTTTTTCGATATCAGTGTATTTTATTATTGCCTATGCCTTCACTGGACTGGTTATACACTGGGGACAGTGTATGATTTAAGTCTGGGGGGATGATTACTGATGCTGTTTACCTTTTGATTTCATCTAAAAATGTTTTCAAAATGGTTTTTATTGAGTCAAGAAAGGGATAATGATAATTTAAATTTTTACTTTTTATCTAACCAATCTTTTAGGCACCATTCTTAGATTTGTTGATGTAGAATATAGTATAGATGCTAAAATTGATCACCTATCAGCTATGACAACGCTTTCATTGATTGTCTGGAGGAACCAAAGCTGATTTCCAACCTAACCTGACATTCTTTGCTTGTCTTGGGGCTTCGTATACATGGGATCGGATGCTTCAAACAAGTCTGGAAGGTAAAGCCTTGTGTAGATAGATTTATCACCCTCTCTCTCTCATTTTCGAAATAAGATTTAATTTTATTCAGTTCTTCAAAAAACAAAAAAAATCGAAAATTAGCTTAAATTCATGTTCTAGGACTAGTTAGTTATTAATTAGGAAAGAATTCGAACAGGGCTTGGCGGTTACCCCCCTCAAGACTTGATTCATAAGAGTTCTATAGGTAAAGGGTTCAAACAGGGCTTGGTGGTTACCCCCTTCAAGACTTGCTTTGCAATGAATCCTAGGATATAGGTCAAAAAGAAGTGAACAGGACTTGGTGGCTGTAACCATTAAGGCTTGATTCATGGAAGCCTGTCCAATCTTGGTCAACGTCTTGCAAATGAAAGCAAACTTGACTAGGAGAGAAATAGTAGAGAGAGAGAGAGGATAGGAACTAATTTTTACCTGCAGGTCCATATACTTGTTTGAGCAACCTTGCATCCTGTGATCGATACTCCCAAGGTAAAGCCTGCACTTTTATTTTTATGTACAGAAATAAAATCAGTAGAGGGGTTAGTCAGACATGATTGCTAAGTTGTTGGCTAGATGATCAAGGTTGTTTAATTAGGATATTACATAATGTATACGTGATTGATGGACTCTTAGATGTGGTTTGCAACAAAGTAGAGGTTATGATTCTAAGTTTGAATTTGATTTAGTCCCTGCTTTTTAAAACCTCTTTCACAAAGACTGCCTGTGTTTGCTTGAGGACAAGCAAAAGGTTAAGTCTGTGGGAGTTGATATACCATGGATTTTACCTGTTTTTACTCATGGTATATGAGTGTTTTTTCTATGGAGTCTATTAGGTATGTTTTCAAGTTCAGAAGCATTTTGGAGAAAAGTGATGTTTTAGGTGCCTTTTTGGAGCTTAAAGAAGAGTTCCCCCGTGATCAAGACCAGAGGTCGACACCAAGAGTTACACATCGATCGATGCACACTCTGTGCTATCGATCGACACACATTAGCAAGAAGGACGATACATCGAGACCATAATCGATCGATGTACATCCTGTACTATCGATCGATACTGAGGCGGCAAAAAGACAAGTTCGACCTGGCTGAACTTGAAGCCCAAGATATCACATTTTACAAGAATGCCCCTGACGAGTTTTTTAACCTAATGAACTCATATTTATATGTGCCTAAGTGTTTTGGCAGAGAGATAAGTTAATAAGTTTTCATAGGTTTTTCAAGAGTTGTTTAAGTTTTCAAAGACCTTCTTCTTCTTCTACTCATTTCTTTTACTGTTTTCATTACTTTGCAAGTTCTTAATAAAGTTATATTCGGTTCTTTTTTTGTTCTTCTTAACAAAGGTTATAAGATTCTAGATCTAGAGGAGAGATCCAAAGATATTTGTGATTGGGACCTAAGTGTTCACCCTCGAATAGATCTGTGAATTCCTATTATTACCTTGTTGCTATGAACTACTTAGCCATGTCTGAGTAGATTCATTTGTTAGATTTAGGGTTTAAATAGGATATGAGGGATTAGCCCCAGCCTATAATTGCTATAATTGTGATATTTATTGTTAGGATTGTTCACTAATGCTTTTTCTAGCTTAGCTACCTAGAACATGAACTTGGATTGCATTGTATATTACATGCAATACATGATAACATCCTAAACATGCTATGACCCTCTTGAGATATGCGAAAGCTGATCTAAGATCATGGTGAGCATTGTATCAACTCGCGCATAAAGCTTGCTTAGAGCCATATCGATCGATACTCCTATAGAGTAATCGATCGACGTAGCTAGAGGTGTATCGGTCGATATTCCTATCGAACCATCGATCGATACTGTCAGCAAGATAGCTGACCGCAAACAACATTTAGCATCTAAGTAATAGATGGTCTAAATAATGCGAGAGCTGATGGATTCATTTAATAAGTGTTGAGCTCTGACATATCATGCAAGCAACTTGTTAGCCTTTATAGTATTTATAATCCTGAATTCCTGAATACCTACCCTGAATCTAACTACTTTTCTTTATTTCTTTAAAACCAAATCCTTTCAACTGAGTAATCTTAACATTACTCAGCAAACCTGCAATTTAATTTAAACCATTTTCAACCTAGCATAGTCACTAAGATTGCATCTTATTTGTACACTAGCTCTCTGTGGATTCGATCCCTAAGTACTACAACTGAACCTCTTATTTGAGAGAGTAAAGTCACTCCTTAGGGTAATTTGAGTGATATCAAAGGCTGAAGTAAAGAGTCTGCAGAAAGCTGAGCCTAGAGCTGAGACACCAGCTGTGAAGAGAGCAGACAACAAGCTGAAAGAGGTGAAGCAGGAAGGCACTGAGTTTGAGCTATCACCCTATGATAAGCTCCCTTTTCCCCAAAGAGTTCTCACCAAAGCTCAGAAGAAGGTGATCTCAAAGTTCAGGAAAGATCTTAGTGATGTTGGAGTCAAGCTTCCAGAAATCTCAGGTATGCGTGAAGTTCATGTCCATATGATGCTCATCATGGAAATTCTAGACCACCAAGCTGAAGTGGCTGAGCTTTTGGACATCTCCATTCTGAAGATTGATCCACCAATCCCTCCCTAAGCTTGAGTCTCAAGGGAAGTTCACATTGTCTTGCTCACTTGGTAAGATAACTATGGATGATGCTCTTGTTGATAGTGGTGCAAGTGTGAATGATTTCCATGGATATGGTGAAGAGTCTTGGTATTGCAAGCATGGAACCAGACACTTCTTCTCTCACCTTTGGGGACTCTTCTTCTAGAACCCCAATTGGTATCATCAAGGACTTCCCCTTGAATATTGGATCGTGCACCATACCCACTGACCTCACTGTTTTGAAGATGGCATTTGAAGAGAGAGTCCCTTTGATCCTTGGCACTCCTTTCCTCACTACAGTTGGAGCATGCATTGACTTTCCCAACAAGATGGTCACCCTCATGCATGTGAACAAAGCAGTCTCCTATCCTCTAAAATCTCCATTGGATGTTGGCTATTGTGGTACAATCACTTGTGGAGAACAAGCTGTTGAGAAGCCACAAGTTGAAGTGGTTGTTTGTAAGAAAGAAGGTCTTGATGGAGAGTCTTCTAAAGAGTTGTGTAGTGAGCACTTGGAAAGTGCTAAAAGAGAGGGGATGAGTGGAGCCTCAAAGGCCACTCATGGCAAGACGAAGATGGTGAAAGAACCTCATCCTCCACCTCTTGATCTGCTCCCACACACTCTTACTCTCCATCCTAAAAAGCTCACGGATGGTGTCATTGAGTACAAGATCACGCATAAGGGCAAGTCCACACCATTCTCAAGTGCTAGAGCCATCATCACTCCTCAGCTCCAAGATGACCCAATCAAACTTCAAGAGCTTCTCTCTCAGGTCCTCACCATCACTCATGAAGGTGGGAAGGATCCTCCTTCTCACTAGTTCAAGAGACAAGGTAGTCAAGCTAAGTGACTCAAAACAAGCTCACTTGGGAGGAAGTCCCATGGTTATCCTTGTACATAGCTTTGCAATTTCAATTTTCCTTTAAGTTTTTTAATAAAACTGGTCAAGGTTTTCAGGTTGAGCCAAGCACTAGAGGAGAGAAGAAAGGTGGTGAACCACCTGAGCCTTATGATTACCATGTAGCAGCCTCCTCTAGTTGCTATGAACCAAGCCAGCTCCTAGTCCAGACACAAAGCACCACCCCCAAATCTCCTTATGTGGTATCACTCCAACCCTTCTTGTATATACATTTTCTTTTGTCTTGTTGGGGTATCTCCTTCTCTCTTACTCACACAGAGACTGTGTGATTTACGTGTGGGGGAAGTACCGGATATTTGATCATGTTTTCTTTGTGATTGTGAGTCTCATGCATTGCATTGTAAATTCATATTTGTATAGAAAATCCAAAAAAATTTGAAATTTTTGAATCATGTAGTTGCATCACTTGCACCCTTTAAGATTGAGTCTAGAGCATTTAGGTTGCATTCATTTGCATATGGAGAATTACCTTGTAAAGGACACTTGTTTGCACTGAATTTGGCACCCTAGTTAAACATATCAGGTAGCTTAAACATATCTTGAAAACTCTTCTTGAAACTTGCTTGCTTGCTTGATATTGGCATTGTTCTTAAGACCAGCTCCATCCTGAACTTAGACTTGAATGAACTTAATTTCTCTTGCATATGGGCATTTGCATACTTGATCACGGATCTCATACACATTTGGGTTATCTTTTCCCATTGTACCACTCTTTGGTAACCCAAATGGCACTTCCATACCCTTGAACCCTATCCATTCCTTGACGCCTACATCATTGATTTGCTTGAGTGAGGCCTATTATGATAGCTTGTCATGTGCAAAATCTTAAGAGTATTGGGAGCGACATGGATTAGTTCTCATCTCTTGCTAGCATAGGGTCATCATTTGAGCTAACTTCTAGGATGGTGAGTGGGGTCTTTGCTACTTAATGGTTTATATCTTGGGTTTGGAGTGTAACAATTTTGAGATTGATGAAGAAAAGAGTATCATAAGAAAGAAAAACCCTAGGGACCTAGAATAGAAAGACATTAAGCTCTTGGTTGATGTTTTTGACCTTCCCCCTTATATATAAAAGAAAAAAGAAGAAAGAAAAAAAAAATGGAAAAGAAAAGAAAAAGAAAAAGAAAAAGAAAAAGAAAGATTCAATAAGATAGTGGGGAAGGAAAAACTAAAAGAGTTAGAGCTTAGAAAAGTGAATAGAGGTCCTTAGTGGTTGAATCATGAGAAAGAAAATATTCATTGGGTGAGTGATGTGAGTATGTTTTTATTATGGGTTATGGGATGAATAAAAGGGGTGTAGATCTTGTAATCACTTAGGAATTGGGTAGAATGTTGAGGATGGATCCATGTATGCATGAATTGCTCCTAATCTTAGATAAATTTTGAATAATGATCAAGCTGCTTGAATTTTGAGTGATTGCCACCTTGAAATGATGCATTGAAACCTCATTTTCATCCATATTAGACCATTTGATCACCTAGCCAAATGATTGAGATCATGCGCCAATTTGTGAGACTTCGCCTTGTGTCTGTGTGTGTGTGTGAATCAATGTGAGGATTGGTTAAGAGAGCATGTTGGTTGATAAGCATTGCATCTTGTGTGGAGGCATAAGAGTATTGATAGGCCTTGAGAAGCTAGAGTGTAATAAAAGAGTATGCTCATGCTATTTGCTATGTTTCTTTTGGATATCTAGTTGAGTGCTATAAGTGTTTCTTTTGGCTAAGCTCCCTTCTTTATATCTCTCCTCCTTGTGTTTTGAAAAGTTTAGTTGAGGACAAGTAAAGGGCTAGTGTGGGGGAGTTGATGTCTTGCATATTTACATGTTTTTAGCATTCATATCTTGTGGATTTTGATCATATAAGTTAGGCATTACGCATCTTTAGGTCCATTTTGCATTCATAAGTCTTTATCAGGTCTTGGAGTGTGCTATGGAGTATTTGGGGTGTTTGGGAGCTTTATGGTCGAAAAAGATAAAGAATGGAGTTTGGCCAAGGTCAGGACAAGCCAAGCCATGATCATGACCTCACCTTGGACGGCCAGGACGCGAGATGGACCATGACACTTACCCGGGACGAAAGAAGATGGGACGGCCGAGTTGGAATGGATCAATGTCCGGATGCGCGGCCTGGATTGCTAGGGAGAGAGCACCCACGCGGGACAGAAGAACGACCGGATGTGCGGCCTGGAGTGCTCGGGTGCTCGGGAGAGAGCACCCGCGCGGGACAGAAGAACGACCGGATGCGCGGCCTGGAGTGCTCGGGAGAGAGCACCCACGCAGGACAGAAGCTGGACCGGATGCGCGGCTTGGAATGCTCGGGAGAGAGCACCCGCGCGGGACAGGACGTGGAACAGACGAGGCATGCGCGGCCTAGAGTGCTCGGCCTCACTTACCCGCCCGGGACAGGCAAGGAACGGACAGGATGGTGCGCGGGCTGGAGTGCTCGGGTCAGTACACCCGCGCAGGACACACGAACGGCCGAATGATTCTGCTCGGGCCGGATGTGCGCGGGCTGGACGGCCGGATCTGCCCTGAGCATTTTTTCATCCTCTCTTCCTATTGGCCGAAGCCTTTATGATTCGAGGGATTTTTTTAGTAATTTTTAATAATGTTTTTAGGTTTTCTAAGCCTTGTATAAATACTCTTGTATCCCAAAGTTGGGACTTAACTTCTTTTCTCTGAAGAACACTTTTAGATCTTGAATAAAGTTTGGATCTTGAATCCTTCTTCATCTATTTCTTTTGTGTTTACTAGATTATTTCTCTATAATCATGTTTAGCCTTGAATCATCCATGGTTTTAAGGTTATCCATGTCTATTAGTGAGTAGATCTATCTAGGATTCATGGGATTGGGTGACTAAGGGTGATTAGGTGTAGATCTAAGATGTTCTAGGGTAGATCCTTTCTTATCCTTGCTTGTAGAGTTTTCTTCTTGTTATTTTGGAGTTGGCCTCTTCAAAATAGAGCTATAGGCATTTCATGCCCGGAAGGTGTTCAGTGAAATGCCTGAACAAACTCTTCAATGCTTTTAACATCCTTTACCTAAGGGATTAGTTGTTAAAGGTGTTGAGATAGCTAATAGACTTGTTCTTAATAATTGCTTTCATATTATTCAACCTAAGGGATTAGATGCTTGAGATATGTTAGTGAATGAGCATTCATCCAGGGATAGAGCTTGCTTAGGATTGTGTCTAGGCTTAAGGTGTTAGATTGATTGAAAGTTTGCCATCTTAGATTGAAGCTTGATCACCCAAAGTCAATTCCCTTGTCCTAAGAATCCCCTTGCCTCATATTGAAAAGAAAGTTCACTCTTTTATTGCATTTTTAGTATTGTCTTAGTTCATAATCATCTTCACTCAATGGTTGCACTTAGATTAAGCATAAATTTGCATTCCCTTTGCATTGAAATCTCTTAGAATTGGATTGATATCTTGTATACTACAACATTTGATTGGACCCTTGAAAAGTCCGTCATCACCTATGCCTAGAAGGGGTCGGGGGTGTTATAAGCGGAGTCTATGCCTCCGCCTCCAGACAAGAGGGAGACCGTCTTGGAGCTTCCCGCGTTCAGTATTGCGCCGTTACCCAAATGTCGTAAAAGGACCAGTACCGCGACCGAGGCGGTCAAGAGGAGGAGATGTACCAAGGGTGAGAAAGGCGAGCCTTCGGGACTACTGTCGCAGCATCGTGCCAAGGTCCGTTTTTCGAATATGATTCCTTAATGATTACAAGCAACTTTCCTTTGCAGTTATCCTTACATTTTTCTTGTGGACAGTTTGTATCGTTGATCGATGGGATGATCAGCGACAGTGGATCAGAGGTTGAAAGTTTGACAAAGGAGGTATCCGTATCACAGGAAACGTTGAGGCGTACCGAGGCTATGATAAAGACCATTGAGGGAACTCACGCTGCCGAGACGTCTCAGCTCGAAGTCCGAATCAGCGATCTTGAGCGGGACCTCGGGAAGACTGCGAGTTCGTTGCTCAAGATGAAGAAGGAGAAGAGAACCAAAGCTTCTGAAGTTCGTCGTCTCCAACGACAGATCCAGAGTCAAGAGGAATCAAGGGCTTTTGAGCCGGTAAGAAGGACTTCGCCTTGGCGGGTATTGAGGGGGGGTTTAAGAGAAATCCAGCTGCTCAAAGGTGATGAGGCCCTGACCCTGGACTCTGAAGAAGCCAGGCTGTCGACTTGTAAGGAAGAGTTGATGGCTTCTATACGGGACTTTGATTCGATCCTAGCCGGCCTGAAGTCCGAGTGCACCCTTACGCCGTGTTCGGGTGATCCAGTGGGACAAGGCCGCATGGCCGAGAGGGGCGAAGGCGTTACGGACGAGGTAGGTGGCGGCGGTGCGGTCGAAGGAGGCGAAGGTGATGTGGTTGAGGGAGGCGATGGTGTTTTGGTCCCCAGTACTGATGAGGTCGAGGATGAAGGTGGTGCTCCGGGGAGTACCTAGGGTAACAATCCTTTCGGGGTGTTTTTTTTTTGTTTATGTTTCAGCCGTTGTGAGGCCATGATGCATTTTTCAGGACTGGCCGTTGGTGGCATTGAATCCTTGCCCTTTTTAGGGCTTCTTTTTCCTTAAAACTTTTGGGTCAATCTATAAAAATTTCGGTTATTTTATAAACCAAGAGAACTTCAGTTTATCGAAGTTAGAGGGAGAGGGTGTGAGTTGTCGTCTCATTCCTCCCCCAGATGATCACCGTGCCTAACGTTTGTACAATGCGAGAGTTGTTGCAGTTCAGTGCTCTATGCAAAGGCTCGTGGAACGTATTGACTAAAGGGAAGAAACAAATTTTTGGATCTCATATCGGGCTGTTGATACTATGCCTATGAGATGTCAAGATCCAGCATGGCTGGGTTTGGGAAAGACCGAGGTTTACTCTCGGACTAAGGCTTTGCGATGACAAGTCGGCTTTCGTTTTGCCCGTTTGCGATTTTAACCTGATTCATACCGATTTAAAGTCAGCGAATTGTTATCGGCTTATACAACTTGTCTTGGCACGAATCGAGCTACTTCCAAAGGCTGTTTGGAGGTGCTAACCAAAATTTTGGATTTCTTGTATAGCGCGCTATGTTATCCTTGTCAGATGTAAGAGAGCCTATCTTTTCGAGGGCGGCTAATGTATGTTTAGGATGTAGAAGTTTGTTTGTTGTGATCAGCAACAACGAAATGATACCATTTTAAAGGCATGTTACCATTTTTTTAACAGGCGTACGGGATTTGTGCTAAGTTTTGAAAACGTCGAAAAAATGTTTATTCGAACACGTAGCGACGTCTTGCATTGCTGAAAGTTGTATTTTTCTTATGCTGCATTCTGTTTGTGGGCTTTGGGCGAATTGATCGTTTCGATCAAGGAATGCTTCTTTGAGAGCGTTTCGAGAATTTTTCCTATTTTTGGTGGGTAGCTATCTGCCGGGAAATTCTAACTCCGCCGGAATCATGCACTCTATCCCGTAAACAAGGGCGAAGGGTGATGCACCTCAGGACGTGGATCAGGACATGACACAGCCCCAACATGGTGATCAGGACGACCACATTAGTTCAGCTGAGGTTCATCCATCCGGCCGTACCAGACAGACAAACCGAGCCGTGTACCGGATCGACCCGCGTGCACCCGGGGAGGACCTTAGGCTGTATCCACGACCAGATGACCAAACTGATCAACCCACACGCCTTATTTCCCGTCCTACTCGTCATTCTAAGCCAACAGTCAAGCCAGAACCCACTTTGATCGAGAGGAACCCGATTCAGGTCACAGCCTATCTCTTTTGGCCCGTTTGGTTCGTACCGCGCACCCGGACGGACATGTTCTTGATCTGATCGACCAGTTTGATTCATTCATGGGATTTGATGACTCCAATCCATCTAAGGCAATGATTCTTAAGCTCTCTGAAGATTTGGGTCAAGTGAAGTCTCCATCCGTTCATGAAGGTTCGACGATCACCCCCGCGGACAGCCCATCGTGTGTCCTTCTCCTTACTGTGATGGAACCGATCATCACGGACGCACCTAGACACTCCGATGTATCTGGACCAGTCAACATCTGAGACCGTGCTTTGACCAGTCTTCCTTGCTTTCCACACTTTGACTAGATCTAGTCAAATTTATGTTTTCTATACATTGTTTTCTGCACTTTTCTTTATTTCTCTTTGACTCAAAACTCTATAAATTGTAGTCCCATTTCTTTGCAACATTATCAACGAAATTTCTTCTTTTTTTGAGTCTTTACTCTCTGTTATTTGTCAAGAACACTTTTAGTTTCTTTGGTGTGGTTAGCTCCAAACGAACGCCTCATTCTAGTTGGACTGGTGCGTCATATCCGGCAACTGAACGAGTTTGCTTCCTTGTCGGACCTGTGAGTCATATCAGGCGACATTCAAGCACCCAGGCAGTATCATTGGGTCATTCCGCAACCCTTTGTGTCGTCATACAATCCATCAGTTCTCTTCGGAGTTCATATCTCTTCATACCGGTCGAGTGATCAGATTTAGGGTGGATCAAGTGGTATCAGAGCCACTCTTCCGGTAACTCTTTATCATTCCATCTTTTCATCTTTCCATTTTCTTCTAAACACTTCTTCTTCTACCTTTCTTGAACCCGGACCCCTCATTACCCACCATATAAAAAAAAAGTTAAAAAAAAAGAAAGAAAACTTAAAAAAAAAAAAAATTCCAAAGTTTGATTTGTTTTGTGGTGTGGTGGTGGAAGAGAAAGCCTGCTGGCCGAAGAGAAATCCGGCCTTTGAGGTGGTTAAGGCGGGTTCCCCTCTAAATCTCTTATCTTTCTATCTTAAAACACTTTCGTTTGGATCTACCCGTTGGGGATTCCTAGAGTTGTTCTTCTTAGAACTTTGAGTATAAGACTTTGAGTGCACACTTTAAACTGAGAGAAACACGTGTGTGGGTAAGGCTCAAACACTTGAGTGTGTGAGGTTTTTATCTAACGTTTTGTGTTTAAGAATTTTCAGGAATCATGACTAGTGAGGATGAAAGGAGCCGACCAGGAAACTCATATGACCATTATCTAACTTGCATATGCGAGCTTTGAATGACAATATTGCTAATCTTATGAATTCAGGTTGGGAACAGATCCATCAACGGCTTGATGCAATAGAGGCTATCCAGCCGACCCAAACCAGAACCGGAGCACGGAGAGATCATCCAAGGAGGAACAACCGATCAGATGATGATATCCAAGAGGAGGACTTCCAAGTGGACGATGATCGATCCATCAACCGACCTAGGAGAGGTAACAGAAACCAAACTCAAGGTGATATCAATCCTTTTGCTAGGGAAGATAGGGCTGATAATGGTTTAGGAGGATTGAAACTGAAAATTCCACCTTTTAAGGGTAAAAATGATCCTGATGCTTTTCTTGAATCGGAAAGAAAAATTGAACTTGTCTTTGATTGTCAAAACTTCTCTGAACTTAAGAAAGTTAGATTGGCTGCAACTGAATTTTCTGGCTATGCTATTAATTGGTATGATCAAGTTGTGACTAGCAGGAGAAGGAGTGGTGGCCGGCCAATAGCCTCATGGGACGAGCTCACAACCTTGATGCGGAGACGATTTGTTCCGGAACACTACCATCGTGACCTTCACCAAAGGCTGAGACGTTTGCTTCAGGGAACTAAGTCCGTGGAAGATTATTTCCAAGAAATGGAGACTTTGATGATCAAAGCCGATGTGGACGAGACTTTGGAAGCAACCATGGCCCGGTTCCTAGCTGGACTCAACCGAGACATCCAAGCCCGTATGGAGCTTGAAGACTATGAAAGCCTGAACCAGATGCTTCACAAAGCAATTCTGATCGAACAGCAAACCAAGAGGAAGAGCTACTCCAAGCCGGCCTTTGCTCCCAAACCGGCCTTTGCTCCGAAACCAAACTATCAAGACAAGGGTAAGTCTTCTTCCACAACAAATAATGCTTTTAAGACTGATGTCCCTGCTCGTTTTGACAAAGGAAAAGCCGTTGAGACTCCTAGCCGTGCAAGAGACATCAGGTGCTTCAATTGTCAAGGTCTAGGACACTATGCCAACAAATGTCCTAACCAAAGGGTGATGATTCTCATGGAGAATGGTGAGGTCGAGTCCGAGGATGAAAAGGAGGATGAAGAGGATTCGGGTCCAGTCTTTGATGATGATGAGGAAACATTCGATTATCCACATCATGGACCAATTCTCGTTACTAGGAAGCCTTTGGACGATCCACTCGGTCCCATCTTCGATGAGGAGGACGACCACTCGGTCGATGATTCTGGTCCAAACTTTGATGCTGATTCCGGTCCGATCTTTGATAAGGAGGACATCTACGACTATCCAGCTCACGGACAACTACTTGTCACTAGGAGATCCTTGAGTGTTCAACCCAAAACCAATGAAAAAAAACAAAGGGAGAATCTCTTTCATTCTCGTTGTTTAGTTTCTGAAAAAGTCTGTTCTTTAATCATTGATGGTGGGAGTTGTACTAACGTTGCTAGTGACATTCTTGTCAGGAAACTTGGACTTGTCACCAGGCCCCTCTCTCGTCCTTTCAGGTTGGAATGGCTAAACGAGGCTGGTGAGCAGTATGTGAAGGAACAGGTCACGGTTCCCCTTACCATTGGGCGATATGAAGATGAGGTTGTCTGTAATGTTCTTCCCATGGACGCATGCCACATTCTCTTGGGTCGGCCATGGCAGTTTGATAAGAAGGCCGTGCATGATGGCTTCACAAACCGACACTCCTTTGACCATAATGGCAAGAAGATCACGTTGGTCCCTTTGACACCTTTGGAGGTTCATCAAGATCAACTTCAGCTCAAGAGGAACCGTGAAAAGGAGCCTAATCCTGATGAGCCTGAGACATCCAAAAGAAACTCCAACTTCTATCTTAAAGAAAGTCAGGTTCGGAAATCTCTTTGCTCTCAAAAGCCATTTCTTTTACTTGTGTATAAAGAATCTCTTATGGCTACTTCTTCTGACCTTGCACCGGAGATTCCGAGTGAGTTGCTAGAAGTTTTGCAGGACTTTTCTGATGTCTTTCCAGATGAGAATCCACAGGGATTGCCACCAATACGAGGGATTGAGCATCAGATAGACTTTGTTCCAGGTGCATCTCTGCCGAACCGACCAGCTTACCGTACCAATCCGGTCGAGACCAAGTAACTTCAGAAACAAATCAGTGAGCTTCATGAGAAAGGCTACATCCGGGAAAGCCTCAGTCCTTGTGCCGTACCAGTTCTCCTTGTGCCCAAGAAGGATGGTTCATGGCGCATGTGTGTGGACTGCCGTGCCATCAACAACATTACGGTAAAATATAGGCATCCCATTCCTAGGCTTGATGACATGCTAGATGAGTTGCATGGTTCTTCAGTTTTCTCTAAAATTGATTTGAAAAGTGGCTATCACCAGATTAGGATGAAAGAAGGTGATGAATGGAAAACTGCATTTAAGACTAAGCCAGGATTGTATGAGTGGCTTGTTATGCCATTTGGTCTCACTAATGCACCTAGCACTTTCATGCGTTTGATGAATCATATTCTGAGAACTTTCATTGGTCATTTCGTGGTTGTTTACTTTGATGAAATTCCCATTTACAGCAAGAACCTAGATGATCATAAAAAGCATTTGAAATCTGTTCTTGAAGTTCTTAGGAAAGAAAGGCTGTTTGCAAATCTTAGTAAATGCTCTTTTGGAACAGATCACGTGGTGTTCTTAGGTTTTGTTGTAGGTGCTGATGGACTCAGGGTGGACGAGGAGAAGATCAAGGCCATCCGAGATTGGCCAAGTCCGACCACAGTGGGCGAAGTGAGGAGTTTCCACGGCCTTGCCGGTTTCTACCGTCGGTTCGTCCAGGATTTCAGTACCATTGCAGCCCCACTTACTGAAGTGATCAAGAAGAATGTTGGTTTCAAGTGGGAACATGATCAGGAGGAAGCATTCCAAGTCTTAAAAGGGAAGTTAACTCATGCTCCATTACTTGTTCTTCCTGATTTCTCTAAGACTTTTGAGATCGAGTGTGATGCTTCTGGTGTTGGTATTGGTTCTGTTTTGATGCAGGAAAGGAAGCCCATTGCTTACTTCAGTGAGAAGCTTGGTGGAGCCACGCTCAACTACCCCACTTACGACAAAGAGCTGTATGCTTTGGTGAGTGCTCTTCAGACGTGGCAGCACTATCTCTGGCCAAAGGAGTTTGTGATTCACACCGATCACCAGTCCTTGAAACACCTTAAGGGCCAGCAGAAGCTGAACAAAAGACATGCCCGTTGGGTCGAGTTCATTGAGACATTTCCTTATGTCATCAAGTACAAGCAAGGTAAGGAAAATGTAGTTGCTGATGCCTTGTCCCGAAGGTATGCACTTCTCTCAGCTCTTGAAACCAAGTTGCTCGGTTTTGAATTTATCAAAGATTTATATGCAACTGATCCGGATTTCAAAGAGATTTTCAAAAAGTGTCCCAAAGCGGCTTATGGGAAGTATTATCAAGATTCTGGATTTTTATTCTTTGATAACCGCTTGTGTGTGCCCCAATGTTCTTTGAGGGAGTTGTTTCTCAGGGAAGCACATGGAGGAGGCCTTATGGGACATTTCGGAATCAAGAAGACACACAAGGTCGTACATGAGCATTTCTTTTGGCCGAGTTTGATGAAAGATGTGGAGCGGATCTGTGGCCGATGTGTGGTGTGCAAGAAAGCCAAGTCTAAGGCACTGAACCAAGGTTTGTACTCGGCCCTACCCATTCCATCTCATCCTTGGGTTAATATTTCGATGGACTTTGTTCTTGGATTGCCTAGGTCTAGATCTGGACGAGATTCTATCTTTGTGGTTGTTGATAGGTTCTCTAAGATGGCTCATTTCATACCTTGTCATAAGACTGATGATGCTGTGCATATTGCTGATTTATTCTTTAGAGAAATTGTTAGGTTGCACGGCATGCCTAAGACCATTGTTTCTGATCGTGATGCTAAGTTCCTTAGTTATTTCGGGAAAACTTTGTGGTCTAAGTTAGGAACGAGGTTGATGTTTTTCCACCACTTGTCACCCACAGACAGATGGTCAAACTGAGGTTGTGAACCGGACCTTGTCCACTTTGCTTAGATCATTGATTAAGAAAAATCTGAGAACTTGGGAAGAATGTTTGCCTCATGTAGAATTTGCTTATAATCATTCTTTGCATTCTTCTACTAAGTTTTCTCCATTTGAGGTTGTTTATGGTTTCAATCCCTTATCTCCACTTGATCTTTTGCCTTTGCCTTTGAGTGAAAGAGTTTGTACAGATGGCAAGAGGAAGGCTGACACCATTCAGAAGCCACATGAGACGGTTCGTGCCAACATCTCAGCCAGAACCGAGGGCTTCACAAGAAGGGCAAACAAGAAAAGAACCAAAGTTGTCTTTGAGGTGGGCGATCTTGTTTGGGTTCATCTAAGGAAGGAACGGTTCCCTGACGAAAGAAAGTCCAAACTCATGCCAAGGGTCGATGGTCCCTTTCAGATCCTTAAGAAGATCCATGACAATGCCTATCAACTTGATCTTCAAGGTAAGTATGACATCTCTTCGAGTTTTAATGTTTCTGATCTATCTCCTTTTCGTGCAGATGATCCGGATTTGTGGACAAATTCTTTTGAAGAGGGAGGGAATGATGCACCTCAGGACGTGGATCAGGACATGACACAGCCCCAACATGGTGATCAGGACGACCACATTAGTTCAGCTGAGGTTCATCCATCCGGCCGTACCAGACAGACAAACCGAGCCGTGTACCGGATCGACCCGCGTGCACCCGGGGAGGACCTTAGGCTGGATCCACGACCAGATGACCAAACTGATCAACCCACACGCCTTATTTCCCGTCCTACTCGTCATTCTAAGGCCAACAGTCAAGCCAGAACCCACTTTGATCGAGAGGAACCCGATTCAGGTCACAGCCTATCTCTTTTGGCCCGTTTGGTTCGTACCGCGCACCCGGACGGACATGTTCTTGATCTGATCGACCAGTTTGATTCATTCATGGGATTTGATGACTCCAATCCATCTAAGGCAATGATTCTTAAGCTCTCTGAAGATTTGGGTCAAGTGAAGTCTCCATCCGTTCATGAAGGTTCGACGATCACCCCCGCGGACAGCCCATCGTGTGTCCTTCTCCTTACTGTGATGGAACCGATCATCACGGACGCACCTAGACACTCCGATGTATCTGGACCAGTCAACATCTGAGACCGTGCTTTGACCAGTCTTCCTTGCTTTCCACACTTTGACTAGATCTAGTCAAATTTATGTTTTCTATACATTGTTTTCTGCACTTTTCTTTATTTCTCTTTGACTCAAAACTCTATAAATTGTAGTCCCATTTCTTTGCAACATTATCAACGAAATTTCTTCTTTTTTTTGAGTCTTTACTCTCTGTTATTTGTCAAGAACACTTTTAGTTTCTTTGGTGTGGTTAGCTCCAAACGAACGCCTCATTCTAGTTGGACCGGTGCGTCATATCCGGCAACTGAACGAGTTTGCTTCCTTGTCGGACCTGTGAGTCATATCAGGCGACATTCAAGCACCCAGGCAGTATCATTGGGTCATTCCGCAACCCTTTGTGTCGTCATACAATCCATCAGTTCTCTTCGGAGTTCATATCTCTTCATACCGGTCGAGTGATCAGATTTAGGGTGGATCAAAGGGGGTTTCTCCCGTAGCCCGTCTTGGGGTCGTACGATGAGACCAGTGAACTCCTTCGAGTTCTTCTGCTCATCGTCCCTTTGTGGCTTCCAAGCGTTTTTAGTCCGTCGAGGATGATCTTATTAATAGTCTCGGCCTGGCCGTTACATTGCGGATATCTGGGAGTTGACTTGGTCAGTCGTATTTTCCACTTCTTGCAGAATGCTTCGAACCGAGTAGACATGAACTGAGATCCGTTGTCTGTTACGATTTCATAAGGGACCCCGTGTCTGGTGATAATATTATTCTATACAAATTTTTCGACTTGGACATCTTTTATACATGCGTAGGATTCTGCCTCTACCCACTTTGAGAAGAAATCCATGAGGACCAACAGGAAATGCTTCTGCTTTGAGTTGTGTAAAGGTCCGACGATATCCATAGACCATCGCATAAAGGGATATGGATATGAGATGGATGAGAGGACCTCTGCAGGTTGATGAATCGTTGGCGCGTGCCTTTGGCATTTTTCGCATTTTTGTTGGGATCGAAAACTGTCACAACGAAGTTAGTATCGAAACATTCGATAAAAATATATGTCTTTGAAAGAAATCGTAAAAATCGAGTCCTTGCGAGGAACTCTATGACCAAATCGTGTCTTCGTTAAAAACTCGATTGCTCTAAACAACGAAAGATCAACAGCGGCGAAGGCTCAGTTCGATCATCGCAAAGCAGCCAACAGAACGCTCGGGTTGGTCGCTATAGCGACCAAGCTCGGGCGCAGGCTCGGTCGCTATAGCGACTAAGCTCCATCTGGCTTCGGTTGCTATAGCGACCAAACATGCATGCATCCCGGTCCTTCCGTATCGTCTGAAGTCTTCCAAAATGACAACCTTCCGCAAACCACGGCTTAGCCATTTCTTGATTTCCAATCAAATGGAATCCTTGGTCCGGTTTTACGATAAAAACCACGGAAATTATCTTTATCAAAGAAACCGTAATAAACGTCCCGAATCAAAAGACGGTACAAAGAGTCCTAAAAATTGATCCGAGGCCCACTTACGATGTCTTAAAACCCATGAACGCTATGACGGTCGTTCCTCTGTGAGATAAACATCAAATTCCGCGGATAAATGGAAAGTTTCCTTAGATAATCATAAAGATCGGAAAAATGGAATATCTCCTTTTTTGGACTATGACGGCTTAAGGGAAGAAGAGCAAGGCGTAAACCGACCTAGAAGGGAGTATATAAGGAGTTCAAGACAACAGGCATAGGGGGAGAAATTTTTCACAGCAAACTTAGCACTTAGAGCGATTTAGGCAATTTTCCGTTTCCATCAATCGAGCTGCGACTCAATTAGGGTTTTAGTCTAAGGTTTTAGAACTAGGAATCTCGCCGACGGCTCTCGAGCCAAGGCTATTACCTTGTTGTAACGCTCATACGCGGATTCGGAATAAGATTTACTTTGCTCTCCTTTTTCAATTTCTTATTTTTATCGTTGTTATTTTCGTGTTCTGATTGCTTGGCGTGTGGTTTCTCAGATATCCGGGACCTCAGGGAAACTAGGGTTTTCCTACTTTCCTTATTTATACGAAACATTGACGGTGCGAATTTCCGTTCCCACAGTTTGGAGCTAGAGAGAGGGGGACATACGGATCAATCTTACTCGCAAAAGCCGCTCAACGATCAGAAACGAGATGAGAATCTCAAATTCTCCAGACGACATCTCGTTCAAGGGGGGAGCAGCGGTCGAACAGACCAAACCTCGCAACGGTCTCCTTGTTATCGAGTTGACAATTCACGACATCGACGTCGTGAGGGTACTGATTGACACCGGAAGCTCGGTTAACATCATCTCCAAAGAAACCCTCGCAAAGATGAAGGTCGATCCATCGAGAGTCACGGAAGATCCCATTCCACTTGTAGGGCTTTCGGGAGAACCTACCGTCGCCTTAGGATCGATCAGCTTCGCAGTCAAAGCCGGAACGGCAGTAAAACTCACGGAATTCCAAGTGGTGGATCGCCCAGCATCGTACAACGCGATCATGGGTACTCCCTGGATGAATTCCATGAGAGCGATTCCTTCGATGTATCATCTGTGCCTGAAATTTCCAACTCCCCACGGAATCGAAACGATTTTGGGAAATTCGAGAATATCCCGGGTGTGCTTCGCTGCGGAACTCAAGCAAAGGAAGTCCAATTCCGAAGCCACTCCTAAAAGAGCAAAGAAAACGGTTTCAGACGAAGACACTCAGGATTTGGCTGAACTCTTCTGGCAATCTCGAAAGGCAGAATCCCTAGAGAAAAAATGTGAACCAACCTGTGAACCCGTGGTAACGGTGTGTCTCGATGAAGCATTCCCAGAACGGTGCGTCGAAATCGGAGCCAATCTCCGCGAGCCTTTGAAGACAAAACTCATAGCTTGTCTGAAGAAGAATCCCCGTAGTTTCGCGTGGGCCGCGAAAGATATGCCAGGAATCAACATTAACATTACCTGTCATGAATTAAATATCGATCCAACGTTTAAACCAATCAAGATAAAAAGGCGAAAGTTGGGACCCGAACGGGAAACCGCAGTCAACGAGGAAGTCGAAAAATTCCTAAAAGTAGGGTCCATAACGGAAGTCCGATATCCTGATTGGCTTGCAAACCCCGTCGTGGTCAAAAAGAAGAACAGAAAATGGCAAGTGTGCGTCGATTTTACCAATCTCATTAAAGCCTGCCCGAAGGATAATTTTCCTTTGCCGCACATCGACCGGTTAGTCGAACCAACGGCAGGAAACGAACTCTTATCCTTTATGGATGCATTCTCAGGATACAATCAGATTATGATGAATCCTGATGATCGCGAAAAAACTGCGTTCATTACGGATCGCGGAACTTATTGCTATAAAGTAATGCCTTTCGGCCTTAGGAACGCTGGCGCGACGTATCCAAAGACTCGTCAATCGGATGTTCTCCGAGCAACTCGGAAAATCTATGGAGGTCTACATTGATGACATGCTCATCAAATCCCTCCACGCAGACGACCATGTCACCCATCTCGAGGAGTGTTTCGCTCGGTTGAATTCGCACAACATGAAACTCAACCCAGCTAAGTGCAGATTCGCATCGATGCACTCATCGGGATGGCATCCCCTAAGAACAAGTGAGAAGTGCAAAGGTTGACCGGAAGAGTCGCAGCACTCAACCGGTTCATATCCCGCTCGACGGATAAGTGCTTACCTTTCTACGATATCCTGCGAGGGAACAAAAGATTCGAGTGGTCAGACGAGTGCGAGAATGCTTTCAAACAGCTGAAACATTATCTGGCGACTCCTCCAGTTCTCGCAAAACCTGAGGAAGGGGAACCCCTATTTCTATACATAGCAGTATCAGCGACGACCGTAAGCGGCGTCCTGATCCGGGAAGAGCGCGGAGAACAGAAACCAATTTTCTATGTGAGCAAAACGTTGTTGGATGCCGAAACATGGTATCCTCTGATGGAAAAATTAGCATACGCGGTCGTAACAGCAGCACGAAAGCTTCGGCCATATTTTCAATCCCATACCATCGTCATCCTCACAACTTTCCCACTCCGGATTATCTTGCATAGTCCGAGCCAGTCGGGAAGGCTAGCCAAATGGGCCGTCGAGCTCAGCGAGTACGATATAGATTATCGACCCAGGACAAGTGCAAAGTCCCAAGTACTTGCAGATTTTCTGGTGGAACTACCAACAAAAGCCATAACCAACAAAGAGCCGAATTCGACTTGGCTCCTTCACGTTGATGGATCGTCTTCCAAGTAAGGATCTGGCATCGGCATCCGCCTTACATCACCAACCGGAGAAATCCTCGAACAATCATTTAGATTGGAGTTCCACGAGTCGAATAACGAGGCCGAATACGAGGCCCTTATCGCAGGATTACGGTTTGCCCACGGTTTGAAAATACGAAACATCCATGCCTATTGCGACTCTCAGCTGGTTGCAAGCCAGTACAGTGGAGAGTACGAGGCTAGGGACAAAAGGATGGAGGCGTACCTCAAACTGGTCCAAGATCTGTCCAAAGATTTCGATTGCGCCCTTACGCGAATTCCTTGTTCCGAGAATACCCAAGCAGACGCCCTCGCGGCCCTGGCATCGAGTTCGGATCCAGGACATAAAAGAGTAGTCCCGGTCGAGTTCATCGAACATCCAAGCATTGGACCCCCCGTCGTCATCAATCTCATTCAAGATCAGGATGATGACGAGGAGGAAGTCGCGGTACAATCAGAACAACCTGAATATGGCTGCGACACAGCATGGGTGGAGACGATACGAGCATATATCGTCGACGGAAAATTACCCCCCGAGAAGTGGGCGGCCCGAAAAGTCCGAACCCAAGCCACTCGTTATATAACTCTCGACGGAGAAATTTACAAGTGGAAATTTTCCGGACCACTCATGACGTGTCTGGAGGGGGAAAAGGCAAGGAAGGTAATGGAGGAAGTTAATTCCGGGTCCTGCGGAAACCATTACGGTGGAAGATCCCTCGCCGTGAAAATCAAACGCCACGGATATTACTGGCCAACGATGATCGGAGACTGCGACAAATTCACACGAAAATGCGAAAAATGCCAGAGGCACGCTCTGACTATCCGGCGACCAGCGGAAGAGCTTTCTTCCATCACATCACCATACCCTTTCATGCGCTGGGCCATGGACATCGTGGGACCCCTCCACAACTCTAAGCAAAAGCGTTTCCTACTGGTCCTTACGGATTTCTTTTCAAAATGGGTGGAGACGGAATCATACGCAAGTATAAAGGACGTCCAAGTCGAAAATTTCGTATGGAAAAACATTATCTGCAAACATGGAGTCCCATACGAAATCGTAAAAGACAACGGATCCCAGTTCATCTCTACTCGATTTGAAGCATTTTGCGAAAAATGGAAGATACGATTAAACAAATCAACTCCCAGATATCCACAATGCAACGGACAGGCCGAGACGATTAATAAGACTGTCCTCGACGGACTTAAGAAACGTTTGGACGAAAAGAAAGGAAAATGGGCAGAAGAACTTGAAAGAGTCCTCTGGTCACATCGCACGACTCCAAGGCGTGCAACGGGAGAAACGCCCTTCGCCCTTGTATACGGAACAGAATGCATGATCCCCGCAGAGGTCGAGTTTCCTGGAATCTGTAGAAGGCTACTTCCAGAATGGGAAAAAATCAACAACGCCATGCTATTGGACAACCTCGACCTCGTCAATGAGCAGCGAGACGGAGCCCTAATCCGAATTCAAAACTATCAACACGCGGCCGCAGAATAATAACTCCAACGTCCAAAATCGCCGATTCAACGTAGGCGATTTAGTTTTGCTCAAAGTCTTCCAAAACACGGCCGAACGAAAAGCTAGGAGCAAACTGGGAAAGACCTTACAAGATATAAAAGTCGTCCGACCAGGTTCCTACGAGATAGCCAATATGCAAGGCGTGAAAATTCCAAGAACTTGCAACGTCATGCATCTCAAAAAATATTCACTAAAATATCGCAATCACTGAACTACGAGACGGCTTGATCTCCGAAAGGGGTACGTAGGCAGTTTGTTGAAAGACAAACTCAGCTGTCCCCCTCTCTAAAAAGGGGGGAAGTAGGTACGTATACGTACGCTCCTATACTCCACCAAAAAATCAAGATGTCTGACCAGTTTCGAGACATTTTACCACACTTAACCGACAGTGAGGCCCTAAAAACAAAAAAAACCTCGACAACTAATAAGGGAAAATCAACTTTAAGCACTGTGCGACGTCGCGAATGCGTAAAGAGGATTATTTCCCAAAGAAAAAACTCACTAAACTCCGCTCCTAAACAGACAAAGTCGTCCCACAAAGATGACTCTCGTACATCCGACACAAGGATAATAACGCTATAAAAAAATCCAAAATTTTGGTCAGCACTTCTAGGAGACTTAAAAATTGTCCTTAGAGAGATGCTCGATTCCAACCAGACGAGTCGTATAAGCCGAGAACCTATCGCGGACTATAAATTGGTATGGAATTAGGTTGAAAATATAACGGGATACGTAAGACGAGTTAGTCATTGCACCCCCTAAATCTAGAAGTAAACCTAGGTCTTGCCCTAAATCTAGACGAGTTAGTCATATGTTGGATAAGAATTCCCTTCTCAAGTGAATATTCTTACAAACTTACGAATACGAACTTCGTCCAATACGACTATCTCGTCCGACTCGCCATAACGCTCGCTAGAATCTCTACACGATTCTAACGAGCTGGGGGGCTAACTGTTGGGGTCTAAAACCGTCACGACGAAGTTAGTATCGAAATGTTTGATAAAAATATATTTCTTTGAAAGAAATCGTAAAAATTGAGTCCTTGCGAGGAACTCTATGACCAAATCGTGTCTTCGTTAAAAACTCGATTGCTCGAAACAACGGAAGATCAACAGCGGCGAAGGCTTGGTTCGATCATCGCAAAGCAGCCAACAGAACGCCCGGCTCGGTCGCTATAGCGACCGAGCCGCAATACAAGTTCGGTCGCTATAGCGACCAAACATGCATGCATCCCGGTCCTTCCGTACCGTCCGAAGTCTTCCGAAATAACGATACGACATAAAACTATGCAGCCTCAACTATCCTCATTACAACCTTCCGCAAACCACGGCTTAACCATTTCTTGATTTCCAATCAAATGGAATCCTTGGTCCGGTTTTACGATAAAAACCGCGGAAATTATCTTTATCGAAGAAACCGTAATAAACGTCCCGAATCAAAAGACGGTCCAAAGAGTCCTAAAACTTGATCCGAGGTCCACTTACGATGTCTTAAAACCCATGAACGCTATGATGGTCGTGCTTGGTGAGATAAACATCAAATTCCGCGGATAAATGGAAAGTTTCCGCAGATAATCATAAAGATTGGAAAAATGGAATATCTCCATTTTTTGGACTATGACGGCTTAAGGGCAGAAGAGGAAGGCGTAAACCGACCTAGAAGGGAGTATATAAGGAGTTCAAGACGAGAGGCATAGGGGGAGAACTTTTTCACAGCAAACTTAGCACTTAGAGCGATTTAGGCAATTTTCCGTTTCCATCAATCGAGCTGCGACTCAATTAGGGTTTTAGTCTAAGGTTTTATAACTAGGAATCTCGCCGACAGCTCTCGAGCCAAGGCTATTACCTTGTTGTAACGCTCATACGCGGATTCGGAATAAGATCTATTTTGCTCTCCTTTTTCGATTTCTTATTTTTATCGTTGGTATTCTCGTGTTGCTTGGCGTGTGGTTTCTCAGATATCCGGGACCTCATGGAAATTAGGGTTTTCCTACTTTACTTATTTATACGAAACATTGACGGTGCGAATTTCGGTCCCCACAATTTTCGTGCGAATTTCTCCCAATCTTTGACCATAGCTGGCCAGTAATAACCGTGGCGTTTATTTTGATTGCGAGTGACCTTTTACCGGAGTGATTTCCACACGACACTAAGTGGACCTCTTCCATAACTCTCCTCGTTTTTTCTCCTTCTACACAGGGCATGAGCGGGCCAGAGAATCTCAATTTATAGATATCCCCCTCTATCGTGACGTACCGCGCGGCTTGGGTCTTTACCTTGCGAGCCGCCCACTTTTCGCCGGGTAGCGTTCCGTCGACGATATAGGCTCGAATCGGTTCCAGCCATGGGTGGTTACAGCCGTATTCTGACTGATCCACATTTTCTTCTGGCCGGTTTTCAATTTCCTCCACATCCTCAATCTGCGCCATAATCAGATTGGCGACTATTGGCGGTCCGATGCTCGGATGTTCTATGAACTCAACCGGGATTATTCTCTTAAGTCCTGGATCCGAGCTCGACGCAAGTGCAGACAAGGCGTCTGCTTGGGCGTTTTCCGAGCGGGGAATCCTGGTGAGGGCGAATTGATAGAAGTCTTGGGCTAGGTCTTGGACGAGTTTCAGATATGCATCCATTCTCTCATCCCTTCCTTCGTACTCTCCGCTGTACTGAGCTGAGAATCGCAGTAAGCGTAGATGTTGCGAATTTTCAGTACGTGGGCTAGTCGTAAACCTGCAACGAGTGCCTCATATTCTGCCTCGTTGTTAGATGCGTGAAAGTCCAATCGGAAAGATTGTTCCAGGATCTCTCCGGTTGGCGAGGTGCGCCGAATCCCTATCCCGGATCTTTGTTTGGACGATGACCCGTCAATGTGAAGGAGTCAAGTCGAATTTGGCTTCTTGTTCGCCATATCTCCTGCAGGTAATTCTACCAGGGAGTCTGCCAGAACCTGAGACGTCGCGCAAGTCCTCGGGCGGGATTCGACGTCATATTCGCTCAGTTCGACCGCCGATTTCGCGAGTCTGCCGGACTGGCTCGGGCTGTGCAGAATCGTTCGCAGGAGGAAAGTGGTTAGGATTACTATGGTGTGGGATTGGAAAACGCTAATTTTTCCATCAGGGTGTACCGCGTTTCGGCGTTTAGCAACGTTTTACTTATGTAGAAGATTGGTTTCTGATCACCACGCTCTTCCCTGATCAAGACGCCGCTTACTGCCTTTGTTGAAACCGCGATGTACAAAATCAGAGGTTCTCCCTCTACTGGTTTGGCAAGAACCGGAGGAGTGGCCTGGTAATGTTTCAGCTGTTGGAAAGCCTTCTCGCATTCTTCCGACCATTCGAACTTTTTGTTCCCTTTTAACGTATCGTAGAATGGTAGACACTTGTCCGTTGAGCGCGAGATGAAACGATTCAACACTGCGACCCTTCCGGTTAGCCTTTGAACTTCTCGTTTGGTCTTTGGGGTGGCAATCTCTATTAGCGTGTTAATCTGTTTAGGTTTGGCCTCGATCCCGCTAATTGTGACAAGGTAGCCAAGAAACTCCCCCGATTCTACCGTGAATATGCATTTTGCCGGGTTCAGCTTCATGTTATGCAGGTTTAACCTTGCGAAGCATTGCTCCAAGTGGGACACGTGATCGTGTTCGTTAAGGGATTTTACGAGCATTTCATCGATGTATACTTCCATAGTCTTTCCGAGCTGCTCGGAAAACATACTATTGACAAGCCGTTTGTACGTGGCGCCTGCGTTCTTGAGGCCAAACGGCATTACTTTGTAGCAATACGTTCCGAGATCGGTGATGAACGCGGTTTTTTCACGATCGCCAGGATTCATATGATCTGATTGTACCTGGAGAAAGCGTCCATAAAAGATAAGAGTTTGTTCCCTGCTGTTGCTTCGACCAGTCGATCGATGTGCGGAAGCGGGAAGCACTCTTTTGGACAGGCTTTGTTGAGATCGGAGAAATCTACACACACTTGCCACTTGCCATTTTTCTTTTTTACAACGACAGGATTGGCGAGCCAATATGGGTATCTTACCTCTGTTATCGACCCCACTTTGAGGAGTCTTTCGACTTCCTCGTTGACTGTAGTGGCTCGCTCTGGTCCCAACTTTTGTCTTTTCTGTTTGACGGGCTTATGAGTCAGGTCGTTGTTGAGTTCGTGACATGTTATGCTAATGTCGATCCCCGATCCCCGGCAAATCTTCCGTGGCCCAAGCAAACATACTGAGGTTCTTCTTTAGACAGGCTATGATTTCTGTCTTTAATGGCTTGCGGAGGTTGGCTCCAATCTCGACGCATCGTTCTGGAATAGATTCGTTGAGACAGACTGAGATTACGGGCTCACAAGTTGGTTCATGCCTTTCTTCCAGGGCCTCGGCTCTCTGCGACTGCCAAAAGATTTTTGACGAATCTTGGTTTGGGGCTTTTTCGTCGAGGGCCGGCCTCTTTTTGTTGGAAGTCTCAGTCATTGAGTTCTTTCGTTTTAACTCGGCAGTGAAACAGACTTGTAATATCCTGCAATCTCCTTGTATTGTTTAGATCCCGTGGGGAGTCGGAAACTTAAGGCACAGGTGGAAAGTCGAGGGAATCACTCGCATGAAATTTAACCATGGAGCCCCAACGATCGCATTGTATGATGTCGAGCGATCGACGACTAAGAATTCCGTGATTTTGGCGACGTCCCGGCTCTAACCAAGAGGCTGATAGAGCCGTAGGTCATGGTAGCATCTCCTGAGAGTCCAAATAGCGGACTGGGATCTTCCGTGATAGCGCATAGGTCGATTTCCATTCTCTCGAGGGTGCTTTTGAAGATGCTATTGGCTGAGCGTCCGGTGTCAACCAATACTCTTGCTACATCAATGTCCTGATTGTCAGCTCGATGACAAGGAGATAACTGTGAGGTTTGGCCTGGTCGACCGTTGCTCGATCCTTAAAAGAGATGACATCGTATGTGGTTAGTGCGGAGATACTGAATCTTAATCGATTGGTGATTTTTGAGTTAGAGAATCTGACCCCCCCCTCCTTCTAGCGTCAAACTGTGGGAACCGAAATTTGCACTGTCGATTTTTGTGAACAAAAATGGAGGGAAATCAAGCGAGCCTGACTTTCCTTGAAGGTCCGGATTCTCTGAGTAATCACACGAAATCGAAAAAGAACAGATAGCAAAATATAGATGAAAAATTTGCTCTGAGACGTTTTATTGATTGAATAATATGAATACAAGATTTCACCGAGAAAAGAAGAGATATGCTAACAAGATAAACGATATAACAGGAGGCAGCACAATGTTCTCAGGATTGCCTTGCTAGTCTAACCACGTTAGTTCTAAGTTCTCTAAGCTAACAGGAGTTCTCTAGGTCTAAAATCTCGGATCCTCTTTCCTTCTGCCCCAACTCTCCTTAATTATATAGGTGTTTAGGTCGGTGGCCTTTAGCCTTTGGGCCCAAGTTTATCTCTTTTGGGAATATTGCATTTTTTCGTAGATCTTCATAATTATTCCCAAACTTTTACATTTATCTTCGGAAACCTAACGTTTATCCTATTTCGTGAGATAGGATAAACCGTCATAATCTCTTTGGGCTTGAATTTCTTCTTGAAATCGTAGATGGGTCTCCAGGCACGTTTGGACCCTTGCTGGCCGTTTTTAGGCCTTCAGACGTTTGCACGATTGTCAAAAAGATCTTCGTTTCCATTAAAGATTCATATAGCTGAGGGAACTGATGTTCGAGCCAACCGTCCCTGTTTTATACGATAGATTTTAATCAAGAAAAAAATCCTTCACGGTTTTAGTTGTAAAACATCGATTATAACTCCAATCAAGACGAAAAGAGAGGTACTAGGTCCGTGGCTTGGATGACCATACGGAGGGCACGAGAGCTGATACAAGTCAGACTGACCGGGATGGGACTGTCCTCGCCCTTGGGCGAGGTGACCTCGGATGGGTTGTCCTCGCCCTTGGGCGAGGTGACCGTGACACGGGTCGTCCTCGCCCTTGGGCGAGGTGGCCGAGATTCGGGTGTCCTCGCCCTTGGGCGAGGTGACCTCGTACGGGTCGTGCTCTCCGTTGGGCGAGGTGGCCTTGGCTCGGGTGCCCTCGCCCTTGGGCGAGGTGGCCTGGCCGGCTCTTGAGCCTTCCGATCGTCTTCTTTCGAGTGAATTCTTGGACAGAATTCGTATGGAGCGATGATCTTAACCATTGATTTCTAGATAACCGTTTTTGATTCCAGCATTGATGCTGTTGTTGAAAGGAAAATAGATGTCATCACATCTCCTGTCATGTCTGTCCCCAGTTGTTCCCAGTGTTCTGTACATCTCTTCTAAAATATGATCAATCTCTGCTCTGGTGTATGAAGTAGGCGCTGGTGTATTGTTGGCGTCGATCGATGTGTTGATATTGCCATCGATCGATTTTTATTTCTCTGCTTGAAAATCGAGTTGCTGCTGAATGGTGTCGACTTCTTGTTGTAGTTGGATTAGTCGTCTAGTTAATCCATCCATGTCATCATTGAGCGGATAGTAGACTTCATCAAGCTTGTAATCGAATGATTTCACTAAATCATCTAGTTATGTAAGTCTCGCGTCGATCGATGGTGAAGCCTCTGAATCGATCGATGTTGATTCCTTCTTTCGACAATCATTCTTCTCGCGAAGCATAGCCAATTCTTGCTGAACCAACTCACTCCTCTTGGTTAACCCATTGATGTTGTTGTCGGGTGTGTTGTAGATGCCATCAAGTTTCATGTTAAGGGTTCCTTCTTACAATTGTTTAGGTCTCTTGTTCTCATCTTTGGTGGAATTGCTGGATGGTGGATGCTTGGTGTCGATCGATGGCTGAGTGTTACCGTCGATCGATGCTGGTGTTATCTCATCGGCCTCATGCCTTTTCTGAATTCTGACCAGATATTTCTTCATCTCTTCCATGCTTGTACTTAACCAGTTGATGTGGTCATTCAGTGGATGATAGACATCATTTAGCTTCATCTTGAAGTCATCTTCTGCTCTTTGTTGGGCTCCACAAATTCCAGTTATCATCTTATTAATCTCATCCTTGGTGTAGATCTCTGGTGCTAGTCTGGTCAGTGTGAATGAGTAAGCATGTTCTGGAAGACATATGTAAGAGTGCTCATCCATTGAAGCTCTTCTTAGAAAATTCCTGATGTCATCCTTAGAGACATTGATGATGTTGGCATGTACTCCACGTGCATATCCATACTCATCTCTGTAGACATCATACTCATCTTTCTTTTCCCAAAACAATTTCCTAACCCCATAATGGTAGGCTCTTTTTCCAAACTCAGTACGCCTGTCGATCGATGGTGGTACTCGCCTATCGATCGATGGTGGTACTCGCATATCGATCGATGGTGGAACTGTCCTGTCGATCGATGGTTGACTATGTGGTCGAAGTGTTGGTTTGAAACCATCGTCTACTCTGACAGCTGCATCATAATGCTCGTCTGTAACTCTCTGACGGCGTTTTGGAATGCTGCATTGTTGCATGAAGAAGTTTTCCACCTGAAGGATGTCTGCAATGTCCTCTCTTGATACTTGAAGAATCCTTCCATCTATAGCTCGTGCATGACCATCTGGATCCCTGAAAATACCAAACTCATCCGGTGTTAGATATCCATAATCTATAACGTTTTGTTCACTTACCTTTGATTTAGGTTTCGGACGCGTGTCGATCGATATGGAAGGGTTGATGTCGATCGATGTTGAAGCAGCATTGTCGACCGATGTTCGTTGAGCTCTGACGAGCAATTGTGGTCATTCCTCTTTGATCGCTGCACGTCTGTCTGCTTCACTAATGCGACTGAAACGAGTAACCATGCCACAGGCTTCTGCAAACAGTGAATCTGTCTCTGATCTTGCCTGATCTTCTGGTTTGAGAGGGCAAAATTTGTAGACAAAGATCGCTTCTTTTCTGTATTCTTCATCAAACAAATCATCTCGTCTCTTGAATTTGGAAAGTTCCTCTGCAGTGAAACCTTCATGCATCTTGTCTACTTCTAGGGCATCTGATGTTTCCTCTACTGCAAAGCTCTCTTTATAGTGATCCTCTGCCCAACTTCCAATTGAGTAACATCCTTTTTCCTCAAAGTCGGCAGCCTTAGTATCAATCGATATGTAGTAGGGTGCGTCGATCGATGCGCGCGTGCGTTCTGCCTGGTGATGATGAGTGTTAATAGATGTGTAGATACTTCTGTCGATCGTTGCTGCATTCCGAAGTCTGTAGGAATGGTGGGGAATCCTTTCTTCTTCTGAAAGAAGACCATGATACTCTGTAGCTCGTTCCTCCTTGTAATCCTCATCATACTCCTCATCTCTGAACTCGGATGTTGCAGTGTCCACTGCAAAGTTGGGTGATAATAATCATTTTCCCAGCTATCAATAGAAAAATTCCAATCTGGATAGTCATCTTCCCAATGTGTCGAGTGGCTGTCGATCGATTCTTCTTCTAAGGTGTCGATCGATTTGTTCATAGGGTCATCGACCGATGCTTCGTACTCTGTCTCATACTCGACTTCTGAATCATTCTCAACTGCACAGAAGCATGCTGCTATGAATCCCGGATCATCTCCAATCTCTATGGTGGGTACTTGTGTCTTGACAACTCGAAATGGATCATTGTAGACATTCGAATCTATGAGTGTCAGGCACAACTGATTAGTCCGCATGTTGCAAACTTCTCCTATACTAGCCAAGAAAACTCTTCCAAGTAGTAAAGAAGTGTTCCAATTCAGCTTGATATCCAAGACATGAAAGTCTACTGGAACTAGGGCTTTACCAATCCGCACCTCAAGGTCTCTGATGATTCCTCCTGAGTTCCTTTGAGAACAGTCCACAAATGTGAATGAGTCCTCTGAAGGCTCTATCTTCAGACCTAGGTGGTCTACCATTAACTTAGGTAAGATGCTGACTGAAGCTCCTGTGTCACAAAGTCCACGTGGGAACTCAATTCCTTGTACCAAGCAGGATACTGTGAACTTTCCAGGATCACTCGTCTTCTTCAATGTGATCCTCTTCTTCATCTTATCTCTTACTTCGTGAAACATTCTCCTAATGTCCACCTCTGTCTCCTTGGTTTCTCTGAAGAACATCCACAACCTGTGGGTAAAGTAGGCTTCCTCAAACGGCTTGTCTAGTGGGATTCAGAGAACTCTCTTTGTCAAACTATCCATCTCCTTCTCATTAACTCCGCTCTTCAGATGCTTAGGAATCTTTTCCTTCCTTCTTCCCAAGGTTCTCCCTTCAGTAGCCTTATCAACTTCCATAGGCTCTAGAACATCTTTAGGCTGAGAATCGGTAGTGTCTGGTGGGTTATCTGAAGGTTTTGATGGGTGCCTGAGTGCATTGAGTCGTGCTACATCAATCTTTGGTAACTGCATTCGGTATGTTAGAGGTGCACGTCGATCGATGGGTGCTGGAGGTTGTCGATTGATGTCGTTCACAATCTGTCGATCGAGGGCTGGTTCTTGACGCCGATCGATTTTGACATATAAAGAGTTGGTTGGATGTGGGTGCCTTGCTGCGAACTCCTCGTGAGTCATAATCCTTACGGCATTACATGATTCAACTTACTCTGTCGTTGATCGATGCTCGTTGAAGCTCGTCGATCGATTGTTGTTGGAGTCCATTGATCGATGGTCGATGATTGGCGTCAATGGATCTACTTCGAAATCTCCCTCTTGCAGCTTCTCATGCTTCACCACTTGCCAGAAATCATCATCTATGATGGCATTCTCGTGGTGCTTTGTTGACTTTTCACCTACTCCCCCTTGTTAAGGCCTCCTGCCTCTTAACAGCTTTTTCTGTCTGAACCACCTGCATCTCCAGTTTCTTCACATGGGTGCTTAAAGTCTTAAACATTGTGTTCAGGTTGGTGTAGGCAGTGGTGCTTATTATTGGGTTTATTATATGATTTCAATTCAGACTATGATTTGTGTTATTGCTTTCATGTCTAAGTAATTCTCTCTGTTAGTATTAGGGATTTCATGAGTTTAATGTCAAACTGATAATCTATTAGGATTGCTAGGGTTGTTCATAAAATTCCACACCAGGATGGCTTGTACTACTAGGATCTAGAATAGTTGGAATAACATGATGTATAGCTTGTGTTATTAACAGAACCCCAACTCTGATGGATTAGATACCTAGGCACAATAGAGAGTTGGTGTTTGGGTCAAAATCGGCTACGACGGAATCAACGCCTGAAGGTCCCCAGAAAATATTTGTCGAAACAAGAAGTTTCGTATAATCTTTAAAATGATTATACACGACCAGTTATCGAGTTGAGAAATCCAACCTCTCAAATAAAAAAAACCTTTGGGAAACAAACGACGAAACGACAAAAGGGCTTACCAGCGTTCCAACCATCCACCATCACCCGAGGGAGGCCAAGGTTCGATCCAACCCGACCAGCTCACCATATGGCGAGCGCGGTTCGTTCCGACCCGCCCACCAAATGGTGAGCGCGGTTTGTCCCAGCCCGCTCGCCATATGGCGAGCGCGGTTCATCCCGGCCAGCTTGTCATATGACGAGCTTGTGTGAAAGATAGAGTCTCTGTAGATATGATCCTCAAGTACTACATCGAACCTCTTATTTGAGAGAGTAGATTAAAGGTTAATTTGAGCATATCACAGACTTAAACTCTTCTCGGAAATGAACCAAATCAATCTGTTTTTGAAAATTGGTAATAAATTGAGACTCGGTTGGCCATTTCTTGTGATCCCGGGTTCGTTGGATCCAGGAGAGACTTAGTGAAATCCACCGAGTTGTTTCAGACTGAAACTCTTTCGGATCCGAGTTGTGCAAAATGATTTTTCAAGCGGTAAAGGATCGACAAAAAATAAAATTGTCTCTTGGGTTTTGTCAAGATCCTTTCTTTTGCAACAAAAATCCATAATCTTCTGATTCCCATATTCCAATTCCTTCAACCACTAAAATTGTAGAACATATATACTAGGTCCTGGGTAGTGAGATTACCTCTTTGAAAGTGCATAAACATCACCAAAATTTCTTCTGGTCTGGTTTATAAACATATTCTCTTGCATCAGCTTCTTCTTCATAATATTTCATCTCCAACAAAGGCAATGAGCTCTCAATCATCTCTCGCTGCTTCTCCACTGTAGGATTAGGATGAACAATCATTCCTGCTGCACTTCTGTCAAAGGTTTTTGAACAGATCGCTCAACCACCTTTTCAGATTCCTCTTCATGGACTTTTGGATCTGATCGTTTCATCTTCAAGGTATGATCTGGTGGTGTTGTTCTGGCTTGCACAGGAGTGGATGAACGCCTTGGAGTCCTCAGAAAGCCTTGCTTCAGTAATGCATCAAGCCATTCCTCAACTTTCTGTTTTGCTTCAAGCTTTCTTTTGCTTAGTGGTTAGCTTGTCTCTTCCATACCTTCTTTGCTGAGGAGTATCATATCTAGTAGGAGCACTCCTCTTTTTTTTCTCCAACTGATCAAGTCTCAGACAAAATTTTTGTTGAAAAGCTTCAAACTTAGCCTCCATGATATTATACATCTCTTCCATAAAGAAAATCTTGTCTTGACACAAACTTTCCATTTTCTTAGAAGGATAGATAAGAAGATGATGAGTGATCGAAATACCATTTCCAAAATTGCTCTGATACCACTTGATGAGATCTAACCAAGATCAATTCTCTTGAAGGGTGTTGGGATATCCTAGATGACTTGAAGAATCGTGAAACCTTAGCCAGGGTATATTAAATCCAAAACCCAATTGCTCTACACAATCAGACTTGAAACAAGGCGGTGGATCCTTGATCAAACTCCCTCGAACTACTTAACTTAGAAGATGCAGGAACTCCTCCTAAGGTGGGTCGACTTATGACGTTGAAGAATGATGGTGGGATGATAGAAGGGCGACACAAGAGTTTACAGAATAACTGCTTGATACTGCCAGTTTGATCTCAGCTTCACACCAAAGATTGAAATGTTCCAAGGAACAAAAGAGAATCACTGTCAATAACAAGAAATTTATAATTAGAAAAGGTCTGTCTTATTTCATGGCTCTTAGGCCGTTATTTATAGCCTTACAAGTTATAAAGTTTAAAGAAAAATATGCTAAAAAGACATAGAAAATAGAAACAAACACTTGACTAAATAAATAAAATCTTTGACTGAAACGTGGACTGCCTCTTGATATAACCACAACCAGTGACTTTGCAAATTGAAGAATATGCTCCTGAAATCCCTCTTTTTCCCTTAGACAATTTTCGTCTGTTTTTCCATTTGTCCAAAACAAGCCTGTTTTGAATCTTTTGGAAAACCATCAAGCCAAAAGCTTTCCGGAACATATTGAATATGAATCATCACCTTTGGCATGATTAAGTTGGTCGCTGGTCCATTAGAAAGATGGTTGGCCATTTGTTGATTCTCTGGTGGTCGAACCAGCTCGGATAGTCGAACCAGCTTAGGTGGTCAAACCTGCTTATTCAGATCACCTAGGTAAGTGTCAGTCCAGTTCAGCTCATCCATGTAAGTGACATTCCAGCTCAGCTCTTCAAGGTAAGTGACAGTCTGACCAGCTGAACCAGAGTGTTAAGCTCGACCAAATAGTTTAGCTCGTCTTATGAGTTTTGAGCTGACCAGGTTCATATCACCCAACCATTGAATAACTCGACCATCTGGTTGATTCGTTCTCCCGTTCCCTCAACACAGCAGTTCTCTCGCCTTGCAGTGATTGCTGTTGGGGTTCGTTTAGGCAATGTTCTTGCGTCTCGAGGCGAGCCTCAAGAGTTTGAGCCGTCGTTTCAATCCCATATGTATGATCCACGAGTGTGGAGAGCATCCTTCGGATTAATGCCAACTCGTTCATTGCTGATGGAAGCAGAGAGTTTGGTCATTGACCTGATCTACCTCCGACAGCAGATGAACTAGTATTTGTATTCCCAACCTTTTGGTTGGGTTGGTTAATAGGAGAACTTACCGTGGGAATCGTAGGAGGACTCACTTTAGTTGGGACTGAGAGTCTCTCCAGAGTGGATGTCTAGGATCCGTCATTGGTTGGAGTATAGCTTGGTTCCATGGTGGCGGTGGTGCTCTCTTGAGTTGGAATGACTTTGTCAGATTTGATTGGGCTCTTGAGTCAGAGTTTACTTTTTATCGTTATCCCCACAAAGTGCACCAAATTGTAGGAGTAAAATCCCTCAATCAAATATTTAATGTGAATAGAGTAAGGTTCAGGGAAACAATGAAAAAAGCTCAGTGTGAGTAGATATTTAAGATAGTATGTACAAACTGTATTAACATTTTTTGGATACCAGAATGTTTGGGCCAAAACCCTAATATTTCCCAGGCCCGAAACCACAACATATAATATGAGTTTCGTCCCAATAGGCACTCGAACTGCAGACCTCTGACACAATGCTAAAGGTCCTTTCCTTTGAGTTAATAACCTCTTGTAACTGAATTAATATTAATGACAGTGAATACAATGAATACAAAGAACATAACACAAGAAAATACAATAGAGATAAAATAATCTAGATCTCGAGTAGATAAGTCAAATGACGTATGATGAATAGTGGTCTTATCTTTGTCTTTTATACTGATCAGCGCACTCCAACTACTCCACGTATGTGGGCGCACGTGTCTTGTCTTACTCCAAAGATCTTGGCTTGTTATATAACCCATTGACACCAAACTGCTAAGCAGCACTGATACGGGTACGGGAACAGGAAACGGAGGCGGGAACGGGGACGGGAAACGACACAATCAAAAATTTAAGATACGGGTACGGCTGAGATACGGCAATAAAATACTTATATATATAACATATATTATATACAAATCACAAGTTAAATCTATAAGTAATATAAAATTCACAAAAGGTTTTATTCTAAGCATTGTGTTGCTCTGTTTTAACTGGTTTTTAGTTGATGACATTATTTTATCATTTTGAATATTCTGAATATTAACCACTTGATCAAATTTTCAAAAAGTGTGATATTTAAAGACGCTAGTCAAAGCATATATCACATGACATGATGTCATCTTCTTCTTCTTTGATCCTAAATTATATTTTCTTTCTTTTACAGTTTTGTTCTGTAAGAAATTGAAAATTTCTGGATTTCAAGTTTAGGAACAAAATTGACTATGCGTTGAGGATCTATACCTCTAAACTATTAACATCTACACCTCTAAAAATTCTAACTTCATCTTTTAACCTTTTCAGACTTAATAGAGTAAACAAATTAAAAACAAATAAAGTTTAACTTTACGCTTTCTAACACAAAAAAAAAATCAAAGGGACACGTCTATTAGCTTGGAAATGTTTCCGAGACGTCTCCGGTCTCTGACCAATCCAGTGGCGGAGGCAGAGAAATTGTTGAGGAGGGTCATAATATAACTTTGCTCAAAGTACATAAACTGTTGAAAAATAAAAATATCACGGTACATTGAATTTTAAAGATGTACTCTACGCTATTTCATATTTTGAAATCGTTTTATGATTGTTTCGTTTGTTACCATCCCAAGAATTTGCTTTTCAATAAAACAAACTAGAAAATCACTTAAAAATTCATCACCAATACTATTACGCGAGGCCGTCTTCACAATGTTCATGGCGGAGAAGCACCTTTCAACACTTGAAGTTGCAACAGGAAGAATCAAACATAGTTCAAAAGACGATAAACCAAAGGATGAGAAAGATGTTTCCTTGTCTCCACCAATACACGTGAAAGATCACCAATACTCTCTAGATTAAAAAAAAAAATTTCATCCTTTTTCACATTATCAAGGTAGATGTCGAGTTGTTGCTCAAGAGATCTTGGCTCCACACAACTAAAATAATCTGGATAAAGCTCAGCTAGTCTCACCAACAATGACTTGTCAAACTGAACAAAAGAATCTATCGGACTTAAGGATTCCATACAGATTAGTAGTTCAGAATTCACCTCATCAAATCGATCATTGAACTCTTGAAGCTGCAAATCTAGAATAGTGTAAAAACACTCCACCTTATAATGATGCAAGTTTGTGATGCTAGTTTTTCTCCTTAGTTTTCTTGGGTCAACAAAGTCTTCATCCATATTAGGAACTTCAGTATTATTCTTCTCACTACAAGAATAAACTTCAGCCACAAAATCATCCCATCCTTCATCTCTAAGTTTCAGTAACTGTCTCTTAGTAGATTCAACCAAAGAAACAGCATTCAAGATCTCTTGGTCTCTTTTCTGTAGAGCCCTTGACAGATCATTAGTGAGTCCTAAAACCATGTGGGAACCAAAATTCGCACTGTCGATTTTCCGTAAAATATGGGAAGTCAAATTGACTCAACTTTCCCAGAGATCTCGGATTATCTGCGAAGACACACCAAAGCGAAAGAGACACGCAATAACAGAAAAATCGAAAGTAAGTTGCACATAAGCGTATTATAGATTGATAAGAATAGAGTTACAGGATTTCCGAGAGACAAGACGGACAGAGATTCATTAGCCAAGTCGGATTTCAGAACAAAGATGAATCGAGACTAAGTGAAATCAAAACGCCTAAAATTCTAAGTTCCTCTAAGCTAGCCGGGTTCTTCTAGGTCTAGGTCCCTCTCCCCTACGCCGTTAGCTTTAGCTTCCCTTATATATGCCCTCTAGCTCGGTTTGAGCATTTCTCGGAAACTTCCCTTTTACTTCTCGATCATCATTATCTTGGAAACTTGACATTTATCTTCCGATTTCGCGAGATTGCATCTTATCTTGCAAGTAAGATTAGCCGTCATACATTGTTTGGCTTAATTCCGAATAGAATCGTAAGTGGTTCTGGGCCGTGTTTTAGGCCTCTTCAGACCTTTTTCCGACTTTAAACGTTTTTACAATTTCTTCGAAAGCACGCTTCTTAGTACGACATCGATTCAACGAGGAAGTTCATATTTCTCATAAACGACTGTGGTGTTTAGTAAACCGTCGTCGTTTCTTCGTTCGGGAATATGAACTTTGGCGGTTTTCTTCGTAATATTTCCACGGTAACTCCGATCGAGACAAAACGAGGGACTGCCCATCGAGGTTCGAAAGGACGGCACAAGGTTGGATCCAACTCGCCGAACGGGCGAATTGGATGTCTTCAAGAGAGACAACTCGCCAACCTGGCGAGCAGGACTGGACCTGCTCGCCCAATGGGCGAGTTGCTCGACTCCGGGAGGTGCAACTCGCCAACCTGGCGAGCAGGACTGGCCCTGCTCGCCCAATGGGCGAGTTGTTCGACTCCGGGAGGTGCAACTCGCCAACCTGGCGAGCAGGACTGGCCTGCTCGCCCAATGGGCGAAGTTGCTCGACTCGGGAGGTGCAACTTCGCCAACCTGGCGGCGGGACTGGCCCTTCTCGCCCAACGGGCAAGTTGCTTGACTCTGGGAGGTGAAACTCGCCAACCTGGCGAGCAGGACTGGCCTAACTCGCCAAATGGGCAAGTTGCTCGACTCCGGGAGGTGCAACTCGCCAACCTGGCGAAAGCAGACTGGCCCTGCTCTCCCAACAGGCGAGTTGCTGGACTCGGGAGGTGCAACTTCGCCAACCTGGCGGCGGGACTGGCCTAACTCGCCAAATGGGCAAGTTGCTCGACTCGGGAGGTGCAACTTCGCCAACCTGGCGGCGGGACTGGCCTAACTTCGCCAAATGGGCAAGTTGCTCGACTTCTAGGAGGTGCAACTTCGCCAACCTGGCGGCAGGACTGGCCCTGCTCTCCCAACAGGCGAGTTGCTGGACTCGGGAGGTGCAACTTCGCCAACCTGGCGAGCAGAACTGGCCCTGCTCGCCCAACGGGCGAGTTGCTCGACTCCGGGAGGTGCAACTCGCCAACCTGGGGAGCAGAACTGGCCCTGCTCGCCCAATGGGCGAGTTGCTCGACTCGGGAGGTCTGACTTGCCATTTCGATTAGCTGGACGTTCCTTTCGAGTTTTTCGGGAACTTTTGTCGAGAATGGACGAAGATGCACTTTTTTAGAAGTCAATTTCGAGGTTACCGTTTTTGACCCCAACAAACCACAAGCATCAAGTGTAGATGAAAGACAAAACCAAATGTCTGAAAATATTTGAGGAGACCATATGCTTGTTGTCTTTTTGGTGCTGTCTGTACCTTCGATCTGGATATGTTCAAGAACTTCAATAACACATGGAAACATCACAACAAGACGTAAAAAAGTCTTGTAATGTGAACCCCAACGAGTATATCCAAGTTTTTTAAGAGAAAGGTCTTGATTCAGCCCAGTTTGAGTCTTCATTTTACCCTTACTAATCTCTTCTTCCATTCTCTTGCGATTACTTTCAGTGAGCATAACTTTTCTCTTACAAGAAGCTCCAACCACATTCAACAGAACATGAACCATATCAAAAAATTCTCCAACTTCAAAATGCTTCTTTGCAACAGCCATAACAACCAACTGAAGTTGATGAGCAAAACAGTGAACATAATGTGCAGATCTACTTTCTCTCAAAATCAAAGATCTTAAACCATTGAATTCCCCTTTCATATTGCTGGCCCCATCATAGCCTTGTCCTCTCACCTTTTTCAAACTCAATCCATGTTTCGAAAACAAATCATCAATAGCATCCTTCAGAGTTGAAGAAGATGTCTCTTTCACATGACTAAGGCCAACAAATCTTTCTTTTACGAGCCCAAATTTATCAACGAAACGAAAAACCACAGCCATTTGCTCTTTATCTGAAATATCAGCAGATTCATCTACCAGCAAGCCAAAGACATCATTGTTGATTTCTTGTATAACAGACTTAGTTACTTCTTCCGCAAAGCAATGAGCAATGTCTTTTTGGATAGGAGGAGAAGTCATCTGATTATTTTTAGGAGCATTGTTCATCACAACTTTTCTAACAGCCTCATTCTGACTAGCCGTATACTTCAGAAGCTCTAAGAAATTACCTTTGTTTGTTGACTCTTCTTTCTCATCATGACCACGAAAAGACAATCCTTGGTGTAACAAGTGTCTAGAAACATCAATCGAAGCACTCAAACGGACCCGATACTCATCTTTCACAACATTGGTTTGTTTATGCAAAGCATGCTTGATAGACTGACCTTTTCTCATCAAGTCTTCACATTTATTTCTAGAATCGTTGTGAAAACTAGTATGATCTCCCACATGCTTACTGAAACTGTCAGCCTTATTCCAACTAGAAAACCCTTTTGAAACAAAAGTATCACTTCCACCTTGTTTTCCAACTTGAACTCTGAACAAGTAACAAAACAGACAAAAAGCCTTTTTTTTGTTCTACACTATACTCTAACCAATCAGGGTACTGCTCAAACCAGTGAGGATTAAAGCATCGTAATACACCTCCTATTGATTTTTTTTGAAAAGTATGACCACTTGGTTGACAAGGTCCTCTAGTCAAATACTTGCGTCGTACCTCATCTCTTTGATTATGAGGGTAGTCTATAATGTTTTTCCGCTTAGCTGGATCCCACGGCAAATCCTCCAAGTTGATATCAGGAGCTTTTCTTTTGTTCAAATTCAAATACTGTTCCATTTTGTTTGATGGTACCTGCATAAATAAAAACAAAATATATATCAAACTAAATATATAATAAACGGACAATGTCCACTTCTTTATGTCTGATAGTTACGAAATTTGTATGTTGAACAATTATTCTGTTTTTGTGAAAATGGTATCCTATATGTAGAAATTTAGTATTTTATCATTTGAAGTAAGGAACAATTACAAGCCAAAATAAAAACTAGTCTTAAGATCTTTTGCCTTTTATAAAAATATAATACTATATTTATATTTGGTAGAAGAAGAAAGCTTAAACTAATTATTTAACAAAATACAATATTTATTACCTTCTCTGGTAGCTACTGCTGTTGCATGTTGTAATGGACGAGTTTCAGAAGAGAAGAAGAAAACTAAACGTCTAAATGACTAAACTAATATAATAATTAGGTTTAAGCCATTGAAATAATATTGTTAGTTGGATTTATTTTATTTAGTGGGCTAATTTTGTTGTAATTCTTTATGTAAAACTTAATGGGCTGCAAATTAATTAATGTAGTTATTAGATTATGGTCCATAAATAATTTGGACTAGGGTCAAAGTAATTTGGATTAGGGTTGGAAGAATTTGAACGGGGTCAATATATATTTTGAAACAGGGTCATTTTAAAATTCTTAATAATGTTACCATAATGTTTTCATAATTTTACGTGGGTCACATGACCACCGTGACAATGAATTGCCTCCGCATCTAGACCAAGCCCGTCCCCGCTGAGTCAGGCCGTCCCGGATTCACCTTACACGTGTTGGGGACGTTTCCAAGGCGTACCCGAGCCGTACCCGTCCTCCAGCCGAACCCGGTACGTGAGACGGCACCGAGTTGGCGTACCCATGCAACTTAGCACCAAAGTGACCGGGTCTTTAGTGTTTATCCGTAGACTCAGAGCATGCTGGCTCGAGCTGTGAAGTAACTCTTTTGGACTAGAATATCTAGGTTTTGCCGACAGTTGTGTTTCATTGTTAATTTAGAGCACCAGCACCGGCAAAACAGAAACTATAGTCTCTCTTGCATTTTATATTGATATAAAATGATTACTATAAATAAATTTTAAGTATTTAAAAGGTGGACCAATCAAAAAACTGATAATGTTCAGGATCGTCTCTTCACAAGAAGACGTCTCTTTCCAATTTGTCTCGATTTCTTTTTTTTTTCCGTCATGTTTAGTTTATTAAATTATATTAATATCAATGTACTCTTCAAGAGATGATCCGATTGATCGGATGCGGATGGTCTTAGTTCGTCGTGAGTGGATTTTTTCTGATGTGATAAATCATGTTCCAAAGACGTAAGCTAGGAATAGCTCAGCTCACTATTCAAACCTTGTTTTAATGGGCCTTGCCTTCTCCTGCCCAACTAGCGTGAGGACCAAATGCCCAACCTCCAAAAATCTTGTAATATCGTCGTTTCAGCTGAATGGGATAACAACAACGGTCAACGGCAGTGGTGGTATGTAACGTAGTAGTTCATCCTAGGCCGCAAAGTAATTATACTGTATAAGTAAATAGGATTACTATATACTAAAAAGAATATTAGGAATTTGCTTATAGAAATGATTTTGACTTGCGAAATTAGGTTCCAATTTCAAAATCGCATCGCTGGTTGCAGACATGTTTTGCAAACAGAACAAGGCCGTGGCAGAAAATAACGTGATAATTATCGCACAAGTAAATGCAGACACAAAATGCGAAATTTGTAGTTACTCTCAGAAACTTTTGTGTGTCCATTCGTATGTAGATGAACTTTTCAATTTTAAGTCAAAGAAGCCTCTATATAATAAATTGCTCTTGTTGTTTATAAGTTGTTGTGTTGCTAATAAAGTTGTAGTGATCTTAAACGCGTTCTCCATTGAGATATCATAGCTTAAATTAATCTTTATATGAACTCTTTTTGATGAAATATCATCCCCAAGGGCTAGAGCTGAGGAAGTAGCCAAAGTCGGAGCTGAGAAATCCTATTAATATAGCTTAAATCGTATGTAGATGAACTTTTCAATTTTAAGTCAAAGAAGCCTCTATATAATAAATTGCTCTTGTTGGTTTATAAGTTGTTGTATTGCTAATAAAGTTTTAGTGATCTTAAACGCCTTCTCCATGGAGAGTTTATAGCTTAAATTAATCTTTATATGAACTCTTTTTGATGAAATATCATCCACCAGGGCTAGAGCTGAGGAAGAAGCCAAAGTCGGAGCTGAGAAATCCTAAGATGCAGGGCCAGCAACTAAATAGCTAGAGAAGCAAATTCAAAAGCTGCTAGCTTATTGGCCGTGGGAGATTATTTAACAAGGCTAGAGATGCCGGCTCGGGAAGCTCCTACGAGAAACTGGGCACTCAGGTCGTAACCGCAGTTCAGAAAGCTTCTGAAACGTCTAAATTGTAGCCTTGTAGATTGCTAGGTTAAAAGAGCAGAGTCAAGAAACTTGTCACGCAAGAAAGCAGCGCTGAACAGAGGAAACTAAAAACTAAACCGCCGCAGCTGCACAAGGAAGAGCTCTGAAGCAGCCAGAGAAAGAGGCGAGGAAAGTGTTCGACTGTTTCACCTAAATATTGTAGACTAACAAGATGAGTCAAATCAATCCAGTTCCTCAACCGATCGGTTTAAGACCAGCCGTCTTTGAAACGTTATTCCAGACGCTAAAATACAATAGGTATGCTATAACAATCATGATCCCCAACAGATATTGTTGGCATATATTACATGATACTATTTTAAAGCCTAACCTGCTTGTTCTTTCTTTGGCCTGATTAGGTCCAAGAGGGAGCTCAAGTCGACATCTCTCCCTTGCTTATTATTCACAAGCAAACGTATAAAGTCCCCTAAGTATCACCAGTAATCTCCACAAGAACAAACACCATTCTTAAACCGATGAAACCGGTTCACATCTCTTACCAAAATCTCTTTTTCCATAAATTTTGAGATGAACTTCGTAAACAAGTGACAGTCCTCACACAAACGCAAGTTCTTAGTGATCCTTATCGGTTCTCCTTTCGCTGTATTTATCAGCCCAAACGCCAACGCCAGTTTCTCACTGTGCCCCAACACTATCCGCTCTTTCTCTTCCGTCTCAAGATCATACAACACGCCTTTGGTCTGTGGTATGTACCCTTTCTCCTTCATATCTTCTGCTAACTTAACCAAGAGAGCATGAATCTGTTCCATTAGAGGATTGAACTCATCCACCGAGACAAACGAGTACACTTTCCTCCTCACTTCCATCCAGCACCGACCAGGCAGCTTCTTCAGTCCTCTGTATTCTAGAAGCTTCTTCACTTTCTTAACCTTATCCCACATCTGAGCTTCTGCGTAAATGTCTGCCAACAGCACATAGTTCCCTGCATTTTTCGGCTCAAGAGCAAAAAGCCTTCTACTCGCACGCTCTGCCAGCTCAACGTTACCGTGAATTCTACAAGACCCAAGAAGGGAACCCCAAACCTTAGGCCCTGGCTCAGTCCTCATTTCTTGTACCATCTTTGCTGCCTCCTCTAACCTATTCGCCCGACCTAACAGATCAACCATACAAGCATAATGCTCGACTTGTGGTTTTATCCCATGGTCTCTCCACATTGACTCAAACAGTCTTTTTCCTTCCTCAACAAGTCCCTCGTGGCTGCAAGCTCCCAAAACGCTGACAAATGTTACAGGAGTTGGGGAAGCCCCATTGGCGAGCATCTCTTCAAATATTTGAATTGCTTTCCTTCCATATCCGTGAACGCCATAGCTTGATATCAAGGAGTTCCAGGATACAATATCACGCTCACGCATCCGATCAAATACTCTTTGTCCCACCTCGAGCCTACCGCATCTACCATACATTGTCACAAGAGCACTGATCACAGGCAATATGGAGTCAAGGCCACGCCTGAGTATGTACCCATGAATCAATCTCCCTTGCTCTAAAGCCGCAAGGGAAGCACAAGCTTGAAGCACACTCACCATAGTCACAGAATTCGGGGTTGAATCTTTGGTTTCTGTCATCATTTCACGGAAAGTCCTCAGAGCTTCGAAAGCCTTCCCGTTCTTGGCATAGCAGGCGATCATCGCGCTCCAAGAAACCACATTTCTAACAGGCATTCCATCAAACACATTGCTGGCGTAATCCACACAGCCAAATCGAGCATACATGTCCAACAACGTAGTCATGATGTAAACATGCGAATTGTATCCCTGTCGGGTAAGATGTGCGTGAATCTCTTTCCCTTTCGCTAGATGATTCTCCGTGCATTCCGATGTGACACAAGCTTTGAGAACGTAAGTGTAAGTGAACCTATCCGATTCGACTCCGATCCTATTCATCTTCCAGTACAAACCCAACACTTCTTCTCCATGACCAGCTAAAGTAAGAGCCCGGAACAAAGCGTTCCATACGTATATAGTTCTCTTACGCGTTTTATCAAACACCTTGCGAGCATAATCGACTGAGCCCAAATCTGAATACATACCGATAAGCTTCGTCGCCAAAAAGGGATCTTGATCAGACCCATTATCCAGGATGTGCCGATGAACTCGTAGAGCGTCGGAGAGAGAACTTCGGCGACCGCAGCAGAGAATCAGAAGCTCGTAAGTCTGTTGACTCGGGCTTGGTTCCTGAGACAAGAGGCGAAGCGCCTGCTTTAAGTTACCCTCTTTGCACAACGATTGGATTAGATGATTGTTTGAGATTTTCGCTACGGCGGCGGAGGTTGTGGAAGGATTGTAAACGGCAACGGAATACGAAGGTGGTTTCGGAGAAGAACGAGGTGAGAATTTAACAGTATAATAACTTGGTTGTATAGCTTGAGGAGGATGAGATAGGAACATTTTCCGGTTACTAAGATTTTCCCGGAAATTTGTGCAAAAAGGAAAACATAAAGTTTCGCGGCTGCTCTATCAAGTCGATGAAACAGAAAGTAAGGGATGCGAACTTGACGAAGCCACCACTAGTTTCGCTGCTACTTCCGTGGTTGGTTCACACGTGGTTAGAAAAACATCTATCTGATTGGGCTTTTTGTAGAAGAGGCCCAATTTGGATGGTTTTGAATTAGGTTAGTCACATTTCCCTCGGAAATAAATTCTACAATGGCGACAAACTAAGGGCCGCCGGTCCACCAATATTCCTTTCACAAACACTCACAGCTTATATTGTTTTTTTTCTTTTGATAAACTAAGACTTTTGAGATTGGGCCAAAACAAGATTATATTTGGGCCGAATTACTAAGTTCATAACTTGAGTTCAAGTAATTTGTTACCAAAAAATCTAACACTAAGAATCATTTCTTTTGCAGAACCACAACATAAACAGAATGGAAGAGATCATGTAGTAATCACAGCTCTTGAGTTTTCTGAGCTCTTGATAAGCTCATAAGTAGGCTGATGAATCCTAAAATTCACTCAGAAATAGGGTTAGAGTTTCCGGTCGATTGTATGGCAAGGAAGCTCTTTCCACATTGATTACTTTTATGTCTCTATAATGAGAGGTTCCTTGAACTATGTGCCATATTAATTGCATTGTATCTTCAAGATAAGAAGTCTCCAATCTTTCTCCAATGAGCAAGATTCTATGAGTTAGCCATTGATGATATGAGATATATTATGAGTTGTAACTTTAGAAAAAACTGCCTACATGGAGATCAAGCCAAAACTAGTTCTTAGGTAGTATCTTGTGTATGGTGTGAGGTATGATTGTCTGAGAGAGCTCTCTATTAGTTATTCATCATGGTCTCTCTTCTAGATAGGGAATTAGAAAAGAGGTTTCTTCTTCATATAGGCGATTAGGTGTCTTCTATAGCTAGAAGGTTAGGTGAGAGGTTTCTTATTGACTTAGGTGATTAGATCTCTCTTGTAGTTAGGCAGCTATGAGAGAGATCTCTTCTTGAAATAGGTAATTAGGATTCTCCAGGTCGTCAGGTCTCATGTCGTCAGGCCTCAGGTCATCAGATCTGAGGTCATCAGGTCTCAGATCCTCAGGTTTCAAGTCATCAGGTCAGCTAGACAGTTTGACAGTAGGGCAGCTAGGCAGCTATACAGCTAGGATCTAGGCAGGTAGACAACTAGGAGCTAAACAACCAGGAGCCAGGCAGCAAGCAACTAAATGATAGCAAATGCAAATAAAGAATATAGAAAGGTGTGAGTGAGTAAAAAATGGCTTCTCTTTAGTGAGATATGTGGATTTAATGTAAGAATAGATGGTGAAGATGTTGAATCTTCTACATCTATTTCTTCTCTTCTCCTCTTTTTCTCTCTTCGTCTCATGGACTCTCTCCTTCTCAATGTTCTCATAGCTTCATCTCTTCTCCTTTTGAATCTTATTTTTAGATGGACACAAAATCATATATGGTCATATTAATTGGAATAAATGACAATATTAATGACCATTGACAAAGACATTTGACCAAGGGTATTTGACCAAGACTTGGTCAAGGCTTTGACGTGGCTCTTCATGAGCTCCATGTACTATGGGTCTTCATTATTAATGGCATTTCATGAGGTTCTAAGTCTCGTATAACCGGGTCAGACTAGCGGTTTAGACTTAGATGAAACCAGGCTACAACAATAGCCCTCCCCCCGAGTTCTGTGAGTGTGTACGTAAGCTCAGAAAATTGTTGGGATTTCTGTGTGCGTGTTAGTAAACTCGTAGAATTTTTTTCTTGTTCCAGTCAAAATTCCAAGGCCATCAAGTGTCTTTGAATCTCTGGTTAATCGGTTCTTGATGTCTATATCTTCATATGCGAGCATAGCTCTGATTTTGGTGTGTGTGCAGGATGAGATTGGATGAAGATCTTTGGGGGTCTTAACTGTGGATTATCTCGTGCCAAGGCTTACATAAATTTTAGTTACACCGGGTGCAGTAAGTGCAAGCTTATTCCGGGTGGTTTATAGGTGCAAAAATCGATATTTCAATTTATCCTGTTCAGACATGGTCTTAGGGGCGGTAATGTGTCCGACTTATCATATACCCACTTGAACGTTTTTAGGATGTTTGGTGTTTTTCGTATTTCTCAAGCGTTTGCGGGTATGAGACACGGCTGTCTTTTATTATAAGTGTACATACGTTCACGTGGGGGCAGTGAGTTATTAGCTCATGCATGGTGTCTTTTCACCAAGATATCTATGAGAGATGCATTAAGATTGGTTGCTTGATAAGGGCACTGATGTATCAGAGGGAGCTGATGACTCGTCGCTGTAATAAAAGCATAGCACGTGGAGCGTATACTCAAAAAGGCGAGTGCCTATTTTTAGTTCTTAGAGAGTAAGTTTGGAAAGTTTTAAGCTCGGCGAGCATGTGCTGAGTTGAGAGTATGAGCACGGTGAATGTCATCATGATCTGAATCACAAAGGAGCATCAATTCTCATGACTGAAAGTGACGACGAACCCATTGTTGAAGAAACTTTGGTTGAATCTGTACACGAAACTGCAAGGAAACCAGATTCGTCATCCAAATATTTGGAGAGTTTCACTTCAGATTTGTTGATTGTTGATGATGCAGGTCAGAAAGACAATAGAAACAAAAGTGATTTAGAAGAAAAAACGAGTTTATCCCTTGGAGAAAGAATCGGACACACGGTGGTCAAGGAATCTCAAAAGGTTTTTGTTGAATCCATATATGTCTCATGTTTATCTTTCACTGCCAAATGGATGGGCTTCAGAAACATTTATCCACTCAGCGAGTGATGTCTATTTATCTTTTTCGGAATTGGTTTTACCTTTGTTGGGTAAAGATGGTTTCAAGTAGAAACGTTCTTCTTCTACGTGTCTTACTGATTGTGTATGGGAGCCAGGTGGTTTTCTAGCCAAGAAAGCTTTATGGAACTGCTTAGACAGGTACCTCAGTCAAGCTGGTTTCTGGTTCTATAATCGCCGTAGAAGAAGACGATCTCCCCAAGAATCTTAGGCCGTTAATGACAGTCATCCTCTTCTTCAACCTATGAGGATCTGTGGAGGTTCACGCATTGAAGAATATTCTTTTTCTGCACTCATTTTGCAAGAAATCAGTGGACAAACAAGATTTGGACAGAACTCAAAGAGTAACATCATGACTACTCAAGTGCAACAGGTGGGTCTTCTTGAGCCTGGTCAGCGTTAAAACAAGACCTAACACCACCATCTATTCCAGCCAGTGTACAATCTTTCTCTGCTTGTGCTCAGTGTAAGTCCAGGTACCATTCCAGGGTTGAAACTACTATAACTATTGCTTCATCATTTCCACATGATGCTCGTAATGCACATACGACAGTTGGTGGATGTTCATCTGGTTCTTCATTAACTTCCTGCAACGCAAAGGGGAATACGTGGTTCCTAGAAGTTGGAGATTTGATTCTGATAACTGATGGACCCAAAGTAAAGATGAAACACGAGGCTGTCAAGGCCAAGCAAAAGATGCTTGCAAAGATATGGTGGAAGTTATTAGAATGCTTTGGCGTTGGTTTAGGAATCAGAATGAACGTCTTGGAATTAGTGTTTTATTCTGATGCCAACCTTAGAATACAATCTCTATCTAAGTTGATTCTACAAGGACAAAATGCCAGAGAAGATTATGAAGACGTGTATGGGAAGCTGCAGTTGCGAACTAAACCACCAAAGGACTATAAAGACCATAGCATTAGCATAACAAGGAGTGATGGGCTACATAAAAAGGAGTGATGGGCTAGAAACAGATTTAAAATTTTCGAACATAACAAGGAGTGATGGGCTAGAAACATATTTAAAAGGCAGAAATACATTTCAAATGCCATTGAAATATTTTTTTACAAGGCATGTGCACATTATTATATGGTTTTAAGGATGCTGGAACAGAGCAAAGACGCAGCTGGTTGGGTACAGCTTCAAGAAAAGAGAGAAAATATAAGATCATACAGAGAGCTTCAAAGAAGACCGAATCAGAGAAACTGCAACGAGATTCAAAACATAGCACATGAGAAACTGTCAAGCATCAGAATGTGTGATGATATGACTTTTCAAGGGTCCAATCAAATTTTGTAGTATACAAGATGTCAATCCAATTCTAAGTGATTCTAATGCAAAAGAAATGCAAGTCTATGCTTAATCTAAGTGCAATCATTAAAAGAGATGAGATAATTATGAACTAAGACAATATTAAAAATGCAATAAAAGAGTAAACTTTCTTCTCAATATTAGGTAAAGGGGTTCTTGGGACAAGGGAATTGACTTTGGGTGATCAAGCTTCAATCTAAGATAGCAAACTTTCAATCAATCTAACACCTTAAGCCTAGACACAATCCTAAGCTAGCTCTATCCCTAGATGAATGCTCATTCACTAACATATCTCAAGCATCTAATCCCTTTGGTTGAATAATATAAAAGCAATCTTTAAGAACAAGTCTACTAACTATCTTAACACCTTTAACAACTAATCCCTTAGGTAAATGATGTTAAAAGCATTGAAGAGTTGGTTCAGTCATTTCATAGAACACCTTCCGGGCATGAAATGCCTATAGCTCTATTTTGAAGAGGTCAACCCCAAAATAGCAAGAAGAACACTCTACAAGCAAGGATCAAGAAGGATCTACCCTAGAACATATTAGATCTACACCTAATCATCCTTAGTCTCCCAAGCCCATGAACCCTAGATAGATCTACTCACTAATAGCCATGGAAAACCTCAAGATCAATGATGATTCAAAGCTAAACAGGATTAGTGAAAAGGATAATCTAATAAACACCAAAGAAATGAGATGAAAAGGATCAAAGATCCAAGCTTTCTTCAAGATCAAAAAGTGTTTTTTTGAAAGGAAAGAAGTAAGATTACATAAGTATTTACACATAGGCTTAGAAAACCTAGGAACATCAGTGAAAATTACTAAAAAGTCCTTGGAGTCAATTAGGCTTCAGCCAATGGGAAACCATCTTGAATTTTGGTCAGGGGTTGAGAAAATGGCCCAACCCGGTCCAACCAACCCGGACCAGTCCTGTTCTGGTCGTCCAGCCGTCCCGAGCGGGTAGCTCATCCCGGACTGTCCTACCCGGTCCTGCCTTGTCCATCTCGAGCTTCTCCCGACCGGGTAGCTCATCCCAGACTGTCCTACCCGGTCCTGCCTTGTCCATCTCGAGCTTCTCCCGACCGGGTAGCTCATCCCGGTCCAATCATCCCAGCCTGGTCGTCCAGCAGTGTCTGTCCCGACCGGGTGGCTGTACTCGGACTAGTCTTCCCGGCCAGCTTGATGTGCTTCTAGTAAACTGATCATAGCTCCTCCAATACACCTCCAAATGACTTGAAACCACTTCCATTGGAAAGCTAACTCAATTTTCTGTGTCTCCATATAATCTTAGCAACAGAAGACATCTCTAAGGCCTCCGTCCATGCTCATCGCTGTCTCGACCAGATCATGGATTGACTTCTCTTTTCATGGCCAAACTTGATTCTTCACCTCTTTTTGGGCCATAAGACTCCCAAACACCTCAAATCACACCAAGCATGCTCCAACACCTGATAAGGACAAATGAATGCAAAATAGATCCTAATGATTCCTAATGCCTAACTTATATGATCAAAATGCACAAGATATGGATGCTAAAAACATGAAAATATGCAAGACATCAACTCCCCCACACTAGACCCTTACTTGTCCTCAAGTAAACTTTTCAAAACATAAGGGGGATGGATGCAAAGATGGGAACAAAGCCAAAAGAAACACTCATAGCACTCAACTTGACATCTTAAAGAAACATAGCAAATAGCATGAGCAAAACTCTCTTATTATTCTCTAGCTTCACAAGGCCTATCAATTACTCTTATGCCTCTACAGAAGATGCAATGCTTATCAACCAACAAGTTCCTTAACCAGCCCTCACATTGATTCACACACACAAACTCAAGGTGAGTTCTCACAAATGGGCACATGATCTCAATCATTTTGCTAGGTGATCAAATGGTCTAATATGGATGAAAAGGAGGGTTCAATGCATCTTTTTAAGGTGGCAATCACTCAAGAATCAATGAGCTTGATCATTATGCAAAATTTATCTAAGACTAGGAGCAATTCATGCATACATGGATCCATCCTCACCATTCTACCCATTCCCAAGAGATTACAAGTTCTAAACCCCTTTTTATTCATCCCATAACCTAAAATAAAAAAATACTCACATCACTCACCCAATGAACAATTTTCTTTTTTTCACGATTCAACCACTAAGGACCCTTTTATTCACAATTCACAATTCTAAGCTCTAACACTTTTTGTTTTTCCCTCCCCACTATCTTATTGAATCTTTCCTTTTCTTTTTCTTTTTCTTTTTCTTTTTCTTTTTCTTTTTCTTTTTCTTTTTCTTTTCTTTTCTTTTTCTTTTCTTTTTTTTAATGTATGGGGAGGGTCTTAAACATCTATCAAGAGCTTCCTATTTTCTATTCTAGGTCCCTAGGTTTTTTCTTTCTAAATACATTCTTTTGTTCAACAATCTCAACATTGTCACATCCCAAACCCAAGTCATAAGCCTTTAAGGAATAAAAACCCCACACACCATCCTAGAAGCTAGCTCAAATGAGGACCCTATGCTAGCAAGAGATGAGAACAAATCCATGTCGCTCCCAATACTCTCAAGATTTTGCACATGACAAGCTATCAGAAAAGGCCTCACTCATGCAAATCAATGTAGGCTTCAAAGAATGGCTAGGGTTCAAGGGTATGGAAATGCCATTTGGGTTAACAAAGAGTGGTATAATGGGGAAAGATAACCCAAATGTGTATGAGATCCATGATCAAGTATGAAAATACCCATATGCAAGAGAAATTAAGTTCATTCAAGTCTAAGTTCAAGTTGGAGGTGGTTTCAAGAACAATGTTAATATCAAGCAAACAAGCAAGTTTCAAGAAGAGTTTTCAAGGCTCAAAGCATGCAAGCCTTTCAAAAGATGCTTAAGCTACTTGATATGTTTAACTAGGGTGCCAAATTCAGTGCAAACAAGTGTTCTTTACAAGGCAATGCTCCATATGCAAATGAATGCAACCTATATGCTCTAGACTCAATCTTAAGGATGCAAGTGATGCAATCTACATGATTCAAAATTTTTTTTAAAAATTTGGATTTTCTATGCAAATATGAATGTACAATGCAATGCATGAGACTCAAAATCACAAAGCAAACATGATCAAATACTTGGTACCTCCCCCACACTTAAATCACACAGTCTCTGTGTGAGTAAGAGAGAAGGAGATATCCCAACAAGACAAAAACAAATGTATATACAAGAAGGGTTGGAGTGATACCTAAGAAGGAGGTTTGGGCGTGGTGTTTGGTGCCGGGGCTAGGAGCTGGCATGGTTCATAGCAACTAGAGGAGGCTGCTACATGGTAATCATAGGGCTCAGGTGGTTAATCACATTTCTTCTCTCCTCTAGTGCTTAGCTCAACCTGAAAACCTTGACCACTTTTATTAAAAAAAAAGTTAAAGGAAAATTGAAATTGCAAAGCTATGTACAAGGATAACCATGGGACTTCCTCCCAAGCGAGCTTGTTTTGAGTCACTTAGCTTGACTACCTTGTCTCTTGAACTAGTGAGAAGGAGGATCCTTCCCACCTTCAAGTGTGATGGTGAGGACCTGAGAGAGAAACTCTTGAAGCTTGATTGGGTCATCTTGGAGCTGAGGAGTGATGATGGCTCTAGCACTTGAGAATGGTGTGGACCTGCCCTTATGCTTGATCTTGTACTCAATGACACCAGCCTTGAGTTTCTTAGGATGGAGAGTAAGAGTGTGTGGGAGCAGATCAAGAGGTTGAGGATGAGGTTCTTTCACCATCTTCTTCTTGCCATGTGTGGCCTTTGAGGCTCTACTCATCCCCTCTGTTTAAGCCCTTTCCAAGTGCACATTACACAACTCTTTTGAAGACTCTCCATCAAGACCTTCTTTCTTACCAACAACCACTTCATCTTGGGGCATCTCAACAGCTTGTGCATCACAAGTGATTGTCCCATAATAGCCTGATTCCATTGGAGGTTGGAGAGGATAGGAGACAGCCTTGTTGATATGCATGAGGTTGACCTTCTTGTCGGGAAAGTCAATGCAAGCTCCAACTGTTGTGAGGAAAGGAGTGCCTAGGATCAAAGGGACTCTCTCTTCAGAGCCATCTTCAAAACAGTGAGGTCAATAGGTATGGTACAGGATCCAATCTTCAAGGGGAAGTCTTTGATTATGCCAAGTGGGGTTGTAGAAGAAGAATCCCCAAAGGTGAGAGGAGGAGTATTTGGTTCCATGCTTTCAATCCCAAGACCCTTCACCATATCCAAGGAAATGACATTCACACTAGCACCACTATCAACAAGAGCATCATCCATAGTTAGTTGACCAAGGGAGCAAGACAAGGTGAACTTCCCTTGAGATTCAAGCTTAGGGAGGGATTTTGGAGGGATTGCTGGATCAATCTTCAGAATGGAGATGTCCAAAAGCTCAGCCACTTCAGCCTGGTGGTCTAGAATGTCCTTGATGAGCATCATCTGGACATGAGCTTCACGCATACCTGATATCTCTGGAAGCTTGACTCCAACATCACTAAGATCTTTCCTGAACTTTGAGATCACCTTCTTTTGAGCTTTTGTGAGAACTCTTTGGGGAAAGGGGAGCTTATCATAGGGTGATAGCTCAAACTCAGTGTCTTCCTGCTTCACTTCTTTCAGCTTGTTGTCTGCTCTCTTCACAGTTGGTGTCTCAGCTCTAGGCTCAGCTTGCTGCAGACTCTTTACCTCAACCTTCTTGGTAGCATCCCTCAGAATATGTGCTTCAGCTGTGGCCACAACAAATCTCTCAACATCCCCAAACTCAGTTCCAAACATTTTAATCTCATCCTTCTCTGTCTCATGAGTACACATCTTAATCTTTGAAGAAGTAGCAGAGAGGATGACATTGCAAGATTCCTTGGGATTTTTCTCTGGTTTTCCTGGTAGAGATCCCATTGGGCTCTTGGAGGATGAAGACATAGAAGCAACCTGTCTCTCCAAAGCTTTGAGATGAGAGGCAAGTTGCATGTACTTGTTGTTGAGGTCAGAATAGGTTCCATCAATCTTGGCATGGATGTTCTTGAACTCATCACCAATGTTCTTAGCATTTCTTTCTTGAGCTTCTAAGAGTTGCTTGAACATGGACTCCATATTTGAACTTGGAGCCTGAGCTTGAGAAGAACTTCCTTGGGGCTGAGTAGGCTGGTTGGCTTGGTAACCTCCTTGCTGATTGTTGTAGTAAGGTCTTTGCTGATAGTTGTTTTGGTACTGGAAGTTGGGCTCTTTCCTGTACCATGTGCCATTAGCATTGATGAAGTACATCTCCTCTTGACCTTCTACACCATTGACCTGATTAGTCCCAGCAGGCTGCTTTTGTTGCTGGTTCCCAATGAAGTTAATCTGCTCCTGCTTAGCCTTCTCTGCAATAATCTTGTCCAACTTCTCTTGGAGAGATTTCAGCGCCTTCCTTGTGTGCTGATCATCTTCATCAGTGCCTCTGTTGACCCTATCATGCTCCTCACTGTAGACTGAGTCACTCTTGGCCATGTTCTCCACCAGCTCCTCGACATCCTGCTCAGTTCTGCCCAAGAAGAACCCATTGCTGGCTGTGTCCAATCTGCTCCTGAACTCTAGAAGAGCACCTCTGTAGAAGGTACTAAGCAAGCTCTCCTTGGTGAAGCCATGATGTGGGCATTGAGACCAATAGCCCTTGAACCTCTCCCATGCTTCACTAAAGCCCTCAAGATTCTTCTGCTGAAAGCTAGAGAAGAATTTCTCTAGGAATGCCCTCTTGCACTCATTCCAAGTTGTGATAGAGTCACTTGGAAGAGTCTTCTCCCATTGATGTGCTTTGTCTCCCAAAGAGAAGGGAAACAACCTCAGCTTGAAAGCATCTTCAGAAACTCCATTAGTCTTGGACAAGCTACAGTAGCTATCAAATGTGTCCAAGTGATCAAGGGGATCCTCCACAGCAAGGCCATGAAACTTGTTGTTCTCAATCAAATGCAACAGCCCTGATTTGATCTCAAAGTTGTTGTTCTCCACAACTGGTGCTCTGATCCCCAACCTATGACCATGAATGTGAGGTTGATCATAGGCTTCAATGGCTCTAGCTTGGCGTTGTGGCTGTTGTGGCTGGCGCTGTGGTCTTATGTTGTCAGATCTTGGACCATTGCCCCCTAGGGCATCACCATCTTGAGGCTGATTCTCCATATCAAACCCTAATCTCTGCAAGTGAGCATGTTGCTATTCTTCTCTTCTCTTTCTTGCAATCTCCGTCTCAAGTGTAGCAATTTCTTCAACAGTAGGTGTCAAGTTTGATGCACCTCTACTTCTAGTTATCATACACCTGAAATGCAAAGGGAAAAGAGCAAGGAGAAGCAATAACACAATAAAAGAAAAAAAAATGACTTAGTCTCAAGCAAATGACTAAATCTCAATGTCAAAATCAACTTAGAACTTGGCAACGGCTCCAATTTGATGATAGGACTTTTCAAGGGTCCAATCAAATGTTGTAGTATACAAGATGTCAATCCAATTCTAAGTGATTCTAATGCAAAGGGAATGCAAGTCTAAGCTTAATCTAAGTGTAATCATTAAGAGAGATGAGATGATTATGAACTAAGACAATATTAAAAATGCAATAAAAGAGTGAACTTTCTTCTCAATATTAGGCAAGGGGGTTCTTGGGACAAGGGAATTGACTTTTGGTGATCAAGCTTCAATCTAAGACGGCAAACTTTCAATCAATCTAACACCTTAAGCCTAGACACAATCCTAAGCTAGCTCTATCCCTAGATGAATGCTCATTCACTAACATATCTCAAGCATCTAATCCCTTAGATTAAATAATATGAAAGCAATCTTTAAGAACAAGTCTACTAGCTATCTTAACACCTTTAACAACTAATCCCTTAGGTAAAGGATGTTAAAAGCATTGAAGAGTTGGTTCAGGCATTTCATAGAACACCTTCCGGGCATGAAATGCCTATAGCACTATTTTGAAGAGGCCAACCCCAAAATAGCAAGAAGAACACTCTACAAGCAAGGATCAAGAAGGATCTACCCTAGAACATCTTAGATCTACACCTAATCATCCTTAGTCTCCCAAGCCCATGAACCCTAGATAGATCTACTCACTAATAGCCATGGAAAACCTCAAGATCAATGATAATTCAAGGCTAAACATGATTAGTGAAAAGGATAATCTAATAAACGCCAAAGAAATGCGATGAAAAGGATCAAAGATCCAAGTTTTCTTCAAGATCAAAAAGTGTTTTTTGAAAGAAAAGAAGTTGTTCTCCTCAAGGAGATTACATAAGTATTTATACATAGGCTTAGAAAACCTAGGAACATCATTAAAAATTACTAAAAAGTCCTTGGAGTCAATTAGGCTTCAGCCAATGGGAAACCATCTTGAATTTCGGTCAGGGATTGAATAAATGGCCCAATCCGGTCCAACCAACCCGGACTAGTCCTGTTCTGGTCGTCCAGCCATCCCAACCCGGGTAGCTCATCCCGGACTGTCCTACCCGGTCCTGCCTTGTCCATCTCGAGCTTCTCCTGACCGGGTAGCTCATCCCGGACTGTCCTACCCGGTCCTGCCTTGTCCATCTCGAGTTTCTCCCAACCGGGTAGCTCATCCCGGTCCAATCATCCCAGCCTGGTCTTCCAGCAGTGTCTCTCCCGACCGGGTGGCTGTACCCGGACTAGTCTTCCCGGCCAGCTTGATGTGCTTCTAGTAAACTGATCATAACTCCTCCAATACAGCTTCAAATGACTTGAAACCACTTCCATTGGAAAGCTAACTCAATTTTATGTGTCTCCACAAAATCTTAGCAACAGAAGACATCTCTAAGGCCTCCGTTCATGCTCATCTTTGTCTCGACCAGATCATGGATTGACTTCTCTTTTCATGGCCAAACTTGATTCTTCACCTCTTTTTGGGCCATAAGACTCCCAAACACCTTAAATCACACCAAGCATGCTCCAACACTTGATAAGGACAAATGAATGCAAAATGGATCCTAATGATGCCTAATGCCTAACTTATATGATCAAAATGCACAAGATATGGATGCTAAAAACATGTAAATATGCAAGACATCAATGTGCAAGAAATAATCTGTAACTCCTAGAATGTGGCAGAACCTACAACGACTCAACTCAAGGATTTTCATACATGAGGATAAGTATGCTTTGAAGGAGGGAGTATTGTGACAGGATACGTCACATGAGTCCATAACAGTCTTAGTGTCATCATTATCTAGTTGGTTTTTCGATTACTATCTATCTTAGGATTCTATTTTATTTGGCCTTATCGCTTAGTTGGTTTTCCTATATATATGTAAGCCTAGTTTAACAATCAATAAAAGAACTATTGTCTTCATCTTTACTTATTTCTCAAGCAATCTAGCAAGAGTTACGCTTACGAACTCATACTTTCGAGTTGATCCTTCTACTTCGTGATTATCTTCTAGATCTTTGTTTACCCGTTCTTCGAATCCATAGTAGGATTTCTAGTTTGTGATCTATCCATCCAGGTTTCCCGTCTCAGAAGAACAACCATCGGTGGAGATGATTGCGGTTTCCCGTCTCAGAAGAGCAACCATCGGTGGAGATGATTGCTCGATTAACGTCTTCGATCTCACTAGCTGAAATCTCAACAGATTCTAGGGGAACCTCGAGAGTTTCCGGTGTTTGTGCAAATTACCGCAGAACAGATTCTAAGGGAAGTTCCAGAGAAGCCCACATCTTTCCGCCTAATCAGAAAATTATCTGTTCTATTGAGGTTTATAATTTCCGACTACAATACGGCGGCAAAAGCAATTTGAGGACCAGATTCGGCTGCCATATTTGAGGACTAGATTGACTGAGCTTTCAAACTTAATGCTAAGACATAGTGGTTTCGTTGGAGAATTTCCCATATTTTCTAAGGCCTGGCTGCTATATGCTGTTATAGATTTCTTCCATACATCTGCACTTTGATAGTTTGATAATGTATAACCAAACTGCTACGAAAAAGGATGTTTTGATAACAACGATGTAAGTCCATATGAAAGGTGGAAGTATGTTTGCTAAGTTTGCATCAGACTTGTGTACTACCTGTCCCTATACCTTGCTCTGTATACCAGCATGTATGAGGCTTTACCATTAGTGTTTCTTGATGTGTTCATTCCTCTTAGCAAGAGTACGTACGTATATATGGTTATGAAGTCTGAGATGCCTATCTTTCTAATCCGTTTTACCATTTGAATAATTTGTAGGGTCTAAGATATATCAGGAAATGTTGGCAAAAACGATTGCAAAAAGTTTTGGGGCCAGATTGATGATCGTTGACTCTCTTTTGTTTTTTACATAGTCTTATTTTCCCTTAACTTACTTTTTAACGTTGTCTGGTTACTAAAATATTTCATGTCAAATTGGTATTAAGTGCTATTGCTGGTTTTTGGTCCCAAATAGTTTTAAAGTTATCTTTGTCACAGTGTTCACTCCGCCATTGTTTTTATGAAGAATAGTAGGTTTGGTCGGTGACTATAGGGAAATATAGAAAATATGTTACTTAAATGTATAGAAAATACTAGGGTCGGACCCGCCCGATATAGAAAATATGTTACTTAAATGTATAGAAAATACTAGGGTCGGACCACCGATATAGAAAATATGTTACTTAAATGTATAGAAAATACTAGGGTCGGACCACCGATATAGAAAATATGTTACTTAAATGTATAGAAAATACTAGGGTCGGACCACCGATATAGAAAATATGTTACTTAAATGTATAGAAAATACTAGGGTCGGACCACCGATATAGAAAATATGTTACTTAAATGTATAGAAAATACTAGGGTCGGACCACCGATATAGAAAATATGTTACTTAAATGTATAGAAAATACTAGGGTCGGACCACCGATATAGAAAATATGTTACTTAAATGTATAGAAAATACTAGGGTCGGACCACCGATATAGAAAATATGTTACTTAAATGTATAGAAAATACTAGGGTCGGACCACCGATATAGAAAATATGTTACTTAAATGTATAGAAAATACTAGGGTCGGACCACCGATATAGAAAATATGTTACTTAAATGTATAGAAAATACTAGGGTCGGACCACCGATATAGAAAATATGTTACTTAAATGTATAGAAAATACTAGGGTCGGACCACCGATATAGAAAATATGTTACTTAAATGTATAGAAAATACTAGGGTCGGACCACCGATATAGAAAATATGTTACTTAAATGTATAGAAAATACTAGGGTCGGACCACCGATATAGAAAATATGTTACTTAAATGTATAGAAAATACTAGGGTCGGACCACCGATATAGAAAATATGTTACTTAAATGTATAGAAAATACTAGGGTCGGACCACCGATATAGAAAATATGTTACTTAAATGTATAGAAAATACTAGGGTCGGACCACCGATATAGAAAATATGTTACTTAAATGTATAGAAAATACTAGGGTCGGACCACCGATATAGAAAATATGTTACTTAAATGTATAGAAAATACTAGGGTCGGACCACCGATATAGAAAATATGTTACTTAAATGTATAGAAAATACTAGGGTCGGACCACCGATATAGAAAATATGTTACTTAAATGTATAGAAAATACTAGGGTCGGACCACCGATATAGAAAATATGTTACTTAAATGTATAGAAAATACTAGGGTCGGACCACCGATATAGAAAATATGTTACTTAAATGTATAGAAAATACTAGGGTCGGACCACCGATATAGAAAATATGTTACTTAAATGTATAGAAAATACTAGGGTCGGACCACCGATATAGAAAATATGTTACTTAAATGTATAGAAAATACTAGGGTCGGACCACCGATATAGAAAATATGTTACTTAAATGTATAGAAAATACTAGGGTCGGACCACCGATATAGAAAATATGTTACTTAAATGTATAGAAAATACTAGGGTCGGACCACCGATATAGAAAATATGTTACTTAAATGTATAGAAAATACTAGGGTCGGACCACCGATATAGAAAATATGTTACTTAAATGTATAGAAAATACTAGGGTCGGACCACCGATATAGAAAATATGTTACTTAAATGTATAGAAAATACTAGGGTCGGACCACCGATATAGAAAATATGTTACTTAAATGTATAGAAAATACTAGGGTCGGACCACCGATATAGAAAATATGTTACTTAAATGTATAGAAAATACTAGGGTCGGACCACCGATATAGAAAATATGTTACTTAAATGTATAGAAAATACTAGGGTCGGACCACCGATATAGAAAATATGTTACTTAAATGTATAGAAAATACTAGGGTCGGACCACCGATATAGAAAATATGTTACTTAAATGTATAGAAAATACTAGGGTCGGACCACCGATATAGAAAATATGTTACTTAAATGTATAGAAAATACTAGGGTCGGACCACCGATATAGAAAATATGTTACTTAAATGTATAGAAAATACTAGGGTCGGACCACCGATATAGAAAATATGTTACTTAAATGTATAGAAAATACTAGGGTCGGACCACCGATATAGAAAATATGTTACTTAAATGTATAGAAAATACTAGGGTCGGACCACCGATATAGAAAATATGTTACTTAAATGTATAGAAAATACTAGGGTCGGACCACCGATATAGAAAATATGTTACTTAAATGTATAGAAAATACTAGGGTCGGACCACCGATATAGAAAATATGTTACTTAAATGTATAGAAAATACTAGGGTCGGACCACCGATATAGAAAATATGTTACTTAAATGTATAGAAAATACTAGGGTCGGACCACCGATATAGAAAATATGTTACTTAAATGTATAGAAAATACTAGGGTCGGACCACCGATATAGAAAATATGTTACTTAAATGTATAGAAAATACTAGGGTCGGACCACCGATATAGAAAATATGTTACTTAAATGTATAGAAAATACTAGGGTCGGACCACCGATATAGAAAATATGTTACTTAAATGTATAGAAAATACTAGGGTCGGACCACCGATATAGAAAATATGTTACTTAAATGTATAGAAAATACTAGGGTCGGACCACCGATATAGAAAATATGTTACTTAAATGTATAGAAAATACTAGGGTCGGACCACCGATATAGAAAATATGTTACTTAAATGTATAGAAAATACTAGGGTCGGACCACCGATATAGAAAATATGTTACTTAAATGTATAGAAAATACTAGGGTCGGACCACCGATATAGAAAATATGTTACTTAAATGTATAGAAAATACTAGGGTCGGACCACCGATATAGAAAATATGTTACTTAAATGTATAGAAAATACTAGGGTCGGACCACCGATATAGAAAATATGTTACTTAAATGTATAGAAAATACTAGGGTCGGACCACCGATATAGAAAATATGTTACTTAAATGTATAGAAAATACTAGGGTCGGACCACCGATATAGAAAATATGTTACTTAAATGTATAGAAAATACTAGGGTCGGACCACCGATATAGAAAATATGTTACTTAAATGTATAGAAAATACTAGGGTCGGACCACCGATATAGAAAATATGTTACTTAAATGTATAGAAAATACTAGGGTCGGACCACCGATATAGAAAATATGTTACTTAAATGTATAGAAAATACTAGGGTCGGACCACCGATATAGAAAATATGTTACTTAAATGTATAGAAAATACTAGGGTCGGACCACCGATATAGAAAATATGTTACTTAAATGTATAGAAAATACTAGGGTCGGACCACCGATATAGAAAATATGTTACTTAAATGTATAGAAAATACTAGGGTCGGACCACCGATATAGAAAATATGTTACTTAAATGTATAGAAAATACTAGGGTCGGACCACCGATATAGAAAATATGTTACTTAAATGTATAGAAAATACTAGGGTCGGACCACCGATATAGAAAATATGTTACTTAAATGTATAGAAAATACTAGGGTCGGACCACCGATATAGAAAATATGTTACTTAAATGTATAGAAAATACTAGGGTCGGACCACCGATATAGAAAATATGTTACTTAAATGTATAGAAAATACTAGGGTCGGACCACCGATATAGAAAATATGTTACTTAAATGTATAGAAAATACTAGGGTCGGACCACCGATATAGAAAATATGTTACTTAAATGTATAGAAAATACTAGGGTCGGACCACCGATATAGAAAATATGTTACTTAAATGTATAGAAAATACTAGGGTCGGACCACCGATAGTTGTATTTATAAGTTAATTTGTGGATGTACTTTTCCATCACTTTGTTATATTTTATGAAAAATATTGCCTATTTCTTTTATTTTTGCTTGATCTTTGAGTGACGGAACATGGAAAAAATAAAAGTGTACATTCCTTTTGTTCGTATTGTATATATATATATTTTTTTTGAATATTTTCTTTTGTACTATAATTTATAATATTGTAAATTATATTATGTGTTTAATTATCACCTAAACCAAACCAAAATATAATTTCAACCCAATCTAACCCAAAAAGCTAATCCTAACTTGATTTCTTCGGCATCTTTATCCGATTCTTCTTCAGTTCATGATAAAGCCATTTTAGCATCTTTGCGTTCAACAAAGCAGGACGTGATGTTTTTTGTCACAATTAATGCTCTATTGCTCTTCTTCAGATTCTCCCATTATCAAATCGATGTTAAGTTAGAATAACCCTAATAATAATAGAAAAAGCAAAAAGAACCAATAGTAAAATGTTAATCTTCGATTTATGAATCAAACCAGCATTAATTATTTTCTCACTGAATCCCGCAATTGAAGCATAAAATAAAATAAAAATAGAAGAGTTATCAATTGAGACGGAACATCATGACTTTCAATCCAATCAGAAAAGATAAACAAATAAAAAATTGTTGAATAGTAGATGACGGTAAACAAATGCACGACAGATCCTCCGTTTTCCGACCTCTATTCTTTGATTCAACGTCAACGAAGAAATATATTACAGAACAGAGTATGAGATCGAACCATCGAGCTATCTCAGGAAATAAATCAGCCGTCGTAGAAGATTCTCAGACCATCCCTCTAAATGCATCGTAATCGAGCTTCAGCAACGGATATGATCTCTCCTCTATTCTATCTTTTTATTTTGCCTGCAACAAATCAATAAACAAAACCTTAATAATCCTCCAAATGGGAATTTACAACTTTTCAAGAAATAGATTGAAGAGCATGGGCTGCTCGCTGACCCTCAAACTATAATAATAGCGGAGATAGCCATTGTTATCACTGGATTTTTTAGAAGCTTAGGATTGAGAGGATTGAACAGATGAAACTTAGGGGATATGATGTACCTTTTTATAGTCAAAGATTTCGAGAAAGAAAATTAAGGGGAATGCATTCATTGATGAATCGTGATAGGAGTGGAAGCAATTATTAAATGATTGTGTTAAAGATGACGTTTGATTCAACCGGATTCTGTAACGTTTCCAGATTTTTAGATATCCGAAAAGATGAATCGAAAGATAACGAAGATGTTCGACGTCGTAAACGAAAGCTTGGAGTGTCCAGATTCTAAGTGAAATAAAAGTTCATACAGAATTAAACCCAAAACAATATACGGAGCCCATTAAGAATATCCAACAAAAACAAAGTTTTCATTAATACACGTGGCGACTCCTGAAAGCTTGAATTAGTGCGCTGGCGGCTGATGTGGACGCCCTAGGAGTGATTCAAACTCATTTTTATATATATAGATATGATAACATGTCGCTCAACATTGAGTTCCCAGGCTTTTTCCAAGCAAGAAGTGTCAATAGCAACTTTTATTATATGATTGTTAACTTTCTTTGTTGTACCACTCCTCATGTGTTAATGAGCAAACACTTTTATCATTTTATATATCTTCATTTATTTCTAAACCCATCAATATATACTAGATATTTTTCTGCACAACGTGTAAATTTAAAAATTTAAAAATTTAAATTAAACTTAAAAATAAAATTTTGATACTTTTTACATTTTCTTTGTTCAACGATACTTTTTATATTTTATTATTTGCTGACAATATTTAATTTTAAATTTTGATTTAACTATATGTAAAAATAAAATATTAAAAATTATTTAAATTTATATTTAGTGATATATAAGTATATATTTAAAATTATTATTCTGGAAAGATTTTATATATAATTTTTTGGTTAAAATGTATTAAATCAAATTATCTAAAATTAAGAAAAAAAATTTAGGTATATAATTATGAAGATGTAATACTAAATAATATTTCTAAAATTTTTAGAGAAACTATAGTATTGAGATAAGAAAATTAAAATTTTAAGCCAAATTGCATAAAATTTTGGAAAACAATTTTCATAGTAATATAAATTATATAATTATAAAATAAATTAAAATAAAATTTCAAAATTTTAATTTACTATTATATTTTTATTTCTACAATTATATTATTCATTTTCAAACTAATTATGATTGATGAGTTATAAATTATATAATTTTTTAAATTTTGTTTTATTTTTTATTTCTACTAAAATATTATTTATTGTTAAACTAATGATGATTCACGAGTTAAAATTATATAATTATAAAAATAAAATTAAATAGTATTTCAAAAATTATAAAATATTATTATATATCCATTTCTATTGATATAATATTCATTGTTAAACTAATGATGATTCATCTTAATTTTTATATATCTTCATTTTTGTCTAACCTATTACACCACAAATGACAACTAAAACAAATGACAATTTTAAAACAATTAATATAGTTGATGCATATAAACCATCAAATCATATTAAATATTGGTAAGTGGTAAAATATATACCATCAAACAAACTTGAACAATATAAAATTCACTTTAAATATTACAAGTCTATGTTCATTCAATATATATATATATATATTATAAAGTAGGGTTATCTCTGATGTGAGAGCGCCACATCATCAAGTCGTTCATTCTCAGGTCAACACCTGTTCATTTATTTTGTTTTACAATTCGTTTGAGCTTTACGATTTAGATGGCTTTGTTACTCTTTATTTGGGCTATTTGAATATCAATTTCCGATTCTTACATTCACCTTCTTCAAGAATGTGGTCCAAAGAATCTAGGGTTCTTAGTGTTCTTTCACCTTCCATTCCTTTCTGGTAATGGATCTTCTGGAGAATCATTGAAGATGAATCGTCATGTCAATTACATGGATCGAGATGTTTAAGTATGGTTTCGTCTCATCTTCTTCTCCATGGGCACGTTACGGCCTGAATTCATTGCATCTGCCCTCCCTTCCAGCCGGTGCATCTACAGCTATAAAAAGGTACAACTACATACCTTAAACATCATCCTCATAACACCCAATAACAATTGAAACTTCTTGCAGAAGAATGGGTAACAGATCTCTCTTCATTGCTGATTTGAAATTTGCCAGTGTGCTTTTTCAGTGGATTTCGATTTCTGGTAATTCCTTTGAATATCATGTTTTTAAAAACAAATAGTTGTGTTAAAAGTCAGGATGATCGAGCTTTTTAATCAACAACTTCTCTTAACCCAATCAGAAGATGACTTTGTTGATTTTGTTTCGATAAGTTCATCTGTTTCAGGAAACCCTCATGGAAGCCACCATTGAGTTTAGTCTCAGCCTGTCTCTGGTGGAAGCCGTCGTCTGTCTTGAATCGTCTAGATTTATTCTCAACGACTATGTGAATCTGGAACTGCTACAGACTGCAGTCGTTAGCATTCGCGATTTTATTAACTCCTGCATGAATGGGCAAATGGACTTAAGTCACTTAACGATCGTTATGGACTGGAATCTTTTCTTTAAATCTTCTTCCTCCTTTCATCACTATCACCAAGATAAGAAAGATGACTATCATGAAGGCTTAAGTCGATCTGTAATTTTTTTTGTCAAGATGTAGAAAACAAAATTGAAGAAGCTAAGTTATTGAGAAGCTTTCTGGTGTTTGGAGTTTATTTATAAATCTACAATAATCATTTTGAGGTTGATTCTTAGCCTGTTTAATTACATATTAGTGTTTGCTAATCTTTTCTGCTCTTTTTAACATGGAACTTCAGTTCAGTGCAGTTCTACAACTTTGTCTGAGTGTTTTTGACGGTCAAGCCAACTATCTTAACCAGAAGTTATTGGCTGTGGATGTGGATCCTAAGGTAACGTCGCTACCAGCAATAACCCCAAGTTCATGGGAGGTAACCTCTTCATTTGAATTCCACAGCCAACTTTTGCAATGCCACTTTCACCTATAATTAATTTCCTACAACTTGCAGGCCGGCTTTTCCTAAATGCAACTTCTTGCACACATTTATACTTTGACAAAGAAACAAGTGACAGTGACACCTTCATAGCCCGGTAACTTTCTTCAGCTTTAACAACTTATTCTTGACTTTTTTCTTGAAGACCCACCACGTAGCCAAATACGTTTGTTTCTTTTTTTATTGTAGCTTTGCTAATGATGACCTAGCCTCTTCCACAAGTTTAACCAAATATGGCGGTGTTAATAAATAGAAATAGTAACAGTGTCAGAGCTTAACACCTATGTGGTCAACTCCCCCCCTCAGGTCCATTGCCTATATCTTTCCTAATGCTTATTGTTTTCACATTCCATTCATTCTAGATGCCTATTAATACGTTCTACTTCAGGTTGTAGAGGTCTTTATTCCTTAAGGAGTGACTTTTTATTCCTTACCAACATATCAGAACTAAAACCTATCTGAGGAAGTTGGTGACAGAGGAGATATGCTGCAATTGGACAGGCAGAACTCGATCATTATCGTAGGTGGTGTTAATATGATAGGATAGCCTGAGAAGATGATCGATGATGAGCTTGAGATTGTGAGGAATGTCGGTGCTGTGCAGCTTCAAAGAGAGATCCTAAATTCCATCAACATTCAAGTTGCTAAGGTTTGTATCAAGTTTGTAACTTTATTGATTCCAATCTTGATGTCATTCAAAGGATGCTTTTTTCCGGTTTAGATAATGCAATGGTGTCTTTGAAAAGATGTTGCATTTGGAGCTGGAATGTAGATTGATCAATGATCATATACTATTTGAATTATCATGATGAGATTGCTAATGTAACATTATGTTGAGTAGACTTCTCTGAGTATAGGTTGGTGGTGGATGTGTTGCGGGATTTGAAGAGAGCAATTGTTCCGGTCATCTTAACGTGGGAGGAATAAATACCCAAATCCCTAATGAGCTAGTGAGCTATTGGATTCAGTCAACATCTTGCAACAGAATGAAACTGAGCTCTGTTGCTTGACCGGAATTCCTACTGAAACTTTTTAACAGATTTGCCAAGCTGTTGTAAAGTGTCATAAGTTGGTGCTTGACAGAGAGTATGGTTAAACCGTCGTCCTTTCGTATATCTAGCTGATATGCTCTATATTTTACCCTATTTAGCCTATAAGTTTCATATGTTTTCAAAGGTTTTATATGCATTTCGTAGCTCTTTTAGAGATATTTCAGGTTTAGGTACTCATTAGAATAAAGTGATGATTATGAAGCATTTTGAGATCTTTTTGGGAGTTATTACATTTCACTCGCGGAGATGACTACTAAAGAGAGCATCGACCGAGGCATCACAGCCGTATCGATCTACAGAGTATCACACGCATCGATCGATTTGCTATTCGCCATATCGATCGATGCAGAGCCATTAGCGATTAATGAAGATTAGAAGATTTACGAGTTTTACCCAAAAGATGTTATATTTGCATTATACACTCTGGCCGCCTGTTAGGTCATATTTTTAGGGTTTTTGTACCATTTAAATAAGGAGACACTAAGAAGAAAAAAAAGAGGAGAGAAGAAATTAAGGAGGCTACAAGCAAGTCACCAAAGTCATCACCAAGGAGAGAAGTATTAGCTTAGAGAGTCAGTTGGAGAAGAAGATATCTACCCTGGAGAGAGAGAGATCTGAACTGCATCAAACAGAGAAGATCTTGAACTCCTTTTTGTTTTCTTACTCTATTACTATTTTCATTAAGTTTTATTTAAGTATTATTCAGACCATCATAACTATGCTTCTTATGAATATGTCTGAGTAGTCCTACTGTTAGATTTAGGTTCACCAAAAGTTGATTTATGTATTGTTGATCATAATATGAATGTTAGGGTGTTGTAATAGTTCTTTCATTCTAGTTGTGCTTAATGCTAAGTAAAGGAATTAATCATCCTTGACTTAGATTTTAGGTTTAATTTGCGACAGCATGGTAAATTACTTGAAAATAAACTAGACTTATCTTATTAATTATCTAAAAGCGAAAGTGTCCTAGTTAATCTGATAACTTATCAACCTGCTCAGTAATGCTTACTAGAAGGCTAATCGATCGATACGACATAATTGTCATCGATCGGTTATCTGAAAGGCATGTCGATCGATTGTCATAAAGACATATCGATCGATGCTTTCTCAAGTCGGAACATGCGACAGCTGACTTTCTTGAGATCCAGCTATTAGACAATCCTATAGATTGTTCCTAAGAATTGAGTTTGAGAACAACCATATTTAAAACTCTTATAACCCCCAAAGCAGCATACTTGTCATGCCTAAAGGTTTACCTTGATCTAGCCACTTCCCTGAATTGATAACAAACCTCATTATCTAAAATCGAACAATTGTCCTGTTCGTCGATCAATATTTACAAAAGCTTATCGATCGATTTCCCTGTCTGAACTAAAATTCGTTTAAGTTACTATTTTAAAACTATTCAACCTAGCTTTATTTCCAAGACTATAAGATCTATTGCGTAATCCAAGAGTCTCTGTGGATTCGATCCCTAAGTACTGCAATTGAACCTCTTTTGATGAGAGTAAAGTTGCTCTAGGGTAATTAGAGCACGTACCAAATTTGGCGCCGTTTCCGGGGATTCTTTCTGATTACCACTAGATTAGGTTTAAAATATAGTCTAGGTTTTACTTTTTGTTTACTAAAGTGTTTCTTCACCCTCCTGCTGACACAAGTACCTGTGAGAAGAACACACACATTTCGCCCCACCATCGATCGACGCGGATATCTCCACATCAAATGATACACTGACGGACGAAACGACCGACACTACGAAGCTGGACTCGATCGACATGGTTATAACGAATTCAATAGATAAGGATCGACAAGAACGCTCGACACACAACCACTCACATCGATTGATAACGACCAGCCGGAAGCAGGTAAGTTCTCTAAACTTACCAGTACTAATAATGAGGAAGCAACCCTAGGAAAATCAATAGTTCAATCATGCAACGCAATTAGCCAAATTGTGAAAGAACAGGGGACTGCAATCCCTGTTGAAATTCATACAACGTTTAAAAATGAAAAAGAATTGTCTTTGCAAGAATTTTCAAACCTAAGCAGGACCTATTCAAATAGGTCCACCAAAAGTTACCAGATATTGAAACAATAAGTTCCAAGCTTAACCTTGAGCACCTTGTTCTGGTACGACAGAACCCTTTCCATGGGACTCTCTCAGAGCACCCACTTGACCATATCGAAAAGCTAGAAGATATGGTAAATGACGAGAGTAATCGCTGCAAACTTTTCTCCTTTTCTTTAGCTGGTGATGCCAAGAAATGGCTAGACCTATCACCGACAGGATCTTTAACCTGTTGGAAAGAGATTAGGAGCGCATTCATCAACCATTTTTCGATGATGCCCGCTACTGGTATGTGAGGAGGAAACTCTCCACATTTCGCCAAGACACATGAGAATCCTTTAAAAATGCTTGGAAGAGGTTTAAAGACCTCCAAAATGAATGTCCCCATCATGGATACTCGGAACCCCAACTGATTAACGCCTTCTACGGATGTGTTAGCTTGCACTACCAAACCATACTCGATACAGCAAGTGAAGGGAGTTTCCGCTCAAGGAGCCCCAAAGAAAAGAAAAGACTAATCAAGAATGTAGCAGCTGGTAGAGCTTATGAAAGGATGGATCTGGAAAGAAGGAACGAAGCAGAGTGCACACACGACTCTCAACTAACCTATTTTTCAAAAGCCCTAAACTCAATCCAATCCTTCTTAGCAGAACAGAGTCAAAGAGGAATTTTCCAAATAAGTGATGAAGTTCTATCTGAACTTCAGGAACAAGTAGACTTTGTGGATGCAACGCATCTAAACGATCAACCTGTCAATTTTCATGGAAGTAGTTTCACCCAAAGCTATAATACGATCGCTGGATCACAAAAAGGAAAGGCCAAATTTAGGTTAAATCAAGCTTTTATGGGAATTCGAAGACTGGTCGCTGATTTCGAAGGAAAGATGGACATGATCAGTGAATTAATGACGAAGCTCGAAACCCTCAACGAGCACATAAAGATGTTAGATAGCAGAGTTGCAGAAAATGCAATCGCTATAAAAAGGGAGATAGGATGTCTTCCCGGGAGCACTGATGCAAACCCGAGACGTCAGGTTAGTGCTGTTCTTCTTAGGAGTGGAAAATACCTCGCTCCGGTTGCAAAGGAAAGCATTACCAATGACAACCCCATTGACGTCGAGAAAACAGGAGAGAGCAGATCTAAACCAATAACTCCCGATAATCCCGAACCAATTTGTCTTAGCGATGAGGATGAGGAAGAAATGCCTATTGATCGACGAGATGAAAGAAATATCGATCGACGTGATGAAAATATCGATCGACGTAAGGATGATAGTATCAGATCGACAACCTACACCTCCTACGCCGCAAACGGCATCCGCCGCACCGATAGTAGAGAGAGTGCACAGACCCCTACCACCCTTTCCCCTCACAAATTCACAAACTAAACGAGAGTTAGAAAAAGCGATCTGCAAGAAGGCCCTCGACAAAATCACAGTCGAATTGCCACTAAGTGATGCCATGAAATTTTCTCCATCCATAGAGAAATATGTGAAAGACATGGTGTCTAAGAGTTTTCCATCAACAGAACACAGTGTCATGATGGTATCAGACGAAGTGAGTGCCATGATCCAGGGCGAATTGCCAATTAAAAGACCTGATCCTGGTAGCTTTGTTTTAGATTGCAACATAGAGGACAGACAATTCAGTCGATCACTTTGCGATCTAGGGTCAAGTGTTAATTTGATGCCTCACTCTGTTGCCACATACTTAGGTTTTAATCAATATAAGCATACCCGAATTACCCTCATTCTTGCAGATAGATCCGTCCGAGTACCGGAAGGTATACTTGAGGACGTGCCAATAATGATAAACAACTGTCGTATACCAACTGACTTTGTTGTTCTAAGATACAAGCAAGAACCAAAGGATCCCCTTATTTTAGGAAGATCTTTCCTCGCCACAGCTGGAGCCATTATTGATGTCAAGGAAGGACGAATACGTTTAAACACTGGAGAGATTCCAATGGTTTTCGACATGGAAAAACTAATCGAATGCCCTTTGATCGATAACCAAGCATTTTATGTAGACGACGTCCCTGCTCTAGCTGAAAAATCCTTTGCAGATTAATATTCTGATAGCACCTTGGAAAATACTCTTTCGACCAATAAAAGGGAAATTCTTAGCATGGATAGCCGAACCGAGGAATGTATGCGGTTAATGAACGCAAAAGATGATATTACGGAAACTGATGAAGAGGATTCAGACGAGTCTAAGATCGACATCGATTGATACCTTCAACGAACTATCGACCGATAACCCTCCCCGGTAGACGATTGAAGCTCTGAAAAGGCACCAAAAGTCGAGTTAAAGCAATTACCAGCCGGACTAAAATATGCATTTCTCTACGATAAGTCCTATCCGGTTATAGTAAATGCTGACTTGAGTAATGGAGAACTTGCGTTGTTGCTAAACAAGTTATGCAAGCATAGGAAAGCCATCGGGTATTCCCTCGAGGACATCCCTGATATCTCTCCAGATCTCTGCATGTACCGTATTCATTTAGAAGATGAATCGAAATCATCAATTGAACACCAGTGAAGGCTGAGCCCTAATCTCAAAGATGTAGTTAAAAAAAATTATCAAACTGCTGGATGGCGGAGTCATTTACCCGATTTCGGATAACAATTGGGTGATCCCGGTGCATGTTGTACCTAAGATAGGAGGAATCACAGTCGTAAAGAACGATAAAGACGAACTCATCCCTACAAGAACCGTCACAGGACATCGGATGTGCATCGACTATTGGAAACTGAATGCAGCCACTCAGAAAGACCATTTTCCTCTGCCCTTCATCGATCAAATGCTTGAGAGATTAGCAAATCACCAGTATTACTGTTTTCTTGATGGTTATTCTGGATTTTTCCAAATCCCTATCCACCCGGACGATCAAGAAAAGACAACCTTCACATGTCCTTATGGAACATTTGCCTATCGCTGAATGCCTTTTGGACTTTGCAACGCACATGCTACATTTAAGCGGTGTATGATGTCTATCTTCACAGATATGATTGAGGACTTCATGGAAGTCTTTATTGATGACTTTTCAGTCCACGGATCCGATTTTAAAAGTTATCTCGACCATCTATGCAAAGTACTAGCAAGGTGCGTAGAACAAAATCTTGTTCTGAATTGGGAAAAGTGCTACTTTATGGTTACTAGTTGAATCGTCCTTGGACATAAAGTGTCCGCTGCCGGTATAGAAGTAGATCGTGCAAAAATAGAAGTTATGACCAGTTTACCAGCACCCGCTTCAGTGAAGGATGTGAGAAGTTTTCTCGGGCATGCTGGATTTTTTAGGAGGTTTATCCAATATTTCAGCAAGATTGCTAGACCTTTGATAGTCCTCCTATGTAAAGAAGTCAAGTTTGACTTCACCCCCTAATGTCTCAAAGCTTTCGAAGAAATTAAAGCATCTTTGATTAGCGCACCCATCGTACAAGCACCTGATTGGAATCTCCCATTTGAAATTATGTGTGATGCGAGTGATTTTGCTGTAGGTGCATTTTTGGGTCAATGAAAAGACAAGAGATTACATGCTGTTTATTACGCCAGTCAAACTCTCGACGAAGCGCAAATGAATTATGGAACTACAAAGAAGGAGCTACTAGCAGTAGTTTTCGCATTCGAAAAATTCCGCCAATATCTTGTCGGCTCGAAAGTCATTGTTCACACCGACCATGCTTCGGTTAAATACCTAATGCAAAAGTAAGACGCAAAGCCGAGACTTATTCGATGGATCTTGCTACTCCAAGAGTTTGATATAGAAATTAAAGATAAGAAAGGAATTGAAAATGGAGTTGCAGATCACCTATCTATGATAAGAATCGATGATGACGTTCAAATCGACGACTTCTTACCTACGGCAAACATCTACCAAACTGATGATCTGTTCAATAGGTCACATTGGACTGACAAATAACCCATCGATCGATTCTGATGATCCAACAGAGATAGATACGGAAGGAAACAGATCGATCGATACCAGCGTTACCAAATCAATCGACGCTATTGCTATCCAATCAATCGATATCACATATGAGCACAATATCGAGACTTCTTCAAAAACAATCACCATTGATTTAACATTCCATGTTGCCTGCGACCCTCTAAACACTGTGGAAACGGACCGGCCCAGAGATAAAAGTTTAAGTCTAGGGGTGCACGCAATAGACATAGGTTTAAAGAATCGACCTTGGTATGCTGACATACTAAATTATCTAGCTGCCGACGTAGAGCCACAAAATCTCCAAGGCTATTCGAGGAAGAAGTTCTTTAGAGAAGTTGAAAGATATCATTGGTATGAACCTTACTTATACAAGCACTGTCCCGATGGAATATACAGACGATGTATCGCCGAAACTGAAATTAATAATGTCTTCTTTCATTGCCATGGATCTGACTATGCTGGACACTTTGCAACCTTTAAAACGGTGGCAAAAGTTCTTCAAGCAGGTTTCTGGTGCCCGACAATGTTTCGCGACGCCCATGCTTACATCGCAAAATGTGACAGATGCCAACGTAGAGGAAAAATCAGCAAAAGACATGAAATGCAACAAAAATTTATTCTCGAAGTTGAAGTCTTTGACTGCTGGGGAATTGATTTTATGGGTCCCTTTCCTTCCTCTTACGGAAATAAGTACATCTTAGTTGCTTTAGACTATGTGTCTAAATGGGTTGAAGCAGCTTCCCCAATGAATGATGCTACAGTAGTTGTCAAATTTTTCGAAAGCATCATTTTCCCTCGTTTTAGAGTACCTCGAGTAGTAATAAGTGACGGTGGAACCCACTTCATCAATAAGATTTTCGATCAACTACTCAAAAAGAATGGAGTCCATCACAGAGTTGCAACACCCTACCACCCACAAACAAGTGGACAAGTAGAAGTATCCAATATACAAATAAAAGAAATCTTGGAAAAGACTGTAGGAATATCCCGAAAAGATTGGTCTAGGAAATTGGACAATGCACTCTGGGCCTATGGGAATGCCTTTAAGACTCCATTAGGGACTACGCCATTTCATTTACTTTATGGAATAGCCTGTCATTTACCAGGTAAACTTGAACACAAGGCGGGCTGGGCAGTCAGCCGCTGCTGAAAGACGGCTTATCCAACTAAATGAATTAGATGAAATTCGACACTTGGCTTATGGGAGTTCGAGAATTTATAAGGAAAAAGACAAAAGCCTATCATGACAAAAAAATTTATTTCTAGGCATTTCGAACCTGATGACCAAGTACTGTTTTATAATTCCCGACTTTTCTTGTTTCCGGGAAAACTCCGATCTCGTTGGTCAGGACCTTTCACAGTTAAGGAAGTACGACCCTACGGAGCAGTAACTATGTTTGATGAAAAAGGAAATGAATTCACCGTAAATGGACATAGATTAAACATTATTGGGCCAAAGCAGTAATCCTGGATACTGATAATCTGCGATTGGATATTCCAATCGGAGACTGACTCTAAATTAGTCCAGCTCTCGACTTAAAATAAGCGCTGAGTGGGAGGCAACCCATTAATAGATTTAGGATTTTAAATTTATGGTTTTAATTTTAATTAAAAAAAAAAGAAGAATAAGGGATAGCATTAAAAATCGATCGATAGCACCTCAAGCATATCGATCGATGCGGCCAAATCGAGGTTGAGACTCATTAACCTCGACATCCGCCTTTTCGCCTCCACAATCCCAAACCTCACCCGAAATAGGAAAAACCCTTTTTCTCTCTAGAAACCAAACCGATTTCCCCCATTCCTTGCCTTAATGCTCTTGTTTTTCATCTCTATATCTCATTTGTTCATCTATTCAACCGATCTACAAGGTATAAACTCAAACATCTCTATTTTTAGGATTTTATTTGGTTGGGTCTTGATATGAACAAAAAACTAGATCGATTAGGCTCGGATTTAGTCGATTTAGGTTGCTAGCATGATGAAATAGGTTCTAAAACTGATCGATTTATGCTTGGTGTTTTGGAATTGTGATTTGGGTTGAGAATTTTTGCTTGCAGGTTTCGCGATGTCGTGTCGATCGACAAGAGAAATGTCGTATTGATCGACATAAGTGTTCAGAAATCGATCGATGTCTTACATGACATATCGATCGATGTCTTACATGACATATCGATCGATGCCTAGTTATCAACATCGATCGACCTCTCCTTTTGAGTATCGATCGTTGCAAAGCTTCACCAATTGCACTTACTAATTTTACACTTTTGTTTTGATTGCAGATGAGCTCACGGAAAGACAGCAGACGAGAGAGGAGGACGAAGAGAAGGCTCGATAACCCAAGTACCTCTAGGGCCCCGCCCGAACCACCATCTTCCTCATCTATATCTTCATCTTCATTATCACAGTCTCCACCACGACAGCCAGACAAGCGATACCCTTGGCCTAGGAACCCTACCAAGGCCATCGCGATGGTGGAGCAGCTTGAGGACCCGTCTGCAGCGGTTCGGACTACTGCCTGCATAAACCGTCGGAGGACGGATACTTGGGACGACTACGACAGCCTGTTCTACAACGCATGGCTGCACGTCGACATAAGTCCCACACGCTTCATAGACGAGGCCACCGTGAGGCGACTCGGTATTCAGTCCGATTTGGAGGACATGATCAGGCAGCTAGGGTTCGGTACCATGGCCACACACCCCTGCGACCTCTACCCCTCTCTGGTCAGGCAGTTCATTGCCACCGCTGATCTCTCCTACACCATGTCGACTGGCCGCGTCGCAGGTGACGTCATCCTCTCCTTCTTTGCCAGAGGCGTCAGATACCAGATCACCGTCTCCGAGCTCTGTGAGATCTATGGGTTTGACGCTGCTGCTGCCACCACCATCGGTGTCCCCGAGTTTCCAAAACTCAGTGAGTTCTGGAGCATCACAGGCACGGGCCATTGGAGCACATCCGTCACCCAGATCGACATCCGCCACCAAACCCTGAGTTACTTCATTAGGACCCTTGCCAGCACACTGCTGTGCAAGATGGAGCCCAACAAGTGCGGATGGACGAGCTTACACTGTTATTCCTTGCGATGGATGGATTGGTGGATCTGCAGCACTTGGACCCGGATCGGGAGATGCCGACGCCCAACCTTGGATCTCTCTTTTCCTAGCACCTGGTGAGCCTGAAGATGAAACCCTTTAAGGGCACAGGCAGGAAGAAGGAGACGGTCGGGAGCTTACTTACACCGATCTTCATACACTTGGGAATCCTTTTGGATGCAGGGTCAGCACGCACTTCCCGAGCCTACTTGGATGTGGGACATCTATCATCAGCCCAGTTGCTGAAGGAGGGCCTTTGCTGGAATTTTAGGACAGGTGAGCGCCTCCGTCTTATGCAGCTACCAGCCCCTCACATTACGGATTTTACTGGGAACATTGAAAGGCTTCAGTTCCAGCCAAATGAGGCATTCTTCCGCAACCTCCAGGACATACCACGCAGAGTCCCGTGAGTGCGCAGAGATCAGGCTACTCAGGGCCCGCCAGAGGCACCACTACCCGACTTCCCCCTCATACCAGAGCTCCCGATCCGCGATCATTGAGACTTTCAGAGGATTGTCACGGACGCTCTTCAGGCATCTGGGCCAGAGTGTCTCGCTGTAGGTGCATGATCAGGAGGAGCGTCAGGGCCAGTGACACATCAGCAGCGGACTCAGACTAGTCCTCACATTTCTATCCCTTATCTCTATGCACTTTTATTTTATTTCTGTTTTCGAATTTTTAGGATTTATGTTTCAGACTATTTGCTTCTCCATTTTGTGACTTATCACATGTTTTCTTGTGTTTGGATTGTATAACAGCACTAACAAACTGACAGCTCAGATGGATTAGGCACTCTCAGACAAAATGATGATTTTCTGTCTAATGGCTATCGATCGATACCAGAGTATCGGTATCGATCGATGCACAGACAGATAGGTACGATTATTCTAACTCAAATCACTAACCACCCAATTATATTTGTGCTTCATTTTTCACCAACCTTAGACTGGTTACACTGGGACAGTGTATTTTAGGTATGGGGGAGGTAGTTACTAACGTTATCTTTTATTAATGAGCTATGAATTTTATCTATCTAAAAAAAGTGTTTTCAAAAATATTTTATTCTACCTATTACTACTATATATTATTTAAAATATTTTCAAAAGGGGATTATTAACTAAAACAATTTGATTTCTACTCTAACCGTTCTCTAGCACCATCTAGATTTACTAACTTGCAGGGTGTAGTAGATAGAAACACCGCAGTGTATCATGTAATGCTAACACCTGCACCTGCTGAGAATGTCTGGAGAAACCAAAACTGACTTCCAACCTAATTTGTACCTGCTTGTCTTGGGGCTTGGTATACATTGGATCGGGTTCCTCCTGCAAGTCTGGAAGGTAAAAATCTGTGTGTCTCTGGTTCCCTTCTCTCACTCTCTCCAAGCATCCTAAATATAAAAGATTGAGATGTTTTCCTGGAAGATGCAGAGGGGTAGGAGTGTCTTCTATGACCCTAGTATTCTAATTCAGAAAGGAATGATCACACATTGTGGAAACGAGGGGTAGGAGTGTCTCCTGTGACCCCATTATTCGCTACACTTTGTCAAAATAAGAGCTACAAAAGTATAAAATTCAATAAGATGGACTGCATCAGCATCGCTGTTCATTGAAATTGAAACTATAAGGGTTCAGAGAAGAGAGAAAGAAGGAAGAAAGAGATAAGAGAAGATTGCCTGTGTGTTCAGAAACTTGTTTGAGTAAGAACATCTATATTATCGCAGAAATGAGGTCAGTAGAAGGGTATGCCAGGCGCTATCAGTGAAGCTGTAGAATGTATGGTATGGTGACTAAGCTAGTGTGTAGTATATCAAATCATCCTAAAGGTTAACAATGACTCACTTCCATCATCTTTTATGCAAGAATGTGAGTAGTGATTTTAAATTATGTGAGTCCCCATTATTTCCAAAACTTTTTCAGATTAGTCCTATATTTTGCTTGAGGACAAGCAAAAAGATAAGTCTGGGGGAGTTGATATGCTCTATATTTTACCCTATTTAGCCTATAAGTTTCATATGTTTTCAAAGGTTTTATATGCATTTCGTAGCTCTTTTAGAGATATTTCAGGTTTAGGTACTCATTGGAATAAAGTGATGATTATGGAGTATTTTGAGATCTTTTTGGGAGTTATTACATTTCACTCGCGGAGATGACTACAAAAGAGAGCATCGACCGACGCATCCCAGCCGTATCGATCTACAGAGTATCACACGCATCGATCAAATTGCTATTCGCCATATCGATCGATGCAGAGCCATTAGCGATTAATGAAGATTAGAAGATTTACGAGTTTTACCCAAAAGATGTCATATTTTCATTATACACCCTAGCCGCCTGTTAGGTCATATTTTTAGGTTTTTGTACCATTTAATTAAGGAGACACTAAGAAGAAGAAAAAAAGAGGAGAGAAGCAATTAAGGAGGCTACAAGCAAGTCACCAAAGTCATCACCAAGGAGAGAAGTATTAGCTTAGAGAGTAAGTTGGAGAAGAAGATATCTACCCCGGAGAGAGAGATCTGAACTGCATAAAACAGAGAAAATCTTGAACTCCTTTTTGTTTTCTTACTTTATTACTATTTTCATTAAGTTTTATTTAAGTATTATTCAGACCATCTTAACTATGCTTCTTATGAATATGTCTGAGTAGTCCTACTGTTAGATTTAGGTTCACCAAAAGTTGATTTATGTATTGCTGATCATAATATGAACATTAGGGTGTTTTAATAGTTCTTTCATTCTAGTTGTGCTTAATGCTAAGTAAAGGAATTGATTACGCTTGACTTAGATTTAGGTTTAATTTGTGCAAGCGACAGCATGGTAAATTACTTGAAAATAAACTAGACTGATCTTATTAATTAGCTAAAAGCGAAAGTGCCCTAGTTAATCTGAGAACTTATCAACCTGCTCGGTAATGCTTACTGGAAGGCTAATCGATCGATACGACATAATAGTCATCATTCAATTATCTGAAAGGCATGTCGACCGATTGTCATGAAGACATATCGATCGATGCTTTCTCAAGTCGGAACATGCAACAGCTGACTGTCTTGAGATCCAGCTATTAGACAACCCTATAGATTGTTCCTAAGAGTTGAGTTCGAGAACAACCATATTTAAAACCCTTATAATCCCTAAAGCAGCATACTTGTCATGCCTAAAGGTTTACCTTGATCTAGCCACTTCCCTGAATTGATAACAAACCTCATTATCTAAAATCGAACAATTGTCCTGTTCGTCGATCGATATTTACAAAAGCTTATCGATCGATTTCCCTGTCTGAACTAAAATTCATTTTAAGTTACTATTTTAAAACTATTTAACCTAGCTTTATTTCTACGACTATAAGATCTATTGCACAATCCAAGAGTCTCTGTGGATTTGATTCCTAAGTACTGCAATTGAACCTCTTTTGATGAGAGTAAAGTTGCTCTAGGGTAATTTGAGCACGTGTCACTAGCCAGTGATGAAATATTGCCAAGTTACATATTATATAATAGTTGTGGGAACCGAAATTCACACCGTCGATTTCCGTTAAATAAAGAAAGTTAGGAAAAACCCTAATTTCCCAGTGGTCCCGGATATTTGCTAAACCACACGCCAAGCAATCAGAAGCACGAAATAAACAGACGAAAAGCATAAGAATCGAAAATGGAGCTAAGGATGTCTTATACTGAATCTGCATATGAGTGTTGCAACAAGGTAGGAGCTTTGGCTGCGAGAGCTGTCGGCGAGTTCTCTTGTTCTAACAACTTAAGACTGCATAAACAAACTGCATAAATAAGACTGCTCGATAACAAAAAATGGAAAGTTGCATATTGCTCTATGTGCTAAGTTTTTCTTTGTGTTCCGAAAGTCCCTCTGTCTCTTGAGGCGGTTTGTCTTTTCCTTTTATATCCCCGAGTCAAGTTTATCTTCTTGCGGAAATTCTATTTCTCTCGATCTTCATGATTATCTTCGAAACTTTACATTTATCTTATTTTTTGAATAAAAATAAACCGTCATAGTAATCTTTGGGCTCAATCACGTCTAAAATCGTAGGTGGGCCTTTGGCCGTGTTTTAGACCTCTTTGGGCCATCCTTCGGCTTTAGACATTTTTACCATTTCTTTGAGAAATCACCCTCGACACAATGCCGGTTTTATAAAAGGATCTTTAAGTCAATCGTATAGTTGAGGCAATTGGTGTTTTAAGTTAACCATCGCCGTTTCATACGATTAATTCGGATTTACACGAGAAAACAAGTCTTGAGGGTTTTAAATGTAATGTTCTAACGATAATTCCGATCGAGATGAAACAAGAGATAGTTTGATCGAAGTTCGGGAATGGAAGCTACGAGGGCGAGAGTGCATGGCATGAGACTGATCCAACTCGCCATTGGGCGAGTTGGTCGTGGTGTGTCCAAGTCGCCCAATGGCGAGTTGGATTGGTCGATCCAACTTGTCTATCGTTTGGCTGGTTGATGTTAGTATTGTTCGTCGCACGGGAGTTGTTCTTTTTAGAAGTTTTCCCGATGACTTGGAGCGTAATTCTTATTTTATTTTTTAACGAGTGTGTAGTTTCCTGCACTTTTTATTTATTTTTTTTTAAATAAATTTTTTTCGGAGACTTCCAGGCATTGATTCCGTCGTAATCGATTTTGACCCCAACAAAAGTTTTTTTGATCAAATATTAGTTTTTATATTATGGAGTTATTTTAAGAAAATGTATATTTAACTATGTAATCGTGCTACAGCTTGATTGGATAATTAAGTCGAGAACTATTCAAGTTTTCTTATACTTAATACAAATTTTCAAGGATAAATAGACAGTTCTTTAGAACGAAAGAGAAAAATCTAATTACAATATTTTTTGAAGTGATTCTCATGAAATTTGCTTACTTTTTTTGACACGAAACTCAAGTTAAAGAAATTAACAAAAAAAAGTGGAAACCATAACCAATGATTAATAAAAAATCAAACATATATTTTTTTCAAAAATTAGTTTAAAATTAGATTTTAGAAGATAAAACAAATAAAAAATGAAAATTATTGAAATACATAATATAATTGCGAAAATAAGTCAGCGAACAATAATTAAGTGAAATGCATAATCAAATCTAAAATATATATAAACTATCTAAATATCTAAAAAATCATAACAACAAAAGAAAGGAATATATTTGTGATATTATTTCTCATGTTTCATTAAACTCAGACCAACAGAAAAAAAATATCTATTCTCAAAAATATTTTTTTCTTTTATGCTTACCAAACTCAAACTTTACAAAATTAATATGAAAATTGATAGAAAAGCACAAGCAGTGAATATACATAATCAAATTTACTTTTAAAAAGTGAATTTATATAATAAATAAAATACTATCCATAGTATTATCACCAAGTATCAACACATTTTTAAAGAAAGTAAAATGACATTACAACTTCGTTTTTTAAGCTTTTATATTTAAGTAAATAGTTACAAATTTTTGACAACCGTAATACAAAAGTCTACAAAAAACATATGATAGCTGATGATCTCAAGGAAATCAAATAAAACAAAGGAAATGCATCATCAATTTTTTTAAAAAAATATTACCTCATTCAAAGAATCACAGTTATGCAATTTAGTCAACCACACCTATTTTGGCCGTTAATATAAAGAAGATCACATAACAATAATATTTCATAAAAATAGATAATTATCTTTTAAAATTTAAAACAAAATTTTTAATCTAAACACATAATTATGTCAAAATCCCGCGCAAAGCGCGGACCCGCCCTAGTATATGATAAGTCTATGTCACTGGCCTATTTAACACTTAAATCAAACCACCTAAATTTAATTTAAATAGTTAACCAAACATTACTTCTGTTTTATATTGTTAAAACCACCTAAATTTCCTACTACTAACTTGATATGCACTAGAACTTGAACGGCGTCCCCGCGCGGGTATTTGATTTAACTTTTTGTTCAACGTAAACTCATAAATAGCTGGTTTTATAAAAAAATCTCATGTTGTTGTAAATCAAGAGAAAGAAGGAATCGGTTGTTCTTACTAACTCATTCAATAGACATGATACATATATATAGGACTACAAAGCTAGGGTTTAGAGCCTTCTAGTATATGGGCTTATGGGCCTAATGGACATCCATATAATAGTTCATAACACTCCCCCTTGGATGTACATTAATATACAATATTTCCTAAAGTGCATAAGATGCTGTCTCATTAAAAACCTTACCAGGAAAACCCTGTGGGAAAAACATGGTTAAGGGAAAAAGAGTGCAGCGCGCATCTACTCCCTCTGATGAGAACATAACTTGAAATATCTAATACAATACAATCTCACATGAACATGCTTCTTCTTAGTCTTGAACTTTGTCCGGACCACTTCTCTTGGCAGTATTGACACTCTTCGTTGAAACTTGAATATCTTGATGACCATAGGACAAAATGACTTCAAACCACTTGGAAATCGAAGATAACATCTAACTTTAGGTACCGTTTAGCTCTGGTAAGATGGTAAACGATTCCACATGATGCGTTTCTCATAAATTTCAGGTCTTTGTGAGAACTCTTGTGCAACTACTCTTTTGCTTCTCACAATTTTTCATAATCTCATTCATTCTTTCACATAAGACCTATTTGTGTGCCATTGGTTTTACACCATTAGGTGTACGGACTATCGGTCAAGATACTTCTCTCTTTCCAAGAGATTTAATCTCGCATCTATTGCTTATTTCCATCCTGGCCAATCATTTTTTTTTTGTGTACACTTTTCAATAGATGGTTAATGATCTTCATTCTCATCAACTGCTACATTGCATGCATAAGTATTAACAACGTCGATTTGATATCGGTTCCATATTGTTCTAGACATGACATAGCTATTTGAGATTTATTTATCTTCAGGTACCTGGATTTTTTTTCTTGTCATGTTTTCTATCTCTTCTAGAGATCCTTAATATTTCATTCCTCAATTCTGCCTCTCTCATTCATGCTCCTTCTCTTTACCGAGGATCATTATATTTGGAACCGATAGGTTTATCATAAGTCAGGCGCTCTTTAGACTCATTAGCAGTTTAATATTTTCTTTATGGGACATATCTATTAACTGGAGCATTTACAGCTGGTACTTGTGAGTTAATCACTTTCTTAAGGTTAGTAAATGATTCTGGCAGCTCATATGATAATCTTTGTAATAGAATTATCTACAAACATCCATTTAGACTTTTTCACGCTTTTTAGTCCGAGGATCAATGATTATTCATTTTAACTCGTTTATTTTTCAGCTGTTTATTTTCTCCTTCTAATGTTGGATAGACTAACTTTGAGTCTTTCAATAAATCTTATAAAGTCTTCTAGATTTTGTCATCAATGGAGATCATATCCAACAAATTCATAACCTCATTTGAGGTCCCATCTTTTAGCTGTGTGGTGGAGGAACTACAACTTATCCAATTTTTTTTAGATGGGAATTTTTGGTTCCTGACCCAAAACCAATTTGATAGGGAGAGTTCTTTATTACTCTTTGGCATTTTGTGAATCAATGCTGTTGCATCTTATGTATGAAAATTAGGTACAAGATGTTCATCATGGATCCTCACATGCTTAAAATAATCATCAAAGGCTTGTGAATTCACCAATATTACCAATTAGTCTCACAAACATCAAATTGCGGATCTTTGACAAGGATACATAGGACCTTCTTGGCGATGCATCAATTATAAACATATGGTGGATGATCTGTCCACCAGTGGGTGATCAAGCCCACAAACATCTCCTTGTATAAATAGATTCCAAATCTATTTGAGTGGTGAAAAATCTTATTCTTATATTGCCTTGTAAGCAAGAAGTATACAGCGATTGTGGTATGCTGGAGTTCTCATTTACTGGAAACATGCTACCATGGGTGTGGGAACCAAAATTCACACTGTCGATTTAAATGAATAAAAACGGAGAAAAACCAAGTAAACCCGATTTTCGATGAAGGTCTGAAGTCTCCGCGTAATCACTTTAGAACGTAAAAAGACAGACAGCAAGATAAAAATGAATGGTCGCTCAGAGGCTTTTTTTTAATGGAATAGTATGAATACAGGATTTCTCCGAGAGGAGTAGAGATATGCTAACAAGATAAAAGCAGAACAGAAAGGCGGCAAAACGTCCTAAGTCTTACCTTGCTAGTCTAACAACCTAAGTTCTAAGTTCCCTAAGCTAACAGGAGTTCTCTAAGTCTAAATTCTCGGCCCCTTTTTTCTTCTGCTCCAACTCTCCTTATATAGTTGCTTTAGGTCGGCGGCTCCTTTACCCTTTTGCCTTTGGGCCCAAGTTTATCTCTTTATGGGAATATTCCATTTTTCGTTGATCTTCGTAGTTATCCTCGAATCTTAACATTTATCTTTGGAAACTTAGCATTTATCCTACTTCCGCGAGTTAGGATAAACTGTCATATCTTTTATTGGGCTTGGATCCCTAAAATCGTAGATTGGCCTCTAGACACGTTTAGTCCCTTGCGGACTGTTTTTAGGCCTTCGGGCTTTTCTACGATCTTCTCTGTCTTAGACGTAAAACTTTGAGAGCAACTTCGAACGAGACGAAACGAGATGTATAGGGTCCAAAGGTCGGATAACGCAACTATACGGAAGACATGGGAGTTGAAATGAGTCGGACTGGCCGGGATTGGATTATCCTCGTCCTAGGACGAGGTAACCTCGGTACGGGTCGTCCTCGCCCATGGGCGAGGTGACCTCGGTATGGGTCATCCTTTCCCATGGGCGAGGTGACCTCGATACAGGTCGTCCTCGCCCATGGGCGAGGTGACCTCGGTATGGGTCGTCCTCGCCCATGGGCGAGGTGACCTCGATACGGGTCGTCCTCGCCCATGGGCGAGGTGACCTCGGTACGGGTCGTCCTCGCCCATGGGCGAGGTGACCTCGGTACGGGTCGTCCTCGCCCATGGGCGAGGTGACCTCGATACGGGTCGTCCTCGCCCATGGGCGAGGTGACCTCGATACGGGTTGTCCTCTCTCAAGGGCAAGGTGACCTCGGTATGGGTCGTCCTCGTCCTTGGGCGAGGTGACCTCGATACGGGTTGTCCTCGCCCATGGGCGAGGTGACCTCGGTACGGGTCGTCCTCGCCCATGGGCGAGGTGACCTCGGTACGGGTCGTCCTCGCCCATGGGCGAGGTGACCTCGGTATGGGTCGTCCTCGCCCATGGGCGAGGTGACCTCGGTATGGGTCGCCCTCGCCCATGGGCGCAGGTGACCTCGGTATGGGTCGCCCTCGCCCATGGATATTTGTATTCTTCTGATCTTTCTTTCGAGGAGTCTTTCGTGAAGAATCCGTAAAAATGATAATCTTAGTCGTTGATTTCGAGATAACGGTTTTCGACCCCAACAGTTAGGCCCCAGCCTGCAAGACTCGGAGACGATTTTGCGGGCGAGTGAAGTGTTTTTAATCGGAAGTTTTGCTTAATAGTATGTTTTCTCGTAGATTGTCTTTTGAGATTATTTTAGTGCGGAAATCCAAGTCACCCACACATCCTTATGAGTAGCAACTCATCATTCCTCATTCTCCACACATCTCATTCCCTCAAACTTTTCTCTCTTCATTCTCCCAAGAAAGAATGTCGTCCTCCCAAAACGAAAAGAAGAACTCCGACGTCGAGATGGGTGAGGCCAGCCCGGTTCTGCTAATTCCAGCCATTCATGAAGCCACTCCGACTTTCATTACCGGATTCTTTTCTTTTAAAGAGAGGTTATCCAGGCGTAGTGCCGAAAAGGAAGCGAGTCGGACCCATGTCGAAACGTCGGCTATCCCTTCCTCGTCTGCGCGGTCGTCCTCAGCCGAAGGAAACAAGTCTCCGGGAGGGGGTGCGCCTCTGGTAGGAACGGATATGGCACCTGTGCAAGTGCCGGAGGTCTCGGCTCAGGCTTCGGGTTCTTCCAATACACCAGTTACAATTACTGAGAAAAAAATAAGTGATGGAGTCGATGACTCCACATTTGGACAGGAAAGAGATCGTCCTAGGGCTTCCTGCGCCTAGTGCCGCTCCTCTGCCCAAAGGTCGCAAGAGGAATGGTGCCGCGACCGAGACCGCCAAGAAGAGAAGATGTACCAAAGGTGCGGAAGGAGAGTCTTTGGGACCTTTAACGCAACATCGTGCCAAGGTTCGTTACCCCACTTATTTTCTTTTGACGTAAGACACTTTGTTCTATGTTTATCCTGACTCTTATCTCGCACGCAGTTTGTGTCGCTTATTGTAGAGATGATGAGCGACTTCGGCACAGAGATAGAGCATCTGGCAAAGGGCTTAGCGGAATCGCGGGAGGCGTTAAAACGAGTCAAGGCCACGCTGAAATCTACTGAGGATGCTCACGCTGCTGAGACTTCGCAGCTGGAGGCTCGGGTCAGTGATCTCGAGCGGGATTTCGGAAAGTCGGCAAGTGCATTGTTTAAGATGAAGAAAGAGAAGAAAGCCAAGGCTTGCGAAGTCCGTCGTCTCCAGCGTGAAATCCAGAGTCAAGAGGAAACGAGGACTCGTGAGTTAGCGGGGACTGTTGTCCCGCGGGACGAGTTTTATGCCCGTTTAACGAGGATGGCTGATCTGTTTGATTCACTCATGACAGTCGATAAGAAGGATCTGGCCCTGGATGACATCGAGGGAAGTTTAAGCGAGATCCAGCTACTCAAGGGTAAAGTGGTTCCGACTCTTGACTCCAAAGAGGCCAGGCTGCTGTCTTGCAAAGAGGAGCTGATGGCTTTCGTGGGAGACTTCGATTCGATCCTCTCTCTGCTAAAAACCGAGTGCACCCTTACGCCGTGTTTGGGAGAGCCCGAGGGGCAAGACCGTGCGGTCGAAGAAGGCAAGGATGATGCGGTCGAGAGAGGTTACGCTGAAGAGGCCGAGGAAGGCGATGGCGATACGTTCCCGAGGTCTGATGAGGTTGAGGATGAAGGTGGTGCTCCGAGGAGTGCTTAGGGTAACAATCATTTCGGGATTTTATCTGTCTTTTTATTTTGGCCTGTTTATGAGGCCGTAATTTGTATGTTCTAGGTCTGGCCGTTGGTGGTTTTGAATCCCTGCCCTTTTTAGGGCTTTTGTAAGATGCTTGGCTCAATCTACAAAATTTTTCGTTTGTAATATATTGAGAGAACTTCTTTTTCGAAGTTAGAGGGCAAGGACGTGAGTTGTCGTCTCATTCCTTTCCCACCGATGATCACCGTATCGTTCGTTTGTTGAGTATGCAAGTTTTTACGTGGTTTTATGTTTTATGCGGAAACTCGTGAAAACGTACAGACCTTAATGAAGAGACAAGTTTTTGGATCTCGTATCAGGGTGCTGATACTATGCCTTTGAGATGTCAAGATCCAGCGTGGCTGGGTTTAGGGCAAGACCTAGGTTTAATCTCGGACTAAGGCTATGCGATGACAAGTCGGCTTTCGTTTTGCCTGTTTTTGATTTCAACCTGACTCGTACCGATATAAAGTCCACAAATTGTTATCGGCTTATATGAATTGTCTTGGCACGAATCGAGCTACTTCCAAAGGCCGTTTGGAGGTGCTGACCAAAATTTTGGATTTCTTGTATAGCGCGCTATGGTTTCCTTGTCGGATGTGAGAGAGCCTATCCTTTCGAGGGCGGCTAATGTCTGTTTAGGTCGTTAGGGTTCGTTTGTTGTGATCAGCAACAACAAAAAGATGCCATTTTAAAGGAATTTTACCGTTAGAGGTGTACTAGGTTTGTTTTGGAAACGAGAATGTCGTTTCTGTAAAAGTTGAAAAATCGTAACTTCAAGCATGTAGCGACGTACCGTACCGATATCGAGTTCATCCAGCAACTTGGGTTCTTCAAGTCGATGGATCATTGTCCAAACAAGGATCCGAAATTGGAATTCGGCTCACGTCGCCTACTGGAGAGATCTTGGAACAGTCGTTTCGGTTAGAATTCCATGCATCAAACAACAAAGCTGAATATGAAGCAGTCATTGCAGGATTGTGACTAGCCCATGGACTGAAGATTCGCAACATCCATGCTTACTGCGATTCTCAGTTAGTTGCAAATTAATATAGCGGGGAATACGAGGCGAGGGACGAAAGAATGGACGCGTACCTAAAAATCGTCCAGGACCTGTCCCAAGACTTCGACCACTTCGCCCTCACTAGAATTCCTCGCTCGGAAAATACCCAGGCTGATGACTTCGCCGCACTCGCATCAAGCTCGGATCGAGGACTAAAAAGGGTAATCCCCGTCGAGTTCATTGAACATCCAAGCATCGGACCGCCGGTGATCGCCAATCTGATTAGAGCACAAATCGAAGATGCAGTGGAAATCGAAGATCCACCAGAAGAGAATGTGGATCATACGAATCTGCTCGCGACAGCCCATGGCTGGAGCCGATCCGAAGTCTATATAGTCGACGGACCACTACCTGCGAAAAATGGGCCCGCAAAATCAAAACCCAAGCCGCACGATAAGTAACGGTAGAGGAGAAATCTATAAATGGAGATTCTCCCCACTCATGACCTGCGCCGAGGAGAAAAAGCGTAATGGAGGAGGTCCACTCTGGATCGTCGCGGAAACCACTCGGTGGAAGATCACTTTCGCCGTCAAAATAAAGCATACGGTTATTACTGGCCAACTATGATCAAAGACTGCGAGAAATTTGCGTGGAAATGCGAAAAAAACCAAAGGCATGCATCAACGATCCATCAACCTGCAGAAGTCCTCTCGTCCATCTCGACTTCGTATCCCTTTATGCGGTGTTCTATGGATATCGTCGGACCCTTGCACAACTCAAATCAGAAACGCTTCCTCTTGGTCCTCACGGATTTCTTCTCGAAGTGGTATAGGCAGAATCCTACGCAAGTATCAAAGACGTACAAGTCGAGAACTTCGTATGGAAAAACATCATCACTAGACATGGGGTCCCTTAAGAAATCATAACAGACAACGGATCTCAGTTCATCTCTACCCGATTTGAAGCATTATGTGAGAAGTGGAAAATACGACTGACCAAGTCAACTCCTGGATATCCACAATGTAACGGCCAGGGAGAGACCATTAACAAAACCGTCCTCGGCCAGTTAAAAACAGAAACCAAAAGGGCGATGGGCAGAGGAGCTCGAAGGAGGTTCCCTGGTCACATCGCATAACCCCATGACGGGCTACGGAGAAACCCCGACCTGGTTTACGATGGGGATAGCTGAACTCGCTTGGTGAGCTGCCTACGCACTTTTTGGAGAGACTGCCATCTCAGAAGTTCTTATTTCCCATGTTAGCGCATCAGTGGTATTATTTCTTTAGGTGCATCGCTTTCCATGTTCTTTGATCTTGACATCTTGCATGTTCGCGATTTGGTATGATCCTGGTCGGACTACCTTTATGACCTTGTATGGTCCTTCCCAGCTTTCCCAGCTTTTCTCGCTACATGCTCTCGCAGAGTTTTGAAGACTTTGCGAGAACCAAATCGCTTTCCTTGAACTCCGCGTAGCTTAACATTTGAGTTGTCGTGATTTTGCAGCAGCTTGCTGGTAATTTTGATTCGTGATAAGCTTGGTTTCGCCGCCGTTAACAGATCGAAGTTCATCCAGCAACTTGGGTTCTTCAAGTCGATGGATCATTGTCCAAACAAGGATCCGAATTGGAATTCGCTCACGCCGCCACCGGAGAGATCTTGGAACAGTCGTTTCGGTTAGAATTCCATGCATCAAACAACAAAGCTGAATATGAAGCAGTCATTGCAGGATTGTGACTAGCCCATGGACTGAAGATTCGCAACATCCATGCTTACTGCGATTCTCAGTTAGTTGCAAATTAATATAGCGGGGAATACGAGGCGAGGGACGAAAGAATGGACGCGTACCTAAAAATCGTCCAGGACCTGTCCCAAGACTTCGACCACTTCGCCCTCACTAGAATTCCTCGCTCGGAAAATACCCAGGCTGATGACTTCGCCGCACTCGCATCAAGCTCGGATCGAGGACTAAAAAGGGTAATCCCCGTCGAGTTCATTGAACATCCAAGCATCGGACCGCCGGTGATCGCCAATCTGATTAGAGCACAAATCGAAGATGCAGTGGAAATCGAAGATCCACCAGAAGAGAATGTGGATCATACGGAATACGGCTGCGACAGCCCATGGCTGGAGCCGATCCGAGTCTATATAGTCGACGGACCACTACCTGCCGAAAAATGGGCGGCCCGCAAAATCAAAACCCAAGCCGCACGATAAGTAACGGTAGAGGGAGAAATCTATAAATGGAGATTCTCCCCACTCATGACCTGCGCCGAGGGAGAAAAAGAAAGAAACGTAATGGAGGAGGTCCACTCTGGATCGTGCGGAAACCACTCCGGTGGAAGATCACTCGCCGTCAAAATAAAACGCCACGGTTATTACTGGCCAACTATGATCAAAGACTGCGAGAAATTTGCGTGGAAATGCGAAAAAAACCAAAGGCATGCATCAACGATCCATCAACCTGCAGAAGTCCTCTCGTCCATCTCGACTTCGTATCCCTTTATGCGGTGTTCTATGGATATCGTCGGACCCTTGCACAACTCAAATCAGAAACGCTTCCTCTTGGTCCTCACGGATTTCTTCTCGAAGTGGTATAGGCAGAATCCTACGCAAGTATCAAAGACGTACAAGTCGAGAACTTCGTATGGAAAAACATCATCACTAGACATGGGGTCCCTTAAGAAATCATAACAGACAACGGATCTCAGTTCATCTCTACCCGATTTGAAGCATTATGTGAGAAGTGGAAAATACGACTGACCAAGTCAACTCCTGGATATCCACAATGTAACGGCCAGGGAGAGACCATTAACAAAACCGTCCTCGACGGATTAAAAAAGCACTTAGAAACCAAAAAGGGGCGATGGGCAGAGGAGCTCGAAGGAGGTTCCCTGGTCACATCGTACAACCCCATGACGGGCTACGGGAGAAACCCCCTTCGACCTCGTTTACGGGACGGAATGCATGATCCCAGCGGAAGTCGAATTTCCCGGAGTGCGGAGAAGACTCCTCCCCGAACGAGAAAGTCTCAACAACGCGATGCTGCTGGATGAACTCGATCTCGTTAACAAGCGACGAGACCAAGTGCTTATACGAATCCAAAATTACCAGCAAGCTATGGTATGAGACTGGAAATATGGCCTGAGCTTTCTCGCCGATGTTACAACGGCGAGTGCTAGTTTTTCCATCAGGGGGTACCGTGTCTCAGCGTCCAGCAACGTTTTACTTATGTAAAGATCAGTTTTGTTCACCGCGCTCTTCTCTGATCAAAACGCCGCTTACTGCTGTCGCGTAGACCGCGATGTACAGGAATAGAGGTTCTCCCTCTACCAGTTTTGCAAGAACAGGAGGAGTGGCAAGGTAACGCTTCAGCAGTTGGAAAGCTTTTTCGCATTCTTCTGACCACTCAAACTTCTTGTTCCCTTTCAACATGTCGTAGAAAAGCACGCACTTGTCCATCGGTAGCGAGATAAAGCGGTTCAAAGCTGCGACTCTTCGGTTAGCCTTTGACTTCCGCTTTGTCTTTGGTGGGACCATTTCTATCAATGTGTTTATCTGTTTGGGATTGGCCTCAATCCCGACACGCGACTAAATAGCCGAGAAACTCTCCGATGCTACCGCAAATCTACATTTTTCTGGGTTTAGTTTCATGTTATGTAGGTTCAACCTAGCGAAGCACTCTTCCAAGTGGGATACGCGGATCGGTTCGCCAATGGATTTTACGAGCATGTCATCGATGTATACTTTCATGGTCTTTCCGAGCTGTTCGAGAACATTCGATTGACTAGTCATTGGTAAGTAGCGCCTGCATTCTTGAGACCGAAAAGGCATTACATTGTAGCAATACGTTCAGCGGTCAGTGATGAATGCGGTCTTCGCGATCGCCGATTCATCATGATTTGATTGTACCCGAGAAGGCATCCATAAATGATAAGAGTTTGTTCCCTGCTGTTGCTTCACCAGTCGGTCAATGTGCGGAAGCGAAAGCAATCTTTTAACAGGCCTTGTTGAGATCAGTGAATTCAAGCGCACTTTCGCATCAAGCTCGGATCGAGGACTAAAAGGGTAATCCCCGCCGAAGTTCATTGAACATCCAAGCATCGGACCGCCGGTGATCGCCAATCTGATTAGAGCACAAATCGAAGATGCAGTGGAAATCGAAGATCCACCAGAAGAGAATGTGGATCATACGGAATACGGCTGCGACAGCCCATGGCTGGAGCCGATCCGAAGTCTATATAGTCGACGGACCACTACCTGCCGAAAAATGGGCGCCCGCAAAATCAAAACCCAAGCCGCACGATAAGTAGCGGTAGAGGAGAAATCTATAAATGGAGATTCTCCCCACTCATGACCTGCGCCGAGGAGAAAAAGAAAGAAACGTGAATGGAGGAGGTCCACTCTGGATCGTCGCGGAAACCACTCGGTGGAAGATCACTTTCGCCGTCAAAATAAAGCATACGGTTATTACTGGCCAACTATGATCAAAGACTGCGAGAAATTTGCGTGGAAATGCGAAAAACCAAAGGCATGCATCAACGATCCATGGACCACCGCGATAAAGGGATACAGAGACTAGATGGACGAGGACTTCTGCAGGTTGATGGATCGTTGGTGTATGCCTTTGGCATTTTCGCATTCGTGCGAATTTCTCGCAGTCTTTGATCATAGTTGGCCAGTAATAACCGTGTTGTTTTATTTTGACGGCGAAAGTGATCTTCCACTGAGTGGTTTCCGACGGTCCAGTGGACCTCCTCCATTACTTTCTCACTTTTTCTCCCTCGCCAGGTCATGAGTGGCCGGAGAATCTCCATTTATAGATTTCTTCCTCTACCGCTACGATCGTGCGGCTTGGGTTTTGATTTTATGGCTGCCCATTTTGGCGGTAGTGTTCCGTCGACTATATAGGCCGATCGCCTCAGCCATGGGCTGTCGCGAGTCAGATTCGACTGATCCACATTCTCTTTGTGGATCTTCGATTTCCACTGCATCTTCGATTTGTGCTCTAATCAGATTGGCGATCACTGTCCGGGATGCTTGGATGTTCAATGAACTCGGACGGGATTACCCTTTTAGTCCTGGATCCAAGCTTGACGCGCGCCAAGGCATCAGCCTTGGTATTTTCCGAGCGAGGAATTCTAGTGAGGAGGTGGTGGTCAAGTCTTGGGACAGGTCCTGACGATTTTTGATAGGCCCATTTTTCGTCCCTCTCCTCGTATTCGCTATATTGATTTGTGACTAACTGAGAATCGCAGTAAGCGTGGATGTTGTGAATCTTCTGTCCATGGGCTAGTTGCAATCCTGAAATGAGTGCTTCATATTCAGCCTCGTTGTTTGATGCATGGAATTCTAACCGAAACGACTGTTCCAAGATCTCTCCAGGGGACGGAGTCATTCCGATCCTTGTTTGGACATTGATCCATCGACGGAAGAAGTCAATCTGGTTCCGTGGTTTGTCATATCCCCATGGGCAGCTCTACCAAGAAATCCGCGAGCACCTGAGATTTTATGAAGGTTGTTACGGTAATTTACATCGCATTCGCTTATTTCTATTTCCCATTTCGCGAGCCATCCTGACAGACTCGACTGTGCATAATCGTGCATAGGGAAAGGTGGTGAGGATCACTATGGTGTGAGACTGGAAATATGGCCTGAGCTTTCGCCGATGTTACAACGGCGAGTGCTAGTTTTCCATCAGGGGGTACCGTGTCTCAGCGTCCAGCAACGTTTTACTTATGTAAAAGATCAGTTTTTGTTCACCGCGTTCTTCTCTGATCAAAACGCCGCTTACTGCTGTCGCGTAGACCGCGATGTACAGGAATAGAGGTTCTCCCTCTACCAGTTTTGCAAGAACAGGAGGAGTGGCAAGGTAACGCTTCAGCAGTTGGAAAGCTTTTTCGCATTCTTCTGACCACTCAAACTTCTTGTTCCCTTTCAACATGTCGTAGAAAAGCACGCACTTGTCCATCGAGCGCGAGATAAAACGGTTCAAAGCTGCGACTCTTCCGGTTAGCCTTTGGACTTCCCGTTTTGTCTTTGGTGGGACCATTTCTATCAATGTGTTTATCTGTTTGGGATTGGCCTCAATCCCGCGACACGTGACTAAATAGCCGAGAAACTCTCCCGATGCTACCGCAAATCTACATTTTTCTGGGTTTAGTTTCATGTTATGTAGGTTCAACCTAGCGAAGCACTCTTCCAAGTGGGATACGTGATCGTGTTCGTCAATGGATTTTACGAGCATGTCATCGATGTATACTTTCATGGTCTTTCCGAGCTGTTCGGAGAACATTCGATTGACTAGTCATTGGTAAGTAGCGCCTGCATTCTTGAGACCGAAAGGCATTACATTGTAGCAATACGTTCCGCGGTCAGTGATGAATGCGGTCTTCTCGCGATCGTCGGGATTCATCATGATTTGATTGTACCCGGAGAAGGCATCCATAAATGATAAGAGTTTGTTCCCTGCTGTTGCTTCGACCAGTCGGTCAATGTGCGGAAGCGGAAAGCAATCTTTTTAACAGGCCTTGTTGAGATCAGTGAATTCAACGCATACTCGCCATTTGCCGTTTTTCTTTTTGACCACGACAGGATTGGCGAGCCAATCCGGGTATCTGACTTCTGTTATCGACCCTACTTTGAGAAGTTTTTCAACTTCCTCATTTACCGCGGTGGCACGCTTTGGTCCTAGTTTCCGTCTTTTTTGTTTGACGGGTTTGTAGGTTGGGTCAATGTTGAGCTGATGACATGTTATGCCGATGTCGATCCCTGGCATTTCCTCCGCGGCCTAAGCGAACGTAGTGGGGTTCTTTTAAGACAGGCTATGAGCTCTGTTCTCAAAGGTTCGAAGAGGTTGGCTCCGATCTCGACGCATCGTTCTGGACAGGATTCGTCAAGGCAGACCGATATTACTGGTTCGCAAGTTTGTTCGCGCTTCCCTTCTAGAGCTTTGACCGTCTGTGATTGCCAGAAGACTCCTGAGTCTTATTCTAGGGCACCCTCGTCGAGAGTTAGCTTTCTTTTCTTATCGTGGGGAGCTTTGATCGCAAAGTTCTTTCTTTTTAACTCAGTGGCGAAACATTCTTGCAACATCCTGAGAGTTCCTTGTATTGTTTCGACTCCATGAGGAATTGGAAACTTAAGGCACAGGTGGAATGTCGAGGGGATCAGTTGCATGGAATTCAGCCACGGAGTCCCAATGATTACATTGTACGATGTTGGGCGGTCGACGACTAAGAATTCCACGATCTTAACGACGCTCCCGGCTTTAACCATGAGGCGATTGAGCCGAGTGTCAATTAGCATCTTCTGAGAGTCCGAATATTGGACTGGGACCTTCCGTGACGGCGTACAGGTCAATCTCCATTGTCTCGAGGGTGCTTTTAAAGATAATCTTGTCCGAGCATCCGGTGTCGACCAATATTCTTGCTACGTCGATGTCCTGGATTGTCAGCTCGATGACAAGGAGATCGTTGTGAGGTTTGGCCTGATCGGCCGTTTCTCGATCCTTGAAAGAGACGACATCATGAGCTGCTGGAGCGGACATCCTATATCCTTTATCGTTCAATGATTTTTGAGTTAGAGAATTCGACCCCCCCTCCATCTAGCGCGAAACTGTGGGAACCGAAGTTCACACCGTCGATTTTAATGAATAAAAACAGAGGAAAACCAAGTAAACCCGATTTTCCCTGAAGGTCCGGATTCTCCGCGTAATCACATTAGAACGTAAAAAGATAGACAGCAAGATAAAAATGAATGGTCGCTCAGAGGCATTTTATTAATGGAATAGTACGAATACAGGATTTCTACGAGAGGAGTAGAGATATGCTAACTAGATAAAAGCAGAACAGAAAGGCGGCAAAACGTCCTAAGTCTTACCTTGCTAGTCTAACACCTAAGTTCTAAGTTCTCTAAGCCAGCAGGAGTTCTCTAAGTCTAAATTCTCGGATCCCTTTTTCTTCTGCTCCAGCTCTCCTTACATAGTTGCTTTAGGTCGGCGGCCCCTTTACCCTTTTGCCTTTGGGCCCAAGTTTATCTCTTCTCGGAAATATTCTATTTTTCATCGATCCTCGTAATTATCCTCAAATCTTCATATTTATCTTTGGAAACTTAGCATTTATCCTACTTCCGCTAGTTAGGATAAACCGTCATACCTCCTATTAGGCTTGGATCCCTAAAATCGTAGATTGGTCTCCAGACACGTTTAGACCCTTGCGGTCCGTTTTTAGGCCTTCGGGCTTTTATACGATCTTCTCGGACTTAATCGTAAAACTTCGAGAGCAACTTCGAACGAGACAAAACGAGATGTATAGGGTCCAATGGTCGGATAACGCAACTATACAGAGGACACAGTAGTTGAAATGAGTCGGACTGGCTGGGTAAAGGTGACCTCGGTACGGGTCGTCCTCGCCCATGGGCGAGGTGACCTCGGTATGGGTCGTCCTCGCCCATGGGCAAAGTGACCTCGATACAGGTCGTCCTCGCCCATGGGTGAGGTGACCTCGGTATGGGCCGTCCTCGCCCATGGGCGAGGTGACCTCGATCTGGTGGAGTCCTGAGCCATGGGCGAGGTGACCTCGGTATGGGTCTTCCTCTCCCATGGGCGAGGTGACCTCACTATGGGTCGCCCTCGCCATGGGCGCAGGTGACCTCGGTATGGGTCGCCCTCGCCATGGGCGCAGGTGACCTCACTATGGGTCATCCTCGCCCATGGGCGCAGGTGACCTCGGTATGGGTCGCCCTCGCCCATGGGCGCAGGTGACCTCGTAGGTCGCCCTCGCCCATGGTCGAGGTGACTAAGTCGCGAGTCATCCTAAGCCCTAGGATGAGGTGAATGGGTCAGGACGGTTCGGTTCTCGGGTCTTGATCTGTGTCTTTTCGTACCAATCTTTCCGGAGACCCTCGTCCATGGATATTTGTATTCTTTCGATCTTTCTTTCGAGGTGTCTTTCGTGAAGAATCTGTAAAAATGATAATCTTAGCCGTTGATTTTGAGATAACCGTTTTCAACCCCAACAATGGGTGGGAAAGAGAGCGGGAGGATCAACTGTGAGATGCCGTCTCGACAGAGCGGTGGGAAATGAAGATTGGCATGAGAAGTTTCCTCATCCTACTGTAAAGTATATGAGGCAATGGGGTTCGGATCATCGTCCGGGCCTAGCACATATTCTTACAAAACCGCTAAGAAATTCGAAGAAAATCAAATTTGAGAGAAGGTCACTGGACAATGAGGAACTGAGGCAAGTAATTCTGGAAGGATGGAAATCTCTAGATCTTCCCTCGGATGAAAATATTATGGAGCATTTCTCGAGTTGTCGTAAGGCCTTTAGTTAGTGGAGGAGAGAGCACAATTTGAACTCAGAAAAAATAGTGGAGGAACTTAAAGAGAAGGTGGTGGGGCTGTATTCGAATGATGGTGCGACAACTGAGGAAATAGCAAAAGCCTTGAAGGAACTCTCTTATACTCTTAAGGCAGAAGAGATATTCTGGAAGTAAAAAAGTAGAGTTTTTTTTTGGCTAAGAGAAGGCGATAGAAACACAAATTTCTTCCATGCATTGACAAAGCAGGGAGAGCTAGGAATAAAATCACACAGCTTAGAGATGCAAATGGAAATGTAATCGAGGATGAAGAAGGAATGGTAGCTATTGCAACTAGTTACTTCAGCAGATCTTCGAATCCTCTAACCCAGAAGATATAGCGGACCCACTAGCAAAGGTATCAACAACGATAACTGAGTCAATCAATAATGATCTTACAGCACAGGTCACTGAGTGGGAAGTCAAATTAGAACTTTTTGCGATGCATCTAGAAAAAGCCCCCCGACCAGATGGGATGACAGCTCTATTCTATCAGAAATTTTAGGATATTGAAAAGGATGATTTAATTCTTATGGTTAATCAATTCATGTTTGATGGATCGATGTCGAATGGTTTGAATGATACAAATATCTGCCTCATCCCAAATACAACTAAGCCCGATGAAATGTCGTAGTTCCGACCCATCAGTCTGTGCAACGCCAGTTACAAGATTATCTCTAAGGTCTTATGTCAGAGATTAAAGAAAGTTATACTAGATAGAATTTCTGAAATCCAGTCAGCCTTTATTGCTGGACGACCAATTTCGGACAATATTATGATTGCCCAAGAAATGTTTCATTCCCTAAGAACTAAGCCAAGCGGAAGAAACAAAAAAATGGCTATTAAGACGGATATGAGCAACACATATGACAGAATTGAGTGGTCGTTTATTGATACAATTATGCCAAAGATGGGGTTTTTTGAGATATGGATTACCTGTATTATGAGGTGTGTTACATCGGTGAAATACAAGGTACTTATGAATGGGCAACCAAGAGGAAATATAGTTCCAGAGAGAGGCCTATTTCAAGGAGATCCTTTGTTTCTTTTCATCTTTATTCTATGCACGGAAGCGCTCGTTAGCCTTCTTAATCATTCAGAGAACCAAGGGGAGATTATGGAGATGTGCGTTACACGCGTGTGTCCTTATGTATCCCACCTTCTCTTTGCTGATGATAGCCTATATTTCTGTAAGGCGCAGCCCCGTGAATGTGAAGAAGTGATGAAAGTAATCAGGAAAAATGAACAAGCATCTGGATAATGCATTAACTTTGAAAAATCCCCTCTACTCTTTGGTAAGAGGATTAATGCAAATGTTAGACAACAAATCAAAGATACTCCTGGGATTCAGAATGAAGGAGGAATGGGAACATATCTAGGAATTCCAGAAGATATTAGCGGATCCAAATGCAAACTTTTTCGCATTTCTGAAGGATAAATTAATGCATAGAGTGAATAGATGGACGGATAAATAGCTCTCAAAAGGTGGAAAGGAGGTTCTGATTAAATCTATCTTGCTAGCTCTTCCGACATATGTTATGTCTAGTTTCGTGCTGATCTCACTCAAATTACCCTAAGGAGTGAATTACTCTCTCAAATAAGAGGTTCAGTTAAAATACTTAGGGATCGAATCCAAAGACCTAGGGAACCAATTAAATTTAATCAGAGAATCAACTCTAGGTGAAATATAATTTTATAAACAATCTTAATTGAGCAAGGCAGTTGCTCGACTAACAAGATGATTGTTTTGAAACTTTATTTGAAAAATGCTAGACTTAGGATTTTTATTCAGGTATTCAGAGATTATAATCCTATTGATGCCAAACAATTGCATGCATGATATATTAGAGGTCAACTACTATATTTATGATATCACTCAAATTACCCTAAGTAGTGACTTTACTCTCTCAAATAAGAGGTTCAGTTGTAGTACTTAGGGATCGAATCCACAAGGAGCTAGGGAATAGTTACATGATTAAGCTAGGCAAATAGGTTTAAAGCAGTAAATAAATATAGCAAATAATAAATAAAACAATAAATAAAGCAGTAAAAAAGTTGAACAAAACAATTATTCAACAAGGCAAAGAGTTGTTTGATGGAAGGATGGTTTCTAGATCTAGGGTTTCTATTCAGGAAATCAGGATTATAATCCTATAGGTGCCTAACAAGTTGTATGCATGATATTAAAGAGCTACAACTCTTAGATGAATCTACCCAGCTTTCGCTAATCTAGATTCATCTATTGATCTGATGCCGACAATATCGATCGATGGCTTATCAGCGATATCGGTCGATATATGTTTGTCGTCGATCGATGACTCTATAGGAGTATCGATCGATATAGCTCGGATCGAGTGAATTCTCACCAAGATCATAGACCGGCTCTCGCGTATCCCTAAGGATCTCAGCATGTACAGGATGATATCAGGATGATGATTAATAAATTAAGCAATTCCAGTTCATGGTTCTAGTTCATGACTCTAGAAACAAGCATTAAGAACATCATAACAATGAATATCACAACTTAATAAATCTATAGTTGGGGCTAATCCCTTTAACCTATATGATCCCTAAATCCAACAGGTGGACCTATTCAGACATGAAGTTTGGCACAGAAATCATAGATGAATAGATATTAAATTGAAATAGAAATAGATATAAAAACCAATGGAGTTCCAGGAGGACTCTTTTGGAGTTCCTCCCTTCTCTCCCAACAAAGAAAACAATAAAATAGAAAAGCACAAAGAAAAGCGTAGCCGTCAACAATGGCTTAGAAATAACATAAATAGGGTTTCTGGTCGTCCAAGGGCATTATGGTAATTTAGGATTACTTCTGGGCTTCAGTCGGTCATTAAATATGCTCGGTCCACATTCTGTCATGCCTGTCGATCGATATGCACAGTGGTGCATCGATCGACACTCCTTTATATTCTCGACAGCTTCCTCTCGCGAGGCAGACTGGCCACTCTTCAGTAAAACGGGGATAACTTCTTCTATAGGATGCTGATTGACCTGAGACCGGTGGCATTGGAAAGATAACTCAAAGGGCTATCTTGTGTCAAAATATGGGCTCAATCTAACGCTGGGAAGGTCTCCATCTATAGCTAAACATCGGACGCGTCTGCGCAGCTCTGCACTTAAAAGGCTCCAAAAGACACCAAAATCACCATATTTGTCCAGAACGTACCTGAACCTGTAAATACTCTAAATAGACTCTATATCGTAGTAAATATACATAAAACACCTACAGACCATGGCTAAAAATGGGTAAAATCCATGGTCGATCAACTCCCCCAGACTTACCCTTTTGCTTGTCCTCAAGCAAAACCAACAGGCAGTCTCTCTGAAAGAGGTTTGAAAACAGTAGGGACTCACATGATTTAAAACTTTGAATCATCACCTCTACAATATTGCAATCCACATCTAAAAAGTTCTAATCACAAAAGCACATTATACCATATCCAAGCTTAGCAACCAAATTCACCAAGCCAACAACTTAGCAAATTTTGTCTGACATTCCCCTCTACCAACCTCATTTCTTAACATAAATAAAAGTGTAGGCTTTACCTTGGGAGTATCGATCACAAGATGAAAGGATTCTCAAACAAGTATCTGGACCTGCAGGTAAAAGTTAGTTCCTATCCTCTCTCTACTATTTCTCTCCTAGTCAAGTCTGCTTTTATTTGCAAGACATTGACCAAGATTGGACAGGCTTCCATGAATCAAACCTTAATGGTTGTAGCCACCAAGTCCTATTTACTTCTTTTTGACATATATCCTAGGATTCATTGCAAAGCAAGTCTTGAAGGGGGTAACCACCAAGCCCTGTTCGAATCCTTTACCTATAGAATTCTTATGAATCAAGTCTTGAGGGGGGTAACCGCCAAGCCCTGTTCGAATTCCTTCCTATGTAATAACTAACTAGTCCTAGAACATATATTTAAGCTTATTTTCGATCTTTTTTTTTTAATTTTTTTTTAAATTTTTTGAATAAAGTTAAATCTAAATTCGAAAATGAGAGAGAGAGTGTGATAAAACTATCTACACAAGGCTTTACATTCCAGACTTGTCTGAAGAATCCGATCCCATGTATACCAAGCCCCAAGACAAGGAATTGAGTCAGGTTTAGTGTTGGAGGTCAGCTTTGGTTCCTTGAAACAATCTCAGCAAGTGTTGATAGTTGACAGGTTGATCCACTTTAGTATCTTTAGTACTATCTGCAATCAGTAAGTCTAGAATGGTGCTAGAGAGTGGTTAGATAACAAGCATAAATCTAATAAGTTCATTATCCCCTTCTTGACTCAATAAAAACTTTTGAAAAACATTTTATAAGACTAACAAAGTAAACTAATATCAGTAAACATCCCCCCAGACTTAAATTATACACTATCCTCAGTGTAAATCCAGTCAGAGTTTAAGGGAATAGCATAAATATAAGTACTCAATGTAACAAGTAAGAACGATAACCTTTCATTGTCGATCGACACAATGAAGAGACAATCGATTGTTGTTGTTGAAGTGTTGTCGATCGATATTGGCCGGGTCTCATCGGTCGATGTGCCGAGCAATCGTCTACTCGGATCTTTTTTTTTGTTTTTTGTTTTAACTAAAATACAATATCAGTATGACCTCCCCAAGACTTAAACAACACTGTCACCAGTGTTATATAGTCTAAGAGTGGGGGAAAATAAATCATATGAACAATATTTAACAAGGAAAACGGTATACCTGCTTTTGATATGAGTGTCAATCAACACAGTTAAGTGGCGTCGATACTCGATGCTCTGTCGATGATCTTTGCAGCGATCATCGTCGATTCTTGTCGTTCGTCTCCCTCGGATATTTGTCCTTTTACCTAACACACAAAAAGTCAGTAATAGAAACAATTACTTAAATTTCAAAAACTTTTTTTTTTCCGATGAACAGTGATTCTGCTACAGTAACGCTGCTACAGTGTCGATCGGTGGTGTTGCTACAGTGTCGATCGATTTTCCTGCTACAGTGTCGTTGCTACAGTGTTATTGCTACAGTAACGCAGCTACAGTACCTTCGGGTGCTGTTCATTTTTTTTTTTTGACCTGCAATAACTAAATGCATGAATCAGTGTAAATGAAATTAAAACCAAATTTAAAACAAACCTAACAGTGGGTTGCCTCCCACTCAGCGCTTATTTTTAGTCATTAGCTTGACTTCTGGAGATCTGATTCAGTCCGGATGAGAATGAGATCTTGCTCCAAACCAAGTCTCAATGTCTACACTCTGAAGCTTTATCATTCTTGTGTGAAAGCCTCCTCCATAGACTCTTCTCCTTTGTCTATCATCTCAGCAATAAGGAGTGCTCTAAGCTTTGCAAATGGCTGTGACAAGCATCTGCTGTGCACTCTAAATTTCCTGATACCATTTGAGAAGTGAGGAATCAATGATAATTGAGGATCTCCCTTGATCCTTTTCCGCTTCTTCCAATTTCTCCTCTTCTTTCCCCCAGACTTGTCTGATCGCGTGGTGGTGCCTCCATCAAGAAGATGTTGACACACTTCAAACTCATTCTGCTCTGATACGCGACAAGTGTCGATCAATGGTATCTGATCGGTGTCAATCGATGGTGAAGTGGTACAGTCGATCGATTTCGGATTGCTTATGTCGCTTGATGGTGCTTCTGTTGGCCCTTTATTTACTTCATCAATAAATCGCAGGCCTTTCTGAGAAGCTTTTATGTGCTGTTGATCATCCAATACCTCAATGAAAGAACTCAGATAAACACCTTTATCTGGTGGGATAGGAGATTCAGCTTCAAACACTGCGCATGGAACCATAAGCTTCACAGGGTCATATATCCTCTTCACTCTTTTGTGAAACCCATCAGCTTCTTCTGTCCAGATAGGTGGTCTCTGATAATTAGGGACAGCAGGGTGTGAGGCTCCAGACGTTCGTTCTTTTCCAACCAGTTCTGGTTCAATCACGTATCCTGATAGTTCATCCAACCATGAGTCGATCAATGCAATCGGGAGAGTTTCGATCGATGCAGTCGAGTGTGTGTAGATCCATGATGTATGGCGACTGTCGATCGATGGCGGAGGGTGGGTGTAGACCGACGAGGTAGGGTGGTTGTCGATCGATCTCATCAGGTTTATGTCGATCGATATCGTCAGTCTTTGGTGAAATTTCCAGACCTTTTTCCAAAGTGTGCTGATCATCAAGCTTCTGCTTCGAGTTCTGATCTAAATCCTCAAGCCATTCCTCCAGCTCCAAGAAGTCTTCCATAGTTACTTCTTCACTTAAATCCAAATCTCCAAGCTGTTGTCCATCCTCTAACTCCAAAAATTCTTCTAGTTCCAAGAAATCTTCCATGGTGATCTCTTTTTCTACTTTTTGGTCAGGATAACAACTTGATACATCAATGCTCTTCTGTGTTGAGTATGTAATGTCATGAGGACAACTCGAACTTTCAGGGATTTCAAGTGGTATCGATCGACGACTGGAATATATGTCGATCGATGTTGGGAAGCTGGTATCGATCGATAATGAGCTCGTGTCACTAATATCGAATTCTTCTACTCTACTCAGCTCTCCCGATCCATTTTGTTCATTATCCTCTACTATATATTCCATCATAGATCTCATCTCAATCTCTAGATTTTCTGCAGCATCATAGAGAAACTTGTTGACGAAAGCGTTAGCAATGTCATTCCAAGCAGTGAGAGATCCTGGTGGTAGCTTCTTCAACCAATGAGCTTCATCTCTAGCAAGAGAGTTTGGAAATAGTTTGCAAAAGAAGTAGTCTTCAGAGACTCCATTGCTTTTAATGGTTGATGCTAGATCTTCGAATGATTCGAGGTGGTGAATGAGATCTTCATGAGGAAGACCATCAAAGGGATGCTTACCCACAAGAGAGATATATGCAGGGTTTAGCTCAGGGACAGGGCTCTGGGGTGTTGAACGACGCAATGCAGACCTTTTAGCGTAGAAATCCTCAGGTCTGTCTTAATCTTTAAGTGCCTTCTGTCGTCCAGTCCCAGCGTTCACAGAAGTAGCATCAGGGGTTACAGAAGGTATCGATCGATGACAAAGTGCGGATGTCGATCGATTCTGGGGTGCTACTGTCGATCGATGCTGAAGTTGGATCTCTTGTAACAGCTTCTTCTACAATGCCTGACTCTCAAGATCCATGTTGTTCATCATTCTCAACCATATTATGGTTGACCAGCTGTTCTCTGTTCAGTTCGTCCCTCTGGGTACCCTCATCTGCATGGTGAACTTGAATGGTTGGCTTCTTGACATGAGGAGTCGGGGTTTCAAAATCTTCATTCTGCTCGCTGTACACAAAATCAATAATCTGACTGTACTAGTCATTATTCCTTTTTCCCGAACTTCAATCATCTTGTCCACCATGTAATCAAGCCTTTTATGTCGGGCTGCTACAGCTTTGCTGAAAAATTTACCTAGGAAGGCGCCTTTTATGTCCTCCCAACAGGTTAGAGATCTTGGCTGCAGCTTACTGAACCAGCTAAATGCACCTCCAGAGATAGTATAAGGGAAAATCTTGAAGAGTATGAAGTCTTCAAATATTTCATTATGCTTCTGCCTTGAAACTAGACCCTCAAGCTTTTTGATGTGGTTTCTGGGATCTTCATGAGGAAGACTTTGGAAAGGATCCTCACTTCCCCAATCATAAAATTGGCATGTCAAATCAAAGGTATCCATCTCAGCAACAACAATTACATCAGGGATTACGTTACCCTCTGCATTAATCAATTATCCCATGCTGCTGCGAGGGCGACCTTCTTTGTCTCGCCAGATACCCTTCTTATCGATCTTAAGTATCAGCCTTTCGTCCTTCTCTGTCTCCACGCTGGTAGTGTTGCTTGACATTCGATGAACATATTTGAATGAACAGTGTTTCGATGAACAGTATTCGGATGAACAGTGTTCGGATGAACAGTGTTCGGATGAACAGTGTTCGGATGAACAGTGTCGATCGACGGAAGATGAACAGTATCGACCGACGGGGGATGAACAGTATCGATCGACGGGGGATGAACAGTGTCGATCGACGGGGGATGAACAGTGTCGATCGACATCGGATGAACAGTGCCGAGGTGAACATTACCTCGGTGAACAGTACCGCGATGAACAGTATCGATCGACGTCAGATGAATAGTGTCGATCGATGTCGGGTGAATAGTGTCGATCGATCCGGTATGAACAGTATTTTCCGACACAGAATGAATAGTATCATGATGAATAGTGTCAGGATGAACAGTACCTGGATAAATAGTATTACGGTGAACAGTACCCGGATGAACAGTAACAGGATGAACAGTGCCAGGATGAACAGTACCCGGATGAACAGTGTTTTCCGACACATGATGAATAGTGTCGTTCGATGCTTGGCTCGCGCTGTCGATCGATGCTGCTTGGAGGGTGTCGATCGATACTTCCCTCGTAGACTTACGGATCGTGCAAAAACCAGTAGGCTCCTTCTTTGAAGGACCTAGAAATCCTCTCTTCATTGTTTCCTGGTACTAAGATGTATGTACCTGAAAAAGAAGAAAAAATTTATGAGAATTTTCGAACAGTAATAAAACCTAGACTAAATCTAACTAAACAAGATCTAATGGCGATCAAAGCTCTCCGGCAACGGCGCCAAATTTGATATCACTCAAATTACCCTAAGGAGTTACTTTACTTTCTCAAATAAGAGGTTCAGTTGTAGTACTTAGGGATCGAATTCACAAGGAGCTAGGAAACCAATCAGATCTAATAATTATATGATTAAGCTAGGCAAATAGGTTTAAAGCAGTAAATAAATATAGCAAATAATAAATAAAACAGTAAATAAAGCAGTAAACAAGTTGAACAAAACAATTATTCAACAAGGCAAGGAGTTGTTTGATGGAAGGATGGTTGCTAGATCTAGGGTTTCTATTCAGGAAATCAGGATTATAATCCTATAGGTGCCTAACAAGTTGTATGCACGATATTAGATGAATCTACCCAGCTTTCGCTAATCTAGATTCATCTATTGATCTGATGCCGACAATATCGATCGATGGCTTATCAGCGATATCGGTCGATATATGTTTGTCGTCGATCGATGACTCTATAGGAGTATCGATCGATATAGCTCAGATCGAGTGAATTCTCACCAAGATCATAGACCGGCTCTCGCGTATCCCTAAGGATCTCAGCATGTACAGGATGATATCAGATGATGATTAATAAATTAAGCAATTCCAGTTCATGGTTCTAGTTCATGACTCTAGAAACAAGCATTAAGAACATCCTAGCAATGAATATCACAAATTAGCAAATCTATAGTTGGGGCTAATCCCTTTAACCTATATGAACCCTAAATCCAACAGGTGGATCTATTCAGACATGAAGTTTGTCACAGAAATCATAGATGAATAGATATTAAATTGAAATAGAAATAGATATAAAAACCAATGGAGTTCTAGGAGGACTCTTATGGATTTCCTCCCTTCTCTCCCAACAAAGAGAACAATAGAATAGAAAATCACAAAGAAAAGTGTAGCCGTCAACAATGGCTTAGAAATAACATAAATAGGGTTTCTGGTCGTCCAAGGCATTATGGTAATTTAGGATTACTTCTGGGCTTCAGTCGGTCATTAAATATGCTCGGCCCACATTCTTTCATACCTGTCGATCGATATTCACAGTGGTGCATCGATCGACACTCCTTTATATTCTCGACAGCTTCCTCTCGAGAGGCAGACTGACCACTGTTCAGTAAAATGGGCATAACTTCTGCTACATGATGCTAATTGACCTGAGACCGGTGGCATTGGAAAGATAACTCAAAACTCTATCTTGTGTCAAAATGTGGGCTCAATATAACGGTGGGAAGGTCTCCATCCATAGCTAAACATCTGACGCATCTGCGCAGCTCTGTACTTAAAAGGCTCCAAAAGACACCAAAATTACCATATTTCTCTAGAACGTACCTGAACCTGTAAATACTCTAAATAGACTCTATATCGCAGTAAATATATATAAAAACACCTATAGAACATGGCTAAAAATGGGTAAAATCCATGGTCGATCAATTTAACAAAAGCCAATCAGCACTCGCAATTTCTTGGACGAGTCTATTAACTGGATTTAATGACCAGAACAAGAATGTTCGATCAATAGAAGTGTCGATCGATGATATTATAGAGATATCAATCGATACACCTTTCACACTGTCGATCGATTGTCCAGTAGGGATATCGATCGATGAGCTTTAGTTAAGCTTTACGAACGCCTTGAATATGCTCACCAAGCTTCCCAGATCAGTGGATAACTCAATCTAGCAATCTTAGCTCAATAGATAGATCTGGACAGTATTATTCAAGGATGCTCAAATATATAAATTCCTAAAGTTCAATGTTCTAGTTAGCAATTCTAGAACAAGAATTAAGAACAACCTATTGATGAATATCACAACTTAGCAAATCTATAGTTTGGGGCTAATCCCTTTAACCTATTTAAACCCTAAATCTAACAATCGAATTACTTAGACATGGTCAAGCAATTCATAACACAAGCAAGGTAAGAAAACTGCGTAGTATAGATAGAAAAGCAATGGAGTTCCAATCATAAATCTCTCTGGATCTTCTCTCCAACTCTCCAAATCTCTCTAAACTTTTGCTGTGAAAACAAGAATACAAAAAACCTCTCTTGCCTCCTAACACCTAGGCAAGTATTTATCTACTAAGTTAAAAACTTGTCAGGGGTAATCTTGTAATTTGGTGCAGTCTTGAGCTGTAAGTCGGCTGGAACCAAATCAGGTCTTTCCCGCTTCGATATAGATCGATGGCGCAGGATGTGCATCGATCGATTATAATCTTCATATGTCGGGTCTTTTCTTCCGTATCAATCGATAGCACAGGATGTGCATCGATCGATTATTGTCTCTGAATGTCGACCTCTGGTAAGGTTTGATGGTCCGCTTGGATGGATTCTCCTCTGTACTCCAAAATTTTCCAAAATCATCACTTTACTCCAAAACACTCCTGAACCTGAAAACATACCTAATAGGCTAGAAAACATAATAAGTATATAGTAAAATAGCAATTTACCATGGATGAAAATGGGTCAAATCCATGGTATATCAACTCTCCCAGAGTTACCATTTTGCTTGTTCTCAAGCAAAACAAACAGGCAGTCTCTCTGAAAGAGGTTTGAAAACAGCAGGGACTCACAGATTTAAAACATTGAGATCATCACCTCTACAATATTGCAATCAACATCTAAAAACTCTTAATCACAAAAGCACATTATGCATTATCCTAGCTTAACAACCAAGTTCATTCATCCAGCAACTTAGCAAATAATATCTGACATTCCCCTCTTCTAACCTCATTTCTTAGCATAAAAATAAAAATGAAGGCTTTACCTTGGGAGTACCGATCACAAGATGAAAGGATTTTCAGACAAGTATCTGGAGCTGTAGGTAAAAGTTAGCTCCTATCTTTTCTCTCTACTAATCTCTCTCTTTAGTCAAAGTCTGCTTCCATTGCAGGATCATTGACCAAGATTGGACATGCTTCCATGAATCAAGACTTAATGGTGGTTCCCACCAAGCCCTGTTCACTTCTTTTGACCTATATCCAAGAATTCTTTATGAAGCGAGCCTTGAAGATTGCCGCCTCCAAGTCCCGTTGGAATTCTTTTTGTTGGAATCTTTATGAAGCAAGCCTTAATGGTTGTAGCCACCAAGTCCTGTTCTGATTCCACCTAGCTAAAACCTAAAATCCCATTTTTCTTATCTTTTTCGGATTTTTTTACTAAACTATCTAGGGTCGAAAATAGAGAGAGAAAAGGGGATAAATAAATCTACATAAGGCTTTACCTTCCATACTTATCCGAAGAATCCGATCCCATGTATACCATGCCCCAAGACAAGCACTTGTGTCAGGTTTAGTGTTGGAGGTCAGCTTTGGTTCCTTCAAACAGTCTAAGCAAGTGTGAATAACTGACAGGTTGACCCACTTTAGCATATTTAGTACTATCTGTAATCATTAAGTCTAGAATGGTGCAAAAGAGTGATTAGATCATCAAGTATAAATCAATAAGTTCATTGTCCCTTTCTCAGAACTCAATAAAATCGTTTGAAAAGCAATTTGAATAAGAACCAGAATAGATAAATATCAGTAAACCTCCCCCCAGACTTAAATTACACTGTCCCAGTGTAACACAGCTGGAGTTATGGTGACAATAAATCAAAAGTACTCAATTGAACAAGTAGGAAAGATAAACCTGACCGGAGTGAATATCGACTTGCATAGCTTGGCATCGATAGTGGTAGGTGATGGTATGTTGAACGATATCGAATGCTCCTCATCGGTCGATGCATTGGTCATCATTCTACTTGGATCTTAGAAAACCTGCAAAAATGAATAAGAAAATAAATACTAGTAATTAAGAAAATTAAATTGAAATACCTAATAGTGGGTTGCCTCCCACTCATCGGTTTGTTATAGTCATTTAGCTTGACTTTGGAGGTGTTTGGGCCAGTTGAAGGTGAAACAGCTGCTTGTTGGAAAACAAGCATCCACATTATCTCTGCTCATTCTGAACCACGCTGCAATGAAACTTCTTGTGGCCTCATCGCTTATGGTCCATCTTTGATCCATCTTTAGTACTGCATTTGTAATGCTCCGCAGACTATCTTGAAGAGCTTCAATGCTGCATTGTTGACATCCTATCTTTTCATAGGCGTATGCTGATAGCTCCTTCAGTTCTTCTTGCATTGAATGTAACTCTTCATGTACTGGCTTGACTTGGTCTGATGTAGACTCTGTGTCGATCGATAACACAGATGCAGAATCGATCGTGGCTTGTGAAGCCTCGTCGATCGATCTGGGTAATCTTCTGTCGATCGATGCTGATTGTTCATGACGATATGCAAGACGCTTTTGTATGGCCTTGACTTCCTTATGTAACCACTCTGCCTGGGAGTCCAATCCACCGATCATGTTGTCGAATGGAAAGGTAATGTCATCACACCTCTTGTCAAGTCTGTCTTCCATAGTGTCCATAGCTTTGTAGAGCTTGGCTGTGATTTGATCAACTTCTGCTGCTATGTAAGGAATCTGTTCTGGAGATTTCTTGGCGTCGAAAGATGCGGCTCGTGCCCTATCGATCGATGTCGATCATTCTTCTTGAAACCCAAGTTGATCTTGAAGTGTGCCAACGTCCTTCTGTACTTGGATCATCTGCCTAGACAAGCTATCCAAGTATCGCATGATAGGTGAAGTGAAACAGTTGTGCATATCTTCATAGGATTGCAACCTATCTTCCATTGCTGCGAACTTGCTGTCTATCGATGAGGAAGTACATATATCGATCGATGTGTCTTGCTGATGTTGACACTGATCTTTCTTGCGAAATTCGTCCAAATCTTGCTGTAGAAGATCAATTCTTTTGTTTAACCAGTCCACATTGTTGTTGAGAGGGTTATAGACGTCATTAATCTTCGTGTTGATGTATGCTATCTCCCATTCATCATCCTTCTTCGCTGAACTTTCAGGTTGTGCGGGATTGCTCGATTGTGGCGACTGGATATCGATCAATGCAACGTGGTTAGCGTCGATCAATGCTGATGGCGTAGCCTCCTTCTTAAGTTATGTTTTCATACCCTCAATCTCAATCCTCATCTCTGCCATGCTGCCGTAAAGTTCATTGAAGCCTCTGTCCAAAGGTTGATAAGTATCATCCACCAGTGTCTGAAGTTCTTCTCCTAACCTTTCTTGAGCTCCAAAAATACCAGATGCCAACTCATTAATCTCATCTTTGGTGTAGATCTCTTGTGGTAGCCTGGTCTCTGTGAATGAAGCAGCATGTTCTGGAAGACATATGTAGCTGTGAGCAAACAAGGATGCTCTCTCCCGAATTTTTCTGATGTCTTCTTTGGTGACAGGGATAATTTCTCCAGCTAATCCACTTACGTATCCAAACTCATCTCTGTAGACCCCATACTCATCCTTCTGTTCCCACTTGAATTTTCTGGCTCCATACCGATCATAAGCTCGAAGTCCAAACTCAAGGTGTCGATCGGTCAATACTCGATGTGTCCCATCGAGCGATGTGGGTGTTGCCCTGTCGAACGATGGTGGAACGAAGGCGTCGATCGATGGCTGGCTAACTGGTCGGCAAGATTGGTGTAAACCAGTTTCTGCTGTGTTGGCTGTAGGATGTTCGTCTTGGTCTTCAGGTAAGTTCTCTGGATTGTTGTGTTGTTGCATAAACAAGTTTTCTGGTCCATTGGCCATCTGAAGTATGTCTGCTATGTCATCTTTGGTGATATGTAGAATCCTTCCATCCATAGTCTTGCATGGCCATCTGAGTCCCTGAAAATACCAAATTCATCAGGCATTAGAAATCCATAATCCATATTTATATGTTTCCTATCGAAGAATTGAGATGTAAAAGGGATCGATGGTCGCTTTGGCGTATCGATCGATGCTCGCTTTGGCGTATTAGGGTTATTGACTTGAATGATTTTCTTGGAGACACCTTCAACAATCGATGGGTGTGTGTGTGCTTGCATCTTGACTGCTTCTGTGGTTTGAGAAATCTTCTGGGGTGCAAAACTCCTTATATAGCAGAGATCATATCCAATCTCCACGAGCTTGACCTGTTGTTTTACAACTCTGGCTGGGTCATAGTGGATGTCTGGATCTATCAGTGTCAGGCACAATCTGTTGGTGTTAATTTCACATACAGCTTCTACTATGGCCAAGAATGCTCTTCCAAGCAGAAGGGAAGAGTTTCCAATGAGCTTGATATCCAGGACATGAAAATCCACTGGGACAAGGGCATTACCAATCTGCACCTCAAGGTCTCTGATGATACCTCCTGAGTTCCTTTGAGTACAGTCCACAAAGGTGAAGGACTCTGAAGAAGGCTCTACTTTCAGACCCAGATGGTCTGCCATAACCTTTGGTAGGATGCTGACTGATGCTCCTGTGTCACAAAGTGTATGGGCAAATTCAATACCCTTTACTAGAAATGGTATTGCAAACTTTCCAGGACCACTCTTATTCTTCAATGTGATCCTCTGTTTCATCCTTTCTCTGACATGATGAAACATTCTTCTAATGTCCTCCTCAGTATCCTTTGTTTCTCTGAAAAACATCCACAATCTGTGAGTGAAATAAACCTCCTCAAAAGGTTTCTCCAGTGAAATTCTGAGGACTCTCTTAGTGAAACTATCCATCTCTTTCTCATTAGCTTCCCTCTTCTGGTTTTTAGGAATCTTCTCCTTCCTTTTCCTCAACTTCCTCCCTTCAGTGGCCTTATCAACTAGCATAGACTCTGGTGTAGTGTCTGAAGGTTTTCTGGTAGTCTCAGGTGGGTTAGCTGATGGTTTAGGTGGTGGTCTGAGTGCATTGATTCGAGATATATTAACAGGTGGTAGTTGCACTCGATGCTGGAGAGATGCTCGTCGATCGATTAGGAATGGTGTATGTCGATCGATCTTTAACTCTCTCGGTCGATCGTTCGCTGGCTCGGGCTGTCGATCGATGTTCACGTAGATAGGGCAGGGTGGGTGTGGATGTCGAGCTGCGAACTCTTCATGAGTCATAATCCGTACTGCACCGTAACTCGCAGTTGACTCGGCTAGTGACGTCGATCAATGTTGGTTTAACTCTGTCGATCGATCACTGTCATAGTTTGTCGATCGATGTATATCCTCCGATATCGGTCGATGCCAATGTGATTCGTCGAAACTCGAGGAACCTTCTACTTCGAAATCCTCTTCTCCAAGCTTCTCATGCTTCACCACTTGCCAGAAATCATCATCTATAATAGCATTGACGTGGTGCTTCATGCTTTCATCCTCTGCCTCTCTACTCAAGGCTTCCTGCCTCTTAACAGCTTCTCCAGTCTGAACAACCTGCATCTCAAGTTTCCTAACCTGAGTGCCTAGATTCTCCATCCTAGTGTTCAGATCATTGTAGGCAGAATCAATCTTCCCATTGAAATCCACTCGATCAATCATACTCTCAATCTTGCTCTCCTGAGTCTGTGGTGGTGGATTTTGGTAAGTTGAATTCTCATAGCTTCTGCTGTTGTTGTTGTAAGGCTTCTGAAACTGTGAACTCTGGTTGTAGTTACTCCTCTGACCATTGCCATAGAAGTTCTTGTTACCACTCTGGTTTCCAGACCTCTGTAATCCAGTACCTCCAATGTAGTTCACATCTTCTTCTCCTCCTATATTGATGTCTTGCATATTTTCATTTATTTAGCCATCTTTATATTGCATTCTTTGTCTTGAAAGCTAAGGTTTAGGCATTTTTAGGATCATTTTGCATTCATTTGTCCTTATCAGGTGTTGGAGTGTGCTTTGGTGTGATTTGAGGTGTTTGGGAACCTTATGACCCAAAAAGAAGTGAACATTCAAGTTTGGCTATGAAAAGAGAAGTGAACTCATGAGATGGAGAAGATGGACCGGGGAAACTAGACAAGAGAGAGGAGCCCAGCCAGGAAGAGGAGCGTCCGGGGAGAACATACCGTGTACACACACTCGGACGGCTGGACACTGAGCAGAACACGTCCGGACCGGGTAGAACAGACCGGCCACACACACCCGGTCGGGAAGAACACGAGCAGGACGGGTCTGACCGGGAAGGGTGGACCGGCTGGACGTACCCGGTCGGGAAGGACACAAGCAAAGCATGTTCGGATGACCGGGAAGGACGGACCGGCCTGACACACCCGATCGGGAAGAGATGGATCAAGACAAGTCCGGACGACCAGGAAGGAGGAACCGGGGTGCTGAACCCAGACGGGCTGGACAACGACCAAGACAAGCTTGGACCGGGTAGTCAGGACCGGGTTAGGTCATGTGGCTTACCCCTGACCGAAAATTCAAGCCTACTTCCTATTGGCTGAGGCCAATTAGACTCCAAAGACTTTTTAGTAATTTGTAATCATGTCCCTAGGTTTTCTAAACCTAGTATAAATACTCTTGTAGTCCCTAATATGGGACTTATGTTATTTTCTCTCTAATAACACAAACCTTTTGAGTAAAGCTTTACCTTTTAATCATAATCCCATCTCATCTTTGTGTTCTTGATTGTTTGATTTCATCTCCTTTCTCTCTCTTCATGATTAAGCTTGAATTCCTCATGGATTTAAGAGTAATCATGGTGATAAGTGAGTAGTCCTCTTTGGATTCATGGGTTAGGGAGACTAAGGGGTGATAAGGCTAGATCTAGGGTATTTTAGTGTAGATCTATCTTGTTCCTTGCTAGTAGAGTGCTTTTAATGCTATTTTAGAGTTGGCCACTCTAAAGTTGAGCTTTAGGCATTTCATGCCCGAAAGGTGTTCTATGAAATGCCTGAACCAACTCTCCTAAGCTTTAACATTCTTTACCAAAGAGATTTGTTGTTAAAGGTGTTAAGATGGCTATTAGGCTTGTTCTTAATGGTTGCTTAGATAATATTCAACCTAAGAGATTAGATGCTTGAGTTATCTTTGTGAATGAGCATTCATCTAGAGATAGAGCTTGTTCAGAATTGTGCCTAGGCCTAAGGTTGATAGATTGATTGTTTGCTGCCACCCTTAGATTGATGCCTGATCCTCCAAGGTCAATTCCCTTAGCCCATGGGTCTCATCTCCTCATAAAGAAAACAAGCTTTATATTTTATTGCATTTTAGATATAGTCTTAGTTTAATAATCATCTCCTTTAATGATTGCATTTAGATTAAGCATAGGCTTGCATTCCCTTTGCTTTGTGATCACTTAGAACTGGTTCGACAATCTTATATACTACATCATTTGATTAGGACCCTTGAAAAGTCCTTTCATCAAATTGGCGCCATTGCCAAATTCTAAGTTGATTGTGACATTGAGATTTAGTCACTTGCTTGAGACTAAATCATTTTTCTTTTCTTGTGATATTGATTCTCCTTTTGCCTCTTCCTTTGACTTTCAGGTGTATGAGCACAAGAAGCAGGGGTGCAACTAACCTGGTTCCCACTGTTGAAGAGATAGCTACACTTGAGAGGGAAATAGCAAGAAGGAGAAGAGAAGAAGAGCAACAAGCTCACATTCAGAGGTTGGAGTTTGAGATGGATGAACACCAGCATCAACCTCAAGACAGAGTTTCTCAAGATGGCAATGGTCAAGGAGCTGACAACCTTGGACCACAGCGCCAACAACAACACCCACATCGGACAGCTAGGGCTATTGGCACCTATGACCGTCCTCACATTCATGGTCATAGGACGGGCATCCGTGCACCAGCTGTGCAAGCTAACAACTTTGAGATCAAGTCAGGGTTGTTGAATGTGATTGAGAACAACAAGTACCATGGCCTGGCTGTAGAAGACCCATTTGATCACTTGGACAAGTTTGATAGCTATTGTGGCTTGTCCAAGACAAATGGTGTGTCAGAAGATGCCTTCAAGCTCAAGCTGTTTTCTTTCTCTCTAGGAGACAAGGCACGCCAATGGGAGAAATCTCTACCTAGTGATTCCATCACCACTTGGGATGATTGCAAGAAAGCATTCTTGGAGAAGTTCTTCTCTACATCAAGGACAGCCAAGTTGAGAAATGAGATCTCTACCTTCCAGCAGAAGAATTTGGAAAGCTTTAGTGAAGCATGGGAGAGGTTCAAAGGCTATCAGGCTCGATTCCCCCACCATGGCTTCTCCAAGGAGAGCTTGCTCACCACATTCTACAGAGGTGCCCTTCCTAAGTACAGAGCCAGATTGGATACAGCAAGCAATGGATTCTTCCTGGGCAGGTCTGAAGAAGATGCTGAGGAGCTGGTTGACAACATGGTGAAGAGTGACTCAGTTTACAATAGAGAGCACGACAGAGCTGATAGAACCACCAGAGCTGATGACAACCAGACCAAGAAGGAAATCAAATCCTTGCAGGAGAAGATAGACTTGCTGATTGCTAACCAAGCCAAACAAGAGCAGATAAACTTTGTGGGTGGTCCTAGTAAAGAAACTCCTCCTAAGGATAATGAGGTTGATGGTTTAGAAGAACAGGAAGAGCTTTGCTTCATCAACAACAATGGTACTTGGTACAGGAAGGAGCCTAACTTTCAGTACAACAACTACCAGCAGAGGTCTTATCCTAAGAACCAGCAAGGAGGCTATCAACCCAAGCAAAACACTCAGCAAGGGAACTACCAGCCTAGGCAGAACCCTCCTCCTGGTTTTACCAATCAAGGCAATCAGCCTACTCAAGCTCAAGGTAGCTCTTCCCAAGCTAAAGCTCCAGATTCAAATATGGAAGCTATGTTCAAACAACTACTGGAAGGTCAAGCAGGAACAGCAAAGGACATTGGCCATGAGTTCAAGACTGTTTATTCCAAGATTGATAGCAGCTATACTGAGCTAAACGACAAGATAAGAGCTTTGGAGAGTCAGTTTGCTTCTATGAATTCTCAGCCAAGTCGCCAACAAGGAACACTACCAGGAAAGGCTGAGCAAAACCCCAAGGAGCCAATAAAAGCAATCACCATGAGAAGTGGTAGAGAGTTACCTCCAAGAGCTCTCCCCAAGGATGGTGAGCAACTAGGTGGGGGGGGGGGTGGCCATCAACATTGATGATGATGTTGTGATTGTAGATGAGAAGGTTGATGAAGAGATTCTAGAAAAGATTGTTGAATCTAAGGGTAAAGGAAAGGTTGGAGAAGAGAAGAGAACACTAAAATATGGTGAAGTTGCCACTCCAACAAGAGTCTTCCTTTGTTCCTCCCCCCTATGAACCTAAGCTGCCATTTCCTGGAAGATTCAAGAAGCTAATTTTGGAGAAGTACAAAGCACTCTTTGGGAAGCAAATGAGTGAAGTTTAAGTCACAATGCCCATCATTGATGCCTTCATGCTTGTTCCTCAATATAGCAAGTTCTTGAAGGATGTTGTGGCTGCTAAGAAGAAGGAAATGGAGGGCATGATGGTTCTTACTCATGAGTGCAGTGCCATCATCCAGAGATTGACAATCCCCAAGAAGCTAGAGGATCCAGGCTGCTTTACTCTGCCTTGTGCCATTGGTCCTTTGACGTTTGAGAGGTTTCTATGTGATTTGGGAGCCAATGTCAGTCTCATGCCTCTATCTGTTGCCAAGAAGCTTGGATTCAGCCAATACAAGAAGTGAAAACTCTTTTTTTTACTTGCTGATCGCTCAGTCAAATTCCCTATTGGTATCCTTGAAGACCTCCCTGTGATGGTGGGAAATTGTGAGATTCCTACTGATTTTGTGGTGCTAGAGATGGATGAAGAAGCTAGAGATCCCTTGATCCTTGGAAGACCATTCTTAGCCACAGCAGGGGCCCTTATCAATGTGAAGGAAGGCAAGATTGATCTTCATTTGGGGAAAGAGCACACTCTCTATTTTGACATCAAGGAAGTGATGAAGAGGTCAACTGTGCAAGGCCAAGTATTTTACATTGAAGAGATGGAAGCTCTTGCTGATGAGCTTCTTGAGGAATTGGCACTTGAAGAGTTGGCAATAAAGGACCCCTTGCAACATGATTTGACAGTGGATAAAGAGGTCCAAGTGGTTGAGAACAAAGAGAGTGACGCTATTGTGAGAATGCTGGATTCTCACAAGAAGATTGATGGTGAAAGCCAGTATGAGGAGCTTACACAAGAGGTTCACCAAGCTGCTTCAGCCACTCAACAAGAGGACACCCAAAAAGATGATTGGAGTGAGCTCAAGGAACCAAAAGTAGAGCTAAAACCTCTTCCCCATGGTGTAAGGTAAGCATTTCTAGGCCCTAATGAGTCATATCCTGTCATTGTGAGTAGTGAACTTACTGAACTTGAGCTTTCTCAACTTTTAAATGCACTTAAAAAGTTTAGAAAAACAATTGGGTACTTACTAGATGATATTAAGGGGATATCACCTTCTTTGTGCATGCATAGGATACATCTAGAGGATGAATCAATGACTTCTATAAAGCATCAAAGAAAGTTAAATCCTAACCTGAAGGATGTTGTAAAGAAGGAGATTCTTAAACTCTTAGATGCTGGTGTTATCTACCCTATTTCAGATTCTAAATGGGTATCTCCTGTGCATGTTGTCCCAAAGAATGGTGGTATCACTGTGGTTAAAAATGACAAGGATGAATTGATATCAACTAGAACCATAGCTGGCCATAGGATGTGTATTGATTATAGAAAACTACTCTCTGCATCTAGAAAGGATCATTTTCCATTGCCATTTATTGATCAAATGCTTGAGAGACTTGCAAACCATCCTTTCTATTGCTTTCTTGATGGGTATTCAGGGTTCTTCCAGATCCCCATACATCCCAATGATCAAAAGAAGACAACATTCACATGCCCCTATGGCACCTTTACTTATTGAAGGATGCCATTTGGATTATGTAATGCTCCAGCAACCTTTCAAAGGTGCATGATGTCTATCTTCTCGGATCTCATTGAGGATATAGTGGAGGTATTCATGGATGATTTCTCTGTCTACAGATCTTCGTTTTCTGCTTGTTTGTCCAACTTGTGCAGGGTCCTACAGAGATGTGAAGGCACCAACCTTGTGCTGAATTGGGAGAAGTGTCACTTCATGGTCAAAGAGGGGATTGTGCTTGGGCATATAATTTCAGAAAAGGGTATTGAAGTGGACAACGCTAAGATTGAGGTGATGGTCAGCTTGCCTCCAACAAAGACAGTGAAAGACATCAGGAGCTTTCTTGGCCATGCTGGGTTCTATAGAAGATTCATCAAGGACTTCTCAAAGATTGCTAGACCAATGACCAAGTTTCTGTGCAAGGAGGCCACTTTCAGCTTTGATGAAGAGTGTCTTGAAGCCTTCAAGAAGATAAAGGGTGAACTTGTTAGTGCTCCCATTGTCCAGCCACCTGATTGGGATCTCCCCTTTGAGATAATGTGTGATGCTAGTGACTTTGCTGTTGGGGCTGTCTTGGGGCATAAGAAGGATGGCAAGACTCATGTGATTTATTATGCGAGCCAAACCCTGAATGATGCACAGATGAAGTATGCCAGAACTGAGCAGAACACGTCCGGACCGGGTAGAACAGACCGGCCACACACACCCGGTCGGGAAGAACACGAGCAGGACGCGTCTGACCGGGAAGGATGGATCGGCTGGACGTACCCGGTCGGGAAGGACACAAGCAAAGCATGTTCAGATGACCGGGAAGGATGGACCGGTCTGTCACACCCGGTCGGGTAGAGATGGATCAAGACACGTCCGGACGACCGGGAAGGAGGAACCGGGGTGCTGAACCCGGACGGGCTGGACAACGACCAAGACAAACTTGGACCGGGTAGTCAGGACCGGGTTAGGTCATGTGGCTTACCCCTGACCGAAAATTCAAGCCTTCTTCCTATTGGCTGAGGCCAATTAGACTCCAAGGACTTTTTAGTAATTTGTAATAATGTCCCTAGGTTTTCTAACCCTACTATGAATGCTCTTGTAGTCCATAATATGGGACTTATGTTATTTTCTCTCTAAGAACACAAACCTTTTGAGTAAAGCTTTACCTTTTAATCATAATCTCATCTCATCTTTGTGTTCTTGATTGTTTGATTTCATCTCCTTTTTTTCTCTTCATGATTAAGCTTGAATTCCTCATGGATTTAAGAGTAATCATGGTGATAAGTGAGTAGTCCTCTTTGGATTCATGGGTTAGGGAGACTAAGGGGTGATTAGGTTAGATCTAGGGTGTTTTAGTGTAGATCTATCTTGTTCCTTGCTAGTAGAGTGCTTTTAATGCTATTTTAGAGTTGGCCACTCTAAAGTTGAGCTTTAGGCATTTCATGCCCGAAAGGTGTTCTATGAAATGCCTGAACCAACTCTCCTAAGCTTTTAACATTCTTTACCAAAGAGATTTGTTGTTAAAGGTGTTAAGATGGCTATTAGGCTTGTTCTTAATGATTGCTTAGATAATATTCAACCTAAGAGATTAGATGCTTGAGTTATCTTTGTGAATGAGCATTCATCTAGAGATAGAGCTTCTTTAGAATTGTGCCTAGGCCTAAGGTTGATAGATTGATTGTTTGCTGCCACCCTTAGATTGATGGTTGATCCCCCAAAGTCAATTCCCTTAGCCCATGGGTCTCATCTCCTCATAAAGAAAGAAAGCTTTATATTTTATTGCATTTTAGATATTGTCTTAGTTTAGTAATCATCTCCCTTAATGATTGCATTTAGATTAAGCATAGGCTTGCATTCCCTTTGCTTTGTGAGCACTTAGAACTAGTTCGACAATCTTATATACTACATCATTTGATTAGGACCCTTGAAAAGTCCTTACATCATGTATATACAGCTTCTTCTTCTTCAGCTGAGCAGACCTGCTTCCTGAGAATCTCATGAACAAAATCTAACTTTTCTCTAACTTCTTCCATCTGATCCTTCCCAAGGGATGCAACAGACTTCTTCTTCTCAAAGTCAGTGTTCTTGGTGCTGCTGCTGTTTGCTAGATTCTCTATAAGTCTCACAGCCTCTTCTGGATTCCTGGTGTTGAAGTTTCCCTCACTAGCTCTGTAGAAAGTGCTGAGCAGTTGCACTTCATTGAATCCATGGTGCCGACAATCTCGCTGGAAGAACTTGAATCTGATCCATGCGTCCTTGAAAGACTCTCCAGTCTTCTGCGCGAATGTAGCAATTTTGTTCCAAGAAAGCGTTCTTGATTTCGTCCCAGGATGTAAGAGATCCTGTAGGTAGCTGCGTAAGCCAATGCGAATTCTCCAATGAGAGAGTATTTGAAGAGCTTGCAGAGCATGTTGTCCTCAGGGACTCCATCCATGCGGATAGCAGCTATAAGATCATTGAACCTCTCAAGATGGTCCATAGGATGTTCGTGTGGTAACCCATAGTAGGGTATCTGTGACACGAGTGTGTAATACTGTGGCTTTAGTTCAAAATTCGGGCTCTGAATCTCTGGAAGGTGAATGGATGATCTGTTGGCGTAGTATTCGTCTGGACGGTTGTAGTCAGCCAGTTGTCTTGTTCGAGCAGCCTCATCTGCAGGTTGAACAGCTCCTGCAGCTTCAGTATCAGGCTCAGGGATTACATTCCCCTGTGCATCTAGTTTCTGACATGTTGCATTACGCAGATGACCATACTGGTAATACAGGTTTCCATTCTCATCCTGTCTTAGAATAACAATCGCAACCATGCTTCGCGACTGAGTATCGATCGATGTACGAGTTGTAATGTCGATTGATGTCGAGTGATAAAGATCGGTTGACTGTAGAGTATGAGTGTCAGTCGACGGTTGGATGCGAGAATCGGTCGACGAGAAAGCTGTTGTGTCGATCGATGTGGAACGTAAGCCTTTGCGGATCGAGTGTTCCAAGTGAGCAGGGTCTTCTGAGAATAGTAGTTGCTTATCCTTGTTGCTTCTGGTACTGCTGGGCATGCACCTGGAAAGACAAGAAAAATATTTGTATCAGAAAAGGGGTAAAGAAAAAGAAAACCAAGAATCAATCAAATTAAATCTAATGGCGATCAAAGATCCCCGACAACGGCGCCAAATTTGATGTCACTCAAATTACCCTAAGGAGTGAATTACTCTCTCAAATAAGAGGTTCTGTTATAATACTTAGGGATCGAATCCAAAGAGCTAGGGAACCAATTAAATTTAATCAGAGAATCAATCCTAGGTGAGGTATAGTTTTTATAGTTTTAAAGCAATGTACACAATCGTAATAGAGCAGTTGCTCGACTAACAAGATGATTGGTTTAAAGCTTTATTTGAAAAACGCTAGACTTAGGGTTTTTATTCAGGTATTCAGAGATTATAATCCAATAGATGCCTAACAATTGCATGCATGATATATTAGAGCTCGACTACTATATTTAACAACAAGCCAATCAGCACTTGCAATTTCTTGGACGAGTCTATTAACTGGATCTGATGACAAGAACAAGAATGTTCGATCACTAGCAGTGTCGATCGATGATCTTATAGAGATATCAATCGATACACCTTTCACATTGTTGATCGATTGTCCAGTAGGGATATCGATCGACGAGCTTCAGTTAAGCTTTACGAACGGGTTGAATATGCTCACCAAGCTTCCTAGATCAGTGGATAACTAAATCTAGCAATCTTAGCTCAATAGAAAGATCAGGACTGTAGCATTTTATGATCAAATCCACAAGGAACTAGTGATCTATAACACCAAGAATACACAAACTTTCCTAATCCAAGCAAACAAGAATGACAATTTATTTGTAACAAGGTCAATCTAAGGAATATAAACAAGGTGACCTCAAATTCAGTCAAGAAACAAGTGTAAGAACTCAATCAAATGTTAAGGATGTATCCATGGAGAAGGATAATTGATATAAAGTTATCAAGGTTAAATCAAGGATGTTCAAACAAAGCAATCAACAAGCCTAAATGTCTAGATTAAATTCAAATAGATTAATCCACTCCAATGGAATAATCCCTATGCTAATAATGCATCAAACATGCCTAACACATTTAGGCAAGCATAAATCACAAGTCTACTAACCACTAAACATCTCTAGCATCAATTTCCGTTGGCTAAATATGTAGAACAATATTAGGTTGGTTCAAGCATTTCATCAAACACCTTCTGGGCATGAAATTACTTAAGCTCTAGATCAACTTGATCAAGGCTAATCTACCATTAAGAACACCTTACAAGTCATATAACAATGCTAACCATGCCAGAAATATCCTAAATATCCAACTAATCACCCTAATCTACCTTAACCCATGAATCACAAAGTCACTACTCACTAATCTCCATGAGAAATCTTAATCTATGCAAGATTCAAGGCTAATCATGTTAATGAGCAAGAGAAACAAGATATAAGAAGAAGTACTTCCATAAGTTGATAAAAAGACTCGAGATTTTACAAAATGAGGCGAAGTCGTGAAAGAAAATGAGATAAGATTATGGTTTTTATGTCTAAATCTATTTATAGATGTGTACAATTCGTTCTGGTTTAATTGAATTACACTGGGTCAAATCGGATTAAACCGACCATCAATTTGAAATCATGTCTTTGTCTTCTCCGAGCGGTCCACGTATCCCGCAACACCATGCCACTACCAAGCTCTCTTCTCTCCCGATGGTGTCACCATGTCAATTCGGCAAACCGCTCTTGGCTATGCCGAACTCCCATCTGTGTTGACTGACCGCTTCATCAAGTCGCTATGCTCGAGATCCGTCTTCATCTTCCTCGTGATACTTCTCAAGCCCAATTGGGGCTTCTCTAACCGCGACACCACCAAGTCGTCTTCTTCCGCGGCTGTGCTTCCATGTGTCTCCTCGTCTTGCTGTCGACTGCAACCACCGCGACCAAGCTTCTTCGTGGCCGAGCTCCTCCGTGGATTTGATCCATAAGTACTACAACTGAACCTCTTATTTGAGAAAGTAATTCACTCCTAAGGGTAATTTGAGTGACATCAAATTTGGCGCCGTTGCCGGGGACTCTTTCTTATTACTATTAGATTAAGTTTAGAACATAGTCTAGATTTTATTTTTGTTTTCGCTTAAAAGTTTTTCCTCTTACCCTGCTCATACAGGTACTAAGATGGAAAATTTCGGCCGAGAACCGATCGACACAGTGACAAGAACATCGAGCGATGAGTTGAGTGAGAAATCGAGCGAAACACCGCTACCAATATCGATCGACGATACCCCGTCGGAAGCAGGTAAGTATTCACTTAACAATCATGCTAATGAGGAAGTAGTCCTAGGGGAACCAAAAGGTCAACTAAGCAACGCAATTAACCAAATTATAAATAAAGAGGGGACTGCAATCCCTGTTGAAACCTATTCAACCTTGAATAAGGATGAAGGAACAAAATTTCCTTTGCAAGACTACTTAAATCCTGGCAGAACCTATTCCAATTGGTCAGCCATTAAGCTACCAGAAGATGAAATAAGGAGATCCATGCTTAACCAAGACTTCCTTCTTCTGGTACGGAAAAATCCTTTATGTGGATCCATCTCAGAACACCCCCACGAGCACATCGAAAACTTAGATGACATGATATCCGATGAGTACAATCGCTGTAAACCTTTCTCTTTCTCCCTGGAAGGGGATGCCAGTAAATGGTTAGATCAATTACCAGCAGGTTCTCTAACCTGCTGGAGTGAGATTAGGAGTGTATTCATTAATTACTTTTTCGATGAGGCACGCTACTGGGACATGAGGAAGAAAATCTCTACATTCCGCCAAGGTCCACGAGAGTCATTTAAGAATGCTTGGCGGAGATTTGAGAACTATCAACTCGAATGTCTCCATCATGGTTATTCAAAACCACAGCTTCTTAACTTCTTTTATGGAGGTGTTAGCCTACTTTACCAAACTACGCTTGATACAGCTAGTGAGGGAAGTGTCAGCATCAGAAATCCTGAAGAAGCAAAGCGTTTAATCAAAAATGTTACCACCGGCAAATCATACGAGATGATGGATGTTGAAAGGGAAAGAGGACTTGAATCCAGAGACGGACCTTAGTTAGCTGAAATAAAAGAATCTCTAGAAACACTTCACTCTTTCATGGTAGAGCAAAACCAATTTGGAATAGTTCCTTTGAGTAGAGATGATCAATTTGATCTTGAAGAACAATCCTATTTCATAAGTAATAGCCCACAAGATCATCATCTCAATACCGACAGCTTCACCCGAAATTATGATGCTACAGTCGGATTTCGCCAAGGAAGGGCTAGGTTTAGATTAAACCAAGCCTTCACTAGAAATAGGAGAATGGAGAATGACCTGAACAGGAAGATAAACGTTATTCAAAGCGAGCTGTTAAAGAAATTTGATGCCCTGAATGATCACATTAAAAAGTTAGAGGGTCAAGTCGCTGAAAACGCGATTGCTATCAAGAGAGAAGCGGGATGCCTCCCTGGGAGGACTAACACCAATCCGAGACGTCATGTTAGTGCCGTACTCATGAGAAGCGGAAAAACCCTTGCTCCGAATACTAAAGAAAACGCTTCCTTAGACAAACCTGCTGAAAACAGAAAGTCTGGCAAAGCTATATCTCACCCAATTCTTCTCGATGGTACGATTTTAGAACCTTTTCAGGAAATGGAAAAAGCTGACAATACCAAAGGATCGGAGAAGGTGACAATCGATCTCGATGAAGAAGACGAAGAATCAGAAGTTGAGGTAGATGTCGATCGACAAAGGGGGACCAATGTCGTTCGGCAGAGGGGAGCCAATGTCGATCGACAGAAGAGTACAAATGACGATCGACAACCTACCCCCAGTGTGGAAAGATCAACAGCACCCGCTGAACTAGTGATAGAAAGAGTATATACAACTCTACCCCCTTTCCCTCCTAATAAGTCGCAAGATAAACGAGAGTTAGATAAAGCAATCTGCAAGAAAGCATTTGATAAGACTAATGTAGAAATGCTGCTAAGTGACACCATGAAAGTTTTGATGCTTGCTCAAATTACCCTAGAGCAACCTTAGAGCATCATTATCCATGGTTTCTTATTCCGGGTCTTTTAGGAAAAATAAGAGACAGTCTCTTAACTTTTAACTTAAAAAGCTAAGAGACGTCTCTTAGCTTTTTTAGTTAAAAGTTAAGAGAGTGTCTCTTATTTTCCCTAAGAGATCCGGAATAAGAGACCATGGATAATGATGCTCTTACTCTAATCAAAAGACGTCAGTTGTAGTACTTAGGGATCGAATCCACAGGGAGATAGGGAACACACTATATCTTATTGTAACTAAGCTAGGTTGGAGATCTCAAAGCGGTAAATTACAAGTAAACTTAAAACTGGTGAGCAAGACAATTACTCAAGTGATTGATTAGGGGTGTTTAACAGATATTATGAAGGCGTTAGACTTAGGATTTCTATTCAGGTTATCAGGATTATAATAGTATAAATGCCTATGTAAGATGCTTGCATGATATTATAGAACCCAACGGTAACAATAACCGTACCACTGTCGTTTTCTGGGTTATCTATTACTAGAACCAATGATTCACTACAAGTGCAGGTCATAATCAGAAAGGCATCGATCGACCTGCTGTCGCACGTATCGATTGACATAGCCTCGCGTCAATCGATCGATGTCTCTATAAGAGAATCGATCGATGCGCCTCTAGTAAGCTTTAAGTGCAGGTTGATTATCACCAGAGATTTGCTAGACCATGCTGTCGCTTGCGCCTAGCAAATTATGACTCAAAGAAGATAGATCCAAGGATAATATCCACTATCATCATGTATAGGTTAGGTACTCTTTTACAAGCATTAAGAACAATCTTCTAAGATGAATATCACATGCTCAAGTATTCATATTTGGGGCTAATCCCTCAAAACCTATTTGAATTCTAAATCTATCAAAGGTGTTTACTCAGACATAGCCAAGCAAAACATCATAACAATTAAATAAAACTGCATAGACAAAATATATAGAAAATAAAGGTGTTCAAGAAAGCTCTCAATTGTAACTCTCTCTCTCACAAAACAATGGTATGAAAAAGCTTTAGGTAGGAACTATGTCTAAAGAAACTTCTCTTTGCCAAAACACTTAGGCAAGACATACATACTAAGTAATTAGGTTAAAACTCGCCAGGGGTATCTTGGTAAATAGATGGAATCTTGGGCTTCAAGTCGGCTGTGACCAAACTGGGCTTATGTGTGTCTAATATCGGTCGATACCACTGAAGGTGTATCGATCGACACGTCTCTCTCCGTGTCGACCTTGAGTGGTCTATATGGTCATCTCGCTCCAAAAACACCATCTTTCCTCCAATTGTTCCTGAACCTGTAAATATGCTATCTAGACTCCAAAATGGATTAAATATATCCTAAAACTATCATATACCATGACTAAAATTGGGTCAAATTCATGGTATATCAACTCCCCCAGACTTACCCTTTTCTTGTCCTCAAGCAAAAACAACTGGTAGTCTCTCTGGAAAAAGTTTGAAAACAGCAGGGACTCAAAAAGTTTGAAGAAATTAGTCATATCTTCCTAGTAATGCAAGCCAAGTCATAATCATCCTAACTACAAAAGCACATTATACCATATCTTAGTATATCAACCATGTTCTCCTAGTTAACAACTCAACTAATCTTGTCTGATAATCCCCTCTACTAACCTCATTTCTTGCATAAAATAAAAGTGTAGGCTTTACCTTGGGAGTATCGATCAAAGGAGACATGGATTCTTACGCAAACAAGTTTCTGAACACACAGGTAGTCTTCTTTGATCCCTTTCTTCCCTCTTTCTCTCTTCTTTGAATCCTTATAGTTTCAATTTAAATGAACAGTGATGCTGATGCAGTCCATCTTGTTCATTATTGACTTTTTTTACTTTAGTAGCTCTTATTTTGACAAAGTGTAGCGAATAATTGTGGGAACCGAAATTCACACCGTCAATTTTAATGAATAAGTGATGACAGGATTTTTCAAGTCCTAATCAAATGTTGTAGAATACAAGATGTCAATCCAATTCTGAGAGATTCTAATGCAAAGGGAATACAAGTTCATGCTTAATCTAAGTCTATCAAGATGAGAGGATGATTATGGAACTAAGACAATATTAAAAATGCAATAAAAGATTGAACTATCTTTCTCAATGAGGCAAGGGGGTTATTGGGACAAGGGAACTGACTTTGGGTGATCAAGATTCAATCCAAGATGCTAACTTTTCAATCAATCTAATTCCTTATGCCTAGACAACAAAACTAAGCAAGCTCTATCCCTAGATGAATGCTCTTTTGCAATGATCACCCAAGTACACCAAATCCCTTTGGCTGTAATGATCAAAGCAAACATGGAGAATGAGTCTAATAGCAATCCTAGCTCCTTTGACAACTAATCCCTTAGGCAAAGCAAGCTAAAAGCATAGATGAGTTGGTTCAGGCATTTCATAGAACACCTTCCGGGCATGAAATGCCTATAGCTCTATGTTTGAGAGGCCAACTCAAATATAGCTTGAAGAACACCAAATCAATGCAAGGAAATGATAGATCTAACACTAAGCACCTTGGATCTACACTTAATCACCCTTAGTCTCCCTAGCCCATGAACCCTAGATAGATCTACTCACTAATACCCATGGAAAACCTCAAAATCAATGATGATTCAAGGTTAAACATGATTAGAGAATAAGATAATCTATTAAGCACAAAAGAAATGAGATAAAAGGATCAAAGATCCAAACTTTCTTCAAGTTCTTATTATGTTTTTGAGAGAAAAGAAGTTAGATCTCTTAATGAGATTACAAGAGTATTTAAAGGAGGCATGAAAGCCCTAAGAAACATAAAACAAGATTACTAAAAAGTCCTTAAGCAAGATTGGTCTCAGCCAATGAGAATGGAGCTTGGAAATTCGGTCAGGGGAGACTCCAAGCCATCCAACCCGGTCTGGCCACCCCGGCCTGTCCAGTTCTGGCCTCTGTCCAGCCCGTCCGGGTACTGTTCCTCGGCTCTTCCTCCCCGGCCGTCCGGACGGCTTGTCCCGTCTCTTCCCGTCCGGCTTCACCAACCCGGACCTGTCTACCCGGTCTGGTCACCTCCAGCACAAGCCAACCGACCGGGTACCTGTCCCAGGCTCAGTCATCCCTGACTGGACGACTCCCATCTGTATGTCCTTTTCCCGGCCGGCTGTCTCTACCCGGACCTGTCTACCCGGCCATCCTGACATGCTTCAAGTGAATTGATCATAACTTCTCCAATACAGGTCCAAATGACTTGACACCACTTCCATTGGAAAGCTAACTCAATTTTTTGTGTCTCCACAAAATCTTAGCAGCAGGAGACATCTCTAAGACCTCTGTACATGCTCATATTTGTCTTGACCAGATCATGGTTTCACTTCTCTTTTCATGGCCAAACATGATACTTCATCTCTTTTGAGGCCATAAGTCTTCCAAACACCACAAATCACACCAAAAGCATACTCCAACACCTGATAAGGACAAATGAATGCAAAATGGACCTAAACAAGCCTAATGCCTAACTTATATGATCAAAATGCATAAGATATGAATGCTAAAAACATGTAAATATGCAAGATATCAACTCCCCCACACTAGACCTTTACTTGTCCTCAAGTAATCTTTTCAAAACACAAGGAGGAGAGACATAAAGATTGAAGCAAAGCCAAAAGAAACACTCATAGCACTCAACTTGACATCCTAAAGAAACATAGCAAATAGCATGAGCAAAACTCTCGTATTATGCTCTAGCTTCACAAGACCTATCAATTACTCTTATGCCTCTACACAAGATGCAATGCTTATCAACCAACAAGTTCTCTTAACCAGCCCTCACATTGATTCACACACACACACAAAGTGAAGTCTCACATATGGGCACATGATCTCAATCATTTGGCTAGGTGATCAAATGGTCTAATATGGATGATAATGGGGTTTCAATGCATCATTTCAAAGTGGCAATCACTCAAAATCAAGGAGCTTGATCATTATGCAAAATTTATCTAAGACTAGGAGCAATTCATGCATACATGGATCCATTCTCATCATTCTACCCAATTCCTAAGTGATTACAAGATCTACACCCTTTTTGTTCATCCCATAACCCAAAATGAAGAAATACTCACATCACTCACCCAATGAACAATTCTTTTTCTCATGATTCAACCACTAAGGACCTCTATTCATTTTTCTAAGCTCTAACTCTTTTGGTTTTCCCTTCCCCACTATCTTATTGAATCTTTATTTTTCTTTTTCTTTTTCTTTTTCTTTTTTTTTTATTATTATTATGAAGGGAAGGTCAAAACATTAGCTAAGAGCTTCTTATCTTTATTTTAGGTCCCTTAGGGTTCAAAATCATATGATAAATCGGTAGTTCTTAAGTTGATTTACATTGGGATTTAGTTATTTGCTTGAGACTAAGTCATTTTATTTTTATTTTATCTTGTGATATTGGTTCTTTCTTATCTTTTTGACTTTCAGGTGTATGATCACAAGAAGCAGAGGGTATCCAACTTGGTTCCTACTGTTGAAGAGATTGCTGCACTTGAGAGGGAGATAGCTAGACAAAGAAGAGAAGTAGAGCAACAGGCTCATCTACAAAGGTTGGGGTTTGAGATGGAGAATCAGCATCAACATGGTGATGCAGGGGCAATGGTCCAAGAGCTGACAATCCAAGACCACCACACCAGCCACATCACCAACCACGCCAAGCTAGAGCCATTGGAGCCTATGATCAACCTCACATTCATGGTCATAGGTTGGGGATAAGGGCACCAGCTGTGGAGAACAACAACTTTGAGATCAAAGCAGGCCTGCTGCATTTGATTGAGAACAACAAGTTTTATGGCTGTGGAGGATCCCCTTGATCACTTGGACACATTTGATAGCTACTGTAGCTTGTCCAAGATTAATGGAGTCTCTGATGCTTTCAAGCTGAGGTTGTTTCCCTTCTCTTTGGGAGACAAGGCACATCTATGGGAGAAGGCTCTTCCAAGTGACTCTATCACAACTTGGAATGAGTGCAAGAGGGCATTCCTAGAGAAATTCTTCTCTCAAGAACAGCCAAGATCAAAAATGAGATCTCTAACTTTCAGCAGAAGAACCTTGAGAGCTTTAGTGAAGCATGGGAGAGGTTCAAGGGCTATTGGTCTCAATGCCCACATCATGGCTTCACCAAGGAGAGTTTGCTTAGTACCTTCTGGAGGTGCTCTACCAGAGTTCAGGAGCAGATTGGACACAGCCAGCAATGGGTTCTTCTTGGGCAGAACTGAGCAGGATGCTGAGGAGCTGGTGGAGAACATGGCCAGGAGTGACTCAGTCTACAGTGAGGAGCATGATAGGGCCAAGAGAGGCACTGATGAAGATGATCAGCACACAAGGCCCGAAATCTCTCCAAGAAAAGTTGGACAAGCTTCTTGTAGAAAGGCTAAGCAAGAGCAGCTTAACTCCATTGGGAACCAGCAACAGAAACAGCCTGCTAGGACTACTGAAGTTCATGGTGTAGAAGGTCAAGAGGAGCTGTGCTTCATCAATTCTAATGGCACATGGTATAGGAAAGCCCAACTTCCAATACCAAAACAACTACCAGCAAAGACCTTACTACAACAATCAACAAGGAGGGTACCAAGCAAACCAGCCTACTCAGCCCCAAGGAAGCTCTTCTCCAGCTCAGGCTCCAAGTTCAAATTTGGAGTCCATGTTCAACAACTCTTAGAAGCTCAAGAAAGAAATGCTAAGACCATTGGTGATGAGTTCAAGAACATCCATGCTAAGATTGATGGCACCTATTCTGACCTCAACAACAAGTACATGCAACTTGCATCTCACCTCAAAGCTTTGGAGAGCCAAGTTGCATCCATGTCTTCATCCTCCAAGAATCCAATGGGATCTACCAGGAAACCAGAGAAGAACCCTAAGGAGACTTGCAATGTCATCCTCTCAACTTCTTCAAGGATTGCATTGAGTGATCATAAGAATGATGTTGATGAGATTGAGAGGCTAGTGCTTGGAAATCAGATTGAAATGATAAGAGACTGGTTGTGGCCACAAGCTAGAGTTGTGAAGAGAGCTGATAAGAAGGTTCAAGGAAAGATTCTGAAGATTGATGAGCCTAAGGTTGAGACACAAGTTGAGAAGAGTGCTAACCCCAAGCTGAAAGAAGTGAAGGAAGAAGACAATGAGGTTGAGATATCACCCTATGATAAGCTCCCTTTCCCTCAAGAGTTCTCACCAAAGCTCAAAGAAAGTGATCTCAAAGTTCAGGAAGGATCTTAGTGATATTGAGTCAAGCTTCCAGAGATATCAGGTATGTGAAGCTCATGTCCAGATGATGCTCATCAAGGACATTCTCACCCACCAAGCTGAAGTGGCTGAACTTTTGGACATCTCACTTCTGAAGATTGATCCACCAAGCCCTCCCAAGTCCCTCCCTAAGCTTGAATCTCAAGGGAAGTTCACCTTGTCTTGCTCTCTTGGTCAACTACATATGGATGATGCTCTTGTTGATAGTGGAGCTAGTGTGAATGTCATCTCCTTGGATATGGTGCAGAGTATTGGGATTGAAAGCATGGAAACAGATACTCTCCTCTCACCTTTGGGGATTCTTCTTCTACATCCCACTTGGCATAATCAAGGACTTCCCTTTGAAGATTGGATCCTGCACCATACCTATTGACCTCACTGTTTTGAAGATGGAATCTGAAGAGAGTCCCTTTGATCCTTGGCACTCCTTTCCTCACAACAGTTGGAGCTTTTGACTTTCCCAACAAGAAGGTCACCTCATGCATGTCAACAAAGCTGTCTCCTATCCTCTCCAGCCTCCAATGGAATCAGACTATTGTGGGACAATCACTTGTGATGCACAAGCTGTTGAGAAGCCCAAAGATGAAGAGGTTGTTGGTAAGAAAGAAGGTCTTGATGGGGAATGTTCTAAGGAGTTGTGTGTTGAGCACTTGGAAAGTGCTAAAAGAGAGGGATGGGTGGAGCCTCAAAGACCACTCATGGCAAGAAGAAGATAGTGAAAGAGCCACATCCTCCACCTCTTGATTTGTTCTCACACACTCTCACTCTCCATCCAAAGCTCAAAGATGGTGTCCTTGAGTACAAGATCAAGCACAAGGGCAGATCCACACCATTCTCAAGTGCTAGAGCCATCATCACTCCTCAGCTCAAGATGACCCAATCAAGCTTCAAGAGCTTCTATCTCAGGTCCTCACCATCACACTTGAAGGTGGGAAGGATCCTCCTTCTCACTAGTTCAAGAGACAAGGTAGTCAAGCTAAGTGACTCAAAACAAGCTCACTTGGGAGGAAGTCCCATGGTTATCCTTGTATATAGCTTTGCAATTTCAATTTTCCTTTTTTTTTTAATAAAAGTGGTCAAGGTTTTCAGGTTGAGCCAAGCACTAGAGGAGAGAATGGTGGTGAACCACTTGAGCCCCATGATCCATGTAGCAGCCTCCTCTAGTTGCTATGAACCAAGCCATCTAGCCCCGACACCAAACACCACACCCAAACACCCTTCTTAGGTATCACTCCAACCCCTCTTGTATATACATTTGTTTTTGTCTTGTTGGGGTATCTCTTTCTCTCTTACTCACACAGAGACTGTGTGATTTAAGTGTGGGGGAGGTACCAAGTATTTGATCATGTTTGCTTTGTGATTTTAAGTCTCATGCATTGCATTGTACTTTCATAAGTGCATAGAAACCAAAAAAATTTAAATTTTTGAATCATGTAGGTGCATCACTTGCATCCTTAAGATTGAGTCTAGAGCATATAGGTTGCATTCACTTGCATGGAGCATTGCTTGTAAAGAACGCTTGTTTGCACTGAATTTGGCACCCTAGTTAAACATATCAAGTAGCTAAGCATCTTTTGAAAGGCTTGCATGCTTTGAGCCTTGAAAACTCTTCTTGAAACTTGCTTGCTTGCTTGATATTGGCATTGTTCTTAAGACCAGCTCCATCCTGAACTTAGACTTGAATGAAATTAATTTCTCTTGCTATGGGCATTTGCATACTTGATCATGGGTCTCATACACATTTGGGTTATCTTTCCCATTATACCACCCTTTGTTAACCCAAATGGCACTCCTTACCCTTGAACCCTATCCATTCTTTGAAGCCTACATTGATTTGCTTGGTGAGGCCTCTTTTGATAGCTTGTCATGTGCAAAATCTTGAGAGTATTGGGGCGACATGGATTTGTTCTCATCTCTTGCTAGCATAGGGTCCTCATTTGAGCTAGCTTCAGGATGGTGAGTGGGATTTTGTTCCTTAATGGTCTAAATTTTGGGTTTGGAATGTAACAATGTTGAGATTGATGAGCAAATGAGTATCATAAGAAAGCATACTCCAACACCTGATAAGGACAAATGAATGCAAAATGGACCTAAACAAGCCTAATGCCTAACTTATATGATCAAAATGCATAAGATATGAATGCTAAAACATGTAAATATGCAAGATATCAACTCCCCACACTAGACCTTTACTTGTCCTCAAGTAATCTTTTCAAAACACAAGGAGGAGAGACATAAAGATTGAAGCAAAGCCAAAAGAAACACTCATAGCACTCAACTTGACATCCTAAAGAAACATAGCAAATAGCATGAGCAAAACTCTCGTATTATGCTCTAGCTTCACAAGACCTATCAATTACTCTTATGCCTCTACACAAGATGCAATGCTTATCAACCAACAAGTTCTCTTAACCAGCCCTCACATTGATTCACACACACACACAAAGTGAAGTCTCACATATGGGCACATGATCTCAATCATTTGGCTAGGTGATCAAATGGTCTAATATGGATGATAATGGGGTTTCAATGCATCATTTCAAAGTGGCAATCACTCAAAATCAAGGAGCTTGATCATTATGCAAAATTTATCTAAGACTAGGAGCAATTCATGCATACATGGATCCATTCTCATCATTCTACCCAATTCCTAAGTGATTACAAGATCTACACCCTTTTTGTTCATCCCATAACCCAAAATGAAGAAATACTCACATCACTCACCCAATGAACAATTCTTTTTCTCATGATTCAACCACTAAGGACCTCTATTCATTTTTCTAAGCTCTAACTCTTTTGGTTTTCCCTTCCCCACTATCTTATTGAATCTTTATTTTTCTTTTTCTTTTCTTTTTCTTTTTTTTTTTATTATTATTATGAAGGGGGAAGGTCAAAAACATTAGCTAAGAGCTTCTTATCTTTTTATTTTAGGTCCCTAGGGTTCTTCTTTCTTATGATACTCATTTGCTCATCAATCTCAACATTGTTACATTCCAAACCCAAAATTTAGACCATTAAGGAACAAAAATCCCACTCACCATCCTAGAAGCTAGCTCAAATGAGGACCCTATGCTAGCAAGAGATGAGAACAAATCCATGTCGCTCCCAATACTCTCAAGATTTTGCACATGACAAGCTATCAAAAGAGGCCTCACTCAAGCAAATCAATGTAGGCTTCAAAGAATGGATAGGGTTCAAGGGTAAGGGAGTGCCATTTGGGTTAACAAAGGGTGGTATAATGGGGAAAGATAACCCAAATGTGTATGAGACCCATGATCAAGTATGCAAATGCCCATAAGCAAGAGAAATTAATTTCATTCAAGTCTAAGTTCAGGATGGAGCTGGTCTTAAGAACAATGCCAATATCAAGCAAGCAAGCAAGTTTCAAGAAGAGTTTTCAAGGCTCAAAGCATGCAAGCCTTTCAAAAGATGCTTAAGCTACTTGATATGTTTAACTAGGGTGCCAAATTCAGTGCAAACAAGCGTTCTTTACTAAGCAATGCTCCATGTGCAAGTGAATGCAACCTATATGCTCTAGACTCAATCTTAAGGATGCAAGTGATGCAATCTACATGATTCAAAAATTTAAATTTTTTTTGGGTTTTCTATGCACTTATGAAAGTACAATGCAATGCATGAGACTTAAAATCACAAAGCAAACATGATCAAATACTTGGTACCTCCCCCACTTAAATCACACAGTCTCGTGTGAGTAAGAAGAAAGATACCCCAACAAGACAAAACAAATGTATATACAAGAGGGGTTGGAGTGATACCTAAGAAGGGTGTTTGGGTGTGGTGTTTGGTGTCGGGGCTAGGAGCTGGCTTGGTTCATAGCAACTAGAGGAGGCTGCTACATGGATCATGGGGCTCAAGTGGTTCACCACCATTCTTCTCTCCTCTAGTGCTTGGCTCAACCTGAAAACCTTGACCACTTTTATTAAAAACTTAAAAGGAAAATTGAAATTGCAAAGCTATATACAAGGATAACCATGGGACTTCCTCCCAAGTGAGCTTGTTTTGAGTCACTTAGCTTGACTACCTTGTCTCTTGAACTAGTGAGAAGGAGGATCCTTCCCACCTTCAAGTGTGATGGTGAGGACCTGAGATAGAAGCTCTTGAAGCTTGATTGGGTCATCTTGGAGCTGAGGAGTGATGATGGCTCTAGCACTTGAGAATGGTGTGGATCTGCCCTTGTGCTTGATCTTGTACTCAAGGACACCATCTTTGAGCTTCTTTGGATGGAGAGTGAGAGTGTGTGAGAACAAATCAAGAGGTGGAGGATGTGGCTCTTTCACTATCTTCTTCTTGCCATGAGTGGTCTTTGAGGCTCCACCCATCCCCTCTCTTTTAGCACTTTCCAAGTGCTCAACACACAACTCCTTAGAACATTCCCCATCAAGACCTTCTTTCTTACCAACAACCTCTTCATCTTTGGGCTTCTCAACAGCTTGTGCATCACAAGTGATTGTCCCACAGTAGTCTGATTCCATTGGAGGCTGGAGAGGATAGGAGACAGCTTTGTTGACATGCATGAGAGTGACCTTCTTGTTGGGAAAGTCAATGCAAGCTCCAACTGTTGTGAGGAAAGGAGTGCCAAGGATCAAAGGGACTCTCTCTTCAGATTCCATCTTCAAAACAGTGAGGTCAATAGGTATGGTGCAGGATCCAATCTTCAAAGGGAAGTCCTTGATTATGCCAAGTGGGATTGTAGAAGAAGAATCCCCAAAGGTGAGAGGAGGAGTATCTGTTTCCATGCTTTCAATCCCAATACTCTGCACCATATCCAAGGAGATGACATTCACACTAGCTCCACTATCAACAAGAGCATCATCCATATGTAGTTGACCAAGAGAGCAAGACAAGGTGAACTTCCCTTGAGATTCAAGCTTAGGGAGGGACTTGGGAGGGCTTGGTGGATCAATCTTCAGAAGTGAGATGTCCAAAAGTTCAGCCACTTCAGCTTGGTGGGTGAGAATGTCCTTGATGAGCATCATCTGGACATGAGCTTCACGCATACCTGATATCTCTGGAAGCTTGACTCCAATATCACTAAGATCCTTCCTGAACTTTGAGATCACTTTCTTTTGAGCTTTGGTGAGAACTCTGTGAGGGAAAGGGAGCTTATCATAGGGTGATATCTCAACCTCATTGTCTTCTTCCTTCACTTCTTTCAGCTTGGGGTTAGCACTCTTCTCAACTTGTGTCTCAACCTTAGGCTCATCAATCTTCAGAATCTTTCCTTGAACCTTCTTATCAGCTCTCTTCACAACTCTAGCTGAAGCTGTGGCCACAACCAGTCTCTTATCATTTTCAATCTGATTTCCAAGCACTAGCCTCTCAATCTCATCAACATCATTCTTATGATCACTCAATGCAATCCTTGAAGAAGTTGAGAGGATGACATTGCAAGTCTCCTTAGGGTTCTTCTCTGGTTTCCCTGGTAGAGATCCCATTGGATTCTTGGAGGATGAAGACATGGATGCAACTTGGCTCTCCAAAGCTTTGAGGTGAGATGCAAGTTGCATGTACTTGTTGTTGAGGTCAGAATAGGTGCCATCAATCTTAGCATGGATGTTCTTGAACTCATCACCAATGGTCTTAGCATTTCTTTCTTGAGCTTCTAAGAGTTGCTTGAACATGGACTCCAAATTTGAACTTGGAGCCTGAGCTGGAGAAGAGCTTCCTTGGGGCTGAGTAGGCTGGTTTGCTTGGTACCCTCCTTGTTGATTGTTGTAGTAAGGTCTTTGCTGGTAGTTGTTTTGGTATTGGAAGTTGGGCTCTTTCCTATACCATGTGCCATTAGAATTGATGAAGCACAGCTCCTCTTGACCTTCTACACCATGAACTTCAGTAGTCCTAGCAGGCTGTTTCTGTTGCTGGTTCCCAATGGAGTTAAGCTGCTCTTGCTTAGCCTTTTCTACAAGAAGCTTGTCCAACTTTTCTTGGAGAGATTTCGGGGTCTTTCTTGTGTGCTGATCATCTTTATCAGTGCCTCTGTTGGCCCTATCATGCTCCTCACTGTAGACTGAGTCACTCCTGGCCATGTTCTCCACCAGCTCCTCAGCATCCTGCTCAGTTCTGCCCAAGAAGAACCCATTGCTGGCTGTGTCCAATCTGCTCCTGAACTCTGGTAGAGCACCTCTGTAGAAGGTACTAAGCAAACTCTCCTTGGTGAAGCCATGATGTGGGCATTGAGACCAATAGCCCTTGAACCTCTCCCATTCTTCACTAAAGCTCTCAAGGTTCTTCTGCTGAAAGTTAGAGATCTCATTATTTGATCTTGGCTGTTCTTGAGGTAGAGAAGAATTTCTCTAGGAATGCCCTCTTGCACTCATTCCAAGTTGTGATAGAGTCACTTGGAAGAGCCTTCTCCCATAGATGTGCCTTGTCTCCCAAAGAGAAGGGAAACAACCTCAGCTTGAAAGCATCTTCAGAGACTCCATTAATCTTGGACAAGCTACAGTAGCTATCAAATGTGTCCAAGTGATCAAGGGGATCCTCCACAGCAAGGCCATAAAACTTGTTGTTCTCAATCAAATGCAGCAGGCCTGCTTTGATCTCAAAGTTGTTGTTCTCCACAGCTGGTGCCCTTATCCCCAACCTATGACCATGAATGTGAGGTTGATCATAGGCTCCAATGGCTCTAGCTTGGCGTGGTTGGTGATGTGGCTGGTGTGGTGGTCTTGGATTGTCAGCTCTTGGACCATTGCCCCCTAGGGCATCACCATGTTGATGCTGATTCTCCATCTCAAACCCCAACCTTTGTAGATGAGCCTGTTGCTCTACTTCTCTTCTTTGTCTAGCTATCTCCCTCTCAAGTGCAGCAATCTCTTCAACAGTAGGAACCAAGTTGGATACCCCTCTGCTTCTTGTGATCATACACCTGAAAGTCAAAGATAGAAGAGGCAAGAACCAATATCACAAGATAAAATAAAAATAAAAATGACTTAGTCTCAAGCAAATAACTAAATCCCAATGTCAAAATCAACTTAGAACTTGGCAACGGCGCCAATTTGATGACATGATTTTTCAATTCCTAATCAAATGTTGTAGAATACAAGATGTCAATCCAATTCTAAGAGATTCTAATGCAAAGGGAATACAAGTTCATGCTTAATCTAAGTCAATCAAGATGAGAGGATGATTATGGAACTAAGACAATATTAAAAATGCAATAAAAGATTGAACTTTCTTTCTCAATGAGGCAAGGGGGTTCTTGGGACAAGGAAACTGACTTTGGGTGATCAAGATTCAATCAAAGATGTTTACTTTTCAATCAATCTAATTCCTTATGCCTGGACAACAAAACTAAGCAAGCTCTATCCCTAGATGAATGCTCTTTTGCAATGATCACCCAAGTACACCAAATCCCTTTGGCTGTAATGATCAAAGCAAACATGGAGAATGAGTCTAATAGCAATCCTAGCTCCTTTGACAACTAATCCCTTAGGCAAAGCAAGCTAAAAGCATAGATGAGTTGGTTCAGGCATTTCATAGAACACCTTCCGGGCATGAAATGCCTATTGCTCTATGTTTGAGAGGCCAACTCAAATATAGCTTGAAGAACACCAAATCAATGCAAGGAAAGGATAGATCTAACACTAAGCACCTTGGATCTACACTTAATCACCCTTAGTCTCCCTAGCCCATGAACCCTAGATAGATCTACTCACTAATACCCATGGAAAACCTCAAAATCAATGATGATTCAAGGTTAAACATGATTAGAGAATAAGATAATCTATTAAGCACAAAAGAAATGAGATAAAAGGATCAAAGATCCAAACTTTTCAAGTTCTTATTATGTTTTGAGAGAAAAGTTAGATCTCTTAATGAGATTACAAGAGTATTTAAAGGAGGCATGAAAGCCCTAAGAAACATAAAACAAGATTACTAAAAAGTCCTTAAGCAAGATTGGTCTCAGCCAATGAGAATGGAGCTTGGAAATTCGGTCAGGGGAGACTCCAAGCCATCAAACCCGGTCTGGCCACCCCGGCCTGTCCAGTTCTGGCCTCTGTCCGGCCGTCCGGACGGCTTGTCCCGTCTCTTCCCGTCCGGCTTCACCAACCCGGACCTGTCTACCCGGTCTGGTCACCTCCAGCACAAGCCAACCGACCGGGTACCTGTCCCAGGCTAAGTCATCCCGGACTGGACCACTCCCATCCGTATGTCCTTTTCCCGGCCGGCTGTCTCTACCCGGACCTGTCTACCCGGCCATCCTGACATGCTTCAAGTGAATTGATCATAACTTCTCCAATACAGGTCCAAATGACTTGAAACCACTTCCATTGGAAAGCTAACTCAATTTTCTGTGTCTCCACAAAATCTTAGCATCAGGAGACATCTCTAAGACCTCTGTCCATGCTCATATTTGTCTTGACCAGATCATGGTTTCACTTCTCTTTTCATGGCCAAACATGATACTTCATCTCTTTTGGGGCCATAAGTCTTCCAAACACCACAAATCACACCAAAAGCATACTCCAACACCTGATAAGGACAAATGAATGAAAAATGGACCTAAACAAGCCTAATGCCTAACTTATATGATCAAAATGCATAAGATATGGATGCTAAAAACATGTAAATATGCAAGATATCAATAAGATTGCGGAGGAAAGCCAAGTTAACCCGACTTTCCTTGAAGGTCCGGATTCTCTGCGACAGCCAACAACAAGTGACCGAATAAATGCGGAAAAAGTTTTGTTAAGATTTGAGACTGGACCTTAAGAAAGGCTGCCTACGCACTCTTCGAGGATCAAGTCGGACGTAGTTCAGTTTAGAAAGAATTGAACAAGAATCGAACAGTCTGGGTGGGTTCGATCTAGTATGGCGTTTGTCATAGAAACAGGCATGTCGAAGATAATGCCTAGGGTTTCTATGTCTTGAACTTTGAAGTAAAAGAATTGTCCGATCCCTCCGAGAGGAGTGGAGATTCTTGGCGAGGCTGACCAGGCGTTCTAGGGCCTGGTTAGGTCTAGTATGGCGTTGGTCATAAAGCGGGCATGTCGAAGATAATGCCTAGGGTTTCTATGTCGCGGAGCTCTGAGTAAAGGGATAGTTAGATCCTTCCGAGAGGAACAGGGTCTCGGAGAAGATAAAACTAGAGCGAGGCTGACCAGGCGTTATAAGTCCTGCCTGCTGGCCTAACTGCCTAAGTTCTAAGTTCTCTAAGCTAGCAGGAGTTCTCTAAGTCTAGATTCTAGGATTTTCGGATCTTCCTCTCCTCTGCTCTTGCTCTCCTTATATTCTCACTCTAGGTGGTTTGCCTTAAGATGATGGACCTGCTTGGGGCCCAAGCTTATCTCTTCAGGAAGTATTCCATTTTAAATCGATCTTCGTAATTATCCTCGAGTTTTCGGTGACTTGATGTTTATCCGATGTTGAAATCGGATAAACCGTCATAGCCTGATTGGGCCTGAATTCTTAAAATCGTAAGTAAGTCCGTGGACTTGTCTTAAGTCGTTGAGCGTTTTATCGATTTCGGAAAGACTATTTTTCTCGTAAAATAAACCATATAGCCTAAAGGATCGATGTTCAAGTTAATCGACCTTGTTTTATCTGATATCTTCTGAGAAATCAATCCTTCTAGTTTTTGTCGTAAAACATCGAGGGCGATTCCAATCGAGTCGAAGGATGTTTATTCGTAGCCGTGATCGTCCCAAGCTCCGCGATGATTGATCCAAACAAGCCAAGATGGGATCAGACCGAACACGATGGGACCGAGACCAGGGCGAGGGCGTCGACCGGCGCCAGGCGAGGTGCCGCCCGGCGCCAGGCGGCCAGCGTGGCGAGTGCCCGGTGCCAGACCGGCCCGTGTGACGAGTGCGCCCGGCATGGAGCCGCCCCAGCGTGGCGCGATGCCGCCCGGCGCCAGGCTGAAGATCTCGGCGAGGGCTTCGATTTGGTATCTTGATCGTTTTCTGGTTCCTCACGGTTTGAGAGAACGACCTCTTCGAAGTTTGAGGCAGATTCTTTTATGTTTAGGGTTTTGTGGTGATCGAATCTTGATGTCCTTGGGCGGCGGACCGATCTTTCGGGGACTCTCGTCAGCGCCGCCGTAGTCTTCCGATCTCACAGAGAGTGGATATTCTAATTTGAGAAAATCTCGTATAACTTCTTTTCAAATTATCCGAGGCTTTTTGTTTCAAGAAGTACTTTCTAGAGACTTTCAATCATTGATTCCGTCGTGACCGATTTTGACACCAACAGTTAGCCCCAGCTCGTTAGAACCCTCGTGATGTTCTTGCGGCGATAAGATATGTCAGGTAAGATGGCGGAATTAATGGTTGAAAACTCCGTTGAAAGTGGTAAGATTGGGGTTCGCCTTTGAAGGCTGCCTACGTACCCTTGTTGTAGGGATCAAGCCTTCCGTAGTTTGTTTTGGAGTTTAAGACCCTTGTGATCTGTTTTCGTGAGACTTATATGGTCTGGTTATGTGTTATGAAAGACTTTCGAGCATGATGCGTTGATGTATTTGTTTTCGATTATTTATGAACTTCAGTTTTTGAAGTATGAGAAAGAGGGTGTGAGTTGTCGTCTCATTCCTAGTTCCTGATGATCACCGTACCTATTGTTTGCATAAAGCGAGATTTTCCGCGGTTTACTGATTCTGTGAAAAGTTAGGTAAGCGAATAGGCTTAAATGAAGAGACAAATTTTTGGATCTCGTATACCATACTATGTCTGTGAGATGTCAAGATCCAGCGTGGCTGGGTTTAGGGCAAGACCTAGGTTTACTCTCGGTTGAGGCTTTCGCGATGACAAATCGCTTTCGTTTTTCCTGTTTGCGATTTTAACCTGACTCGTACCGTTTTAAATCCGCGAATTGTTGTCGGCTTATATGATTTGTCTGGCGTGAGTCGAGCTACTTCCTTCTGAAGAGCTAAACCAAAATTTGGATTTCTTGTATAGCGCTATGTTTATCCTTGTCGGATGCAAGAGAGCCTACCCTTGAAGAATGACTATTTGTCTGTTTAGGGCGTTAGAGTTAGTTTGTTGTGATCAGCAACAACGAAATGATACCAGTTTAGAGGCATGTTACCGTTTAGAGGTGTGTTTGTATGTTTTGAGTTCTAGAGGCGAGGATTTGATGCGGAGCGTTTTGAGAAAAGAATGTCCTTGGCGTTAGCGGCGTCTACGCGATGCTGAAGGTCGAGTTTCCCTTGTGCCGCATTCGTGGTTGAAATGTTGGCGGGATTGGAGATGTTTCGCGAATGTTAGCAGCCAGAAACTGTTGTTTGGTTTGGGCCTTAGGACCAAGGGGTCGCGTAAGTTTGACCAGGGAGAAGCGTCTACATTCACAGTGCTTCGTGAAGTGTTGGCCTTCGGGATTTGATTGTATATATTAAGGATGACTCATATAACTCTTGGAGCCTTGTCACGAGTGTTTCTTTTCATGCCGTGTTTATGGGGCGTATAGAACTTAATCGATCGACGATATCGTTAACCATATGGTTGTTAGGACTGAGTTTTGGTATGAAGAGTTTATCGTATGATTTCGATTCTGGGTTATACGACAAATTGCTTATGTAATAGTCACTTACGCCCTATGAACAAATCGTGGATTGTTGTTTTAGCCGTTAAGTGATTGGCGGTGGTCGCCAGTAGCTTTGGATTGGCATGGAGGCTAGATTCAGCCGTATCGCCAATGAAGTTGTTGGTAAACGATCAGACCATGACCCTTATTAAGGTCATGTTAGTTTACGATTGTCCTTAATGGGGATGCCGAATTCAGGTCCGGGCTTTACGAAATCGTAGTTGGCCGAGGGCCAAATAGCGTTTTGCGAGATAGACATGCCAAGCATAGCGGAGTTTTCTGAATTATTGCTGATGGCTTTTAGAAACGATCTTCCACTTTAGGTCTCAGTTATACGATGAACGGTTCATATAAAAATTTTTTGTTGCATGAAAATCGTTTCATTTTATCCGAGGGGACAAAGTTTAAAGGATCGGCGCAGGACACGTCGCGGGTTCGTCTGCGTGATTATTTCCTGCTTTCGGGCGTAACATGAGGAGTGAAAGCAGGAGCCAGAAACCTTGTGGAGCGAAAACTGTCTATGTCAGTTACCGTTGGACCCATTATGTTTATTTTACGAAAGTTGCTTTGTATGAATTGACTCGACCATACAGAGGATTTTTCGTAAAAGTGATGTAAGGGGTTTTCGCCAAAGGTAACGGGCGTTTCTCACAAATTACTTGCGATATTAGCGACCACGGATTATGTTTTCCTCATTCACTTTTGCGTGCCTGCGAAATTGTTTTGCATGAGACCGATCATGTTTTTCCATAGGCTGTTTTGTTTTAAAGCGTTCTTGTTATCTGAAAGTAATGGATGACGGTTTCATGGAGATAGAAAATCGCAGATTGTTAAAGTAGCGATGTTTCCAGCGGATTACGGAGATGTTTCGCTATGATTTCGACCTTTGGAAAGCTGCTTGAACTACTTCGTGGAGTTTTACCGAAGGTTATTTCGTTATTTTAAGTAGTTCACCGTCGTGCTATTAGTCTGGCGTCGGTACCGTTTTTAGTCGCGAGTTTGCGGCGAGAGGTGACATAGAGTTTTCAGGACTATGTTTGTAGCGGTTGAGCTATGCGCTAAGCGTTTTAAGGCGAATCTTATTGCTGCGAGTTTGCTTTGTCAAAGCGTTGTCTTGATGCTGAAGCAAAAAGTTTTGAAGATGGGATTATACGGATATAGGATGCGTACCTACTTCCCTTTTCTTTTTAATGAAAAGAAAACGGGTTAGCCGTTCTTCGAAAGCTTGTTATGCGTTTTTCTTTCTTTTAGGAAGCGGATGAGTATGCTTTTAGAGCGGCGTGGCGATCGTTTCGGTTTTCGAGACTAGATCGGTTTGCATGTTCTGCCTGGACAATCAAGGACTGTGAACAAGACTGGAAATTTTGCCTAAGACTTAGCTTGCTAGACTATCCACCTAGGTCCTAAGTTCCCTAAATTCTACGGCAGTTTTTCAAGGCGTTTTTGTTCCTGTCCTACAAAGAATTAAAACCTTTACAAAATTTTTGAGAAAATAGTCTTTTGAAGGTTTTGGCATCTCGAAGAATCCCATTTCCTCGTATAGTCGAGGCGATTGGTGTTTAGAATAACCGTGATCGTACAAAACTCACAAAGATTGATCCAAACAAGCCAAGATGGGATCGGACCGAACGATGGGACCGAGACCAGGGCGGTGCCGTCGACGGCGCCAGGCGAGTGCCGCCGGCGCCAGGGCGGCCAGCGTGGCCAGTGCCGCCGGCGCCAGGCGAGGTGCCGCCGGCGCCAGGGCGGCCAGCGTGGCGGGTGCCTCGGCGCCAGGCGAGTGCCGCCGGCGCCAGGGCGGCCAGCGTGGCGAGTGCCGCCGGCGCCAGGCGAGTGCCGCCGGCGCCAGGCGAGTGCCGCCGGCGCCAGGGCGGCCAGCGTGGCAGCGTGCCAGCACCAGGCCGGGTGCCGCCGGCGCCAGGGCGGCCAGCGTGGCAGCGTGCGCCGGTGCCAGGCGATCTTGCCGTCCGTGGTTTTCCGTTGTTCGATCTTTCTCTCGTTAGTCGTTCGTCGCGGAAATCTTTGAGTTTGGGAGGATCTTTAGCCGCAGATTTCGAGATAATCGTTTCTAATCCAACGAGACTCCCCGAGTATCGGGATTGAGATGGACTTGGACTCATAGACTTTCCATCTTCAAGGGTTTGAGCAATGAGGCTTCGGACTTTAGACGTTTAAAAGATGAACCTTTTAAACAATATTGAAGGCTTTGCGGAAGAATCGTCGTGTTTCTCGAACAATCGAACATGGGTTTAAGGGACCAAGATGTTGCCGTTGCCGAGATCAAAGCACTGCACGGATGGCCAGGACCCTGCCGCGATGCTGCTGTTGCTTCGCCGTCGATCCCGGGCTCACGGACTCAAAGATCGAGTTACGAAAACTCAGGCAAAGATGCATGGTACTGAGACAGGACCGGTCTCATCCTATGACGGGACAGAGAGATCCTTCTCATGGGCGAGGTGGTCGAGAGAGCGACATTGTTTTCTTCGTAAAATCTCAACGGAAGCTCCGATTGAGACGAAACGAAAACCATCTTGACCTAGACTTAAAGGAGAGCAAAGTGAGGTTTCCACCGGCGAGGTGGCCATGGGCGAGGTGACCTTGGTGATGGTTGTTCTCGTCCATGGGCGAGGTGGCCGGGAGAGTGATTTTGTTCCCTTCGTAAAATCTCAACGGAAACTCCGATTGAGACGAAACGAAAGCCACGTTGATCTAAACTCAAAGGATAACAAAAGTGAGTTCGCCCTGTGGCGAGGTAGCCATGTCGGAGGGTGAGGTGCCTCGGTAATGTTTGTCCTTGCCCACGGCGAGGTGGACGGGACAGTGACTTTGTTCTCTTCGTAAAATTTCAACGGAAACTTTGATTTAGATGAAACGAAAGCCATTTTGACCTAGACACAAAGGAGAACAAAGTGGGATCCTACTAAGGCGGACTGGGAAGACTGATCTTACCCTATGGCAAGTCGTCCTAGTAAGATTAAGCTCCGACCTCCTTTCGTTTTCCCGTTTATTCCTCGAGAGTTGTTTGTAAGAAGTATGGCAGTGGGAATCGGTGAACCGATTTGCCGTGCTTCTGTTCCAAGTAATATAGGGTTTCTCCAAGGTTTCGAGGAGAATAAGTTTTATTTTTCCGAGAGGTTCTCGAAGAAACGCTGAGAAACCTTGCTCGCTATGCATTTCTCTAACTTGGTAACAAGATGAATTTTTGGGGTTTGATAGATTTTATCGTTGCCCTTTCTGTTTAGATAGAGAAATTGCAAGCTCGTTTTCGTGCTCTTCCTGTGGCGGAAAGCCGCGTCGAGGTTTTTGATTTGCTCGAGCACCGTGGCGTTTGCGTAAGCGTTGGCCGTAGGAACAGTCGCTGCTGGATTTGTTTTACCATCGTTGACGCAAACTGCAAATTTTTCTTTCATATTTCGGACATCGGTTCGATCAAGCGCTTTTGCGCCGTGATGAGTAAGAGTAATCCGCCCCCTCCTTCTAGCCAAACTGTGGGAACCGAAATTCACACCGCCAATTTTAATGAATAAGATTGCGGAGGAAAGCCAAGTTAACCTGACTTTCCTTGAAGGTCCGGATTCTCTGCGACAGCCAACGACAAGTGACCGAATAAATGCGGAAAAAGTTTTGTTAAGATTTGAGACTGAACCTTGATGATAGGACTTTTCTAGGGTCCTAATCAAATGTTGTAGAATACAAGATGTCAATCCAATTCTAAGAGATTCTCAGGCAAAGGGAATGCAAGTTCATACTTAATCTAAGTGCAATCAAGATGATATGATGATTATGAAACTAAGACTATATTAAAAATGCAATTAAACTTTGAACTTTCTTCCTCAATGAGGCAAGGGGGTTCTTGCGACAAGGGAATTGACTTTGGGTGATCAAGATTCAATCCAAGGTGCTAACTTTTCAATCAATCTAATTCCTTATGCCTAGACAACAAAACTAAGCAAGCTCTATCTCTAGATGGATGCTCTTTTGCAATGATCACCCAAGTACACCAAATCTCTTTGGCTGTAATGATCAAAGCAAGCATGGAGAATGAGTCTAATAGCAATCCTAGCTCATTTGACAACTAATCTCTTAGGCAAAGCAAGCTAAAAGCATAGATGAGTTGGTTCAGGCATTTCATAGAACACCTTTCGGGCATGAAATGCCTATGACTCTATCTTTGAGAGGCCAACTCAAATATAGCTTTAAGAACACCAAATCAATGCAAGGAAATGATAGATCTAACCCTAAACACCTTGGATCTACAGTTAATCACCCTTAGTCTCCCAAGCCCATGAACCCTAGATAGATCTACTCACTAATAGCCATGGAAAACCTCAAAATCAATGATGATTCAAGGCTAAACATGATTAGAGAAGAAGATAATCTATTAAACACAAAAGAAATGAGATAAAAAGGATCAAAGATCCAAACTTTCTTCAAGATCTTATTATGTTTTTGAGAGAAAAGAAGTTATATCTCCAAAAGAGATTACATAAGTCTTTATAAGAGGCTTGAAAGCCCTTAAAAACATAAAAAGAAATGGCTAAAATGGCCCTGGGGTCATTAAATCTACGCCAGACATGATAAAAATGCTCAGGGTCAAGTCCCGGATCCAACCCGAGCATCCTGACCCGAGCAGAAAAGTTCCTGTCCAAACCGGCCAGCCGCGCGGGTGCACTGCCCCGAGCATCCCGACCCGCGCATTCCTGTTCCTGCCCGGGCTTGTCCGAGCCTGTCCTGTCCCGCGCACTCCAGGCCGCGCATGAACTGTGTCCGTTCCCTTCAGGCCGCGCGGGTATCTTGTTCCGCGCATGCTAGGCCGCGCACCGGCCCATGTCCTGGCTGCCGTCCCGCGCGGGTCATGTGTCCCGAGCAGTCTGGCCGCGCATCATGGTCCGTTCTTGCCTGTCCCTGGTGTGTTCCGCGCGGGTACTCTCACCCGAGCAGTCCAGGCCGCGCGTCCGGCCAACCTGACATGCTTCAAGTGAATTGATAATAACTCCTCCAATACAGGTCCAAATGACTTGAAACCACTTCCATTGGAAAGCTAACTCAATTTTCTGTATCTCCACAAAATCTTAGCAGCAGGAGACATCTCTAAGGCCTCTTTCCATGTGCATCTTTAAACCCCTCTTTTTCATCACAAAACTCCCAAACATCTTCAATATCTCCAAAGCGTGCTCCAACACCTAATAGGGACTTATGAATGCAAAATGAGCCTAAAGATGCCTAATGCCTAATCTAAATGAGCAAAAATGCACAAGATATGATAGCTAAAAACATGTAAATATGCAAGACATCAACTCCCCCACACTAGACCTTTGCTTGTCCTCAAGTAAACTTTTCAAACACAAGGGAGATGGATGCATGGATGGGAGCAAAGCCAAAGGAAACACTCATAGCACTCAACCTGACATCCTAAAGAAACATAGCAAATAGCATGAGCAAACTCTCTTATTATGCTCTAGCTTCACAAGGCCTATCAATTACTCTTATGTCTCTACACAAGATGCAATGCCTATCAACCAACATGCTCTCTTAACCAGCCCTCACATTGATTCACACACACACACACAAGGTGAAGTCTCACAAATGGGCACATGATCTCAATCATTTGGCTAGGTGATCAAATGGTCTAATAAGGATGAAAAGGAGGGTTCAATGCATCATTTCAAGGTGGCAATCACTCAAAAATCAAGGAGCTTGATCATTATGCAAAATTTATCTAAGACTAGGAGCAATTCATGCATACATGGATCCATCCTCATCATTCTACCCAATTCCTAAGTGATTACAAGATCTACACCCTTTTTATTCATCCCATAACCCAAAATGAAGACATACTCACATCACTCACCCAATGAACAATTTCTTTCTCATGATTCAACCTCTAAGGACCTCTATTCACATTCTAAGCTCTAACTCTTATGTTTTTCCTTCCCCACTATCTTATTGAATCTTTTTTATTTTTTTCTTTTTCTTTTCCTTCTTTTTTTTTCTTTTTTTTTTATATATATACATGAGGGGGAAGGTCAAAAACATCAATCAAGAGCTTTTCATTTTTCATTTCTAGGTCCCTAGGGTTTTCCTTTCTCAAAACTTTCTTTGTTCATCAATCTCAACATTGTCATATCCCCAAACCCAAAATGTAAACCATTAGGTAACAAACATTTCACTCACCATCCTAGAAGCTAGCTCAAATGATGACCCTATGCTAGCAAGAGATGAGAACAAATCCATGTCGCTCCCAATACTCTCAAGATTTTGCACATGACAAGCTATCAAAAGAGGACTCACTCAAGCAAATCAATGTAGGCTTCAAAGAATGGATAGGGTTCAAGGGTAAGGGAGTGCCATTTGGGTTAACAAAGGGTGGTACAATGGAAAAAGATAACCCAAATGTGTATGAGATCCATGATCAAGTATGCAAATGCCCATATGCAAGAGATATTAAGTTCATTCAAGTCATAGTTCAGGATGGAGCTGGTTTTAAGAACAATGCCAATATCAAGCAAGCAAGCAAGTTTCAAGAAGAGTTTTCAAGGCTCAAAGCGTGCAAGCTTTTTCAAAAGATGCTTAAGCTACTTGATATGTTTAACTAGGGTGCCAAATTCAGTGCAAACAAGTGTTCTTTACAAGGCAATGCTCCATATGCAAATGAATGCAACCTATATGCTCTAGACTCAATCTTAAGGGTGCAAGTGATGCAGTCTACATGGTTCAAAAATTTAAAATTTTTTGGATTTTCTATGCATTTATGAATGAACAATGCAATGCATGAGACTCAAAAATCACAAAGAAAACATGATCAAATATCCGGTACCTCCTCCACACTTAAATCACACAGTCTCTGTGTGAGTAAGAGAGAAGGAGATACCCCAACAAGATAAAAGCAAATGTATATACAAGAAGGGTTGGAGTGATACCACATGAGGAGGTTTAGGCGTGGTGTTTGGTGTCGGGGATTGGAGCTGGCTTGGTTCATAGCAACTAGAGGAGGCTGCTACATGGCAATCATGGGGCTCAAGTAGTTCAGCAACATTCTTCTCTCCTCTAGTGCTTGGCTCAGCCTGAAAACCTTGACCACTTTTATTAAAAACTTAAAAGAGAATTGAAATTTCAAAACTATGTACAAGGATAACCATGGGACTTCCTCCCAAGTGAGCTTGTTTTGAGTCACTTAGCTTGACTACCTTGTCTCTTGAACTAGTGAGAAGGAGGATCCTTCCCACCTTCAAGTGTGATGGTGAGGACCTGAGAGAGAAGCTCTTGAAGCTTGATTGGGTCATCTTGGAGCTGAAGAGTGATGATGGCTCTAGCACTTGAGAATGGTGTGGACCTGCCCTTATGCTTGATCTTGTACTCAATGGCTCCATCCTTGAGCTTCTTTGGATGGAGAGTGAGAGTGTGTGAGAGCAAATCAAGAGGTGGAGGATGAGGCTCTTTCACTATCTTCTTCTTGCCATGAGTGGCCTTTGAGGCTCCACCCATCCCCTCTCTTTTAGCACTTTCCAAGTGCTAAACACACAACTCCTTAGAACACTCTCCATCAAGACCTTCTTTCTTACCAACAACCTCTTCATCTTTGGGCTTCTCAACAGCTTGTGCATCACAAGTGATTGTCCCACAATAGTCTGATTCCAGCGGAGGCTGGAGAGGATAGGAGGCAGCTTTGTTGACATGCATGAGGGTGACCTTCTTGTTGGGAAAGTCAATGCAAGCTCCAACTGTTGTGAGGAAAGGAGTGCCAAGGATCAAAGGTACTCTCTCTTCAGATTCCATCTTCAAAACAGTGAGGTCAATAGGTATGGTGCAGGATCCAATCTTCAAGGGAAAGTCCTTGTTTATGCCAAGTGGGGTTGTAGAAGAGGAATCCCCAAAGGTGAGTGGAGGAGTATCTGGTTCCATGGTTTCAATCCCAATACTCTGCACCATATCCAAGGAGATGACATTCACACTAGCTCCACTATCAACAAGAGCATCATCCATAGTTAGTTTACCAAGAGAGCAAGACAAGGTGAACTTCCCTTGAGACTCAAGCTTAGGGAGGGACTTTGGAGGGGTTGGTGGATCAATCTTCAGAAGTGAGATGTCCAAAAGTTCAGCCACTTCAGCTTGGTGGGTGAGAATGTCCTGTATGAGCATCATTTGGACATGAGCAGCATGCATATTGGTGATCTCTGGAAGCTTGACTCCAATATCACTTAGGTCTTTTCTGAATTTGGAGACCACCTTTTTCTGAGCTTTGGTGAGGAACCTTTGAGGGAAAGGGAGCTTATCATAGGGTGATAGCTCAATCTCATTGTCCTCTTCCTTCACTTCTTTCAGCTTGAGGTTAGCACTCTTCTCAACTTGTGTCTCAACCTTAGGCTCATCAATCTTCAGAATCTTTCCTTGAACCTTCTTATCAGCTCTCTTTACAACTCTAGCTTCAGCTGTGGCCACAACCAGTCTCTTATCATTTTCAATCTGATTTCCAAGCACTAGCCTCTCAATCTCATCAACATCCTTCTTATGATCACTCAACGCAATCCTTGAGGAAGTGGAGAGGATAACATTGCAAGTCTCCTTAGGGTTCTTCTCTGGTTTTCCTGGTAGAGATCCCATTGGATTCTTGGAGGATGAAGACATAGAAGCAACCTGGCTCTCCAAAGCTTTGAGATGAGAGGCAAGTTGCATGTACTTGTTGTTGAGGTCAGAATAGGTGCCATCAATCTTAGCATGGATGTTCTTGAACTCATCACCAATGGTCTTAGCATTTCTTTCTTGAGCTTCTAAGAGTTGCTTGAACATGGACTCCAAATTTGAACTTGGAGCCTGAGCTGGAGAAGAGCTTCATTGGGGCTGAGTAGGCTGGTTTGCTTGGTACCCTCCTTGTTGATTGTTGTAGTAAGGTCTTTGCTGGTAGTTGTTTTGGTATTGGAAGTTGGGCTCTTTCCTATACCATGTGCCATTAGAATTGATGAAGCACAGCTCCTCTTGACCTTCTACACCATGAACTTCAGTAGTCCTAGCAGGTAGTTGCTGTTGCTGGTTCCCAATGGAGTTAAGCTGCTCTTGCTTAGCCTTCTCTACAAGAAGCTTGTCCAACTTTTCTTGGAGAGATTTCAGGGCCTTTCTTGTGTGCGGATCATCTTCATCAGTGCCCCTGTTGGCCCTATCATGCTCCTCACTGTAGACTGAGTCACTCCTGGCCATGTTCTCCACCAGCTCCTCAGCATCCTGCTCAGTTCTGCCCAAGAAGAACCCATTGCTGGCTGTGTCCAATCTGCTCCTGAACTCTGGTAGAGCACCTCTGTAGAAGGTACTAAGCAAACTCTCCTTGGTGAAGCCATGATGTGGGCATTGAGACCAATAGCCCTTGAACCTCTCCCATGCTTCACTAAAGCTCTCAAGGTTCTTCTGCTGAAAGCTAGAGATCTCATTTCTGATCTTGGCTGTTCTTGAGGTAGAGAAGAATTTCTCTAGGAATGCCCTCTTGCACTCATTCCAAGTTGTGATAGAGTCACTTGGAAGAGCCTTCTCCCATAGATGTGCCTTGTCTCCCAAAGAGAAGGGAAACAACCTCAGCTTGAAAGCATCTTCAGAGACTCCATTAATCTTGGACAAGCTACAGTAGCTATCAAATGTGTCCAAGTGATCAAGGGGATCCTCCACAGCAAGGCCATGAAACTTGTTGTTCTCAATCAAATGCAGCAGCCCTGATTTGATCTCAAAGTTGTTGTTCTCCACAGCTGGTGCCCTGATTCCCAACCTATGACCATGAATGTGAGGTTGGTCATAGGCTCCAATGGCTCTTGTTTGGCGTGGTTGGTGATGTGGCTGGCGAGTTGGTCTAGGATTGTCAGCTCTTGGACCATTGCCCCCTAGGGCATCACCATCTTGATGCTGATTCTCCATCTCAAACCCCAACCTTTGAAGATGAGCCTGTTGCTCTATTTCTCTTCTTTGTCTAGCTATCTCCCTCTCAAGTGCAGCAATCTCTTCAACAGTAGGAACCAAGTTGGATGCGCCTCTGCTTCTTGTGATCATACACCTGAAAGTCAAAGATAGAAGAGGCAAGAACCAATATCACAAGATAAAAAAAATAAAAATAAAAATGACTTAGTCTCAAGCAAATGACTAAATCTCAATGTCAAAATCAACTTAGAACTTGGCAACGACGACAATTTGATGATAGGACTTTTCTAGGGTCCTAATCAAATGTTGTAGAATACAAGATGTCAATCCAATTCTAAGAGATTATAATGCAAAGGGAATGCAAGTTCATACTTAATCTAAGTGCAATCAAGATGAGATGATGATTATGAAACTAAGACTATATTAAAAATGCAATTAAACTTTGAACTTTCTTCCTCAATGAGGCAAGGGGGTTCTTGGGACAAGGGAATTGACTTTGGGTGATCAAGATTCAATCCAAGGTGCTAACTTTTCAATCAATCTAATTCCTTATGCCTAGACAACAATACTAAGCAAGCTCTATCTCTAGATGGATGCTCTTTTGCAATGATCACCCAAGTACACCAAATCTCTTTGGCTGTAATGATCAAAGCAAGCATGGAGAATGAGTCCAATAGCAATCCTAGCTCCTTTGATAACTAATCTCTTAGGCAAAGCAAGCTAAAAGCATAGATGAGTTGGTTCAGGCATTTCATAGAACACCTTTCGGGCATGAAATGCCTATGACTCTATCTTTGAGAGGTGATGTCTTGCATATTTACATGTTTTTAGCTATCATATCTTATGAATTTTTGCTCATTTAGATTAGGCATTAGGCATCTTTAGGTTCATTTTGCATTCATAAGTCCCTATTAGGTGTTGGAGCACACTTTGGAGATATTGAAGATGTTTGGGAGTTTTGTGATGAAAAAGAAGGGTTTAAAGATGAACATGGACAGAGGCCTTAGGAATACCTTCTGATGCTAATATTTGGTGGAGACATGGCATTCTGAGTTAGCTTTCCAATGGAAGTGGTTCAAGACATTTGGAGCCATATTGGAGGAGTTATGATCAATTGAGTGGAAGCATGTCAAGCAACCCGAGTGAGCACACGAGGCCAACCATCAAACCTCGCCTGGACAAGCTCAGACGCCGCCAGGACGACCGGGACAAGCACCCGCCGCGTCCTGATTGTGCTGAACGCCTAGAACGGACGCGGTCCATACCACCCGAGCACAAGGACCCGCGACGGACGGACGGACTGGGCGACCAAGGGCGCACCGACCTTGCCTCACCCGCGCACCAGAAGACACCCGAAAGCACCTGCCCGACCTGGACGACCCGCACGTTCTGATGCTAGACGAGCTCCGGACGCGTCCAGCACCACCCGGACCAGGACACTCGGACGCCCCACAGTTCCTCCTACCCGCGTACCAGCCTGCACACACCACTAGTATCACCCGCCACACACACCCGCACGCCCTGCCACCAGCTGGACGCCCACCACGCTGTCAACACACCCGCCTAGAGAGGCCGCGACGCCTGGACGGACGAGCAGGACATACCCGGCCTGGGCATACCGGCCTGGACAGGCACTAGCTGACCCGGTGGCTCAGTTTCTTCCTTTCTCCTTGCTTCTCATTGGTTGAAAATCAAGTTGGCCAAGGACCTTTTAGTAATTTTATTTTATGTTTTAAGGGTTTCCAAGCCCCATATAAATACTCTTGTATCCCCTTTGAGGGACTTATCTCATTTTCTATCTAAAAATACATAAACCTCTTGAGTAAAGTTTCATCTTGATTCATAATCTCATCTTGTCTTTGTGTTCTTGATTGTTTGATTTCATATCCTTTCTTTCTATATGTTTGAGCTTGAATCTATCATGGATTTAAGAGTAAGCATGTGGATTAGTGAGTAGATCCTTCTAAGATCCATGGGTTAGGGTGATAGAGAGTGATTAAGTTAGATCCAAGGTGTCTATTATTAGATCTATCATTTCCTTGCATAGATTTGGTGTTTTTAAAGCTATATTTGAGTTGGCCTCTCAAGCATAGAGCTATAGGCATTTCATGCCCGGAAGGTGTTCTATGAAATGCCTGAACCAACTCATCTATGTTTTTAGCTTGCTTTGCCTAAGAGATTAGTTGTCAAAGGAGCTAGGATTGCTATTAGACTCATTCTCCATGTTTGCTTTGATCATTACAGCCAAAGGGATTTGGTGTACTTGGGTGATCATTGCAAAAGAGCATTCATCTAGGATAGAGCTTGCTTAGTTTTGTTGTCTAGGCATAAGGATTAGATTGATTGGAAAGTTAGCATCTTGGATTGAAGCTTAATCATTTGATATCAAGTCCCTATACCCATGGGTCTCACTCTCCTCATAAGAAAGAAAGTTCAATCTTTTATTGCATTTTTAATATTGTCTTAGTTTCTCAATCATCCTCTCATCTTGATAGACTTAGATTAAGCATGAACTTGCATTCCCTTTGCATTAGAATCTCTTAGAATTGGATTGACATCTTGTATTCTACAACATTTGAATAGGACTTTGAAAAGGCCTGTCATCAATTGGCCAAGCCGATCAATCCGAGTCACCATGTGACAGGCGGGAATACTTACCACTATACTACAACGAGAGAAATTCTTCTCTACCTCAAGAACAGCCAAGATCAGAAATGAGATCTCTAGCTTTCAGCAGAAGAACCTTGAGAGCTTTAGTGAAGCATGGGAGAGGTTCAAGGGCTATTGGTCTCAATGCCCACATCATGGCTTCACCAAGGAGAGTTTGCTTAGTACCTTCTACAGAGGTGCTCTACCAGAGTTCAGGAGCAGATTGGACACAGCCAGCAATGGTTTCTTCTTGGGCAGAACTGAGCAGGATGCTGAGGAGCTAGTGGAAAACATGGCCAGGAGTGACTCAGTCTACAGTGAGGAGCATGATAGGGCCAACAGAGGCACTGATGAAGATGATCCGCACACAAGAAAGGCCCTGAAATCTCCAAGAAAAGTTGGACAAGCTTCTTGTAGAGAAGGCTAAGCAAGAGCAGCTTCACTCCATTGGGAACCAGCAACAGCAACAGCCTGCTAGGACTACTGAAGTTCATGGTGTAGAAGGTCAAGAGGAGCTGTGCTTCATCAATTCTAATGGCACATGGTATAGGAAAGAGCCCAACTTCCAATACCAAAACAACTACCAGCAAAGACCTTACTACAACAATCACCAAGGAGGTTTCCAAGCAAACCAGCTTACTCAGCCCCAAGGAAGCTCTTCTCCAGCTCAAGCTCCAAGTTCAAATTTGGAGTCCATGTTCAAGCAACTCTTAGAAGCTCAAGAAAGAAATGCTAAGACCATTGGTGATGAGTTCAAGAACATCCATGCTAAGATTGATGGCACCTATTCTGACCTCAACAACAAGTACATGCAACTTGCCTCTCATCTCAAAGCTTTGGAGAGCCAAGTTGCATCCATGTCTTCATCATCCAAGAATCCAATGGGATCTCTAGCTTTCAGCAGAAGAACCTTGAGAGCTTTAGTGAAGCATGGGAGAGGTTCAAGGGCTATTGGTCTCAATGCCCACATCATGGCTTCACCAAGGAGAGTTTGCTTAGTACCTTCTACAGAGGTGCTCTACCAGAGTTCAGGAGCAGATTGGACACAGCCAGCAATGGTTTCTTCTTGGGCAGAACTGAGCAGGATGCTGAGGAGCTAGTGGAAAACATGGCCAGGAGTGACTCAGTCTACAGTGAGGAGCATGATAGGGCCAACAGAGGCACTGATGAAGATGATCCGCACACAAGAAAGGCCCTGAAATCTCTCCAAGAAAAGTTGGACAAGCTTCTTGTAGAGAAGGCTAAGCAAGAGCAGCTTCACTCCATTGGGAACCAGCAACAGCAACAGCCTGCTAGGACTACTGAAGTTCATGGTGTAGAAGGTCAAGAGGAGCTGTGCTTCATCAATTCTAATGGCACATGGTATAGGAAAGAGCCCAACTTCCAATACCAAAACAACTACCAGCAAAGACCTTACTACAACAATCACCAAGGAGGTTTCCAAGCAAACCAGCTTACTCAGCCCCAAGGAAGCTCTTCTCCAGCTCAAGCTCCAAGTTCAAATTTGGAGTCCATGTTCAAGCAACTCTTAGAAGCTCAAGAAAGAAATGCTAAGACCATTGGTGATGAGTTCAAGAACATCCATGCTAAGATTGATGGCACCTATTCTGACCTCAACAACAAGTACATGCAACTTGCCTCTCATCTCAAAGCTTTGGAGAGCCAAGTTGCATCCATGTCTTCATCATCCAAGAATCCAATGGGATCTCTACCAGGGAAACCAGAGAAGAACCCTAAGGACACTTGCAATGTTATCATCTCCACTTCTTCAGGGATTGCATTGAGTGATCATAAGAATGATGTTGATGAGATTGAGAGGCTAGTGCTTGGAAATCAGATTGAACATGATAAGAGACTGGTTGTGGCCACAGCTGAAGCTAGAGTTGTGAAGAGAGCTGATAAGACGGTTCAAGGAAGGATTGATGAGCCTAAGGTTGAGACACAAGTTGAGAAGAGTGCTAACCCCAAGCTGAAAGAAGTGAAGGAAGAAGACAATGAAGTTGAGCTATCACCATATGATAAGCTCCCTTACCCTCAAAGGTTCCTCACCAAAGCTCAGAAAAAAGTGGTCTCCAAATTCAGAAAAGACCTCAGTGATATTGGAGTCAAGCTTCCAGAGATCAGCAATATGCATGCTGCTCATGTCCAAATGATGCTCATAAAGGACATTCTCACCCACCAAGCTGACGTGGCTGAACTTTTGGACATCTCACTTCTGAAGATTGATCCACCAATCCCTCCCAAGTCCCTCCCTAAGCTTGAGTCTCAAGGGAAGTTCACATTGTCTTGCTCTCTTGGTAAACTAACTATGGATGATGCTCTTGTTGATAGTGGAGCTAGTGTGAATGTCATCTCCTTGGACATGGTGCAGAGTATTGGGATTGAAAGCATGGAAACAGATACTCCTCCTCTCACCTTTGGGGATTCCTCTTCTACAACCCCACTTGGCATAATCAAGGACTTTCCCTTGAAGATTGGATCCTGCACCATACCTATTGACCTCACTGTTTTGAAGATGGCATCTGCAGAAAGAGTCCCTTTGATCTTTGGCACTCCTTTCCTCACAACAGTTGGAGCTTGCATTGACTTTCCCAACAAGAAGGTCACTCTCATGCATGTCAACAAAGCTGTCTCCTATCCTCTCCAGCCTCCACTCGAATCAGACTATTGTGGGACAATCACTTGTGATGTACAAGCTGTTGAGAAGCCCCAAGATGAAGAGGTTGAAGGTAAGAAAGAAGGTCTTGATGGAAAGTGTTCTAAGGAGTTGTGTGTTGAGCACTTGGAAAGTGCTAAAAGAGAAGGGATGGGTGGAGCCTCAAAGGCCACTCATGGCAAAAAGAAGATAGTGAAAGAGCCTCATCCTCCACCTCTTGATTTGCTCTCACACACTCTCACTCTCCATCCAAAGAAGCTCAAGGATGGAGCCATTGAGTACAAGATCAAGCATAAGGGCAGGTCCACACCATTCTCAAATGCTAGAGCCATCATCACTCCTCAGCTCCAAGATGACCCAATCAAGCTTCAAGAGCTTCTCTCTCAGGTCCTCACCATCACACTTGAAGGTGGGAAGGATCCTCCTTCTCACTAGTTCAAGAGACAAGGTAGTCAAGCTAAGTGACTCAAAACAAGCTCACTTGGGAGGAAGTCCCATGGTTATCCTTGTACATAGTTTTGAAATTTCAATTCTCTTTTAAGTTTTAATAAAAGTGGTCAAGGTTTTCAGGTTGAGCCAAGCACTAGAGGAGAGAAGAATGGTGGTGAACCACTTGAGCCCCATGATCCATGTAGCAGCCTCCTCTAGTTGCTATGAACCAAGCCAGCTTCTAGTCATGCCACAAGCACCATGCCCAACTCTCCTTGTGTGGTATTACTCCAACCCTTTGTATATACATTTGATTTTGCCTTGTTGAGGTACCTCTTACTCTCTTACTCACACAGAGACTGTGTGATTTAAGTGTGGGGAGGTACGGATATTGATCATGTTTGCTTTGTGATCTTGAGTCTCATGCATTGCATTGTACATTCATAAGTGCATAGAAAATCTAAAAATTTTAAATTTTTGAATCATGTAAGATTGCATCACTTGCATCCTTAGGATTGAGTCTAGAGCATATAGGTTGCATTCATTTGCATATGGAGCATTGCCTTGTAAAGAACACTCGCTTGCACTGAATTTGACACCCTAGTTAAACATATCAAGTAGCTTAAGCATCTTTTGAAAAGCTTGCATGCTTTGAGCCTTGAAAACTCTTCTTGAAACTTGTTTGCTTGCTTGATATTGGCATTGTTCTTAAGACCAGCTCCATCCCGAACTTAGACTTGAATGAACTTAATCTCTCTTGCATATGGGCATTTGCATACTTGATCATGGATCTCATACACATTTGGGTTATCTTTTTCCATTGTACCACCCTTTGTTAACCCAAATGGCACTCCCTTACCCTTGAACCCTATCCATTCTTTGAAGCCTACATTGATTTGCTTGAGTGAGGCCTCTTTTGATAGCTTGTCATGTGCAAAATCTTGAGAGTATTGGGAGCGACATGGATTTGTTCTCATCTCTTGCTAGCATAGGGTCATCATTTGAGCTAGCTTCTAGGATGGTGAGTGAAGTGCTTGTTGCCTAACTGTTTACATTTTGGGTTTGGGGGTGTGACAAAGTTGAGATTGATGAACAAAAAGTTTTGATAAAGAAAAGCCCTAGGGACCTAGAAATAATAAAAAAATAATAATGAAAAGCTCTTAGTTGAAGTCTTTGACCTTCCCCCTCATGCATATATAAAAAAAATAAAAAAAAAATAAAAAGAAAAGAAAAAGAAAAAAAAAAAGAGATTCAATAAGATAGTGGGGAAGGAAAGATTTAAGAGTTAGAGTTTAGAATGTGAATAGAGGTCCTTAGAGGTAGCATCATGAGAAAGAAAATGTTCATTGGGTGAGTGATGTGAGTATGTTTTCATTTTGGGTTATGGGATGAATTAAGAGGGGTGTAGAACTTGTAATCACTTAGGATTTGGGTAGAATGATGAGGATGGATCCTTGTATGCATGAATTGCTCCTAGTCTTAGATAAATTTTGCATAATGATCAAGCTCCTTGATTTTTGAGTGATTGCCACCTTGAAATGATGCATTGAACCCTCCTTTTCATCCATATTAGACCATTTGATCACCTAGCCAAATGATTGAGATCATGTGCCCATTTGTGAGACTTCACCTTGTGTGTGTGTGTGTGAATCAATGTGAGGGCTGGTTAAGAGAACATGTTGGTTGATAGGCATTGCATCTTGTGTAGAGGCATAAGAGTCATTGATAGGCCTTGTGAAGCTAGAGCATAATAAGAAAGTTTTGCTCATGCTATTTGCTATGTTTCTTTAGGATGTCAGGTTGAGTGCTATGAGTGTTTCCTGTGGCTTTGTTCCCATCCTTGCATCCATCCCCCTTGTGCTTGAAAAGTTTACTTGAGGACAAGCAAAGGTCTAGTGTGGGGGAGTTGATGTCTTGCATATTTACATGTTTTTAGCTATCATATCTTATGCATTTTTGCTCATTTAGATTAGGCATTAGGCATCTTTAGGCTCATTTTGCATTCATAAGTCCCTATTAGGTGTTGGAGCACACTTTGGAGATATTGAAGATGTTTGGGAGTTTTGTGATGAAAAAGAAGGGTTTAAAGATGAACATAGACAGAGGCCTTAGGAATACCTTCTGATGCTAATATTTGGTGGAGACATGGCATTCTGAGTTAGCTTTCCAATGGAAGTGGTTTCAAGACATTTGGAGCCATATTGGAGGAGTTATGATCAATTGAGTGGAAGCATGTCAAGCAACCCGAGTGAGCACACCCGAGGCCAACCATCAAACCTCGCCTGGACAAGCTCAGGACGCGGCCAGGACGACCCGGGGACAAGCACCCGCACGTCCTGATTGTGCTGAACGCCTAGAACGGACGCGGTCCATACCACCCGAGCACAAGGACCCGCACGGGACGGACGGACTGGACGACCAAGGACGCACCCGACCTTGCCTCACCCGCGCACCAGAAGACACCCGAAAGCACCTGCCCGACCTGGACGACCCGCACGTTCTGATGCTAGACGAGCTCCGGACGCGTCCAGCACCACCCGGACCAGGACACTCGGACGTCCCACAGTTCCTCCTACCCGCGTACCAGCCTGCACACCACTAGTATCACCCGGCCACACACACCCGCCGCGTCCTGCCACCAGCTGGGCGCCCACCTGTGACGAACACACCCGGCCTAGAGAGGCCGCGGCCTGGACGCCGGACGAGCAGGACATACCCGGCCTGGGCATACCCGGCCTGGACAGGCACTAGCTGACCCGGGTGGCTCAGTTTCTTCCTTTCTCCTTGCTTCTCATTGGTTGAAAATCAAGTTGGCCAAGGACCTTTTAGTAATTTTTATTTTATGTTTTTAAGGGTTTCCAAGCCCCATATAAATACTCTTGTATCCCCTTTGAGGGACTTATCTCATTTTCTATCTAAAAATACATAAACCTCTTGAGTAAAGTTTCATCTTGATTCATAATCTCATCTTGTCTTTGTGTTCTTGATTGTTTGATTTCATATCCTTTCTTTCTCTATATGTTTGAGCTTGAATCTATCATGGATTTATGAGTAAGCATGTGGATTAGTGAGTAGATCCTTCTAAGATCCATGGGTTAGGGTGATAGAGAGTGATTAAGTTAGATCCAAGGTGTCTATTATTAGATCTATCATTTCCTTGCATAGATTTGGTGTTTTTAAAGCTATATTTGAGTTGGCCTCTCAAGCATAGAGCTATAGGCATTTCATGCCCGGAAGGTGTTCTATGAAATGCCTGAACCAACTCATCTATGTTTTTAGCTTGCTTTGCCTAAGGGATTAGTTGTCAAAGGAGCTAGGATTGCTATTAGACTCATTCTCCATGTTTGCTTTGATCATTACAGCCAAAGGGATTTGGTGTACTTGGGTGATCATTGCAAAAGAGCATTCATCTAGGGATAGAGCTTGCTTAGTTTTGTTGTCTAGGCATAAGGATTAGATTGATTGGAAAGTTAGCATCTTGGATTGAAGCTTAATCATTTGATATCAAGTCCCTATACCCATGGGTCTCACTCTCCTCATAAGAAAGAAAGTTCAATCTTTTATTGCATTTTTAATATTGTCTTAGTTTCTCAATCATCCTCTCATCTTGATAGACTTAGATTAAGCATGAACTTGCATTCCCTTTGCATTAGAATCTCTTAGAATTGGATTGACATCTTGTATTCTACAACATTTGAATAGGACTTTGAAAAGGCCTGTCATCAAGAGGCCAACTCAAATATAGCTTTAAGAACACCAAATCAATGCAAGGAAATGATAGATCTAACCCTAAACACCTTGGATTTACACTTAATCACCCTTAGTCTCCCAAGCCCATGAACCCTAGATAGATCTACTCACTAATAGCCATGGAAAACCTCAAAATCAATGATGATTCAAGACTAAACATGATTAGAGAAGAAGATAATCTATTAAACACAAAAGAAATGAGATAAAAAGGATCAAAGATCCAAACTTTCTTCAAGATCTTATTATGTTTTTGAGAGAAAAGAAGTTATATCTCCAAAAGAGATTACATAAGTCTTTATAAGAGGCTTGAAAGCCCTTAAAAACATAAAAAGAAATGGCTAAAATGGCCCTGGGGTCATTAAATCTCGGCCAGACATGATAAAAACGCTCAGGGTCAAGTCCCGGATCCAACCCGAGCATCCTGACCCGAGCAGAAAAGTTCCTGTCCAAACCGGCCAGCCGCGCGGGTGCACAGCCCCGAGCATCCCGACCCGAGCATTCCTGTTCCTGCCCGGGCTTGTCCGAGCCTGTCCTGTCCCGCGCACTCCAGGCAGCAAGATGAACTGTGTCCGCTGGTATCTTGTTCAGCGCATGCTAGGCCGCGCACCGGCCCATGTCCTGGCTGCCGTCCCGTGCGGGTCATGTGTCCCGAGCAGTCTGGCCGCGCATCATGGTCCGTTCTTGCCTGTCCCTGGTGTGTTCCGCGCGGGTTCTCTCACCCGAGCAGTCCAGGCCGCGCGTCCGGCCAACCTGACATGCTTCAAGTGAATTGATCATAACTCCTCCAATACAGGTCCAAATGACTTGAAACCACTTCCATTGGAAGGCTAACTCAATTTTCTGTATCTCCACAAAATCTTAGCAGCAGGAGACATCTCTAAGGCCTCTGTACATGTGCATCTTTAAACCCCTCTTTTTCATCACAAAACTCCCAAACATCTTCAATATCTCCAAAGCGTGCTCCAACACCTAATAGGGACTTATGAATGCAAAATGAGCATAAAGATGCCTAATGCCTAATCTAAATGAGCAAAAATGCACAAGATATGATAGCTAAAAACATGTAAATATGCAAGACATCAGACCTTAAGAAAGGCTGCCTACGTACCCCTTTCGAGGATCAAGTCGGACGTAGTTCAGTTTAGAAAGAATTGAACAAGAGATCGAACAGTCTGGGCCGGTTCGATCTAGTATGAGCGTTTGTCATAGAAACAGGCATGTCGAAGATAATGCCTAGGGTTTCTATGTGCGGAGCTTTGAAGTAAAAGAATTGTCCGATCCTCCGAGGAGCCGGAGATTTGCGAGTAGGAGGCGCCAGACGCTCTAGGGCCTGGTTCGCCTAGTATGAGCGCTGGTCATGAAGCGGCATGTCAAGATAATGCCTAGGGTTTCTATGCGCGGAGCTCGAGTAAAGGATAGTTAGATCCTTCCGAGAGGAACAGGGGTCTGCGGAGAAGATAAAACTAGAACGAGAGGCGGCCAGACGTTCTAAGTCCTGCCTCGCTGGCCTAACCGCCTAAGTTCTAAGTTCTCTAAGCTAGCAGGAACTCTCTAAGTCTAGATTCTAGGATTTTCGGATCTTCCTCTCCTCTGCTCTTGCTCTCCTTATATACTCACTCCTAGGTCGGTTTGCCTTAAGATGACGGACCTCGCCTTTGGGCCCAAGCTTATCTCTTCGTGAAGTATTCCATTTTCGCCGATCTTCGTGAATTATCCTCGAAGTTTTCGGTGACTTAATGTTTATCCGATGTTCGAAATCGGATAAACCGCCATAGCCTGATTGGGCCTGAATTCTTAAAATCGTAGTAAGTCCGTGGACTTGTCTTAAGTCGTTGAACATTTTATACGATTTCTGAAGACTATTTTTCTCGTAAAATAAACCGTATAGCCTAAAGGATCGATGTTCAAGTTAATCGACCTTGTTTTATCGATATCTTCTACGAAATCCAATCCTTCTAGTTTTTGTCGTAAAACATCGAGGACGATTCCAATCGAGTCGAAGGATGTTTATTCGTAGCCGTGATCGTCCCAAGCTCCCGATGATTGATCCAAACAAGCCAAGATGGGATCAGACCGAACACGATGGGACCGAGACCAGGACGAGGGCCGCCGACCGGCGCCAGGCCGGTGCCGCCGGCGCCAGGCCGCCCGCTGCGGACGGTGCCGCCGGCGCCAGGCCGCCCGCTGCGGACGGTGCCGCCGGCGCCAGGCCGGCCAGCGTGGCACGTGCCGCCAGCGCTAGGATAAAGATCTCGGCGAGGGCTTCGATTTGATATCTTGATCGTTTTCTGGTTCCTCACGGTTTGAGAGAACGACCTCTTCGAAGTTTTGAGGCAGATTCTTTTATGTTTAGGGTTTTTGTGGTGATCGAATCTTGATGTCCTTGGGCGAGCGGAACGATCTTTCCGGGGACTCTCGTCCGTGCACGCCCGTAGTCTTCCGATCTCACAGAGAGTGGATATTCTAATTTGAGAAAATCTCGTATAACTTCTTTTCAAATTATCCGAGACTTTTTGTTTCAAGAAGTACTTTCTAGAGACTTTCAGTCATTGATTCCGTCGTGACCGATTTTGACACCAACAATAATGGGGTCACAGGAGACACTCCTACCCCTCGTTTCCACAATGTGTGATCATTCCTTTCTGAATTAGAATACTGGGGTCATAGGAGACAGTCCTACCCCTCCGCATCTTCCAGGAAATCATCTCAATCTTTTATATCTAAGGTGCTTGAAGAGAGAGAGAGAAGGGAACCAGAAACACACAGACTTTTACCTTCCAGACTTGCAGGAGGAACCCGATCCAATGTATACCAAGCCCCATGACAAGCAGGTAATGTCAGTATTAGGTTGGAGGTAGCTTTGGTTCCTTCAAATACTCTCAGTAGGTGCAAACATAGTAGACATGTTGATCTATTTTAGTATCTCTAGTACTTCTGTAATCAGTGAATCTAAGACTGTTCTAGAACGTGGTTAAATGACAACCAATAAATCCAGATAAGAGCATTGTCCCCTTCTTGACTCAATAAAAAAATTTTGAAAACATTTTTAAATAAGACTCAAAACAGTAGATAATCATTAGTAATCCCCCCCCAAAGTTAAATTACACTGTCCCAAGTGTAAAACAGTCGGAGTTTATAAAAACCATAATATAAGTGCGAAATTAAACAAGTTAGAACATTATACCTGACCGATACCATATCGAGCGATGTAGATGAAAGCGTGTCGATCGTGGCGGATGTAGTGGCGTCGATCAATGTCGACTTGGTCGTGTCGGTTGATAGAGATGGCAAACGTCTACTCGGATCTTTTTTTTTGACCTGCATAAATAAAAATGGAAATAAATACTAGTAATGAATAAAATAGATGATATTACCTAATAGTGGGTTGCCTCCCACTCAGCGCTTTGTTATAGTCATTTAGCTTGACTTAGGAGGTTGAATGGCTTAGTTGGTGTGAAAGAAGTTGCTTGCTGGTGTACAAACATCCTCTTTTTCTGTGGACTGAGTTACAGTGAAGCTTCTTTTGGCATCATCTGATCTGGTCCATCTCTTTTGCATATCGGCTAACTCATCTGTCAGCAACTGTAGCCTCCTCTCAAAGTTCTCAATGTTGAACTGGTGCTTTCCAAGATTAGTATAAGCATATGCTGATGGCTCTGACAGTTCCGCATGTGTTGAAAGTAGCACAACCAGTCCGTCCGTGATGGTTTCTTGTCGGACTGATGGTGTATCAGTATCGATCGATGATGTTGTTTCAATGTCGATCGATGTCGTAGTGCCCCCGTCGATCGATGCACGTGTTGGAATATCGGTCGATGTGTAGTGTGAGGGGCGAGTTGCAAGTTGTATCTGAATAGCCTTGATCTCCTTATCTATCTTCTCTGTCTGTGAATGCAGAGTTTCAATGCTGCTGTCGAAGGGAAAATAGATGTCATCAAACTTCCTGTAGTATTCATCCTCTGAATATTGTAAGGCTTCATAGATCTCAGCTATCATCTTGTCAACTTCTTTCTTGGTGTAGGTGGCTTTTCTTCGTTGAGTGGCTGGATCCTCTGTTGTGTCTGTCCAGCTACTCTTCTTTCTTTGGTAAGTATCATAAGCTCTAACTCCATACTTTGGTCTGTAATGGAATTCTGTATTCCATCCATTGTGCTCGCTGTGAATATGAAGCAATAAAGATCTAGAGTGTGTGAAGATGAAGCAATGAGATAAGGAAATGAAGCAATAAAGAAACAAGAGGGAATCAGGCAAGTTCAAATGAAGCATGAGCTGTGTTGCCTTGTGTTCCAAGGCTGTCCACTAGATGAAGCACAAGACAAAGATAAGGAGACTAAATTATAATAATCAGAAGAGAGAAAGACTTTGGAGTGGGACAGGAAGAGATAGACGTTGGAGTAAGAGACAAACAAGAGAAAGAGACATTGGAGTGTGCTACATGAAGGATCACATGGGTTGGTTAAGGTTCCAAGTCAATGGAGATGCTTAGGACATGTCACTGTCCAAGACCAGCCTGCACAAGATCAGACTTGTCCTCTTCTTCCCTTGTTTATTATTTGTCTAGTTTATAATATCTCATGTCTTGCAACCTCTTTATATATATGGGATGTTCCCATAAACAAATAAAGCAATGGAATAAGAAATTCCTTCTTCATATTCTCTCATTTGCAATGTTCTCTCTTGCTTATTTTCACTTAATCTACTTAATCTCTTTGATATTACCTCATAAACCTTCTCATAAATCACTAATTCTCAAATGGTATCAGAGCTATTAAGCTCTTGAACCTATTACTTCCGCAAATCTTTACTATGATTATTCCTTACAAAAATATTTTCTATTTTCTCTCATCATTCTTGAACTGTTCTTGAGTTGTTCTTGATGGATTCTGGAGAAAATTCAAAAATGTTTGTGATTCCAGCTACCCTTAAGGGAGCTAACTACCTGTTGTGGGCAAGACTTGCTAAGACAGCTCTTGGTGGCAGAGGCTATTGGGATATTGTTGAAGAAGGCAAGAACCCAAAGAAAACAATCCTAGGAGAGGATGGTAGAAGTGGTGGTGAGTGGAGCTGGGGACAAGAAGAAGAATCAAGAGGGAATCAGGCAAGTTCAAATGAAGCATGAGCTGTGTTGCCTTGTGTTCCAAGGCTGTCCACTAGATGAAGCACAAGACAAAGATAAGGAGACTAAATTATAATAATCAGAAGAGAGAAAGACTTTGGAGTGGGACAGGAAGAGATAGACGTTGGAGTAAGAGACAAACAAGAGAAAGAGACATTGGAGTGTGCTACATGAAGGATCACATGGGTTGGTTAAGGTTCCAAGTCAATGGAGATGCTTAGGACATGTCACTGTCCAAGACCAGCCTGCACAAGATCAGACTTGTCCTCTTCTTCCCTTGTTTATTATTTGTCTAGTTTATAATATCTCATGTCTTGCAACCTCTTTATATATATGGGATGTTCCCATAAACAAATAAAGCAATGGAATAAGAAATTCCTTCTTCATATTCTCTCATTTGCAATGTTCTCTCTCTTGCTTATTTTCACTTAATCTACTTAATCTCTTTGATATTACCTCATAAACCTTCTCATAAATCACTAATTCTCAAATGGTATCAGAGCTATTAAGCTCTTGAACCTATTACTTCCGCAAATCTTTACTATGATTATTCCTTACAAAAATATTTTCTATTTTCTCTCATCATTCTTGAACTGTTCTTGAGTTGTTCTTGATGGATTCTGGAGAAAATTCAAAAATGTTTGTGATTCCAGCTACCCTTAAGGGAGCTAACTACCTGTTGTGGGCAAGACTTGCTAAGACAGCTCTTGGTGGCAGAGGCTATTGGGATATTGTTGAAGAAGGCAAGAACCCAAAGAAAACAATCCTAGGAGAGGATGGTAGAGAAGTGGTGGTGAGTGGAGCTGGGGACAAGAAGAAGAATCAAGAGGACCTCATGGTGCTATCTATTCTTCAGTCCAGCCTTGATGCTTCACTCCAGGAAGCTTATGGCTACTGTGAAACCTCCAAAGACCTATGGGATACACTCAAGAAGGTCTATGTTAACCAGTCCAACATCAGTAGGGTGTTTGAAGTCAAGAGGGCTATCAATACTCTAAGTCAAGAGGACAATGACTTTGATAAACACTTTGGGAAGTTTAGATCCCTGTGGGCTGAGCTAGAGATGCTAAGGCCAGCAACTATTGATCCAGATGTGTTGAATGAAAGGAGAGAACAAGACAAGGTGATTGCTCTTCTCTCTACTCTCAACCCTGGATACAATGACCTCATCAAGCATATCCTAAGAGACAAGGAACTCCCATCCCTTGAAGAAGTGTGTGCTCGATTCAAAAGAACAAGGATCAGTGGGGCTCTTTGGAGTCAAGAGAGACTTAGTACTTGCAAACCAAGCTGAAGGAGTTGCAAACAAAGGTACCTACAAGACTGAAGACAAGAAGGTGTGGACATGTGATCATTGCAAGAAGAGAGGCCATGGAAAGGACAAGTGCTGGATCCTCCACCCTCACCTCAAGCCACAGAAGTTCAGAACCAACTACAATGATACAAGGCCAACTTCTCTGGTAACATGGGAGAGCCATCTACTCCAGCAAGCATGCCCAGCTCCAGCAGGTGGTGAAGGCAAAGCAATGGCTTCTAGTGGCAACCTGACCTTGAGGAACAATCAAGATGAAGTCATCAGGCGCTCAGACATTGAAGCTCTCATCAAACTCCTCAAAGACAACTCTGGTAACACACTTGGTACCTCTTTACATGCCTCCACTTGTGGTATCTTGCTGAATGCTTTAACTGAACCTAAAATTACAAAACCATTGGTTATAGATTCAGGGCAAGTCACCACATGATTAGTGATCTCAACTTAATTAAAAATATTGTTCCTGCCCTAGGAAATGTTATGATAGCTAATGGAGAGAAAGTACCAATCAAAGGTGTAGGTGATCTTAGGCTATTTGATAAAGATTCTAAAGCTTTCTACATGCCTAGTTTTACCTCTAACTTGTTATCATTTAAAAGAGCCACTAATGACTTGAATTGTAGTGTTACTTTCACTCCTAATGATGTCTACTTTCAGGAATTGAAACTAGTAGGCTGCTTGGCAAAGGTGTAACCAAGGGAGACTTGTACTTACTTGAAGACACTAAGCTCTCAGCTGATTTATCTTATGCTTTAAATTCCATTTCTACTTTACCTAAAGATGATTATGGCATGCTAGATTAGGACATCCCCATTCTCGTGCTTTGAACATCATGCTTCCTAGTATTTCCTTTAAAAGTGATTGTGAGGCTTGTATCCTAGGCAAACATTGCAAGAGTGTGTTCCCTAGATCAAGTACTATTTATGAAAATTGCTTTGACTTAATCCACTCTGATGTATGGACAGCTCCATGCATATCTAGAGAACATCATAAGTATTTTGTGACCTTTATAGATGAAAAATCAAAATATACATGGATCACATTATTACAATCTAAAGATAGGGTCTTAGAAGCTTTCATAAATTTTCAAAACCATGTATCTAATCACTTTAATGCCAAGATTAAGATTTTGAGATCAGATAATGGAGGAGAATACACAAGCAATGCTTTCAAAGAACACTTAGCCAAACATGGGATGATCCACCAGACTAGCTGCCCATATACTCCACAACAAAATGGTGTAGCTGAGAGAAAGAATAGACATCTCATGGAGGTGGCAAGGAGTATGATGTTTCACACAAGTGTTCCCAAACGTTTTTGGGGAGATGCAGTCCTAACAGCATGCTATCTAATCAATAGGATACCTACAAAAGTCCTTCAAGATCAATCCCCTTATGAGGTACTTAACAAAAACAAATCATCTATAGATCATATGCGTGTGTTTGGGTGTCTTTGTTTTGTTTTGATACCAGGAGCACAAAGAGATAAGTTGTCAGCCAAGAGCACAAAGGCAATCTTTATTGGATACTCTCCTCACCAGAAGGGCTATAAGTGTTATGTACCAGAGACCAGGAGGGTCTTAGTCTCAAGAGATGTGAAATTTGTGGAATCTAGAGGCTACTATGATGGAAAGAGTTGGGAAGAGTTAGAGAACCTGTCCCACTCAGCCTCGATAGAGCTAACAACCTAAGGAGAGTAATGGAAAGACTTGGAATCAGTATACAACAAGATCAAGGAGCCATTACACCTGAAGCCACGCCATCTACTGAGGTTGATACTGATGTGATTGAGATTCCTCACCTTGATCCTGAGGGGGACAATCAAGCTGAACACTATCAAGATGATTCAGCAAGTCATGATCAAGCTGAGCATCATACACAAGAGGAGCAAGCTGAGCATTATACACAAGAGGAGCAGGATCATCACATGACTCAAGAGGAGCCAGTAGTGATTGCAAGCCAGCCTCAGCCTAATATTGATCAAGCTGCAACTGAGGAAAGTAGCTCACAGCCGGTCCAAGAAGAAGTTCTAGGATCAGACAGCGGTGGACCTAAATTGGAAGAACAATAGGGCCTACTTCAATGCTCAAGCTGTGGTTCATCCCATACAAGGAGTGTGCTCTCTAGCTCATTATCCCCAAGAACATGTGGTGTTTATTGGAGAGTTGGATCAGGAATACATTCCAAGGTCTTATGAGGAAGCTATGGAGCATGAGGAATGGAAAGAATCAGTGGGCAGTGAGACTAATGCCATGATAATCAATGATACATGGTATGAAGCTGAACTACCTAAAGGCAAGAGAGCTGTAACAAGCCGCTGGATCTTCACCATCAAGTACAATGCTGATGGGACAGTAGAGAGGCAAGACAAGGCTAGTAGCAAGAGGCTTCACTCAAACATATGGAGAGGATTATCTAAATACCTTTGCACCAGTTGCTAAACTTCACACCATAAGGATAATCCTATCCTTGGCTGTCAACCTAGAGTGGGATTTATGGAAAATGGATGTGAAGAATGCTTTCCTACAAGGAGAACTAGAAGATGAGGTCTACATGAGGCCACCTCCTGGCCTAGAACACCTAGTGAAACCTGGAAATGTCCTTAGACTTAAGAAGGCTATCTATGGATTGAAACAATCACCTAGAGCATGGTACCACAAGCTCAGCACCACACTCAATGGAAGGGGCTTTGTGAAATCTGAGGCAGATCATACTCTCTTTACACTCACCAGCAAGAAAGGGATTGTTGTGATCTTAGTATATGTTGATGATATCATCATCACGGGAGTGACAAAGAAGGTATACTCTTAACTAAAGCTTTCCTTAGATCATCTTTTGATATCAAAGACTTGGGAGAGTTAAAGTACTTTCTAGGAATTGAGATGTGCCGATCCAAGGATGGGCTATTCTTATCCCAAAGAAAGTACACACTTGATCTTCTGAATGAGGCAGGTGATCTAGGAGGAAGAGCAGCCAAGACTCCACTAGAAGATGGGTATAAGGTGCTGCGTGAGGGGGAGATTGAAAACAAGCCATATGCTGATGTGAAACACTATAGGAGAATGGTGGGAAAGTTAATATACCTCACCATCACCAGGCCTGATGTATGCTTTGCAGTCAACCAAGTAAGCCAGCATATGCAAGCTCCCAAGATACACCATTGGAACATGGTTGAGAGAATTCTAAGATACCTAAGAGAGGCGCCAGGGCAAGGAGTATGGATGGGATGCAACAAAAGCACAGAGATAGTTGGGTATTGTGATGCTGATTGGGCAGGGGACAGAGTGGATAGGAGATCCACCACAGGCTATTGTACATTCATTGGAGGCAATCTTGTTACTTGGAAGAGCAAGAAACAGAAGATAGTGTCATGCTCAAGTGCTGAAGCTGAATATAGGGCAATGAGGAAGCTCACTAGTGAGTTGATCTGGATCAGGAACCTACTTCAAGACTTGGGTATAGAGACATCAACTCCAATCACCATGCATTGTGATAATCAAGCTGCAATACACATAGCTTCCAACAGTGTGTTCCATGAGAGAACTAAACACATTGAGGTGGACTGTCATAAATTTAGGCAAGCAGTGGAACAAAGGATCATCTTACCTTGCTACACAAGGAGTGAGGATCAACTAGCTGACATCTTCACCAAGGCTGCAAGCACCAAGGTTAGCGAGTTCATACACTCCAAGTTAGGACTCAGATATCTTTCATCACACTGATCTTCTTAGCCATGAAGTGTTCTACTCTTTTCCTTGGCTTGGTTTTATCCCATGAGGTTTTTCCAAGCTAAAGGTTTTAATGAGGGAATGCTTTCATGGTTTCAAGCTTGACCAGTCCCTATGGTCAAGCTTGAGGGGAGTGTGAAGATGAAGCAATAAAGATCTAGAGTGTGTGAAGATGAAGCAATGAGATATGGAAATGAAGCAATATGCTGATGTGAAACACTATAGGAGAATGGTGGGAAAGTTAATATACCTCACCATCACCAGGCCTGATGTATGCTTTGCAGTCAACCAAGTAAGCCAGCATATGCAAGCTCCCAAGATACACCATTGGAACATGGTTGAGAGAATTCTAAGATACCTAAGAGAGGCGCCAGGGCAAGGAGTATGGATGGGATGCAACAAAAGCACAGAGATAGTTGGGTATTGTGATGCTGATTGGGCAGGGGACAGAGTGGATAGGAGATCCACCACAGGCTATTGTACATTCATTGGAGGCAATCTTGTTACTTGGAAGAGCAAGAAACAGAAGATAGTGTCATGCTCAAGTGCTGAAGCTGAATATAGGGCAATGAGGAAGCTCACTAGTGAGTTGATCTGGATCAGGAACCTACTTCAAGACTTGGGTATAGAGACATCAACTCCAATCACCATGCATTGTGATAATCAAGCTGCAATACACATAGCTTCCAACAGTGTGTTCCATGAGAGAACTAAACACATTGAGGTGGACTGTCATAAATTTAGGCAAGCAGTGGAACAAAGGATCATCTTACCTTGCTACACAAGGAGTGAGGATCAACTAGCTGACATCTTCACCAAGGCTGCAAGCACCAAGGTTAGCGAGTTCATACACTCCAAGTTAGGACTCGTATATCTTTCATCACACTGATCTTCTTAGCCATGAAGTGTTCTACTCTTTTTCCTTGGCTTGGTTTTTATCCCATGAGGTTTTTCCAAGCTAAAGGTTTTAATGAGGGAATGCTTTCATGGTTTCCAAGCTTGACCAGTCCCTATGGTCAAGCTTGAGGGGGAGTGTGAAGATGAAGCAATAAAGATCTAGAGTGTGTGAAGATGAAGCAATGAGATATGGAAATGAAGCAATAAAGAAACAAGAGGGAATCAGGCAAGTTCAAATGAAGCATGAGCTGTGTTACCTTGTGTTCCAAGGCTGTCCACTAGATGAAGCACAAGACAAAGATAAGGAGACTAAATTATAATAATCAGAAGAGAGAAAGACTTTGGAGTCGGACAGGAAGAGATAGACGTTGGAGTAGGAGACAAACAAGAGAAAGAGACATTGGAGTGTGCTACATGAAGGATCACATGGGTTGGTTAAGGTTCCAAGTCAATGGAGATGCTTAGGACATGTCACTGTCCAAGACCAGCCTGCACAAGATCAGACTTGTCCTCTTCTTCCCTTGTTTATTATTTGTCTAGTTTATAATATCTCATGTCTTGCAACCTCTTTATATATATGGGATGTTCCCATAAACAAATAAAGCAATGGAATAAGAAATTCCTTCTTCATATTCTCTCATTTGCAATGTTCTCTCTCTTGCTTATTTTCACTTAATCTACTTAATCTCTTTGATATTACCTCATAAACCTTCTCATAAATCACTAATTCTCACACTCGCTTGTCTCCTTATCGATCGATGTGGTGTCTTCTGTGTCGATCGATGTTGACTGCTCCTGGTTGTTGCGGAGCAAATCCAATTCATTCTGCATTAACTCATCTCTCTTGGCTATCCAGTTGAAGTTGGTGTTGAGGCTGCAGTAGAACACATCAAGTTTCTCCTTTAAGGCTTGTTCTTTCCATTTGTTATCTGTCTTGATGGTGTTGAGTATCTCCTCTTTCATAGAATTGTATTGTGCTGTAATGCAGTTGTAGATCGATGTTGAGTGGTTGCTGTCGATCGATTGCTGCTGGTTCTCTGCTGGTGCTTGCTGATTATCGATCGATGTCTGATGTATCATGTCGATCGATGTCTGATGTATCATGTCGATCGATGTCTGATGTATCATGTCGATCGATGTCTGATGTATCATGTCGATCGATGTCTGATGTATCATGTCGATCGATGTCTGATGTATCATGTCGATCGATGTCTGATGTATCATGTCGATCGATGTCTGATGTATCATGTCGATCGATGTCTGATGTATCATGTCGATCGATGTCTGATGTATCATGTCGATCGATGTCTGATGTATCATGTCGATCGATGTCTGATGTATCATGTCGATCGATGTCTGATGTATCATGTCGATCGATGTCTGATGTATCATGTCGATCGATGTCTGATGTATCATGTCGATCGATGTCTGATGTATCATGTCGATCGATGTCTGATGTATCATGTCGATCGATGTGTCGGTATGGGTGTCTATCGATGTGTCGGTATGGGCGTCGATTGATTCCGAGTACTCTGTCTCGTACTCTTCTTCACAATAGCATGTTGGTACGAGTTTTGCTTCATCTGGAAGGTTTTTTTGCAGGGCTTCTGTGGCTTTACAACTTTGACTGGATCATAGTGAATCTTTGAGTTGATGAGTGTCAAACACATCTGGCTTGGTTGTAAGTTGCAGACGGTTCCCACAGTAGCTAGGAATGCTTTTCCAAGTAGTAGAGAAGAATTCCAATTTAACTTGATGTCTAGGACATGGAAGTCAACTGGAACTTGGGCATTACCAATCTGTACCTCAAGGTCTCTGATGATTCTTAATGTGTTCCTTCTAGAACAATCTACAAAGTAGAATAATTCTTTGGAAGGTTCTACCTTCAGACCTAGTTGGTCTGCCATAACCTTTGGTAGGATGCTGACTGATGCTCCTGTATCACATAGTGCATGTGAGAATTCAATGCCTTGTACCAGGCATGAGATAATGAACTCTCCAGGATCACTCTTCTTCTTCAATGTGATCTTCTTCTGTATATCCTCTCTGATCTGATTGAACATCTTCTCAATATCAGCCTCTGTTACTCTTGTTTCTCTGAAAAATATCCACAATATGTGTGTGAAGTATGCTTCTTCAAAGGGTCTCTCTGCTGGAATTCTTAGAACTCTCTTCTTGAAGTTTTCCAACTCCTTTGCATTAGCATCTCTTTTATAATGCTTGGGAACTTTCTCTTTCCTTTTCCTTAGGATTCTCTTAGCACTTTCCTTTTCTATCTCCATAGGCTCTGATGTATCTTCAACTTCTTCTGGTTGGTTTTCTGTAGGTTTGGGTGGGATCTGAGTGCATAGAGTTGGGCTACATCTATTTTTAGTAGCTGCACTTGCTGTTTAATGGTTGCATGTCGATCGATGTCTGATGTATCATGTCGATCGATGTCTGATGTATCATGTCGATCGATGTCTGATGTATCATGTCGATCGATGTCTGATGTATCATGTCGATCGATGTCTGATGTATCATGTCGATCGATGTCTGATGTATCATGTCGATCGATGTCTGATGTATCATGTCGATCGATGTCTGATGTATCATGTCGATCGATGTCTGATGTATCATGTCGATCGATGTCTGATGTATCATGTCGATCGATGTCTGATGTATCATGTCGATCGATGTCTGATGTATCATGTCGATCGATGTCTGATGTATCATGTCGATCGATGTCTGATGTATCATGTCGATCGATGTCTGATGTATCATGTCGATCGATGTCTGATGTATCATGTCGATCGATGTCTGATGTATCATGTCGATCGATGTCTGATGTATCATGTCGATCGATGTCTGATGTATCATGTCGATCGATGTCTGATGTATCATGTCGATCGATGTCTGATGTATCATGTCGATCGATGTGTCGGTATGGGTGTCTATCGATGTGTCGGTATGGGTGTCTATCGATGTGTCGGTATGGGTGTCTATCGATGTGTCGGTATGGGTGTCTATCGATGTGTCGGTATGGGTGTCTATCGATGTGTCGGTATGGGTGTCTATCGATGTGTCGGTATGGGTGTCTATCGATGTGTCGGTATGGGTGTCTATCGATGTGTCGGTATGGGTGTCTATCGATGTGTCGGTATGGGTGTCTATCGATGTGTCGGTATGGGTGTCTATCGATGTGTCGGTATGGGTGTCTATCGATGTGTCGGTATGGGTGTCTATCGATGTGTCGGTATGGGTGTCTATCGATGTGTCGGTATGGGTGTCTATCGATGTGTCGGTATGGGTGTCTATCGATGTGTCGGTATGGGTGTCTATCGATGTGTCGGTATGGGTGTCTATCGATGTGTCGGTATGGTCGATTGATTCGAGTACTCTGTCTCGTACTCTTCTTCACAATAGCATGTTGGTGCGAGTTTTGCTTCATCTGGAAGGTTTTTGCAGGGCTTCGTGGCTTTACAACTTTGACTGGATCATAGTGAATCTTTGAGTTGATGAGTGTCAAACACATCTGGCTTGGTTGTAAGTTGCAGACGGTTCCCACAGTAGCTAGGAATGCTTTTCCAAGTAGTAGAAGAATTCCAATTTAACTTGATGTCTAGGACATGGAAGTCAACGGAACTTGGGCATTACCAATCTGTACCTCAAGGTCTCGATGATTCTTAATGTGTTCCTTCTAGAACAATCTACAAAGTAGAATAATTCTTTGGAAGGTTCTACCTTCAGACCTAGTTGGTCTGCCATAACCTTTGGTAGGATGCTGACTGATGCTCCTGTATCACATAGTGCATGTGAGAATTCAATGCCTTGTACCAGGCATGAGATAATGAACTCTCCAGGATCACTCTTCTTCTTCAATGTGATCTTCTTCTGTATATCCTCTCTGATCTGATTGAACATCTTCTCAATATCAGCCTCTGTTACTCTTGTTTCTCTGAAAAATATCCACAATATGTGTGTGAAGTATGCTTCTTCAAAGGGTCTCTGCTGGAATTCTTAGAACTCTCTTCTTGAAGTTTTCCAACTCCTTTGCATTAGCATCTCTTTTATAATGCTTGGGAACTTTCTCTTTCCTTTTCCTTAGGATTCTCTTCGCACTTTCCTTTTCTATCTCCATAGGCTCTGATGTATCTTCAACTTCTTCTGGTTGGTTTTCTGTAGGTTTGGGTCGGGATCTGAGTGCATAGAGTTGGGCTACATCTATTTTTAGTAGCTGCACTTGCTGTTTAATGGTTGCATGTCGATCGATGTCTGATGTATCATGTCGATCGATGTGGTAACTCGAACATCGATCGATAGTCATCTTCCCATGACGATCGATGACTATCGTCTGGCGTCGGTCGACACCAGTGAGAACTACCGATACTCCTGGAGCTCTCTACTTCAAAATCTCCCTCTTGAAGTTTCTCATGATCATCCACTTGCCGAGATCATCTGTGATGGCATTGATGTGGTGTCGATGAGATCTTCCTCTCTCCCTTTATTAAGGCTTCTTGCGTCTTAATAGCTTCTGCTGTTTGAATCACCTGTGTCTCTAGCTTCTTCATATGAGTGCTCAAGGTGTCAAACTTTGCATTCAGGCTATTGTATGCAGCATCTATCTTTCCATTGAAATCCACAGTAAGCCTCTGCTGACCTTCTAGAACTGAATCAAGCATTGCTTCAATCTTGCTTTCCTGAGTAGGTGGTGGTGGATTTTGGTAGAAAGAATTGTTGAGATTCTTGTTGTTGCTGTAGTTGCTGTTGATGGTGGGTTTCTGATATTGTGAATTCTGATTGTAGTTGCTCCTCTGACTGTTGCCATAGAAGTTCATGTTTCCATTCTGATTTCCAAACCTTTGAAATCCTCCTATGTAATTCACTTCTTCTTCATATCTCTCCTCATCAGTCTCTATAGCTTCTACATCTTCTTCAAAGCTAACTTGCTTACTTAGAAGCTTGTTAACATTGTCCAATTTGGCTCTTACATCGCCTAACTGCTCCTTCCCAAGAGCATTGGCCAATTTCCTTCTCTCATAATCACTGTTCTTTGTGCTATTGCTAGTTGCCAAGTTCTCAATAAGTCTCACAGCCTCTTCTGGATTCCTGGTGTTGAAGTTTCCTTCACTAGCTGTGTCTAGTGCTCTCTGATAGGTCAGATCTAAACCTCTGAAGAAAGTGCTGAGCAGCTGCACTTCATTGAATCCGTGGTGTGGACAATCTCTCTGATAAGACTTGAAACGAATCCAACAATGTCTAAAAGGCTCAGAGGCTTTTGCATGAATGTAGCAATCTTGCTTCTCAACTCGTTTCGCGTGCCTCATCAAAGAAATTAATCAAGAAAGCATTCTTGATATCATCCCAGGATGTAAGAGATCCTGGTGGTAGTTGCTTAAGCTATTGCAAAGCTTCTCCAGTAAGAGAGTACTTGAAGAGTTTGCAAAGTAGGTAATCAGCTGGGACTCCATTGGCTTTGATAGCAGATATGAGATCCTCGTACCTTTCTAGATGGTTCATAGGATGCTCATTGGATGCTCCACTGTAGGGAATCTGTCCTACAAGTGTGTAGTTATGAGGCTTCACCTCCAAATCAGCCCTCTGTATGCGGAGGGCGGATGGCAGATCTGTTGGCGTAGTATTGATCTGGGCGGTTGTAGTTAGCCAGTGATCTGTTTCGGTTGGCTTCCTCTGCAGCTTGAGCAGCGGCTGCAACAGCCTCAGCTTCTAGATCAGGGATTGCAGCCCCGGTCATTAATTCTCTAACCTGCTGCATTACAGGTGACCTTATTGGTCACGCAGGTTACTTCGTCGTCTCGCATGAGTATCAATGCCGCGACCATGTTCTGTGGCTCAGTATCGGTCTATATGCGGATTGCGGTATCGGTCGATGTCGGATGAATGAGATCGGTTGATGCTGGTGAGCTGGTATCGGTCGGCGGTGTCGAGACTTGGTAGACGGTTGTTGATGAATATTGATCGATGCATATGTGGGTGTATCGATCGATGTCGGATGAATGAGATCGGTTGATGCTGGTGAGCTGGTATCGGTCGGCGGTGTCGAGACTTGGTAGACGGTTGTTGATGAATATTGATCGATGCATATGTGGGTGTATCGATCGATGTCGGATGAATGAGATCGGTTGATGCTGGTGAGCTGGTATCGGTCGGCGGTGTCGAGACTTGGTAGACGGTTGTTGATGAATATTGATCGATGCATATGTGGGTGTATCGATCGATGTCTGGTTGATGTTGGCGATCGATATCATCCTCGTGCTATCGATTGATGAAAGGGTGGAGTGGGTTTGGGTGTCTTCCTGCGAACTCTGCGTGTGTCATGATTCGGACAGGTCTGTTCGTGGTTGTAGACTTCATAGACTCTGTCGATCGATGTGGTAACTCGAACATCGATCGATAGTCATCTTCCCATGACGATCGATGACTATCGTCTGGCGTCGGTCGACACCAGTGAGAACTACCGATACTCCTGGAGCTCTCTACTTCAAAATCTCCCTCTTGAAGTTTCTCATGATCATCCACTTGCCAGAGATCATCTACTGTGATGGCATTGATGTGGTGTCTGATGAGATCTTCCTCTCTCCCTTTTATTAAGGCTTCTTGCGTCTTAATAGCTTCTGCTGTTTGAATCACCTGTGTCTCTAGCTTCTTCATATGAGTGCTCAAGGTGTCAAACTTTGCATTCAGGCTATTGTATGCAGCATCTATCTTTCCATTGAAATCCACAGTAAGCCTCTGCTGACCTTCTAGAACTGAATCAAGCATTGCTTCAATCTTGCTTTCCTGAGTAGGTGGTGGTGGATTTTGGTAGAAAGAATTGTTGAGATTCTTGTTGTTGCTGTAGTTGCTGTTGATGGTGGGTTTCTGATATTGTGAATTCTGATTGTAGTTGCTCCTCTGACTGTTGCCATAGAAGTTCCTGTTTCCATTCTGATTTCCAAACCTTTGAAATCCTCCTATGTAATTCACTTCTTCTTCATATCTCTCCTCATCAGTCTCTATAGCTTCTACATCTTCTTCAAAGCTAACTTGCTTACTTAGAAGCTTGTTAACATTGTCCAATTTGGCTCTTACATCGTCTAACTGCTCCTTCCCAAGAGCATTGGCCAATTTCCTTCTCTCATAATCACTGTTCTTTGTGCTATTGCTAGTTGCCAAGTTCTCAATAAGTCTCACAGCCTCTTCTGGATTCCTGGTGTTGAAGTTTCCTTCACTAGCTGTGTCTAGTGCTCTCTGATAGGTCAGATCTAAACCTCTGAAGAAAGTGCTGAGCAGCTGCACTTCATTGAATCCGTGGTGTGGACAATCTCTCTGATAAGACTTGAAACGAATCCAACAATGTCTAAAAGGCTCTGTAGGCTTTTGCATGAATGTAGCAATCTTGCTTCTCAACTCGTTTGCGCGTGCCTCATCAAAGAAATCAATCAAGAAAGCATTCTTGATATCATCCCAGGATGTAAGAGATCCTGGTGGTAGTTGCTTAATCCATTGCAAAGCTTCTCCAGTAAGAGAGTACTTGAAGAGTTTGCAAAGTAGGTAATCAGCTGGGACTCCATGGGCTTTGATAGCAGATATGAGATCCTCGTACCTTTCTAGATGGTTCATAGGATGCTCATTGGATGCTCCACTGTAGGGAATCTGTCCTACAAGTGTGTAGTTATGAGGCTTCACCTCCAAATCAGCCCTCTGTATGTCTGGAGGACGGATGGCAGATCTGTTGGCGTAGTATTGATCTGGACGGTTGTAGTTAGCCAGTGATCTGTTTCGGTTGGCTTCCTCTGCAGCTTGAGCAGCGGCTGCAACAGCCTCAGCTTCTAGATCAGGGATTGCAGCCCCCTGGTCATTAATTCTCTAACCTGCTGCATTACACAGGTGACCTTATTGGTCACGCAGGTTACTTTCGTCGTCTCGCATGAGTATCAATGCCGCGACCATGTTCTGTGGCTCAGTATCGGTCTATATGCGGATTGCGGTATCGGTCGATGTCGGATGAAAGATGTTGGTCGACGGGTACTGAAAAGCATCGGTCGATGTGGATGAAAGGGTATCGGTCGATGTCAGATGAATGAGATCGGTTGATGCTGGTGAGCTGGTATCGGTCGACGGTGTCTGAGACTTGGTAGACGGTTGTTGATGAATATTGATCGATGCATATGTGGGTGTATCGATCGATTGGAACGAATCTGTTTGCGGATTGAACGTTCCAAAGCAACAGGATCAGTAGACAAAAGTTCCTTGTTCTTTTTGCTTCTCGTTATGCTGGGCATGCACCTGAAAAGAAAAGAAAAATTTTATCAGTAACAAGTAACAAAGTAAAAGAAAACCTAGACTTAAATAAAATCTAATAGCGATCAAAGCTCCCCGGCAACGGCGCCAAATTTGATGCTTGCTCAAATTACCCTAGAGCAACCTTACTCTCATCAAAAGAGGAAGTTGTAGTACTTAGGGATCAAATCCACAGGGAGCTAGGGAACACAGTAGATCTTATTGTAACTAAGCTAGGTTGGAGATTTCAAAGCAGTAAATTGCAAGTAAACTTAAAACTGGTGAGCAAGACAATTACTCATGTGATTGATTAGGGGTGTTTAACAGATATGATGAAGGCATTAGACTTAGGATTTCTATTCAGGTTATCAGGATTATAATAGTATGAATGTCTATGTGAGATGCTTGCATGATATTATAGAACCCAACGGTAACAATTACCGTACCACTGTCGTTTTCTAGGTTATCTATTACTTCAACCAATGATTCACTACAAGTGCAGGTCATAATCAGGAAGGCATCGATCGGCCTGCTGTTGCACGTATCGATTGACATAGCCTCGAGTCAATCGATCGATGTCTCTATAGGAGAATCGATCGATGCGCCTATAGTAAGCTTTAAGTGCGGGTTGATAACAGTTCACCAGATAGACCATGCTGTCGCTTGCGCCTAGCAAATTCTGACTCAAAGAAGATAGATCCAAGGGTAATATCTACTATCATCATGTATAGGTTAGCTACTCCTATACAAGCATTAAGAACAATCTTCTAGACGAATATCACATGCTCAAGTATTCATATTTGTGGCTAATCCCTCAAAACCTATTTGAATCCTAAATCTAACAAAGGTGTTTACTCAGAAGACATAGCCAAGCAAAACATCATACCAATTAAATAAAACTGCATAGATAGAATAGATAGAAGATAAAGGTGTTCAAGAAAGCTCTCAATTGTAACTCTCTCTCTTACAAAACAATGGTATGAGAAACCTTTAGGTAGGAACTATGTCTAAAAAACTTCTCTTTGCCAAAACACTTAGGAAAGACATAAATACTAAGTAATTAGGTTAAAACTAATCAGGGGTATCTTGGTAAATAGATGGAGTCTTGGGCTTCAAGTCGGCTGTGACCAAACTGGACTTCTGTGTGTCTAATATCGATCGATACCACTGAAGGTGTATCGATCGACGCGTCTCTCTCCGTGTCAACCTTGAGTGGTCTATATGGTTATCTCGGGTGAAATCTCTAAAGTGCTCCCAAATGCTCCAAAAACATCATCTTTCCTCCAATTGCTCCTGAACCTGTAAATATGCTATCTATACTCCAAAATGGATTAAATATATCCTAAAACTATCTTATACCATGACTGAAATCGGGTAAAATTCATGGTATATCAAGTTTCACCCACTGTTAAGAAATATGTTAAGGACATGGTATCAAAAAGCTTTCCAACCGGGGAGCACTATGCCATGATGATTTCCGAGGAAGTGAGTGTTATAATCCAAGGTGAAACCCCGATAAATAGACCTGATCCAGGCAGCTTTGTACTCGAATGCACCATCCAAAATAAGCATTTTCCCAGAGCTCTTTGTGATATAGGCTCCAGTGTAAACCTAATACCACATTTGTCGCGATATCCCTCGGATATGAAGAGTTTACACATGCTAATATCACCTTGGTTATAGCTGCTAGATCTGTTAGAGTACCAGAAGGAGTACTCGAGGATGTGCCTGCGGAAATTAACGGTTGTCACGTGCCAACTGATTTTGTTGTGCTGCACTACAAGAACGAACCAAAGGATCCGATAATTCTAGGAAGACCTTTCCTAGCGACCTCTGGCGCAATCATTGACGTCAAGGAAGGGAAAATACGCTTGAATATTAGGAATATCCCAATGACATTCAGAATGGAAAGACTGATAACACGTCCGTTAACCGATAAAAAATGTCCTATGTAGATGAAATTTCAGAGCTAGCAGAAGAGTCTTTCGAAGACTTGTGCTTAGATGACCCTTTAGAAAATGTGCTCACACACACTAAAAAGCAAATGTTTAGTATAGATAGCAGGACAGATGATTACAGTCGATTGATGGACGCAAGCAAAGAGATTGCAAATGTTGATAACAACGAAGATGACGAGTCTGAAATTAATATCGATCGATATCTGCAACACACCATCGATCGACAACCGTCTTCTTTGGAAAATCTAAGCGCAGAAAAAGCACCAAAGGTCGAGCTAAAACAGCTACCTTCCAGCTAAAGTACGCTTTTCTTTATAACAACTCTTATCCCGTGATCGTAAACGCCAACCTTACTAACGGCGAACTTTCATTGTTGTTAAACAAATTGCGCAAGTATAGGAAGGCCCTCGGATACTCTCTCGAGGATATCCCAGGTATATCTCCGGACCTGTGCTTGCATGGTATTCACCTGGAATATGAATCCAAATCATCAGTAGAACAGCAAAGGAGGCTGAACCCTAATCTAGAAGTAGAAGTATTTGATTGCTGGGGGATAGACTTCATGGGTCCTTTCCCTTCCTCGTATGGAAACAAATACATTCTAGTTGCTGTAGATTATGTATCCAAATGGGTTGAAGCAATAGCTTCCCCAACAAATGATGCTTCCATGGTTGTCAAAGTTTTTAAGAGCATCATTTTCCCTATATTCGGAGTTCCTCGAGTAGTTATAAGTGATGGTGGAACCCATTTCATCAACAAAGTTCTTGAATTACTCAAAAAGAACGGAGTTCACAAAAGAGTAGCTACACCCTATCATCCGCAAACAAGCGGACAAGTGGTAGTCTCAAACCGACAAATCAAAAAGATTTTGGAAAAAACTGTAGGTATGTCAAGGAAAGATTGGTCCAGAAAATTGGACAATGTACTTTGGGCTTGTAGGACTGCATTCAAAACTCCGCTAGGGACAACCCCATTTCATTTTCTCTACGGAAAATCCTATCACTTACCAGTTGAGCTAGAGCATAAGGCAGCCTGGGCTATTAAATTTCTTAATTTCGACATCAAACCGGCTGCCGAAAGAAGACTCATTCAGGTTAACGAACTAGACGAGATTAGACATTTAACCTATGAAAACTCAAAGTTATATAAAGAAAGGACGAAAGCCTATCACGACAAAAAGATCATTTCTAGGCGTTTCAAACCAAATGATCAAGGATTGCTATATAACTCTCGACTTACATTGTTTCCTGGAAAACTCCGATCACGTTGGTCAGGCCCCTTCACAATAACAGAAGTCCGACCATACGGAGCCATCACTCTCGTGAACAATAAAGGAGAAGAATTTACGGTGAATGGACAACTGGTGAAACATTACTGGGCTAAGCCTCCGAACAGCAAACCTTTACGGTTGAGCGTTCTGGCCCCTGACTAGTCGGTTCTGGAAGCCAAGCTAACGACTAAAAATAAGCGCTAAGTGGGAGGCAACCCACTAATAGGATTAGAATCTAAATTTAGGATTTTTTCAATTTTTGTTTTTTCTTATATATATAATAATAATAATAATAATAATAATAATAATAATAATAATAATAATAATAATAATAATAATAATAATAATAATAATAATAAAGGGACGAAGGATTAGATGTTTAAAAATCGATCGATGCATCAATGTTTGCATCGATCAATGCGGAGACGTCGAGGACGACCCTCATTTAACTCGACATCGCCTCTTTCTCCCACAAATCGCAAAAATTCTAGCAAACCGCAAACCTCTTTTTCTCTCTCGATTCTTCACGGATTTTCTCCGTTTCTTTCCCGAATCCACTCGTTCTTCACTCATCTATCTGTTTCACTCCCTCATTCAACTGATCTACAAGGTATGACATCGAAATTCCCTATTTTTGGGATCTTATAGAGTTGAATTTTCAAATGGACTAGAACACTTGATTAGACTTGATTTTGAACAATTTAGGTTGCTAGAATGATGAGAATAGGCCATACGAACCGATTGATATGTTATTTGAGCCTTGAAAACGCGATTTGTGTTGAGTGATTTTTGCAGGTTTCGCGACTCGATATCGATCGATTCAATATATGTCGCATCGGTCAACGTTACTCGAATCGATCAATTCTTCCGACAGCGTATTGGTCGATAGCAAGCATTGTATATCGATTGATATCGAGTGCAGGGAACACAATTACTAACTTCAAACCTTCTTTTGTGTTTGTTTGCAGATGAGTTCACGTTGAGAACGCAGAGAGAGGAGACCAGGCTGGTACCTCTAGGAGCCACCCTCCACCACCATCATCATCATCATCTCCGTCTCCGTCCCTGCAAGCGGACGAGAGAGAGCCTTGGCCTCGGGACGACAAGACTCCCATCGCCACTTTCGAGATCTTCACAGACCCGAAGGCAGCGGTCAGGGACCTCAAATGCACCCACCGTATGCTGACAGACACATGGGATGACTACGACAGCCTGTTCTACAATGCATGGCTGGGCGTCTCCATCGAGCCTACACGGTTCATCAACGAGGCCACCGTGCGGAGGCTTGGGATTGATTCGGATATGACCGACATGATCCGGCAGCCGGGATTCGGCACCATGGCCACTCGTCCGTACGACCTCCATGTCGCTCTTGTCAGACAGTTCACGGCCACAGCCCAGCTCACCTACAGTAACCCGAAGGCGAGGGTTGCAGGAGACGGCATTTTGTCCTTCTTCGCCAGAGGCATCAGATACAGGATCTCCATCACCGACCTCTGCGACATCTACGGGTTCTCTGACCCGAGAGCCACTACCAGCGTCATTCCTAACTTCCCTGGATTACATGAGTTTAGGGGGATACTTGGTACGGTTCAATGGAACTCCGGTTCAGCCATCGAGACGGACATTCGTCACCCTACCCTGCGCTACTTCATGAGGGCTCTTGCCAACACTCTGTTGTGCAAGATGGAGCCCAACAAGGTGAGGATACAGGAGCTCACACTGTTGTACGGTGCAGTGAATGGCTTAGTTAACCTAAGCAATCTCGACGCGGACAACGAGGTAGTGATACCTATCCTCGGAGCCATCTTTGCTGAGCAATTGGTGGGGCTGAAGATGAAGCCTTTCACGGGAACGAGCCAGAAGACGGAGACAGTGGGGAGCTTGCTGACACCGATCTTCAGGCATCTGGGCATCCGTTTGGACGAGGGCACCGCCATCACCACCCGACGCTTTCTGGACGAGGCGCACCTGCTTCACTTAGGATGGCTTAAGGACAACCTTTACTGGAGTTTCGGGAGAGAGGACCAGATACGTCTGCTGCAGCTGCTACATAGGCACACCACAGACTTTGCCGGGCAGATTGATAGCCTCCGGTTAGAGCCAGACAACCGCCTTCTCCGCAACCGGACATGCCACGCATACCTCCAGGAGTCCGCAGAGCACCAGTTAGTTACTCAGGGCCCGCCAGAGGCACCACTTCCCGACTTTCCGATCATACCGGACATTTCGATCTGCGACCATGGAGACTTTCAGAGGGTAGTCGTGGACGATCTTCAGGCCATCTGGGCCAGAGTGTCGAGGTGTCGCTGCTCGAGCGGGAGGATCGTCAGGGCCATTTCACCATCAGCAGCAGGACCGTCTAAACAGCGCCGAGGTGACTCATCAGATGACATCGACGAGGCCGATGAGGACACTGATTAGTCCTAACATTTATATCCCTTATCTCTATGCACTATTTTATTTTTATGTTTTTGGTTTATGGATTTATGTTTCAGACTATTTTGTTTTTCTACATGCTAAGATTTGAGAATATCTATTTTCTTATGATAATGTGTGTTTAATTGTCTAACAGAGCTAACTTAGATGACCAATAGATGAGTACGACAAGGATGACACGTTACTTTAGACAAAAAAACATTCCTGTCTTTCCGTCATTGATCGACACAACAGCCAATGTGTCGATCGATACAGAGGTCAGAGCATCGACCGACAAAAGAGACAGAAAGGTACGGAAATTTGGTCTCATTATCCAGCATTCGTTTTATTCCCTAAACCAATATTAGACAAATAACACTAAGTACAATGTTGTTTAAGTCTGGGGGAGGTAGTTTCTAATTTTGTGTTTCATTTTGCTTTATGTTTCATTTTGCTTTATAAAAAAAAAAAATTTATTGAGTCAAGAAGGGGACAATGATCTTTTTCAATCTTTACTTGTTATCTAACCACTCTTTAGCACCACTCTTAGATTTGTTGACTGCAAAATGTACTATAGATGCTAAAGTGGATCACCTGTCAACTAGTACCACACTTGCTATGAATGTTTGAAGGAACCAAAGCTGATCTCCAACAAAACTTGACTAGATCTGCTTGTCTTGGGGCTTGGTATACGCGGGGTCAGATGTTTCAAACAAGTCTGGAAGGTAAAGCCTTGTGTAGATAGATATATTACCCTCTCTCTCTCTCTCTCTCTCTCTCTCTCTCTCTCTCTCTCTCTCTCTCTCTCAAATTTCGAAATTAAGATTTAAATTTTCAGTATTCTTCTTTCAGAAAAAAAAAATTGGAATAGTTAGATATTTATTTAGGAAAAGAATCCGAACAAGATTTGGTGGCTACAACCATTAAGGCTTAATTCATAAGAATTCTATAGGTAAAGGGTTCGAACAGGACTTGGTGGCTACAACCATTAAGGCTTGATTCACAAAAGAATCCTAAGATATAGGTTCAAAAGACGTGACAGGACTTGGTGGCTAAAACCATTAAGACTTGATTCATGGAAGCCTGTCCAATCTTGGTCAATGTCTTGCAAATAAAAGAAGACTTTGACTAGGAGAGAATTAAGTAGAGAGAGAGGAAAGGAACTTCTTTTACCTGCAGGTCCAGATACTTGTTTGAGCAGTCTTGCATCTTGTGATCGATACCCCCAAGGTAAAGCCTACACTTTTATTTTATGCAAAGAAATTAGATCATTGGGGGGTAAGTCAGACAGGAGTTGCTAAGTTGCTGGCTAGATGATTTTAGTTGCTAAGCTAGGATACGGTATAATGTGCTTCTGTAGTTAGGAGGTATTTGATATGGCTTGCAACAATTTAGAGGTGATGATTCTAAGTAAAAGATTTTTGTGAGTCCCTGCTGTTTTCAAACCTCATTCAGAAAGACTGCCTGTTTGTTTTGCTTGAGGAAAAGAGAAAAGGTAATTCTCGGGGAGTTGATAGGTCAAGGATTTTACTCACTTTTGACCATGATTATATACGTTTTCAGAATCAACTATATGCTTTTAGAGTCTTTTTAGAGCTTTTACAGGTTCAGGTACTCATGGACATAAGATGGCCATTTTGGAGCATTTTGGAGCTAATGCGAGAACCTTGCTAAAACAAGAATCGGTCGATGCTTGCAGAAGCATCTCGACCGACGATTACCAATAAAAGTCGATCGATGTGCACTCTTTGCCATCGCTCGACGGTGAAGCCACCCGAGAGTTAATGATAAAATTAGAAGACTTCAAGTTTCACAAAAGTTCTATTATTACATCCTAAGTCCTTGGCCGCCTGTTAGGCTATATTAGTAGGGTTTTGTATCATTTTAGGGGCAAGACTTGCCTAGATACCTTTTAGACCTAGTTTGGAGAGAAGCAAGTTAGTTACCTTGAAGGAGGGGCTTAGGATTAGAGAGAGAGATCTGAACTTCATAACAGAGAAGATCTTAAACTCCCTTATTTTCATTACTTTTTTTTACTTTTTCTCTTGCTATTTATTTAAGTATTATTCAGACCATCATGACTTTGTCTCGTATGAATATGTCTGAGTAATCCCGCAATTAGATTTAGACTTCTCATAAGGTTGATTTATGTACTGCTAATAAACTGCTATTAAGGTGTTTAGAATATGGTTCTTCATCTAGTTTCTCTTAATGCTATTGTCTAGGATTGATCACCCTTGACTTAGATCTTTGGATTAATTTGGATAAGTGATGACTTGACCAAATACCTGAAACTAAACTAGTATGATCTAATCTAACTATGTGCACACAAGAGTTGCTCTCGTAAGATTAGAGAACCCATCAAACCCGATCTTAAGGCTCGTTAGAAGCGATATCATCGACGCGACCATCGTCGAGTCGATCGATATAGTGAAAGGTGTATCGATCAATATTCGAATGGAATATTCGATCGACACTTTCTCGTGATAATCGGACGACAGTAGAGATCCGAGATCTAGTTGTAGGCAATATATTTGATTGTACCTAAAAGTTTGAGTTCAAGAACTATAAATATTTATAAACCCTTAATTATCCAGATCAAGTAGTATACTTGTCCTACCTGAGAAAATACCTGAATCTAGCTATTCTCTATCTGCTTAAAACCTAAATTCAAACCAACCGAAGACAATAAATCTATTGTGTAATCCTAGAATCTCTGTGGATTCGATCCCTAAGTACTATAACTGAACCTCTTATTTGAGAGAGTAATTCACTCCTTAGGGTAATTTGAGTGACATCCGCTCAATGATGACATGGATGGATTAACCTCACGACTGATTCAACTACAACAAGAAGTCGACACCATTCATAAGGAACTCGATTTTCAAGCAGAGAGATCAAAATCGATTGATAGCACCGCTAACCCATCGATCGACGCCAACAATCCACCAGCGCCAACTTCTTACACCAGAGCAGGGATTGATAAGATTACAGAAGAGATGTACAGAACTTTGGGAACAACTGAGGACAGACTTGACAGGAGATGTAGTGACATCTATTTCCCATTCAACAACAGCATCAATGGATTCAACTCACAAGCAGAGACAATGCAGAAGGAAATCAGAGCAATTTAGAGACAGCTTGCAAGTCATCCAGAAGCATCAGCATCAATCGACAGAAGTACCTGCAAATCAATCGATCGGTCTCAACAAGAACCGATCGACAAACTGCCACCAGCATCAATCGACGCCGAGTCTACATCAAACCGAGAGAAGATGATAAAGATTAAGTTGTACATGCTAGATTCAATGCAAGAAGAGCTGAAGGAACTATCAGTTTATGCATATGAAAAAATTGGAATGCATCAATTCAGCATTGAAGGCTTAGGGAGAAGGCTACAAGTGATTGAAAACGCTACATCAAAGATGAATGAGAGATGGACCAGAGAAGATGATGCCACAAGAAGCTTCATTGCTGATGTCACTCAAATTATCGTAAGAAGTGAATTACTCTCTCAAATAAGAGGTTCAGTTGTAGTACTTAAGGATCGAATCCACATGGAGCTAGGGAACACAAAAGATCAAATCCTTAGTGACTAAGATAGCTTGATTTAGATTAACTTTAAATTGCAGGTTTGAGCAAGGCAGTGGCTCGGTGGGTTTGATTGAGGGTTTTAGAACAATTAAAGAAAGTAGCTAGACTTAAGGTTTCTATTTAGGTGATCAGGACTATAATCCTATAGATGCCTAACAAGTTGCATGCATGATATTTAAGAGCTCAACACTTATGAACAAATCGATCAGCGTTCGCTTTCTAGATTCGTCTAGTAACTAGATCTAATGATCTCACCTGTCGGGATGATCAATTAGAAAGTGTCGATCGATGACTCTATAGGAGTATCGATCGATACACCTTTTTCTCCGTCGATCGATTATTCTATAGGAATATCGATCGACGCGCTTCTAGTAAGCTTTATGCGCGGGTTGAAATCAAGCTCACCAAGACTATAGATCAGCTCTCGCCTTTCTCTAGTAATCTTAGCTTGAATAGGATGTATTCAAGATGAAGTCAGGTTAACAAACAATCCTAGGTCAAGATTCTAGTTAGCTACTCTTGAACACAAGCATTAAGAACATCCTAACAATGAATATCACAACTTAGCAATCTATAGTTGGGGCTAATCCCTCACAACCTATTTGAACCCTATAACAATGAAACTACTCAGACATGGCCAAGTAATTCATAGCAACAAGATGAAAGAAACTCATAGATAGATAGATAGATAGATAGAAAATAACAAAGTAAGAACAATATAAAGTAAAAAACTCGTCAGGGGCAATCTTGTAATTTGGTGAAGACTTGGATTTTAAGTCGGCTGGAACCATTCTGTCTCTGCACGACTTGGTATGAAGTTTCCATATTTATACTTTTTCTTGTTGGAGGGGCGTCGACCTTCGGGTATTGATGTCGATCGATGACACAGAGTGTACATCGATCGATTGTTGTCTCTGAATATCGACCTCTGGTCTAGTTTGATGGTCAGCTCGGATGAAATCTCTATTAAGCTCCAAAATGCTCCAAAATCATCATTTTACTCTAAAATGCTCCTAAACCTGAAAACATACCTAATAGACTCCAAAACATAATATATATCTTAAAAACACCTATATACCATGGGTAAAAACAGGTCAAATCCATGGTATATCAACTCCCCCAGACTTACCCTTTTGCTTGTCCTCAAGCAAAACAAACAGGCAGTCTCTCTGAAAGAGATTTTAAAAACAGCAGGGACTCTAACAATCTCTAACTAGAATCATCACCTTTACAATATTGCAAGCAACATCACATATCTCCTAACCACAGAAGTACTTTATACCATATCCTAGCTTAACAACCAAATTCATCTAGCCAGCAACTTAGCAAATCCTGCCTGACTTTCCCCTCGACTGATCTCATTTCTTTACATAAAACAAAAGTGCATGCTTTACCTTGTGGGTATCGATCACAAGATGCAAGGCTGCTTAAACAAGTATTTGGATCTGCACGTAAAAAGAAGTTCATTTCCTCTCTATCTACTTATTTCTCTCCTAGTCAAATTCTGCTTATATTTGCAAGACAGTGACCAAGATTTGACAGGCTTCCATTAATCAAGTCTTAATGGTTTTAGCCACCAAGTCCTGTCCACTTCCTTTGGACCTATATCCTAGGAATCTTTGTGAATCAAGGCTTAATGGTTATAGCCACCAAGTCTTGTTCGAACCCTTTACCTATAGAATTGTTATGAATCAATCCTTAATGGTTGTAGCCACGTAGTCCTGTTCGAATTCTTTTCCGAAGTAAATATCTAACTAATCCTATTTTTTTTTTTGGAAAGAAAACTAAAAATTTAAATCTAAATTTCGAAATTTGAGAGAGAGAGAGAGAGGGTAATATATCTATTTACACAAGATTTTACCTTCCAGACTTGTTTGAAGCATCCAACCCCGTGTATACCAAGCCCCAAGACAAGCAGATGTAGTCGAGTTTGGTTGGAGATCAGCTTTGGTTCCTTCAAACATTCATAGCAAGTGTGGTTCTAGTTGACAGGTGATCCACTTTAGCATTTATAGTACATTCTGCAGTCAACAAATTTAACATTGGTGCTAAAGCGTGGTTAGATAACAAGTAAAGATTGAAATAGATCATTGTCCCCTTCTTGACTTGATAAAACTTTTGAAAACATATAATGAGATCGAAAGGTAGAGTAATAACAGCAACTTCCCCCCAGACTTAAATTATACATTGTCCTCAGTGTACAACCAGTCGGAGTTAATGAGATATGATAAACCATAAGTAATAGTTTGAAAAGTTTGAACGATATACCTGACCAAAGTCCGTGTCGATCGATGGCAAGAGAAGGCTGTCGATCATTTTGAAAGTGGCTATGTTGATCGATGTCGACATAGTTTCGTCGGTCAATGTCTTAGGAAATCGTCTACTTTGGTTCATGTTCCTCTCTTCTTCCTTCGTTTTCTTTTCTATTTTTTTTATTTTCTGCAAGTAAAAGTTCAAAAACGAAAATAAGTAACTAAAATGAATAAACCTAAGTAAAATTACCTAATAGTGGGTTACCTCCCACTCAGCGCTTTGTTATAGTCTTTTAGCTTGAATTTTGGAGGTGGTTAGGCTAGTGAGGTGACAAGCAGCTACTTGTTGGGAAACAAGTATCCACATTATCTCTGTTCATCTGGAACCATGTAGCAATGAAGCTTCTTGTGGCATCATCCCCTCTGGTCCATCTCTCATTCATCTTTGTTGCTGCATCTGTGATGATCTGTAGCCTCTCTCCAATGTTGTCAATGCTGAATTCGCGCTTTCCAATCTTGTCATGAGCATAATCTGATAATTCCTTTAGTTCTTCATGCAATGAGTCGAGCATATTCTGCTTCTTTGTTAGTAGCTTGGCGTGGACTGATTGTGATTCTGCGTCGATCGATGTTGATCTTGTTGTGTCAATCGGCTCCGTATGTCTCTTGTCGATCAATTTGTTGTGTCCTTTGTCGATCAATACTGATGTTGAAGGTTGACTCGCAAGTTTCCTCTGAACGACCTTGAGTTCCTTCTGCAGTGCATCCATTCTGGAAATGAGACCATCTTCTTCTTTATTCACTGGGTAGCGGATTCCATCAAGGCTTTCTTCAACTGACTTCAATCGAGCATTCACTTTTCTTAACTTATGGTCAATGATCATCTCAGTATGATCAAAGATAGAGGTGAGTGTCTTTGTGTTATCTGCATGCTGTTCCTGAAGTGTAGCTATAGACTCTTTCATCTCATCTGTGCGTGTTGTCAACCATGATAGACTGCTGTTGGAAGGAAAGTAGATCTCATAACATCTTTTGTCAAGTCTGTCCTCAGTTGTTCCCAGAGTTTTGTATATGTCTTCTAGCATCTGATCAATCTCTGCTCTGGTGTAAGAATGCGCTGGTGGTTTGTTGGCATCGATCGCTGTGTTGACGTTGTCATCGATCGATTTCAATCTTTCTTGTCGAAAATCGTGTTGCTGCTGGATGGTGTCGACTTCTTGTTGTAATTGGATCAGTCTGCTGGTCAATCCATCCATGTCATCATTAAGCGGATTGTATACTCCAGCGAGCTTGTAGTCAAATGACTTCACCAAATCTTCTAGTGATGTAACTCTTGCGTCGATCGATAGGGAAGTCTCGGTGTCGATCGATGCAGGTTCCTTTTGTCGACAATCATTCTTCTCATGAAGCATAGCCAATTCTTTCTGCATCAACTCACTCCTTTTGGTTAGCCAGTTGATGTTGTTGCTGAGTGTATGGTAGATTTCACCGAAACCAATATCTACGGCTCCTTCCCACTGGTTTTCTTTCTTGGTTTTCTTTCTTGTGGAATGTCTGGATGGTGGACGCTCGGTATCGATCGATGGTCCTGTGTGTCTGTTGATCAATGTGGATACTAGCTTGTCGGCCTCATTCTTGTTATGAATCATATCCAAATCTTCTTTCATCTCTTCCATACTTGTACCTATCCAGTTGATGTGGTCATGGAGTTGTTGAAAAGCATCATTCAGCTTCATGTTGAATTTCTCTTCTGCTCTTTGTTGTACTTCACAAATTCCACTCATCATCTCATTTATCTCATCCTTGTTGTAGAGTTCTCGTGCTAGCCTGGTTAGTGTGAATGAGTTGGCGTGTTCTGGAAGACAGATGTAAGAGCGCTAATCCATCGAAGCTCTTCTTAGTAAGCTTTGAATTTCTTCCTTGGAGATGTTGATGATGTTGCCATCTACTCCCCTTGCATATCCAGACTCATCTCTGTAGACTCCATACTCATCTTTCTGTTCCCAATAGAACTTCAAGTCCATAACGGAAAGCTCTTCATCCAAACTCTGGACGCCTATCGATCGATGTTGATCTTGTTGTGTCAATCGGCTCCGTATGTCTCTTGTCGATCAATTTGTTGTGTCCTTTGTCGATCAATTTGTTGTGTCCTTTGTCGATCAATTTGTTGTGTCCTTTGTCGATCAATTTGTTGTGTCCTTTGTCGATCAATTTGTTGTGTCCTTTGTCGATCAATTTGTTGTGTCCTTTGTCGATCAATACTGATGTTGAAGGTTGACTCGCAAGTTTCCTCTGAGCGACCTTGAGTTCCTTCGCAGTGCATCCATTCTGGAAATGAGACCATCTTCTTCTTTATTCACTGGGTAGCGGATTCCATCAAGGCTTTCTTCAACTGACTTCAATCGAGCATTCACTTTTCTTAACTTATGGTCAATGATCATCTCAGTATGATCAAAGATGAGGTGAGTGTCTTTGTGTTATCTGCATGCTGTTCCTGAAGTGTAGCTATAGACTCTTTCATCTCATCTGTGCGTGTTGTCAACCATGATAGACTGCTGTTGGAAGGAAAGTAGATCTCATAACATCTTTTGTCAAGTCTGTCCTCAGTTGTTCCCGAGTTTTGTATATGTCTTCTAGCATCTGATCAATCTCTGCTCTGGTGTAAGAATGCTGGTGGTTTGTTGGCATCGACGCTGTGTTGACGTTGTCATCGATCGATTTCAATCTTTCTTGTCGAAAATCGTGTTGCTGCTGGATGGTGTCGACTTCTTGTTGTAATTGATCAGTCTGCTGGTCAATCCATCCATGTCATCATTAAGCGGATTGTATACTCCAGCGAGCTTGTAGTCAAATGACTTCACCAAATCTTCTAGTGATGTAACTCTTGCGTCGATCGATGTGGATGCTAGCTTGTCGGCCTCATTCTTGTTATGAATCATATCCAAATCTTCTTTCATCTCTTCCATACTTGTACCTATCCAGTTGATGTGGTCATGGAGTTGTTGAAAAGCATCATTCAGCTTCATGTTGAATTTCTCTTCTGCTCTTTGTTGTACTTCACAAATTCCACTCATCATCTCATTTATCTCATCCTTGTTGTAGAGTTCTCGTGCTAGCCTGGTTAGTGTGAATGAGTTGGCGTGTTCTGGAAGACAGATGTAAGAGCGCTAATCCATCGAAGCTCTTCTTAGTAAGCTTTGAATTTCTTCCTTGGAGATGTTGATGATGTTGCCATCTACTCCCCTTGCATATCCAGACTCATCTCTGTAGACTCCATACTCATCTTTCTGTTCCCAATAGAACTTCCGAAGTCCATAACGGAAAGCTCTTCATCCAAACTCTGGACGCCTATCGATCGATGTTGGCCGAGCTCTATCGATCAATGGTAGTGTAGGATGTTGATCGTTTGGCTTGAAACGACCATCTACGTTACCAGGTGTATCAGAGGTGTTGTTTGTAACTTCTTGATGGTGCTCTGGATTGCTGCGTTGTTGTATGAAAAGGTTTTCTGGTCCGTTAGCCACATGAAGGATGTCTGCAATGTCTTCTCTTGATACTTGAAGAATTCTTCCATCCAATGCTCGTGCATGGCCATCTGGATCCCTGAAAATACCAAACTCATCCGGTGTTAGAGTTCTATAATATATAGGGTCTTGTTTGCATACCTCAAATATAAGGTTTGGATTCATGTCGATCGATGTGGAAGGGTTGATATTGATCGATGTTGAAGCAGTCTTGTTGAATGATGGTGAAGGTTGGATATCATCTTCACCATTGAATTTGAAGAAGTCCTATGTGGTGAAACCTCTCCTCATCATGTCTCCTTCTAGGGCGTCTGATGTTTCCTCTACTGCAAAGCTCTCTTTATAGTAATCATCCCAACTTACAATTGAAAAGTTTCAATTTTTATCCATGTTGGCCGCCTTAATGTCGATCGATATGCTGTAGTGTGTGTCGATCGATTGTGATGGACGAGGACCAATCGATGTGTCAATTCTGATGCCGATCGATTCGTCATACTCTGTTTCATACTCGACTTCTGAATCGATTTCTTCTCCACAGAAACATACTCCAACGAACCTTGTATAATCCCCAATCTCTGTGCTGGGCTTCTTGGTCTTGACAATCTTGACTGGATCATAGTAGACACTTGGATCTATGCGAGTCAGACATAACTGGTTAGTCTGCATGTTACAGATTGCTCTTACTGTAGCCAAGAATGCTCTTCCAAGTAGTAGAGAAGTGTTCCAATTCAGCTTGATGTCCAGGACATGGAAGTCAACTGAAACTAATGCATTACCAATCTGCACCTCAAGGTCTCTTATGATTCCTCCTGAGTTCCTTTGAGAACGATCCACAAATAAAAATGAATCGTCTAAAGGCTCTATCTTCAGACCTAGATGGTCTGCAATTACCTTGGGTAAGATGCTTACTCAGCTTCTGTGCCGTAGAGGGCACGTGGGAAAGTGATACCTTGCACTACACAGGGTACTGTAAACTTCCCAGGATCATTCTTCTTCTTCAATGTGATCCGCTGCTTCATCGTTTCTCTGACCTGATGGAACATTCTTCTAATGTCTTCTTCAGTCTCCTTGGTTTCTCTGAAGAACATCCACATGAGTGCTCAAAGCTTCAAACTTTGTGTTAAGGTTGGTGTAGACAACATCAATCTTCTCATTGAAATCCACTGTTAGCTTCTACTGACCTTCAAAATCCTGGTAAAGCATGGCTTCCATCTTGCTCTCCTGAGTTGGTGGTGGTGGATTCTGGTAAGATGGATTTCCATAGTTCCTGTTGTTGTTGAAGTTGCTGTTGTAGTTGTTGTTGAAGGGCTTCTGTGAATTCTGGTTGAAGTTACTTCTTTGTCCAAAGATGTTCCTGTTTCCTCCTTGGTTTCCAGACCTCTGAAATCTAGTTCCACTGATAAAGTTTACATCCTCTTCTATATTATCATCCTCTGTATCTACAGCTTCGGCATCTTCTACTGAGCAAACTTGCTTCCTTAGCAGCCTATGAACACTGTCCAGCTTTGCTTTTACTTCATCCATCTGCTCCTTTCCAAGGAATGCTGCAGATTTCCTCCTGTCAAAATCAGTGTTCTTGGTGTTGTTGCTGGATGCCAAGTTCTCTATAAGTGTCACAGCTTCCTTTGTATTCCTGGTATTGAAGTGTCCTTCACTAGCTGTGTCCAGAGCCATCTGATATTGTAGTGCGATGCCTCTGAAGAAAGTGTTGAGTAACTGCACTTGGTTGAATCCATGGTGTGGACAATCTCGCTGGTATGACTTGAATCTGATTCAGGAATTCTTGAATGACTCTCCAGGTTCCTGAGTGAATGTAGCAATCTTGCTCCTCAAGTCTTCAGTGCGTGCGTCATCAAAGAAGTTACGCAAGAATGCGTTCTTGATGTCGCTCCAGGATGTAAGAGATCCTGGTGGTAACTGCTTAAGCCACTACAAAGCTTCTCCAGCAAGAGAGTAATTGAAGAGCTTGCAGAGAAGATAGTACTCAGGGACTCCGTTGGCTTTGATAGCAGTTATGAGATCCTCGAAGCTCTCCAGATGATCCATAGGATGCTCGTGAGATAACCCACAGTAGGGTGTCTGTCCCAAAAGTGTGTAGTACTTACTGCGGCTTCAACTCGAAATCGCCTCTCTGAATAGCTGGAGGGCGAATGGCTGATCTGTTGGCATAGAACTTATCTCGACGGTTGTAGTCAGCCAAAGTTCTTGTAGCTTCAGCATCTGGTTGAGCAACTAACCTTTGACCTGCTGCATTACGCAGGTGACCTTCTTGATCACGCAGGTCCCCATTCTCGTCCTGTATGAGAATCAGTGTCGCAACCATGTCTCGCGGCTGAGTGTCGATCGATGTAAGAGCTGGGGTATCGATCGATGTCCGATGAGTGATGTCGGTCGACGGAAGAGTTGTGTCAGTTGACAGTGATGAACGAGTATCGGTCGACAGAGAAGATGTCTCGATCGATGTTGGTGTGCGAGTATCGGTGGACGAACTGGTGTTGATGGCGATCGATGTGGAGCGTTTGTCTTTGGAGATCGAACGTTCCAAGTCTGCAGGATCTTCTGAGAATAGCAGCTGAGTTTCCTTGTTGCTTCTGGTACTGCTGAGCATGCACCTGAAAAGACAAGAAGAAATTTTTATCAGAAAATGATTAAAAGAAAATAACCTAGACCTAATCAGATTAAATCTAATGGCGATCAAAGCTCTCCGGCAACGACACCAAATTTTATGTCACTCAAATTACCCTAAGGAGTGAATTACTCTTTCAAATAAGAGGTTCAGTTGTAGTACTTAGGGATCGAATCCACATGGATCTAGGGAACACAAAATATCAAATTCTTAGTGACTAAGCTAGGTTGATTTAGATTAACTTTAAATTGCAGGTTTGAGCAAGGCAGTTGCTTGGTGGGTTTGATTGACGGTTTTCGAACAATTATAGAAAGTAGCTATTCTTAGGGTTTCTATTCAGGTGATCAGGATTATAATCGTATAAAAGCCTAAAAAGTTGCATGCATGATATTAAAGAGCTCAAAACTTATGAACAAATCGATCAGCATTCGCTTTCTAGATTAGTCTGATAACCAGATCTAATGATCTAAGCTGTCGGGATGATCGATTAGAAAGTGTTGATCGATGACTCTATAGGAGTATCGATCGATACACCTTTTGCTCCGTCGATCGATTATTCTATAGGAATATCGATCGACGCGCTTCTAGTAAGCTTTATGCGCAGGTTGAAATCAAGCTCACAGAGACTATAAATCAGCTCTCGCCTTTCTCTAGTAATCTTAGCTTGAATAGAATGTATTCAGGATGAAGTCAGGTTAACAAACAATCCTAGGTCAAGATTCTAGTTAGCTACTCTAGAACACAAGCATTAAGAACATCCTAACATTGAATATCACAACTTAGCAATCTATAATTGGGGCTAATCCCTCAGAAACCTATTTGAACCCTAAATCTAACAATGAAACTACACAGACCTGGCCAAGCAATTCATAGCAACAAGATGAAAGAAACTCATAGATAGATAGATAGATAGATAGATAGATAGATAGATAGATAGATAGATAGATAGATAGATAGATAGATAGATAGATAGATAGATAGATAGATAGATAGATAGATAGATAGATAGATAGATAGATAGATAGATAGATAGATAGATAGATAGATAGATAGATAGATAGATAGATAGATAGATAGATAGATAGATAGATAGATAGATAGATAGATAGATAGATAGATAGATAGATAGATAGAGAATAACAAATTAAGAACAATAGAAAGTAATAGCATGCTTTGCCTTAAACACATAGGCAAGCTATAAATATTGAGTTCATTAGGTTAAAAAACTTGTCAGGGGTAATCTTGTAATTTGGTGAAGACTTGGGCTTTAAGTCGGCTGGAACCATTCTGTCTCTGTGCGACTTGGTATCGATCGATGTCACTGAATGTGCATCGATCGATTATAATCTTAATACGTCGACCTTCGGGTATTGATGTCGATGGATGACACAGAGTGTACATCGATCGATTGTTGTCTCTGAATATCGACCTTTGGTCTGGTTTGATGGTCAGCTCGGATGAAATCTCTATTAAGCTCCAAAATCATCACTTTACTCCAAAATGCTCCTGAACCTTAAAACATACCTAATAGACTCTAAAAAAATAATATATATATATATATATATATATATATCTTAAAAACACCTATATACCATGGGTAAAAACAGGTCAAATCCATGTTATATCAATTGCCACTAGGTTCCATATGAGCAAAGAGGACGTGGATACTTGTTTCCCAACAAGTAGCTGCTTTCAACCACACTAGCACAAACATCTCCAAAGTCAAGCTAAATGACTATAACAAAGCGCTAAGTGGGAGGCAACCCACTATTAGGTAATTTTACTTAGGTTTATTTTTTATAGTTACTTATTTTTGTTTTTATTTTATTGCATGAGAAAAAAAAGACCCGAGTAGACGATTTCCCACAAAATCGACCGATGAAATAAGGTCGACATCGATCGACACTACCACAGCAACAATGATTGACGGACACTTCATGCCAACGATCGACACGGACTTCGGTCATGTTATCGATCTAACTTGTTTAATTCTGTTCATATGATTAATGTTATTCCCTTAACTCCTTGTGGATTTACACTAAGGACAATATATAATTTAAATCTAGGGGGGAAGTTACTGATATTACTTTACCTTTTTATCTTATTAAATGTTTTCAAAAGTTTTTATTGAGTCAAGAAGGGGGAAGTGAACTTTTTCAATCTTTACTAAAGTGGATTGATCACCTGTCAACTATGACCACACTTGCTGAGAATGTTTGAAGGAACCAAAACTGACCTCCAACCTAATTTGACTTTATCTGCTTGTCTTGGGGCTTGGTATACATTGGATCGGGTTCCTCCTACAAGTCTGGAAGGTAAAAAGTCTGTGTGTTTCTGGTTCCTCTCTCTCTCTCTCTCTCTCTCTCTCTCTCTCTCTCTCTCTCTCTCTCTCTCTCTCTCTCTCTCTCTCTCTCTCTCTCTCTCTCTCTCTCTCTCTCTCTCTCTCTCTCTCTCTCTCTCTCTCTCTCTCTCTCTCTCTCTCTCTCTCTCTCTCTCTCTCTCTCTCTCTCTCTCTCTCTCTCTCTCTCTCTCTCTCTCTCTATCTTCGGCATCCATAGAGTTACCAAGTGAGATGATTTCCTGGAAGATGCAGAGGGGTAGGAGTGTCTCCTGTGACTCCATTATTCTAATTTGGAAGGGAATGATTACACACTGTTGGAAAGCGAGGGGTAGGTACATTACCGATGACCCCATTATTTGCCTACCTTTGTTCAATTGGGAAGTTATGTACTTTAAATGCCAACAAGATGAGCGCAGATAGCCTGATCGACATCAATTTTCATTAGGGTTGGACCTTTAAGGATTCAGAGAAGAGGGAAAAAGACAGAGAAGAAAGGGATCATAGAAGACTACCTATGTGTTTAGAAACTTGCTTGAGTATGATAAAAAACTCCCAAGGAATGCACTCGAAGGTTGGTGAAAAAGATAGGATTTGACCCAAAAGATGGATCAAAGGTAAGGTGGATAGATGGTTCTTCAGTATAAGGCTGCGGAAGGCCAAATACTTGCTGGGTGGTCTTAGTCCGTGAGAGGCAGCCCCACTAGTGAACAAGACCATGCTTACAGAGATTACTCTCCTGGCATTACGATGTTCCAAAGAACAAAGGATTAACAAATTTAAAAGTAGATTTATTAAAAAGTTTGAATGAATAAAACAATACAAAGTTAAGCCTTTATATAATAGGCTGTAGGTTAGACCAAAGGCCTAAACTTATTCTAGAAAATACAAACTAAATAAATAAGGTGGACTTGACCAAAAACAAAGACTTTTGACTGAATTTTGAAAGTTGTGGTCGCAAAACTCTTCGGCTGTTCGTGTCCTTTGGCATGGTCGCCGGTCTCTGAATTACCGTCAGATTGATATATTATTCGACCATAGCTTGTATTTTCTTGTTGGACCTTTTAATTCTTTGGGCTGAAACATGTTCATAAACATATTTTTTCATAATTCCTCAAGCCCATCTCATTTAAATACAAACCCATAAGCCAAACCTTCTGTTGATTTGTTTGTTGCTGATCAAGGTCACATCATCCCCTCCTCCTTTAAAACGATTTGCCCTCAAATCCGTCTTAATGTTTAGAACCTGTGACCGTGAGAGGCAGCCCCACTAGTGATCAAAACACGTTGCTTTCGGAGAGTCAGTCTCCTAGAGCCATTACGAGAGATAGAAGAGCATACTCGGTTTAACTTCAGATGGGATGATCTCTTGCTTTCCATTGAACTCTCTCTTTTTTTTTCTTTTTTTTAAGAAGATGGAAAAATGAGAATGATGGATGACAGAAGTGAGAACCGAACCCTCAAGTGTGCTCTGATACCAAATGATAAAAAAACTCCCAAGGAATGCACTCGAAGGTTGGTGAAAAGGATAGGATTTGACCCAAAAGATGGATCAAAGGTAAGGTGGATACATGGTTCTTCAGTATAAGGCTGCGGAAGGCCAAATACTTGCTGGGTGGTCTTAGTCCGTGAGAGGCAGCCCCACTAGTGAACAAGACCATGCTTACAGAGATTACTCTCCTGGCATTACGATGTTCCAAAGAACAAATGATTCAAAAAATTTAAAAGTAGATTTATTAAAAAGGTTGAATGAATAAAAAAATACAAAGTTAAGCCTTTATATAATAGGCTGTAGGTTAGACCAAAGGTCTAAACTTATTCTAGAAAATACAAACTAAATAAATAAGGTGGACTTGACCAAAAACAAAGACTTTTGACTGAATTTTGAAAGTTGTGGTCGCAAAACTCTTCGGCTGGTCGTGTCTTTTGGCATGGTCGTCGGTCTCTGAATTACCGTCAGATTGATATATTATTCGACCATAGCTTGTATTTTCTTGTGGGACCTTTTAATTCTTTGGGCTGAAACATGATCATAAACATATTTTTTCATAATTCCTCAAGCCCATCTCATTTAAATACAAACCCATAAGCCAAACCTTCTGTTGATTTGTTTGTTGCTGATCAAGGTCACATCAGAGTAAGAATCCATGTGTCCCTTAATTGATACTCCCAAGATAAATCTTACACATTTATTTTATGCAAGAAATGATGTTAGTAGAGGGGTTAGTCAGACAGGATTTGTCAAGTTGATGGCTAGATGAATTTGGTTGCTAAGCTAGGATGTGGTATATAAAGTGCTTCTAAAGTTTGGAGATATTTGAGGTGGCTTGCAACATTTTAGAGGTGATGATTCTAGACTTAAAGATTGTGTGAGTCCCTACTGTTTTCAAACCTCTTTAAGAGAGACTGCATGTATGTTTTGATTGAGGACAAGTAAAAGGGTAAGTATGGGGGAGTTGATATACCATGAATTTGACCCACTTTTACCCATGGTATATAGGTGTTTTATGATATAATTATTATGTTTTGGAGTCTATTAGGTATGTTTTCAGGTTCAGGAGTGTTTTGGAACAAAATAATATTTTTAGAGCATTTTGGAGCACAAGAGAGATTTCACCCGAGCTGACAAACAATCCAGACCAGAGGTCGACATTCAGAGTTATTAATTGATCGATGCACACTCTATGCTATCGATTGATATCGAAGAGAGGTCCACGGTTGAAGATAATAATCGATCGATGCACATCTTGTGACATCGATCGACGGAGAATCAAAAAGAAGACAACCGACTTAAAGCCTAAGACTTCACCAAATTACAAGATTGCCCCTGACGAGTTTTTAACCTAATATTTATAGTTTGCCAATGTGTTTGAGGCAAAGAGAGCTTATCTATTCTATTGTTTTACACAGCTAAAGGTTTTAGAGATTTTTAGTGTTGGAGAGAAGATCCAAAGAGATTTGTGATTGAAACTCCATTATTATCTATTTATCTATCTATGCAGTTTTCTTTATACCTTGTTGTTATGAATTGCTTAGCCATGTCTGAGTAGTTCTATTGTTAGATCTAGGGTTTAAATAGGTCATGAGGAATTAGCCCCAACTATAGATTGTTAAGTTGTGATATTCTTCATTAGGATACTCTTAATGCTTGTGTTCTTGAGTTAGCTTACTAGAACCTTGACCTAGGATATAAGTTATCACCTAACCTTGTCCTGAACCTATCCTAATTGAGCTAGGATTGCTAGAGAAAGGCGGAAGCTGATCTAGGAATCCTTAGTGAGCATTCATTCAACCCGATCTCAATGCTTGGCTAGAGCGCGTTGATCGATATTCCTATAGGTGTATTCGATCCCTAAGTATTGATCGACGGTGCTAAAGGTGTATCGATCGATATTCCTCTAAAATAATCGATCGACACTTTCTAATTGATCAGACCGAAAGGTAAGATCATTAGATATAGTCAATAGACGAATCTAGAAGGCGAAAGCTGATCGATTTGTTCTTATGAAGTTGAGCTCTATAATATCATGCATACAACTTGTTAGGCATCTATAAGATTATAATCCTGATTACCTGAATAGAAACCCTAAGTCTAGTTATTTCTCATAAAATCTTTAAAACCTGCTATATAAGTTTAATAATAATCAACCTAGCTTAATCCTCCTGATTAGATCTTATTGGTTCCCTAGCTCCTTGTGGTCGATCCCTAAGTACTAGAACTAAACCTCTTATTTGAGAGAGTAAAGTCACTCCTTAGGATAATTTGAGTGATATCAGGAATCAGTTGTTCTTATTATCTCATTCAATAGACATGATACATATATATAGGACTACAAAGCTAGGGTTTAGAACCTTCTAGTATATGGGCTTATGGGTCTACTGGACATCCACATAATAGTTCATAACACATGTATATTTTTTATGTTTTGTAATTTACATATAGAGTATAATGTATTATTTTATAATATAGATGTTTGATAATAATTTTTTTATGTGTTCATAATATTATATTCAAAATTTATAACTTGATGTAGCTGTACTATTCATATATTAACATGTTGCTTTTTTGTTAATTTATATTAAAATGAAACAACATACTAATATTTTTAATTTTTTCATTAGTTTGCTATGAATTATTATTAATTTTATGATAATTTGTTTTCTTGAAAATTGAACTCTCGAAATTTTTATATTTGACTACATTAAATAAGATAATACTATATTTAAAAATTGTTTTATATAATATATACTATATATTTCAGTGTATGTTTTAATTTTCACCACAAAGAAACAACAACCATTGTAATTAATAAATTGAAACTGATTTTAAATGAAGTGTTAGAATCTGTAAATAAAAAAAAATACAAAAGCAAAATACTTAATTTATTATAAATGCAATGGCTAAATGTGTAAATAAAAAAAAATTAATCTACAATCCATGTTTCCAAACAATTCTCATTTAACTTGCTATCAATGTTTTCAAACAGTTCTCATTTAATCTGCTATATTCATGTTTCCAAACAATAATAAAAAGCACTTCAATTTTAATTATATAGATATACATTGTTCTTGGTTTAACACGTCCCATTTATATATTTTTAAACATTAAATGTAGTACACTTAGAGTCTAACTTGTAACCATTACAGGAACGTTATGAACAGATAGGAAAGGAATGGATAAGAATAAAATTATAGGAATGATGAGGAATAGTTATTCCGTATCAAATTTAGTGAGGAACAAATTTGTTGTATAATTTTCTACAATTAAAGGAACGAGAAGAAATAAGTATTCCTTATGAATAGTAAAATTATTAGAAAGATAAAAAATACAAAAGCAAAATACTTAATTTATTATAAATGCAATGGCTAAATGTGTAAATAAAAAAAAATTAATCTACAATCCATGTTTCCAAACAATTCTCATTTAACTTGCTATCAATGTTTTCAAACAGTTCTCATTTAATCTGCTATATTCATGTTTCCAAACAATAATAAAAAGCACTTCAATTTTAATTATATAGATATACATTGTTCTTGGTTTAACACGTCCCATTTATATATTTTTAAACATTAAATGTAGTACACTTAGAGTCTAACTTGTAACCATTACAGGAACGTTATGAACAGATAGGAAAGGAATGGATAAGAATAAAATTATAGGAATGATGAGGAATAGTTATTCCGTATCAAATTTAGTGAGGAACAAATTTGTTGTATAATTTTCTACAATTAAAGGAACGAGAAGAAATAAGTATTCCTTATGAATAGTAAAAATTATTAGAAAGATAAAAAAATACATTATTCTTCTTCGTTCCTTGATCACCGTTCTTAGCTTTTATATTATCGCATGCAGTAAACTTCATGTGCATTTCATTGATAAACACAAAAGAAATAACAAATCCAATTGAAAAAAAATTTGGTTTAGAAAACCAAATTGGGTTGAGGACGTCATGTAAGTCAATTCAAAATATTATACAAAACAGGATTCTGATAATCTTAACATAACCCGAGCACAATCTAAAATCTTAGACTAGTCTTATTGTTCATCTTAGTATAAAAATAAATAAATCCTTTATTCTGGTTTAGCAACCATGTCATATACACAAATTAATAGGTTATCTGCAGACATGTCGTCTACATAAATTCTTATTGTAAAGGAAATAATTATAAAATAGGCGATTTTAATGCGACACTCAACCCTAGCAGTGGCGACTCCATAGGCGATGTCGGCTCATGAGATCAAAATCTTCATTGGGTTTTGATCTGAACGTCCTTCGACGTTAGATTAACCGTGTCTCACCATCTCCACGCTCAAGAAATCTGCTTCTCATCAACAGTTTGTGTTCTTTTGTCAAGTCTTCTTCATCAAGTCATCAGAAAAAAAAAAAAAAGTCATCAAAAAGCTCACCGATCTGCAAGTTCCTTGTTCTCGGACCGGCTTGGATTGGTTTCGTCTCTCATTAGATCTGATCTTAAGTCAGGCCCTTCTTCTATCCGTCTCCTTGGCCAGTTTAGCTCTGTCTCACCGTTCAATGCGACACAATTGGTGGTGACTGATCCGACTGGTGAGAATGGCAGCGACAAGAATGGCGACTGATTCAGCTTCTCCTTGAAGTTTCAGATCCCCTAGATTGACTCACTCTTTGGTGATTGATCCGACTGATAACACCAAATCGATCCTTGTCGTATGGTGGTGGACAACTCTGCATCGTTTGCATGGCTTCTTCTTCTACACAAGATCCATCAATTCTGCATCGTGTGTTACCTGTGTCTCTGTGTATCCTTTCTGTTTTCTCCTGATATGCTCCACGAGATCTCTGAGTCTTCTTTCTCTGCTTGATCACCTGTTTGGTTGTCAAATTTGAAACTCAGTAGGTTCGCTGGTGTGGTTTGTTCTTTTAATTATTTCATTTGGGTTTGAACGGTTCAAGGAGGCAAGTGAAAGATTTGAGTCAACGCTATGAAAATAAACATGATGGTGTTTTTGTTGACCATGTCCTTGATCTTATAGCTAATTGGCTAGAGATTTTCTCATTATCTGTGCAAGAAATTCTAGTTGTTGCTGTTCGTTGTTGATACAATATCAACTACAATTCAATTATTAATCTGATCAAATACAAGCAATATAACCGTACTATTGTATGGTAATTTTAAATCATTCTCTGTTTGCTCGTATGGCAGACAAATCTATGATCTACCTTTAGACGGCACAAAGTGGTACTTTCATAACGGGAAATATATGGTTAGATCTCCGGTTCTGACCGATTCTTGTCTATGAAGACACTTAGCTGACACTGTCAAGGAATTGGAAATCACCTCATAGTTCAACCTTTAAAGGAGATGCATCAAAAACATCTTCCAGGAATACTATTCAAGTTGATCTGAGATATGACCAATTGTTCACTGTTGAGCTTCTTGGCCAAAGTGGATGTTTAGCTCTGTTTTTCATGGATGATTTCCATGTTAATGTTCTGTACTCAATTAATCGTATAATTGATGTAGAGGCAGTTATTGATGAAACAAAGGTCTTTATGATATTTGTTTATGGAAACCCTGTTTTGAAACGAAGATATCAAGTTTGAGAATATCTTACACGCTTATCAACGACACGAACCGGACCTTGGTTTATGATTCGAGACTTTAATGAGATCACTGATCAAAATGAAAAGGAAGGAGGAAGACAACACCTTGATAGCTCGTTTCTACCTTTTAGACATATGTTAAGCGATTGTGGTATGCTAGAGTTCTCATTTAATTGGAACATGCTACCATGGGTGGGAAAGAGAGCGGGAGGATCAACTGTGAGATGCTGTCTCGACAGACCGGTGGGAAATGAAGATTGGCATGAGAATTTCCCTCATTCTCCTATAAAGTATATGATGCTATGGGGTTCGGATCATCGTCCGATCCTAGCAGATATTCTTACAAACCCGGTAAGAAAATCGAAACACAAAATGCTTTCATGCATTGACAAAGCAGAGGAGAGATAGGAATAAAATCACACAGCTTAGAGATGCAAATGGAAATGTAATCGAGGATGAAGAAGGATTGTTAGCTATTTCTACTAGTTACTTCAGCAGATCATCGAATCCCCCAACCCAAAACATATAGCAGACGCACTAGCAGAGGTATCAACAACGATAACTGAGTCAATCAATAATGATCTTACAGCACCGGTCACCGAGTGGGAAGTCAAATTAGCACTTTTTGCAATGCATCCAGAAAAAGCTCCCAGACCAGATGGGATGACAGCTCTACTCTATCAGAAATTTTAGGATATTGAAAAGGATGATTTAACTCTTATGGTTAATCAATTCATGTTTGATGGATCGATGGCGAATGGTTTGAATGATACAAATATATGCCTCATCCCAAATACAACTAAGCCCGATGAAATGTCCTAGTTCCGAGCCATCAGTCTGTGTAACGTCAGTTACAAGATTATCTCTAAGGTCTTATGTCAGAGATGAAAGAAAGTTCTACTAGATAGAATTTCTGAAACCCAGTCAGCCTTTGTTGCTGGACGATAAATTTCGGAAAATATTATGATTGCCCAAGAAATGTTTCATTCCCTAAGAACTAAGCCAAGCAGAAGAAACAAAAGAATGGCTGTTAAGACGGATATGAGCAACGTATATGGCAGAATTGAGTGGTCGTTTATTGAGGCAATTATGCGAAAGATGGGATTTTCTGAGATATGGATTACCTGGATTATGAGGTGTGTTACATCGGTGAAATACAAGGTACATGAATGGGCAACCAAGAGGAAATATAGTTCCAGAGAGAGGCCTACGTCAAGGAGATCCTTTGTCTCCTTTCATCTTTTTTCTATGCACGGAAGCGCTCGTTAGCCTTCCTAATCATGCAGAGAACCAAGGGAAGATAATGGGATGTGCGTTACACGCACGTGTCCTTATGTATCCCACCTTCTCTTTACTGATGATAGCCTATACTTCTGTAAGGTGGAGCCCCGTGAATGAGAAGAAGTGATGAAAGTAGTCATGAAATACGAACAAGCATCTGGATAATGTATTAACTTTGAAAAATCTCCTCTACTCTTTGGTAAGAGAATTAATGCAAATGTTAGACAGCAAATCAAAGATACTCTTGGGACTCAGAATGAAGGAGGAATGGAAACATATCTAGGAATTCCAGAAGATATTAGCGGATTCAAATGCAAACTTTTCGCATTTCTGAATGATAAATTAATGCATAGAGTGAATAGATGGACGGGTAAATGGCTCTCAAAAGGTGGAAAGGAGATTCTGATTAAATCTATCTTGCTAGCTCTTCCGACATACATTATGTCTAGTTTCCTGCTCCCATAGGAGATATGTGAAAACCTTGCTAGTGCTATTGCACAATTTTGGTCGATCCCAAACCCTCCAAAGAGAGGAATTCACTGGGCAAAGTGGGAAAGGATTTGTTTACCACAAGAGGAGGGCGGGATTGGTTTCCGTATGATCCATGAGTTTAACCTTGCTCTACTGGAAAAACAACTATGGAGGCTAGTGTGATATCCTGATTCGTTGGTGGCAAGAGTATTGAGGGGAAGATACTACATAATGAGTTCGCCCTTACGAACAATCTCGGTAAACAGTCCATCATATGTGTGGACCAGTATCTCGGCAGCACAAAAGCTACTATTATTGCGAATCAGAGATAAGGTTCATTCAGGATACGAGGTCAAAGTGTGGGAGGATCCTTGGATCCCTACTACACCAGCTAGACCAGCAAGGCCCTTGGCCCCAACTCTGCATCGGAACATGAAAGTCAGTGATCTCATCAATCAGGAATTGAAGGAATGGGATGTTGAGCTACTGGAGAACTATGTATCCCTGGCCGATATACCTTACATAAGGAGTATGTCCATAAGCACAACTCATCGACGAGATACATTCTGCTGGAACTATACCTAAAATGGATAGTATACAGTTAAATCAGGATATTGGGTATCTAGAACTTACTGGAGGCTGATGAAGAGAAGGAGGTACTGGAACCTAGCATAACAAAATTCCAAGCCTTTGCTTGGAAGATAAAAGCTTTACAAAAGATTTGTCATCTTATATGGCAACTGATAACTGGTTACGTGGCAAAAACAAAGAATCTGGTACGGCGCAACATGAGATGCGACAACTATTGTCCACGATGTGAAAGCCTGAAGAATCAGTGACTCATGTAATTTTTGAATGTCCACCAGCTTTACAAGCTTGGTCTCTCTCAACGACACCAACGAGTCAAGATGTCTCCCCACTCCCGAGCATATATGCTAATATGGATTATAATCTTCTGGAGAAAGAACAACATTGTTGAGCCATAATTAGACAGAGATCCTTATCCCTGGATAATATGGTACCTATGGAAGGCCAGGAATGATAAACTCTTTAGGGGAATAGACATGGATCCTTCAGAGCTAGTTCGATATGCAGAGAGCGAGTGGCAAGCCTGGTTTAATGCAAATGAGATAGTACCATCAGCTACACAAGACCTTAGTGTTGAAGAACCTTAAGTCTCAAGCTTGGGTAATATCTGCATGATATATGGTCATGGACATCTACTGCCAAGTTCAGTGGGTATGGATAGATCTGGCTAGATAGCTTGGGAAAGGTACAATTTATGGGGACACGGAATCATATTTGAAGAGAATCTGCTTTGCATACAGAGGTGGAATCACTAAGATGGCCGATTGATTATTGCTTTTAACACAGACCAATTACTATAATGTGCCAACAATACCATAATCGAATGGTATGTCACTGTAGCATTTTGAGATCGAATCCACAAGGAACTAGTGATCTATAACACCAAGAATACACAAACTTTCTTAATCTAAGCAAACAAGAAAGATGATTTATTTGTAACAAGCTAAGATCCTAGAAATATAAACAAAGTGACCTCAAATTCAGTCAAGAAATAAGTGCAAGAACTCAATCAAATGTTAAAGCTGGATCCATGGACAAGGATAATTGATATAAAGTGATCAAGGATCAATCTAGGATGTTCAAACAAAGCAATCAACAAGTCCATAGGTCTAAATCACATTCAAATAGATTAATCCACTCCAATGGCAATAATCCCTATGCTAATAATGCATCAAACATCAACTCCCGTTGGCCTAACACATTTAGGCAAGCATAAATCACAAGTCTACTAACCACTAAACATCTCTAGCATCAATTTCCGTTGCTAAATATGTAAAGAACAATATTAGGTTGGTTCAAGCATTTCATCAAACACCTTCCGGGCATGAAATTACTTAAGCTCTAGATCAACTTGATCAAGGCTAATCTAGCATTAAGAACACCTCACTAATCTCCATGAGAAACCTTAAATCTATGCAAGATTCAAGGCTAATCATGTTAATGAGCAAGAGACACAAAATATAAGAAGAAGTACTTCCATAAGTTGATAAAAAGACTCAAGCTTTTACAAAATGAGGCAAAATTGTGAAAGAAAATGAGATAAGATTATGGTTTTTTGGTCTAAATCTATTTATAGAGGTGTACCATTCGTGCTGGTTTAATCGAATTACACTGGATCAAATTTGAAGTCACATTTTTGTCTTCTCCTGAGCGGTCCACGTATCCCGCAACACCATGCCGCTACCAAGCTCGCTTCTCTCCCGGTGGTGTCACCATGTCACTTCAGCAAACCGCTCTTGGCTATGCTCAACTCCCAGCTGTGTTGACTGACCGCTGCATCAAGTCGCTATGCTCGAGCTCCGTCTTCATCTTCATCATGGGACTTCCCAAGCCCGACTGTGACTTCTCTAACCGCGACACCACCAAATCGTCTTCTTCTACGGCTGTGCTTCCATGTGTCTCCTCGTCTCGCTGTCGAATGCAACCGCCGCGACCAAGCTTCTTCGTGGCCGAGCTCCTCCGTGAAGAATCTCCACTCGCGTCGTCAGTTCATCTCCAATCCACGACTGAATTCGTGAGAAAACCATAACATGATATTATCTCCAATCTTGCTTCACCAGCAGCGTCTCCGTCCTGTTCTTCTTCATTGTCGTCATCACCGGAATCAGTCTCGCCATTGCGGATCGGAGTGAGCTCATCGAAGGCAACAATGGTGATCTTAACTGTTTTGCACAAATGGTCCTCGACTTCTGCTTTTTTTTACAAATCGGCCCCAAGTCTTTGAATCTACAGAAATGACCTCGCGAATTTGCCATGAGACTTCTATTTTTTCAATTTAGCCCTCTGTGTAATTACAGGATGGTCCCTCGGTTCTTGATTTCTTCCAATCTGGCCCCAAACTTTGTAATTTGCAAGTATAACCTCCGAATTTAGCCTAAAACTCCCAAATATGCACTCCAGCCCCTTTGACATGCAAGTGAACAAATATATGCAATGTAGGCACCTAAATGCAACTCAAAATACTAATATGATTAAGAGATATATGCTAAAAACTATTAAAATCATGAGATATCAACTCCCCCACACTAGTTCTTTACTTTTCCACAAGTAAACTTTCAAAATCAATCAAGTAGAAGAAGTTTGATATTGGGAGCTTATAACCAAAAGAGACACTTTCTAGCCTTCAACATGACATACTAAAGAAACATAGCAAATAGCATGAGCAAACTCTCTTATTCTACTCTAGCTTCTCAAGACCTATCAACAGTCTTATGCCTTTACACAAGTTGTAATGCTCATCAATAAACAAGTTCTATAAACCAACCCTCACATTCTTTTAGACAATCAAACAAAGTGAATTATTGCAAATAGGAACATGATCTCAATCATTTGGTTTGGTGAGTGAAAATGGTCTAATGTGAATCAAGAAGGGGTTTCAAATGCATCTTTCAGGTGATTTACACTCAAAGATAGGAGCGTGATCATTATGCAAAATTTATCTAAGAAAAAGAGTAATTCATGCATACAATGATTTGTTCTCATCATTCGACCCTTTTCCTAAATGATTTTAAGTTCTACCTTTTTTTTTTCATTCCAAAAACCCAAAGATAACCCACTCTCATCTCTCACCCGATTAACACTTTTCTTTCTCTTATCTTAACCAACTAGGGATTCTTTCTTTCTTTATTCACTTAGCTCTTCTTTTCATTTCTTTTCCCCACTCTTTTCATGTTTTTTTTTTCTTTTGATTCTTAAGGGGATTATACTTATAAACTCTGGAGCTTTTCTCTTTTTTTTTTTTAAATCCCTAGTGGTTTTCTTTCTTTTCTCACTCTTATTGGTTCATTCCCTTCACTTATTTCACACATCCCAATCCTAAGATCAAAATCAAGCTTACAAACCCATCAACCATCCTAAGTGCTAGCTCGGATAAGGTCCTAGTGCTAGCCAAAGATAAGAACAGACCATTGTCTCTCCTAATACTCTCAAGATTTTGCACATGAAAAACTTTCACAAAAAGGCCTCATTCAAGCAAATCAATGTTGGCTTCAAGAAATGGAAAGGGTTAACTGGTATGGGAGTGTCATTTGGGTTAACAAAGAGTGGTACAATGGAATAAGATAACCCAAATGTGTATGAGATCCATGACTAAGTATGCAAGTGTCCATATGCAAGAGAGGTTAAGTTCATTAAATTCAAGTTCAATTGAATTGGTTTCAAGAACAATGTGAATATCAAGCAAGCAAACAAGTATCAAGAAGAGTTTTCAAGGCTCGAAGCATACAAGATTTTTCAAAAGATACTTAAGTACTTAATATGTTTAGCTAGGGTGTCAAGTTGAGTTCTAGACATATGTTCTCTACTAGGTTTCTCCCAATGCATGAATGCAATCTAAATGCTTCTAGACTCAACCCTAAAGATGCAAATGATGCAACTAACTGCTTCTTTATGAGATTTTCAAAATTTTGAAACTTTTTTTTGGGTTTTCTATGCAAATAAATATGCAATACATGAGACACATAACAAGTAAACAAAACAGAAAAAAGTGTGAGATAGTAGACTCTTCCCCAAACTTACTTCACACAGTCCCTTGTGTGAGAGTAAGCTCAAAGAAGAGATCTAAAGGAAAAAAATATACATGACAACTAAATATTTACAAGACTGGAGTGACACTTACTTGGAGTTATTGGCTGAATTGGGTGGTATAGGACCCTTGGCCTCGGGTTTGTTGCACTAGTAAACATGGGCTGAAGCGGAGGAGTGAAAGCGGGTGTCTAGATTTGCAACGCTTAGCCGCCTTTCACATCTTGTCTAGCTTTAGACCCAACCTGAAAAACCTCAACCATACTTATTAAACAACTTAAAAAGAAAGAAAGATAAAGAAATATATACTATGGATAAACATGAGAATGCCTCCCAAGCGCGCTTGTTTTAAGTCTCTAGCTTGACTCTTTGTGCTTGCTAATCATAAGTATCAAAAGGTTGAGCCAATGCACCTTTGGTCCTTCTCCTACAAGAACAAGAAACCAAGTGTGCAAAGGAGTACACTACTGTCCATAGAAAATAGACAGATTTTTCATCAAAGAGCTTCACTAAAGATATGACATGAATTAGGAAATGCTCCTTGAGGTTCAGATGATCATGAGAATCAAAAGCATTTGGTGGAAACACAAAGTCAACTCAGGCTCAAATGAAGTTTTAACAAAGTAGTCAACTCTATCTCCATCAATCAAATAAAACAAAATGTTCTCATTCTCATGAATATTTTTGATAAGGGGGTTTTCCATCTCAAGCAAGAGCTTATCCACATCAAATTCATCCCATAAATCAGCAAGTTCACGAAGAGGTCTAGGTTCATCAAGCATCAAAAACTCAGATTCGAGATCAATTGAAGCACAAAGATAGTTCTTGTCAAAACAAACTTTATTATGATCTCTAGCAAGTTTTTGTACTCTCAACTCATCTAGTTTCCTAGTTTCACATATTAGATCAAGACATTCATTGATGAGCACATGAGAATTCAAATCAGAGGTAATATCTTCAACACAAGGCAAGCAAATATCCTCAAAATGAAGTTCTAAAGTGGAATTGCATATACCTTCTAACAGGGTTGGTGGAACCCAATATATTACCTCTTTAAGGTCATAAGCAACATCAAACTCATACTGTGTAACCTCCCTTCCTTAAAGCTCTGCCCGATCCCTGATAAGGTTCATCCGGATCGTGCGAGCCAGGGATCTCTTTGTCGTCCACGTGTTCTTTTTCTGAAGCTCATATAACTTCACACGCTATTCAGGTGTCAGTATACTTGCATCAAAGGGTGGCTCCACATATGGTTCATCTTCATATGGCCAATATTTAATGTGATCTTCAAATGTGTCTTCCTCTTCTTGTAGCACCTCAAAGTAGCTCGAAGCCATCACTGCAAATAACAAAAGCTAGAATCACTACGAGAAATATGGGCATTGGTAGCAGTTGACGGTAGCACGAATTCACGAACTGCTACCAAAAAGGGTGAAATCCGATGTTCACCTTTTTCGTAGCGCAACTTCCTCGCTAGGGAAAAAATGCATTAAACTGGGAAATAAAATGAATAAAAATTCATTAAACCGGGAAATACACTGTAAAGTGTTGTCGATCGCAAAAGACTAGTCTTTTTTTACCTTTCTTCCTCCGCCTCTCTTTTTCTGTCGACGCATGCAAAACTTGGAGACATCAATCTCTCCGATTTTTCACCAAGATCTTCCTGCCTGTGGTGTTTTCATCGCCGGCGGTCAGTTTCTAGGTGAACCTAGTTTCGATTTCGACTGTATTAACCCTAGATTGACTTTAAGATTTCTGTGATTCTCTGATTTTTTTTTTTTTAATTTCTTTCAGATTTGACTATTTCGAATTAACTGAAGGATAATTGAGCACACGAAGATTAAGGAGGAGAAAAGTGAGGTTAGTGATAATAAAATATGTTTTGATTCTATATCTTTCAGATTTGAAGTTTGTTTCTTTTGGGGGGGTTCGATTTGATTGGGGTTCGTGTTTGTTCTCTTTTGTTTTGCAGGGTTAAGGTTTTGATTGTTCCTCTCTGGAGTGAAGTCGAGTCACAATCTGAAGCATCTTATTGAGGTGATTTTTTTCAGCCGAATATAAGTTGTTTCTTGATGATGTGTTTGATTGTCTGAGTCTAGCTATCTGAGTGATTGACGATTGATTAGTTGAATGTTTATTGCTGCTTAATTATGTGAATTACAATGTCGGTGTTTGGTATTTGACATACTGTTATGGATTTGTTTTATTTTGTTGGTTATCGGTTAGAAACTTAGAACATAGAAATGGTCGAAAAGTCGTGGGTTCATCTAAACAGGTAAGGAAACAGAATATATATTATAGCTAGTTACTGAGATTTTGTGTGATTAAGAATATTGTCTCATGTGTCTTAACCGAAGAGCTGATCCTGGTTATGAGAGAGGTGCGTGGGACTTTGTGAGGTCTGCTGGTGCATATTTGGCAGAGTCTGAGAAGATCATTTGCCCATGCATTGACTGTCGCAACGTAGCTCGTCACTCAGCTTCTGTTATCGTGGATCATCTAGTAACAAGGGGAATGGATTTGAGCTACAAGATGCGGGAGGATTGGTATCACCATGGAGATGTAATATCAGGGAGTGACAGTAGAAACAATGCAAGTGAGAAGAAGGAGGAGATTTTTGGGTTAAACCAAACAGCTGCATTTGATGATGAAGAGTTTCTTAGGCAGGGTGACTTAAGTGAGGTTGCTGAAGGTGAAGATAAGGAAGAGGATGAGTTTCTTGCTAAGCTAGCCGATGCAGAAACACCTCTGTATCCAAGTTGTGCTAACCACAGCAAGCTCTCGGCGATTGTTTCTCTATTTAGGATAAAGACACAGAGTGGTTGGTTTGATAGAAGCTTCGATCTTCTGCTTGAGGCTTTGCCAGAGATGCTACCGAAGGATAATGTCTTGTACAGATCCTTGTACGAAGTGAAGAGGTTCTTGAGGTCTTTTGATATGGGTTATGAGAAGATCCATGCCTGTGTGAATGACTGCTGTCTATTCAGAAAGGAGTTTGAGAAGCTAGACAAATGTCCGAAATGCAATGCTTCAAGATGGAAGATTAACATGCGCACATGTGATGTGAAGAAAGGTATTCCAAAAAAAGTTCTTAGGTATTTTCCGATAATCCCACGGCTGAAGAGGATGTTAAGGTCAGAGGACATGGCAAAGGACTTAAGGTGGCACTTTAGTAACAAGAGCAATGATGGAAAAATCAGACATCCGGTAGATTCTGTTATATGGGACCAAATAAATGCCAAATACCCGTCCTTTGCCGCTGAAGATAGGAATCTTCGGCTTGGGCTGTCAACTGATGGGTTCAATCCTTTTAGCACATGAAGAATGTGAACTATAGTTCTTGGCCTGTTTTGCTTGTCAACTACAACATGTCACCTGAGAAGTGTATGAAGGAGGAGAACATCATGTTGTCATTGCTGATTCTTGGTCCAACCCAACCTGGAAACAATATTGATGTGTACTTAGAACCGCTTATAGAGGATCTAAACCACCTGTGGGAGAAAGAAGAGGTAACGTATGATGCATTCAGCCACAGCACTTTCACATTAAGAGCCATGCTTCTCTGGACCATTCAGGATTTTCCAGCATATGGCAATCTTGCAGGCTGTAAAGTAAAGGGCAAAATGGGTTGTCCTGTGTGTGGAAAAAACACAGACAGTATGTGGTTGAGTAACTGCAGGAAGCACGTGTATATGTCCCATCGGAAAGGTCTACCTCCCACACATCCGTATCGAGGAAAGAAAGCATGGATTGATGGGAAAGCCGAGCATGGGAAAAAGGAAAGGATCCTGAGTGGTCATAACATAAGCCAAATTCTCAGAAATTACAAGAATGATTTTGGAAATGTAAAAGTAACTGGAAGGAAGATGAAGATTAATGAGGTGGTTCGATCAGACTCCAATACGGATGATGAATCCAGTGAATCAGAGGAAGATGAAGAAGAAGTTGATGAGGAAGAGCTATCTAGATGGAAGAAGCGGTCAATCTTTTTCAAGTTGCCTTACTGGGAGGTATGTTTCTAATCTTGAGTTGTGTCTTGTACTTTCTGAATTGTGCAGTGACCACCTTTCTTTGACACTCTTATCTGTGTTTGTTTTGTCTAGGATATACCGGTTAGACACAACATAGACTTTATGCACGTGGAGAGAAATGTTGTTGCAAGCCTTATAGCTACATTGCTGCATTGTGGAAAATCGAAAGATGGTCTTAACTCTAGGAGAGATCTGGAACTGCTTGGCATTAGGAAGGATTTACATCCTCAACCCCGTGGGAAAAAAACGTACCTTCCCCCAGCTCCTTGGTCTTTGTCGAGCAAAGAGAAGAAAATATTCTGCAAGCGGCTATTGGACTTCAGGGGTCCGGATGGGTATTGCTCAAATATATCATGGTGTATGAAGATAGAAGAATCTAAGATATCATGATTGAAATCACATGATTATCATGTCTTGATGCAACAGCTTCTCCCGGTTGCTATAAGAGGTATCAACTGAGTCTTTAAACTTTGCTGATGACTACATTTAGAGGTTCTGAGTTTATTCTCCAATTCTTCTTACTTGACAGGGTTATTACCTAAAGGGGTGAGGATAGCTATTGGACGCCTGTGTGCTTTATTCCATCATCTCTGTCAGCGAGTAATTGATATAAAGAAAATTTCAGTAATGGAAACTGAAATCGTGGAAACCCTCTGTATGTTTGAGAGGTTTTTTCCTCCAAGTTTCTTCGATATAGTAGTGCATTTGGTAGTTCATCTAGGCAGGGAAGCTCGGTTATGTGGACCAGTCCATTTCTGTTGGATGTACCCATTTGAGAGGTACATGAAAGTGCTGAAAGACTTTGTAAGAAACCCTGCAAGACCAGAGGGTTGTATTGCTGAAGCCTATCTTGCAGAGGAATGTGTGTGGTTCTGCAGTCAGTTCTTGAAAAAAAACAACAAGTTATGAGGAGAAGCCTGATAGAAATACTGAGTTCGAGAGCAGCTCTATTCTTGAAGGTCGTCCAATATCCGCAGGCACGTGTTGTGTTCTTTCTGAGAAGGATATGAACATTGTACATCTTGCTGTGATTTAGAATATGGCCATCGTCGAACCTTATGTGGAGTAAGTCTTTGAATTGTACTTGTTGTTTTTTAATTACTGCCTATGTTAGTTTATAAAGTTGCTAATACTTTGTTTTATCCATTTGAAGCATGCACCTATAACATCTACAGGACACTGATGAAAGATGTAGACATCATGCAGCAACATTATGGAGAACCCACTCACTGAAATTTGCGTCTTGGTTAAAAGAGCAGGTAAGTGTCATAAGCTGATCAACAATTTAGTTTACTGGTTTTTGGTTATAGATGTCTATTGACTCTTAAAATATTTTTTTGTTATAGATTCCTATTAGCTCAGAGAATCACGAAGACACACTGAAGTGGTTAGCCTACGGTCCTCGTGTTAGCTCTAGGTCTTACACTGGTTACATAATTAATGGTATGAGGTTTCACACGATTTCAGTTGACAGGCAAAGCCAGAACAGTGGTGTTATGTATGAGGCAACAGCTATGTGTAGTTCTAGTGCAAAAGACACTTTGCAGATGGTTGATTTGGTGACATACTATGGCAGAGTGGTGGAGATTCTACTGATCGATTACAATACATTCTACATTCCTGTATTTCATTGTCTATGGGAAAATATAGGTAATGGTGTCAAGGTAGAAGATGTCTTCACACTAGTTAATCTCAACCAAAGTCAAATGGCTTTTGCTAGAGATCCATATATCCTCGCCTCACAAGCAAAGCAAGTTTTTTATTCCAGAGTAGATGAGTCATCTAGTTGGTATGTAGCTATGAGAGGTCCTTCAAGAAGATACCGTGAAGATGCTGAAGATAGACATGCAGATGTAGGTCCAATGCCAGCAGTAGTAGCCATGGATGCTGAGGACTTGGTCGATGTATCTTGAAATGTCCGGTCTGACTGTGAAGGAATTTATGTGTGAAGAAGACTCTGCTTTTTTTGTTTCTTTTGGAGAAGTTGTGGTGATAGATTATGGGCAGGAATCTCTGAAGCTGTTTTTTGTTTCTTTTGGAGAAGTCTGGATATAAGCTTATGTGCACCATTCTGTGAATTTGTTTTTTGATGAAACTTGTTTTCTAATGAAATTATCTACTTCTGCTGAGTTGCTTTGAGTGTGGATACTTATTGTTGTTTGTTGTTTCGTTGTGTTTTTAAGCATTGAGACTTACCAAATTTTATACGTTTCAGGTGATACTAGATGGGGAATCGCAAGAACCAGCGTGTGAAGAAGCCAAGGACACCGAAGAAGATGCAGAAAGCAGAGGAGCAATTCCTTGAAGATGTAACACACAAAGAAGTATCTGATTTGGGAGTTGAAGAACAGAAGGATAAGGAGGAAGAAGAACAGAATGACATGGAGGAAGAACTTCAGTGTGACGTGGAGGAAGAAGAGCAGACTCGAATGGAGGAAGAAGAACAGACTCCAATGGAGGAAGGAGAACAAACTCACATGGCGGAAGAAGAACATAATGAAATGGAAGAAGGAGCCGCAGCTCAGACTCAAGCTGATGGAGTGCAGACTCAGACTGACACACCTACTGAACCAAAGCGTAAAAGACGTCGAGGAGCTACGAAGATGAAACACATTGCCAAGGATCCAACTAAACGGCAACATGTGGACTTCACAGACTTGGGGGATCCTTGTGGTCCAGGTTCAGTATTGTTATCCTCCTACTTGGGTCCTTTAGTACGTGAGCATGTTTCGGTGATCAATGATAACTGGAGAAAGATCAGTGAAGAAATCAAGACTGTGCTTTGGAAATCTATTGAGGTAATTTTTATAAACTTCTACATTTACTCTAAATTTACTTGTATTTCAATGGTTCTTGTTCGTGCCTACAGATGAGGTTTGACTTGGACGAGGACTTCAAAAAGGCTGCTGTGTTAAAGCAGATGGGATGTTTGTGGAGAGCATCCAAGTCACGGCTGGTAACAGCTGTTAGGCAAGATCCAACCATTAAAGATAGGATGAGCCTGCGACCGAACAGTGTAACAACTACTGAATGGCGCAAATTTGTCTGAGAGAAGACCAGTACCGCCTTTAAGGTTCTCAGTGACTCTTACAAAGAAAGAAGACAGAAGCAAATTCCTCACACCTGCAGTCGTAAAGGCATGGTGAGGTTGAGGGAAGATTTGGTAAAGGCTAGCGAAGATCCATCAAAAGTCTCGAGACTAAGAGTTTGGGTGAAGTCACGAACTAAGAAGGATGGTACTCCTGTCAATGTGAATGCAGCTGAGAAAATTGTAAATTTTTTTAAAAATCTTTTCATATTGATTTTATAAATTTGGACTTGGTGCTAGCTGCTTGTTTTTGATGATTGAAATTGTAATGTGTTTCCAGAGAAAGGAAACAGAGATAGAACTGGAGGGGCATGCAGATTCAACGACAACGAATCCAAAGCACGACATGCTATCTCAGATATTGGGACCTGATCAACCTGGTCGGTTGCGAGCGATGGGCAGAGGCATTAGCATGACCAAATTGAATTGTTTGCAGGTTAAGAATAACTATATCGCTGCAATAGAACAAAAACAGGCGTCTCTGCAGGACCAGGTTAATGATTTACAGAAGCAACTTCACCGAATGAATAATCAAGGACCTGCAACTGATGTCATTGAAAACTCCAATAATAAGGTATGAATTAACCTTATCTGTCTTACTATATCGGTTACAATTGTGTATATGAATTTGTTTGACATTGCTTGTACATTCTGTAGAGTGTAAATAATACCAGATCACTTCCCAAGTGTTATCTGGTTGACTGGGGGCTTCTCCCGATGAGAATGTTGCTGAGGGACGGGTTGTTTCATGTGATGCTGATGAGTTGGTTAATGGGATTCCTTTAGGGCCTCACGCTGTGAAGGTTTTAGTTGAAACTGCAATGAAACCAGACACCTTTTTATGGCGACCTGCACATAATATGTTTAACATGGAGGACGCAGTAGGAGAAATGATTGCATGGCATTCTGATCACTGTATTGTTGCAACAGCAGGTCTTATTCCAGAGGATGATTCTCCTAAAGTTAAGTTTCTTCTTCCTCTGTACCTAAGTATGATTTTTGTCTCTACATGAGTGGAGATTCTGAGTCTTTTTTATTCTATGTCTTTGTTGTGTGTGGCAGAGCCCTTTCACAGGTTCAGATAACAGATGCAAACTCATGGACTATATACATAATGAAGAAGTGGTTGCTGTAGGCCGATGGCAGACAAAAGAACCAAAATCATTGGTCAATGGACTTCCTCTTGGTCCTAATGCAATAAAAGTCTATGTGGATGAGGCACTGAACCCAACGGCATTCATATGGAGGCCTACTGTAGAGAAGACAAACATGGAGGATTTTCTGAACAGTTATGTAGCATGGCCTGCAAATTGCGTTGTGTTTGAGTCAAATACAACAGATTCTCCTCATCCACAACAGTCGAATTCTAAAGCAGGGAGTTCATCTTCAAAGAATCAGAAGTCTCCATTAACTCCACCAGCTCCGAAAAACCATTTATTCCAGCATCTCCTCTTCGTAGATCAGAGGTTCTTTTTTTGTTCAACTAGCTTGATTAGTTCTAGGACGATGCTTGAATTCTTGTTTGGTTGTTGCTTTGTGTGATTGCAGCGTAACAAATTCAAGCCAAATAAAAAAAATCAAGCTGTTGGATCTGTCTGGAAACAAGGTGGTCGTCGCTGAAGGATGTTGGTCTTTGAGTAATCCTGACCATCTTGTCCACTTTCAACCCTTGGGCCTTGGTGCATGTAGAGTCTTTGTGGATGTTGTGAAGGTGAAAGATGCAGCTGTGTGGAGGACAACATCTGAGATCGAGTATATGGAAGATGCACTTGGAAGTTGTCTTGCTTGGCCAGAGGATAAAATTTTACTGGTGAGAGTTTTGAACATTGTTTTCTTCTTCCTCGGGTGTCTTGTTGCATAAGTGTGAAAATTAAAAACTAAAGTTATGTATTTCTTTGCAGGTTTGAAAACAGGACAAAAGGAACCAGGCACTTAAGTTCTTATAAGACACAAAACTTGGTGTTTCTCTCTTTTCAGAACATGGCTATGTGTATTTCAATGACTTGGTGTTTGAATGTTTTTATGCACTCTTTGGATTTATGTATGCTTTCAAATTTGGATCGGATGGTTTTCTTAATGCAAGACATATATATGTTATCATGTGTTCCATTTTATCATTTTAAATTCACAAAGGCCCAATATATTAAATGTCCATATATGTAGTTTCAGATAACAATTCACTCATTTTGTGGTTTAGGGCAAGGATAGGGTCAAGGTTTCCCACTTATGTTGTAATTAGTTTAGGGATTCGTTAGGTATATTGTAATTAGTGTGTTGAGGTCTTTTTAAACATAATATAAAACACACATACAAAAAATTAAATTTTGATCACAAACTTCATCATCCACAATATCTTTGTTGTGAAAAGGGTTACCATTTAGTGTGTAGTTTTAGGGGGTTAGAGTATATTAATGTAGTTTAAGTGTTTATGGATTTATATGTTCAGAATTGGATGTCTAAATTTAAGTTTATAATTTTAAATTATGGTTTTAATTTTTTTACATTTTAATATATTTTTTATATAATTTTTATGATAATTATAAATAAGTTGAAAGCTAATTTGTCTGGTTTTATTAGAGCCATTGATTGATATAAAGATCAAAGGCCCATAATCAATCCCCTATGTATCCTCGTCCTCTCTTCCTATTGGTTGCTTTTTTTAAAGGCAAGGATTCAAATCTTGTCCGTTGGTCAGTGTTAATCTAACGGTTCAGAATGGTTTTTCTGTTTTATCTTCTTCCTTCGCGAACCGTACCCACCACAACCTAGAGAGTTATCTGAAACAAATCTCTCTTTTCCACCACGAGTCCACCTCGAACCACCACTAATATCTGTGTATCCATCACGATTCCATCTCAAACAACCAGTATTCTCTCTCAAGCAACCTCAATTCAATCTCAAACCACCACGACTCACTCGTTTCCCTCTCTCTGTTTTTCCATATCAAAGGTCAGCGCACTCTAAACTCTAGCTTTAACTCATCCGTCTGATTATTAGCTTTCTCACAAAGGTAACAAATCTTACAGATCTCGGAAGATTTGAAGCCTTACAGATCTCGGAAGGAAACTTCAAGTATTCTTCTTCGATTTTAATTGAAAGGTCAGAGACACTCGATTTCCATTTATTATATTCTTCTTCGATTTTCAGACTCATTATATAGATCTAACTTCTGTTAATTTTCATTTTGAGTTATTCAGAGTTATTATCATAAAGTTCTAACTTGTGTTCAATTTTCTGTCTAGAAACTCTAATGGAAGCAAGGAAGGGCATCATCTGTGACTGACGGCATCTGGAGTGAAACCACAACTTAAACAATGACAGCCAGAACAAGAATGAGGACAGTCCTCAGGAGGAAATGATGTAGAGGAGATAACGAGAACAGAATTCATACGCTCTCAAGGCTACTTGATACGCATTGAGGAACCTGAAGAAGACATCGACCCAACGAGAACAGAGTTCCTGCCCTTAATGAGAACCCTGGCTGCCCTCAACTCAGCTTTTATGAGACGCCCACCACAAGCACAAGGACAGTCCTCACAAAGAAAGGGTGGTCGTCATTACTAAGGGCAGTGTTCAATAATTGTTGTTTATGTGTGTGTTTCTTTGCTTAATGGATCTTTTCTCAGGATATTGTAATCATTTTGTCATCTTTATAATTTGTCTACAATTATTGAAAATTCAATTTTCCTTTCTTTTGTATATTTACATAATTATGCAATTCTATAACCCACAAAATATATTATGCAGGAATTCAATCCGAGAAATTTGTCAATATAGAAATCATTGGGTATTCAGAATTAGCTATGAAATTAAACGCCATAGCACGAAAAATATGCTGCATAATAATATTCAATAATAAAAGAAAATTGCTATTACATGTTCACCCTCTTGAAACAAAAGAGTTATAAAAAACTATTCCATGGCAAAAATTAACTGTCATAATAAAAGTTTGTATGTCTCACAGAAAACATCATTTAAAAATTTACTACAACATAAATATGACGCCATAAAAGATGTATAATATAACTCTCGAGAAAAACTGCAACATCTATATTTTTAACAGCAAATGAAAATACGCTACGATATGTCTACCATAGTTGCGGCCGTCATGGCGTTCTTCGGAACGCTACGAAAACCATATTATAGCGTTTTCCGGGTGCTACTAATACCCATATTTCTTGTAGTGAATAAAAGGTTAGTAGCTATTCAAAACAAAACAAAGTATAACAAAATAAAGTTTAATCTCAAGAAAGTTTGAAATCCTAATGACAAATCTATTTAGTTCCCCGAAAATGGCGCCAAATTTAATTTACTACTTTTAACAAAGGCCAATCAACCGAATGTGCCAACAATACCACAATCGAATGGTATGTCACTGTAGCATTTTAGGATCGAATCCACAAGGAACTAGTGATCTATAACACCAAGAATACACAAACTTTCCTAATCTAAGCAAACAAGAAAGATGATTTGTTTGTAACAAGCTAAGATCCTAGATATAAAAACAAGGTGATATCAAATTCAGTCAAGAAACAAGTGCAAGAACTCAATTAAATGTTAAGGATGGATCCATGGGCAAGGATAATTGATATAAAGTGATCAAGTTTTAATCTAGGATGTTCAAACAAAGCAATCAACAAGTCTATAGGTCTAGATCACATTCAAATAGATTAATCCACTCCCGTGGCAATAATCCCTATGCTAATAATGCATCAAACATCAACTCTAGTTGGCCTAACACATTTAAGCATGCATAAATCGCAAGTCTACTAACCACTAAACATCTCTAGCATAAATTTCCGTAGGCTAAATATGTAAGGAACAATATTAGGTTGGTTCAAGCATTTCATCAAACACCTTCCGGGCATTAAATTACTTAAGCTCTAGATTAACTTGATCAAGGCTAATCTATCATTAAGAACACCTAACAAGTCATAGAACAATTCTAATAAAGCAAGAAACATCCTAAATATCCATCTAATCACCCTAATCTACCTTAACCCATGAATCACAAATTCACTACTCACTAATCTCCATGAGAAACCTTAAATCTATGTAAGATTCAAGGCTAATCATGTTAATGAGCAAGTGAGACAAGATTTAAGATGTTATCTAACCCAAAGGAAGATTTTCTGGGAAATAAAAGAAACTAGCCAGCAAGGGTGGAAGAAGATTCTCAAACTCCGGAGTCTTGCGAAACAATTCTACAAAAAAGAAATAGGGAATGGCAAACATACATCTTTCTGGTACGACCAGTGGTCTGATCTGGGTCAGTTATATGATGTCTTGGGAGAACGTGGTGTGATAGGCTTGGATATTCGCAGGCAAGCCACAGTGGAGGAAGCTTTGAATCAACCACTGCGACGTAGAAGGCACCGTATTACACGACTTACCGAGGTAGAAGGTGCGATTGAAAATTGCAGGATGAAGCTGAGGTCTGAAGTGGAGGATAGTGCCCTATGGAAAAGAAGTTCTGGTTTAAAAAAAAATTCTCAACAAAGGAGACTTGGAGTTTGATAAAGATTGATAGTCCTAGTTGTGGGTGGGCGAAGGGACAGACTTGCAACTATGGATCGAGTGGTAAAATGGGACAGAGGTGCAGATGTGAAGTGTTAACTATGCAGCTGTACTTCTGAATCCAGAGACCACATATTCTTTAGTTGCACATACTCATCTCCTGTCTGGGAACAAACAGCAAGTGGTATCATGCGCAGTAACTTCTCAAATAGATGGGACACTATCATGGACTTCTTATCTGACTCAGGGATGGATTTCAAGCAGCGTTGTTGCTTGTGTTATGCTCTGCAAACAACGGTCTATGCGCTATGGAGAGAAAGAAACTCGAGTAGGCATGGAGGAACTCACATCTCAACGCGTGCTCTAATCAAACATATCGACAAGATTGTTAGAAACAGGCTGAGCACTCTCATGGCAAAGAGAGAGAGTAAATATGAGAACATCCTTCAGTATTGGTTCAGTAGTAGATAGTTCTTCTCGGTAAACCTCAGTTTCATTCCCAAACAATGCGGCACTTGATTTACCAAAAGTTTTTTTGATGAATATAATTAACATTCATTCAAAAAAAAATGAGGCAAAGTTTTGAAAAAAATGAGATAAGATTATGGTCTTTATGACTAAATCTATTTATAGAGGTGTACAATTCGTGCCGGTTTAATTGAACTAAACTGGGTCAAACCGAATTAAACCGGTCATCAATTTAAAATTACATCTTTGTCTTCTCCCGAGCGGTCCACGCATCCCGCTACCAAGCTAGCTTCTCTCCCGGCAGCGTCACCATGTCGATTCAGCAAACAGCTCTTGGCTACGCTCAACTCCCAGCTGTGTTGATTGACCGCTGTATCAAGTCGCTACGATCGAGCTCCGTCTTCATCTTCCTCATGGTACTTCTCATGCCCGGCTGTGACTTCTCTAACCGCGACACCACCAAGTCGTCTTCTTCCACGGCTGTGCTTCCATGTGGCTCCTCGTCTCGCTGTCGACTGCAACCGCCGCGACCAAGCTTCTTCGTAGCCGAACTCCTCCGTGAAGAATCTCCACTCGCATCGTTGGTTCATCTCCAATCCACGTCTGAGTTCGTGAGCAAACCATACCACGATAGCATCTCCAATCTTGCTTCACCACCTGCGTCTCCGTCCTGTTCTTCTTCGTTGTCGTCGTCACCGGAATCAGTCTCGCCGTCGCGGATCAGAGGGAGCTCATCAAAGGAAACAATGGTGATCTTAGCTGTTTTGCACAAATGGTCCTCGACTTCTGCCTTTTTACAAATCGGCCCCAAGCCTTTGAATATACAGAAATGACCTTGCGAATTTTCCCTGAGACTTCTATTTGTGCAATTTAGCCCTCTGTGTAATTGCAGGATGGTCCCTCGGTTCTTGATTTCTTTCATTCTTGCCCCAAACTCTGTAATTTGCAAGGATAGCCTCTGAATTTGGCCTGAAACTCCCAAATGTGCACTCCAGTCCCTGTGACATGCAAATGAACAAATATATGCAATGTAGACACCTAAATGCAACTCAAAACACTAATATGATTAAGAGATAGATTCTAAAAACTATTAAATCATGAGATATCAGCGATGGAGAATATGCTTCAGCATTCGACATGTCAAAACTTTGGAATGGACTGCAAGGATTTGATTGCAATTATCAAGGAGCCTCATGCTTGGTCAAGCTTTGCAACAGAATTGGAGAGGATAGAGACTCTGAAGATATGCTTTCCGGATTTCAAGATTATTCATATCCCACGAGTGCAAAATCAGATTTCAGACTTCTTAGGTAGGACTGCGAAATCTTTCCATAGGGTTCTTTATTTCATCGGTTGTTCTATTCCAGTTTGGTTACGCAGACCACCTCAAGTTTGATTAATAGAATAGCTTTTCGATGTCAAAAAAATAAATAATTATAAGATAGATTATAATCTTATGGAAAGACTCAATAAAACAATTTTCAGTTCACCAGTTTAGATTGTGCATTCAAATTTTAGTTTGACCAAACATATATTTTGTATGTACACGATTTTATTTACATTAAATAAGAATTTTTTAAATTATACATTTTAAACAAAAATGTTCTTGGGTCATCAAAATCTTCTATATATTTAAAATATATTCCAAAAAAATAGATAATCGATTAATTATTTTCTAACTTATTTGAACAGATCGATATTAGAACAAGCACATACCAAATATAATTATTATTTATAGCCTTTTTCTTATAATCTATGTTATCATTAATTTTGTTGAGTATTTTCCATATTTCGTTCATGCCATCTTAACAATTGATTAACCACTAGAGTTCGATCTACGCATCCATGCAGGTTTTGATTTTGAATTTTATTATAAATTGTGTAGTGACATTTTTAATTATATAGATCATCTTGATATTTTTAGATTCCTACGAACCTACCTGGATCCCGAAGGATCGGACTCGAAACCTATACGAAATTTTTTAATATCCAAAGGGAGTTTATTTTTAAAACTCAAAAAGATCCGATATCAAAAAAAAATGATTCATACTCGAATGGATACTTGGATGTTTATGCATAACTGATTTTATAAGAAAATAAAAAATTATTTATTAATTGGTTTGAATTTTTTATGGATGAAATAATTTCATTCCTACTTGTTTAATTATTATGGTTAACACATAAAATAAATAAATTCAAATTATTATCGTTAATATAATTAATGAAGTAGTTAGAAAAAGTAATAAAACACTTAGAAATAGGTAAGTTTGTTTTATCCTTTGTAATAAATATTGTCGGAATTAATTAGAAAAGACAATAAATAAAGTATTGATAATTAGGTAAAAATGAATGAAAATATGTAAGAATCTACTTAAAAATAGTTTTAATAGAATATACTAGATTTTGACCCGCGTTTTAAAATTGTGGATATTTTTTTCTTTTGAAATTATATAAAGATTTGTTAATTATTAGAGATCATGTGTTGTTGTAATGAGATAACCTCGACGATTTATGATTATGTTGGTCCTCTATAATATTTTTTGAGATATTATCTAATTTGTTTATTAAATTCATCATTTTGTCAAAAAATATCTATACTATTAATTGTCTAACTTATTCTACTATAAATTTACAAATATTATACAAAAAGCTATATCTTATTGTATTATCACATATAATATTGATAAATTGTTCGAGCTTTGTCAAACATGTTTTTCTCCTCGGTGATTGGCTTCAAGGCCTCTTTTCCAATTAAAGCTTTAAGCAGTCTACGTATTCAAAGTAAACAATGTTAATACTTCATTATTGCCAATAAAAAATGTTAATATTTCTAATAAATGCAAAACCTGAATGGCTAACTAAATAAGCAAAAAATGTGGTTTATGTTATCGTTATAACCTGTGACTTTTAGAGTTTTCTCTGGTCCATGATTGATAAACCAGTAAGAAACTAAGGATAACTACAAGAAAAGGAAATATAAATACTAACGGCTTAGCTAAAAGAATAACTTTGGAGGTGGAATAATGAAAACCACATGATAACCCTCGGCTTGCACGGAGTGAGGTTTTTTAACTATGATGTATTTAAATATTATAAACAATACTCATTTTGTTATCAATAACTTTTTTTACATTTGATTAAGGATGAGCATTCTGATAATATTTGGTTCGGTTTGGTTATGTTTAGTTAGGATCTTTGTTCATTTGATTCGATTCGGTTCGGATCTTTGCGGGTTTGATTTGGGTTTTGATAACCCATTTAACTTTTTTAGAATTAAAGTTTGTATATACTTTTAGTTTGTCAAAATCTATAAATAAAAATAATATAGAACACATAAATTTGAATAATGTATGCCAAAATACTTAAACAAACATAAAAATTAGTTTAGCTAAAATATTTGGATAGCAAATCAGTAGATAATATAAGTATTTTGCTATTTTAGTATCATGTAACGGTTTTAAACATGTAATTTATTTTTATATATTTCCAAGTATTTTGGACAAATTAAAAATACCTTATATCTTTTGTATTCTTTTAGATATTAAATTTTAAAATAATTAATATATTTAAGTATATAAATATGGTTCGAATATACTCGGTCACCCGAAATATTTCTGATTAGATCAGATTCGGTTCCGGTTCTCTAAATGCCAAAATTTTGAATCCGTTTGGATATCTAATCAATTTTAGTTAAAGTTCAGTACTACTTTGCAGCTTGGATTTCAGTTTTTCGGATTTAGATTTTCCCTAATCCTATATTTTTATTGTAACAAAATTTTAAATGAAAGTGATGATGGTTATATTTATTTTGGGTATGCAACAATTTTTAAGCCAAAACACATTCTACTATATATGTGATCCATTTAGAGGGTGTTATTGGTTTATATATTTTAATGGATTTAAAAATACAAGTCAAATCTAGTGTTATTGGTTATGTGATTTTAGAATCTATATTCATTCTTTGTTATTGGTTCTATGATTTTAAAATCTATACTCAAATCCATTGTTATTGGTTTTATGATTTCAAAATAGATTTTAAAATCAGGTGTTATTCAATAATAATGATTTTTGTAAGGATTTGATTTAAAATTTGATTTGGATGGATTTAGGAGTGATTTTAAGTTAAAAATATAAAGGATCAAATATTGAGTTGACCTTTGATATTTTGATAGATATGTATACGAGACTTTCGAAAGTTTTCTTTTTCTTTTTTTTTTTTTAAAGTTTTCCAATTGTCCAATTTCTACATTTTCCTATAAATGTATACGTAAGTTTTGTAAGTTCTGTAATGGTCCATCATATATATACACGTGTATACGTATATAATCATTTATACTAATCACATTTTAAGAAAGACAAAAATAATTTGTTCTCTAGTGTACACGTTTATACTTCGTTATTTGAAAGTAGAAAATTTACTTATCTTTGTTTGTACACGTTTATACTTTGTTCTAATATAATCTCTCTATTATACATTTTCCTAATGTATACGTAAGTTTTGTCCAATTTCTTTTGTAAGTTTTCTATTTTCAGTCATAATAGTCCATCATATATATAATCTCTCTATTATACGTTAGACAACTAATACAAGAAACAAACACTTTAAACTCTAAAGAGCATCAATGGAAGAATCACAACAAGAACCACAAGAACGTGGAAAAGGTTCTTATGTTCAATGGAGTCCTCAAGAAAACAAGACTTTGATAAATCTTCTTTTAGATTGTGTTGCTGCAGGTTTACGTGATAGCAATGGTCTATTCAGCAAATTCACAGTAGAGAGAAGAATCCTACCTACTCTCAATCTAACGCATGGGAGCTCCAAAGTTTTCCAGCACTACTCAAACAGAATGAAGATTTTGAAAACAAAGTACCTAGCTGCTGCTGAACTTCTTCGCTTTAGTTCCGGATTCAGATGGGATTCAGCCACAAAACGGTTTAATGCTCCAGATGAAGTGTGGACTGAATATATAAAGGTAAAAAGATACACAAGAATATTTTGTTATAATATTTTTCCTTGTACTGATTTTTGTTTTAATTTTAGGCACATCCAAATTACAAAAAATTTCGTGATGAAACCTTTGAAGAATTTGATGATCTCAAGATTATATTCGAAAGGAATTTCGCAACTGGCAGAAACGCGATTGGATTGGGTGATACCACTGATGCTAGAACAACTGAAACTACGGAGGCAGAAAAGGAACAGCCAGATTATGTAAAGAATTTTCTTTTAATGTTCAAGAAAACTATGAGTCGCAATCATCATTTTTTGGCAGTCCTTCGAATGATACTGTGGAAAAACTCCCAGTACGAAAGAGACAAAGAACTAATTCTCTTCATAAAGCTGATGATCCATCCAGTCAAAAGGACGGTGTAGAAGAAGTTAGCACCGAGATTAACGCTTTGACAACGATCACTCAGAAACTCTTCAATTTGATTGAAGAAAGAGAATCAAGACAAAAACAAGAAGCTGAACAAAGAGAAGTTGAGAAAAAAAAGAATAATTTATGGGAAGCTATCAAAGAAGTTTCTGATTTGGAGGATCACGTGCGTTTTGATGCGGTTAAAATGATTAATCAGCTAAGAATGAAAGATGTTTTTACTAGCATGTCCGTTGATGAACGTGACGGTTGGATTAAACATAATGTCATAAGGTTTTGAATTAGTTACTATCTATACGTTGGGTTTTTATTTATTTTATCATCTGATGTTGGCTTTATAGTCGGGGTTTTTTGTTGCTATGATTATAGTCTGGGTTTTTGCATTGTATTACATGATTTTTATAATAAAATTGCTTTTTTTATCATTCTTTTTTACAATTTTAAAATTTAAAATTCAACTGTGTTGTAAGCTTTTGAGCATGTCCAAAACATGCATTATGCACGTGACTCAAATACAATCATATTGTGGTGCATACAAACAAAACTAGGATTAATTAAAGAGAGGTGCAAAAGAAGAAACGTAAAATGTATATAGGTTTTGACGTCAAATATGTGTGCTTGGACAAGATATGCTGTATGAAAGATCAATGTGGTTATTGCCGGATTCATTGCATCTTGACATTACTGCAAAGTTTCTATTTATTTATTTATTTATTTGATGGTAAAGTTACATTTTTTTATTTGTTAAATTTACATATTTTTAGTTTCTTATTTTAAATGTAAAGTTACATTCTTTTTTGCTTATTTAGTAATAAAGAAAAGAAGCACCATCAATATAAAAGTAATGCTTAACCTTTTTATAAGATCATCTCGTCAAACAGACAGTAGTGCTTACCCTTCTTTTTTTTTTATCATAGATACACATTATCAAACATGAATCCAGAATTTCTTGGGCAACCAGAAACCACTGATGAAAAAGAGAGATGTATGTCAGATGAGGATGAGGAGTTAGATGTACATATTACTCTCTTGGTGCTCTTAATTTTTCGTCAGATGATGTGTTTGAAGAAGAGACAACGAGAATTTCAATTGCAAATTGAACGTCTCATTCGACGTGTAATCACAAGAGCTGGCCAAGATTATATAGAAGGTGTGTTAAAGGAAGATCCTCTTCATTTTAGAGAGTTATACTGAATGTATCCAGATATATTTTTGAAGTTATGCAATCTCATCCGAGAGAAGACAGGTTTAACTGATACAAGATATATTAGCCTCGAAGAAATGGTTGCATCTTTTCTCTTAATAGTTGGCCAAAATGCAAGGTATTGCAATACACGAGATACATTTAAGAGATCCAAATTTGCTGTAAGTGAAAACTTTCACAAAGTTTTGCGAGCTTTAAACCAAATTTAACCAAGTTTCATGGCTACCGCTGGACCCGGAATACCTCAGAAAATTAGAGAAAATACAAGATTCTATCCTTATTTTAAGGTACTTATTATAATAGATATATATATATATATACATATATTGTTTTTGATCCATGTTTTTATCATTATTATTTTGATCATATATTTCTTATATTTTTAGGATTGTGTTGGAGCTATCGATGGTACACATATATTTGCAATAGTACAAAAAAAAAGAAGCAGCTTCATTCCGCAACAGAAAAGGAGATATATCGCAAAATGTGTTGGCTGCATGTAATTTTGATCTTGAGTTCATATACGTACTTAGTGGATGGGAAGGTTCAGCTCATGATTCAAAAATATTAAATGATGCTTTAACAAGGAACACAAATCGACTACCAGTTCCAGAAGGTACATATAAATATGTATTATATATATTGTAATCCTTGATAAATTTTCCAGAAATAATTATTTATTTTTAAATATCAGGAAAATTTTATCTGGTTGATTGCGGTTTCGCAAATCGTCGCAACTTTTTGGCTCCGTATCGTGGTGTTCGATATCATCTAAAAGAGTTTTCTGGTCAAGATTACACTCCACAAAATGACAAAGAGTTGTTCAATCATCGTCATGCTTCTTGAGAAATGTTATCGAGAGAATTTTTGGTATATTCAAATCTCGATTTCTAAAATTTAAGTCTGCACCCCCTTTTCCTTATAAGACACAAACAGAGATTGTATTTGCATGTGCTGGTTTACATAATTTTCTTCGAAAGTTCTGTCGAACAGATACTTTTCCTGAAGAAAAAGATTCTAATGAAGTAGAAGAAATTGAAGAAGTTAATAACAGTGGTGAAGATATTCATGCAACTCAAGATCAACAAAGAGAACATGCCAATCAAGTGAGAGCCACAATAGCTACAAATATGTGGGCAGATTTTATGTTATCATGATATACAAAATGTTTTTACACATATTATAGTTTTTATATTTATTTTATTAATAGAACTGAAGTTACTGCAAATCCATTTGACAGATTTATGATAATCTAGTTATTTTGATTTTGAAATCTATATCATTGATTCTGAAATCTACTTATTTGATTTTAAAATCAATGGATTTATCAAAATTTCTAAATCTAAGAAAGAATCCTAGATTTATTAAAATTATTCTAGGTCCATTTAGGGAAAACAATGGGTTGGACTAAAAAGCATTACTGCATCAGATTATCAAAATCGACACTTCCAAATTATTCTTTTTTTGTATTGTGACGAATACAGGGGATAGGGTTAGGAAAGCAAATTTATTATACAATCCATATTCTCGTTAGGTTATTTCAATAGATTCTAAATAAATCTTCTACGTATCAATCTCTTGTAAGATTTTTGAAAAAATATCAATTAATAAGATCTTATACTTGCTAAAGTAATCAATTGTTTCTTAATTAATATATATGGAATTAGAATAATCACATAAATCAAAACAATACCTCTTGTTGATTTACAATATTTTTATGGTAAGTAAATCAATAAAATTATTTTATTTATTTTATATGGTATATAACTAAATTTCCATGATATTGACATATATATATATAATATATTTCAATATAAATATTTATTATCATATGGTTTTATCAATATTTGTATATTTTCTGTAACAAAAAAATTTAAACCATTAATCTTAAATTTTTTATATTGTACATATTTTAATTTAAACGATATTAATATATTTTTATTTAATATGAATATATATTAAATGAGAATTCATATTTATATAATTTTATGATCATTTGTATCTTGTTATAACAAAAATAAAATTCATTCATTGATCACAAAATTTTCAAAGTGGGATTTTTAACATTTTTAGTAATTTCTTTATAGTCATTTTAAGAACTTCAAAATATAACGTATAAGAAAAAATCTAAAAAATTTATTATATGATTGATGTGATTGTTTAATATCTTTTAATAATATATAATTAAATAAAAATGAGGGAGGATACAAAAATTGTTATCAAATCTTTATTATTCATAATCATTAATTGTTAAACATATTAGGTAATTCCGTAACTTTTATTTAAAGAAATAATTGAGAATATTCTTTTATATATTACTAATCAATTTAATAGTTAGTTAAATAAAAAATATAATATATATTTAGATGACCAACCTATTTTTCTACGGATTCTAAGAATCATCCAAGCGATGACACATGGCTATAAAAAAATATTGCAATGCTCTATGATTAATATATAGGGGATGAAATACATTATCTTGCATCTGAGTTCATGAATATCATAGCGGAGATTCTTGAAGAGTTAACGGCAAGAAGAACTAAAACATTTTCTCATTAATCTGGAGAAACAGAGGAAACAAAATTAGCTTAACACAAGACACTTTAACCAGACAATCAATCTTACCCTCTTGAGATAATGAACACTAACCAATAAAGAAGAGACTTTCTCATCATGGACACCTTCACCAGGCTCCTCGTAACAATTAAGAACCTAAAATGTAAAATCCTCATTATATGTTGTAGTCTCTGTGATTATTTTATTTAACATTAAAATGATGACCTCTGGTGCGATTCAGCTTATCCTTGATCGGTAAGTTTTCGAAGTTCCTGTCAAGACCAGTCTCCACGAAACTATATTGTTGATTAGAATATGGATGGCTACCAGGGGAGGAGCTGAAATAGGCTGTTGAGAAACTACAAAGAACTTTGTCCCGCCATTAGGTTCTCCTCGTTACGGCGTTTAAACCATCTTCTCCACACAAGATCTAAGAAAACAAATATAAAATAGAAAAGACATGGATTGTAAGCGTATTAACAAAACTGTATAAATTAAATTTATAGAGATTTACCATATAAGCATTCTGGAAAACTGAAAGATAGAAGAAAACTACAAAAGAGAAAAAAGATTATGCATACACATTTACCAAAAAAAAGATTGTGAACGCATGATACAAAAGATTGTCCAAAACCTATGAGTTAAACAATATGTAACTTACTGGAAACTCACTCTCAAATATTAGTATCAATCTGCAAAATATACATGTATTTACACAAATAAGTTGGCAATATGATCATTGTTGACGAAAAAATATAGACATGTTGTGAATCAGTGAGAAAACTTATATTATTCCATAGCCTAAAGGATCCATATATATACAAGGTTTAGACCGTCATAAATAGACCGTCATAAGATAAATAGAAAACTAACAATTTCTAGTCTAACTAGGAAAAGGTAAATACAAATATGAAAAAGTACAAAGTAGATAAGTAAAAGGAAAACATAATATGGGCCGTCTCTTCCTTCCTCATGTGGTTATAGGCCGTCCACCATATGATTTATAACACTCTCCTTTGGACGCCATAACCGTTCAGGGTTCGTAGTATGCTTAATGTTGCCTCATTAGACATACAGTAATCATTAAACACCTGGGACGTAAATTCACTAGCATTATCAAGACGTATAGTCTTCAAAGGAAAATTTGGAAAGTGAGCTCGTAATCTTATTATCTGAGCTAGCAATCTTGGAAATGCCAAGTTGCGGGTCGATAGGAGACAGACATGCGATCATCTGGTCGATGCATCAATAAGGACCATAAAAAATCTGTATGCTCCACAATGTGGGTGTATTGGTCCACAAATGTCTCCTTGTATTCTTTCCAGAAAATTAATAGTTTCCTTTGTCACCTTAATAGGTGATGGCTTTACTATGAGTTTTCCTTGTGAACAAGCAGTACACATTAAGTGTTTAGGGATAACTCGTTTTTCTTTTAGTGAATGGCCGCTGGTATTATCAATCAATTTACGCATCATAGTTGACCCGGGATGACCCAGCCGGTCATGCCATAAAGTGAAATTTTCGATGGCTGTTTTGTTAAATGTGGCATTGGCCTCAATCATACTGACTTTAGCATGATAAAGACCAGTAGATATTGCGGGTATTGATTCTAAGACTTTCTTTTGGCCATGGGCAATTTCAATAATCTGAAGGAATTCTTTATTTCCTTCGCCCTTAGTCTCAGTATGATATCCATTCATTCGAATGTCTTTGAAGCTTAATAAACTTCTTTTAGAACTGGAAGAATACAAAGCATCCGAAATTTCGAGATGTGTACTCATAGGCAACAAAACGTTGGCCTGGCCGTGGCCTTCTATGAGACTAGCTATACCCGCAATGGTGGAAATGTTGGCGTTTTTAAGGGTTCGATTTATGAAGTATCTTTTGTCTCTTAAGATCGTGTGGCTCGACCCACTATCCACCACGAATACATCCTCTTTCATTTCTAAAAATAAAAATGTAGGATGATACTTAGAGACTTCATTTTATATAATTTATATAAGATATTTTATTATAAAGTAATTCTTATAAGATAATTCATAGAAATAAAATTCATTCCCTAAATAAATTCCAATAAATATAAAATAGAAACACCAAATCAAAGTATCAAAACAAATAAAACAATACAAATGTTGAAATCAGTCTTTTAGAATATCTGAAGTTTCATACTCCATAAGATCATCTTTTTCATGATCAAAATCGTTCTAATCATCATGGATCACCATGTGGGCTTCGGGATTCTTCCCTTTCATAGTATTTGTGTATAGCTCAACTAGATGCTTGGGAGTCCTACAAGTCTTTGCCCAATGATTGCTCATTCCACACCTATGGCTTACAGATTTGGTCGGGTCGTTTGAGTGCTGCGGTTTGAATGAAGATCCGCGGCCTCGACCATGACCTCGTCCAAACGAGCGTCCCTGGTTCTGTTCTCGGCCAGATTGGTTACCTCTTCCGCGGCCATGTGAATTGTATTGACCACGGCCACGTCCTCTCCATCCACCACGGCCTCGACCGTGTGGTTTACCATGATGGACGTGGTTAGCCTCTTTATCAGCCTCAGTGGCCGCATGGGCTTCAGGTAATGGTGTGGATCCTGGAGGTCTCATATCACTGTTCATCATCAGTAACTCATTATTTTGCTCAGCAAGTAATAAGCATGAAATCAAGCTTGCATAAGTCTTGAATTCTTTTGCACGGCACTGTTGCTGAAGCAACACATTGCTTGTGTGGAAGGTAGAGAAAGTCTTTTCAAGCATATCTTCCTCTATTATATCCTCACCACATAGTTTAAGTTTAGACACGATCTTAAACATTGCTGAGTTTTATTGATTCACAGACTTAAAGTCTTGGATCCTGAGGTTTTTCCATTTGTGTCTAGCCTTTGGTAACAGGATCATCATTTGATGATCGTATCTCTGTTTCAATGAATTCCAATGGTCTAGAGGATTCTCAATGGTTGAGTACTGACTTTTTGAGACTCTCAATCAGATGATGGCGAATAATTAATATTGCCCCATAACGATCTTTTTCGTTAGCACTGTTATTCTCGGTAATACAATCACAGAGACCCTTGGTTTTTAGAATAATCTTTCTATCAAGAGCCCATTGTAAGTAATTGTCTCCAGAGACATTTAGGGCAGCAAAATCCAGGTTACTGATTTTCGACATCTGAAATCAAACATATATATATATATATATACACTTTTACAAAATTTTATATCTTTATATCAATACTCTATGGCACACGCATCAGAAATAAAAAATTTCTAACAAGTATATATGATGCAAACAATATGATCAAGGTTATAATGCATTAGGTTACACGACCATTAGGTCGCACGACCATACTGAATGAATCCACACGGCTATAATGCATCATCAATCCTAACGCTTGCTAGAGGCGCATCGATCGATATTCCTATAGAGTCATCGATCGATAGACGCGAGGCATCATCGATCGACACGTGCAATGGCACACTACAAGAAAACACAACATTAGCGACGAACATTAACGAGGAAAATTAAACCTCGTAAAATAACGTCGTCTTTACGAGTTACTTACGACGAAAATAAAAAGCAACGTCATTTCGTCGTAAATTAACGAGGAAATAATTTCCACGTAAAAAGGACGTAAGGTAACATGGTTCTTACGAGGAAAATTATCTTCCACGTAAATTCCACGTAAAACTAGCTGTCCTTTACGAGGAAAACTTTTGCGGTAAATAACGATTTAAATTTCGAAGTCTACCAACTTTGTAGGTGAAACACGCTTTTTCGCTACCTAACAAAATTTCGTGGTTATTTCAGAGTAAAATCTCAACTACCAGATTCGAAAATTTTCTATAAATATGAACCTTTGAAGATCATTTTAAACACACCAAGAAGAAAAAAATATAAACGGAAAGAAAAAATGTCGGCCCGGAATATTTTCGAATTGCGGAGGTGGATGTATATGCATAGAGATGCTAACGGAGAGTGACGAAGAATACCTTGCGGGCTGGAGACATTTATGCATCAGGCAGATTCCACACCGCTGGCCCAAGAAAGCGTAAGATGTTCTCGTCCTTGTCGGAAATGCAACAACCAAATTGGCAAATCGTGAAAATGTTTGGAAGCATTTAATAAATAGAGGTTTCACGCCAAATTACTATATCTGGTTTCAACATGGAGAAGGTTATAATTATGATGAGAATCATGAAGCTAGTAGTAGTAATAGCAATTTTCAGGAAGAACAACCGGTTGATCATCATCATTTGCATAATGAACATAGTTACCATCAAGAAGAGCAGATGGTAGATTTTGATAGGGTTCATGATATGGTAGCTGATGCATTCGTAGCTCATGATGAAGATGAAGAACCTAATATAGATGCAAAAAAGTTTTATGAAATGTTAGATGCTGCGAATCAGCCACTTTACAGTGGTTGTAGAGAAGGTCTCTCTAAATTGTCGTTGGCAGCTAGAATGATGAATATTAAAACTGATCACAATCTATCTGAAAGTTGCATGAATGAATGGGCAGACTTGTTTAAAGAGTATTTGCCGGAAGACAATGTGTCTGCTGATTCTTATTATGAGATTCAGAAACTGGTTTATAGTCTTGGCTTGCCTTCGGAGATAATAGATGTTTGCATTGACAATTGCATGATCTACTGGGGAGATGATGAGAAGTTAGAAGAATGTCGATTCTGCAAGAAGCCACGATTCAAGCCGCAAGGACGGGGACGTAATAGGGTACCGCATCAAAGGATGTGGTACCTACCAATTACGCAGATTGAAAAGATTGTACCAATCGAGCAGCTCTGGGAAGATGAGATGGCATGCCGAAAGCACACTCGACGGATGGTGAGATGACTCATCCATCGATGCAAGAGCCTGGAAACATTTCAACAAAGTACATCCGAATTCGCTAGCAATAGCCGGAATGTGTATCTTGGATTATGCACAGATGGATTTAGTCCATTCGAATGTCGGAGACAATATTCATTGTGGCCAGTCTTTCACGCCATACAACCTGCCACCGAGATGTGCATGCAACGGAGTTGCTGTTCTTGACCATATTAATACCTGGTCCGAACCATCCAAAAGGTCTCGGATGTTTTCCTGCAACCACCGATAAAAGCGTTGAAGGATTTGTGGTCAACAGGAAGAGGACGATGACTGCTCAACGAAGACAAATTTTACGATGCGGCGATGCTTTTGTGGACCATAAGTGACTTTCCTGCCTATGGATGTTGTCTGGATGGACTACACATGGGAGATTAGCTTGTCCATATTGTAATGGAACGACAGATGCTTTTCAACCAAGAATGGTAGGAAGACAAGTTGGTTCGATTGTCACCGCCGATTTCTTCCCATTGGTCATCCGCATCAAGAAACAAGAAATTGTTTAGACACAAAAGAGTTGTGAGAGACACTCATCCTCCATATTTAACTGGACAACAAATTGAAGCGCAACTCGATTACTATGGAGCTCGAAACAGTTCCCGTGGTGGTAATTGGCATGTCCCCGTAATATGCCTGATTTTACGGTGTTCAGCACAATTGGCACAAGAAGAGTATATTTTGGGAGTTGCCATATTGGAAGGATCTTCTTTGCCACAACCTCGATGTGATGCATATAGAGAAGAATTTCTTTGAGAACATCATGAATACAATATTGAATGTCCTGGAAGACAAAAGACAACATAAAATCGAGGATGGACTTGCGGATATTTGCTCAAGAAGTGAGTTACATATAAAAGCAATGGACAAGTTCCCGTCCGATATTCAGATTGTCTTCAGAAAAAAGTCGGTGTTGTTCAACCGGGTGGCATCGAAGTGAAGTTCCCGATGGGTATGTTTCAAATCTCTCTAGATGTGTTGAAAAGGGTCAAAAGTTCTCTGGGATGAAGAGTCATGATTGTCATGTATTTATGCAACGACTACTTCCCTTTGCATTTGCGGAGCTACTTCCAACAAACGTACATGAAGCACTTTCAGGTAATAAATTATAGCCCATTAATTTTATAATGGTTTAGTTTGCAATAATGTATGACTAATGTGTTTATTTTGTTTTGGAATTAGGCATCGAGCATTTTTCGTGGATCTGAGCACACGCACTCTTAAAGAAGAAGTTGTGGAACAGCTTCAGGAGAACATTCCCATCTTATTGTGCAACTTGGAGAAAATATTTCCTCCGGGATTTTTTGATGTCATGGAGCATCTAGCTATCCACCTCCCATATGAGGCATTGCTTCGTGGACCTGTACATTACGGATGGATGTATCAGTATGAGCGAGCCATGAAATATTTGAAGGGAAAAGCCAAAAACCTGGCAAAAGTTGAAGGTTCAATAATTGCTGGAAGTTTGACGGAAGAAACTTCTCACTTTACATCGTACTACTTTGGGTCAAAAGTACGTACCCGGAAAAGAGCTCCTAGAAGATATGATGATGGTGGTGTCGCGCCAACATATGCAGTTGCTGGTGTTCCAGACATCTTTAGCCAGATTGGGCGACTCGGTGGAAAATCAAAAGAAGTTTGGTGGTCGAGTGAAGAAGACGCCCATAGTGCACACACCTATATTCTACTCAATTGCGAGGATCCATTGATGCGTTATTTTGAAAGGTACATATATATGGACACTTCTAAAAACACATAATAAATATAAATTATATAATTGTGAAATTAAGATTAATTGATGTAAAATGTGATTTTACAGCTTATTTGTTTCTCAAGTCAAGAAACATTCCCGTGTATATCCACAAGTGACGAGACAAAGGAAAGATCAACACTTTATTAAGTGGTTGAAGAATCAGGTATTAATTTTACACCTAGCTCGATCAACTTATTTTTCCATACATTATATTTACTAATATTTCAATGTTCTATTTTTTTAAGGTTGATTATGACGACGATGCAGATTATCCTAAGTGGTTACACGGCAATTCAATCTCCACATGTAAAGGTGACCACATCACAGATGTATTTCACACGAGGTTATACTTTTCACACATATGAGTATGGTAGACAGCGGCCACCAGTAACTATGGAATATGTGTGAAAGGGGAAACAGATTTCTACGGATCTTGACGGAGATTATTGAAGTCAATTCCTGTGGATATTGAAGCTGAAATGCGCCCTTTCAAATGTGAATGGTTCGACCCTGTCGCCAACAGAGGTGTTCGGTATAACAAATTTGGTGTAGTTGATGTCAATGGTGGACTAAGGTACAACAAATTTGAGCCTTTCATCTTAGCTTCACAAGCAGACCAAGTTTGCTTCCTTCCATACCCTCGGATGAGAGAATCAGGAATAAATTGGTTATCCGTGATCAAAGTTACACCTCGTGGACGAATCATAAGTGGTGAAGAACCACCATTGCAAGAAGAACAGATAAATGTAGTCGAGGAACCTGAAGCTGCCACGCATCTACATACTTCTCATTGATCCGCATAATCATGAGTACGAAGATCTTACCGACGATGCGACGGACGAAGGTGTTGAAGACGAGTTTAATGAAAATGATGATGTTTCTAGTGATGACGAGAATGTCGATGTATCCGATTGATGTATTAGTATTGATGTATGATTGATTTTCAGACTTAAGGAATTGTGGTTTTTGAATTTTGGAATGGAATAAAAAGATTGAGGTTAAAGGGAAGATGGTTGGGGTTTGGAATATATGAAGTAGAAGATAAGGAAGATGGGGTTTGGGGTTTAGGTTTTGGATTATAGAGATTTAAACATAAATCTCGTTATTTCCACGTTATATAACGTGGTTTATATTTAAATACCTAAAATCCAAAATCCAAAACCCTTAACCCTAAACCCTATCTTCCTTATCTTATCTTTTACTTTATATATTCCAAACCCCAAATTCTAAACCAAAATCCAAAACCCTAAACCCTATCTTCCTTAGAGATTGATGGGTTGTATAGGTTATAAGAAGTAGAGGTTGAAGTTATAAAATTATAAGAAGAAGGGGTTTGGGGTTTAGGTTTTGGATTATAGAGATTTAAACATAAATCTCGTTATTTCCACGCTATATAACGTGGTTTATATTTAAATACCTAAAATCCAAAATCCAAAACCCTTAACCCTAAACCCTATCTTCCTTATCTTATCTTTTACTTTATATATTCCAAACCCCAAATTCTAAACCAAAATCCAAAACCCTAAACCCTATCTTCCTTATCTTATCTTTTACTTCATATATTCCAAACCTCAAATTCTAAACCAAAATCCAAAACCCTAAACCCTATCTTCCTTATCTTATCTTTTACTTCATATATTCCAAACCTCAAATTCTAAACCAAAATCCAAAACCCTAAACCCTATCTTCCTTATCTTATCTTTTACTTCATATATTCCAAACCCCAAATTCTAAACCAAAATCCAAAACCCTAAGCCCTATCTTCCTTAGAGATTGATGGGTTGTATAGGTTATAAGAAGTAGAGGTTGAAGTTATAAAATTATAAGAAGAAGGGGTTTGGGGTTTTGGGTTGTAAGGAATTAGAACAAAGCCTCAAGTATTTCCTCGTGGAAATAAGCACGGCCTCAAGGATTACCACGGAGTTCACGTGGAACTAACGACGAATTCGGGAAACGAAGAGACCTTCCTAGTTATTTCCTCGTTAACTCACGAGGAATTAACGAGGAAATCTACATCTATATATACCAAGACCATTTTGTCACAATTCATAATTCCAAAAGAGTAGAAAGGTCTGGGATCACGAAAAGCGAAGAAAGATTCTTTAAAAAGAGGAGAAAGGTCTGAATCACGAAAAGCGAAGACACGGTCTCTTCCCAATTGTGATTCCAGTATCTTTCTTCTCTTTCTTTGAAGAATTCTTTAAAAATAGAAGAAATATCTAGAATCACGAGTGTGAAGACACGCACTCTTCCCACTTACGATTCCAACAATTTCCTAAATCTTAAAATTATAATTTGGGGTTTAGGTTTTGGATTTTAGGAATTTAAGAAATATCCTCGTTATTTCCTCGTTAACTCACGAGGAATTAACGAGGAAATCTACATCTATATATACCAAGACCATTTTGTCACAATTCATAATTCCAAAAGAGTAGAAAGGTCTGGGATCACGAAAAGCGAAGACACGGTCTCTTCCCAATTGTGATTCCAGTATCTTTCTTCTCTTTCTTTGAAGAATTCTTTAAAAATAGAAGAAATATCTAGAATCACGAGTGTGAAGACACGCACTCTTCCCACTTACGATTCCAACAATTTCCTAAATCTTAAAATTATAATTTGGGGTTTAGGGTTTTGGATTTTAGGAATTTAAGAAATATCCTCGTTATTTCCTCGTTAACTCACGAGGAATTAACGAGGAAATCTACATCTATATATACCAAGACCATTTTGTCACAATTCATAATTCCAAAAGAGTAGAAAGGTCTGGGATCACGAAAAGCGAAGACACGGTCTCTTCCCAATTGTGATTCCAGTATCTTTCTTCTCTTTCTTTGAAGAATTCTTTAAAAATAGAAGAAATATCTAGAATCACGAGTGTGAAGACACGCACTCTTCCCACTTACGATTCCAACAATTTCCTAAATCTTAAAATTATAATTTGGGGTTTAGGGTTTTGGATTTTAGGAATTTAAGAAATATCCTCGTTATTTCCTCGTTAACTCACGAGGAATTAACGAGGAAATCTACATCTATATATACCAAGACCATTTTGTCACAATTCATAATTCCAAAAGAGTAGAAAGGTCTGGGATCACGAAAAGCGAAGACACGGTCTCTTCCCAATTGTGATTCCAGTATCTTTCTTCTCTTTCTTTGAAGAATTCTTTAAAAATAGAAGAAATATCTAGAATCACGAGTGTGAAGACACGACTCTTCCCACTTACGATTCCAACAATTTCCTAAATCTTAAAATTATAATTTGGGGTTTAGGGTTTTGGATTTTAGGAATTTAAGAAATATCCTCGTTATTTCCTCGTTAACTCACGAGGAATTAACGAGGAAATCTACATCTATATATACCAAGACCATTTTGTCACAATTCATAATTCCAAAAGAGTAGAAAGGTCTGGGATCACGAAAAGCGAAGACACGGTCTCTTCCCAATTGTGATTCCAGTATCTTTCTTCTCTTTCTTTGAAGAATTCTTTAAAAATAGAAGAAATATCTAGAATCACGAGTGTGAAGACACGCACTCTTCCCACTTACGATTCCAACAATTTCCTAAATCTTAAAATTATAATTTGGGGTTTAGGGTTTTGGATTTTAGGAATTTAAGAAATATCCTCGTTATTTCCTCGTTAACTCACGAGGAATTAACGAGGAAATCTACATCTATATATACCAAGACCATTTTGTCACAATTCATAATTCCAAAAGAGTAGAAAGGTCTGGGATCACGAAAAGCGAAGACACGGTCTCTTCCCAATTGTGATTCCAGTATCTTTCTTCTCTTTCTTTGAAGAATTCTTTAAAAATAGAAGAAATATCTAGAATCACGAGTGTGAAGACACGCACTCTTCCCACTTACGATTCCAACAATTTCCTAAATCTTAAAATTATAATTTGGGGTTTAGGGTTTTGGATTTTAGGAATTTAAGAAATATCCTCGTTATTTCCTCGTTAACTCACGAGGAATTAACGAGGAAATCTACATCTATATATACCAAGACCATTTTGTCACAATTCATAATTCCAAAAGAGTAGAAAGGTCTGGGATCACGAAAAGCGAAGACACGGTCTCTTCCCAATTGTGATTCCAGTATCTTTCTTCTCTTTCTTTGAAGAATTCTTTAAAAATAGAAGAAATATCTAGAATCACGAGTGTGAAGACACGACTCTTCCCACTTACGATTCCAACAATTTCCTAAATCTTAAAATTTGTTTTTTAGGTTTGGGGTTGACGGATGTCTCGCATCGATGTAACCGACACGATGAAGGGTTACTTCTCCATGCCACATCCGAACTGGAAGAAGACGCTCGCCTACATCGAAAGACGTGGTTCAAGATTTTCGCTGTAAGTTACTATTAATTTTATATATATATACTATTATTTTTAATTTAAATTTCAATTTTTAAAAATACTAATTATTAACTTATTTTTTTCTGTTACAGCAAAAGTATCATTGGTCTTTGGGGTCAATGAGAAGGTGAGGAAAGCGCTCAACAAGAAGGTGAAAGCTCGCTGTTGGACACGGTCTCCAACCGAAGGGGACTGGATCGTGAAGGGATATGAGCGTGGTAAACCCGCTGAGCTCACCATCGAGGTGTGGGATGGCCTCATCCGCTATTGGGAAACTCCCGATGCCATAAGAATCGCCCAGTCTTGCTCTGCCTCCGTAACACGGTAGATGAGCACGGTCACGGGCCGATGCTTCACTCTACGGGCCAAAACCCCACGCTATCCGCTTGAGATGGTATGTAATTAAATATTGAATTTAATTAATTTCTTTTATATAATATATTTATATATACTAACTCTCTAAAATGTTTTGTAGGCCAAAGAGACGGGACAGCTCCCGACTCTTATGGAACTTTACGAGAAGACCCACAAGAACAAGTCGGGTCGATTCGTAGATCCTAGGTCCGAGCAAATCTTCAATGAAGTTGCTGACTGGTTCAAGAGCGCCGACCCAGCTGACACAGCAGTCTCCGACGGACTACCCGTCAACTTATCCACATTGAAGTGGATAAGATTTACGAGGAGGTAAATTTTAAAATATTTTAAATTTTAAATTATTCATTTAATTTAAATTTAAGTTTTTACTAACAATAAATTTTTTGGTTTTAAGGTTGTCCCTAAGAAAAAGGGACGTACGTTGGGGATTGGTTCCGTCAACGATGTTCCGAGAGCGACATCATCTTATGGTCAGAGACGGGAAGACGAGGTCACTCAGCTGCGTAACGAGTTGGCCTCGACAACATCTGCGTTCACAGCTCGACAGGGTGTAGTCGAGGGCTTCTTGGACGCCATAGCGCAACAAACCGAATGGGAGTCCTTGTTGAGGAACTTGCGACGACAAAATCCAATTCCAGGCGAGTCGATAAGCGAGGCCCATAACGAGGCGGATGTAGAGAGGAGGAGTGATGAGTTCTACCGGGCGATGAACGAGCCTTAGTTTTTTATTTTCTTTTATTCGTTGTAAATATAAATTCTAATTATTTATGAATAAATATATTTTTCTTTTTATTGTTTCTGTATTTTTTAATTCAAATTTTCTAATCATAATTAAAATTATAAATATTTTTCTAATTATTTTTTATTTTAAATCGGTATATAAAAATCGAAGTAAATTCCTCGTTAATTCACGAGGAAATAACTTCGTATGATTTACGTGGTCTTTACGAGGAAATATTGTACTTGGTCTTTACGACGAAATATTGTACTTGGTCTTTACGACGAAATATTGTACTTGGTCTTTACGACGAAATATTGTACTTGGTCTTTACGACGAAATATTGTACTTGGTCTTTACGACGAAATATTGTACTTGGTCTTTACGACGAAATATTGTACTTGGTCTTTACGACGAAATATTGTACTTGGTCTTTACGACGAAATATTGTACTTGGTCTTTACGACGAAATATTGTACTTGGTCTTTACGACGAAATATTGTACTTGGTCTTTACGACGAAATATTGTACTTGGTCTTTACGACGAAATATTGTACTTGGTCTTTACGACGAAATATTGTACTTGGTCTTTACGACGAAATATTGTACTTGGTCTTTACGACGAAATATTTTCCTCGCTAAGTAACGTGGAATTGGCGAGGAAATACGCGTTACGACGAACGATTAACGACCAAACCATTTTCCTCGCTATTTCCTCGTAATACCTCATTAACGACGAATTCACGAGGAACTTAGCCGTCGTTAATCTTGTGTTTTCTTGTAGTGGCAGGTCGATCGATATTCGAGACAGAGAAGCCCAAAATTTTAACCTCAATTAAAATCAAGCAATACGAAATTTGATCAAGCAATTTAAGCAATCAATCAATCAAAACAAATTTGATTTAAATTAGGGTTTTTGAATTGATGTCATGGCATGCGGATTGCATCATGTGGTTTTAGGGTTTGATGTTTTTAGGGTTTTGATTTGATCATAGATCAAGGGAGATTTTAAGCACACGATATGATCATTGGATCATGGGTTTTGAGATTCAAAACCATTATGGTTTCGATTTTAATTGTTAAAACAATCTCAATATGGAATAAGGAATATAGTATGTGCTTCTAACAACCTAATAACCGTTTGATCTATCAACCTAAACAGAGATTCAATCAAACCAAAACCTAGTTCCATAATTTAGGTTTTCTATTATCCCAGATTAGGGTTCTTCAAATTTTTAATAGTCTTAAACCTTTAACAATCAACCAAATTCGATGATGGGTGTTTTTAGGGTTTCGATATTTTTTTTTATTACCTTTAGATTTGAAGGGTTGAAAACCAGACCACCAAAGAGAAAGACATCACGAGCTGGTACCGGCCGCAAGATCGGAAGCTCCTTGGTCGGATTGGAACTGCTCGTATGGATGCAAGTCGGATGGATCTTGATCTATGTCGGTTGAACCAATATCGATGCGCGTGGTGGTACGTCGATCGATCTAGGGTTTATGGGATGGACTCGAACCAGAAAAGGAAATTAGGATTAAGGTTTATGAGAAAGTAGTTAGCGGCTTGATTAGGGTTTAGAGGTGGTCAATTTTTAGCTAGGATTTTTTGAAAACAACTCGTGCTGATAACGTGTTGTGAATCAGTGAGAAAACTTATATTATTCCATAGCCTAAAGCTCCATATATATACAAGGTTTAGACCGTCATAAATAGACCGTCATAAGATAAATAGAAAACTAAGAATTCCTAGTCTAACTAGGATAAGGTAAATACAAATAAAGGTAAATACAAATATGGAAAAATACAAAGTAGATAAGTAAAATGAAAACATAGTATGGGCCGTCTCTTCCTTTCTCATGTGGTTTTGGGCCGTCCACCATATGATTTATAACAAGACATAACTAAGACATAACTATTACGAAATCTGCAAAGAGTCATGTTGAGTGGTCGCACATGACCAAATCCATATGGAGTATCTTGAATATTATGTGATCATTCAGTCTTCTTTTTCTTATCCTTATCATTATGTTAAAAAGCAAGAAGTATATGTTATGGCATCTACTTGGCGAGACAAGGAGAACAATTTCGGCATGGAATCAAAGATATTTGACCATTCTTTTTTATTACTGGTGAAATCTTTCGAAAATGACATTAAGATCTTCCTGCTGCTTAATTTTCTTTTTGAAAATAATGTTAAAACACCAGTGGAATTAAAGAAGCTAAAGTACGATTATGTTTGGAGTTTGGCTCTTTGTGATCAAGAAAGGTTGGAAACATATCGAAGTCGTAGATGTATTCTTTCCTTTGATATCTTTTACTACAGAAATGTTTGTCAACATTCCAAGAATAGTTTGACTCGAAGAAAAAACAAGACTAAACATGTATCTAACTTGGCATATCCAAAACAGTTAATGTAAATGCGGTTAAAGATTAGTTTTTACTGTCGCGTGATCATAGTAGTAAGCATTGTCTCTATATGTACCTTATGATCATTTTGTGGCTACACATCTCATCAAACTATCTTCTTCGTGGTTCTTCATCATCTTCTCTACACATTTCTTTGCCTTTTGTTCAAAAACGACTAGTCTTAGAAAGCATAAATTAGTAATGGAAGGTAAAGGAAAAGCGGGATCATCATCATCTTCTTCTTCCTTCACTGCTCAGCTCTTTGGCCCCAAGGAACCTTCTTGCTCCTCCAGCTTCAAGTCCATTTTCCTTCCTCCCTCCAAGGTTCTATTATTACTCCTCTCTTATTGTTCCTTCTGTTGCTCTTTCTTTTGTTACTTCTTGAAATTTTTTTTTTTTTTCATTTCAATTTTTTTCAGGGAACAGGAAACTTCCTAAGCTCCAAAAATGGGCCCATAGGTCAGTGAAAACCCTTTCTCCAACTTGCTTTTTGTCTTGGGAATTGTTTACATAAACCTTAGAAGATTTGTCGCCCTTGCTGAATCAATATGGTTGGGTTTTCTTTACATTAAGCCAAGTATTGCCAGAAACTATCTGATTCTTCATGTCATTTCTGATTCGAGAATGGCTCGAGTTGCTTTCATTTGGTTTGTCATTAACAATCAACAATGGTTTGAAAAGAGCCAAAACAATCTTGAAACTAAGAAAAAACCTTATAGTTTCTTACTGCCCATCTACCATTTTTCTTTGTTCATTCATCATAAATAATCTTGAAAGCAACGGCTCAAAGGATTTTTCATTTTGCTTTGAGATTCACAGTTCCTTAGAAACGAAAAACAATGGTCTGATGAATGCATTATCTCCTCTGTTTTGTTGTTTCCTCACAGATTATCGTAAGGAATCTGCAACCTGCAATCTAAGTTCATCTCTTTACTACCGTGGTCAAGACGTTTACTCTGGATCCACAAGCAGCCATACTTACCCTACCGTGAGTCATTAATCATATATATGTATTGCTAATGATTCACATCGATCACTTCAATACTTGACTTTGACAAAATGCTTATTCAATCAGGTTAACAAGGATCAGACTAGAGGAGACGATGATGCTAGTGGAAACAACTTGATGGATGCATCCAGAGGAAACTGGTGGAAAGGTATTTTCTCTAATTAATCATAATCATTTATGCTGCAATCCCATGTATTTCTTTGTTTCCTAACATGTCCCCCATCTCGTCAATTGTTGCAGGTTCACTTTATTATTAGAATCTTCTTTGCAAAGTATCAAGAAGATCAGCTAGAGACAGAACGATTCCTTCATATCGTCCGTTGTTTGACTTGTTGAAAAAAACTGTATCATTCGGTGATGCTTTGTTACTTTTTAGTCCCTTTGTCTAATGTTAAATTAAAGATAAGATTTTGTACTTCAAAAAGTTCAACGTATTGAAGTGGCAATTAAATCTCAAAAAATGAATAAGAAACACTAAGGATGGATTGATTATCTGTGGACTTGATGGATTGTGAAACTTAAACCTACCTTTAAAGATAGGAAATACTGTACATATCGAAAAGTGGTAAATATGTAAAAGCCTGAAAGTACAAGTAAGACATAGAAAAGATAACCAGTGCAGTAAGTATCGACCCAGGAAACTTGGAGACATATACGTGATGAAAAAAAGCCGGTGTATACTTGGGCACCGGTGGTGTGGTTCTCACAAGTAACTCCAAAGTTTGCTTTCATCACTTGGATATCAATGCAAGATCGAATTTACACCATGGATAGAGTGTCACAATGGAATCAAGGAGTTGATACGGGTTGTGTTCTTTTCAACAATAGTCCAGAGTAGCGAGATTTTATTTTCGAGTCTACCAATTTATCTCATTTGCAATGGAGTGAGATCAAGTTGATTATCACAGACAAGAGTCATTGGGGGGGGGGGGGGGGGGCGTGAAACTCTTTTTCTCTTCAATATGCATTGAAAGAGGTTATTTATGCAGTGTAGAGAGAGAGTGAAACAAAAGAAGTGAAATAGATACGAAAGCTTGTGTATATTCATGTACATAGTAAGGTATTTATACAAGGGAGCAACTCCTAAATACAAGGAGATTAGTATCTAGATAACTACAAAGTATATGTTATCATTATCCTAATATGTATATCTTTATCTCTATACCCCCCTCAAATTGGTGGTGAAAGATCTTGAATGGCCAACTTGGAAAGAAGATATGAGAATGTAGTAGAAGGTAATGCTTTAGTGAGGATGTTAGCTGGTTTCTTAGAAATATGTTCGGTCGTGATTAACTTAGACATGACAGCATCACGAACATCACGACAGTCGAATTCGATACGCTTGGTGCGTTCATGGAAGATCGGATTTGCCGCGATGTAGATGGCAGATTTGCTGTCACAGTGAAGTCTGATAGGAGAAGTATGATCGATGTCGAAAGATAGAAGAAGTTTTTTTATCCACTTGAGTTCCTTTAAAGCATACGCCATGGACCTGTATTCAGCTTCAGCAGAAAACATGGAAACTGTATCTTGTTTCTTCGTTTTCCAAGAAATTAGAGAAGAACCAAGCACAACGATATAGGCGCTAAGGGAACGGCGTGTAAGAGGATATGTGTTCCAGTCAGCATTGCAGTAAGCGTTGACGGTGTGTGAGATCAGAATCGGCACGTAGAAGTATTCCATGAGCAGGTGTTCCCTTAAGATAACGGACCGTACATAGAGCAGCGTTCCAATGTACTTGAAGAGGATACTGCATGAACTGTGAGAGAATATGGACAGTGTAACAAAGCTCAGGTCGCGTAAAGGAGAGATATATCAGACGACCGACAAGGCGTCTATTAGCCTCCGGGTTGGCAAAAGTTGGACTGACAGCAAGAGACAACTTATGGTTGAGTTCGATACACGTTGAGCATGGTTTTGCGCCTAATAAACCTGCTTCACTGATGATGTCCAGAGCGTACTTTCTTTAGGAGATGAAAATACCTTCATTACTGCGAGCTACTTCAATACCCAAGAAATATTTCAGCTTGCCCATAATTCTTCATGTGAAAGCACTTACTCAAATATTTCTTGAACCATTGAATAGTAGAGAGGCCATTGCCGGCCACAATAAAATCATCACATAAACTAAGATGTGTAAGCAAATCTTGCCTTTGACGAAAGAAAAGTGTGAATAATCTGCTTTGCTCTTCGTGAAGCCGTAGTCTTTTAGAGCTGTACTAAGCTTACCAAACCAGCAACGAGGAGATTTTTTTAAACCATAAATCGATTTTCGTAATCGACAAACCTTTGTAGGAGCTGGATGTTCAAAGCCTGGAGGAAACTTCATGTAGACTTTTTCCTTTAAATCTCCATGTAAGGAAGCAATATGGACATCCATTTGGTGAATCTCCCAATTTTTCGCAGCTGCAATCTCTAGTAGAAGATGAACGGTAGTAGGTTTAGCCACTGGAGCAAGAGTATCAGTATAATCAAGGCCTTGTCGTAGCCTATTTCCATGAGCAACCACTCGAGATTTGTGGCAAACCACATTACAAGCAGAGTCGTACTTGTACGTATAAACCCAACCGCAACCAATGGCTCTCTTCCCAGGTGGTAAGGTCGCAACATCCCATGCGTGTTGATCTCCAAGAGCAGTGTATTCATCAGTCATTGATTCATTCCACACATCATCCTGAGAAGCTTCTTGGTAACTCTTCGGCTCGACATTAGAAGTAACAGCCGCGATAAAGGCTTTATGTCCTGGAGAAAATTAGCTTGAGAGAGATAAGCAGAGATGGGATAGGGTATTTTACCTGAGACCGTGTTGGAGAAACCAAGAGAAGAGGACGGCTTATCGAGAAAGAGGGGTAGAGTTGCTTGTGTAGCATTAACCATGTAGTCTTTAAGAAGAACGGATGGTTTGTGTATGTGTTGTCCGCGCCCAAGCAACTCAGGAAAACCTGGAGACGGAGCATCCAAATTAGTAGAAGGAGTAGATGTAGGAGAAGACTGTTAGCTACATCAGGCAGCACATGTAAAGTTGTAGTCGTAGTTGGAGTAGTATTAGGTGTAGATGTGGAGTTGTTTCAGCCAAAGCAGAGTTATCAGCCGTGGTAGTTTCGACTGGAGAAGTAGAGGTACTAGAAGGAGAAGGAGCAGTGAGAGTCGTGGGCAGATAGGATGTCAAGGGAAACATCCACTCATCGACGGTGATATCAGGAGAGAAGACTTGAGGTCTTTCTGATTGATGATCTGAGTAACCTAGAAACTTATCCTCAAAGAAGATAACATCACGACTGGAGAAAAACTCGTTGTTTTCAACATCGAATAAACGCCAAGCGTTTTTCCCATGAGGGTAGCCGACAAAAATGCATTTACGACTTCTATTTGCAAATTTGTCCTCAGTGCGATCCCGGTAATGTGCATAGCATAAGGAACCAAAGATACGCAGAGAATCATAAGTAGGAGCAGAACCATGAAGTAAAGCATATGCAGTCTGTCCATGAAGCAATTGTGTCGGTGTTCGGTTGATCAAATGTGCTGTCGTGAGTATACTCTCAACCCAAAACAAGGTCGGAAGATTCGCTTGGAACAAGAGAGCGCGAGTTACATTGAGTATATGTCTATGTTTGTGTTCTACTCTCCCGTTTTGCTGAGGTGTGTTGACACGGGATGTTGATGTTGAATGCCTTATTGATGAAGATAAGGTGAAAGAGCCATAAACTCAGAGCCATTCCGATAGAATAACTCTTACTTTTTTGTTGAACTGTTTTTCAGCCATTGCAAAGAAGTTCTTTAGGAGACCCTGAACCTCTGATATTTCGAGCATAAGGAACGTCCATACAGCTCGAGAAAAGTCATCCACGATGGTAAGAAAATATGCAGCTCCACAAGAAGAAGGAGTACGATATGGACCCCAAACATCACAATGAATCAAAGCAAAAGGTTCCAAAGCCTTATTATAACTCTCATGAAAAACTGAACGTGTTTGTTTAGAACAAAAACAAATATCACATGAATGTGTAGTGTCCAAATTGACTTTTAACTTAGAAAACACATGTAATGAAGAAATCAGTTTAGACGAAGGATGCCCAAGCCGATGATGCCATAGAACAGTAGAGGACAAAGATTCCTGGTTTGTATGATGAGAACGTGCGACTGTGACTCCTTTTTAGTAGTAAACCCCCCCTCTCTCTCTCTCTTCACTGGCTCCAGGCAGGGTCCTCGTAAAACGGTCCTGCAGTAAACACAAAGTGTCAGTGAAGATAGCAATACAGCCTGTTTGCTTCAAAAGACGAGAAACTGATATCAAGGTGCAATTGAAATTTTGAATATCTAGAACGTTTCTAAGGAAGTAATCCTTGCTCAACTAAAGGGTTCCCATCTTTGTGGCTCGTGAAGCGGTTCCGTCCGGGAAGGTAACAACAGAGGGAGTGATAGAAATAACATCAAAGTAATGACAAATCTCCTGCCATATGGTGAGATGCACCAGTATCTATAATAACATAAGAAGTATTAGGAATACCAGATAAGAGTTCAGTTGAGAGCTCAGATTGTTGACTCTGAAGTAGATTGATCAAGGTGGTGATTTTATCCGTAGAGAGTGTAGAGGTGGTAGGAGTGGAAGCAGAATTTGACCGACCATGTCCTCGTCCAAGAGAATTAGAATTTCGACCGCCCCGGCCTCTGTTAGAAGATCTTGTAGAGCCTCTGGAAGTCGAACGTTGTTGCTGCTGTTCGAGATACCAATCTGGAAATCCATGAAGAAGAAAGCATTCAGAAGCTTCATGACCAGAATGCTTGCAGTGAGTACATGAGCAATCGCAGTTCCGGAAAGTTGAAGATGCAGCAACAGGAGAAGAAGATGCCAAAGGTGCTGACTCCGTTTTAACAGAAAATCCTATGGCATCTTGCTTTATCTCAACGGTACGCATATTATTGAGATGTTGTTTAGCTCGTATGACTCACGCATAAACAATGTTGAGGTTAGGAAGTGGATCTTCGTCAATGATTTGAGATTGTATGACACTGAACTGTGCTTCATCAAAACCGAGGAGAAATTTATGAATTTTAGGATCCATATTGCATTCATATGTCCTTATCCGGTGATGTCTTGCATATTTTCATTGTTTTAACATTCCATTTTGTGCATTTTAATCTTGTAAATTAGGTTTTAGACATCTTTAGGATCCATATTGCATTCATATGTCCTTATCAAGTGTTGGAGTGTCTTATGGAGTGATTTGAGATGTTTGGGAGTTTTGTGATCCAAAAAGAAGGGAAGAATGAAGTTTGGCCAAGACAAGACAAGCCATCCCTTGAAGCTGGTCGAGCCTGGACCAGGGAGAAGGTCACAGGTAACCTTACCAGCGCGGCCGGAGTGATCTAGTCGAGACCAAGGAACCAACCGGGGAGAACGTCACGGGTTACCTTACCTGCGCGGCCTGAGACGAAGCCAAGACGGGGGAGATCAACCAGGGACAAAGTCGCGGGGTGCCTTACCCGCACGGACGAGACCAGGACAAGACGGACGAGACGTGCAGGTCAAGATGTGCGGGTACCGACCAAGCCTTCTACCCTAAGCTTTTTTCTCTCCTTTGGTCAAAGCTTAAGTGATCCCAAGGCCATTTTGGTCATTTGTCTTGATGTTTTTAGGTTTTCTAAGCTACTATAAGTACTCTTGTAAGACCAATTGTTGGATTTATCTGATTATCTCTTAAGAAAACACAAAACCCGTTTGGTGAAAGTTCTTTCCTTGAATCAAATCATCATCTTGTTCTTGTGTTCTTGATTGATTTTGAGTTCTTATTTTGCTTTCATCACATGATTAAGCTAAAATCCTTCATGGGTTTGAGAGTAATCATGGTGATTAGTGAGTAATTCACTTTTGGATTAATGGGTCAGGGAGACTAAGGGTGATTAATCTAAATCTAAGGTTTTCTAGTGTAGATCTCTCTTGTTCCTTGCTTGTAGAGTATTTTTTAATGCTGTTTTAGAGTTGGCCTCTCTAAAGTTGAGGTTTAGGCATTTCCCACCCACAAGGTGTATGATGAAATGCCTGAACCAACTCTCTTAAGCTTTTAACATTCTTTACTAAAGAGATTTGTTGTTAAAGGTGTTAAGATGGCTAATAGACTTGATATTAATGATTACTTAGATAACATTCAACCAAAGAGATTTGATGCTTGAGTTATCTTTGTAAACGAGCTTCCATCTTGAGAAAGAGTTAGCTTAGGGTTGTGCTCTAGGCCTAAGGTTGATAGATTGATTGAAAGCTGCCACCTTTAGTTCAAAACTTGATCACCCAAGGTCGATTCCCTAGGCCCATGAGTTCTCCCATCTCATAATCAAATAAAGTTTCATGTTTTCTTGCATTTTAGTATTGTTCTAGTTCAAAACCATCTCACTTATTGACTGCACTTAGATTAAGCATGGTCTTGTATTCCCATTTCATTAGAATCACTTAGGATTGGTTCAATGATCTTTTGTACTACATTGATTTGATTTGGACCCTTGAAAAGTCTTGCATCAAATTTGGCGTCGCTGCCAAGTTCTAAGTTGATTTTGACATTGGGATTTAGTCACTTGCTTGAGACTAAGTCATTTTTCTTTTATTGTGTTATTGATTCTCCTTTTCCTCCCCCTTTGCATTTAAGGTGTATGAACTTGAGGAGTAGAGGTTCATCAAGCCTAGTTCCAAGAATTGAAGACATATCTGCACTTGAGAGGGAGATAGCAAGAAAGAGAAGAGAAGAAGAAAAACAGGCTCACTTGCAGAGGTTGGGGTTTGATATGGAGAACCTACCTCAATTGGAGCTGCCCAAGGGGGTAATGGTGTAGGAGCTGACAACCTTTAACCAGAGAGAGATCAACCACAACATCCACAACGCCAAGCTCGTGCCATTGGGACCTATGACCAACCTCACATAAATGGTCATAGGGTGGGTATCCGAGCTCCTAATGTGGAGAACAACAACTTCGAGATCAAGTCCAGGCTGATGCTCATGATTGAGAACAACAAATATCATGGGCTGGCAGTGGAAGACACTTTTGATCACTTGGAAAGGTTCGACAAGTACTGTAGCTTGTCAAAGACCAATGGAGTCTCAGAAGATGCTTTCAAGTGAGACTGTTTCCCATATCTTTGCGAGACAAGGCACACCAGTGGTAGAAGGCTCTTCCAAGTAACTCTATCACCACTTGGAATGAGTGCAAGAAGGCTTTCCTAGACAAGTTCTTCTCTACCTCCAGGACAGCCAAGATCAGGAATGAAATCACTGAGTTTCAGCAGAAGAATCTTGAAGGGTTTAGTGAAGCGTGGGAGAGGTTCAAGGGCTACTGGTCTCAATGCCCACACCATGGCTTCACCAAGGAGAGCTTGCTTAGTACCTTCTATCGAGGTGCTCTACCACAGTGCAGGAACAGACTTGATACTGCTAGCAATGATTTCTTCTTGGGAAGAACTAAGCAGGAAGCAGAGGAGCTGGTGGAGAACATGGCTAAGAGTGACTCAGTCTACAGTGAGGAGCATGATAGAGGCAACAGAACTGATGATCAGCAGAAAAGGAAAAAGCTGAAGTCTCTACTGGAGAAGATAGACAGCCTTCTTTCAGATAGAGCTAGACAAGAGTAGATGCACTTTGTTGGTGATCCGAACCAAGAGGAGCCTCTTGTGGTCAACGAGGTTGATGGTTTGGAAGGCCAAGAGGAGCTGTGTTTCATCAACAACAATGGTACTTGGTACAAGAAGAAACCAAACTTTAAGTACAACAACTACCAGCAAAGGCCTAATTCCAACAACCAGCAAGGTGGATACCAGCCTAAGCAGAAATACTCTTCTGGTTCTTCAAACAACAACCAAGGAGGCTCCCAGCCCAAGCAGAACAATCAGCAAGGAGGCTATCAAGTTAAGCAGAACTACCTTCCCGGTTTCAGCAACCACGGCAATCATACTACTCAAGCTCAAGGAAGCTCTTCTCAAGCTCCAGCTCCAGATTCAAGTGTGGACTCCATGTTCAAGAAACTCATAGACTTTCAGGCCATAAATGAGAAGACAATGGGCTATGAGTTCAAAAACATCCACTCTAAGATCGATGGTAGCTACACTGAGCTCAACAACAAGATCAGAGCTTTGGCACAACAGTTTTCCTCCATGAACTCTCATTCAAGTCGCCAACAAGGTTCACTTCCTGGAAAAGCTGAGCAGAACCCCAAGGAGACAATGAAGGCAATCACCCTTAGAAGTTGTAAAGAGTTACCTTCAAGAGTTCTCACCAAGGATGATGAGAAACAAGGTGGGGAGGTGGCCATCAACATAGATGATGATGTGGTGATTGTAGATGAGAAGATCAATGATAAAATCTTGGAGAAGATAGTAGAAGTAAGGGTAAATGAAAGGTTGGAGAAGGAAAGAAGACAATGAGACATGGTGAAGTTGCTACTCCAACAACAGAATCTTCTTTTGTTCCTCCTCCATATGAGCCAAGGCAACCATTTTGGTAGATTCAAGAGGTAGTTGTTGGAGAAGTACAAGGCACTCTTTGAGAAGCAAATGAATGAGGTTCATGTAACAATGCCCATCATTGATGCTTTCATGTTGGTTCCTCAATACAGCAAGTTCTTGAAAGATGTTGTAGCTGCGAAGAAGAAGGAAATGGAGGGTATGATGATTCTTACTTATGAGTGCAGTGCAATTATCCAGAGGCTGAACATCCCTAAGAATCTAGAGGATCCATGATGCTTTACACTTCCTTGTGCTATTGGTCCTATGGAGTTTGAGAGATGTCTTTGCGACCTTGGAGCTAGTGTCAGCCTCATGCCTTTGTCTGTTGCAAAGAGACTTGGATTCACTCAGTACAAGAAGTGCAGGCTCTCTCTGGTGTTGGCAGATCGATTTGTGAAGCTCCCTGTTGGTATCTTGGAAGATCTCCCTATGATGGTTGAAAATTTTGAGATCCCCACAGACTTTGTGGTGCTTGAGATGGATGAGGAAGCTAAAGACCCCATGATCCTTAGAAGACCATTCTTAGCCACAGCAGGAGCCATTGTTAATGTGAAAGAAGGCAAGATTGAATTTTTATTTGGGCAAGGGGGACATCCTCCACTTTGACATCAAGGAGATGATGAAGAAGCCAACTGTGCAAGGCCAGGTGTTCTACATTGAAGAGATGGAAACTCTTGCTGATGAGCTTCTTGAGGAGTTGGCACTTGAGGACCCTCTACAGCATGCTTTGACGATAGATAGAGAGGTCCAAGTGGTTGAGAACAAGGAGAGTGCTGCCTACATAAGGATGCTGGATTCACACAAAGGGGTTGATGGTGAGGATCAGTACGAGGAGCTGCCACCAAGTGTTCAGCATGCAGCCTCAGCTACTCAACAAGAAGACATCCAGCAAGATGATTGGAGTGAGCTCAAGGCACCAAAAGTGGAGCTTAAACCTCTTCCCCATAGTGTAAGGTATGCATTCCTTGGCCCTAATGAGACTTGCCCTGTTATTGTCAGTAGTGAACTTACTGAACTTGAGCTGTCTAAAACTTTTAAATGAGCTTAAAAGATTTAAAAAAGCAATATGGTACTCACTTGATGATATCAAAGGGATATCACCCTCTTTTTGCAAGCATAGGATATATCTTGAGGATGAATCAATGACTTCTATAGAGCATCAAAGAAGGTTAAATCCTAATCTGAAGGATGTTGTAAAGAAAGAGATTCTAAAACTCTTGGATGCTGGTGTGATTTACCCTATCTCGGATAGTAAGTGGGTATCTCCTGTGCATGTTGTCCCAAAGAAGGGTGGTATCACTGTGGTAAAGAATGAAAAGGATGAATTAATACCAACTAAAACTGGCCATAGGATATGTATTGATTACCGAAAACTTAACTCTGCCTATAGAAAGGATCATTTTCCATTGCCATTCATTGATCAAATGTTTGAGAGGCTTGCAAATCATCCTTATTATTGCTTTCTTGATGGGTATTCGATTCTTCCAAATCCCCATACATCCCAATTGCTTGGGAAAAATACTCAGGTATTAGACTTCTCCAGACCCCGGGCAGGACACCGGCCTCAAGGTTCTTGCTAGAGATGGCACCTGGGCCCGACCCCTGCATCGGTCTCTTCCCCCCCCCCTCCCCCCCGGGGAAAATGGAAAACTTCTGATTGGAAGAACCTTCCATATTTCCGGATATGGAAGAATTCCACCTACTCCAAACCGACTCCCAGCCGTCCACGAAAACTATATAAAGGGAACCTACACCCTAAATCAAGGGATCAACTCTTCAAGACTTAGAGAATAGGGTTAGACGGCTAGAATTATGGTTCTTACTCAATACCTTGTAATTCCTGCTCGTTTGATCAATAAAACGTCTCTTCAAGTCTATTTCTCTCTAAATGTCTCAAACAACTCTAGCTTATCTACCGTTCCGTGGTACTCACATAGAACCTACACAAAAATCCCCTAATAGTTTGGCACTAGAAGGAGGGGAGTAACCTAAACTACGTGACGATGGCAGTGGATGAGCATGACGAGTTACCGGAATCCACCCCGAGAAAAGCCGAGCTTCAGAGACAGCTAGACAGCCTGCAAAGCCAAGTAACCGAGCTACACAGAGCTCGGAAAGATGCCGCGGAGAACCCCGAGATCCTCTCGGAAGTTCAAGGTTTAAAGAATCAGCTGGACGAGCATTCCAAGCGACTGAAACAAAGCGCGGAGAAGCTCAACCAAGTCGAGGCCGAGAACATTTCTCTCCGAGATCAGAACCAAATCCTCAATACGGTCAGCAACAAGAAGAGTCGCTTCCGAGCTCGAGTCCGGTCTATGCCCACTCCGGAGACACCAAATTCTGGAGGAGACACAACTCATCCGCAAACGACGCTCAACGAGAACGAGGCAAACCAGGAAGAGGTCAGGAACACCCAGATCCATGACCTGGAAAGCAACTTCGAGCCGGAACCCGACAAGGATCCTCCCGAAGGAACCGCCACAGCAAGGTCCTCCATGACCTCCTACCTGGAGCAGATGTTCTCCAAGAAGTTCGACGCCATCCAGTCTATGGTAGAGACTTCTAGAGTGGCTCCTCCAAGCGGAAGTCGTCCAGACTCCACGCGGATACTCCCTTTACGGACGAGATCGCGCTAATAGAGGTGCGAAGGAAATTATCCTTCCCCAACACCAAGATGTACGACGGCACAGTGTCCTCAAGTAAACTTTTCAAAACATAAGGGGGATGGATGCAAAGATGGGAACAAAGCCAAAAGAAACACTCATAGCACTCAACTTGACTTCCTAAAGAAACATAGCAAATAGCATGAGCAAAACTCTCTTATTATGCTCTAGCTTCACAAGGCCTATCAATTACTCTAATGCCTCTACACAAGATGCAATGCTTATCAACCAACAAGTTCTCTTAACCAGCCCTCACATTAATTCACACACACACACACACACAAGGTGAAGTCTCACAAATGGGCACATGATCTCAATCATTTGGCTAGGTGATCAAATGGTCTAATATGGATGAAAATGAGGTTTCAATGCATCATTTCAAGGTGGCAATCACTCAAAATTCAAGGAGTTTGATAATTATGCCAAATTTATCTAAGACTAGGAGCAATTCATGCATACATAGATTCTTCCTCATCATTCTACCCAATTCCTAAGTGATTACAAGATCTACACCCCTTTTATTCATCCCCTAACCCATAATGAAAAACATACTCACATCACTCACCCAATGAACATTTTCTTTCTTTTGGAAATCAACCTCTAAGGACCTTTTATTCACAATTCACACTTCTAAGCGCTAATAGTTTTTTTGTTCTCCCTTCCCCACTACCTTATTGAATCTTTTTTTTTCTTTCTCTTTTTTTTTTGTGAAGGGGAAGGTCAAAACATCAATCAAGAACTTCTTATCTTTCTATTATAGGCCCCTAGGGTTTTCTTTCTCAATACATTCTTTTGTTCATCAATCTCAACATTGCCACAACCCAAATCCATGATATAAACCTTTAAGAAAAAAAAATCCCACTCACCATCCTAGAAGCTAGCTCAAATGAGGACCCTATGCTAGCAAGAGATTAGAACAAATCCATGTCGCTCCCAATACTCTCAAGATTTTGCACATGACAAGCTATCAGAAAAGGCCTCACTCATGCAAATCAATGTAGGCTTCAAAGAATGGCTAGGGTTCAAGGGTGTGGAAGTGCCATTTGGGTTAACAAAGAGTGCTAAAATGGGGAAAGATAACCCAAATGTGTATGAGATCCATGATCGAGTATGCAAATGCCCATATGCAAGAGAAATTAAGTTCATTCAAGTCCAAGTTCAGGATTGAGCTGGTTTCAAGAACAATGTCAATATCAAGCAAGCAAGCAAGTTTCAAGAAGAGTTTTCAAGGCTCAAAGCATGCAAGCCTTTCAAAAGATGCTTAAGCTACTTGATATGTTTAACTAGGGTGTCAAATTCAGTGCAAACAAGTGTTCTTTACAAGGCAATGCTCCATGAAAGTGAATGCAACCTATATGCTCTAAACTCAATCTTAAAGATGCAAGTGATGCAACTACATCATTCATAAATTTTTAAATTTTTTTTGGTTTTTCTATGCATATATGAATGTACAATGCAATGCATGAGACTCTCAATCACAAAGCAAACATGATCAAATACTTGGTACCTCCCCCACACTTAAATGACACAGTCTCTGTGTGAGTAAGAGAGAAGGAGAATACCCCAACAAGACAAAAGCAAATGTATATACAAGAAGGTTTGGAGTGATACCAAATAAGGAGTGTTGGGCGTGTTGCTTGGTGTTCGGCTAGAGCTGGCTTGGTTCATAGCAACTATAGGAGGCTGCTACATGGCAAGCATAGGGCTCAGGTGGTTCACCACCTTTCTTCTCTCCTCTAGTGCTTGGCTCAACCTGAAAACCTTGACTGTTTTTATTAAAAAAAACTTAAAAGAAAAATTGAAATTGCAAAGTTATGTACAATGAAGGCAATCACCCTCAGAAGGTGTAAAGAGTTACCTCCAAGAGTTCTCACCAAGGATGATGAGAAACAAGGTGGGGAGGTGGCCATCAACATAGATTATGATGTGGTGATTGTAGATGAGAAGATCAATGATGAAATTTTGGAGAGGATAGTAGAAGTAAGGGTAAAGGAAAAGTTGAAGAAGGGAAGAAGACAATGAGACATGGTTAAGTTGCTACTCCAACAAAAGAATCTTCTTTGTTCCTCCTCCATATGAGCCAAAGCAACCATTTCCTGGAAGATTCAAGAGGCAGTTGTTGGAGAAGTACAAGGCACTCTTTGAGAAGCAAATGAGTGAGGTTCATGTCACAATGCCCATCATTGATGCTTTCATGCTGGTTCCTCAATACAGCAAGTTCTTGAAAGATGATGTAGCTGCGAAGAAGAAGGAAATGGAGGGCATGATGATTCTTACTCATGAGTGCAATGCAATTATCCAGAGGCTGAACATTCCTAAGAAGATAGAGGATCCAGGATGCTTTACACTTCCTTGTGCTATTAGTCCTATGGAGTTTGAGAGATGTCTTTGCGACTTTGGAGCTAGTGTCAGCCTCATGCCTTTCTATGTTGCAAAGAGACTTGGATTCACTCAGTACAAGAAGTGCAGGCTCTCTCTGGTGTTGGCAGATCGATTTGTGAAGCTCCCTGTTGGTATCTTGGAAGATCTCCCTATGATGGTTGAAAATTTTGAGATCCCCACAGACTTTGTGGTGCTTGAGATGGATGAGGAAGCTAAAGACCCCATGATCCTTAGAAGACCATTCTTAGCCACAGCAGGAGCCATTGTTAATGTGAAAGAAGGCAAGATTTATTTGGGCAAGGGGGACATCCTCCACTTTGACATCAAGGAGATGATGAAGAAGCCAACTGTGCAAGGCCAGGTGTTCTACATTGAAGAGATGGAAGCTCTTGCTGATGAGCTTCTTGAGGAGTTGGCACTTGAGGACCCTCTACAGCATGCTTTGACGATAGATAGAGAGGTCCAAGTGGTTGAGAACAAGGAGAGTGCTGCCTACATAAGGATGCTTGATTCACAAAGGGGTTGATGGTGAGGATCAGACGAGGAGCTGCCACCAGTGGTTCATCATGCAGCCTCAGCTACTCAACAAGAAGACATCCAGCAAGATGATTGGAGTGAGCTCAAGGCACCAAATGAAGAGCTTAAACCTCTTCCCCATATTGTAAGGTATGCATTCCTTGGCCCTAATGAGACTTGCCATGTTATTGTAGTAGTGAACTTACGGAACTTGAGCTGTCTAAAACTTTTAAAGGAGCTTAAAAGATTTAAAAAAGCAATAGGGTACTCACTTGATGATATCAAAGGGATATCACCCTCTTTGTGCAAGCACATGATATATCTTGAGGATTAATCAAGGACTTCTATAGAGCATCAAAGAAGGTTAAATGCTAATCTGAAGGATGTTGTAAAGAAAGAGATTCTAAAACTCTTGGATGCTGGTGTGATTTACCCTATCTCGATTGTAAGTGGGTATCTCCTGTGCATGTTGTCCCAAAGAAGGGTGGTATCACTGTGGTAAAGAATGAAAAGGATGAATTAATACCAACTAGAACCGGCCATAGGATATGTATTGATTACTGAAAACTTAACTCTGCCTCTAGAAAGGATCATTTTCTATTGCCATTCATTGATCAAATGTTTGAGAGGCTTGCAAATCATCCTTGTTATTGCTTTCTTGATGGGTATTCGGATTCTTCCAAATCCCCATACATCCCAATTACTTGGGAAAATACTCAGGTATTAGACTTGTCCAGACCCTGGCAGGACACCGCCTCCAGGATCTTGCTAGAGATGGCTCTGGGCCCGACCCTGCATCGGTCTCTTCACCCGGAAAATGGAAAACTACTGATTGGAAGAACCTTCCATATTTTTGGATATGGAAGAATTCCACCTACTCCAAACCGACTCCCAGCCGTGCAAAACTATATAAGGGAACCTAAACCTTAAATCAAGGGATCAACTCTTCAAGACTTAGAGACTAGGGTTAGGCGGCTAGAATTAGTGTTCTTACTCAATACCTTGTAATTCCTGCTTGTTTGATCAATAAAACGTCTCTTCAAGTCTATTTCTCTCTAAATGTCTCAAACAACTCTAGCTTGTCTACAGTTCCGTGGTACTCACATAGAACCTACACAAAAATCCCTAATAGTTTGGCTAGAAGGAGGATTAACCTTAACTACGTGATGATGGCAGTGGATGAGCATGACGAGTTACGGAATCCACCCGAGAGAAGCCGAGCTTCAGAGGCAGCTAGACAGCCTGCAAAGCCAAGTAACCGAGCTACACAGAGCTCGAAAGATGCCGCTGAGAACCCGAGATCCTCTCGGAAGTTCAAGGTTTAAAGAATCACCTGGACGAGCATTCCAAGCGACTGAAACAAAATGCGGAGAAGCTCAACCAAGTTGAGGCCGAGAACATCTCTCTCTCCGAGATGAGAATCAAATCCTCAATACGGTCAGCAACAAGAAGAGTCGCTTCCGAGCTCGAGTCCGGTATATGCCCACTCCGGAGACACCTAATTCCGGAGGAGACGCAACTCATCCGCAAACGACGCTCAACGAGAACGAGGCAAACCGGGACGAGGTCAGGAACACCCATATACATGACCTGGAAAGTGACTCCGAGCCGGAACCCGACAAGGATCCTCCCGAAGGACCGCCACAGCAAGGTCCTCCATGACCTCCTACCTGAGCAGATGTTCTCCAATAAGTTCGACAGCATCCAGTCTATGGTAGAGAGACTTATAGGAGTGGTTCCTCCAAGCCAAATGTGCGGTCCAGACTCCTACGCGGATACTCCATTCACGGACGAGATCGCGCTAATAGAGGTGCGAAGGAAATTCTCCTTCCCCAACACCAAGATGTACGACGGCACGGTGTCCTCAAGTAAACTTTTAAAAACATAAGGGGGATGGATGCAAATATGGGAACAAATCCAAAAGAAACACTCACAGCACTCAACTTGACATCCTAAATAAACATAGCAAATAGCATGAGCAAAACTCTCTTATTATGCTCTAGCTTCACAAGGCCTATCAATTACTCTTATGCCTCTACACAAGATGCAATGCTTATCAACAAACAAGTTCTTTTAACCAGCCCTCACATTGATTCACACACACACACACAAGGTGAAGTCTCACAAATGGGCACATGATCTCAATCATTTGGCTAGGTGATCAAATGGTCTAATATGGATGAAAATGAGGTTTCAATGCATCATTTAAAGGTGGCAATCACTCAAAATTCAAGGAGTTTGATAATTATGCCAAATTTATCTAAGACTAGGAGCAATTCATGCATACATAGATTCTTCCTCATCATTCTACCCAATTCCTAAGTGATTACAAGATCTACACCCTTTTATTCATCCCTAACCCATAATGAAAAACATACTCACATCACTCACCCAATGAACATTTTGTTTCTTTTGGAAATCAACCTCTAAGGACCTTTTATTCACAATTCACACTTCTAAGCTCTAACATTTTTTTGTTTTCCTTCCCCACTATCTTATTGAATCTTTTTTTTCTTTCTCAATACAGTCTTTTTTCATCAATCTCAACATTGCCACAACCCAAATCCAAGATATAAATCTTGAAGGAACAAAATCCCACTCACCATCCTAGAAGCTAGCTCAAATGAGGACCCTATGCTAGCAAGAGATGAGAACAAATCCATGTCGCCCCAATACTCTCAAGATTTTGCACATGACAAGCTATCAGAAAAGGCCTCACTCATGCAAATCAATGTAGGCTTCAAAGAATGGCTAAGGTTCAAGGGTGTGGAAATGTCATTTGGGTTAACAAAGAGTGATATAATGGGGAAAGATAACCCAAATGTGTATGAGATCCATGATCAAGTATGCAAATGCCCATATGCAAGAGAAATTAAGTTCATTCAAGTCCAAGTTCAGGATGTGGCTGGTTTCAAGAACAATGTTAATATCAAGCAAGCAAGCAAGTTTCAAGAAGAGTTTCAAGGCTCAAAGCATGCAAGCCTTTCAAAAGATGCTTAAGCTACTTGATATGTTTAACTAGGGTGTCAAATTCAGTGCAAACAAGTGTTCTTTACAAGGCAATGCTCCATGTGCAAGTGAATGCAACCTATATGCTCTAGACTCAATCTTAAAGATGCAAGTGATGCAACTACATGATTCAAAAATTTAAAAAAATTTTGGTTTTTCTATGCATATATGTATGTACAATGCAATGCATGAGACTCTCAATCACAAAGCAAACATGATCAAATACTTGGTACCTCCCCTACACTTAAATCACACAGTCTCTGTGTGAGTAAGAGAGAAGGAGAATACCCTAACAAGACAAAAGCAAATGTATATACAAGAAGGGTTGGAGTGATACCACATAAGGAGTGTTGGGCGTGGTGCTTGGTGTTTGGGCTAGGAGCTGGCTGGGTTCATAGGAACTAGAGGAGGCTTCTACATGGCAATCATAGGGCTCAGGTGGTTCACCACCATTCTTCTCTCCTCTAGTGCTTGGCTCAACCTGAAAACCTTTACCTTTTTCATTAAAAAAACTTAAAGGAAAATTGAAATTGCAAAGTTATGTACAAGGATAACCATGGGACTTCCTCCCAAGTGAGCTTGTTTTTAGTCACTAGCTTGACTACCTTGTCTCTTGAACTACTAAGAAGGAGGATCCTTCCCACCTTCAAGTGTGATGGTGAGGACCTGAGAGAGAAGCTCTTGAAACTTGATTGCGTCATCTTGGAGCTGAGGAGTGATGATGGCTCTAGCACTTGAGAATGGTGTGGGCTTGCCCTTATGCTTGATCTTGTACTAAAGGACACCATCTTTGAGCTGCCTTGGATGGAGAGTGAGGGTGTGTGGGAGCAAATCAAGAGGTGGAGGATGAGGCTCTTTCACCATCTTCTTCTTTCCATGAGTGGCCTTTGAGGCTCCACTCATCCCCTCTGTTTAGCACTTTCCAAGTGCTCATCACACAACTCTTTTGAAAACTCACCATCAAGACCTTCTTTCTTACCAACAACCACTTCATCTTGGGGCTTCTCAACAGCTTGTGCATCACAAGTGATTGTCCCACAATAGCCTGATTCCATTGGAGGTTGGAGAGGATTGGAGACAGCTTTGTTGACATGCATGAGGGTGACCTTCTTGTTGGGAAAGTCAATGCAAGCTCCAGTTGTTGTGAGGAATGGAGTGCCAAGGATCAAAGGGACTCTTTCTTCAGATGTCATCTTCAAAACAGTGAGGTCAATGGGTATGGTGCAGGATCCAATCTTCAAGGGGAAGTCCTTGATTATGCCAATTAGGGTTGTAGAAGAATCCCCAAAGGTGAGAAAAGTATCTGGTTCCATGCTTTCCATCCCAAGATTCTTCACCATATCAAAGGAAATAACATTCACACTAGCACCACAATCAACAAGAGCATCATCATAGTTATCTTACCAAGGGAGCAAGACAAGGTGAACTTCCCTTGAGACTCAAGCTTAGGGAGGGACTTTGGAGGGATTGGTGGATCAATCTTCAGAATGGAGATGTCCAAAAGCTTAGCCACTTCAGTCTGGTGGTCTAGAATGTCCTTGATGAGCATCATCTGGACATGAGCTTCACGCATACCTGATATCTCTGGAAGCTTGACTCCAACATCACTAAGATCTTTCCTGAACTTTGAGATCACCTTCTTTTGAGCTTTGGTGAGAACTCTTTGGGGAAAAGAGCTTATCATAGGGTGATAGCTCAAACTCTTTGTCTTCTGCTTCACCTCTATCAGCTTGTTGTCTGCTCTCTTAACAGCTAGTGTCTCAGCTCAAGGCTCAGCTTTCTGCAGACTCTTTACTTTAGCCTTCTTGTCAGCATCCCTCAGAATATGTGCTTCAGCTGTAGCCACAACAAATCTCTCAACTTCCCAAAACTCAGTTCCAAACATTTCAATCTCATCCTCCTCTATCTCATGAGTACACATCTCAATCTTTGAAGAAATAGTAGAGAGGATGACATTGCAAGATTCCTTAGGATTTTTCTCTGGTTTTCCTGGTAGAGATCCCATTGGACTCCTGGAAGATGAAGACATAGAAGCAACCTGGCTCTCCAAAGCTTTGAGATGAGAGGCAAGTTGCATGTACTTGTTGTTGAGGTCAGAATATGTCCCATCAATCTTTGCATGGATGTTCTTGAACTCATCACCAATGTTCATAGCATTTCTTTCATGAGCTTAAGATTTGCTTGAACATGGACTCCATACTGGAACTTGGAGCTTGAGCTTGAGAAGAGCTTCCTTGGGGCTGGTAGTTGACTTGGTAACCTCCTTGCTGATTGTTGTAGTAGGGTCTTTGCTGGTGGTTGTTTTGGTACTGGAAGTTAGGCTCTTTCCTGTACCATGTGCCATTAGCATTGATGAAGCAATAGGGTACTCACTTGATGATATCAAAGGGATATCACCCTCTTTGTGCAAGCACATGATATATCTTGAGGATTAATCAAGGACTTCTATAGAGCATCAAAGAAGGTTAAATGCTAATCTGAAGGATGTTGTAAAGAAAGAGATTCTAAAACTCTTGGATGCTGGTGTGATTTACTTTATCTCATTGTAAGTGGGTATCTCGCATGTTGTCCCAAAGAAGGGTGGTATCACTGTGGTAAAGAATGAAAAGGATGAATTAATACCAACTAGAACCGCCATAGGATATGTATTGATTACTGAAAACTTAACTCTGCCTCTAGAAAGGATCATTTTCTATTGCCATTCATTGATCAAATGTTTGAGAGGCTTGCAAATCATCCTTGTTATTGCTTTCTTGATGGGTATTCGGATTCTTCCAAATCCCCATACATCCCAATTACTTGGGAAAATACTCAGGTATTAGACTTGTCCAGACCCCTGGCAGGACACCGCCCCGTGATCTTGCTAGAGATGGCTCCGGGCCCGACCCTGCATCGGTCTCTTCACTGGAAAATGGAAAACTACTGATTGGAAGAACCTTCCATATTTTTGGATATGGAAGAATTCCACCTACTCCAAACCGACTACCCGCACCTAAAACTATATAAGGGGAACCTAAACCTTAAATCAAGGGATCAACTCTTCAAGACTGAGACTGGGTTAGACGGCTAATTAGTGTTCTTACTCAATACCTTGTAATTCCTGCTTGTTTGATCAATAAAACGTCTCTTCAAGTCTATTTCTCTAAATGTCTCAAACAACTCTAGCTTGTCTACAGTTCCGGGTACTCACATAGAACCTACACAAAAATCCCTAATAGTTTGGCCAGGAGGGATTAACCTTAACTACGTGATGATGGCAGTGGATGAGCATGACGAAGTTACCGAATCCACCCCGAGAGAAGCCGAGCTCAGAGGCAGCTAGACAGCCTGCAAAGCCAAGTAACCGAGCACAGAGCTCGAAGACGCCGCGAGAGAACCCGAGATCCTCGAAGTTCAAGGTTTAAAGAATCAGCTGGACGAGCATTCCAAGCGACTGAAACAAAATATGAGAAGCTCAACCAAGTCGAGGCCGAGAACATTTCTCTCGAGATCAGAACCAAATCCTCAATACGGTCAGCAACAAGAAGAGTCGCTCGAAGCTCGAGTCCGGTCTATGCCCACTCGGAGACACCAAATTCTGGAGGAGACACAACTCATCCGCAAACGACGCCAACGAGAACGAGGCAAACCAGGAAGAGGTCAGGAACACCCAGATCCATGACCTGGAAAGCAACTCGAGCCGAACCCGACAAGGATCCTCCCGAAGGAACCGCCACAGCAAGGTCCTCCATGACCTCCTACCTGGAGCAGATGTTCTCCAAGAAGTTCGACGCCATCCAGTCTATGGTAGAGAGACTTCTAGGAGTGGCTCCTCCAAGCCGGAAGTGCGTCCAGACTCCACGCGGATACTCCCTTTACGGACGAGATCGCGCTAATAGAGGTGCGAAGGAAATTATCCTTCCCCAACACCAAGATGTACGACGGCACAGTGTCCTCAAGTAAACTTTTCAAAACATAAGGGGGATGGATGCAAAGATGGGAACAAAGCCAAAAGAAACACTCATAGCACTCAACTTGACTTCCTAAAGAAACATAGCAAATAGCATGAGCAAAACTCTCTTATTATGCTCTAGCTTCACAAGGCCTATCAATTACTCTAATGCCTCTACACAAGATGCAATGCTTATCAACCAACAAGTTCTCTTAACCAGCCCTCACATTAATTCACACACACACACACACACAAGGTGAAGTCTCACAAATGGGCACATGATCTCAATCATTTGGCTAGGTGATCAAATGGTCTAATATGGATGAAAATGAGGTTTCAATGCATCATTTCAAGGTGGCAATCACTCAAAATTCAAGGAGTTTGATAATTATGCCAAATTTATCTAAGACTAGGAGCAATTCATGCATACATAGATTCTTCCTCATCATTCTACCCAATTCCTAAGTGATTACAAGATCTACACCCCTTTTATTCATCCCCTAACCCATAATGAAAAACATACTCACATCACTCACCCAATGAACATTTTCTTTCTTTTGGAAATCAACCTCTAAGGACCTTTTATTCACAATTCACACTTCTAAGCTAATAGTTTTTGTTCTCCTTCCCCACTACCTTATTGAATCTTTTTTTCTTTCTTTTTTTTTCTCTTATTTTTTGTGAAGGGGAAGGTCAAAACATCAATCAAGAACTTCTTATCTTTCTATTATAGGCCCCTAGGGTTTTTCTTTCTCAATACATTCTTTTGTTCATCAATCTCAACATTGCCACAACCCAAATCCATGATATAAACCTTTAAGAAAAAAATCCCACTCACCATCCTAGAAGCTAGCTCAAATGAGGACCCTATGCTAGCAAGAGATTAGAACAAATCCATGTCGCCCCAATACTCTCAAGATTTTGCACATGACAAGCTATCAGAAAAGGCCTCACTCATGCAAATCAATGTAGGCTTCAAAGAATGGCTAGGGTTCAAGGTGTGGAAGTGCCATTTGGGTTAACAAAGAGTGCTAAAATGGGGAAAGATAACCCAAATGTGTATGAGATCCATGATCAGTATGCAAATGCCCATATGCAAGAGAAATTAAGTTCATTCAAGTCCAAGTTCAGGATTGAGCTGGTTTCAAGAACAATGTCAATATCAAGCAAGCAAGCAAGTTTCAAGAAGAGTTTTCAAGGCTCAAAGCATGCAAGCCTTTCAAAAGATGCTTAAGCTACTTGATATGTTTAACTAGGGTGTCAAATTCAGTGCAAACAAGTGTTCTTTACAAGGCAATGCTCCATGCTGAAAGTGAATGCAACCTATATGCTCTAAACTCAATCTTAAAGATGCAAGTGATGCAACTACATCATTCATAAATTTTAAATTTTTTGGTTTTTCTATGCATATATGAATGTACAATGCAATGCATGAGACTCTCAATCACAAAGCAAACATGATCAAATACTTGGTACCTCCCCACACTTAAATGACACAGTCTCTGTGTGAGTAAGAGAAGGAGAATACCCCAACAAGACAAAAGCAAATGTATATACAAGAAGGTTTGGAGTGATACCAAATAAGGAGTGTTGGGCGTGTTGCTTGGTGTTCGGCTAGGAGCTGGCTTGGTTCATAGCAACTATAGGAGGCTGCTACATGGCAAGCATAGGGCTCAGGTGGTTCACCACCTTTCTTCTCTCCTCTAGTGCTTGGCTCAACCTGAAAACCTTGACTGTTTTTATTAAAAAAAACTTAAAAGAAAAATTGAAATTGCAAAGTTATGTACAATGAAGGCAATCACCCTCAGAAGGTGTAAAGAGTTACCTCCAAGAGTTCTCACCAAGGATGATGAGAAACAAGGTGGGGAGGTGGCCATCAACATAGATTATGATGTGGTGATTGTAGATGAGAAGATCAATGATGAAATTTTGGAGAGGATAGTAGAAGTAAGGGTAAAGGAAAAGTTGAAGAAGGGAAGAAGACAATGAGACATGGTTAAGTTGCTACTCCAACAAAAGAATCTTCTTTTGTTCCTCCTCCATATGAGCCAAAGCAACCATTTCCTGGAAGATTCAAGAGGCAGTTGTTGGAGAAGTACAAGGCACTCTTTGAGAAGCAAATGAGTGAGGTTCATGTCACAATGCCCATCATTGATGCTTTCATGCTGGTTCCTCAATACAGCAAGTTCTTGAAAGATGATGTAGCTGCGAAGAAGAAGGAAATGGAGGGCATGATGATTCTTACTCATGAGTGCAATGCAATTATCCAGAGGCTGAACATTCCTAAGAAGATAGAGGATCCAGGATGCTTTACACTTCCTTGTGCTATTAGTCCTATGGAGTTTGAGAGATGTCTTTGCGACTTTGGAGCTAGTGTCAGCCTCATGCCTTTCTATGTTGCAAAGAGACTTGGATTCACTCAGTACAAGAAGTGCAGGCTCTCTCTGGTGTTGGCAGATCGATTTGTGAAGCTCCCTGTTGGTATCTTGGAAGATCTCCCTATGATGGTTGAAAATTTTGAGATCCCCACAGACTTTGTGGTGCTTGAGATGGATGAGGAAGCTAAAGACCCCATGATCCTTAGAAGACCATTCTTAGCCACAGCAGAGCCATTGTTAATGTGAAAGAAGGCAAGATTTATTTGGGCAAGGGGGACATCCTCCACTTTGACATCAAGGAGATGATGAAGAAGCCAACTGTGCAAGGCCAGGTGTTCTACATTGAAGAGATGGAAGCTCTTGCTGATGAGCTTCTTGAGGAGTTGGCACTTGAGGACCCTCTACAGCATGCTTTGTGATAGATAGAGAGGTCCAAGTGGTTGAGAACAAGGAGAGTGCTGCCTACATAAGGATGCTTGATTCACAAAGGGGTTGATGGTGAGGATCAGGCGAGGAGCTGCCACCAGTGGTTCATCATGCAGCCTCAGCTACTCAACAAGAAGACATCCAGCAAGATGATTGGAGTGAGCTCAAGGCACCAAATGAAGAGCTTAAACCTCTTCCCCATATTGTAAGGTATGCATTCCTTGGCCCTAATGAGACTTGCCATGTTATTGTAGTAGTGAACTTACGGAACTTGAGCTGTCTAAAACTTTTAAAGGAGCTTAAAAGATTTAAAAAAGCAATAGGGTACTCACTTGATGATATCAAAGGGATATCACCCTCTTTGTGCAAGCACATGATATATCTTGAGGATTAATCAAGGACTTCTATAGAGCATCAAAGAAGGTTAAATGCTAATCTGAAGGATGTTGTAAAGAAAGAGATTCTAAAACTCTTGGATGCTGGTGTGATTTACCTATCTCGGATTGTAAGTGGGTATCTCCTGTGCATGTTGTCCCAAAGAAGGGTGGTATCACTGTGGTAAAGAATGAAAAGGATGAATTAATACCAACTAGAACCGGCCATAGGATATGTATTGATTACTGAAAACTTAACTCTGCCTCTAGAAAGGATCATTTTCTATTGCCATTCATTGATCAAATGTTTGAGAGGCTTGCAAATCATCCTTGTTATTGCTTTCTTGATGGGTATTCGGGATTCTTCCAAATCCCCATACATCCCAATTACTTGGGAAAATACTCAGGTATTAGACTTGTCCAGACCCTGGCAGGACACCGCCTCCGGATCTTGCTAGAGATGGCTCCGGGCCCGACCCTGCATCGGTCTCTTCACCCGGAAAATGGAAAACTACTGATTGGAAGAACCTTCCATATTTTTGGATATGGAAGAATTCCACCTACTCCAAACCGACTCCCAGCCGTGCACGAAAACTATATAAGGGGAACCTAAACCTTAAATCAAGGGATCAACTCTTCAAGACTTAGAGACTAGGGTTAGACGGCTAGAATTAGTGTTCTTACTCAATACCTTGTAATTCCTGCTTGTTTGATCAATAAAACGTCTCTTCAAGTCTATTTCTCTCTAAATGTCTCAAACAACTCTAGCTTGTCTACAGTTCCGTGGTACTCACATAGAACCTACACAAAAATCCCCTAATAGTTTGGCGCTAGAAGGAGGGGATTAACCTTAACTACGTGATGATGGCAGTGGATGAGCATGACGAGTTACCGGAATCCACCCCGAGAGAAGCCGAGCTTCAGAGGCAGCTAGACAGCCTGCAAAGCCAAGTAACCGAGCTACACAGAGCTCGGGAAGACGCCGCAGAGAACCCCGAGATCCTCTCGGAAGTTCAAGGTTTAAAGAATCACCTGGACGAGCATTCCAAGCGACTGAAACAAAATGCGGAGAAGCTCAACCAAGTTGAGGCCGAGAACATCTCTCTCTCGAGATGAGAATCAAATCCTCAATACGGTCAGCAACAAGAAGAGTCGCTTCGAGCTCGAGTCCGTATATGCCCACTCGGAGACACCTAATTCCGGAGGAGACGCAACTCATCCGCAAACGACGCTCAACGAGAACGAGGCAAACCGGGACGAGGTCAGGAACACCCATATACATGACCTGGAAAGTGACTCCGAGCCGGAACCCGACAAGGATCCTCCCGAAGGACCGCCACAGCAAGGTCCTCCATGACCTCCTACCTGAGCAGATGTTCTCCAATAAGTTCGACAGCATCCAGTCTATGGTAGAGACTTATAGGAGTGGTTCCTCCAAGCCAAATGTGCGGTCCAGACTCCTGCGGATACTCCATTCACGGACGAGATCGCTAATAGAGTGCGAAGGAAATTCTCCTTCCCCAACACCAAGATGTACGACGGCACGGTGTCCTCAAGTAAACTTTTAAAAACATAAGGGGGATGGATGCAAATATGGGAACAAATCCAAAAGAAACACTCACAGCACTCAACTTGACATCCTAAATAAACATAGCAAATAGCATGAGCAAAACTCTCTTATTATGCTCTAGCTTCACAAGGCCTATCAATTACTCTTATGCCTCTACACAAGATGCAATGCTTATCAACAAACAAGTTCTTTTAACCAGCCCTCACATTGATTCACACACACACACACACACACAAGGTGAAGTCTCACAAATGGGCACATGATCTCAATCATTTGGCTAGGTGATCAAATGGTCTAATATGGATGAAAATGAGGTTTCAATGCATCATTTAAAGGTGGCAATCACTCAAAATTCAAGGAGTTTGATAATTATGCCAAATTTATCTAAGACTAGGAGCAATTCATGCATACATAGATTCTTCCTCATCATTCTACCCAATTCCTAAGTGATTACAAGATCTACACCCCTTTTATTCATCCCCTAACCCATAATGAAAAACATACTCACATCACTCACCCAATGAACATTTTGTTTCTTTTGGAAATCAACCTCTAAGGACCTTTTATTCACAATTCACACTTCTAAGCTCTAACATTTTTTTTGTTTTTCCTTCCCACTATCTTATTGAATCTTTTTTTTTCTTTCTCTTTTTTTTTCTCTCTTATTTTTTTTGTGAAGGGGAAGGTCAAAAATATCAATCAAGAGCTTCTTATCTTTCTATTCTTGGCCCCTAGGGTTTTTCTTTCTCAATACAGTCTTTTTTTCATCAATCTCAACATTGCCACAACCCAAATCCAAGATATAAATCTTGAAGGAACAAAATCCCACTCACCATCCTAGAAGCTAGCTCAAATGAGGACCCTATGCTAGCAAGAGATGAGAACAAATCCATGTCAGCCCCAATACTCTCAAGATTTTGCACATGACAAGCTATCAGAAAAGGCCTCACTCATGCAAATCAATGTAGGCTTCAAAGAATGGCTAAGGTTCAAGGGTGTGGAAATGTCATTTGGGTTAACAAAGAGTGATATAATGGGGAAAGATAACCCAAATGTGTATGAGATCCATGATCAAGTATGCAAATGCCCATATGCAAGAGAAATTAAGTTCATTCAAGTCCAAGTTCAGGATGTGGCTGGTTTCAAGAACAATGTTAATATCAAGCAAGCAAGCAAGTTTCAAGAAGAGTTTCAAGGCTCAAAGCATGCAAGCCTTTCAAAAGATGCTTAAGCTACTTGATATGTTTAACTAGGTGTCAAATTCAGTGCAAACAAGTGTTCTTTACAAGGCAATGCTCCATGTGCAAGTGAATGCAACCTATATGCTCTAGACTCAATCTTAAAGATGCAAGTGATGCAACTACATCATTCATAAATTTTAAATTTTTTGGTTTCTATGCATATATGAATGTACAATGCAATGCATGAGACTCTCAATCACAAAGCAAACATGATCAAATACTTGGTACCTCCCCACACTTAAATGACACAGTCTCTGTGTGAGTAAAGAGAAGGAGAATACCCCAACAAGACAAAAGCAAATGTATATACAAGAAGGTTTGGAGTGATACCAAATAAGGAGTGTTGGGCGTGTTGCTTGGTGTTGGCTAGGAGCTGGCTTGGTTCATAGCAACTATAGGAGGCTGCTACATGGCAAGCATAGGGCTCAGGTGGTTCACCACCTTTCTTCTCTCCTCTAGTGCTTGGCTCAACCTGAAAACCTTGACTGTTTTATTAAAAAACTTAAAAGAAAAATTGAAATTGCAAAGTTATGTACAATGAAGGCAATCACCCTTAGAAGTTGTAAAGAGTTACCTTCAAGAGTTCTCACCAAGGATGATGAGAAACAAGGTGGGGAGGTGGCCATCAACATAGATGATGATGTGGTGATTGTAGATGAGAAGATCAATGATAAAATCTTGGAGAAGATAGTAGAAGTAAGGGTAAATGAAAGGTTGGAGAAGGAAAGACAATGAGACATGGTGAAGTTGCTACTCAACAACAGAATCTTCTTTGTTCCTCCTCCATATGAGCCAAGGCAACCATTTTGGTAGATTCAAGAGGTAGTTGTTGGAGAAGTACAAGGCACTCTTTGAGAAGCAAATGAATGAGGTTCATGTAACAATGCCCATCATTGATGCTTTCATGTTGGTTCCTCAATACAGCAAGTTCTTGAAAGATGTTGTAGCTGAAGAAGAAGGAAATGGAGGGTATGATGATTCTTACTTATGAGTGCAGTGCAATTATCCAGAGGCTGAACATCCCTAAGAATCTAGAGGATCCATGATGCTTTACACTTCCTTGTGCTATTGGTCCTATGGAGTTTGAGAGATGTCTTTGCGACCTTGGAGCTAGTGTCAGCCTCATGCCTTTGTCTGTTGCAAAGAGACTTGGATTCACTCAGTACAAGAAGTGCAGGCTCTCTCTGGTGTTGGCAGATCGATTTGTGAAGCTCCCTGTTGGTATCTTGGAAGATCTCCCTATGATGGTTGAAAATTTTGAGATCCCCACAGACTTTGTGGTGCTTGAGATGGATGAGGAAGCTAAAGACCCCATGATCCTTAGAAGACCATTCTTAGCCACAGCAGGAGCCATTGTTAATGTGAAAGAAGGCAAGATTGAATTTTTATTTGGGCAAGGGGGACATCCTCCACTTTGACATCAAGGAGATGATGAAGAAGCCAACTGTGCAAGGCCAGGTGTTCTACATTGAAGAGATGGAAACTCTTGCTGATGAGCTTCTTGAGGAGTTGGCACTTGAGGACCCTCTACAGCATGCTTTGGCGATAGATAGAGAGGTCCAAGTGGTTGAGAACAAGGAGAGTGCTGCCTACATAAGGATGCTGGATTCACACAAAGGGGTTGATGGTGAGGATCAGTACGAGGAGCTGCCACCAAGTGTTCAGCATGCAGCCTCAGCTACTCAACAAGAAGACATCCAGCAAGATGATTGGAGTGAGCTCAAGGCACCAAAAGTGGAGCTTAAACCTCTTCCCCATAGTGTAAGGTATGCATTCCTTGGCCCTAATGAGACTTGCCCTGTTATTGTCAGTAGTGAACTTACTGAACTTGAGCTGTCTAAAACTTTTAAATGAGCTTAAAAGATTTAAAAAGCAATATGGTACTCACTTGATGATATCAAAGGGATATCACCCTCTTTTGCAAGCATAGGATATATCTTGAGGATGAATCAATGACTTCTATAGAGCATCAAAGAAGGTTAAATCCTAATCTGAAGGATGTTGTAAAGAAAGAGATTCTAAAACTCTTGGATGCTGGTGTGATTTACCCTATCTCGGATAGTAAGTGGGTATCTCCTTGCATGTTGTCCCAAAGAAGGGTGGTATCACTGTGGTAAAGAATGAAAAGGATGAATTAATACCAACTAAAACTGGCCATAGGATATGTATTGATTACGAAAACTTAACTCGCCTATAGAAAGGATCATTTTCCATTGCCATTCATTGATCAAATGTTTGAGAGGCTTGCAAATCATCCTTATTATTGCTTTCTTGATGGGTATTCGATTCTTCCAAATCCCCATACATCCCAATTGCTTGGGAAAAATACTCAGGTATTAGACTTCTCCAGACCCGGGCAGGACACCGGCCTCAAGGTTCTTGCTAGAGATGGCACCTGGGCCCGACCCTGCATCGGTCTCTTCACCCGGAAAATGGAAAACTTCTGATTGGAAGAACCTTCCATATTTCGGATATGGAAGAATTCCACCTACTCCAAACCGACTCCCAGCCGTCCCACGAAAACTATATAAAGGGAACCTACACCCTAAATCAAGGGATCAACTCTTCAAGACTTAGAGAATAGGGTTAGGCGGCTAGAATTATGGTTCTTACTCAATACCTTGTAATTCCTGCTCGTTTGATCAATAAAGCGTCTCTTCAAGTCTATTTCTCTCTAAATGTCTCAAACAACTCTAGCTTATCTACCGTTCCGTGGTACTCACATAGAACCTACACAAAAATCCCTAATAGTTTGGCACTAGAAGGAGGGAGTAACCTAAACTACGTGGACGATGGCAGTGGATGAGCATGACGAGTTACCGGAATCCACCCGAGAAAAGCCGAGCCGAGACAGCTAGACAGCCTGCAAAGCCAAGTAACCGAGCTACAGAGCTCGAAGACGCCAGAGAACCCCGAGATCCTCTCGGAAGTTCAAGGTTTAAAGAATCAGCTGGACGAGCATTCCAAGCGACTGAAACAAAGCGGAGCTCAACCAAGTCGAGGCCGAGAACATTTCTCTCCGAGATCAGAACCAAATCCTCAATACGGTCAGCAACAAGAAGAGTCGCTTCCGAGCTCGAGTCCGGTCTATGCCCACTCCGGAGACACCAAATTCTGGAGGAGACACAACTCATCCGCAAACGACGCCAACGAGAACGAGGCAAACCAGGAAGAGGTCAGGAACACCCAGATCCATGACCTGGAAAGCAACTTCGAGCCGAACCCGACAAGGATCCTCGAAGGAACCGCCACAGCAAGGTCCTCCATGACCTCCTACCTGGAGCAGATGTTCTCCAAGAAGTTCGGCGCCATCCAGTCTATGGTAGAGACTTCTAGGAGTGGCTCCTCCAAGCCGGAAGTGCGTCCAGACTCCACGCGGATACTCCATTCACGGACGAGATCGCTAATAGAGTCTTGAAGAAATTATCCTTCCCCAACACCAAGATGTATGACGGCACAGTGTCCTCAAGTAAACTTTTCAAAACATAAGGGGATGGATGCAAAGATGGGAACAAAGCCAAAAGAAACACTCATAGCACTCAACTTGACTTCCTAAAGAAACATAGCAAATAGCATGAGCAAAACTCTCTTATTATGCTCTAGCTTCACAAGGCCTATCAATTACTCTAATGCCTCTACACAAGATGCAATGCTTATCAACCAACAAGTTCTCTTAACCAGCCCTCACATTAATTCACACACACACACACAAGGTGAAGTCTCACAAATGGGCACATGATCTCAATCATTTGGCTAGGTGATCAAATGGTCTAATATGGATGAAAATGAGGTTTCAATGCATCATTTCAAGGTGGCAATCACTCAAAATTCAAGGAGTTTGATAATTATGCCAAATTTATCTAAGACTAGGAGCAATTCATGCATACATAGATTCTTCCTCATCATTCTACCCAATTCCTAAGTGATTACAAGATCTACACCCCTTTTATTCATCCCCTAACCCATAATGAAAAACATACTCACATCACTCACCCAATGAACATTTTCTTTCTTTTGGAAATCAACCTCTAAGGACCTTTTATTCACAATTCACACTTCTAAGCGCTAATAGTTTTTTTGTTCTCCCTTCCCCACTACCTTATTGAATCTTTTTTTTTCTTTCTCTTTTTTTTTCTCTCTTATTTTTTTTGTGAAGGGGGAAGGTCAAAAACATCAATCAAGAACTTCTTATCTTTCTATTATAGGCCCCTAGGGTTTTTCTTTCTCAATACATTCTTTTGTTCATCAATCTCAACATTGCCACAACCCAAATCCATGATATAAACCTTTAAGAAAAAAAAATCCCACTCACCATCCTAGAAGCTAGCTCAAATGAGGACCCTATGCTAGCAAGAGATTAGAACAAATCCATGTCGCTCCCAATACTCTCAAGATTTTGCACATGACAAGCTATCAGAAAAGGCCTCACTCATGCAAATCAATGTAGGCTTCAAAGAATGGCTAGGGTTCAAGGGTGTGGAAGTGCCATTTGGGTTAACAAAGAGTGCTAAAATGGGGAAAGATAACCCAAATGTGTATGAGATCCATGATCGAGTATGCAAATGCCCATATGCAAGAGAAATTAAGTTCATTCAAGTCCAAGTTCAGGATTGAGCTGGTTTCAAGAACAATGTCAATATCAAGCAAGCAAGCAAGTTTCAAGAAGAGTTTTCAAGGCTCAAAGCATGCAAGCCTTTCAAAAGATGCTTAAGCTACTTGATATGTTTAACTAGGGTGTCAAATTCAGTGCAAACAAGTGTTCTTTACAAGGCAATGCTCCATGCGCGAGTGAATGCAACCTATATGCTCTAAACTCAATCTTAAAGATGCAAGTGATGCAACTACATCATTCATAAATTTTTAAATTTTTTGGTTTTCTATGCATATATGAATGTACAATGCAATGCATGAGACTCTCAATCACAAAGCAAACATGATCAAATACTTGGTACCTCCCCCACACTTAAATGACACAGTCTCTGTGTGAGTAAGAGAGAAGGAGAATACCCCAACAAGACAAAAGCAAATGTATATACAAGAAGGTTTGGAGTGATACCAAATAAGGAGTGTTGGGCGTGTTGCTTGGTGTTCGGGCTAGGAGCTGGCTTGGTTCATAGCAACTATAGGAGGCTGCTACATGGCAAGCATAGGGCTCAGGTGGTTCACCACCTTTCTTCTCTCCTCTAGTGCTTGGCTCAACCTGAAAACCTTGACTGTTTTTATTAAAAAACTTAAAAGAAAAATTGAAATTGCAAAGTTATGTACAATGAAGGCAATCACCCTCAGAAGGTGTAAAGAGTTACCTCCAAGAGTTCTCACCAAGGATGATGAGAAACAAGGTGGGGAGGTGGCCATCAACATAGATTATGATGTGGTGATTGTAGATGAGAAGATCAATGATGAAATTTTGGAGAGGATAGTAGAAGTAAGGGTAAAGGAAAAGTTGAAGAAGGGAAGAAGACAATGAGACATGGTTAAGTTGCTACTCCAACAAAAGAATCTTCTTTTGTTCCTCCTCCATATGAGCCAAAGCAACCATTTCCTGGAAGATTCAAGAGGCAGTTGTTGGAGAAGTACAAGGCACTCTTTGAGAAGCAAATGAGTGAGGTTCATGTCACAATGCCCATCATTGATGCTTTCATGCTGGTTCCTCAATACAGCAAGTTCTTGAAAGATGATGTAGCTCGAAGAAGAAGGAAATGGAGGGCATGATGATTCTTACTCATGAGTGCAATGCAATTATCCAGAGGCTGAACATTCCTAAGAAGATAGAGGATCCAGGATGCTTTACACTTCCTTGTGCTATTAGTCCTATGGAGTTTGAGAGATGTCTTTGCGACTTTGGAGCTAGTGTCAGCCTCATGCCTTTCTATGTTGCAAAGAGACTTGGATTCACTCAGTACAAAGTGCAGGCTCTCTCTGGTGTTGGCAGATCGATTTGTGAAGCTCCCTGTTGGTATCTTGGAAGATCTCCCTATGATGGTTGAAAATTTTGAGATCCCCACAGACTTTGTGGTGCTTGAGATGGATGAGGAAGCTAAAGACCCCATGATCCTTAGAAGACCATTCTTAGCCACAGCAGAGCCATTGTTAATGTGAAAGAAGGCAAGATTTATTTGGGCAAGGGGACATCCTCCACTTTGACATCAAGGAGATGATGAAGAAGCCAACTGTGCAAGGCCAGGTGTTCTACATTGAAGAGATGGAAGCTCTTGCTGATGAGCTTCTTGAGGAGTTGGCACTTGAGGACCCTCTACAGCATGCTTTGTGATAGATAGAGAGGTCCAAGTGGTTGAGAACAAGGAGAGTGCTGCCTACATAAGGATGCTTGATTCACAAAGGGTTGATGGTGAGGATCAGGCGAGGAGCTGCCACCAGTGGTTCATCATGCAGCCTCAGCTACTCAACAAGAAGACATCCAGCAAGATGATTGGAGTGAGCTCAAGGCACCAAATGAAGAGCTTAAACCTCTTCCCCATATTGTAAGGTATGCATTCCTTGGCCCTAATGAGACTTGCCATGTTATTGTAGTAGTGAACTTACGGAACTTGAGCTGTCTAAAACTTTTAAAGGAGCTTAAAAGATTTAAAAAAGCAATAGGGTACTCACTTGATGATATCAAAGGGATATCACCCTCTTTGTGCAAGCACATGATATATCTTGAGGATTAATCAAGGACTTCTATAGAGCATCAAAGAAGGTTAAATGCTAATCTGAAGGATGTTGTAAAGAAAGAGATTCTAAAACTCTTGGATGCTGGTGTGATTTACCCTATCTCGGATTGTAAGTGGGTATCTCCTGTGCATGTTGTCCCAAAGAAGGGTGGTATCACTGTGGTAAAGAATGAAAAGGATGAATTAATACCAACTAGAACCGCCATAGGATATGTATTGATTACTGAAAACTTAACTGCCTCTAGAAAGGATCATTTTCTATTGCCATTCATTGATCAAATGTTTGAGAGGCTTGCAAATCATCCTTGTTATTGCTTTCTTGATGGGTATTCGGGATTCTTCCAAATCCCCATACATCCCAATTACTTGGGAAAAATACTCAGGTATTAGACTTGTCCAGACCCTGGGCAGGACACCGGCCTCCAGGATCTTGCTAGAGATGGCTCACGGGCCCGACCCTGCATCGGTCTCTTCACTGGAAAATGGAAAACTACTGATTGGAAGAACCTTCCATATTTTTGGATATGGAAGAATTCCACCTACTCCAAACCGACTCCCAGCCGTGCACGAAAACTATATAAGGGGAACCTAAACCTTAAATCAAGGGATCAACTCTTCAAGACTTAGAGACTAGGGTTAGACGGCTAGAATTAGTGTTCTTACTCAATACCTTGTAATTCCTGCTTGTTTGATCAATAAAACGTCTCTTCAAGTCTATTTCTCTCTAAATGTCTCAAACAACTCTAGCTTGTCTACAGTTCCGTGGTACTCACATAGAACCTACACAAAAATCCCCTAATAGTTTGGCTAGAAGGAGGATTAACCTCTCGTGATGATGGCAGTGGATGAGCATGACGAGTTACGGAATCCACCCGAGAGAAGCCGAGCTTCAGAGGCAGCTAGACAGCCTGCAAAGCCAAGTAACCGAGCTACACAGAGCTCGAAGGCATGAAGAACCCGAGATCCTCTCGGAAGTTCAAGGTTTAAAGAATCACCTGGACGAGCATTCCAAGCGACTGAAACAAAATCTTGGAGAAGCTCAACCAAGTTGAGGCCGAGAACATCTCTCTCCGAGATGAGAATCAAATCCTCAATACGGTCAGCAACAAGAAGAGTCGCTTCGAGCTCGAGTCGGTATATGCCCACTCGGAGACACCTAATTCGGAGGAGAGCGCGCTCATCCATAGCAGGCTCTCAGCGAGCAGAGGCAAACCGGGCGAGGTCAGGAACACCCATATACATGACCTGGAAAGTGACTCGAGCCGGAACCCGACAAGGATCCTCCCGAAGGACCGCCACAGCAAGGTCCTCCATGACCTCCTACCTGAGCAGATGTTCTCCAATAAGTTCGACAGCATCCAGTCTATGGTAGAGACTTATAGGAGTGGTTCCTCCAAGCCAAATGTGCGGTCCAGACTCCTGCGGATACTCCATTCACGGACGAGATCGGCTAATAGAGTGCGAAGGAAATTCTCCTTCCCCAACACCAAGATGTACGACGGCACGGTGTCCTCAAGTAAACTTTTAAAAACATAAGGGGGATGGATGCAAATATGGGAACAAATCCAAAAGAAACACTCACAGCACTCAACTTGACATCCTAAATAAACATAGCAAATAGCATGAGCAAAACTCTCTTATTATGCTCTAGCTTCACAAGGCCTATCAATTACTCTTATGCCTCTACACAAGATGCAATGCTTATCAACAAACAAGTTCTTTTAACCAGCCCTCACATTGATTCACACACACACACACAAGGTGAAGTCTCACAAATGGGCACATGATCTCAATCATTTGGCTAGGTGATCAAATGGTCTAATATGGATGAAAATGAGGTTTCAATGCATCATTTAAAGGTGGCAATCACTCAAAATTCAAGGAGTTTGATAATTATGCCAAATTTATCTAAGACTAGGAGCAATTCATGCATACATAGATTCTTCCTCATCATTCTACCCAATTCCTAAGTGATTACAAGATCTACACCCCTTTTATTCATCCCCTAACCCATAATGAAAAACATACTCACATCACTCACCCAATGAACATTTTGTTTCTTTTGGAAATCAACCTCTAAGGACCTTTTATTCACAATTCACACTTCTAAGCTCTAACATTTTTTTTGTTTTTCCTTCCCCACTATCTTATTGAATCTTTTTTTTTCTTTCTCTTTTGTTTTACGAAGGGGGAAGGTCAAAAATATCAATCAAGAGCTTCTTATCTTTCTATTCTTGGCCCCTAGGGTTTTTCTTTCTCAATACAGTCTTTTTTTCATCAATCTCAACATTGCCACAACCCAAATCCAAGATATAAATCTTGAAGGAACAAAAATCCCACTCACCATCCTAGAAGCTAGCTCAAATGAGGACCCTATGCTAGCAAGAGATGAGAACAAATCCATGTCGCTCCCAATACTCTCAAGATTTTGCACATGACAAGCTATCAGAAAAGGCCTCACTCATGCAAATCAATGTAGGCTTCAAAGAATGGCTAAGGTTCAAGGGTGTGGAAATGTCATTTGGGTTAACAAAGAGTGATATAATGGGGAAAGATAACCCAAATGTGTATGAGATCCATGATCAAGTATGCAAATGCCCATATGCAAGAGAAATTAAGTTCATTCAAGTCCAAGTTCAGGATGTGGCTGGTTTCAAGAACAATGTTAATATCAAGCAAGCAAGCAAGTTTCAAGAAGAGTTTCAAGGCTCAAAGCATGCAAGCCTTTCAAAAGATGCTTAAGCTACTTGATATGTTTAACTAGGTGTCAAATTCAGTGCAAACAAGTGTTCTTTACAAGGCAATGCTCCATGTGCAAGTGAATGCAACCTATATGCTCTAGACTCAATCTTAAAGATGCAAGTGATGCAACTACATGATTCAAAAATTTAAAAAAATTTTGGTTTTTCTATGCATATATGTATGTACAATGCAATGCATGAGACTCTCAATCACAAAGCAAACATGATCAAATACTTGGTACCTCCCTACACTTAAATCACACAGTCTCTGTGAGTAAGAGAGAAGGAGAATACCTAACAAGACAAAAGCAAATGTATATACAAGAAGGGTTGGAGTGATACCACATAAGGAGTGTTGAGTGGTGCTTGGTGTTTGGGCTAGGAGCTGGCTGGGTTCATAGGAACTAGAGGAGGCTTCTACATGGCAATCATAGGGCTCAGGTGGTTCACCACCATTCTTCTCTCCTCTAGTGCTTGGCTCAACCTGAAAACCTTTACCTTTTTCATTAAAAAAACTTAAAGGAAAATTGAAATTGCAAAGTTATGTACAAGGATAACCATGGGACTTCCTCCCAAGTGAGCTTGTTTTTAGTCACTAGCTTGACTACCTTGTCTCTTGAACTACTAAGAAGGAGGATCCTTCCCACCTTCAAGTGTGATGGTGAGGACCTGAGAGAGAAGCTCTTGAAACTTGATTGCGTCATCTTGGAGCTGAGGAGTGATGATGGCTCTAGCACTTGAGAATGGTGTGGGCTTGCCCTTATGCTTGATCTTGTACTAAAGGACACCATCTTTGAGCTGCCTTGGATGGAGAGTGAGGGTGTGTGGGAGCAAATCAAGAGGTGGAGGATGAGGCTCTTTCACCATCTTCTTCTTTCCATGAGTGGCCTTTGAGGCTCCACTCATCCCCTCTGTTTTAGCACTTTCCAAGTGCTCATCACACAACTCTTTTGAAAACTCACCATCAAGACCTTCTTTCTTACCAACAACCACTTCATCTTGGGGCTTCTCAACAGCTTGTGCATCACAAGTGATTGTCCCACAATAGCCTGATTCCATTGGAGGTTGGAGAGGATTGGAGACAGCTTTGTTGACATGCATGAGGGTGACCTTCTTGTTGGGAAAGTCAATGCAAGCTCCAGTTGTTGTGAGGAATGGAGTGCCAAGGATCAAAGGGACTCTTTCTTCAGATGTCATCTTCAAAACAGTGAGGTCAATGGGTATGGTGCAGGATCCAATCTTCAAGGGGAAGTCCTTGATTATGCCAATTAGGGTTGTAGAAGAAGAATCCCCAAAGGTGAGAAAAGAAGTATCTGGTTCCATGCTTTCCATCCCAAGATTCTTCACCATATCAAAGGAAATAACATTCACACTAGCACCACAATCAACAAGAGCATCATCATAGTTATCTTACCAAGGGAGCAAGACAAGGTGAACTTCCCTTGAGACTCAAGCTTAGGGAGGGACTTTGGAGGGATTGGTGGATCAATCTTCAGAATGGAGATGTCCAAAAGCTTAGCCACTTCAGTCTGGTGGTCTAGAATGTCCTTGATGAGCATCATCTGGACATGAGCTTCACGCATACCTGATATCTCTGGAAGCTTGACTCCAACATCACTAAGATCTTTCCTGAACTTTGAGATCACCTTCTTTTGAGCTTTGGTGAGAACTCTTTGGGGAAAAGAGAGCTTATCATAGGGTGATAGCTCAAACTCTTTGTCTTCCTGCTTCACCTCTATCAGCTTGTTGTCTGCTCTCTTAACAGCTAGTGTCTCAGCTCAAGGCTCAGCTTTCTGCAGACTCTTTACTTTAGCCTTCTTGTCAGCATCCCTCAGAATATGTGCTTCAGCTGTAGCCACAACAAATCTCTCAACTTCCCAAAACTCAGTTCCAAACATTTCAATCTCATCCTCCTCTATCTCATGAGTACACATCTCAATCTTTGAAGAAATAGTAGAGAGGATGACATTGCAAGATTCCTTAGGATTTTTCTCTGGTTTTCCTGGTAGAGATCCCATTGGACTCCTGGAAGATGAAGACATAGAAGCAACCTGGCTCTCCAAAGCTTTGAGATGAGAGGCAAGTTGCATGTACTTGTTGTTGAGGTCAGAATATGTCCCATCAATCTTTGCATGGATGTTCTTGAACTCATCACCAATGTTCATAGCATTTCTTTCATGAGCTTCTAAGATTTGCTTGAACATGGACTCCATACTGGAACTTGGAGCTTGAGCTTGAGAAGAGCTTCCTTGGGGCTGAGTAGACTGGTTGACTTGGTAACCTCCTTGCTGATTGTTGTAGTAGGGTCTTTGCTGGTGGTTGTTTTGGTACTGGAAGTTAGGCTCTTTCCTGTACCATGTGCCATTAGCATTGATGAAGCACAGCTCCTCTTGACCTTCTACACCATCAACCTGATTAGTCCCAGCAGTCTGCTTTTGTTTATGGTTTCCAATGGAGTTAATCTGCTCCTGCTTAGCCTTCTCTACAATAATCTTGTCCAACTTCGCTTGGAGAGATTTCAGCGCCTTCCTTGTGTGCTGATCATCTTCATCAGTTCCTCTGTTGACCCTATCATGCTCCTCACTGTAGACTGAGTCACTCTTGGCCATGTTCTCCACCAGTTCCTCTGCATCCTGCTCAGTTCTGCCCAAAACCATTGCTGGCTGTGTCTAATCTGCTCCTGAACTCTGGAAGAGCACCTCTGTAGAAGGTACTAAGCAAACTCTCCTTGGTGAAGCCATGATGTGGGCATTGAGACCAATAGCCCTTGAACCTCATCCATGCTTCACTAAAGCCCTCAAGGTTCTTCTGCTGAAAGCTAGAGATCTCATTTCTTATTTTGGCTGTTCTTGAGGTAGAGAAGAACTTCTCTAGGAATGCCCTCTTGCACTCATTCCAAGTTGTGATAGAGTCACTTGGAAGAGCATTCTCCCATTGATGTGCCTTGTCTCCCAAAGAGAAGGAAACAATTTCAGGCTGAAAGCATCTTCAGAGACTCCATTAGTCTTGGACAAGCTACAATAGCTATCAAATGTGTCCAAGTGATCAAGGGGATCCTCCACAGGAAGGCCATGAAACTTGTTGTTCTCAATCAAATGCAGCAGCTCTGATTTGATCTCAAAGTTGTTGTTCTCCATAGCTGGTGCTCTGATCCCCAACCTATGACCATGAATGTGAGGTTGATTATAGGCTCCAATGGCTCTAGCTTGGCGTTGTGGCTGTTGTGGTTGGCGCTGTGGTCTTATGTTGTCAGCTCTTGGACCATTTCCCCCTAGGGCATCACCATCCTGAGGCTGATTCTCCATATCAAACCCCAATCTCTGCAAGTGAGCCTGTTGCTCTTCTTCTCTTCTCTTTCTTGCAATCTCCCTCTCAAGTGTAGCAATCTCTTCAACAGTTGGGATCAAGTTTGATGCACCTCTGCTTCTAGTTATCATACACCTGAAATGCAAATGGAAAAGAGCAAGGAGAAGCAATAACACAATAAAAGAAAAATGACTTAGTCTCAAGCAAATGACTAAATCCCAATGTCAAAATACACTTAGAACATGGCAACGGCGACAATTTGATGTAGTATAGTGGTAAGTATTCCTGCCTGTCACGCGGGTGACCCGGGTTCGATCCCCGGCAACGGCGCCAAATTTTGATACATGACTTTTCAAGGCTCCTAATCAAATGTTGTAGTATAAAAGATTGTCCAACCAATTCTAAGTGATTCTAATGCAAAGGGAATGAAAATCTTTGCTTAATCTAAGTGCAACCATTGAGTGAGGATGATTATGAACTAAGACAATACTAAAAATCCAATAAAAGAGTGAACTTTCTTTTCAATATAAAGCAAAGGGGTTCTTGGGACAAGGAAATTGATTTTGGGTGATCAAGCTTCAATCTAAGATGGCAAACTTTCAATCAATCTAACACCTTAAGCCTAGACACAATTCTAAACAAGCTCTATCTCTAGATGAATGCTCATTCACTAACATATCTCAACCGTCTAATATCTTAGGTTGAATAATATGAAAGCAATCATTAAGAACTACTCCATTACCTATCTTAACACCTTTAACAACAAATCTCTTTAGTAAAGAATGTTAAAAGCATTGGAGAGTTGGTTCAAGCATTTCATAGAACACCTTTCGGGAATGAAATGCCTATAGCTCTATTTTGAAGAGGCCAACTCCAAAATAGCAAGAAGAACACTCTACAAGCAAGGATCAAGAAGGATCTACCCTAGAACATCTTAGATCTACACCTAATCACCCTTAGTCTCCTGAGCCCATGAACCCCAGATAGATCAACTCACAAATAGACATGGAAAACCCCAAAACCAATGATGATTCAAGGTTAAACATGATTAGTGATCGAAATAATCCAGCAAACACAAGAAAATAAGATGAAAAAGGATCCAAGCTCCAAGCTTTCTTCAAGATCTAAAAGTGTTTTTAGAGAAAAGAAGTTGAATCCCAACTTTGGCATACAAGGGTATTTATACAAGGTTTAGAAAACCTAAAAACATCATTAAAAATTACTAAAATGTCCCTGGAATCAAATGGGCTTCGACCAATAAGAGAAAGGGAGCAAAAAAAGCTCAGGGTGAGATTGGCCTTGGCAGGCCGCGCGTCCCGACCTGCGCATGTACCGCGTTCAGTCCGTCCTCTCCCGCGCGGGTGCTTGTCCTCGCGCATCACATCCCGCGCATCATCACACGCCCAACTCTCCAGGCTGCACGGGTATTGCGCTCCGCGCAAGCTAGGCCGTGCACCGGCCCATGTTCTAGCTGCCATCCCGCGCGGGTCATGCGTCCCGAGCGTCCTGGCCGCGCATCATCCTGTCCGTTCTTGCCTGTCCCGCGCGGGTACTCTCTCCGGCACGTCCCAGACCGCGCATTGGCCGATCCATCTCCTATCCAAGCCGCGCGGGTAACACGTCCCGAGCAGATCAGTCCGCGCACCAGCTTGCTTCAGTTTGTCCATGGATCCGTTCCGGCCGTCCGAGTCTCGTGTCGCGGCTGTCCGAGGTAAGGTCTTCATGTCCTGATCATTGGCCAATCTTGATTCTTCACCTCTTTTTGGACCATAAAGCCCCCAAACACCCCAAATAACTCCATAGCACACTCCAACACCTAATAAGGACATATGAATGCAATATGAACCTAAAGATGCCTAATGCCTAACTTATATGATCAAAATGCACAAGATATGGATGCTAAAAACATGTAAATATGCAAGATATCACACGGGAGATCCAGATGACCACATCGCGCAATACAAGCAGAGGATGCTCGCTGTATCGCTCCCTAGGGAGTCGCGTGAAGCCACGATGTGCAAAGGATTCGATTCAACCCTCGTCGGACCCGCCTTGCAGTGGTACATCAGTTTTCGAACCAGGAAGCAGTTTCTTCGCACCAAGAGGAACCCACCAGCTATACCATCTACTTCTGGCAACAAATCACCTTCACTAGCCTCAACTGATGAGGAAGACAACTCTGAGGGCAAAGGCATCAGCCTCTTCCCACGGTCCATAGAGGTCCTCCTTCACCTTACCACTGTATATACCCTTCTCATTTGCATTTTGCTTTCTTTTGGGTATCTCTCCCTACTAGATAACAGAGAGACTGTGTGATTTAAGTGTGGGGGTACCAAGTTGCTGATCTTTTATGTGTTTTATGTCATGAGTCATGCATTGTAGATATTTATTTGCATAAAAAAAATTTTGAAAAACAACAAAAGAAGTATGTAGTCGCATTAAGGTTGAGTCTAGAGCATTCACTTATTTGCATAGAAAAACAAAAAAAAATATTAGAAGTCTTGAGCATATAGGATTGCATCAGGCATTGGGGACTAGGATGATACCAACCTTGTAAATAGCTCATGCTAAGTACTCAAATTGATAACCTTTGTAATCATGGCAAGTAGCTTGAGCATCCTTTAGAAAGCTTGTAGACTTCGAGCCTTGAAAACTCCTCTTGAAACTCATTGATTGTTGAAACTCTCTCTTTGAAGCAAACTCCGGTCTAGTTCGAACTTGATGTCTCTTGCTCATGGTATTTTGTGTGCTAAGTCATGGCTATACACACTTGAGTTGTCTCGTCCATTTTGCCAATCTTTTTAGACAAACTCAACTGGCACTCCATTCCCTTAAACCCTTCCCTCCTTTCAAGCCTTCATTTTTTGTTGAGTGAGGCTTTTTTCGGAAATCCTTGCATGTGCATAATGTTGAGAGTATTGGGAACGACATTGCTTGTCTCCATTTTTGCTAGATTAGACACTCATATTGTCTAGCTTCTAGGATGGGGGTGAGTGTTGTAAAGTTTGATCTTGGGAATGTGAAAAGGTTATGAAAGAAAAGAATTGACTCTTAGAACTCAAAGTGATTAGTCTTTAGGGGATAAGTAAAAGAAACTTCTAGCTCATGTTGTAAAGAAAGTCTTGGCCCCCAAAACAAATTTTTTTAAAAAAGAGAAAAGAATAAAGAAAGGGGGCTAGCAAAGTTTAGTAAGAGCTAATAAGTATTTAAAATGTGGAAATCCCTTGTAGACTTCAAAAAGAAAGAGTTCTAGCTGAGAAAGTGTTCTTGGGTGCTTAGGGAGATCTTTGGGGTGAGTGAAGAGAGTGGAGTTTTGACATTGGGAATAAGGGTGTAACTTGTATAATTGGGAAAGGGTAGGACAATGGAAATTGAGCATTGTATGCATGAGTTGATCCCTTTCTTATATATATTATGTGCAATGTCAAGGCTACTTTGTTTTTAGATTAAACCACCTTTAAAGATCACCTTGAACCTCTTGTTTCAATTTGCACCAAAGCCTTTTCTTACCAAACCAAATGACTTGTACCATTTGAACATTTGCAAGATTTCTATTGAGTTTGCTTAATGATTGTGAGAGTTGGTGAATTTGTGGTTTGTGGATTCTTGATGATGAGTGTAGAGGTCAAAAGAGTTAAGATAGGCCTAGAGAAGTTACAGATGGATAAAGTGTTTGCTCTTGCTACTTGGTATGATTATGCAAGGTTATCAAATTGAGAACTAAGAAGAGCTTCTTTTGGTTATAAGTACCCTCCTTAGTTCTTGCAAGTTTACTTGTGGACAAGTAAAGGACTAGTGTTGGGAGTTGATGTCTTGCATATTTTCATTGTCTTAACATTTCATTTTGTGCATTTTAATCTTGTAAATTAGGTTTTAGACATCTTTAGGATCTATATTGCATTTATATGTCCTTATCAGGTGTTGTAGTGTCCTATGGAGTGATTTGAGATGTTTGGGAGTTTTGTGATCCAAAAAGAAGGGAAGAATGAAGTTTCAACAAGACAAGACAAGCCATCCGTTGAAGCTGGTCGAGCCTGAACCAGGAAGAAGGTCGCGGGTAACCTTACCCGCACGGCCGGAGTGATCTAGTCGAGACCAAGGAACCAACCGGGGAGAAGGTGGCGGGTTACCTTACCCGCACGGCCTGAGACGAAGCCAAGACGGGGGAGATCAACCGGGGACGAAGTCGCGGGGAGCCTTACCCGCGCGGACGAGATTAGGACGAGACGGACGAGACGCGCAGGTCAAGATGCGCGGGTACCGACCAAGCCTTCTACCCTAAGTGTTTTTTCTCTCCTTTGGTCGAAGCTTAAGTGATCCCAAGGCCATTTGTCTTGATATTTTTAGGTTTTCTAAGCTACTATAAATACTCTTGTAAGACCAATTGTTGGATTTATCTGATTATCTCTTAAGAAAACACAAAACCCTTTTGGTGAAAGTTCTTTCCTTGAATCAAATCATCATCTTGTTCTTGTGTTCTTGATTGATTTTGAGTTCTTATTTTGCTTTCTTCACATGATTAAGCTAAAATTCTTCATGGGGTTGAGAGTAATCATGGTGATTAGTGAGTAATCCACTTTTGGATTAATGGGTTGGGGAGACTAAGGGTGATTAAGCTAAGTATAAGGTGTTTTAGTGTAGATCTCTCTTGTTCCTTGCTTGTAGAGTGTCTTTAATGATGTTTTAGAGTTGGCCTCTCTAAAGTTGAGCTTTAGCCATTTTCCACCCACAAGGTGTATGATGAAATGCCTGAACCAACTCTCCTAAGCTTTTAACATTCTTTACCAAAGAGATTTGTTGTTAAAGGTGTTAAGATGCCTAATAGACTTGATCTTAATGATTACTTAGATAACATACAACCAAAGAGATTTGATGCTTGGGTTATCTTTGTAAATGAGCTTCCATCTTGAGAAAGAGTTAGCTTAGGGTTGTGCTCTAGGCCTAAGGTTGATAGATTGATTGAAAGCTGCCACCTTTAGTTAAAAACTTGATCACCCAAGGTCGATTCCCTAGTCCCATGAGTTCTCCCATCTCATAATCAAAGAAAGTTTCATCTTTTATTGCATTTTAGTATTGTTCTAGTTCAAAATGATCTCACTTATTGACTGCACTTAGATTTAGCATGGTCTTGTATTCCCATTGCATTAGAATCAATAAGGATTGGTTCGACAATCTTTTGTACTACATTGATTTGATTTGGACCGCTGAAAAGTCTTGCATCATTCGGTCGAAGCAGCACACGTACAAGGAGTAGTAGTCTTGAAAGTATGTTGTTCTTCCCATAGCTTAGACAAACGGCCGTAGTATTCGAGAACAGAAGCACCATTTTGTCTGCAATTTGTAATTTCATCTTCTACAAGATGCTTACAAACACTGTTCATAACAGAGAACCGCAATTTGAGTGAATTCCAGAGTTTAGATGCATCAGCTACATGGGAGACAGTAGAACGAACAGTAGGATCAATGGATGTTCGTATCCAACCAACAATCATAGAGTTAGTAGAAGTCCAACACGCAAGATCAGGATTGGATATAGGTTTTTGAATGCTGCCATCGATAAACCCAATCTTTTATTTGGCTTGTAGAGAATTCCAGAGCTCTGTCGCCCATTCAGAATAGTTATCACCTCGAAGAAGGACCGGAGTAATCAAGGAACCCGGTTATCCGAAGGATGAAGAGCGTAGGTGAGATCTGATTAAGAACTCTCCACCGTAGTATTATCAGAAGAAGAAGACAAAGTCGCCATGTTAGAAAAAAAGAAATTTATAGAAGTGAGAAGAAAGTTTATTGATCTTTCTGCTCTGATACCATGAAATAGATAGGAAAGCTTGTGTATATTCATGGATATCGTAAGGTATTTATAAAAGGGAGCAACTCCTAAACACATGTGCGAACCGAAATTCACACTGTTGATTTTAATGAATAATAATGGAGGAAAGCAACGAAAACCCTACTTTCCTTGAGGTCCGGATTCTCTGCGAGAGCCAACGACAAGTGACCAAACAAATGCGGAAAAGGTTTTGTTACGATTTGGGACTGGACCTTAAGAAAGGCTGCCTACGTACCCCTTTCGAGGATCAAGTCGGACGTAGTTCAGTTAGAAAGAATTGAACAAGAGATCGAACCGTTTGGGCGGGTTCGTCTAGTATGAGCGTGGGTTATAGAAACAGACATGTCGAGAATGATGCCTAGGGTTTCTAAGTGCCGAGCTCTAGAGTAAAAGAATTGTCCGATCCTTCCGTGAGGAGCGGAGATTTTCAAGAAGGAGGCAACCAGACGTTCTAGGGCCTGCCTTGCTAGTCTAACCGCCTAAATTCTAAGTTCTATCAGCTAACCGGAGTTCTCTAGGTCTCCAATCTCAGATTTTCGGATCCCTTTCACTTCTGCTCCAGACCTCCTTATATAGTCGTTTTAGGTCGGTGGCCCGTTTACCCTTTCGCCCTTGGGCCCAAGTTTATCTCTTTAGTAAATTTTTCATTTTCCGTCGATCTTCGTAGTTATCCTCGAGTCTTGACATTTATCCGCAGAAACTTAGCATTTATCCTACTTCCGCGAGTTAGGATAAATCGTCATAGCTTCTATTGGGCTTGGATCCCAAAAATCGTAAGTGAGCCCGTGGACAAGCTTCAAGCCCTCGAACATTCGTACGATTTCTCGGAAAGATTATCTTTTCCGCAGAACAAATCGTATAGCCTAAAGAATCGATGTTCGAGTTGATCGTCCTTGTTTTACACGATACACTTTGCGGAAGAACCAACCTTCCTAGCTCTAGTTGTAAAACTTCAAGGATAACTCCAATCGAGTTGAACCGAGGAACGTTAGGTCCATAGCTATGGTGCTACGACTTCACGGAAGCCAAGAGGTGCGATCTAAATCGGAAGAGCTAGGAACAGACTGGAAGCGCCGGCGCCGGTGCCAGCACGGCGAAGCCGGGCGCCGGGCCAGCATCGGCGAAGCCGGGCGCCGGGCCAGCATCGGCGAAGCCGGGCGCCGGGCCAGCATCGGCGAAGCCGGGCGCCGGGCCAGCATCGGCGAAGCCGGGCGCCGGGCCAGCATCGGCGAAGCCGGGCGCCGGGCCAGCATCGGCGAAGCCGGGCGCCGGGCCAGCATCGGCGAAGCCGGGCGCCGGGCCAGCATCGGCGAAGCCGGGCGCCGGGCCAGCACGGCGAAGCCAGCGCCTGGCGCCCGGGGCCTTGGTCACGCCTGTTCTGAAGATCTCGGCGAGGGCTTCGATTTTATATCTTGATCGTTTTCTGGTTCCTCACGGTTTGAGAGAACGACCTCTTTGAAGTTCCGAGGCAGATTCTTTAGGGTTTTTGTGGTGATCGAATCTTGACGCCCTTGGGCGAGCGGACCTTGATTGTGTTGATCCTCTTTTTTTCGTACCGATCTTCCCAGGGACTCTCGTACGCGCACGCCCGTCATCTTCCGATCTTACTTTCAAGAAGTGTTTCACAAAGAACCCATAAGTAAAAAATAATCTTAGCCGTTGACTTCGAGATAACCTTTTTCGACCCCAACAGAGTGTGGATATTCTAATTTGAGAAAATCTCGTATGACTTCTTTTCAAATCATACGAAACTTCTTGTTTCAAGAAATACTTTCTAGAGACTTTCAGCCGTTGATTCCGTCGTGACCGATTTTGACCCCAACAGTTAGCCCCCCAGCTTGTTAGAACCTTCGCGATATTCTTGTGAGCGGAATGACATGTCAGGTAAGATAGGCGGAATTAATGGTTGAAAGGCTCCGTTGAAAGTGGTAAGATTGGGGCTGCGCCTTTGGATTTTAAGACCCTTGTGATCTGTTTTTAGCGAGACTTATATGGTCTGGTTATGTGTCGTGCAGAGACTTTCGAGCATGATGATGTTGATGGTATTTGTTTTGGTCTGGCCGTTGTGAGGCCATGATGTATTTTTCGGGACTGGCCGTTGGTGGCTCTGAATCCCTGTCCGTTTTAGGGCCTGTAAAAATAATTTGCTCAAATTTATAAAATCGTGGATTTTATAAATTGAGAGAACTTCTGTTTTTCGAAGTTAGAGGGACAGGGTGTGAGTTGTCGTCTCATTCCTGTCTCTCAGATGATCACCATACCTGTCGTTGTGTAAGATGAGAATTCCCGAAGTCTTTTGGTTTGCGGAGACTCATAAACGTACAAATATAAATGAAGAGACAAATTTTGGGATCTCGTATCGGGGTGTTGATACTATGCCTGTGAGATGTTAAGTACCAGCAAGGCTGGGTTTAGGGCAAGACCTAGGTTTTCTCTCGGACTGAGACTTTGCGATGACAAATCGGCTTTCGTTTTGCCTGTTTGCGATTTTAACCTGACTCGTACCGTTTTAAAATCCACGAAGTGTTATCGGCTTATATGATTTGTCTGGGTACGAATCGAGCTACTTCCGTTAGGAAGTGCTAAACGAAATTTTGGTTTTCTTGTATAGTGCGCTATGTTATCCTTGTCGGATGTAAGAGAGCCTACCCTTTTAAAGGCGGCTATTGTCTGTTTAGGACGTTAGAGTTCGTTTGTTGTGATCAGCAACAACGACATGATACCGTTTTGAAGGTGTGTTACAGTTTAGAGTTCCTGAGACGAGAATTTTGTCTGGAACGCTTTGAGGAAAAGAATGTCCTTCGAGAGGCTAGCGACGGCTCGCAGTTGTTGAAGGTCGAGTTTTCCTTGTGCCGCATTTCGTGGATGAAATGTTTGCGGGCTTGGAGATGTTTTACTTAATGTTCGCAGCCAGAAACTGTTGTTTCAGTTTGGACGAGGACCAAGGGGTCGCAGAATTTGACCTGAGAGAAACGCCTACATTCACGTGCTTCGTGAAGTGTTGGACTTCCGGGATTTGTTTGTATATTTTAAGGATGACTCATTATAACTCTTGGAGCCTTGTCACGAGTGTTTCTTTTCATGCCGTGTTTACGGGCGTATAGAACTTAATCGATTGATGATAATTTTAAATCTTCCGTTAACCATATGGTTGTTAGGACTGAGTTTTGGTATGAAGAGTTTATCGTATGATTTTCCGATTCTGGGTTATACGACAAATTGCTTGCATAATAGTCACTTGGTGTTCTATGAACAAATCGTGGATTGTTGTTTTAGCCGTTAAGCGATTGGAGCAGTGGTCGCTCAGTAGTTTTGGATTGGCATGGAGGCTAGATTCAGCCGTATAGCCAAGGAAGTTGTTGGTAAACGATCAGACCATGACCCTTATTAAGGTCATGTTGGTTTCCGATTGTCATTAATGGGGATGCCGAATTCAGGTCCGGGCTTTACGGAAAGGCATAGTTGGCCGAGGGCCAAATAGCGTTTGCCGAGATAGACATGCCAAGCATAGCGGAGTTTTCTATTATGGCTGATGGCTTTTAGAAATGATCTTCCACTTTAGGTCTCAGTTATACGATGAATGGTTCGTATAAATTTTTTTTGTTGCATGAAAATCGTTTCATTTTATCCGGGGGGGGGGGGAAGTTTAAGGGATCGATGCAGGACACGTGCGGGTTCGCCAGCGTGATTATTTCCTGCTCGGACGTAACCGCGGGGAGTGAAAGCAGGAGCCAGAAACCTTGTGGGGAAAAAACTGTCTATGACAGTTATCCGTTGGATCCATTATGTTTATTTTACGAAATTTGCTTTGTATGAATTGACTTGACCATACAGAGGATTTTTCGTTAAAGTGATGTAAGAGGGGGTTTTCGTAAAGGTAACTGGAGAGTGTTTCTCACAAATTACTTGCGATATTTGCGACCATGGATTATGTTTTCTCATTCACTTTTGCGTACTGCGACGTCGTTTTGCATGAGACCGATCATGTTTTTTCCATAGGCTGTTTTGTTTAAAATGTTCTTGTTATACGAAAGTAATGGATGACCGGTTTCATGGAGATAGAAAATTGCAGATTGTCAAAGTAGCGATGTTTCCGCGGATTACACGGGAGATGTTTCCGCTATGATTTCGACCTTTGACTAAAGCTGCTTCAATTACTCATGGAGTTTTACGAAGGTTATTTCGTTATTTTCGTAGTTCACCGTCGTGCTATTAGTCTGACGTTGGTTCACGTTTCTAGTCACGAGTTTGCGACGAGTGACGACGTAGAGTTTTCAAGACTATGTTTGTAACTTGGGCTATGCCGCTAGCATTTTTTAGACGAATCTTATTGTTGCGAGAGTTTGCTTTGTCAAAAGCGTTGTCTTGATGCTGAAGCAAAAAGTTTTCGAAGATGGGATTATACGGGTATAGTATACGTACCTACTTCCCTTTTCTTTTCTGAAAAGCGGGTTAGCCGTTCTTCGAAGGCTGTAATGCGTTTTTCTTTCTTTTAGGAAGCGGGATGAGTATGCTTAAGAATGCGTGGCGATCAATTCTCGGTTTTTCGAGAGACTAGATCGGTTTGCATGTTCTGCCTGGACAATCAAGGAACAATGGAACAAGACCAGAAAATTTGCCTAAGACTTAGCTTGCTAGACTATCCACCTAGGTTCTAAGTTCCCTAAATTCTACGGCAGTTTTCAAGACGTTTTCATTCCTGTCCTACGAAAAATTAAAAGCTTGGCAAAATTTATAAGTCGGACGTACCTTACTCTCATCGATTATTCGAGATCGCCTCTTGTCCGTTCCTCTTTTTTTCATGTCTTCTAATCCGAGTTTCAATTTTCGTAGCGTTAGTTTTTACAAGACCGGGTGTGTATTTCTTCGAAGGATTCTTGCGAGTATGAGTTAGTAATTTATCGAAAGTTTATTAGGCGTTTAGGAATGGCCACTTTCGATTCATTGTCAAAGGATTTCGAAAAGTCTGATTCTGAACGAGAATTGATTTTCGACGAAATTCTGACGAGAATATCAGAGCGAGAGATAGATATCAACGCCCAAGTTCTTGTTCTTGTTTCTTCGTACTGCTGGTTAAACTGACCATGTGCTTGATGGAACATTACAGAATCATTAAAACAAAGAGACGGGGAGTAGGAGATAAATCGAAGAGGGATAAGGTGGGCGTTTTTAGACACTATGAGCAGGACGTCACTCGAGTGGGGTCCTTAGTTCGTCAAGCTACAATTTTACGAGAAGGTACTCCGTCATGGTATCGGTCTTCCGAATGAATCCCAATTCCTCGTATAGTTGAGATGAATGGTGTTTCAGAATAACCGTGGTCGTTTTATACGATGAATTGCAATCCATTCGTAAACCAAACCTTCCGAGTTTTTTCGTAACTTTCCCGATCTTCCGATCGAAACGAAACAGAGGTTTTAGATTCACGGTTGTAAGGATTTGTACTACGTGGCTTCGAGCGAGGAATTAGCCGCACTCGCCGAACGACCCGCAGCCGGGCGCACGGGACCGCGGAATGGCCGCAACCGCCGGCGCCCAGGGCCGTGGCGCGGGTCCAGCCGCCGTCACCGGGCGCGGCGATGGCGCAGCCGCCGGCGCCGGGCCGTGGTGCGGGTCCAGCCGCCGGCGCCGGGCCGTGGTGCGGGTCCAGCCGCCGGCGCCGGGCCGTGGTGCGGGTCCAGCCGCCGGCGCCGGGCCGTGGTGCGGGTCCAGCCGCCGGCGCCCGGGGCTGTGTCCTGGCTGCTGTCGCCGGCCCCCGGGGCCGTTTCCATCGGGTAACCCGTTTTGCTTATTCGTTTTCTCGTCTGCGAGTAATCTAGGGTTTCTCGATGGTTTCGGGGAGAACGTGTTTTCTTTTTTCGAGAAATTCTCAAAAAACGTTTTCGGTCGAACCCCTACACGTCGAGATTTCTAAAACTCGGTATTTAGACGAATTTCTTGGGGTTTGATAGATTTTATCGTTGCCCTTTCTGTTTTTATAGAGAAATTGCGAGCTCGTTTTCGTGCTCTTCCTGTGGCGAAAAGCCGCGACTAGGTTTTTCTATTTTCTCGAGTGATACGACATTTGCATAAGCGTTGGCCGTAGGAGCATTTACGCTAAAGTTGTTTACCAACGTTGATGTGAGCTGCGAGTTTTGTCTTTCATATTTCCAGACATCGCTTCGGTCAAGCGTTTTGTGGCCTTGGGAGTAAGAGTAATCTGTCCCCCCCTCCTTCTAGCGCCAAACTATGCGAACCGAAATTCACACTGTTGATTTTAATGAATAATAATGGAGGAAAGCAATGAAACCCTACTTTCCTTGAGGTCCGGATTCTCTGCGAGAGCCAACGACAAGTGACCAAACAAATGCGGAAAAGGTTTTGTTACGATTTGGGACTGGACCTTAAGAAAGGCTGCCTACGTACCCCTTTCGAGGATCAGGTCGGACGTAGTTCAGTTAGAAAGAATTGAACAAGAGATCCAACCGTCTGGGCGGGTTCGTCTAGTATGAGCGTGGGTTATAGAAAGCGGCATGTCGAGAATGATGCCTAGGGTTTCTAAGTTCCGAGCTCTAGAGTAAAAGAATTGTCTGATCCTTCCGTGAGGAGCGGAGATTTGCGAGAAGGAGGCGGCCAGACGTTCTAGGGCCTGCCTTGCTAGTCTAACTGCCTAAATTCTAAGTTCTATCAGCTAACCAGAGTTCTCTAGGTCTCCAATCTCGGATTTTCGGATCCCTTTCTCTTCTGCTCCAGTCCTCCTTATATAGTCGTTTTAGGTCGGCGGCCCATTTACCCTTTCGCCTTTGGGCCCATGTTAATCTCTTTTGGAAATATTTCATTTTCCGTCGATCTTCGGAGTTATCATCGAGTCTTGACATTTATCCGCAGAAACTTAGCATTTATCCTACTTCCGCGAGTTAGGATAAATAGTCATAGCTCCTATTGGGTTTGGATCCCCAAAATCGTAAGTGAGCCCGTGGACAAGCTTCCAGCCCTCGAACGTTCGTACGATTTCTCGAAAAATTATCTTTTCCGCAGAACAAATCGTATAGCCTAAAGAATCGATGTTCGAGTTGATCGTCCTTGTTTTACACGATACACTTTGCGGAAGAACCAACCTTCCTAGCTCTAGTTGTAAAACTTCACGGAAGCCACGAGGTGCGATCTAAATCGGACGAGCTGGGGACAGACTGGAAGCGCCGGCGCCTGGGCCAGCACGGCGAAGCCGGGCGCCGGGCCAGCACGGCGAAGCCGGGCGCCGGGCCAGCACGGCGAAGCCGGGCGCCGGGCCAGCACGGGCGAAGCCGGCGCCTGGGCCAGCACGGGCGAAGCCGGGCGCCGGGCCAGCACGGGCGAAGCCGGGCGCCGGGCCAGCACGGCGAAGCCGGGCGCCGGGCCAGCACGGCGAAGCCGGGCGCCGGGCCAGCACGGGCGAAGCCGGCGCCCGGCGCCCGGTGCCAGAACGGGTGAGCCGGCGCCCGGCCCCCGGGGCCTTGGTCACGCCTGTTCGGAAGATCTCGGCGAGGGCTTCGATTTGATATCTTGATCGTTTTCTGGTTCCTCACGGTTTGAGAGAACGACCTCTTTGAAGTTCTGAGGCGGATTCTTTAGGGTTTTTGTGGTGATCGAATCTTGACGCCCTTGGGCGAGTGGACCTTGATTGGGTTGATCAGCCTTTTTCGCATCGATCTTCCCGGGACTCGATACAAGACTGCTGCCTTCGGGATCTTATTTTCAAGAAGTGTTTCACGAAGAACCCATAAGTAAAAAATAATATTAGCCGTTGACTTCGAGATAACCTTTTTCAACCCCAACAGAGAATGGATATTCTAATTTGAGAAAATCTCGTATGACTTCTTTTCAAATCATACGAAACTTCTTGTTTCGAGTAATACTTTCCAGAAACTTTTAGCCGTTGATTCCGTTGTGACCGATTTTGACCCCAACAACACAAAGAGTTTAGTATCCAGATAACTACAAAATATATATATTATTATCCTAATATGTATATCTTTATCTCTATAAGAAGGCATATAGATTTCACATATGCCTTCGATGGTACTTCAGAGAATGGTGGTGAAAAATGTTAGAAACAAACTAAGTCTCGAGATTGGAGCTAAGAAGCTCGAGGGTACCTTGGGATTGTTGATAGGAAACCGATAAATAATCTCGTCGTTTATGTATGGTAATCCCACAAAAATTTCAATTCCTTCTGCAATTGATTTAAAGAGTTTTTTTTCCAATGAATACAAATTTAACATTCATTAGAAAAAAAACAAGTGCAGAAGGAACAATAGCAGCAACTGCATCAAAAGCTTCTCTCAACGCCCTAATATGCAAGCCTCATACCCACATTTAACACACACGTCTCTAGGATGCTCTCGTTCGTTCTTGTTGTTTTCCTAATTGTTTGCTTGAGAGACATAGTAATTACAACAGGCGGAGCCACATTGCACAAGAGTGGGCCATCATCCTCCATGGTTTGTTAAAATTACATGTAAACTTTAAATAATTTATGTTATGCTTTTTTGGTTTTAGTAATTTGGCCCTTAATGTCCAAACTAATTTCAGTAATACCCCCTTCAAAAGTTTCCTCCGCCTTCGCCCCTCGCAATGATGATGAAGCTGAAGGAGAAAACATGGTTAGACTAGCTTTTCTGCTTATACATGTCCTTTTGCCGCATTACATTAGCGGAGACAGGACTGATCCCTAGACTAAATAATGGTTTTAGCATAATGTAATGGTTTCAGGCGCCGGATATTATAAATATGTTAATGGCTTTACTTTAATCTATTAGTTTATAAACATGTCCACACGACTTACAGCTAACTGTTTTTTTTACATCATTTAATTGGTTTGAAACCCACATGACTTATCAGAAGTCACTTTTCCGCCTTTACAAACAAGAACCATTAATGCTACATTCAGTACAGAGTCACAGTCAACACAACTGAATGTCACGAACATTTCCCAGTTTGTAATGCCAGTACATATATACAATGTCAATATCAGGAGTCATAGATCGCACAAATAAGTGATCTCCAGCTCCTCGTCCGCCACTAGGCTACGAACGAAGAAGACCTCACTTGCTAAGGGAGTCAGCCTTCGCATTGAGTTCTCATACTCCATCCCAAGATCTGCAAAAGTAACTCACCTTCCGAGCCGACATTTCCTCACTGGCAAATCATGAGGACTAGGCATTAATAGCTATGTCCAATGACCGAGGACTACTAAATTCCCTACCACATGTCAACAGAAAATGATTGATACTCTGAATCCTTTCAAATATACTTAGTACAGACCAACACTAACTTCATGCAACAAAACTCGAGGGTATATATGACCACTAGTTCAACACCCGACATATAAATTAAATTTCATAAGTTTTCTGGATAATCCAATGCTAAAGCTCATGTAAGAAACTTCAGATTGGTGATACCCCAAGTTCAATTTTGTGGCTATAATCTGTTTGGGTGTGTTGAGTTAAATGAGATAGGCAATATCAAAAGACAGAACAGGTCTCGAGATGATTGAGTGAATAGTCTCGTGCGAGACTTTGTTTTGTATGTTTTGTTGCTGGCCAAGTGTGGCCATGTTTTTATATTGGGACTGGCCGCTTGTGGCTTTGAATCCCCGTCGCTTCTGCGACTTTTAAATGAATTGCGTTTCGTGTTTATGAGCATGTTTGTATTCGTGCAAACATAGAGGGAAGAGTATGAGTTGTCATCTCGTAGTCCAACTCAGGGTGCAGCATGAAAGCTTGCGGGATTTCTGGAGATGCGCGAATAATAGCCAAGAGACAAATTTTGGGATCTCGTATCATGGTGTTTGATACTATGCCTAGAGATGTTAGAGACAAGTGTGCTGGGTTTACTGTAAGACCTGGGTCAAATCACTGTTTTAGGGGGTGCAATGACTACTTCGACTTACATTTCCCGTATTGTTTTCGACCTGATTCCATCCCGCTTTAAATTCCGCGATATGTGCTCGGCTTATACGACTTGTATGGTAGGAATTGAGCATCTCTTCGGGGACAATTTTTAAGTCTCCCAAAAGTGCTGACCAAAGTTTCGGATTTCTTTTATAGCGCTATTACCCTTGTGTCGGGTGTACGAGAGCTATCTCTATGAGGTAGCTTAGTTTGTTTAGGACGTTAAGAGTTTGTTGTGATCAGCAACAAACTTACTGGTAGATATTAGTGTTTTTGATTCTTCGCGAAGGATAAGTGTTAAGAAGGGGTGTGTGTTTTATAGTCGCAGACTGACTGTTTTTTTTTTGCATTCCTTTTCGGAAAGTTTTTTAACGAGAAAGGAGTCCTTAGAACGTTAGCGACGTCTCGCCTTGCCTAAGTTTAAACGTTTACGTCGTTTTTGACAGTGTTATGATGATAGACGGGTTTTGGGATTTTTCCGCCGTGTTAAAAAGTTTCAAAGTATCAAAAATTCTGAGCTTAGGAGCGGATACTTTGAATTTTTTGGGGAGTATACGAGTATACGTATACGCACCCACTCCCCCCCCCCTTTTAATGAGGGGGGACAGCTGAGCTCGTCATGCGATGAACTGCCTACGTACCCTTTTCAGGGATCAAGCCGTCTCGTAGTTCAGTGAAGGTGTAGTTTAGTGGTAGTATTTCTTGAGGTGCATTGCATTCCAAGTTCTTGGAATTTTGACGTCCTGCATGTTTGCGATTTCTTATGAGCCTGGTCGGACTACCTTTATGACTTTGTAAGGTCCTTCCCAATTTGCTTTGAGTTTTCCTGCGTTCCGCTCGGCGGTATTCTGGAAAACCTTTCGTAAGACTAAGTCGCCTTCTTTGAACCTGCGGCCGCGTACGTTTGCGTTGAAGTACTTTCTGGCGGCCTGTTGATAATTCTTAATTTGTATAACGGCTTGATCATCGAGCAACATTAGATTGTTCGAATCTTCTCGTTCTGGGAGTAATCTTCTATGAATTTCGGTAAATTCGACTTCCGCTGGAATCATACATTCTGCACCATATACGAGGGCGAATGGAGTCTCTCCCGTTGCGCATCTATGAGTAGTGCGATGCGACCATAAGACTTCTTCGACTTCTTCGGCCCATCTTCCCTTTTTAGCATCCAGCCATTTTTAAAGCCCATCAAGGATGGTCTTGTTTGCTGTTTCGGCTTGACCGTTGCATTGTGGGTATCTAGGAGTTGATTTGGTCAGTCGTATATTCTACTTTTCGCAGAAGGCTTCGAATCTGGTGGAAGAGTTGCGGCTGAATGGTGTCGACTTCTGGTCAATCTGTCCATGTCGTCCTTGAGTGGATAGTATACTCCATCAAGCTTGTAATCGAATGAGTTCACCAAATCTTCTACTGATGTAAGTCTCGCGTCGATCGATAGTGCAGCTTCTGTGTCAATCGATAGGGGTTCCTTCTGTCGACAATCATTCTTCTCATGAAGCATAGCCAATTCTTTCTGCATCAAGTCACTCCTCTTGGTTAGCCAGTTGATGTTGTTGTTGAGTGTATGGGGGAGTTGATGTCTTGCATATTTACATGTTTTTAGCTATCATATCTTATGCATTTTTGCTCATTTAGATTAGGCATTAGGCATCTTTAGGCTCATTTTGCATTCATAAGTCCCTATTAGGTGTTGGAGCACACTTTGGAGATATTGAAGATGTTTGGGAGTTTTGTGATGAAAAAGAAGGGTTTAAATATGAACATGTACAGAGGCCTTAGGAATACCTTCTGATGCTAATATTTGGTGGAGACATGGCATTCTGAGTTAGCTTTCCAATGGAAGTGGTTTCAAGACATTTGGAGCCATATTGGAGGAGTTATGATCAATTGAGTAGAAGCATGTCAAGCAACCCGGGTGAGCACACCCGAGTCCAACCATCAAACCTCGCCTGGACAAGCTCAGGATGCGGCCAGGACGACCCGGGGACAAGCACCCGCACGGGAACGAGGGACTGGCATGCGGCCTGGCACACGCGGGCTGCACTGCCCGCACGGGACTGACGGACTGGACGCCCAAGGACGCACCCGACCTTGCCTCACCCGCGCACCAGAAGACACCCGACAGCACCTGCCCGACCTGGACGACCCGCGCGTTCCGATGCCAGACGAAGCCCGGACGGCCCAGCACCACCCGGACCAGGACACTCGGACATCCCACAGTTCCCACTACCCGCGCACCAGCCTGTGCACCCGACTAGTATCACCCGGCCAGCACCACCCGCACGTCCTGCCACCAGCTGGACGCCCACCACGCGGCCGAACACACCCGGCCTAGAGAGGCCGCACGGCCTGGACGCCGGACGAGCAGGACATACCCGGCTGGTCACACCCGGCCATGGACCAGTCCAGCCTGCCCGGGTGTCCCACCCCCTTCCTTTCTTCCTAGCTTCTCATTGGTTGAAAATCAAGTTGGCCAAGGACCTTTTAGTAATTTTTATTTTATGTTTTTAAGGGTTTCCAAGCCCCATATAAATACTCTTGTATCCCCTTTGAGGGACTGATCTCATGATCTATCTAAGAACACATTAAACCTCTTGAGTAAAGTTTCATCTTGATTCATAATCTCATCTTGTCTTTGTGTTCTTGATTGTTTGATTTCATATCCTTTCTTTCTCTATATGTTTAAGCTTGAATCTATCATGGGTTTAAGAGTAAGCATGTGGATTAGTGAGTAGATCCTTCTAAGATCCATGGGTTAGGGTGATAGAGAGTGATTAAGTTAGATCCAAGGTGTCTATTGTTAGATCTATCATTTCCTTGCATAGATTTGGTGTTTTTAAAGCTATATTTGAGTTGGCCTCTCAAGCATAGAGCTATAGGCATTTCATGCCCGGAAGGTGTTCTATGAAATGCCTGAACCAACTCATCTATGCTTTTAGCTTGCTTTGCCTAAGGGATTAGTTGTCAAAGGAGCTAGGATTGCTATTAGACTCATTCTCCATGTTTGCTTTGATCATTACAGCCAAAGGGATTTGGTGTACTTGGGTGATCATTGCAAAGAGCATTCATCTAGGGATAGAGCTTGCTTAGTTTTGTTGTCTAGGCATAAGGATTAGATTGATTGAAAAGTTAGCATCTTGGATTGAAGCTTAATCATTTGATATCAAGTCCCTATACCCATGGGCCTCACTCTCCTCATAAGAAAGAAAGTTCAATCTTTTATTGCATTTTTAATATTGTCTTAGTTTCACAATCATCATCTCATCTTGATAGACTTAGATTAAGCATGAACTTGCATTCCCTTTGCATTAGAATCTCTTAGAATTGGATTGACATCTTGTATTCTACAACATTTGATTAGGACCTGAAAAGGCCTGTCATCAAATTAGCCGTTATAACTTCTAAGTTGATTTTGACATTGGGATTTAGTTATTTGCTTGAGACTAAGTCATTTTTATTTTTATTGTATCTTGTGATATTGGTTCTTGCCTCTTCTATCTTTGACTTTCAGGTGTATGATAACAAGAAGCAGAGGGGCATCCAACTTGGTTCCTACTGTTGAAGAGATTGCTGCACTTGAGAGGGAGATAGCTAGACAAAGAAGAGAAGTAGAGCAACAGGCTCATCTTCAAAGGTTGGGGTTTGAGATGGAGAATCTGCCTCAAGATGGTAATGTCCAAGGGGACAATGGTCCAAGAGCTGACAATCCTAGACCACCACGCCAGCCACATCACCAACCACGCCAAGCAAGAGCCATTGGAGCCTATGATCAACCTCACATTCATGGTCATAGGTTGGGGATAAGGGCACCAGCTGTGGAGAACAACAACTTTGAGATCAAAGCAGGCCTGCTGCATTTGATTGAGAACAACAAGTTCCATGGCCTTGCTGTGGAGGATCCCCTTGATCACTTGGACACATTTGATAGCTACTGTAGCTTGTCCAAGATTAATGGAGTCTCTGAAGATGCTTTCAAGCTGAGGTTGTTTCCATTCTCTTTGGGAGACAAGGCACATCTATGGGAGAAGGCTGTTCCAAGTGACTCCATCACTACTTGGAATGAGTGCAAGAGAGCATTCCTAGAGAAATTCTTCTCTACCTCAAGAACAGCCAAGATCAGAAATGAAATCTCTAGCTTTCAGCAGAAGAACCTTGAGAGCTTTAGTGAAGCATGGGAGAGGTTCAAGGGCTATTGGTCTCAATGCCCACATCATGGCTTCACCAAGGAGAGTTTGCTTAGTACCTTCTACAGAGGTGCTCTACCAGAGTTCAGGAGCAGATTGGACACAGCCAGCAATGGGTTCTTCTTGGGCAGAACTGAGCAGGATGCTGAGGAGCTGGTGGAGAACATGGCCAGGAGTGACTCAGTCTACAGTGAGGAGAATGATAGGGCCAACAGAGGCACTGATGAAGATGATCAGCACACAAGAAAGACCCTGAAGTCTCTCCAAGAAAAGTTGGACAAGCTTCTTGTAGAAGGCTAAGCAAGAGCAGCTTAACTCCATTGGGAACCAGCAACAGAAACAGCTTGCTAGAACTACTGAAGTTCATGGTGTAGAGGGACAAGAGGAGCTGTGTTTCATCAATTCTAATGGCACATGGTATAGGAAGGAGCCTAACTTCCAATACCAAAACAACTACCAGCAAAGACCTTACTACAACAATCAACAAGGAGGTTACCAAGCAAACCAGCCTACTCAGCCCCAAGGAAGCTCTTCTCCAGCTCAGGCTCCAAGTTCAAATTTGGAGTCCATGTTCAAGCAACTCTTAGAAGCTCAAGAAAGAAATGCTAAGACCATTGGTGATGAGTTCAAGAACATCCATGCTAAGATTGATGGAACCTATTCTGACCTCAACAACAAGTACATGCAACTTGCCTCTCACCTCAAAGCCTTGGAGAGCCAAGTTCCATCCATGTCTTCATCCTCCAAGAATCCAATGGGATCTCTACCAGGGAAACCAGAGAAGAACCCTAAGGACACTTGCAATGTTATCATCTCCACTTCTTCAGGGATTGCATTGAGTGATCATAAGAATGATGTTGATGAGATTGAGAGGCTCGTGCTTGGAAATCAGATTGAAAATGATAAGAGACTGGTTGTGGCCACAGCTGAAGCTAGAGTTGTGAAGAGAGCTGATAAGAAGGTTCAAGGAAGGATTGATGAGCCTAAGGTTGAGACACAAGTTGAGAAGAGTGCTAACCCCAAGCTGAAAGAAGTGAAGGAAGAAGACAATGAGGTTGAGCTATCACCATATGACAAGCTCCCTTACCCTCAAAGGTTTCCCACCAAAGCTCAAAAGAAAGTGATCTCAAAGTTCCGGAAGGATCTTAGTGATATTGGAGTCAAGCTTCCAGAGATCAGCAATATGCATGCTGCTCATGTCCAAATGATGCTCATACAAGACATTCTCACCCACCAAGCTAAAGTGGCTGAGCTTTTGGACATCTCACTTCTGAAGATTGATCCACCAATCCCTCCCAAGTCCCTCCCTAAGCTTGAGTCTCAAGGGAAGTTCACATTGTCTTGCTCTCTTGGTAAACTAACTATGGATGATGCTCTTGTTGATAGTGGAGCTAGTGTGAATGTCATCTCCTTGGATATGGTGCAGCATATTGGGATTGAAAGCATGGAAACAGATACTCCTCCTCTCACCTTTGGGGATTCCTCTTCTACAACCCCACTTGGCATAATCAAGGACTTTCCCTTGAAGATTGGATCCTGCACCATACCTATTGACCTCACTGTTTTGAATATGGCATCTGCAGAAAGAGTCCCTTTGATCCTTGGCACTCCTTTCCTCACAACAGTTGGAGCTTGCATTGACTTTCCCAACAAGAAGGTCACTCTCATGCATGTCAACAAAGCTGTCTCCTATCCTCTCCAGCCCCCACTCGAATCAGACTATTGTGGGACAATAACTCGTGCTGCACAAGCTGTTGAGAAGCCCCAAGATGAAGAGGTTGTTGGTAAGAAAGAAGGTCTTGATGGAGAGTGTTCTAAGGAGTTGTGTGTTGAGCACTTGGAAAGTGCTAAAAGAGAGGGGATGGGTGGAGCCTCAAAGGCCACTCATGGCAAGAAGAAGATAGTGAAAGAGCCTCATCCTCCACCTCTTGATTTGCTCTCACACACTATCACTCTCCATCCAAAGAAGTTCAAGGATGGAGCCATTTAGTACAAGATCAAGCATAAGGGCAGGTCCACACCATTCTCAAATGCTAGAGCCATCATCACTCCTCAGCTCCAAGATGACCCAATCAAGCTTCAAGAGCTTCTCTCTCAGGTCCTCACCATCACACTTGAAGGTGGGAAGGATCCTCCTTCTCACTAGTTCAAGAGACAAGGTAGTCAAGCTAAGTGACTCAAAACAAGCTCACTTGGGAGGAAGTCCCATGGTTATCCTTGTACATAGTTTTGAAATTTCAATTCTCTTTTAAGTTTTTAATAAAAGTGGTCAAGATTTTCAGGTTGAGCCAAGAACTAGAGGAGAGAAGAATGGTGGTGAACCACTTGAGCCCCATGATCCATGTAGCAGCCTCCTCTAGTTGCTATGAACCAAGCCAGCTTCTAGTCATGCCACAAGCACCATACCCAAATCTCCTCGTGTGGTATCACTCCAACCCTTCTTGTATATACATTTGCTTTTATCTTGTTGGGGTATCTCCTTCTCTCTTACTCACACAGAGACTGTGTGATTTAAGTGTGGGGGAGGTACCGGATATTTGATCATGTTTGCTTTGTGATCTTGAGTCTCATGCATTGCATTGTACATTCATAAGTGCATAGAAAATCTAAAAAAATTTTAAATTTTTGAATCATGTAAGATTGCATCACTTGCATCCTTAGGATTGAGTCTAGAGCATATAGGTTGCATTCATTTGCATATGGAGCATTGCCTTGTAAAGAACACTCGTTTGCACTGAATTTGACACCCTAGTTAAACATATCAAGTAGCTTAAGCATCTTTTGAAAAGCTTGCATGCTTTGAGCCTTGAAAACTCTTCTTGAAACTTGCTTGCTTGCTTGATATTGGCATTGTTCTTAAGACCAGCTCCATCCTGAACTTAGACTTGAATGAACTTAATCTCTCTTGCATATGGGCATTTGCATACTTGATCATGGATCTCATACACATTTAGGTTATCTTTTTCCATTGTACCACCCTTTGTTAACCCAAATGGCACTCCCTTACCCTTGAACCCTATCCATTCTTTGAAGCCTACATTGATTTGCTTGAGTGAGGCCTCTTTTGATAGCTTGTCATGTGCAAAATCTTGAGAGTATTGGGAGCGACATGGATTTGTTCTCATCTCTTGCTAGCATAGGGTCATCATTTGAGCTAGCTTCTAGGATGGTGAGTGAAGTGCTTGTTGCCTAATTGTTTACATTTTGGGTTTGTGGATGTGACAAAGTTGAGATTGATGAACAAAAAGTTTTGATAAAGAAAAGCCCTAGGGACCTAGAAATAATAAAAAAAAATGAAAAGCTCTTAGTTGAAGTCTTTGACCTTCCCCCTCATGCATATATAAAAAAAAAAAAAAAAAAAAGAAGAAAAAGAAAAGAAAAGAAAAGAAAAAGGAGATTCAATAAGATAGTGGGAAGGAAAGATTTAAGAGTTAGAGTTTAGAATGTGAATAGAGGTCCTTAGAGGTAGCATCATGAGAAAGAAAATGTTCATTGGGTGAGTGATGTGAGTATGTTTTCATTTTGGGTTATGGGATGAATTAAGAGGGGTGTAGAACTTGTAATCACTTAGGATTTGGGTAGAATGATGAGAATGGATCCATGTATGCATGAATTGCTCCTAGTCTTAGATAAATTTTGCATAATGATCAAGCTCCTTGATTTTTGAGTGATTGCCACCTTGAAATGATGCATTGAACCCTCCTTTTCATCCATATTAGACCATTTGATCACCTAGCCAAATGATTGAGATCATGTGCCCATTTGTGAGACTTCACCTTGTGTGTGTGTGTGTGAATCAATGTGAGGGCTGGTTAAGAGAACATGTTAGTTGATAGGCATTGCATCTTGTGTAGAGGCATAAGAGTCATTGATAGGCCTTGTGAAGCTAGAGCATAATAAGAAAGTTTTGCTCATGCTATTTGCTATGTTTCTTTAGGATGTCAGGTTGAGTGCTATGAGTGTTTCCTGTGGCTTTGTTCCCATCCTTGCTTCCACCCCCCTTGTGTTTGAAAAGTTTACTTGAGGACAAGCAAAGGTCTAGTGTGGGGGAGTTGATGTCTTGCATATTTACATGTTTTTAGCTATCATATCTTATGCATTTTGCTCATTTAGATTAGGCATTAGGCATCTTTAGGCTCATTTTGCATTCATAAGTCCCTATTAGGTGTTGGAGCACACTTTGGAGATATTGAAGATGTTTGGGAGTTTTGTGATGAAAAGAAGGGTTTAAAGATGAACATGGACAGAGGCCTTAGGAATACCTTCTGATGCTAATATTTGGTGGAGACATGGCATTCTGAGTTAGCTTTCCAATGGAAGTGGTTTCAAGACATTTGGAGCCATATTGGAGGAGTTATGATCAATTGAGTAGAAGCATGTCAAGCAACCCGGGTGAGCACACCCGAGTCCAACCATCAAACCTCGCCTGGACAAGCTCAGGACGCGGCCAGGACGACCCGGGACAAGCACCCGCACGGGAACGAGGGACTGGCATGCGGCCTGGCACCGCGGGCTGCACTGCCCGCCGCGGGACTGACGGACTGGACGCCAAGGACGCACCCGACCTTGCCTCACCAGCACCAGAAGACACCCGACAGCACCTGCCCGACCTGGACGACCCGCACGTTCCGATGCCAGACGAGCTCCGGACGCGTCCAGCACCACCCGGACCAGGACACTCGGACATCCCACAGTTCCCACTACCCGCGTACCAGCCTGTGCACCCGACTAGTATCACCCGGCCAGCACCACCCGCACGTCCTGCCACCAGCTGGACGCCCACCACGCGGCCGAACACACCCGGCCTAGAGAGGCCGCACGGCCTGGACGCCGGACGAGCAGGACATACCCGGCTGGTCACACCCGGCCATGGACCAGTCCAGCCTGCCCGGGTGTCCCACCCCCTTCCTTTCTTCCTAGCTTCTCATTGGTTGAAAATCAAGTTGGCCAAGGACCTTTTAGTAATTTTTATTTTATGTTTTTAAGGGTTTCCAAGCCCCATATAAATACTCTTGTATCCCCTTTGAGGGACTGATCTCATGATCTATCTAAGAACACATTAAACCTCTTGAGTAAAGTTTCATCTTGATTCATAATCTCATCTTGTCTTTGTGTTCTTGATTGTTTGATTTCATATCCTTTCTTTCTCTATATGTTTAAGCTTGAATCTATCATGGGTTTAAGAGTAAGCATGTGGATTAGTGAGTAGATCCTTCTAAGATCCATGGGTTAGGGTGATAGAGAGTGATTAAGTTAGATCCAAGGTGTCTATTGTTAGATCTATCATTTCCTTGCATAGATTTGGTGTTTTTAAAGCTATATTTGAGTTGGCCTCTCAAGCATAGAGCTATAGGCATTTCATGCCCGGAAGGTGTTCTATGAAATGCCTGAACCAACTCATCTATGCTTTTAGCTTGCTTTGCCTAAGGGATTAGTTGTCAAAGGAGCTAGGATTGCTATTAGACTCATTCTCCATGTTTGCTTTGATCATTACAGCCAAAGGGATTTGGTGTACTTGGGTGATCATTGCAAAAGAGCATTCATCTAGGGATAGAGCTTGCTTAGTTTTGTTGTCTAGGCATAAGGATTAGATTGATTGAAAAGTTAGCATCTTGGATTGAAGCTTAATCATTTGATATCAAGTCCCTATACCCATGGGTCTCACTCTCCTCATAAGAAAGAAAGTTCAATCTTTTATTGCATTTTTAATATTGTCTTAGTTTCACAATCATCATCTCATCTTGATAGACTTAGATTAAGCATGAACTTGCATTCCCTTTGCATTAGAATCTCTTAGAATTGGATTGACATCTTGTATTCTACAACATTTGATTAGGACCTGAAAAGGCCTGTCATCAGTAGATGTCACAAAATCTCCAATCTAGGGCTCCCTCTTCCCATTGGTTAGCTGCCTTGGATTTCTTTTTCTTGTGGAATGTATGGATGGTGGATGCTTGATGTCGATCGATGTCCAAGTGTTGCCGTCGATCGATGCGGGTGCTGTCTTATCGGCCTCATGTTTGTTCTGGATTTTGCCCAAATCTTCCATACTTGTACCCATCCAGTTGATGTAGGCATGGAGTGGTTTTAAAACATCATTTAGCTTCATATTAAATTTCTCTTCTGCTCTTTGTTGGACTTCTTGAATTCCAGTTAGCATCTCATTGATCTCATCCTTGGTGTAGATCTATGGTGCTAGCCTGGTTAATGTGAATGAGTTAGCCTGTTCTGGAAGACATATGTAGGACTCTTCATCAGTTGAAGCTCTTTTTAGTAGCTTCCTGATGTCTTCTTAAGATACATTGATGATCTCACCATCTAGTAAACGCGCATATCCAGACTCATCTCTGTATACACCATACTCATCTTTCTTCTCCCAATAAAAATTCCTAATCCCAAAACGGTAGGCTCTAGTGCCAAACTCTGTATGCATGTCGTCCGATGGATGGAACATCCTGCCGAACGATGGTGGTGTTCGCCTATCGGTCGATTGTGTCCTACCGATCGATGGTGGAGTATGGGATCAAGGTGTTGGTCCAAATCTGCCAGCTGCATAATTATGCTCGTCTATAACTTCCTGCTGGTGCTTTGGATTGCTGCGTTGTTGAATGAAGAGGTTGTTTGGTCCATCGGCCACCTGAAGGATGTCTGCAGTGTCTTCTTTGGATAATTGCATAATTCTTCCATCTATTGCTCGTGCATGGCCATCTGGATCCCTGAAAATACCAAACTCATCAGGTGTTAGATATCCATAATCTTTAACGTTCTTTTCCCTTACCTCGGATCTAGGGTTTGGACGCATGTCGATCGATGTGGAAGGGCTTATATCGATCGATGTTGAAGCAGTGTTGTTGATCGATGGTGAAGGTTGGATAACATCTCCTCCATTGAATTTGAAGAAGTCTTTTGTGGTGAAACCTCTACTCATCTTGTCTGCTTCTAGGGCGTCTGATGTTTCCTCTACTGCAATTCTCTCTTCATAGAAATCATCCCAACTTCCAATTGAAAAATTTCTATTTTCTCCATGTCGGCCGCCTTAGTGTCGATCGATACTCTGTAGGGTATGTAGATCTACGTGTAGTCAGTTTGGCTGGTGATGATGAGTGTCGATCGATGTAGAGTAGCTTCATCGATCGATGTTGAAGCAGTGTTGTTGATCGATGGTGAAGGTTGGATAACATCTCCTCCATTGAATTTGAAGAAGTCTTTTGTGGTGAAACCTCTACTCATCTTGTCTGCTTCTAGAGTCGATGTTTCCTCTCTGCAATTCTCTCTTCATAGAAATCATCCCAACTTCCAATTGAAAAATTTCTATTTTCTCCATGTCGGCGCCTTAGTGTCGATCGATGTGGAAGGGCTTATATCGATCGATGTTGAAGCAGTGTTGTTGATCGATGGTGAAGGTTGGATAACATCTCCTCCATTGAATTTGAAGAAGTCTTTTGTGGTGAAACCTCTACTCATCTTGTCCGCTTCTATGCCCGATGTTTCCTCTCTGCAATTCTCTCTTCATAGAAATCATCCCAACTTCCAATTGAAAAATTTCTATTTTCTCCATGTCGCGCCTTAGTGTCGATCGATGTGGAAGGGCTTATATCGATCGATGTTGAAGCAGTGTTGTTGATCGATGGTGAAGGTTGGATAACATCTCCTCCATTGAATTTGAAGAAGTCTTTTGTGGTGAAACCTCTACTCATCTTGTCTGCTTCTAGAGTCGATGTTTCCTCTCTGCAATTCTCTCTTCATAGAAATCATCCCAACTTCCAATTGAAAAATTTCTATTTTCTCCATGTCGGCGCCTTAGTGTCGATCGATGTGGAAGGGCTTATATCGATCGATGTTGAAGCAGTGTTGTTGATCGATGGTGAAGGTTGGATAACATCTCCTCCATTGAATTTGAAGAAGTCTTTTGTGGTGAAACCTCTACTCATCTTGTCCGCTTCTATGCCCGATGTTTCCTCTCTGCAATTCTCTCTTCATAGAAATCATCCCAACTTCCAATTGAAAAATTTCTATTTTCTCCATGTCGGCGCCTTAGTGTCGATCGATGTGGAAGGGCTTATATCGATCGATGTTGAAGCAGTGTTGTTGATCGATGGTGAAGGTTGGATAACATCTCCTCCATTGAATTTGAAGAAGTCTTTTGTGGTGAAACCTCTACTCATCTTGTCTGCTTCTAGAGTCGATGTTTCCTCTCTGCAATTCTCTCTTCATAGAAATCATCCCAACTTCCAATTGAAAAATTTCTATTTTCTCCATGTCGGCGCCTTAGTGTCGATCGATGTGGAAGGGCTTATATCGATCGATGTTGAAGCAGTGTTGTTGATCGATGGTGAAGGTTGGATAACATCTCCTCCATTGAATTTGAAGAAGTCTTTTGTGGTGAAACCTCTACTCATCTTGTCCGCTTCTATGCCCGATGTTTCCTCTCTGCAATTCTCTCTTCATAGAAATCATCCCAACTTCCAATTGAAAAATTTCTATTTTCTCCATGTCGGCGCCTTAGTGTCGATCGATGTGGAAGGGCTTATATCGATCGATTATCACTAGGCAACGTCGATCGACACCAATGTGACCCGCCGAAACTCATGGAGCTTTGTACTTTGAAATCTCCTTCTTGCAGCTTCTCATGCCTCACCACTTGCCAGAAATCATCATCTATGATGGCATTCATGTGGTGCTTTGTAGCTTCTTCACCTATCCCCCTTGTTAAGGCTTCTTGCTTCTTAACAGCTTCTCTTGTATGAACTACCTGAGTCTCTAACTTCTTCACATGAGTGCTTAAAGCTTCAAACCATGTGTTCAGGTTGGTGTAGACAACATCAATCTTCCCATTTAAACCCACTGTTAGCTTCTGCTGACCTTCAAGAACCTGGTCCAGCATGGCTTCTATCTTGCTCTCTTAAGTTGGTGGTGGTGGATTCTGGTAAGATAAATTTCCATAGCTCCTATTGTTGTTGAAGTTGCTGCTGTAGTATTTGTTGAAGGGCTTCTGTGAATTCATGTTGAAGTTACTTCTTTGTCCAAAGAAGTTTCTGTTTCCTCCCTGGTTTCCTGACCTCTGAAATCCAGCTCCAGTGATGAAATTCACATCCTCTTCTATGTTATCATTCTCTGCATCTACAGCTTCTGCATCTTTTACTGAGCAGACTTGCTTCCTTGGCAGCCTGTGAACACTATCCAGCTTTGCTTTTACCTCATCCATCTGCTCCTTTCGAAGGAATGCTGCAGATTTCCTTCTGTCAAAATCAGTGTTTTTGGTGTTGTTGCTGGATGCCAAGTTCTCTATAAGTGTCACAGCTTCCTCTGGATTCCTGGTGTTGAAGTTGCCTTCACTAGCTGTATACAGAGCCATCTGAAACTGTAGTGTGATGCCTCTGAAGAAAGTGCTAAGAAGCTGCACTTGGTTGAATCCATGGTGTGGACAATCTCGCTGGTTAGACTTGAATCTGATCCAGGAGTTCTTGAATGATTCTCCAGGTTCTTGAGTGAATGTAGCAATCTTGCTGCTCAAGTCTTTAGCACGTGCGTCATGGAAGAAGTTACATAGGTGATGTCTTGCATATTTACATGTTTTTAGCATTCATATCTTATATATTTTGATCATATAAGTTAGGCATTAGGCATCTTTAGGCTCATTATTTCATTCATAAGTCCTTATTATGTGTTGGAGTGTACTTGGGAGTTATTGGAGGTGTTTGGGAGTATTCTGATCAAAAATGGGGTGAAAGATGAACATGGACGGAGACCTTAGAAATATCTTCTGATGCTATGATTTTGGGAGACACCGCATTTTGAGTTAGCTTTCCAATGGAAGTGGTTTCAAGTCATTTGGAGCCAGATTGGAGAAGTTATGATTGATTCATTGGAAGCATGTCAAGACACCCGATCTGGACACCCGACCTAACCTACCCGCACGGGTTGCGCGAGAGATGATGGACGAAGGATGTACCCGGCCAGGAAAACCCGGGGACAAGGACCCGCACGGTTTGATGGACCAACTGGCAAGCAAGGCACGCAGCCTAGGACACCCGGCCAGACCAACCCGCACGACCTGATGGCCTGATGGATGCTGGACGCACGGGAGTGTACCCAGCCTCACACACCCGGGATGAGAACCCCGCACGGCTCCACACACCCGGACAAGACCACCCGACAACCAGCACCCGCATGGGTTGGACTGAAGCTTGGACAAGGACTGCACGCGGCTGAACACACCCGGCCTAGAGAGACCGCACGGCCTGGACGATGGACGAGCAGCATGATACGCGGCCTGGACATACCCGGGCTGGACTGCATCACCTGACCCGGGTGGCTAGAGCTTCTTCCTTTTCTTGGCTTCTGATTGGTCGAAAATCATGTGGCACCAAGGACCTTTTGGACTTTTCTCTTATGTTTCTAAGGGCTTTCAAGCCTTGTATAAATACCCTTGTAATCTCTTTTGAAAAACTTCTTTTCTCTCAAAAACACATCTAGATCTTGAAGAAAGTTTGGATCGTTGATCTTTTCATTTCATTTCTTTTGTGTTTAATAGATTATCTTCTTCTCTTATCATGTTTAGCCTTGAATCATCATTGATCTTGAGGTTTTCCATGGCTATTAGTGAGTAGATCTATTTAGGGTTCATGGGCTTGGGAGACTAAAGTTTATTAGGTGTAGATCTAAGATGTTCTAGGGTAGATCCTTCTTGATCTTTGCTTGTAGAGTGTTCTTCTTGCTATTTTGGAGTTGGCCTCTTCAAAATAGAGCTATAGGCATTTCATGCCCGAAAGGTGTTCTATGAAATGCCTGAACCAACTCTTCAATACTTTTAACATTCTTTACCAAAGAGATTTGTTGTTAAAGGTGTTAAGATAGCTAATGGACTAGTTCTAAATGATTGCTTTCAAATTATTCAACATAAGAGATTAGATGATTGAGATATGTTTGTGAATGAGCATTCATCTAAAGATAGAGCTTCCTTAGGATTGTGTCTAGGCTTAAGGTGTTAGATTGATTGAATGTTTGCCATCTTAGATTAAAGCTTGATCACCCAAAGTCAATTCCTCTGTCCCTAGAATCCCCTTGCGTCATTGAGAAAGAAAGTTCACTCTTTTATTGCATTTCTAGTATAGTTTTAGTTCATCTCATCTCTCTTAATGATTGCACTTAGATTAAGCATAGACTTGCATTCCCTTTGCATTAGAATCACTTAGAATTTGATTGACATCTTGTATACTACAACATTTGATTGGACCCTTGAAAAGTCCATCATCAAATTGGCGCCGTTGCCAAGTTCTAAGTTGATTTTGACATTGGGATTTAGTCATTTGCTTGAGACTAAGTCATTTTTTTTCTTTTATTGTGTTATTGCTTCTCCTTGCTCTTTTCCCTTTGCATTTCAGGTGGATGATAACTAGAAGCAGAGGTGCATCAAACTTGACACCCACTATTGAAGAAATTGCTACACTTGAGAGGGAGATTGCAAGAAAGAGATGAGAAGAAGAGCAAAAGGCTCACTTGCAGAGATTGGGGTTTGATATGGAGAATCAGCCTCAAGATAGTGATGCCCTAGGGGGCAGTGGTCCAAGAGCTGACAACATAAGACCACAGCGCCAGCCACAACAGCCACAGCGCCAAACTAGAGCCATTGGAGCCTACGATCAACCTCACATTCATGGTCATAGGTTGGGGATAAGAGCACCAGCTGTGGAGAACTACAACTTTCAGATCAAATCAGGCCTGCTGAATTTGATTGAGAACAACAAGTTTCATGGTCTTGCTGTGGAGGATCCCCTTGATCACTTTGACACATTTGATAGCTATTGTAGCTTGTCCAAGACTAATGGAGTCTCTGAAGATGCTTTCAAGCTGAGGTTGTTTCCCTTCTCATTGGGAGATAAGGCACATCTATGGGAGAAGTCTCTTCCAAATGACTCTATCACAACTTGGAATGAGTGCAAGAGGGCATTCCTAGAGAAATTCTTCTCTACCTCAAGAACAGCCAAGATCAGAAATGAGATCTCTAGCTTTCAGCAGAAGAACCTTGAGAGCTTTAGTGAAGCATAGGAGAGGTTCAAGGGCTATTGGTCTCAATGCCCACATCATGGCTTCACCTGAGAGTTTGCTTAGTACCTTCTACAGAGGTGCTCTTCCAGAGTTCAGGAGCAGATTAGACACAGCCAGCAATGGGTTCTTCTAGGGCAGAACTGAGCAGGATGCTGAGGAGCTGGTGGAGAACATGGCCAAGAGTGACTCAGTCTACAGTGAGGAGCATGATAGGGTCAACAGAGGCACTGTTGAAGATGATCAGCACACAAGGAAGGCGCTGAAATCTCTCCAAGAGAAGTTGGAAAAGATTATTGCAGAGAAGGCTAAGCAGGAGCAGATTAACTCCATTGGGAACCAGCAACAAAAACAGCCCGCTGGGACTAATCAGGTCAATGGCGTAGAAGGTCAAGAGGAGCTGTACTTCATCAATGCTAATGGGACATGGTACAGGAAAGAGCCCAACTTCCAGTACCAAAACAACTATCAGCAAAGACCTTACTACAACAATCAGCAAGGAGGTTACCAGGCCAACCAGCCTACTCAGCCCCAAGGAAGTTCTTCTCAAGCTCAGGCTCCAAGTTCAAATTTGGAGTCCATGTTCAAGCAACTCTTAGAAGCTCAAGAAAGAAATGCTAAGAACATTGGTGATGAGTTCAAGAACATTCATGCCAAGATTGATGGAACCTATTCTGACCTCAAAAACCAGTACATGCAACTTGCCTCTCATCTCAAAGCTTTGGAGAGCCAGGTTGCTTCTATGTCTTCATCCTCCAAGAGCCCAATGGGATCTCTACCAGGAAAACCAGAGAAAAATCCCAAGGAATTTTGCAATGTCATCCTCTCTACTACTTTTTCAAAGATTGAGATGTGCACTCATGAGAAAGAGAAGGATGAGATTGAAATGTTTGGCACTGAGTTTGGGGATGCTGAGAGATTTGTTGTGGCCACAGCTGAAGCACATATTCTGAGGGATGCTGCCAAGAAGGCTGAGGTAAAGAGTCTGCAGCAAGCTGAGCCTAGAGCTGAGACATCAACTGTGAAACGAGCAGACAACAAGCTGAAAGAAGTGGAGCAGGAAGACACTGAGTTTGAGCTATCACCATATGACAAGCTCCCCTTTCCCCAAAGAGTTCTCACCAAAGCTCAAAAGAAGGTGTTCTCAAAGATTAGGAAAGATCTTAGTGATGTTGGAGTCAAGATTCCAGAGATATCAGGTATGCGCGAAGCTCATGTCCAGATGATGTTCATCAAGGACATTCTAGACCACCAGGCTGAAGTGGCTGAGCTTTTGGACATCTCCATTCTGAAGATTGATCCACCAACCCCTCCAAAGTCCCTCCCTAAGCTTGAGTCTCAAGGGAAGTTCGCCTTGTTTTGCTCTCTTGGTAAACTAACTATGGATGATGCTCTTGTTGATAGTGGTGCTAGTGTGAATGTCATCTCCTTGGATATGGTGAAGAGTCTTGGGATTGAAAGCATGGAACCAGATACTCCTCCTCTCACCTTTGGGGATTCTTCTTCTACAACCCCACTTGGCATAATCAAGGACTTCCCCTTGAAGATTGGATCTTGCACCATACCTATTGACCTCACTGTTTTGAAGATGGCATCTGAAGAGAGAGTCCCTTTGATCCTTGGCACTCCTTTCCTTACAACAGTTGGAGCTTGCATTGACTTTCCCAACAAGAAGGTTACCCTCATGCATGTCAACAAAGCTGTCTCCTATCCTCTCCAACCTCCAATGGAATCAGACTATTGTGGGACAATCACTTGTGATACACAAGCTGTTGAGAAGCCCCAAGATGAGGTGGTTGTTTGTAAGAAAGAAGGTCTTAATGGAGAGTCTTCTAAGGAGTTGTGTGTTGAGCACTTGGAAAGTGCTAAAAGAGAGGGGATGGGTGGAGCCTCAAAGGCCACTCATGGCAAGAAGAAGATAGTGAAAGAGCCTCATCCTCCACCTCTTGATTTTCTCCCACACACCCTCACTCTCCATCCAAAGCAGCTCAGAGATGGTGTCCTTGAGTACAAGATCAAGCATAATGGCAAGTCCACAACATTCTCAAGTGCTAGAGCCATCATCACTCCTTAGCTCCAAGATGACCCAATCAAGCTTTAAGAGCTTCTCTCTCAGGTCCTCACCATCACTCTTGAAGGTGGGAAGGATCCTCCTTCTCACTAATCCAAGAGGAAAGGTAGTCAAGCTAGTGACTCAAAAAAAGCTCACTTGGGAGGAAGTCCCATGGTTATCCTTGTATATAGCTTTGAAATTTATATTTTCCTCTAAATTTTTAATAAAAATGGTTCAGGTTTGCAGGTTAAGCAAAGCACTAGAGGAGAGAAGAAAGGTGGTGAACCACCTAAGCCTTATTATTGCCATGTAGCAGCCTCCTCTAATTGCTATGAACCAAGCCAGCTCCTGGTCCTGACACAAGCACCACGCCCAAATCTCCTCATGTGGTATCACTCCAACCCTTCTTGTATATACATTTGCTTTTATCTTGTTGGGGTATCTCCTTCTCTCTTACTCACTCAAAGACTGTGTGATTTAAGTATGGGGGAGGTACCGGATATTTGATCATGTTTGCTTTGTGATTTTGAGTCTCATGCATTGCATTGTACATTCATATTTTTCCTAGAAAATCCAAAAAAATTTAAATTTTTGAATCATGTAGATTGCATCTCTTGCATCCTTAAGATTGAGTCTAGAGCATATAGGTTGCATTCACTTGCATATGGAGCATTGCCATGTAAAGAACACTTGTTTGCACTGACTTTGACACCCTAGTTAAACATATCAGGTAGCTTAAGCATATCCTGAAAAGCTTGTGTGCTTTGAGCCTTGAAAACTCTTCTTGAAACTTGCTTGCTTGCTTGATATTGGCATTGTTCTTAAGACCAGCTCCATCCTGAATTTAGACCTGAATGAACTTAATTTCTCTTGCATATGGGCATTTGCATACTTGATCATGGATCTCATACACATTTGGGTTATTTTTTTCCATTGTACCACCCTTTGTTAACCCAAATGGCACTCCCATACCCTTGAACCCTATCCATTCTTTGAAGCCTACATTGATTTTCTTGAGTGAGGTCTTTTCTGATAGTTTGTCATGTGCAAAATCTTGAGAGTATTGGGGCGACATGGATTTGTTCTCATCTCTTGCTAGCATAGGGTCATCATTTGAGCTAGCTTCTAGGATGGTGAGTGGGGTCTTTGTTACTTAATGGTTTATATCTTGGGTTTGGATTGTACTAATGTTTAGATTGATGAGCAAAGAAAGTATTGAGAAAGAAAAGCCCTAGGGACCTAGAATAGAAAAATAAGAAGCTCTTGATTGATGTTTTTGACCTCCCCCCTCGTGTATATAAAAAAAAGAGAAGAAAAAGAAAAAGAAAAAAGAAAAAAGAAAGATTCAATAAGATAGTGGGGGAGGAAAAAACTAAAAGAGTTAGAGCTTAGAAAAGTGAATAGAGGTCCTTAGAGGTTGAATCATGAAGAAGAAAATGTTCATTGGGTGAGTGATGTGAGAATGTTTTTCATTTTGGGTTATGGGATGAATAAAAAGGTGTAGATCTTGTAATCATTTAGGAATTGGGTAGAATGATGAGGATGGATCCATGTATGCATGAATTGCTCCTAGTCTTAGATAAATTTTGCATAATGATCAAGCTCCTTGATTTTCGAGTGATTGCCACCTTGAAATGATGCATTGAAACCTCATTTTCATTCATATTAGACCATTTGATCACCTAGCCAAATGATTGAGATCATGTGCCCATTTGTGAGACTTCACCTTGTGTGTGTGTGTGAATCAAGTGAGGGCTGGTTAAGAGAACATGTTGGTTGATAGGCATTGCATCTTGTGTAGAGGCATAAGAGTAATTTATAGGCCTTGTGAAGCTAGAGCATAATAAGAGAGTTTTGCTCATGCTATTTGCTATGTTTCATTACGATGTAAAGTTGAGTGCTTTGAGTGTTTCTTTTGGCTTTGCTCCCATCTTTGTATCTCTCCTCCTTGTGTTTTGAAAAGTTTACTTGAGGACAAGTAAGGTCTAGTGTGGGGGAGTTGATGTCTTGCATATTTATATGTTTTTAGCATTCATATCTTATGCATTTTGATCATATAAGTTAGGCATTAGGCATCTTTAGGCTCATTATTGCATTCATAAGTCCTTATTAGGTGTTGGAGTGTACTTGGGAGTTATCGGAGGTGTTTGGGAGTATCGTGATCAAAAAGGGGGTGAAAGATGAACATGGACGGAGGCTTTAGAGATATCTTCTGATGCTAAGATTTGGTGGAGACATAGAATTTTGAGTTAGCTTTCCAATGGAAGTGGTTTCAAGTCATTTGGAGCCAGATTGGAGAAGTTATGATTGATTCATTGGAAGCATGTCAAGACACCCGACCTGGACACCCGACCTAACCTACCCGCACGGGTTGCGCGAGAGATGATGGACGAAGGATGTACCCGGCCAGGACTACCTGGGGACAAGGACCCGCATGGCTTAATGGACCAACTGGCAAGCAAGGCACGCGGCCTAGGACACCCGGCCAGACCAACCCGCAAGACCTGATGGCCTGATGGATGCTGGATGCTAGGGACTGTACCCGGCCTCACACACCCGGGATGAGAACCCCGCACGGCTCCACACACCCGGACAAGACCACCCGACCACCAGCACCCGCACGGGTTGGACTGACGCTTGGACGAGGACTGCACACGGCTGAACACTCCCGGCCTAGAGAGACCACACGGCCTGGACGATGGACGAGCAGCATGATACGCGGCCTGGACATACCGGGGCTGGACTGCATCACCTGACCCGGGAGGCTAGAGCTTCTTCCTTTTCTTGGCTTCTGATTGGTCGAAAATCATGTGGCACCAAGGACCTTTTGGACTTTTCTCTTATGTTTCTAAGGGCTTTCAAGCCTTGTATAAATACCCTTGTAATCTTTTTTGGAGATCTACCTTCTTTTCTCTCAAAAACACATCTAGATCTTGAAGAAAGTTTGGATCTTTGATCCTTTTCATCTCATTTCTTTTGTGTTTAATAGATTATCTTCTTCTCTAATCATGTTTAGCCTTGAATCATCATTGATCTTGAGGTTTTCCATGGCTATTAGTGAGTAGATCTATCTAGGGTTCATGGGCTTGGGAGACTAAGGGTGATTTGGTGTAGATCTAAGATGTTCTAGGGTAGATCCTTCTTGATCCTTACTTGTAGAGTGTTCTTCTTGCTATTTTGGAGTTGGCCTCTTCAAAATAGAGCTATAGGCATTTCATGCCCGAAAGGTGTTCTATGAAATGCCTGAACCAACTCTTCAATGCTTTTAACATTCTTTACCAAAGAGATTTGTTGTTAAAGGTGTTAAGATAGCTAATGGACTAGTTCTTAATGATTGCTTTCATATTATTCAACCTAAGAGGTTAGATACTTGAGATATGTTTGTGAATGAGCATTCATCTAGAGATAGAGCTTGCTTAGGATTGTGTCTAGGCTTAAGGTGTTAGATTGATTGAATATTTTCCATCTTAGATTAAAGCTTGATCACCCAAAGTCAAGTCCCTTGTCCCAAGAATCCCTTTGCCTCATTGAGAAAGAAAGTTCACTCTTTTATTGCACTTCTAGTATAGTTTTAGTTCATCTCATCTCTCTTAATGATTGCACTTAGATTAAGCATAGGCTTGCATTCCCTTTGCATTAGAATCACTTAGAATTGGATTGACATCTTGTATACTACAACATTTGAATGGACCCTTGAAAAGTCCATCATCAGTAGGAATGCATTTTTGATGTCGCTCCAGGATGTAAGAGATCCTGGTGGTAGCTGCTTAAGCCACTGCGAAGCTTCTCCAGCAAAAGAGTACTTGAAGAGCTTGCAGAGAAGATAGTCTGCAGAGACTCTGTTGGCTTTGATAGCAGATAGAGATCCTCGAACCTCTCCAGATGGTCTATAGGATGCTCGTGATATAACCCACAGTAGGGTGTCTGTCCACAAGTGTGTAGTACTGCAGCGTCACCTCGAAATCGCCTCTCTGAATAGCAAGAGGCCGAATGGCTGATCTGTTTGCATAGAACTGATCTGGACGGTTGTAATCAGCCAAAGTTCTTGTAGCTGCAGCTTCAGGTTCAGGGATTACAGTCCCTTGAGCATCTAACTTTTGACATGCTGCATTACGCAAGTGACCTTCTTGATTACGCAGGTCCCCATTCTCGTCCTGTATGAGAATCAGTGTCGCAACCATGCCTTGCGCCTGAGTAACGATCGATGTCGGATGAGAGATGTCGGTCGACGGAAGAGTAGTGTCGGTTGACGGAAGAGTAGTGTCGGTCGATGGTGATGAGTGAGTATCGGTCGACGAACTGGTGTTGATGTCGATTGATATGGAGCGTTTGTCTTTGTGGATCGAACGTTCCAAACTTGCAGGATCTTATGAGAATAGCAGCTGAGTTTCCTTGTTGCTTCTGGTACTGCTAGGCATGCACCTGAAAAGACAAGAATTTTTTTTGTCTTAATATGATTAAATCTAATTGCGATCAAAGCTCCACGGCAACGGCGCCAAATTTGATATCACTCAAATTACCTTAAGAAGTGAGTTACTCTCTCAAATAAGAGGTTTAGTGATACGGCCTTGGAAAGGAAGACCTTGTCCCAATCACACCTGAGGGAAGATTGATGGATCCTTGAGTCTTAGAGACTCTTGAACTTCGGGTGCTCTTCACAATAGGGCTGCAGAAAGCCCTAGAGCTGTTTTGCTGCTCAGAAACTACGAGTTCACCTCGTTTCTTTGTTCTGATGATCTCATCCATTGAGAATGGATTAAAGGAGATGAAAACCTGTTCACCACGTGAACAAGGAAGGATGTCTCCAAAGGAGACGTGAAAGAAAAGCCAATGTTTCAAGAGGTTTATTAAAAGTCTGCGTAAGTTACATCTGAAGCATGATTACACTTAAATAATAAAACCAAAATGAAATTCTAAGATAAAGCCCTAACCCTACTCCTAATTGGTTTGGAAAGCCTAAATCCTAATTCTAATTGGTTTACAGGAAATCAGAAATATACCTAAATTAAGGAAATCGACCAACTTAAACCAAACTGGTTTATCTTTCCACTTCTTGGGCTTGAAAGGCCACTCTCCAGCAATAACCTTCTTGGGCTGACCCATGAACTTGTCCAGCACGTCCTTTCTCTCTCTCTGGTCCAGGTAGCACGTGAGCAGATCCCCCTTAGTCCATGTAACATCCTGCTCCATTGATCTCCTATTAACATACTGCTTCAAGGCCGTTCCATGAGTTCTCCTTTGCTGCAAGCCATTAAGCTCAATTCTTGGCTCATTGAAACACACCATAAGCAGTGACCTAGCTGGTTCACACATGATCTTCAAAACATTGATTTGGAGGCTGATCCAGGCTGCATCATTCCCTCCTCCTTTAAAAGGATTTGTCCTCAAATCCAGTCCATCTAATAAGATAGAACTGTTCTTATGCTTCTCCAAACATGTTGTGCTTTTAACCAGTGTGTAACTACTGCTCCTTTGCTCTTTTGTGTTGTTCAGGACGTCCAAGATCTTTTCTGGTAGTTCTATTGGTTGAACTAACCCCATATGACCAAGAATTAGCAAATCTCGATCATCTCCATCAGCACCACGTTCCCACATCATTTTCTTTCGACTAGCAGGCTCAATATGATCCGGTGGACGTGTACAGTGATCCCCATACCACTCTTGGGTCTAGGACCATCACTTGCCTCTGTTGGGTCTTCCATTATTTTTCCACACTCTCCCACAAGCCAACTCCAGTCAGAATGTTGAGTGAATAACTCATTCTTGAACATATCTTCTTTCGATACTCTTGCTTGTTCCATTAAAGCCGCCTTATACAAGCTCTCCCTTGACCCCATACCAGCATGACTCACGTGCTGTATTGGTCTAGGATGATGAGGCCAAAGCTGCAAGTCTTTGATTTGTTCAGGTAGCTCAGACTTGCTTTCTTTCTTCTTGCCCTTGCTGCTGATTTGAGCTACACTATTCCCTCTTCCTTTAAAAGGATTTGACCTCAAATCCTGCTCTCTAAGGATGAATATTCCGTGCATACTCAGCTTGGTTGTTGCTCCTTGCACCAGAATGTTGGTATTGCTCTTAAACTCACATAGCTTTCCTCTAGGTTCAAAGACAAAGTTCTGCAGCTCCTTGACAAGCTTTAGGTGATCAATGAGACTGTATTTAACACAAACAAGAGGCCTGGTCAGTGAATATTCAGAAGCAAACCTAATGAATCCACCTTGTTCAATCAAAGTCTGAGATGACTCCTTATGAACCACAAGTGCCGCATCAAGTTTTCCTTCTTCTTTTGCCTCACTTAGGTCAAGAATATGACCACACAAAGCTACTGGTACAAGCTCCTCTTGCTGTAGTTGAATGATTGAATGTTCTCCTTGACAAGGAGTGTTCAACACTGATTCAATCTCAGGTTTCTTATCAGCTGTTTGTGAGCATGGCTTAGAAGTTTGTTTTCCTGTTTGCCAGACTTTGTTTGTTGATAGCTCAGGAATAAGCTGGATACTCTCTCTCACCTCTGGTGGAACCCTAGACCAGCTCCCAAACTGATCCAAAGCAAGTAACTTTGTTTCCTTGGACGTTTTTATGTTAGATCTCTCCCACCTTTGCTTGCTGCCACGTTCTCTCATCATCTTATTGAAGATCTCGGCTGCTAGGTCATCCAGTTGCTGTTCACTAAAATTCAAGGTCTGGGTTGCTGCAACTCTCTTCCTTGTTGCTGGTTGTTTAGCCTTATCTCCCTGCTTCCTGTGAGAAGACATTGAAGATTGCTGGATTGTTGATGGATTTCGGGATCCAAGTTCAAGATCATCACTCCCTAAACCCTAAAGTGGCTCTGATACCACATGATACGGCCTTGGAAAGGAAGACCTTGTCCCAATCACACTTGAGGGAAGATGGATGGATCCTTGAGCCTTAGAGACTCTTGAACGTCGGGTGCTCTTCACAATAGGGCTGCAGAAAGCCCTAGAGCTGTTTTGCTGCTCAGAAACTACGAGTTCACCTCGTTTCTTTGTTCTGATGATCTCATCCATTGAGAATGGATTAAAGGAGATGAAAACCAGTTAACCACGTGAATAAGGAAGGGTGTCTTTAAAGGAGACGTGAAAGAAAAGCCAATGCTTCAAGAGGTTTATTAAAAGTCTGCGTAAGTTACATCTGAAACATGATTACACTTAAATAATAAAACGAAAACGAAATTCTAAGATAAAAGCCCTAATCCTACTCGTAATTGGTTTAGAAAGCTTAAATCCTAATTCTAATTGGTTTACAAGAAATCAGAAATACATCTAAATTAAGGAAATCGACCAACTTAAACCAAGCTGGTTTATCTTTCCACTTCTTGGGCTTAAAAGGCCACTCTCCAGCAATAACCTTCTTGGGCTCACCCATGAACTTGTCCAGCACGTTCTTTCTCTCTCTCTGGTCCAGGTAGCACGTGAAGAGATCCCCCTTAGTCCACGTAACATCCTGCTTCATTGATCTCCTATTAACATGCTGCTTCAAGGCCGTTCCACGAGTTCTCCTTTGCTGCAAGCCATTAAGCTCAATTCTTGGCTCATTGAAACACACCATAAGAAGTGACCTAGCTGGTTCACACATGATCTTAAAATCATTGATTTGGAGGCTGATTCAGGCTGCAACATTTAGTTGTAGTACTTAAAAATCGAATTCACCGGGATCTAAGGAACACAAAAGATCTAATCCTTAGTGACTAAGCTAGGTTGATTTAGATTAACTTTAAATTGCAGGTTTGAGCAAGACAGTTGTTCAGTGGGTTTGATTTAGGGTTTTAACAATTAATGAAAATAGCTAGACTTAGGGTTTCTATTCAGGTGACCAGGATTATAATCCTATAGATGCCTAACAAGTTGCATGCATGATATTAAAGAGCTCAACAGCTTATGAACAAATTGATCAGCGTTCGCTTTCTAGATTCGTCTGATGACTAGATCAAGTGATCTCACCGGTCGGGATGATCAATTAGAAAGTGTTGATCGACGGCTCTATATGAGTATCGATCGATACACCTTTCGCTCCGTCGAACGATTATTCTATAGGAATATCGATCGACGCGCTTCTAGCAAGCGTTATGCGCGGGTTGAATTGATGCTAACTAAGTCCCTAGATTAGTTTTGCCTTTCTCTATTAATCTTAGTTTGAACAGGATGGATTCAGGATGAAGTCAAGTTAACAGGAAATCCTAGGTCAAGGTTCTAGTTAGCTATACTAGAACACAAGCATTAAGAACATCCAAACAATGAATATAACAACTTGGCAATCTATAGTTGGGGCAAATCCCTCACAACCTATTTGAACCCTAAATCTAACACTGGACCTACTCAGACATGACCAAGCAATTCATAGCAACAAGATGAATGAAACTCATAGATAGATAGATAGTGTGGGAACCGAAATTCGCACTGTCGATTTCCTTCGATTTGGGAAGTTTAGGAAAGCCCTAAATTTCCAGAGATCCCGGATTTCTGCTAAACCACTTGCCAAGCAATCAAGAACGAGAAAATAAATTGACGAAAAATATAAGAATCAATCAAGAAGGTCTTATTCCGAATCTTTATGGGAGCGTTACAACAAGGCAAGAGCCTTGGCTGCTAGAGCTGTCGGCGATTTCCCTATTTTAACAACCAAATAATGTGAAAAACCTAGTTTGAGTTGCAACTCGATTCTAAAAATGGAAAGTTGCTTATTGCTCTAATGCTATGTTTTTGTTGTGTATGCGGATCCCTTTGCATCTTCGACCTTGACATCCTTATATAATCGTATTAAGGCGGTTTGCTCATTCCCTTTCTGCCCCTGGTCGAGTTTATCACTTCGCGGAAATATTCCATTTTCCTCCGATCCTTCCATTTATCTTTGGAAAATATTTATCCTCCGAACTTGACATTTATCTCCTCCTACATAATAAAGATAAATCGTCATAACGATTGGGCCTGATTTCGTACAAAATCGAGAGTGGGCTTTTAGCCGTGTTCTGTACCCTTTCAGACCGTTTTCCGACTTAAGCGTTTTCCTTTGATTTTATCGAAAGATCATGTTATTAGAAATGACGTTGATTAATGAAAACTCTATTTTATCGCATAGTGGAGGCAGTTTAAGGTGCTTAGCCAACCTTTGCCGTTTTACACGAATCATTTGAGTTTTATAAACGAAATCAAGTTCTTGCGGTTTTTATCAACAAATTATGATGGTGGCTCCGATTGAGATAGAACAAGAGAGAGCGCAACCCAATTTCGAGAGTCAAGGTCATGGAGAAAAGATGAAAGCTTTTTGACCAATCCATCTTGCCGAAACGGTGAATCAGCCATCATGCTTCGTCCTTACTTACCATTTTGGCAAACTAGAGTTGTCCCAACTTGACAAAATGGCGAGTTTGGACGTGCTTCTTGATCCAACTCCCCATTTAGGCGAGTTGCGGTGTCCTAACTCGCCAAAATGGCGAGTTAGATCTCTTCTTCTCTTTTTTTTTACCAACTCGCCAAGTTGGCGAGTTGGTGATGCTTCGGGAGGTCTAACTCGCCAAATTGGCGAGTTGGTGAGGAGAAACTTGCCAAATTGGCGAGTTTGTGGGGATCAACTTGCCAATTTGGCGAGTTGGTGAGGAACAACTCGCCAAATTGGCGAGTTGGTCTCGTTTTCGGGTTCAACTCACCATTTCGGCGAGTTGGTTGCCTTGTTTGTTCTTATGATCGGATGGTTGAACCTTCGTGATCGTCTCATCGTCTGAGACTCAAAATAGTCTTTCTTGAATCTCGACTCCAGGTTCTTTCTAATTTTTCCATCTTTTTTTAATGGAGATCACTTTCGAGGAGTTTCTGTCATTTGATTTCGTCGGGACCGATTTTGACCCCAACAGTTAGCCACCCAGCTCGTTAGAATTGTGATATTCTTTCGAGCGAGTTAGGTTGCTGGGCGTGTTAGGCAGAATCTATTGTCAGACTTTCGAAAGCAAATAGAGAATTTTCTTATCTATAAATATGTGGAGTAAGTTTTTCAAATTTTTACTTGCTTACTTCCACAATCTTTTTTGAGATAGAAAAAAGACAATCCTTTCTTTCTTCTCCTTCTTTGTTTTAAGAGAGATTCTTCATTTTGAAATCATGTCTTCCTCAAAAAAGAGATCTTCTAGCAAGTCTCAACACGGTTGCTTCGCGCCTGGTGGCTCTAGCTCACGTTTCAACGATGCTGCGCCGAAAGTAGAGTTCGAGATTCCCGTAGTCGATCCCAAGGATTTAGCGGCGTACCTGAAGGCGAGCGGTGTAGTGAAACCTCCAAGGCCTGGGACATGGCAACCCCGTGCATTTCGAGCCAATCCCGTGCCGGGCTATCCGAGTAGGAGTTGCACCAATGGTCTAGACTCCATTCTGGAGTTTTGCCAAGTCCTGGACTCGGTAGAGTTTCGTCTTTCCGAAGCTGGAGAAGATGTGGAGTCTCCTCCCGAGGGTTACTTAACATGCTTCGAGGTGTTCTTGACGCAATGCCATATGTGGTTTCCTATTCCAGAGGTCGTTGCGAAGTTCCTTCATGGCTTCAAATTATCTTTCAGCCACATTAACCCGAGCGGCTTGCAGCACATTGTCGGACTTTTGGTGCTGAGTTACAAACTGGGTGTGACCCTAAGCATTAACCATTTCGAATCCATGCTGAAACTTATCGGTAATTCAACTGTGATTCAGTTAAAATCTCAGGAAAACATGAAGATCATTATCGAACTTTACGCGAACCACAATAGCTGGAAGGACTTCTTTATTAAAGTCAATGAAGCGTCCGTGGAGGCGAGTGTCATTCCCTACTTTCGGACTGTGTGGCGTCGGAAAGGTATTTCCAACCTAAGCATCAGTTTAGCTTTTTGATAATGTTTGACCTTAAGATTTTTCGTTTTTTTCTCTCCCTTTTTTTTAGTGAACTACCCGTTTCATCCCATCCCGGAAGATGTAAATGACATCAGGGATTTGTTCCTCGGGCAGAGAAGCTTTTGGGCTACGTTCACGCCGAAACGGGTCCGCTACACCGTTCCTGGTTTGAGCCAGGTTTTCTGGTTGATGAAGAATCAGGGTCGAGTATGGATGGCTTCGTGCCGTGCAAGGATCAGAAGAAGGCGGAATCAGGAAAACGTAAAGATAAAGGCATTGCCGTCGACAACGTCGCAGTCGAAGGGCAAGACTTTGCTGCTGACCATGATCAAGGACTACCTTAATGGTAGCGACCCAGTTGATCTTGATGAGTTTTTCGATTTTGATCTTCCAGCCATTGGCAAATATGACGAGACACCGGAATTCGCTGAGGCGTCAAGGACGATTACTGGGGTAGATCTCACTTCTTTCTCTTATCACCAGATTTAATGTTGTGTTGTATCGTTGTCATTATATTTTAATTTGAGAGCTTTCGCAGGCCCTTCTCACCGTGAGCAGAGCTCTTGGTGCGAGCAGACAGGAGGCTCGCATGGCTCAGTTCAAAGCTGAGATGGCCGATAAGTAGGTTGCTCGCCTGAAAGATGAGCTGGAGTGCGAGAGGTGGCCGTCCGAAGCAGAGATTCGTCGAGCTTACAGGGGAGGAAGGAACGAAGTAGCTGAAGTGGTGAGGATCTGTCGCGAGAAGTTCTCGCGCGAGTTCAAAGAACTTCAGGCAAGTCAGAAAGCTCTTGGAGAGTACCGTGAGTGCCGCGGTACTAGGTGGTTTGTACCTTACGACGGCTCATGACTATTCGTATGACGTCGAGTATGCGAGGCAATCTCGACGTATACACGAGAGAAACAGGGACTTCGAGATTCCTCAGATTGAGCAAAGGATTTGGGATCAGTGGGATCCGATCCCTCGATCTTCGGACATGGTGGAAGCCGAGACGGGAGCCCCCGATGAGACGGGCGAATTGGATCAGCCGGCTCCCCCTGTAGCAAACGATCACTCATTTGGAGTGTCAATGACAGGATACTTCGACCCTTACTACTGACCGCGGGATCTCTCGTGACTCGTTGGAAGTCGTTCTCTATCTTTTGTGATATATTTTTGTTATATGCGTTGTACCCGGCCAAGTGTGGCCGTATTTTATCTTGTAGTGGGACTGGCCGTACGTGGCTTTGAATCCCTGCAGTTTTTTCGGCATTTGCTTGGATCATGCTTTCACATATATAAAAGGATTAAGAAGAAGTTTGAATTTCGTTAAGTAGGGGAAAGATTCGAGTTGTCATCTCGTCTTTCGTCCCTTTTTGTAGATCGTCCTGTTAGTTACCCGAGAAGTTCGAGAGTGTTTAGATGTGAACGAAGAGACATGCTTTCAGGATCTCGTATCTTTTCAATATCATGCCTTGAGACGTTAGAGACCAGTGTGCTGGGTTTAGGGTAAGACCTAGGTTTAATTTTGGTTTGAGGCTTTGCAATGACTAATCGGCTTTCGTTTCGCTTGTTGCAATTTCAAGCTGACTCCGTCCCGATTTAAAGTCTGCGATAGGTTCTCGGCTTATACGACTTGTCTGGTAGGAGTCGAGCATCTCTTCGAGGACAATTTTTAAGTCTCCCGAAAGTGCTGACCAAAATTTTGGATTTCTTTTATAGCGCTACTACCCTTGTGTCGGGTGTAACAGGATCTATCCTTAGGAAGGATCAAAGTGCGTTTTTTTAAGACGGCTAGAGTGCTCGGCGGGGCTAATCGACGAGCGTTTGTGAATTATAGTCGCGAACGGACTGGTATCATGTTTTTCGAAGATCTTTAGGCGACGTCTCGCCTGTTTCTTCGAAAACGAGCTTTACATTTTAGTGATGTTTCTGGATTTGGTCAGTAGCCGGATTTGACGACGCGACCGAGATGTGTTAGCGAGGGAAAATTTTTTTGCGATGGAGTTGATCCGTTCCGAGATAAACGATAATAATTGTTTTATTCGTTATTGGATGTTTTTCCAGAAAATATAAAGGAAAATTTTGCGAGGTTTTACCGAAAAATTTATTGCGAAAAAGTTTTTGAAAATATTGATTGCACAGTAGATTTCTAGAATGCGGGAGCGTTCGAGCGTCTTGCACATGTACCCATTCCCCTCCCCTTTTTTAGGTGGGGGAGGATAGCTGAACTCGTCGTTTGGACGAGCTGCCTACGTACCCGTTGCGGGGATCAAGCCATCTCATAGTTCTGCTGGTTTGCACGAGTATGTTTACTCAGCCGCTGCCTTTGCGTCGATCGCATTAGTCGCAGGATCGAGGTCTTCTACCGGGTCGGCTTCTCCCGGCTGGATAGGGGCGTCCGTCTTCGGAATCAATAGTTTTTCGGCCTTTGCCTGGGTTGACGTATTTTGACCGTCTTTCTCTAAAGTGTTTTCAGCCGGTGGCTGAGTTAGCTTCGTTCGTTTGGGTTTAAACATCGCTGTCATCGTCATCTGCCGTAGTTTGTGTTCGGCTAGGAAGACACGTCTCGACTGTTTTTGGCATCCCCATATTGCGGTGATTCCTTTGTTGGTTGGGAATTTGATGCCCAAATGATAAGTCGATAGGACTGCTCTTATGGCGTTTAGCCAAGGTGTGCCTATGATGACATTATCAATGGTAGGATGGTTGACGACTGCGAAGTCGACGATCTTGGTGACTTCTTTTGCAGCGACGGGAAGTTTGATCGATCCGAGAGTCATTGATGTCGTTCCCGAGAAGTCGGTCAGAGGTTTGGGCGACGGTACGACTTCTCCTAGCCCGATGTTCATTCTCCTGAGAGTGTCATGGAAAATGACATTGACTGTGCTGCCCGTATCGATGAGGATCCTGGCGACCTCTAGATCTCCTAAGACGAGGTCGATTATAAGTGGATCGCAGTGAGGTTGATCGATTCTGCCCGCTTCTCCTCGTCGAAGGCGATTGCTTCTTTTGGGAGGTCGCCGGGACTGAATCGGATAGGAGAGTTAGCGCTTGCTTCTGCCTTACGCTGATAGGCTTTGATGGCTGAGACAGTATCATTGCAGTATTGTGACCCTCCGATTATCATGCTTACCTTGCGGCGATTACTGTCGTTGCCCTTCTCGTCGTTCCTCCTCCCGCGTTGTTCTCCTGATTGGGAAGAATTTTCCATCTGAGGAGCCTTCTTATTTCTCGGGAGACGGTCAGATTCGTGGATGAGATCCTTTACGCTGGTCACCCCGGCGAGATCTCCCACAAGAAGTCTCGTGGCCAATCTTGCACCGAGAACTTTGCAGTTCATGGTCGAGTGGCCGCGTGTTTGGTGAAAGTCGCAGTAGACATTCTCGTCGTAGCCCGTATTCCGAATCCACGTATTGCCTGTTGTCCGTCCTTGTTCTGGTCCGGAGTTGATGGCGTAGTTGTGAGCTCCCTGGGTCTTGTCTTCTTCATGTCGGACGTTCTTGTCGCTGCGGGAGTTTTTCTTTTTCGACTTCACGTCTTTCCCACGATCTTTCGATGATGTCTTGGTCGTCTTCTGCTTTTGCGAAAAGACCCTTGTCTCCACTTCGATGATTATGTAATCCGTGGCTTTGGGAAGCGCGTCCTGGATCGTACGCGGTTTCTCCAAGGCTATCCACTTCCTGAGCTTCGACTTATACCAGAGCGTCTTTCGGAGCGCATCGATGGCAACCATGTCGCTTATCCCTGTGACCCTAGCCATAATGGTTTTGAACCGTTTAATGAAGTCGTGGAGTGACTCGTCCTCTCCCTGCGCCAGGCTCAACAGATCGACGTCGAAAGTTTCTCGATCGATGAAGATCGAGTATTGCTTGAGAAATTCCGAGGCGAGTTGGCGGAAACTTCCACTGGAGTTCTGTTTTCGTCGGGAGAACCACTTCGAACGCCGCTCCGCGGAGGTTCTCAACGAAGAGGCGGCACTCGCCAGCATCTCTCTCGTTATCCCTGAATTTCGCTCTCCCCATCGTGATCTGGAAAGCCTGCAGGTGTGCCTTCAGATCAGTCGTCTCGTCGTAAGGCGCCACCTTGATTTTTCGGGGGGGGTCTCAAACCCGAGTTCCGGTGATTCATGCAGTGAAGGGCGTCTTGGGAGCCTCTTCGAGCATTAGATCGATTTCAGGTGCAGTACTGGTCGCGTGGTGAATCTGTGACTTCACCGCTTTAACCTCTGCCACCGTTTTCATGAGATGATCGTGGAGGTAGCGAATCTCAGGGTTCTCGCTAGCAGATTTCCGAGCCTGTCGACGTTTGCTGCGAGTGTTACGAGTTTTCTCCTCCGCCGTCTCCTCCTGCTTGTCCTATAAGATCGCCTCTTCTTCAAAAGACATTGGATCATCGAACTGGGAATCATCCCGAACTACCTGGATTCTTGTGCGACTCGGATGTATGTCTGCGTCTTCGTCGATGTGCTCGGACTGACTGCTCAAGTCTTGGTGGACGCGCTCGGCGTCATTTTCTTCGTTGTCCCCAGCGGGAGGTGGAAGACTCTCCGTGGTCGGCTGTCCGCCTGGAGGTACTGTCCCATCGGGAATGTTCCCTGAAGGGTCTTTTTCGGTAACTGCGGCCCGATTCCCTGGAGTTGTGAAATCTAGCCTTCTGCCGCTACGGAGCTAAGGTTGTTCCGTGCTACTGAGTTGTGAAATCTCAGGGTTGTTCCGTGCGGAGGTCTACTCGCGGTTCTCGCCGCTAAGGTTTTGACCTGTTAGGCGAGAGATCCCATGAGTTTCTCTTGTTCGTCCGACCTTTTCTGGGCGGAAGCGAACATCTCTTTCATCTGGTCGAACATTACGGTGTTTGCGTCTGGAGTGACCGTCAAGACGTTCCCAGCTGGTGTCTTTTCAGCGTTGGCGCCGAGGAGAGTTCGTCGACCATTGGCTGAATGTTGTCAGTATTTCCAGTCATGTCTTGATCGGGGGTCGGTGGCTGAGAGTTAGATTGATCCGTATCCCCCCTCCTTCTAGCGCCAAACTGTGGGAACCGAAATTCGCACTGTCGATTTCCTTCCATTTGGGAAGTTTAGGAAAGCCCTAAATTCCCAGAGAAAAATATAAGAATCGAAAATAGAGCAAAGAAGGTCTTATTCCGAATCTGGATGGGAGCGTTACAACAAGGTAAGAGCCTTGGCATCTAGAGCTGTCGGTGAGTTCCCTAGTTCTAACAACCAAATAATATGAAAAACCTAGTTTGAGTCGCATCTCGATTCTAAAAACGGAAAGTTTCCTATTGCTCTAATGCTAAGTTTTTTCTATGTATGCGGATCCCTTTGCATCTTCGACCTTGACATCCTTATATACTCGTCTTAAGGCAGTTTGCTCATTCCCTTTCTGCCCCTGGTCGAGTTTATCACTTAGCGGAAATATTCTATTTTCCTCCAATCCTTCCATTTATCTTTAGGAATTTCATATTTATCCTCCGAACTTGACATTTATCTCCTCCTACATAAGAAAGATAAACCGTCATAACGATTGGGCCTGATTCCGTACAAAATCGAAAGTGGGCTTTTAGCCACCTTTGTCGTTTTTATCGTAAAATTCCGATGGTGGCTTCGATTGAGATAGAACAAGAGAGAATGCAACCCAATTTCAAGAGTTAAGGTCATGGTGATAAGATGAAAGCTGTTTGACCAATCCATCTTGCCGAAACGGTGAATTAGCCATCATGCTTGGTCCTTACTTACCATTTTGGCAAACTAGAGTCGTCCCAACTTGCCAAAATGGCGAGTTTATTTTTCCAAAAACTTTTACGGAAGTTATTTGGAAAAGTACATCGGTGAGTTGAGAACCAGATTTGCTGTGCTTTTTCTCCGCGAGTAACCTAAGGCTTCTCCACGATTTTGAGGAGATCGAGTTTTATTTTTCCGAAAAGTTTCGGAAAATGTATTTTGGTTGAACCCTTACACGCTGAGGTTTCTTCAACTCGGTAATAAGAAAATATTTACGGGGTTTGATAGATTTTACTGTCACCCTTTTTGTTTATTCAGAAAATCGCGAGCTAGTTTTGGTGCTCTTCCCCTGGTGAAAAGTAGCGACTTTGTTTTCGATTTTGTTGAGCACTGCGGCGTTTGCGCAAGAGTTGGACATAGGATCAATCAGTGCTGAGAGTTTGTCTTTCATATTTCCAGACATAGTTTCGGTCAAGCGTTTTGCGGCTATGTGTTAGAGTAATCCGTACCCCCCCCCCACTTTATTACGAGATTACCCCTGGCCGAGTTTAGACCTAATATTTATGTGCTTTGCCATTGTTCTAGGCATCACACGCTTTTCATAATTTCTTATTTTCACAGCAAACATAATTAGGATTTTTAGTTGATTTGGAGAGAAGATCCAAGACTCCTTCCGAGCTTTGTATTGGAAACCAAAATTTGCACCGTCAATTTCATTATCTCTTGTTATGAATTGTGTGGGAACTGAAATTCGCACAGTCAATTTCCTTTTAAATAAGGAAAGTTAGGAAAATCTAACTTCCCAGAGGTCCGGATTCTCTGCGAGAGCTAACGACAAGTAACCAAATAAATACGAAAAATATGTGAAGACAATAAATCGAGTTTTGAAAAAGTAGATAATTATTTCGAATCCGCGTTGAAAGCTATGGCCGCAAGAGCCTTCGACCAGTTCAAGCCATCTAAAACCCTAGACCTAGTTGAGACGCAGCTCGATAACAAAGACGAAAAAGATACAAAAAAATGGTTTTAAAGATTTCGGACTGGACCTTATGAAAGGCTGCCTACGTACCCCTTCCGAGGATCAAGCTGAACGTAGTTAAGTTAAAAAGAATTGAACAAGAGATCGAACTGCCTGGACGACTTCGTCGAGTATGAGTGCAAGTCATAGAAACAGGCATTACGAGAATAATGCCTAGGGTTTCTAAGTGCAGAGAGTTCTAGAGTATAAAAAAGTTTTGGTGTATTTAGCTTTAGTTTAACTTATATATGCGTTCTGGGTCAGTTCCCATTTCCTTTCATGCCCCTAGGTCGAGTTTACAGCTTCGCGGAAATATTCCTTTTTCTTCTCGATCTTCATCATTATCTTGGAAACTTGACATTTATCTTCCGATTTCGTGAGATTTACCTCGTTCTGCAAGTAAGATACACCGTCATAGCATTGTTGGGCTCAATTTCGAGTGAAATCATAAGTGGGTCTTTAGCCGTGTTCTGGGCCGTTTTTCGACTTAAACATTTTTTATTTCTTCGAAAGAATGTTTCTTTATACGACGTCGATTTGACGAGGAAGTTCGCACTTCTCGTATAGTTTACACCATTGCGGTGTTAAGTTGACACCATGGTCGTTTATACGAAAACCATGAACTTCATCGGGAAAACGAGTTTTCGTGGTCCTTATTGTAAGGCTCAAATGGTAACTCCGATTGAGATGAAACGAGGGATTAACCCGTCTAGGTTTAACTAAAGGCATAAGGTTTGGTTCTACTCACCGAATGGGCGGGTTGGACTGTGCGTTCGGTCCAACACGCCCATTTGGCAAGTTGAACTAGTCCAACTCGCCAAAACGGGCGGGTCGGCGAGTTGGACGGTGCGTTCGGTCCAACTCGCCGAAACGGCCAGTTGGAGTGTGCTCGATCCAACTCGCCCGTTCGTCTCGGGAAATTTTGGTTCCGTGACCATTTTTTCTCGAGTCTTTTGCTCGGAAACTTTTGTCGAGAGTGTGTCAAGGAAGCTTTTGTACAGAGACACAATTTTTAGACGTTAATTTCGAGATAACCGACTTTGACCCCAACAGAACTCGTCGTACAATCTTTTCAATAAAATTATACGAAGGTTATAGTCCAAGAAATATTTATCCCGGGAGTTTCAGGCAGTGATTCCGTCGTAACCGATTTTGACCCCAACAAATTGCTTTAGTATGTCTGAGTAATTCACATGTTAGGTTTAGGGTTCAAATAGGTTATGAAGGATTAGCCCCAAATATAGAATTGCTAAGTGTGATATTCATCAATATGATTATTCTTCCTGCTTGTGTTCTAGAGTAGCTAACTAGAACCTTGATCTTTTATCTGAATTGATCCTCATCGAATTAGGATTGCAAGAAACATGCGACAGTTGATATATGAAACCTAGTGAACGTTAATCAAACCCGATCGCTAAAGCTTGCTAGAAGGAACATCGCTCGACAATCATATAGATTGATCGATCGAATTACGAAAGGTGCATCGATCGACACTCAATACATAGTATCGATCGACACTTTCTCAAGGATAACATGCGAAAGTTGGATTCTTGAGATCTAGACATTAGATAATCTAAACATGCAAAAGTTGCTAGATTATACTTATAAGTTTTGAGTTCTAAAATATCTTTCATGCAACATTAGTCTCTATATTATTATAATCCTGATTACCTAAATAGAAACCCTAGATCAAGCATTTTCTTAAATTGTTTACAAACCTAAATCAAACAACTGAACAACTGCCTTGTTCACCCTATGTCTTTATATAAATATTGATTTACCAAGCTTAATCACTAATGATTAGGATCTATTGTGTGCCCTACCTCTCTGTGGATTCGATCCCTAAGTATTACATCTGAATATGTTATTTGAGAGAGTGAAGATCATTCCTTGGGATAATTTGAGTGGTATCAAATTTGGCGCTGTTACCGGGGAGCTTTGATCGCCATTTGATCTTATCTAGTTAAATTTATCTAGGTTATTTTTCTTGCTACTTATTCTGATAAAAAATGCTTGTCTTTCAGGTGCATGCCTAGCGGCACCAGAATCAACAAGGAAGAAACACTGCTCTTCTCAGATCCCGCACGCTTGGAACGCTCAATCTGCAAAGAGAGACGCTCCGCATCGATCGACAACAACACCAGTTTGTCGACCGACACTCGCCAACCGACACTACTGTTCCATCGGCCGACATCTTTCACCAGCCATAGATCGACACCATATCAAACGCCGATCCATACTCAGCCACGAGACATGGTTGCGACACTAATTCATGTTAGGAATGAGAATGGAGACCTGCATGGCCAGGAAGGTCATCTGGGTAATGCACCAGGTCAGAGGATACATGATCAGAAGGCTGTAATCCCCGATAATGAAGCTGAAATCGCTGCAGCTGATGCTCAAGCTGTAGACGAGGCTGCTCGACCCAGAACGTTGGCTGACTACAACCTTCCATATCAGTTATACGCTAACAGATCTGCTATTCGTCCTCCACCTATCCGGAGGAACGATTTCGAGTTGAAGCCACATTACTTTACACTCGTGGAACAGACATCCTAATTTAGGTTATCGCACGAGCATCCGATTGACCAGCTGGAGAGGTTCGAGGATCTGGCTTCTGCCATTAAAGCCAATGGAATCCTTGAGGACTATATCTTTTGCAAGCTCTTCAAGTACTCATTAGCTGGAGAAACTTTGCACTAATTTAAGCAGTTACCACCAGGATCGCTTACATCGTGGGCCGACATCAAGAACGCATTCATGGGTAACTTCTTTGATGAGGCACTCGCTGAAGACTTGAGGAGCAAGATTGCTACATTCACACAACAGCCTACAGAGTCATTCAAGAGCTCCTGGATCAGATTTAAGTCTTCTCAGAGAGATTGTCTACCCCATGGATTCAATCAGGTGCAGCATCTCAGCACCTTCTTCAGAGGCACCGCACTGGCTTATCAGATGGCTCTAGACACTACTAGTGAAGGAAATTTCAACACTAGGAATCCAGAAGAGGCTGTGAGACTTATTGAGAACTTCGTATCTAGCAATAGCACCAAGAACAGTGATTTCGAGAGGAGAAAATTGGCCACGATCCTTGGGAAGGAGCAGATGGACGATGTGAAGGCTAAACTGGAGAGTGTTCACTGGCTTCTCAAGAAGCAGGTTAGCTTTGCAGAGGATGTAGAGGCTGTAGACGTCGATAGTGATAGAGAAGTACAGGAGAATGTGAACTTCATCACTGGCTGTGGATTTCAAAAGTTTGGAAACCAGAGTGGAAACAGAAAATTCTATGGCAATGGACAACGAAGCAACTACAACCAGAGTTTGCAGTATCGGAAACCCTACAACAACAACAACAGCAACAACAGAAGCTATGGAACGTCTTCCTACCAAAACCCACCACCACAGACCTAGGAGAGCAAGATTGAAGCAATGCTCGATCAGGTTCTTGAGGGGCAACATAAGCTGGCATTGGATTTCAATGGAAAGATTGATTATGTCTACAACAATCTGAATACAAAGTTTGAATCCCTGAGCACTCATGTGAAGAAGTTGGAGATGCAGTGGTTGAGATATTTCGAGGTTGAGAGCTCCATGAGCTTCGGCAGTTCACACTGGTGTCGATCGACACCACGACATGAACATCGACCGATGGAGTCAACGGAGCAACGATTGACGTATCCTGTCCAGCATCGATTAACGGAGTCAGTTACATCATCAGAGACAGTTAAAATCATGACTCACGAGGAATTCGCAGCTCCGACACCCTCATCCACCCAAACCCTACAATGTTCTGACAAGAACCATCGATCTGCACCATGAGCCTGTCACCGATTGACAGAGAGAGTCAAGCGACGATCGACAGAAGTTCTCCATCACCGATCGACGACCGCCTTGACCTACCGAGTGCAACTACCCAAAATCGACATAGAGCAATTGAATGCACTTAGAAACCCATTTAAACCTTCAAAGACAACCACAGACAATATTAGTCAGCGATCTTAAGATGCACCAGAACATATGCAAGTTGATGAGGCTACTAAAGGAGGACCTTGAGGAAGAGAAAAGAAAAGGTTGCCAAGCATCTGAAGAGAAGAGCTAATGATAAGGAGATGGATAGCTTTCTTAAAAGGGTTCTCTGGATACCTTGGATAAGCCATTCGAGGAGGCTTTCTTTAGCCACAGATTGTGGATGTTCTTCATAGAAACCAAGGAGACCGAGAAAGACATTGAGAGCATGTTCCATCAGGTCAAAGAGAAGATGAAGCAAAGGATTACACTATGATCAAGGAAAGGTTGTAGTACCATGCTTGACAGCAGGCATTAAGTACCCTGGTGTGCTCTACGACACAGGATCCTCAGTCAGCATCCTACCTAAAGTTATGGCAGACCATCTAGGTCTCAAGATAGGTCCTTCAAAGGAGTCATTCACTTTTGTGGATTGTTCCCAGAGGAACTCACGAGAAATCATCAGGACCCTTCAAGTGCAGATTGGTAATGCTCTAGTTCGTGGACAACAAGCTGAGCTCAACTACTTCTCTACTACTTGGGAGAGATATTATGGCTACAGTAGGAGCAGTTTGCGACATGCAGACTAACAAGTTATGCCTGACACTCATCGATCCAAATACCTACTATGATCCAGTTTGAGTTGTCAAGCCACAGACGTCCTCCATGGAGATTGGAGATGATACAGGATTCATAGCAGTATGAAACTGAAGAGCTGACTACGACTCGAAAGCTGAAGCATCGATTGACACGCAGGAACAACCATCGTTCGACAACCTTGCTAAGGCAGCAATCGATCTGGACCTCAATACATCGATCGACAGTGACCCAGAGATTGAGATCGACAATTTTTCAGAAGGATCAATCAACAATTGGGAGATTGATTACTATCAACCAACCTTCGCAATCAGCACCGCACTACCTGAGACGTGATCTGATGAGTACGATGAGGACTACTGATCTCACTCAAATTACCCTAAGGAGGTTCAGTTGTAGTACTTAGGGATCGAATTCACAGGGAGCTAGGGAACACAAAAGATCTAATCCTTAGTGACTAAGCTAGGTTGATTATGATTAACTTTTAATTGCAGGTTTTAGCAAGGCAGTTGCTTGGTTGGTTTAATTGAGGGTTATGACAATTAAAGAAAGTAGCAAGACTTAGGGTTTCTATTCAGGTGATCAGGATTATAATCCTATAGATGCCTAACAAGTTGCATGCATGATATTAAAGAGCTCAACAGCTTATGAGCAAATCGATCAGCATTCCCTTTTTAGATTCGTCTGATCACTAGATCTAAGATATCACCAATCGGGTTGATCAATTAGAAAGCGTCGATCAATGACTCTATAGGATTATCGATCGATACACCTTTTGCTCCGTCGATATATTATTCTATAGGAATATCGATTGACGCGCTTCTAGCAAGCTTTATGTGCGGGTTGAATGAATGCTCACTAAGACTCTTAGATCAACTTCCTCCTTTCTCTAAAAATCTTAGCTTGAATAGGATGGATTCAGGATGAATTCAAGTTAACAAGCAATCCTAGGTCAAGGTTCTAGTAAGCTATTCTAGAACACAAGCATTAAGAACATCCTAACAATGAATATCACAACTTAGCAATCTATAGTTAGGGCTAATTCATCACAACCTATTTGAACCCTAAATCTAACATTGGAACTACTCAGACATGGCCAAGCAATTCATAACAACAAGCTGAAAGACGAACTTCATAGATAGATAAGTAGAGAAACAAATAATGGAGTTCGAATCACAAATGTCTTTGGATCTTCTCTCCAACTCAAAGAATCTCTAAAACCTTAAAACAATAGAATAGAATAGAATATAACTAAGAAAGCATGCTTTTCCTTAAACACATAGGCAAGCTATAAATATTGAGAACATTAGGTTAAAAACTCGTCAGGGGCAATCTTGTAATTTGGTGAAGACTTGGGTTTAATGTCTGCTGGAACCATTCTATCTTCTGCGCGATCGGTATCGATCGATGTCACAGGATGTGCATCAATATATTATAATCTTGATACGCCGATCTCTCTGAATACTGATGTCGATCGATGTCACATAGTGTGCATCGATCGATTGTTGTCTCTGAATATCGACCTCTTGTCTGGTTTGATGGTGAGCTCGGATGAAATCTCTACTAAGCTCCAAAATGCTCCAAAATCATCACTTTACTCCAAAATGCTCCTGAACCTGAAAACATACCTGATAGATACCAAAACATAATATATATATATATATATATATATATATATATATCTTAAAACACCTATAAACCATGGGTAAAAACGGGTCAAATCCATGGTATATCAACTCCCCCAGACTTACCATTTTGCTTGTCCTCAAGCAAAACAAACAGGCAGTCTCTCTGAAAGAGGCTTAAAACAGCAGGGACTCAAACAATCTCTAACTAGGATCATCACCTCTACAATGTTGCAAGCCACATCAAATATTTTTTTAACCTCAGAAGTACTTTATACCATATCCTAGCTTAGCAACCAAATTCATCTAGCCAGCAACTTAGCAAATCATGTTTGACTCACCCCTCTACTGATCTCATTTCTTTGCATTAAATAAAAGTGCAGGCTTTATTTTGGGGGTATATATCACAAGATGCAAGGCTGCTCAAACAAGTATCTGGACTTGCAGGTGAAAAGAAGTTTTTTTCCTGTCTCTCTACTTATTTCTCTCCTAGTCAAAGTCTGCTTTCATTTGCAAAACATTGACCAAGATGGGACAGGCTTCCATGAATCAAAATCTTAGTGGTTTTAGCCACCAGGCCCTTTTCACTTCTTTTGGACCTATATCCTAGGATTCTTTGTGAATGGAATGAACACTTGGAAACCTAGTCTAGAACCAGCAACCTAGCAAGACTATCAAAGTAACCAAGCTCCCAAGTTCACAAGATGCAAATTTTTTTTTTTTATGAACAAGGGAACTTAATCAAGTTGAAATTCAAGTAAACACATCAAGCCAGATGAAATTGAATGCTAAACAAGCTCTAGAACATCAATTCCAATCAACCTAGACCATAATCAACCAAAAGTAAGAGCCTTTTCAAAAACCCCCAAATCTCATGAACCCTAATTTGCCAAAGTTCAAATTAATCTCAATTCCACCATGAAATCAACTACCCAGTATGATATACAAGCAATCCCTAGTCTAATTTACAAGAAATTAGCAAGAAAAAGCTCAAATTTCAAGTTCAAATTTTTAGGGTTCATGAGGGTTACGAATTTGAATTTAGAGATACCATACCTTGCTTTGGATGAAGGATAGAGATGAAAGGGTTCAAGGAATTAGGTCTAGGGGAGGAAGGTCTTGATGTGGGAAGAAGAAACTTGTGATTTGGTTAAGATTTGGCAAAGTTATGGGAATTTTTGTTCTTGGAGGCTAGAGAGGATTTTGATGTGAGGAAGAAGATGGAATGAGGAAAGAGGGGGTGGCCTAGGGTTTTAAAATGTGTCTGAGTCGGGTGGGGTTGGTTCTGGGCGGGCTTAGGTGGGTTTGGGTCGGAAATAATGGAAGAAACACTTACCTGGGCCGGGCGGGTCGCGTTCGGGTGGGGTTACGCGGGTGAAAATGGGACGCGGGTGCTGGGGCGTTCGGACTGGCTCGGGTACGTACACCCGCGTGTGCTCGATCATCCCGTGCGGGTGGCGCATCCCGCGTAGGTCCACCCGGGTGCTCGCCTGTCCCGTGCGGGCGTTGCGTCCCGAGTAGGTCGACCCGGGTGTGTCCGTCCGTCCCGCATCGACCGTCCGTGCGGATGCTGCGTCCCGCGTAGGTCAACTCGGGTACGTCCGTCCTGCTCGTCCGTCCGTCCGGCTTGAATCACCCGTGCGGGTGCCGTGTCCCGGGTAGCACAACCCGGGTACATCCGTCCTGCTTCCAAGTCTGAATTTCACCTAGTTCAACCCACTTCCTTTCATGTATCTTCCATCTCAAAACCGCAGTGAACTCATCTCCAAGACTCCCAATCTAGCCCCATCATCATTCAAAGGACTTTTTGATGAAAAATAAAAAGAATCCTAATGCAATATGTACAAGGATAACCATGGGACTTCCTCCCAAGTGAGCTTGTTTAAAGTCACTAGCTTGACTTTGCCTCCTTTGAGGTTAGGCAAGGGGAGCATCAGAGAGTGGGGTTGATGTCCCATCCTCCTTTGGTACTGTGGTCATGTACTCCTTGAGTCTTTGGCCATTCACTGTGAAGTCTCCACCATCCTTGTTCCAAAGCACAATGGCTCCATAGGGTCTCACTTCTTTGATCACAAATGGACCAGACCACCTTGACATTAACTTTCCTGGAAATAGCTTAAGTCTAGAGTTGTAAAGGAGCACTTGATCTCCTGCCTTGAACTCTCTCTTGAGGATGTGCCTATCATGGAAGGCCTTTGTCTTTTCCTTGTAGATCCTTGAGTTCTCAAAAGCATCCATCCTTATCTCATCCAGCTCATTGAGTTGAAGAAGTCTTTTCTCCTTTGCACACTTGATGTCAAAGTTTAGAAGCTTCACAGCCCACAATGCCTTGTATTCAAGCTCAACTGGCAGGTGGCAAGACTTTCCATAGACAATGTTGAAGGGAGTGGTGCCTAGAGGAGTCTTGAATGCTGTTATATGCCCAAAGAGCATCATCAAGCTTGGCTGACCAATCCTTCCTCTTGGTTCCTACAACCTTTTCCAAGATCCCCTTGATTTGCTTGTTGGAGACTTCCACTTGGCCACTAGTTTGAGGGTGATAAGGTGTTGCAACCTTGTGCTTTACTCCATTCCTCTTGAGAAGACTCTCAAATACCTTGTTGATGAAGTGTGAACCTCCATCACTTATGACCACTCTTGGAACTCCAAATCTTGGGAAAATAGTGCTCTTGAACATTTTGACCACTACTCTTGAATCATTTGTAGGACTTGCTATTGCTTCCACCCACTTTGATACATAGTCCAAAGCCACCAAGATGTATTTGTTGCCATAGGAAGAGGGGAAGGGTCCCATGAAATCAATCCCCCAAACATCAAACACTTCCACTTCAAGGATTGGGTTTTGAGGCATCTCATTTCTTTTAGTAATATTCCCACTCCTTTGGCAAGAGTCACATCTTGAAATGAAGTCTTGTGAGTCCCTGAACATGTGTGGCCACCAAAATCCAGCTTGTAACACCTTTGAGACAGTCTTGAATGGAGCAAAATGGCCTCCATAGGGAGATCCATGGCAATGTGAGAGGATTCCTTCAACTTCTTCTTCAGCCACCACTCTTCTATAAATCTGATCCTTGCATAGGGTGTAGAGGTATGGTTCATCCCAATAGTATCTCTTCACATCCTTGTAGAACTTCTTCTTCTCATACCCTGCAAGTCCCAATGGCTCTTTTCCAGTGGCTAAATAGTTAACCAAATCAGCATACCAAGGTCCGTTCTCTTCAGCTGCCTTAACCTCTTCAATCTTTTTCCAGTCTCAATGGCTGCTACCACTGACATGATGGCTAGGACATGCTCTTCTCTGAGGCCCTCATCAATAGGGATTCCACCTTCAATTCTCAACCTGGACAAGTGATCAGCAACTCCATTCTCAATCCCTGGCTTGTCTCTAATCTCCAAGTCAAACTCTTGAAGCAAAAGGATCCACCTTAGTAGTCTTGGCTTGGCATCCTTCTTTGCTAGGAGATGTCTCAAAGCTGCATGGTCAGTATACACAATGACCTTAGAACCCACCAGGTAGCTTCTGAATTTCTCAAAGGCGAAGACAATGGCCAGCATCTCCTTCTCTGTTGTGGCATACCTCATCTGCATCATTCAATGTTTGGCTAGCATAATAAATGACATGAGTTTTGCCATCCTTCTTCTGCCCCAGGACAGCCCCAACAGCAAAATCACTAGCATCACACATTATCTCAAAGGGGAGGTCCCAATCAGGTGGTTGAACAATGGGAGCACTAACAAGGTCACCCTTTATCTTCTTGAAAGCCTCAAGACAATCTTCATCAAAGCTGAAAGCAGCCTCCTTGCACAGCAACTTGGTCATTGGTCTAGCAATCTTTGAGAAGTCCTTGATGAATCTTCTATAGAATCCAGCATGGCCAAGGAAGCTCTGATGTCTTTCACTGTCTTTGGTGGGGGCAAGCTGACCATCACCTCAATCTTAGCTTTGTCCACTTCAATACCCTTTTCTGAAATCTTGTGTCCCAGCACAATTCCTCTTTGACCATGAAATGACACTTCTCCCAATTCAGCACTAGGTTGGTGTCTTCACATCTCTGTAGGACCCTGCACAAGTTGGACAAACAAGCAGAAAACGAAGATCCGTAGACAGAGAAATCATCCATGAATACCTCCACTATATCCTCAATGAGATCGAGAAGATAGACATCATGCACCTTTGAAAGGTTGCTGGAGCATTACATAACCCAAATGGCATCCTTCGATAAGCAAAGGTGCCATAGGGGCATGTGAATGTTGTCTTCTCTTGATCATTGGGATGAATGGGGATTTGGAAGAACCCTGAATACCCATCAAGAAAACAATAGAAAGGATGGTTTGCAAGTCTCTCAAGCATTTGATCAATGAATGGCAATGGAAAGTGATCTTTTCTAGATGCTGAGTTGAGCTTTCTATAATCAATACACATCCTATGGCCAGTTATGGTTCTAGTTGGTATCAATTCATCCTTGTCATTTTTAACCACAGTGATACCACCCTTCTTTGGAACTACATGCACAGGAGATACCCATTTAGAATCTGAAATAGGGTAGATAACACCAGCATCTAAGAGCTTGAGAATCTCCTTTTTACAACATCTTTAAGGTTAGGATTTAACCTCCTTTGATGTTCTATAGAAGTCATTGATTCATCCTCTAGATGTATCCTATGCATGCACAAAGAAGGTGATATCCCTTAATATCATCTAGTGAGTATCCAATGGCTTTTCTAAACCTTTTAAGTGCATTTAAAAGTTGAGAAAGCTCAAGTTCAGTAAGTTCACTACTCACAATGACAGGATATGTCTCATTAGGGCCTAGAAATCGTACCTTACACCATGGGGAAGAGGTTTTAGCTCCACTTTTGGTGCCTTGAGCTCACTCCAATCATCTTGTTTGGTGTTCTCTTGTTGAGTGGCTGGAACAGCTTGACATGCCTCTTGTTTAAGCTCCTCATACTGGCCTCTATCAGCAATCTTCTTTCGAGAATCCAGCATGGCTGCAATAGCCTCGCTCTCCTTGTTCTCAACCACTTGGACCTCTTTATCCACTGTCAAAGCATGCTGCAAAGGATCCTCTATTGTCAACTCTCCACGTGCCAATTCCTCAAGGAGCTCATCAGCAAGAGCTTCCATCTCCTCTATGTAGAACACTTGGCCTTGCAGTTGACCTCTTCATTACCTCGTTGACATCAAAATGGAGAGTGTGCTCTTTCCCAAATGAAGACCAATCTTGCCTTCCTTCACATTGATAAGGGCTCCTGCTGTGGCTAAGAATGGTCTTCCAAGGATCAAGGGGTCTCTAGCTTCTTCATCCATCTCAAGAACAACAAAATCAGTGGGGATTTCACAATTTCCCACCATTACAAGGAGGTCTTCAAGGATACCAATGGGGAATTTTACTGAGCGGTCAGCAAGCACCAAAGAGAGTTTGCACTTCTTGTATTGGCTAAAACCAAGCTTCTTGGCAACAGATAGAGGCATGAGACTGACACTAGCTCCCAAATCACATAGACATCTCTCAAACATTAAAGGACCAATGGCACAAGGTAGGGTAAAGCAGCCTGGATCCTCTAGCTTCTTAGGGATTGTCAATCTCTGGATGATGGCACTGCACTCATGAGTAAGAACCATCATGCCTTCCATTTCCTTCTTCTTGGCAGCCACATCATCCTTCAAGAACTTGCTGTATTGAGGAACAAGCATGAAGGCATCAATGATTGGCATTGTAACTTGAACTTCACTCAATTGCTTCTCAAAGAGTGCTTTGTACTTTTCAAAGTTGCCTCTTGAATCTTCCAGGAAATGGCAGCTTAGGTTCATAGGGAGGAGGAACAAAGACTCCTTTGTTGGAGTAGTAACTTCACCATGCTTTGGTGTTTGCTTCTCTTCTCCAACCTTTCCTTTTCCCTTAGCTTCAACAATCTTTTCTAAAATCTCCTCATCAACTTTCTCATCCACAATCACAACATCATCATCAATGTTGATAGCCACCCCCCCACTTAGTTTCTCACCATCCTTGGGGAGAGTTCTTGGAGGTAGCTCTCTACCACTTCTCAAAGTGATTGCCTTCATTGGTTCTTTGGGGTTTTGCTCTGGCTTTCCTGGTAATGTTCCTTGTTGGCGACTTGGCTGAGAGTTCATAGAAGCAAATTGATTCTCCAAAGCTCTAATCTTGTTGTTTAGCTCAGTGTAGCTGCTGTCTATCTTGGAGTGAACAGTCTTGAACTCATGGCCAATGTCTTTGGCTGCTCTAGCTTGACCTTCCAACAATTGTTTGAACATAGCTTCCATAGATGAATCTGGAGCTTTAGCTTGGGAGGAGCTTCCTTGAGCTTGAGTAGATTGATTGCCATGGTTTGCAAAACCAGGAGGAGGATTCTGCCTAGGCTGGTAGCTCCCTTGTTGAGTGTTTTGCTTTGGTTGATAACCTCCTTGCTGGTTGTTGGTGTAACCTCCTTGCTGGTTGTTGGGGTAAGACCTTTGCTGGTAATTGTTGTACTGAAAGTTAGGTTCCTTCCTGTACCAAGAACCATTGTTGTTGATGAAGCAAAGCTCTTCTTGCCCTTCTAACCCTTCAACTTCATTAACCTTAGGAGGAGTTTCTTGATTTGGACCACCCACAAAGTCAATCTGCTCCTGCTTGGCTTGGTTAGCAATCAGCAAGTCTATCTTATCTTGCAAGGATTTTATTTCCTTCTTGGTCTGGTTGTCATCAGCTCTGGTTGTTCTATCAGCCCTGTCATGTTCTCCACTGTAGACTGAATCACTCTTGACCATGTTGTCCACCAGCTCCTCAGCATCTTCTTCAGACCTGCCCAGGAAGAAACCATTGCTTGCTGTATCCAATCTTGCTCTAAACTCAGGAAGGGCACCTCATAGAATGTGCTCAGTAAACTCTCCTTTGAGAAGCCATGGTGTGGGCACTTAGCTTGATATCCCTTGAACCTTTCCCATGCTTCACTAAAGCTTTCCAAGTTCTTCTGCTGGAAACTAGAGATCTCATTCCTCAGCTTGGCTGTCCTTGATGTGGAGAAAAATTTCTCCAAGAAGGCCTTCTTACAATCATCCCAAGTAGTGATGGAGTCACTAGGTAGAGATTTCTCCCATTGGCGTGCCTTGTCTCCTAGAGAGAATGGAAACAACTTGAGCTTGAAGGCATCTTCTGACACACCATTGGTCTTGGACAAGCCACAATAGCTATCAAACTTGTCCAAGTGATCAAATGGGTCTTCTACAGCCAAGCCATGGTACTTGTTGTTCTCAATCACATTCAACAAGCCTGACTTGATCTCAAAGTTATTAGCTTCCACAGCTGGTGCACGGATACCTGTCCTGTTGCCATGAATGTGAGGACGGTCATATGTGCCAATGGCTCTAGCTGGCCGCTGTCGGTGTTGTTGTTGCTGGCGCTGTGGTCTAAGGTTGTCAGCTCCTTGACCATTGCCTTCTTGGGGTTGATGATCATCCATCTCAAACCCCAATCTCTGAATGTGAGCTTGTTGCTCCTCTTCTCTTCTCCTTCTTGCTATTTCCCTCTCAAGTGTAGCTATCTCTTCAACAGTGGGAACCAGGTTAGTTGCACCCCTGCTTCTTGTGTTCATACACCTGAAAATCAAAGGAAAATGCAAAAGGAGAATCAATATCACAAGAAAAGAAAAATGATTTAATTCTTTTTTTTTTTTTTTTTTTTTTTTTTTTTTTTAGAACACAAGATGAGATGAGATTAATAATTCAAAGATGAAGCTTTACTCAAAGGTTTTGTTCTTAGATCATAAAATAACATAAGTCCTAAACTTGGGTTAATGAGAGTATTTATAGTAGGCTTAAAAGCCCTAAACACATAAAAGGAGAAAGTCTAAAAAGCCCTTGGCCAAGTGATTTTCGACCAATGAGAAGCAAGGAGAAAGGAAGAAACTCAGCCACCCGGGTCAGCTAGTGCCTGTCCAGGCCGGGTATGCCCAGGCCGGGTATGTCTTGCTCGTCCGGCGTCCAGGCCGTGCGGCCTCTCTAGGCGGGTGTGTTGGCGGCGTGGTGGGTGTCCAGCAGCTAGCAGGGCGATGCGGGTGTCGCGTGGCGGGTGGTGCTAGTGGGTGTGCAGGCTGAGTGCGGGTAGGAGGAATTGTGGGGCGTCCGAGTGTCCTGGTCCGGGTGGTGCTGGACGCGTCCGGAGCTCGTCTAGCTAGCAGGACGTGCGGGTGTGCGTGGCCGGGTGGTACTAGTCGGGTGCGTCCTGAGCTCGCGTCCAGTCCGTCCGTCCCGTGCGGGCCCTTGTGCTCGGGTGGTATGGACCGCGTCCGTTCCAGGCGTTCAGCACAATCAGGGCGTCGCGGTGCTTGTCCCTCGGTCGCCCTGGCCGCCCTGAGCTTGTCCAGGCGAGGTTTGATGGTTGGACTTCGGGTGTGCTCACCGGGTTGCTTGACATGCTTCCACTCAATTGATCATAACTCCTCCAATATGGCTCTGTCTTGAAACCACTTCCATTGGAAAGCTAAGTCAGAATGCCATGTCTCCACCAAATATTAGCATCAGAAGGTATTCCTAAGGCCTCTGTCCATGTTCATCTTTAAACCCTTCTTTTTCATCACAAAACTCCCAAACATCTTCAATATCTCCAAAGTGTGCTCCAACACCTAATAGGGACTTATGAATGCATAATGAGCCTAAAGATGCCTAAAGCCTAATCTAAATGAGCAAAAATGCATAAGATATGATAACTAAAAACATGTAAATATGCAAGACATCAGTGAATCAAGCCTTAATGGTTGTAGCCACCAAGTCCTGTTCGAACCCTTTACCTATAAAATTCTTATGAATCAAGCCTTAATGGTTGTAGCCACCAAGTCATGTTCGAATTCTTTTCCTAAATAAATATCTAACTAATCCTAATTTTTTTATTTTTTATTTTTATTTTTTTGAAAGAATACTGTTGGGGTCAAAAACGGTTATCTCGAAATCTACGGCTAAAGATCCTTCCAAACTCAAAGATTTCCCACCACGAGCGACTAACGGGGAAAGATCGGGCAACGGAAAACCCACGGGCGGCAAGAACCCCTGGCGCCGGGCGGCACGCTGCCACGCTGAAGCCGCCTGGCGCCGGGCGGCACGCTGCCACGCTGAAGCCGCCTGGCGCCGGGCGGCACGCTGCCACGCTGAAGCCGCCTGGCGCCGGGCGGCACGCTGCCACGCTGAAGCCGCCTGGCGCCGGGCGGCACTCGCCTGGCGCCGGGCGGCACGCTGCCACGCTGAAGCCGCCTGGCGCCGGGCGGCACGCTGCCACGCTGAAGCCGCCTGGCGCCGGGCGGCACGCTGCCACGCTGAAGCCGCCTGGCGCCGGGCGGCACGCTGCCACGCTGAAGCCGCCTGGCGCCGGGCGGCACGCTGCCACGCTGAAGCCGCCTGGCGCCGGGCGGCACGCTGCCACGCTGAAGCCGCCTGGCGCCGGGCGGCACTCGCCTGGCGCCGGGCGGCACGCTGCCACGCTGAAGCCGCCTGGCGCCGGCGGCACCCGACCTGGCGCCCGGCGGCAAGCGTCTGCAATCGGCTGGAGCGGTAATGGCCCCGATCGACCTTCAATCTGGTCTCGGTCCCATCATGCTCGGTCTGATCCCATCTTGGCTTGTTTGGATCGATCCTCGTGAGTTTGGTACGATCACGGCTACGGAATGAACATCTTTCGATTCGGTTGGAATCGTCCTCGATGTTTTACGACAAAAACTAGAAGGATTGGATTTCTCGTAGAAGATATCGTATAAAACAAAGATCGATTAACTTGAACATCGATCCTTTAGGCTATATGGTTTATTTTACGAGAAAGATAGTCTTTTCGAGATATCGTATAAAATGTTCAAGACTTAAGACAAGTCCACGGACTTATTTACGATTTTAAGAATTCAGGCCCAATCATGCTGTGACGGTTTATCCGATTTCCCAAACATCGGATAAACATCAAGTCACCGAAAAATAGGGAAAACTCGAGGATAATTACGAAGATCGACGAAAATGGAATACTTTCTGAAGAGATAAACTTGGGCCCAAAGGCGAGGTCCATCATCCTAAGGCAAACCGACCTAGGAGTGAGTATATAAGGAGAGCAAGAGCAGAGGAGAGGGGGATCCGAAAATTAGACTTAGAGCATTCTGCTAGCTTAGAAGAATTAGGGCTTAGGTGGTTAGACTAGCGGAGCAAAGCTTAGGACGTCTGGCTGCCTGCGACTCTATCTTTTTCTTTAATCGCAAATCTCTCTGTCTTTCGGAGAATCTTTGTACTCATATCTTTCATCTAATAAAACGCCTTCGGGCAAATATTTCAACTCTTATTTTTATCTATTGAACTTTCTCGATTTCGTGTGGCAACGCAGAGAATCCGGACCTTCAAGGAAAGTCGGGTTTACTTGGCTTTCCTCCGCAATCTTATTTATCGGAAATTGACGGTGTGAATTTTGGTTCCCACAGTTTGGCGCTAGAAGGAGGGGGGACGGATTCTCTAACTCGAAAACCACCAATCGATCGAAATTCAGTATGGCTTCTTCGTCAGCCCGCAACATCGTATCTTTCGAGGATCGAGCAACGGCCAGTATGGCCAAACCTCACAACAATCTCCTCGTAAAAGAACTTACGATCCAGGATATTGACGTAGCAAGGGTATTAGTCGACACCGGATGCTCGGCTAATATTATCTATAAAAGCACCCTCGAGAGGATGGGCGTCGATCTAAGCATCCTTACAGATGACCCCAGCCCAGTATTCGGACTCTCGGGAGAAGTTATGACCCTCGGTTCGACTAACCTCCTAGTCAGAGCCGGGAGCGTCGCCAAAAACACGGAATTCCTGGTGATCGATGGTCCAACATCCTACAACGCGATAGTTGGAACTCCCTGGCTAAACTCCATGAGAGCGATCCCATCAACATTCCACCTATGCCTCAAGTTCCGGCCTTTGAGTCGAAACAATACATGGTAGTCACGGAGCAGCGCAAATCTACCTCGCTACCGAACTAAAACGGAAAAATTCCGAAATCGAGACCTCTCGGAAAAAGCAAACGATTCACGACTCGCCAGAAACCTTCTGGCAGTCCCAAAGAGCTGAGGCCCTGGAAGGGAAGCGTGAACCAACCTGCGAACCGGTGGTCTCAATTTGCCTCGACGATTCCTTCCGAATGGTGCGCCAAAATCGGCGGCACGCCACGCTGAAGCCGCCTGGCGCCGGGCGGCACGCTGCCACGCTGGCCGCCTGGCGCCGGGCGGCACTCGCCTGGCGCCGGGCGGCATCGCCACGCTGAAGCCGCCTGGCGCCGGGCGGCACTCGCCTGGCGCCGGGCGGCACGCTGCCACGCTGGCCGCCTGGCGCCGGGCGGCACTCGCCTGGCGCCGGGCGGCACGCTGCCACGCCGAAGCCGCCTGGTGCCGCGTCGGCTCATGCCGGGCGGCAAACGCCCCGTAATCCGCCTGGAGCCGGGCGGCAAGCCCCCGACGCCGGGTCGACAGCCCTTGTCCTGGTCTCGGTCCCATCATGCTCGGTCTGATCCCATCTTGGCTTGTTTGGATCGATCCTCGTGAGTTTGGTACGATCACGCTACGAATGAACATCTTTCGATTCGTTGGAATCGCCCTCGATGTTTTACGACAAAACTAAGGATTGGATTTCTCGAGAAGATATCAGATAAAACAAAGATCGATTAACTTGAACATCGATCCTTTAGGCTATACGGTTTATTTTACGAGAAAGATAGTCTTTTCGAGAAATCGTATAAAACGTTCAACGACTTAAGACAAGTCCACGGACTTACTTACGATTTTAAGAATTCAGGCCCAATCATGCTGTGACGGTTTATCCGATTTCCCGAACATCGGATAAACATCAAGTCACCGAAAAATAGGGAAAAACTCGAGGATAATTACGAAGATCGACGAAAATGGAATACTTCCTGAAGAGATAAACTTGGGCCCAAAGGCGAGGTCCATCATCCTAAGGCAAACCGACCTAGGAGTGAGTATATAAGGAGAGCAAGAGCAGAGGAGAGGGGATCCGAAAATTAGACTTAGAGCATTCTGCTAGCTTAGAAGAATTAGGGCTTAGGTGGTTAGACTAGCGGAGCAAAGCTTAGGACGTTTGGCTGCCTGCGACTCTATCTTTTTCTTTAATCGCAAATCTCTCTGTCTTTCGGAGAATCTTTGTACTCATATCTTTCATCTAATAAAACGCCTTCGGGCAAATATTTCAACTCTTATTTTTATCTATTGAACTTTCTCGATTTCGTGTGGCAACGCAGAGAACTGACCTTCAAGGAAAGTCGGGTTTACTTGGCTTTCCTCCGCAATCTTATTTATCGGAAATTGACGGTGTGAATTTTGGTTCCCACAGTTTGGCGCTAGAAGGAGGGGGGGACGGATTCTCTAACTCGAAAACCACCAATCGATCGAAATTCAGTATGGCTTCTTCGTCAGCCCGCAACATCGTATCTTTCGAGGATCGAGCAACGGCCAGTATGGCCAAACCTCACAACAATCTCCTCGTAAAAGAACTTACGATCCAGGATATTGACGTAGCAAGGGTATTAGTCGACACCGGATGCTCGGCTAATATTATCTATAAAAGCACCCTCGAGAGGATGGGCCGATCTAAGCATCCTTACAGATGACCCACCCCAGCCCAAGATTCGACTCTCGACAAATTATGACCAGCGGTTCGACTAACCTCCTAGTCGAGCCGGAGCTGCCAAAACACGGAATTCCTGGTGATCGATGGTCCAACATCCTACAACGCGATAGTTGGAACTCCCTGGCTAAACTCCATGAGAGCGATCCCATCAACATTCCACCTATGCCTCAAGTTCCGACGCCTTTCGGGGTCGAAACAATACATGGTAGTCACGGAGCAGCGCAAATCTACCTCGCTACCGAACTAAAACGGAAAAATTCCGAAATCGAGACCTCTCGGAAAAAGCAAACGATTCACGACTCGCCAGAAACCTTCTGGCAGTCCCAAAGAGCTGAGGCCCTGGAAGGGAAGCGTGAACCAACCTGCGAACCGGTGGTCTCAATTTGCCTCGACGATTCCTTCCGGAACGGTGCGTCGAAATTGAGCTAACCTCCGCGAACCAATAAAAGCAGAGCTCATCTCATGCCTCAAAAGAACCTCAGTACGTTCGCTTGGGCTGCGGAGGATATGCCGGGAATCGACATTAGCGTAACATGTCACGAACTTAACATCGACCCGACTCACAAACCCGTAAAACAAAAGAGACGAAAGCTGGGACCTGAGCGTGCCACCGCAGTCAACGAGGAAGTCGAAAGACTCCTCAAAGTAGGGTCGATAACAGAAGTTAGGTATCCAGACTGGCTTGCCAACCCTGTCGTGGTAAAAAAGAAGAACGGCAAGTGGCGAGTCTGTGTCGACTTCACGGATCTGAATAAAGCCTGTCCAAAGGACTGCTTCCCGCTTCCGCACATCGACCGACTGGTCGGGCAACCGCGGAAACAAGCTTCTGTCATTCATGGACGCTTTTCCGATACAATCAGATCATGATGAATCCCGACGCATGAAAAACTGCATTCATCACAGACCGCTGAACGTATTGCTACAAGGTAATGCCTTCGGACTTAAAACGCTGGTGCAACGTATCAGCGACTCGTCAACAGAATGTTTGCTGAGCAACTCGGAAAAACTATGGAGGTATACATCGATGATATGCTTGTAAAATCTCTTGACGAACACGATCATGTAGCCCACCTAGAGGAATGTTTTGCACGACTCAACCAGCATAACATGAAACTCAACCCGCTAAATGTAGATTCGCGGTGGCATCGGAGAATTCCTCGATACCTCGTAACGTATCGCGAATCGAGGCCAACCCTAAACAAATCGACGACTGATAGAGATGGCCTCCCGAGAACCAAGCGAGAAGTCCAAAGGCTAACCGAAGAGTCGCGCTTTGAACCGCTTTATCTCAAGGCCCACGGATAAGTGCCTACCGTTTTACAAAACATTAAAGGGAAACAAGAAGTTCGAATGGTCTGAGCAATGTGAAAAGCTTTCCAACAGTTGAAACATTACCTGGCCACTCCACCAGTCCTCGCAAAACTGGTAGAAGGTAAACCTCTTTTCCTCTATATCGCAGTTTCCGCAACAGCAGTCAGTGGCGCCCTGATAATGGTAGAAGAAGAACGGCTAACAAAAGCCAATCTTTACGTAGCAAGACGCTACTGGATGCGAAACTCGATACCGCTAATGGAAAATTAGCATTCGCCATAACCTCGCAAGAAAACTAAGACCATATTTCCAGTCTCATACTATAGTGGTTCTCACCACGTTCCCACTGCGGATAATCCTGCACAGTCCGAGCCAATCTGGTAGGCTCGCAAAATGGGCAATCGAACTGAGTGAATACGACGTCGAATATCGCCCAAGGACATGTGCAAAGTCCCAAGTACTTGCAGATTTCTTGGTAGAGTTACCCACTAGAGACATGACTAACGAGGAACCAAACTCAACTTGGGTCCTCCACGTCGACGGATCTTCGTCCAAACAAGGATCCGGAATCGGAATACGACTCACCTCTCCTAACGGGGAAATCCTAGTACAGTCTTTCCGATTGGCTTTTCATGCTTCAAACAATGAGGCAGAATACGAAGCACTCGTCGCAGGCTTGCGGCTGGCCCATGGATTAAAAATCCGTAATATTCACGCTTACTGCGATTCTCAGTTAGTCGCCAATCAATACAGCGGAGAATATGAGGCAAGAGACGAAGGATGGACGATATCTAAAACTCGCCCAAGAACTGGCTCAGAAGTTTCACCAGTTCGCTGACCAGAATTCCTCGCCGAAAACGCCCAGGCCGACGCTTGGCTGCCCTCGCCAAGCTCAGATCCAGGGCTCCAAAGGATAATCCCGTCGAATTCATCGAACATCCAAGCATCGACCACCGTGGTCGCCAATCTAATCCGGGAGAGATTGAAGATGCGGAAGAAGTCGAGGATCAACCGAAGCGGATGTGGACCCAACCGAAGCACGGCTGCGACAACCCTTGGTTAGAACCAATCCGAGCCTATATCGTGAATGGAACCTTACCCGCCAAAAATTGGCGCCCGTAAAGTGAAAACCTGCCGCACGGTACGCCACGATAGAGGGAGAAATTTATAAGTGGTGTTTCTCCGTCCTCTCATGACATGCGCAGAAGGAGAAAGGGCAAGAAGAATCATGGAAGAGGTCCATTCGATCATGCGGAAATCATTCTGGCGGAAGATCTCTCGCAGTCAAAATCAAACGCCACGGTTATTATTGGCCAACCATGGTAAAAGATCAGAAATTCGCCCGAAGTGCGAAATGCCAAAGGCATGCTCCAACAATCCATCAACCCGCGGAAATCCTCTCCTCAATCTCGTCCCCCTATCCTTTCATGCGATGGTCCATGGACATTGTCGGACCTATGCACCCATCAAAACAAAAACGCTTCCTCCTAGTCCTCACGGATTTCTTTTCCAAATGGGTAGAAGCAGAATCCTACGCAAGTATCAAAGACACACAAGTCGAGAACTTTGTCTGAAACATATCATAACTAGACATGGGGTCCCATACGAAATCGTAACAGACAATGGATCTCAAATTATCTCTGCTCGATTCGAAGCATTCTGCGAAAAGTGGAAAATACGACTTACGAAGTCAACCCCCAGGTATCCGCAATGCAACGGACAGGCAGAAAACATCAACAAGACCGTCCTTGATGGACTAAAAACCGCCTAGACGCCAAAAAGGGGCGATGGGCAGAGGAGCTTGAAGGAGTTCTTTGGTCACATTGTACAACCCCAAGACGGGCTACAGGTGAAACTCCATTCGCTCTCGTTTATGGAACATAATGCATGATCCCCGCGGAAGTAGAATTCCCCGGAGTACGGAGAAGATTCCTCCCCGAACGAGAAGATCTAAACAACGCTATGATGCTGGACAATCTCGATCTTATCAATGAACGCCGTGACCAGGCGCTCATTCGAATCCAAAATTACCAGCACGCTGCCGCAAGGTACTACAACTCAAACGTACGCCATCGCAGGTTCAAAGAAGGCGATTTAGTCTTACGCAAAGTCTTCCAAAACACTGCCGAACGAAACGCAGGAAAACTGGGAGCAAACTGGGAAGGACCATACAAAGTCATAAAAATGGTCTGACCAGGTTCATACCAAATCGCAAACATGCAAGACGTAAAAATCCCAAGAACTTGGAACGCGATGCATCTTAAAAAATACTATCACTAACAGTGACGTGATACCAAGAACTACGAGATGGCTTGATCCCCGAAAAAGGGTACGTAGGCAACTCGCTAACCGGGCGGAGCCAGCTATCCCCCGATTAAAAGGGGAGGGGTGTGTATATCAGATACTCCCACCTAATTTCAAAATTCTGAAACTTCATAAACTCTTTCTAGACAACGATTTCGCCAATTACTGAACGGCAACAATAACGGATCTAGTATCCACTAAGCGATTATCACATCCAAAAAACAAATCCCGGAGGGCCAACACTTCACAAAGCAAAGTGAATGTAGACGTTTCTCCCTGGGTCAAATTTACGCGAGCCCTTGGTCCCGCGTCCAAAACGGAAACAACAGTTTTCTGGCTGCAAGCATTCGCAAAGACATCCCCAAAAGCCCGAAGCCGCTTCAATCACTTAAATGCGCATAAGAAAAATCGACCTTCAGCACTGCGAGACGCCGCTAACGCTGAAGGACATTCTTTTCCGCGAAAACATTGCAGACGCAAATCTTCGCCTCTGAACATTCAAACGCACCTCAAAACGGACATTTCGTTGTTGCTGATCACAACAAACTAACTCTAACATCCTAAACAGACAAATAGCCGCCTCTTTGTGGGTAGGCTCTCTTACATCCGACAAGGATAAACATAGCGTGCTATACAAGAAATCCAAAATTTTGGTCTAGCTCTTCAGAAGGAAGTAGCTCGACTCACGCCCAAACAAATCGTGATAAGACGACAACAATTCGCGGATTTTAACGGTACGAAGTCAGGTTAAAATCGCAAACAGGCAAAACGAAGCCGATTTGTCATCGCAAAGCCTCAGTCCGAGAGTAAACCTAGGTCTTGCCCTAAACTCCAGCCACGCTGGATCTTGACATCTCACAGGCATAGTATGGTATACGAGATCCAAAATTTGTCTCTTCACTTAAGCCTATTTGTTTCACCTAACTTTTCACAGAATCGGTAAACCGCTGAAAATCTCGCTTTATGCAAACAATAGGTACGGTGATCATCAGGGAACTAGGAATGAGACGACAACTCACACCCTCTTTCTCATACTTCGAAAAAACTGAAGTTCATAAATAATCGAAAAATGTTTCATAGATTGAGACCGCAAAAGTTCAAACAAAACTCAAAAAAGGGGCAGGGATTCGAAGACACCAACGGCCAGTCCCGGTAAATACATCATGGCCTCTTAACGGCCGAAACACATATAAAATCCCAGAAGGGATTGATAAACCTAGACGCTCCCAGGAGCGTCACCTTCATCCTCACTCGCGATAGGGATAGCCTCACCGTCGCCTCCTCGGTCGCATCGCCACTACCCGCCTCGCCCACGCCAGCCTCGCAATCCCTCCGCGGCGCCCTGATCTTCTGAGTCTTCGGAGGTTGGCGCAAGGGTGCATTCGGCCTGCAGGCCGGCAAGGATTGAATCGAAATCTCCCACGCTGGCCGCCCACTCTCCTTTGCAGGAAGATAGTATGGCTTCCTCCAAGTCCAAAGACGGGCCTCGCACTCGGCAACTCGAAGCTCGCCAAACTCCCCTCGATCCCCGCTAAAGCCAAGTCCCTCTTGCGGATGGCTATCAAGGACTCAAACAGGGTGGCCATCCTCGTCAGACGACCAAAGAAGTCGTTGCGGGCATCGGCAGCCTCCGAGGATCTACGGGCGTTCATCTCCTCATGAGTCTGGATCTTCTGCTGAAGACGGCGGACTTCCGAGGATTTGCTCTTCTTCTCCTTCTTCACCTCGAGTAACGAACTCGCGGTCTTCCCAAGGTCACGCTCAAGATCACTGATACGAACCTCAAGCTGGGACGTCTGGGCGGCATGGGTGTCCTCGACAGTCTGCAATGCAGCCTTAGTACGCTTCAGCGCTTCCTGCAACGACTCCAATTCCTTCGATAGGCGAATGACTTCCGAACCGCACTCGCCAAGCATTCCGTCAATCAGCGACACAAACTGTCCGCAAAAGAAGGAGTAAGTATCATCGTAAAAAAAAAAAGAGAAAGCAATACAAGAATTGTAGATAGATTAAAATCGAACCTTGGAACGATGACGCGCCAACGGCTCTGAAAGTTTGCCCTCCTCGCTCTTTGCACCCCGCCTTTCGCCCGATGCCATACCAGCCCTTGCCCTTCCTTGGGCAACGGCGCGGCACCAGCCGCTGGCAGTCCCAAGACGAGTTCCCTCTTCGGCGGGGGAAGAGGTGTAGATTCTATCGCATCCTCTCTTCTGGAGATCACGATCGGAGCAGTCGAAGAACCCGATGGATGGACCTGAACATCAAGAATCTGTTCAGGAACAGTTACCCCTTCCGCAGGCAGGGCATCGGATGGGACTTCGGAGCTGGGAACTGGAAGAACAGGCGAAGAGGCCGAAGGAACAGGCAAAGGAGTTGGAGCCGCGGAGGGAGCATCGGGCGTCTCAGTTCTCGCCCGCTTTGAGCCTTTCGCAGCGCTGCGCCGGGATATCTTAGCCTTGAAAGAGTCAAACATATCAATGAGGGACGGAGTAGCAACCTGAACGGCCGGAACCACCGGAGCTTGGCTGGCCGGAACCGCCGGAGCTTGGCTGGCCTCGCCCATCTCAACATCAGAATCATTCTTTTCGACTTGGGATGAAGACGCTCTTCGAGAGAGAAGAAGAGAGGATTTGAAAAGATGTGAAGAATGAGAAGGGAAGGCTGGCTATTTATAAGAAAAGGGGAGATGACATCGGTTTCTCGCGGAAAAGAATCCTTAGCCGAAAATTTCGATTTTCTGAAAATTCTAACTATTCGCCCGCAAAATCATCTCCGATCTTATGAGCTGGCGGGATAACTATTGGGGTCAAAAACGGTTATCTCAAAATCTACGGCTAAAGATCCTTCCAAACTCAAAGATTTCCGCATCTAACGCACTAACGGGAAAGATCGGCAACGGAAAACCCACGGGCGTAAAGAACCCCTGGCGCCGGGCGGCATCGCCACGCTGGCCGCCTGGCGCCGGGCGGCATCGCCACGCTGGCCGCCTGGCGCCGGGCGGCATCGCCACGCTGAAGCCGCCTGGCGCCGGGCGGCATCGCCACGCTGGCCGCCTGGCGCCGGGCACCTCGCCTGGCACCGGGCGGCATCGCCACGCTGGCCGCCTGGCGCCGGGCGGCATCGCCACGCTGGCCGCCTGGCGCCGGGCGGCATCGCCACGCTGGCCGCCTGGCGCCGGGCGGCATCGCCACGCTGGCCAGCCTGGCGCCCGGTGTACGCGTCGTCGCAAGCGGCCTGGCGGCCGGAAACCAGCGGTCGGCGGCCCTCGTCTGGTCTCGGTCCCATCATGCTCGGTCTGATCCCATCTTGGCTTGTTTGGATTGATCCTCGTGAGTTTGGTACGATCACGGCTACGGAATGAACATCTTTCGATTCGTTAGAATCGCCTCGATGTTATACGACAAAACTAGAAGGATTGGATTTCGTAGAAGATATCGATAAAACAAAGATCGATTAACTTGAACATCGATCCTTTAGGCTATACGGTTTATTTTACGAGAAAGATAGTCTTTTCGAGAAATCGTGATAAAACGCTCAACGACTTAAGACAAGTCCACGGACTTATTTACGATTTTAAGAATTCAGGCCCAATCATGCTGTGACGGTTTATCCGATTTCGAACATCGGATAAACATCAAGTCACCAAAAATAGGGAAAACTCGGGATAATTACTTAAGATCGATTTAAAATGGAATACTTCCTGAAGAGATAAACTTGGGCACAAAGGCGAGGTCCATCATCCTAAGGCAAACCGACCTGGGAGTGAGTATATAAGGAGAGCAAGAGCAGAGGAGAGGGGATCCAAAATTAGACTTAGAGCATTCTGCTAGCTTAGAAGAATTAGGGCTTAGGTGGTTAGACTAGCGAGCAAAGCTTAGACGCTTGGCTGCCTGCGACTCTATCTTTTCTTTAATCGCAAATCTCTGTCTTCGGAGAATTTTTGTACTGTGATCTTCATCTAATAAAACGCCTTCGGCAAATATTTCAACTCTTATTTTTATCTATTGAACTTTCTCGATTTCGTGTGGCAACGCAGAGAATCTGGACCTTCAAGGAAAGTCGGGTTTACTTGGCTTTCCTCCGCAATCTTATTTATCGGAAATTGACGGTGTGAATTTCGGTTCCCACAAATACTGAAAATTTAAATTTAAGTTTCGAAATTTGAGAGAGAGAGAGGGTGATATATCTGTCTACACAAGGCTTTACCTTCCAGACTTGTTTGAAGCATCCGACCCATGTATACCAAGCCCCAAGACAAGCAAATGTAGTCATGTTTGGTTGGAGATCAGCTTTGGTTCCTTCAAACATTCATAGCAAGTGTGGTACTAGTTGACAGGTGATCCACTATAGCATCTATAGTACATTTTGCAGTCAACAAATCTAAGAATGGTGCTAAAGAGTGGTTAGATAACGAGTAAAGATTGAAAAAGATCATTGTCCCCTTCTTGACTCAATAAAACTTTTGAAAACATATAATGAGATCAAAAGGTAGAGTAGTATCAGTAACTTCCCCCAGACTTAAATTATACACTGTCCCAGTGTACAATCAGTCGGAGTTAATGGGATAACATAAACCATAAGTACAAAATTGAAAAGTTAGAACGATATACCTGACTGAAGTCCGTGTCGATCGATGGCAAGAGATAGCAGTCGATCAGTATGAAAGTGACAGTGTCGATTGATGTCAACCTGGTTTTGTCGGTCGATTTTATTGGCAATCGTCTACTCTGGTTCCTTTTCTCTTTTTTCTTTTTTTTTATATTTTCTAAAAATAAAAATTCAAAAACGAAAATAAGTAACTAGAATGAATTAAAATAAGTAAAATTACCTAATAGTGGGTTGCCTCCCACTCAGCGCTTTGTTATAGTCATTTAGCTTGACTTTGGAGGTGGTTGGGCTAGTGAGGTGCAAAGCAGATACTTGTTGGAAAACAAGTATCCACATTATCTCTGCTCATCTTTAACTATGTAGCAATGAAGCTTCTTGTGGCGTCATCTTCTTTGGTTCATCTTTCATTCGTCTTTGCTATTGCATCTGCGATGATCTGTAGCCTCTCTCCAATGTTTTCAATGCTGAACTGATGCCTCCCAAGCTTGTCATAAGCATAATCTGATAGTTCCTTCAGCTCTTCTTGCATTGAATCAAGCATGTGCATCTTGTCTTTTAGCATCTTCTCAATGACAGGCTGGAGCTCGGCATCGATCGATGCTGATGTTGGTGCGTCGAACGTGGCTGAATGATGCTTGTCGTTCGATCTCCCATGTCCTCTGTCGATCAATGCGGATGTTGAAGGTCGACTCACAAGCTGCCTCTTAATGGCTTTGATTTCCTTCTGCATCCTTTCTGTGCTTGAGTTGAATCCACTGATGCTGTTGTTGATCGGGAAGTAAGTCTCATCATGTCTCTTGTAAGATGCATCCTTCGATCTTTCTATAGCAGTGTAGATGTCTTCTACCATCTTTTCAATCTTGGCTTTAGTGCTTAGATCTTCGGACGGCATATCGATCGATGGCAAGTGATGTCCGTCTATCGATTGTTGCTTATATATGATCTTGTGAAACTTTTCCCTGAATAACTGCATCTGGCCTTCGAGTGCCATGAAACGTCTGTCGATCGATGGATGGATGTCCTTGTCGACCGATGCAGCTGTATTTTCTTGAAAATCAAGATTTCTTTGAATCGTGTCAACCTCTTGTGGCAATTCGTCCATTCTTGAAGCTAAAATATCTACTTCCTTATTTACTGGACAGTAGATTCCATCAAGGCTTTCTTAAATTGACTGTAGGCGAGCCTTCACTGGTGTGAACATATTTTCGATTATAATCCGAGTGTGATTATAGATCGAAGTTAGTGTCTCTCTGTCGTCTGCACGCTTCTCCTGAAGTCTGGCTATGGACTTCTTCATCTCATCCGTGCGTGTGGTAAACCAGGCTCTGCTGTTGTCGAGTCGAAAGTAGACATCGTCGAGGCCCTTGGTGAAGTGCTCTTCTGCTGTTCCCAAATGTTTGTAGATACTCTGGACAAACTCATCAATCTCCTACTTTGAGTATGTTGTTCATGGTTGATGCTCTGTGTCGATCGATGGTACAATGTCACCGTCGATCAATGTCCGAGTAGGTGATTGATCATTCGAATTGAACTGATCGTCTATAGTGCCAGCTGTATCAATGGTGTTGTCTGTAACCTTCTCCTGGCGTTCTGGAATGCTGCGTTGGCGCCAGGCGGCCAGCGTGGCAGCGTGCCGCCAGCGCCAGGCGGCCAGCGTGGCAGCGTGCCGCCAGCGCCAGGCGGCCAGCGTGGCAGCGTGCCGCCAGCGCCAGGCGGCCAGCGTGGCAGCGTGCCGCCAGCGCCAGGCGGCCAGCGTGGCAGCGTGCCGCCAGCGCCAGGCGGCCAGCGTGGCAGCGTGCCGCCAGCGCCAGGCGGCCAGCGTGGCGATGCCGCCGGTCTTAGGCGTCTTGCCGTCCGTGGGTTTTCTGTTGTTCGATCTTTCCACGTTAGTGCGTTTGTCGCGGGAAATCTTCGAGTTTGGAAGGATCTTTAGCCGTAGATTTCGAGATAACCGTTTTCAAGGGTTTGAGTAATGTGGTTTCGAACTTTAGATGTTTAAAAGATGAATTTGTAAACAATCGAGAAGGCTTTGCGGAAGAATCATTGTAGTTTGCGGACAATCCGGACATGGGTTTAAGGGACCAAGTGCTGCCGTTGCCGAAGATCACGAGACGATTGCATAAACGGGAACCAGGACCCTGCCGCCGGGCGCCAGATGGGACAGGGCAAGCTTCACCGCGACGCGCCGCGGTCCCCGCGCCCTTATGCTCGCTGATCCCCGGCTTACGGTCCGTTCATGCCTTCTTGTGAGTTCACCGAGTGACGAATTCGCTTCTTGGTTTTGATCGTCACTTGGTTCTTCTTTTGAGGACTTTCGGGTGACGATTTCGTCGTTGACCGATTTTGACCCCAACAGTTAGCCCCCCAGCTAGCTAGGAATCGTAATGCCTTTCGGGTCCTGGCTTGCGGTATAGCCGTATGGGAAGGTGTAGAGACGTAATCGTTTGCCGAAAGTCGAGGTAAATAGTGATTTTACCTCCTTTATAAGGAGGGAGTAAGAAATCTCATTCACTCTTACCTCAACATAAAAAATTATTCTCTCTCAAGAATCCTTTCTCTCTCTCTAAGAATAATGTCTTCAAGATCCTCAAAGAGAGATTCTTCTTCCCATTCATCCTCGGGTGATTCTCCTGCCCATGTGACGGTGAAGCAGGAGGAGTTTGTCGAGGAGGAAGCGAAGAATGCGTATTACCGAGCCCTTGTAGGTTCGCCCCCATCACTGCCAGACATCCCTGTTCCGAGGAGACCTCTGAGGCAGCCTGGTGCTCCTTTTACGCCGAGCTTGGTTGCTCGTAAATATCTCACGGTTCTTCGAGATTTTTACCAGGTTCTGAAGGAGTCAAATTCGAACCCTGCGTGCGAAGTGCGAGGAATCCTCGGAAGGTTTCTTTACATGTTCACGAGGCTTTCCTTATTTATTGCCGCATGTGGTTCCCGTTCCCTGGCACCATTTTTCGCGCGCTTCATCATTTCGAACTCTCGATCAGCCATCTCTGCGTCCCTGCCTTGGAGAGTTGGCTTGGAGAACTGATCTCAAGTTATGAGCTCGGAATCGATCTCAGTCCGGGTGATTTCGAAGGCCTTTGGAGCACTCGGCCGACGGGAGCGACGGTTACTACTCCATGCTGCCTAAGACGGACATGGCCATAATTCAGGGAACCACTTCAACCCTAAGTCGTGGCAGGAACGCTTCTATGTTCAATAGATGGTGAGTCTGTCGAGGAGAGCTGCCTCCATCTATTTCCGCACGCATGGAACTTCAACCGAGGTAATATGACGAAAATTCGCCGCCTATTTCGCTATTCCTGGCGCGGTTTTTAATGAAAAAGTTCCGTTTTGTAGATAATGGGGCGGTTGCGCATTTGCATGGCGATCTTTTCGTCAAGAGGGACCTTCTTCGTCAAAGACCATTTTTCTGGAAGTCCTTCACTCTCGAACAGATTCGAGACGCTGTAAGGTTTACCGTCCCGGTGACCCTGTCCCATCGTGATGACGTAACCGTTACCGGGCCCCGAATCGGAGGCGACAGAGATCTCGTAAAGGGAAAGAGGTCGATGGTGGGGAAGGTTCGAAGATCCTTCACCGTTGGGGGAAAACCCTAGTTTTGTTCCAACGGAAAAAGGCGGAGCCAGCAATTTTCCACTTCCCAACAACTTCTTTGAAGGTCTTCCTCCGGAGTTTGTTACTGATGAGTCGCTGGAGGAAGAAAATAGGCAATGGATTTTTGCCGAGGGCTCCCAGCGGATCAATGAGGTTTTGTTCTTTGAACTTCTTAACCGTATTATTGAATCCGCATGTATGTTTATTGATCTTGAATTTGTGCAGGGACTAAGAGTGTTTGGCAATGCGCTCGACTCAAGTTTCCGCAAGTCTAGGATTGCCAACTTCAAGACCAAGGAAGCTGAGCGAGAGCTCTTCGGATTCCGACAGGAGGTCAAGGCGCAGAACGAAAAGCAAGCTGAACTTCATGCTCGAGCTCTTGTTCGGGCGGAAAGGAGAGGAAGATGGATGTTCGCGGCCGAGGTGGCGAGACGGGCGGAATCGTTTTCTGCTGAGTTTCAATGTCTCAAAGAGGCTCAGGAGTTTGTTGGTGATTTCCGCGAGTGCCGGGGCTCGGTCATAAACCTTTACAAGTCTCAGAACCCGGATTTCTCCTTTGATTCCGAGATTGCTGAGATGAAGGACTTCATGGCCGAGTGTGCTCATGCTGAGTCCTTGGTTCCTCCAGTCGAGGAGAGAGTCTGGAGACTATGGGAACCCATCGAGGTTTCCGAGGATACGGTGGAGGCCGGAGCCGATGAGAACGCCGAGGGTGGTGGGAACACTCAAGGTGTGAACGAGGAAGTGGACCAGCCCGCAGTTTCGTTCGGGATTTCCGCATCTGGATTTCTCGATGTTGATTTTCTTTTGTGAATCGTATGTTTTGGCCGTGTGTGACCGTTTTTTATTTCGCGACTGTTGGAGGTTGCACTCTCTTATGTTTTGGGACTGGCCGTTAGTGGCTTAGAATCCCGTTGTCTTTGCAGACTTTATAAATATGAAAATTTGCGAAATTTCGTATTTTGTTTTGATTTATACTTTCATCAAGTGTAGAGGAAAGAATGCGAGTAGTCACTTCGTATCCTAACTCTTTTTTTTGTCGCTTGGTCCGTATGCTACCTTTTAGTGAGCGTTTTAGGTGTAAGCGATAAGAGACATGTTTTGGGATCTCGTATACGATACTATGTCTGTGAGATGTCAAGATCCAGCAAGACTGGGTTTAGGGCAAGACCTAGGCTTACTCTCAGCTTTAAGGCTGTGCGATGACTGATCGGCTTTCGTTTTGCCTGTTAGTGATTTCTTCCTGATTCTTTTCGTTTAAAGTCCGCGACTAGTCGACGGCTTATATGACTTGTGTTAAAAGAATCGAGCTATCTTCGGAGTTTATCCGAGACGCTAAACCAAAATTTTTGGTTTCTTGTATAGCGCGCTATGATATCCTTGTCGAATGTAAGAGGACCTTGTAGGTCTGACTACGAGTTTGTATTTGAGTGAAACGTTTCTGAGTGCGTCCGTCGGGGCCAATCGACGGGCATAAGTTGTTTTTTAAGTCGCAGGCGGACTGTTTTAGCGGATGATACGAGTTTTAATATCTTTTTCAGAAGTTGCGACGTCTCGCGTTTCTTTTGAAGATATGATTTTCGTTTTTCCGTAGTGTTTACGCGTTTTCTTAATTAAGTGAGGGTAAGAAATAGATAGAAAGAATTTTATTTGAAAAATTCGAAAAAATTTTGAGTACATGTGCGGATATTTCGCGTTTGTTGTGGGAGTATAGGAATATCGTACCCTTTTGGTGAGGAGGATAGCTAAACTTCGCCGGGTTTCGAAGAGCTGCCTACGTACCTCTTTCGAGGATCAAGCCATCTCGTAGTTCTGATAGTTGTCATAGCGTTTTACTCCCGTGTGTTGCCGTTCGATCGTGCTGGTCGGATCGGCGGTTTGTTGCGAGGGTCGAGCTGTCTGCTTTTATGGCGGTGGACTCAGAGGCTTTGTCGCTGTCTTGAATCGTTGCCTGTTTGGATGATTCTGGATCATCTTTTTTCGAGTCTTCAGGAATATTGTGTGATTCCTTTGCTCGTTTCGGGTTGGCCGCTGGGGCGTTCCGATCTTTTCGCAGTTTGAACTCGGCTAGGTAATAGAGCCTCGATTGTTTCTGACTACCCCAGATGGCTGCGATTCCGGTTGGAGTCGGATATTTGATGCCGAGGTGATATGTGGATGGTACTGCCTTCATGGAGTTGATCCAAGGGGTTCCCATGATGGCGTTGTAGATGGCCGGAATGTCGACTACTGCGAACTCGACGATTTTTGTGACTTCTTTCGCCATGACCGGGAGCTTAATTCTTCCGAGGGTCATGGAAGTGACGCCCGAGAACCCAGTCAAAGGTTTTGGCTCAGGAACGACTTCCCCGAGTGGGATCTTCATCCTGTAGAGGGTGTCGTGGAAGATAACGTTGACCGTACTTCCTGTATCGACGAGGATGCGGCCGACCTCGAGATCCTGGATTACCAGGTCGATAACCAAAGGATCGCAATGAGGCTTGTCGATTCCGACAGTTTCCTGTTCCTCGAAAGTGATCGCGTTGTTAGGAATATATCTAGAAACCAGTTGGAACTTGTCTCGGCTTTTCGCCCGTAGGCTTTTATCGACGAGACTGAGTCTTGGTAGAACTGTGATCCTCCGATGATCATGTTTACCCTCTGGCGATTGTTGTTGTTTCCTTGGTCGTCCTGTCTCCTTCCGCGTTTTTCACCCGATTGGTTTTCGGTCGCGCGGTCCTCGGAGACAGTTTTGTTGGTCTTTGGGTGGTCAGAGTCCAGGAGCAGGTCCTTTATACTCTTGACCTTTGACAGTTCGCCGGTGAGGAGCTTTGCGGCGAGCCGGGCGCCGAGAACCTTGCAGTTCGCAGTGGAGTGACCTCTGGTTTCGTGGAACTCGCAGTAGGAATTATCCTTGTACTGGTTCCTGGTCCAGGTGTTTCCAGAGGTTTTGCCTTGCTCGAGTTGATGGCGTAGTTATGCTTGCCTTGGGCGTCTTCCCCTTCGTGATGGACGTTTTTGTCGTTACGAGAGGGTTTCTTTTTCGAGGACGTTTTCTGTGGTCCGTGCTTCTGTGATAGAAGCTTCATCTCTTCCTCCATGATGATGAAGTCCGTTGCTTTGTGGAGGGTATCCTGGATTGTCCGCGGCTTTTCCAGTAGTATCCACTTTCGGAACTTCGACTTATACCAGAGAGTCTTCCTCAGGGCGTCGATTGCGACATTGTCGCTGATGCCCGTTACTCTGGCCATCAGCAGTTTGAACCTTCGCATGAAGTCGCGGAGCGACTCGTCCTCCTTCTGATCTAGACTCCATAGGTCAACGTCGGACGTCTCTCTATCCATGAACATGGAGTATTGTTTGAGGAACGCCGAGGCCAGTTGGCGGAAGCTTCCGATGGAGTTCCTTTTGAGCCGGGAGAACCATTCGAGCGCAGTGCCCTTGAGGTGCTCGACGAAGAGAAGGCAATGACCCGCGTCTCGTTCGCGCTCCGGGAGTTTGCACCTACCCATTGCGATCTGGAAAGACTGCAGGTGCGACTTAGGATCCGTCGTACCGTCATAGGCGGGATTTTGATCTTCCACGGGACTGAGATCGTGTTTCCGTGATCCGGCGGTGAAGCGGCGTTTTCGTGCTTCCTTGAGAAGTCTATCGATCTCGGGGGCGGAACTGGTCGCCTGATGGATTTGCGATTTCACCGCTTTCACTTCGGCCACGGTCTTTTTGAGAGATTCGCGGAGATCATGGATCTCGCTATTGCTGCCGGTGCTCCTTTGAGTTTGTCGGCGCTGGTCGTGATAGATCCGAGTTTGATCTTCCGCGAGTTCTTCCTGCGAGGTCGTTTGCTGTCCTTTCGGAGCCGTTTCCTCGCGAGTGGGCTCTTCGGCATCTTTTCGTGCCGGAGATCGAAGTCGAGTCTTCTGCTGTGGCGTGCCTTGGTGGATCCGCAGCGGCAACTTGCTCCTCGCAGTTAAAGTGTCGACCTGTTTTGCGAGCGAGGTTATCAGCTTGTCCTGTTGTTCTGCCCGTGCCTGGGCGGAGGTAAACAGTTCCTTCATCTGCCTGAGCGCCTCAGTGTTTGCATCAGCAGTGACTGTAGACGCATCTCCAGCTGGAGTCTTCTCAACGTTGGCATCGACGGGTGTTCCATCTAGCGTTGGTTGGTCTTTTGTGACGTCAGTAGACATGATCGAGCGTGTGCAGTTGCGAGATAGATAGATCCGTAACCCCCCCTCCTTCTAGCGCCAAACTGTGGGAACTGAAATTCACACCGTCAATTTCCGATAAATATTTGTGGAGGAAAACCGAAGTTAACCCGATCTTCCTTGAAGGTCCGGATATCTGCTGGGCGCTGCGATACAATCAATGAGAGTTTAAGTCGAAAAGTAAAATCGTAAAGTAGAGCGGAAAAAGATCTTATTTCTGAATTCGCGTTTTGAGTGTGAACAACGGGTAAGAAATAAGCTACAAGAGCTGTCGAAAGGTCCGCTAGTCCGGCCGCCTAGATCTAACCTAGTTGAGTCGCAGCTCGCTAATGAAAACAGAAAAGAGAAAGCTAAAACACTCTAAGTGCTAAGTGCTCTGGAAGTTTTGTAATGATTTGCTTCTCGGCCAAAGCTCTCCTTATATACTCTTCTTAAGGCGGTCTATCTTCTCGCGGGCTGAATCGGGCTTTTCTATTTTGTCCATCTTCGTGTTTATCGGAAACTTGACATTTATCTTCGGAAACTTGACATTTATCTTCGGAAACTTGACATTTATCTTCGGAAACTTGACATTTATCTCTTATGTGAGGATAAGGATAAACCGTCATAGTTATCCTTCCTTTCGGATCAGACATTTATCTCTTATGTGAGGATAAGGATAAACCGTCATAGTTATCCTTCCTTTCGGATCAGACATTTATCTCTTATGTGAGGATAAGGATAAACCGTCATAGTTATCCTTCCTTTCGGATCAGACATTTATCTCTTATGTGAGGATAAGGATAAACCGTCATAGTTATCCTTCCTTTCGGATCAGACATTTATCTCTTATGTGAGGATAAGGATAAACCGTCATAGTTATCCTTCCTTTCGGATCAGACATTTATCTCTTATGTGAGGATAAGGATAAACCGTCATAGTTATCCTTCCTTTCGGATCAGACATTTATCTCTTATGTGAGGATAAGGATAAACCGTCATAGTTATCCTTCCTTTCGGATCAGACATTTATCTCTTATGTGAGGATAAGGATAAACCGTCATAGTTATCCTTCCTTTCGGATCAGACATTTATCTCTTATGTGAGGATAAGGATAAACCGTCATAGTTATCCTTCCTTTCGGATCAGACATTTATCTCTTATGTGAGGATAAGGATAAACCGTCATAGTTATCCTTCCTTTCGGATCAGACATTTATCTCTTATGTGAGGATAAGGATAAACCGTCATAGTTATCCTTCCTTTCGGATCAGACATTTATCTCTTATGTGAGGATAAGGATAAACCGTCATAGTTATCCTTCCTTTCGGATCAGACATTTATCTCTTATGTGAGGATAAGGATAAACCGTCATAGTTATCCTTCCTTTCGGATCAGACATTTATCTCTTATGTGAGGATAAGGATAAACCGTCATAGTTATCCTTCCTTTCGGATCAGACATTTATCTCTTATGTGAGGATAAGGATAAACCGTCATAGTTATCCTTCCTTTCGGATCAGACATTTATCTCTTATGTGAGGATAAGGATAAACCGTCATAGTTATCCTTCCTTTCGGATCAGACATTTATCTCTTATGTGAGGATAAGGATAAACCGTCATAGTTATCCTTCCTTTCGGATCAGACATTTATCTCTTATGTGAGGATAAGGATAAACCGTCATAGTTATCCTTCCTTTCGGATCAGACATTTATCTCTTATGTGAGGATAAGGATAAACCGTCATAGTTATCCTTCCTTTCGGATCAGACATTTATCTCTTATGTGAGGATAAGGATAAACCGTCATAGTTATCCTTCCTTTCGGATCAGACATTTATCTCTTATGTGAGGATAAGGATAAACCGTCATAGTTATCCTTCCTTTCGGATCAGACATTTATCTCTTATGTGAGGATAAGGATAAACCGTCATAGTTATCCTTCCTTTCGGATCAGACATTTATCTCTTATGTGAGGATAAGGATAAACCGTCATAGTTATCCTTCCTTTCGGATCAGACATTTATCTCTTATGTGAGGATAAGGATAAACCGTCATAGTTATCCTTCCTTTCGGATCAGACATTTATCTCTTATGTGAGGATAAGGATAAACCGTCATAGTTATCCTTCCTTTCGGATCAGACATTTATCTCTTATGTGAGGATAAGGATAAACCGTCATAGTTATCCTTCCTTTCGGATCAGACATTTATCTCTTATGTGAGGATAAGGATAAACCGTCATAGTTATCCTTCCTTTCGGATCAGACATTTATCTCTTATGTGAGGATAAGGATAAACCGTCATAGTTATCCTTCCTTTCGGATCAGACATTTATCTCTTATGTGAGGATAAGGATAAACCGTCATAGTTATCCTTCCTTTCGGATCAGACATTTATCTCTTATGTGAGGATAAGGATAAACCGTCATAGTTATCCTTCCTTTCGGATCAGACATTTATCTCTTATGTGAGGATAACGTGATCGTACCAAACTCACGAAGATTGATCCAAACAAGCCAAGATGGGATCAGACCGACCACGATGGGACCGAGACCAGGGCGAGGGCCGTCGTCCGGCGTCGGGGGCTTCGCCCGGCGTAAACCCGGCCAGCGGCAGCGTGCCGCCGGCGCCAGGCGGCCAGCGTGGCAGCGTGCGCGGCCAGGCTGGGGAGTGCGCCCGGCATCAGGCCACGACCCAGCGTGGCGATGCCGCCCGTCTTTAGCCGTCTTGCCGTCCGTGGGTTTTTCCGTTGTTCGATCTTTCCCCGTTAGTCGTTTGTGGGGGAAATCTTCGAGTTTGGAAGGATCTTTAGCCGTAGATTTCGAGATAACCGTTTTCAAGGGTTTGAGTAATGTGGCTTCGAACTTTAGATGTTTAAAAGATGAATTTGTAAACAATCGAGAAGGCTTTGCGGAAGAATCATTGTAGTTTGCGGACAATCCGGACATGGGTTTAAGGGACCAAGTGCTGCCGTTGCCCGAGATCACGAGACGATTGCATAGACGGGAACCAGGACCCTTGCCGCCGGCGCCAGACGGGACAGGGCAAGCCTACCGCCCGTGCCGTGTCCTAAGTCCACCGGTGCCTGCTTGCCTTCGTTGATCCCCGGGGCTTACGGTCCGTTCATGCCTTCTTGTGAGTTCACCGAGTGACGACCCGTTTCTTGGTTTTGATCGTCACTTGGTTCTTCTTTCGAGGACTTTCGGGTGACGATTTCGTCGTTGACTGATTTTGACCCCAACACCGGACGGACGTACACGGCCTCGAAAAACCCGCACGGCCTGACCGCAGGAACAAACAGCATGTACGAGGCCTGGACACTCGGGTGAAGTTACCCGCGTACGAACATCAACCCACCGATCACACCCGAGGACGACAACCCGCACGGCTTGGACGGCCTGGTCGAGATTCCACACCCGGGTGGTCAAACCCGGCTTGGTCGATGCCCATCCGACCAGGGTATCTGAGCTTCTTCCTTTTGGAGCCTTTTGATTGGCTTAGACCATTACTCTTCTACGGGCTTTTTAGTCATTTTGCTGTTATGTTTTTAGGGCTCTTAAGCCTACTATAAATACTCTTATTATCCCTAGTTTGGAACTTCTGTTATTTTCTATCTAAGAATACAAATCCTTTGAGTAAAGTTTCATCTTTGATTCATAATCTCTTCTCATCTTTGTATTCTTGATTGCTTGATTTCATCTCCTTTCTTTCTCTACATGTTTAAGCTTGAATCTCTCATGGGTTTAAGAGTAAGCATGTGGATTAGTTAGTAGATCCATTTAAGATCCATGGGTTAGGGTGATTGAGAGTGGTTAAGTGTAGATCCAAGGTGCTTAGTGTTAGATCTATCCTTTCCTTGCATAGATTTGGTATTTTTAATGTTATATTTGGGTTGGCCTCTCAAACATAGAGCCATAGGCATTTCATGCCCGAAAGGTGTTCTCTGAAATGCCTGAACCAACTCATCTATGCTTTTAGCTTGCTTTGCCTAAGAGATTAGTTGTCATAGAAGCTAGGATTGCTATTAGACTCATTCTTTATGCTTGCTTGATCATTACAGCCAAAGAGATTTGGTGTACTTGGGTGATCATTGCAAAAGAGCATCCATCTAGAGATAGAGCTTGCTTAGTTTTGTTGTCTAGGCATAAGGAATTAGATTGATTGAAAAGTTAGCATCTTGGATTGAATCTTAATCATTTGAAATTAAGTCCCTATACCCATGGGTCTCACTCTCCTCATAAGAAAGAAAGCTTTACTTTTTGTTGCATTTTACTTATTGTCTTAGTTTAATAATCATCCTCTTTAATGATTGCATTTAGATTAAGCATAGACTTGCATTTCCTTTGCTTTATGTTCACTTAGAGCTGGTTCGACAATCTTATATACTACATCATTTGATAAGGACCTTAGAAAACTCATTTCATCAAATTGGTGCCGTTGCCAAATTCTAAGTTTATTGTGACATTGGGATTTAGTCACTTGCTTGAGACTAAATCATTTTTCTTTTCTTGTGATATTGATTTTCCTTTTGCCTCTTCCTTTGATTTTCAGGTGTATGAACACAAGAAGCAGGGGTGCAACTAACCTGTTTCCCACTGTTGAAGAAATTGCTACACTTGAAAGGGAAATAGCAAGAAGGAGAAGAGAAGAAGGGCAACAGGCTCACATTCAGAGGTTGGGGTTTGAGATGGATGATCACCAGCATCAACCTCAAGATGGCAATGGTCAAGGAGCTGACATCCTTGGACAACAGCGCCAGCAACAACAACACCCATAGCGGCCAGCTAGAGCCATTGGCACCTATGACCGTCCTCACATTCATGGCAATAGGACAGGCATCCGCGCACCAGCTGTGGAAGCTAACAACTTTGAGATCAAGTTAGAGTTGTTGAGTGTGATTGAGAACAACAAGTACCATGGCTTGGCTGTAGAAGACTCATTTGATCACTTGGACAAGTTTGATAGCTATTGTGGCTTGTCCAAGACCAATGATGTGTCCGAAGATGCCTTCAAGCTCAAGTTGTTTCCTTTCTCTCTAGGATACAAGGCACGCCAATGTGAGAAATCTCTACCTAGTGACTCCATCACTAATTGGGATGATTGCAAGAAGGCCTTCTTGGAGAAGTTCTTCTCCACATCAAGGACAGCCAAGCTGAGGAATGAGATCTCTAGTTTCCAGCAGAAGAACTTGGAAAGCTTTAGTGAAGCATGGGAGAGGTTCAAGGGGTATCAAGCTAAGTGCCCACACCATGGCTTCTCAAAGGAGAGTTTGCTGAGCACATTCTACAGAGGTGCCTTTCCTGAGTTCAGAGCAAGATTGGATACAGCAAGCAATGGTTTCTTCCTGGGCAGGTCTGAAGAAGATGCTGAGGAGCTGGTTGACAACATGGTGAAGAGTGACTCAGTCTACAGTGGAGAACATGACAGAGCTGATAGAACAAGCAGAACTGATGACAACCAGACCAAGAAGGAAATCAAATCCTTGCAAGAGAAGATAGACTTGCTGATTGCCTACCAAGCCAAAAAAGGAGCAGATCAACTTTGTGGGTGGTCCAAGTCAGGAAACTCCTCCTAAGGTTAATGAAGTTGAAGGGTTAGAAGGGCAAGAAGAGCTTTGCTTCATCAACAACAATGGTACTTGGTACAGGAAGGAGCCTAACTTTCAGTACAACAACTACCAGCAAAGATCTTATCCCAACAACCAGCAAGGAGGCTATCAACCCAAGCAAAACACTCAGCAAGGGAACTACCAGCCTAGGCAGAATCCTCCTCCTGGTTTTACCAATCAAGGCAATCAGTCTACTCAAGGTCAAGGTAGCTCCTCCCAAGCTAAAGCTCCAGATTCATCTATGGAAGCTATGTTCAAACAAATATTGGAAGGTCAAGCTAGAACAGCCAAGGACATTGGCCATGAGTTCAAGACTGTTCACTCCAAGATTGATAGCAGCTATACTGAGCTAAACAACAAGATAAGAGCTTTGGAGAATCAGTTTGCTTCTATGAACTCTCAGCCAAGTCGCCAACAAGGAACACTACCAGGAAAGGCTGAGCAAAACCCAAAGGAGCCAATGAAGGCAATCACTTTGAGAAGTGGTAGAGAGTTACCTCGAAGAGCTCTCCCCAAGGATGGTGAGACACTAAGTGGGGGGGGGGTGGCCATCAACATTGATGATGATGTTGTGATTGTAGATGAGAAGGTTGATGAGGAGATTCTAGAAAAGATTGTTGAAGCTAAGGGTAAAGGAAAGGTTGGAGAACAGAAGAAAACACTAAAGCATGGTGAAGTTGCCACTCCAACAAAAGAGTCTTCTTTTGTTCCTCCTCCCTATGAACCTAAGCTGCCATTTTCTGGAAGATTCAAGAAGCAACTTTTGGAGAAGTACAAAGCACTCTTTGAGAAGCAAATGAGTGAAGTTCAAGTCACAATGCCCATCATTGATGCCTTCATGCTTGTCCCTCAATACAGCAAGTTCTTGAAGGATGTTGTGGCTGCCAAGAAGAAGGAAATGGAAGGCATGATGGTTCTTACTCATGAGTGCAGTGCCATCATCCAGAGATTGACAATCCCTAAGAAGCTAGAGGATCCAGGCTGCTTTACCCTACCTTGTGCCATTGGTCCTTTGATTTTTGAGAGATGTCTATGTGATTTGGGAGCTAGTGTCAGTCTCATGCCTCTATCTGTTGCCAAGAAGCTTGGGTTCAGCCAATACAAGAAGTGCAAACTCTCTTTGGTGCTTGCTGATCGCTCAGTCAAATTTCCCATTGGTATCCATGAAGACCTCCCTGTGATGGTGGGAAATTGTGAAATTTCAACTGATTTTGTTGTGCTTGAGATGGATGAAGAAGCTAGAGACCCCTTGATCCTTGGAAGACCATTCTTAGCCACAGCAGGAGCCCTTATCAATGTGAAGGAAGGCAAGATTGATCTTCATTTTGGGAAAGAGCACACGCTCCATTTTGACATCAATGAGGTAATGAAGAGGTCTACTGTGCAAGGCCAAGTGTTTTACATGGAGGAGAAGGAAGCTCTTGCTGATGAGCTTCTTGAGGAATTGGCACTTGGAGAATTGGCAATAAGGGACCCTTTGCAGCATGCTTTGACAGTGGATAAAGAGGTCCAAGTGGTTGAGAAACAAGAGAGTGATGCTATTGTGGCCATGCTGGATTCTCGCAAGAAGATTGATGATAAAGGCCAGTATGAGGAGCTCAAACAAGAGGTGCACCAAGCTGTGTCAGCCACTCAACAAGAGGACACCCAACAAGATGATTGGAGTGAGCTCAAGGCACCAAAAGTGGAGCTAAAACCTCTTCCCCATGGTGTAAGGTACGCATTTCTAGGCCCTAATGAGTCATATCCTGTCATTGTGAGTAGTGAACTCACTGAACTTGAGCTTTCTCAACTTTTAAATGCACTTAAAAAGTTTAGAAAGGCAATTGGGTACGCACTAGATGATATTAAGGGGATATCACCTTCTTTGTGCATGTATAGGATATATCTAGAGGATGAATCAATGACTTCTATAGAGCATCAAAGAAGGTTGAATCCTAACCTGAAGGATGTTGTAAAGAAGGAGATTCTTAAGCTCTTAGATGCTGGTGTTATTTACCCTATTTCAGATTCTAAATGGGTATCTCCTGTGCATGTAGTTCCAAAGAAAGGTGGTATCACTGTGGTTAAAAATGACAAGGATGAATTGATACCAACAAGAACCATAACTGGCCATAGGATGTGTATTGATTATAGAAAGCTCAACTCCGCATCTAGAAAGGATCATTTTCCATTGCCATTCATTGATCAAATGCTTGAGAGACTTGCAAACCATCCTTTCTATTGTTTTCTTGATGGGTATTCAGGGTTCTTCCAAATCCCCATACATCCCAATGATCAAGAGAAGACAACATTCACTTCCCCCTATGGCACCTTTGCTTATCGAAGGATGCCGTTTGGGTTATGTAATGCTCCAGCAACCTTTCAAAGGTGCATGATGTCTATCTTCTCGGATCTCATTGAGGATATAGTGGAGGTATTCATGGATGATTTCTCTGTCTACGGATCTTCGTTTTCTGCTTGTGTGTCCAACTTGTGCAAAGTCCTACAGAGATGTGAAGACACCAACCTAGTGCTGAATTGGGAGAAGTTTCACTTCATGGTCAAAGAGGGGATTGTGCTTGGGCATAAGATTTCTGAAAAGGGCATTGAAGTGGACAAGGCTAAGATTGAGGTGATGGTCAGCTTGCCACCACCAAAGACAGTGAAAGACATCAGGAGCTTCCTTGGCCATGCTGGGTTCTATAGAAGATTCATTAAGGACTTCTCAAAGGTAGCTAGACCCATGACTAAGTTGCTGTGCAAGGAGACCGCTTTCAGCGTTGATGAAGATTGTCTTGAAGCCTTCAAGAAGATAAAGGGTGAACTGGTTAGTGCTCCCATTGTCCAGCCACCTGATTGGGACCTCCCTTTTGAGATAATGTGTGATGCTAGTGACTTTGCTGTTGGGGCTGTCCTGGCGAAGAAGAAGGATGGCAAGACTCATGTGATTTATTATGCTAGCCAAACCCTGAATGATGCATAGATGAAGTATGCCACAACTGAGAAAGAGATGCTAGCCATTGTCTTCGCCTTTGAAAAATTCAGAAGCTACCTGGTGGGTTCCAAGGTCATTGTATACTGACCATGCAGCTTTGAGACACCTCCTAGCAAAGAAGGATGCCAAGCCGAGACTGCTAAGGTGGATCCTTTTGCTTCCAGATTTTGACTTGGAGATTAGAGACAAGCCAGGGATTGAGAATGGAGTTGCTGATCACTTGTCCAGGTTGAGGATTGAAGGTGGAATCCCTATTGATGAGGGACTTAGACAAGAGCATGTCATGGCCATCATGTCATTGGTGGCAGTTATTGAGACTGGAAAAAAGATTGAAGAGGTTAAGGCAGCTGAAGAGAAGGGACCTTGGTATGCTGATTTGGTTAACTACTTAGCCAGTGGGAAGGAGCCATTGGGTCTTGCGGGGTATGAGAAGAAGAAGTTCTACAAAGACTTGAAGAGATCCTATTGGGATGAACCATACCTTTACACCCTTTGCAAAGATCAGATTTATAGAAGAGTGGTGGCTGAAGAAGAAGTTGAAGGGATCCTCTCACATTGCCATGGATCTTCCTATGGAGGCCATTTTGCTACATTCAAGACTGTCTCAAAGGTGCTACAAGCTGGATTCTGGTGGCCACACATGTTCAGGGACTCACAAGATTTCATTTCAAGATGTGACTCTTACCAAAGGAGGGGGAACATTACTAAGAGGAATGAGATGCCTCAAAACCCAATCCTTGAAGTGGAAGTGTTTGATGTTTGGGGGATTGACTTCATGGGACCTTTCCCTTCTTCTCATGGCAACAAATACATCTTGGTGGCTGTGGACTATGTATCAAAGTGGGTGGAAGCAATAGCAAGTCCCACAAATGATTCAAGAGTGGTGGTCAAAATGTTCAAGAGCAATATATTCCCAAGGTTTGGAGTACCAAGAGTGGTCATAAGTGATGGAGGTTCACATTTCATCAACAAGGTGTTTGAGGGTCTTCTCAAGAAGAATGGAGTGAAACACAAGGTTGCAACACCCTATCACCCTCAAACAAGTGGCCAAGTGGAGGTCTCCAACAAGCAAATCAAAGGCATCTTGGAGAAAATTGTGGGAACCAAGAGGAAGGATTGGTCAGCCAAGCTTGATGATGCTCTTTGGGCATATAGAACAGCCTTCAAGACTCCTCTAGGCACTACTCCTTTCAACCTTGTCTATGGGAAGTCTTGCCATTTGCCAGTTGAGCTTGAATACAAGGCATTGTGGGCTGTGACGCTTCTAAACTTTGACATCAAGGATGCAAAGGAGAAGAGACTTCTTCAACTCAATGAATTGGATGAGATAAGGATGGATGCCTTTGAGAACTCAAGGATTTACAAGGAAAAAATTAAGGCCTTCCATGACAGGCACATCCTCAAGAGAGAGTTCAAGGCAGGAGATCAAGTGCTACTTTACAACTCTAGACTGAAGTTATTTCCAGGAAAGCTTAAGTCAAGATGGTCTGGTCCATTTGTGATCAAAGAAGTGAGGCCTTATGGAGCCATTGTGTAATGGGATAAGCAGGGTAATGACTTCACAGTGAATGGCCAGAGACTCAAGGAATACATGGCCGCAATACCAAAGGAGAATGGGACATCAACCCCACTCTCTGATGCTCCCCTTGCCTAACCTCAAAGGAGGCAAAGTCAAGCTAGTGACTTTAAACAAGCTCACTTGGGAGGAAGTCCCATGGTTATCCTTGTACATGTTGCATTAGGATTTTTATTTTTCAACAACTAGTCCCTTGAAAGATGTTTGGTCCATGTTGGGAGCTTGAGAATGAATTGACTGAGGTTTTGAGATGGAGGAAACACCAAAAGATGTGAAATGGTTCAATGATCAGGAGAGAAAGAGGTGAAAAATGATGGTTTGGTCGAGTCATTACCCGGGTCATGACACCCGGGTTATCCTACCCGCACGGACTGATGGGCGTCAGAACGGACAGCACGCGGGCAGACACACCCAGCTGGAAGGAACCGCATGGGTTGATCGAACGGCACGCGGGTGGACGTACCCGGTTTGAACGGCTGGTACGCGGGTGATAACACCCGACTGGAAGAACCCGCACGGGCCGTGAGCACTCGGACTGAACGGATGGAACACACGCGGGTAGACGTACCCGGTTTGAAGAACCCGCACGGGTTGAGAGCATTCGAAAAGGTAGCACGCGGGCGAGTATACCCGGGACGCACCAACCTTGCTTACACTCGCGTACGCCCGCGTACGACCCGCGCATGACCCACGCGACCCGACCGCCCGCCCAGGTAAGTTCTTCTTCCTTTTTCAAGATCCAAACCCGGATCCGACCCACCAGACCCGACCCAGACCACCCCTAAAACCCTAATTCACCTTCTCTTTCCTCATTTCATCCCCTTCCTCACATAAAAATCCTCTCTAGCCTCCAAGAACTAAAATCCCCATAACTTTCTCAAATCTCAACCAAATCATCCAATTCCTTTTCCCACATCCAAGTCTTCTTCCCCTAAGTCTATTTCCTTGAATCTTTTCATCCTAATCCTTCATCCAAAGCAAGGTATGGTACTTTTCAGTTCAAATTCGTAATGCTCATGAACTCTAAAATTTGAACTTGAAATTTTGAACCTTTTCTTGCTTGATTCTTGTCAAATAGACTAGGGAATGACTATATATGATGCTGGGCTGTTGATTTCTTGGTCAATTTGAGCTGAATTTGGATTTTAAGAAATTAGGGTTCATGAGATTTGGGGATTTTTGAAAAAGTTCTTACTTTTGGTTGATTATGGTCTAGACTGATTGGAATTGATGTTCTAGAGCTTGTTTAACATTCAATTTCACCTTGCTTGGTGACTCTACTTGGAATTGGCTAGATTAGGTTCCCTTGTTCATTAAAAAAAAAAAAATTATTTTTTAATTTTGTGGACATGGGAACTTGATTGCTTTGTGATAGTTTTGCTAGGTTGCTGGTTTTAGACTAGGTTTGCAAGTGTTCATTCAAGCGCCTATCATTCCCAAAGTGTTCTTTCTTCCTTGTGCTTAATCTTGTCCAAGTCTTGAAATTTTTCAGGTTCAAGATGGGAAGGAAAGATGAGGACTTGATTGCACAAGAAAAGGTTGAGGCTGCTCAGAAAGAGACTGCTAGGTTTGGGAAAGAGTTAGGCTCCATGCCTGAATCTGAGGAGGAACATAGGCAGTAAGCCTTGGCTGTGTTGAGAAAGAAAACACAAGCCAAGAGGGATGGAAAGAGAGTGGTTGATGGGGCTAACAAGCAACCCAAGAATGAAGGAAAAAGGATTGCTAGTGATGAGAAAGGGACTGCTGGTGCCCACAAGCAGTCTAAGAGGGATGGAAAGAGAGTGGTTGATGATGATCACAAGACAACCAAGAAGGATGGCAAGAGGTTGGCTAGTGATGAGAAAGTGATTGATGATGCTTACAACAAGGCCAAGAGGGATGGAAAAAGAGTGGCTGTTGGTGATCACAAGCACACTCCTTCAAAGAAAGCTAGAGCTCCCAGATCTCACAGTGTGGGACCTCTTGTTTTGGAGAAGAACACCAAGAAGGATGATGAGAAACCAACTCCTCCCACCAAGATCAAGATCAAGGCACCAAAACCAAAGATATTGGCGCCTCCACCCTTGGAGAAAGTGGGTGCAACTGTTGAAGAAGCATCTTCTTCAAATGGTAGTGTGGCTGAGCAAGAGACTTCCGAAAAGAGGGGTTTCAATCCTAATAGAGATAGACAGAGGAAGCCTACTGAAGTTGAACTATTGGAGCAGCTGAGGCAAAGAATATCTTGGCCTCCAACCAGATTTGCTGATGTGAGACTAATGAGAGAGTTAGAGATTGATCAAGACATGAAGGATTTGCTTGCTCTCATGAACATGAACAGCTTCTATTCCATGGCTCACCCAACACATAAAGAGGTCTCTTGCCAATTCTTAGCTTCCTTGGAAGCCACATTCCACTCTTCTCTACATGAGGAACAAGGTTGGGGAAGAATCAGTTTCAAGATTGATGAGAGAACATACTTCATGACTTTTGCTGAGATTGGAGAGGTGCTTGGCCTCAAGGATTTGAAGGAGTCTTCTTTGCCTAAGCTGAAAGGGCTTCCTAAAGGAAAGACCCTTCCACACTACACTTACAAGTTCTTATCCGGCAAAGATAGAGTGTCCAGCAGAGACAAGAATGCTTCTATCAGGCATCCATCAGTCCGCTACCTCCATAGGCTGATTGTCCACACCATCTACCCGAGGAAAGAGGCAAGTAACGTGAATGGAGAAGACTTGAACCTCATGCACCAAGCTATCCAGCACTTTGCCTCACCTCCTCACTTACCTGAAGTCCCCACTGATTTTTACGCTGAGTTTGGTATGGTTGGATTCTTTGTGAGGGGCCTCATGTACTACAAGGATTATGCTTGGACAAACAGGGGTCCAGAGGCTCAGATTGGAATAGGTGGCTTGATCACACCATTGCTTGTGCACCAGGGTATTAGCTTGGGCGATGATGCATCCGGTCCCTCTTTCATTGACCTCACCTACTTGAAGTCAGCTCATTACTTCTCTGGAAGATACAATGGGAGGTGTGTTTACACGTACTTGAGAGGTTCACCACAGTTGAGCTGCTTCTCCCTAACTATGAGCTCACTTCATTGAGGACACCAGGGACTATAAGTTTTGATATCAGTGAGCAGCACCTCCTAGGCAGTCATGGGACTCTCAGCCCTATGGTATTAAATATGAACGAGAAAGCAGCAGCGAAGGCAGCTAAGTTTGATCAGGGGTATTCCAGCAGAGCCACAGCCCATCTCTTTGGTCCTCCTCGCTATACGTTTGAGCAATGCACCAGTGCCCTGCCTATTGGTCCTATTCGCCAAGCTCATGAACAGATTAGCACACTACAAAGGTGGAACATAGCTCAAGATAGGACCATCTTCAAGCTCACCAAGAAGTGCAAGGAATTGAGGAAAACTGTGAAGAGACAAGCTGAAGCTTGAGCTCAGTTCATGAGAAAGGTGGCTGATGTTCTGACTAGGGGAGCTGTAGTAGGCTGCAAGGCTGAGGATTTTGATCTTGATGCTTTCCTTGCACCCCCTCCTCTACCCCTTCATGACCCAAATGCGCCACAAACCGAGAAGCAAGCCCTCCGTAGCTTGAGGAACCCTTACATCTTCCCCTCTGTGTCCGGGAACAAGTCTCCCTCTCTAGACACAACTGATGAGGACGGCGACTCTACGGATGAGGCATCTGCCTCATCACACGCTCCATGAGGTACTCCACTTCCTGATCATTGTATATACCATCCATCTTTGCATTTAGATTTCTTTTATTCTCTTTTAGGCCCTTCTCTACATTTAACAAACACAGAGACTGTGTGAATTAAGTGTGGGGGAGGTGCCAAGTTGCTGATCTTCTTGTGTTTTATGTCATAAGCATGCACTTGTAAATAGTTATTGCATAGAAAAACCAAAAAAAATTTGAAAATTTTGAAAAGCACAAAAAGAATCATGTAGTTGCATTAGGATTGAGTCTAAATCATTCACTTGAATAAAAAAAAAAAAATCATCATATAGGTTGCATCATGCATAAGGGGACAAGGATGATAGTTGCCTTGTAAAGATGCTCATGCTAAGTTCTTAAAGTGATAACCTTTATAATCATAGTAAGTAGCTTGAGCAATCTTAAGATAGCTTGTAAACTTTGAGCCTTGAAAACTCTTCATAAAGCTTCTTTGATTGATTGATGCTCTCTCTTTGAAGTTTGCTCCTGTCATATTTAGACTCTAAGTCTCTTGCTCATGGTCCCTTGTGTACTAAGTCATGGATAGAACACTTGAGTTGTCCCTCCCATTCTTTGCCTATCTTTTTGGACAAACTCAAGTGGTACTCCACACCCTTAAACCCTTACCTCCTTTCAAGCCTTCATTGGTTGTTGAGTGAGGCCTTCTTTGGAAAGCTTTACATGTACATAATGTTGAGAGTATTGGGAACGACAATGCTTGATCTCCATTTTAGCTAGATAGACACTCATATTGTCTAGCTTCTAGGATGGGGGGTGAGTTTTGTAAGGTGTGATCTTGGGAATGTGAAAAGTTTTTGAAAGAAAAGATTAACTCAATGAACTCCAAGTTAATAAGTGATTTAGTCTAGAAGGGATAAGAGAAATAATAGTTCTAAGCTCTAGTTTAAAAAAAAAAAAAAAAAAAAAAAAAAAAGAGAAGTCTTGGCCCCCATAATAATAAAAAAAGAGAATAATGAAAAGGGGGCTAGCAATGTTTAAGATAGAGCTGATAAGAGTTTAAAGAGTGAAAATCCCTGTTAGACTTCAATAAGAAAGAGTTCTTAATGAGAAAACATCTTGAGTGTTTTGGGGAAATCTTTGGGTGAGAGATGTGAGTGGTTTTGATATTGGGAATGGGGATATAACTTATGTATTTGGGAAAATGGTAGAACAATGGAGATTGAGCATTGTATGCATGATTTGATCCCTTTCTTAGATATATTATGTGCAATGTCAAGGCTACTTTGTTTTGAGAGTAAGCCACCTTCAAAGATCCTTCTTGAACTACTTGATTTGTTTTGCATCAAAGCCTTTCTCACCAAACCAAATGACTTGGACCATTTGACCATTTGCAAGAGATCTTTTGAGTTTACTTAATGATTGTTAGAGAGCAAGTAGATTTGTGGATTGTGGATTCATAATGAGTAAGTGTAGGGATCAAAAGAGTTAAGATAGGCCTTGAGAAGTTAGAGTTGGATTGAGTGCTTGCTCTAACTAGTTGGTATGATTATACAAGGTTATCAAGTTGAGAACTAAAAAGAGCATTCTTTTGGCTATGAGTCCCCTCCTTCAAACCTCTCCTCCTTAGTCCTTGCTAGTTTACTTGTGGACAAGTAAAGGACTAGTGTGGGGGAGTTGATGTCTTGCATATTTTCATTGTTTTAGCTTTCCATTTTGTGTATTTTATCCCTTCTAGGTTAGGCATTAGGTATATTTAGGTTCATTTTTCATTCATGAGTCTTTATCAAGTCTTGGAGTGTACTTTGGAGATATTGAAGGTGTTTGGGGGTACTTTGTTACAAAGAGGAAGGGTGAAAGATGAGCATGTACGATGGCCATAGAGAAGTCTTTTTATGCTAAGATTTGGTGGAGACATAGCATTTTGAGTTAGCTTTCCAATGGGAGTGGTTCCAAGCCATTTGAAGCCATATTAGAGGAGTTATGATCATTTGAGTCGAGGCATGTCAAGGCACCCGGGTCAGCACACTCGACCTGACCAACCCGCACGGGACGAGGGAGAGATGCTGGACGATGAAGCACCCGGACGGACGTACGCGGCCTCGACAACCAGCACGGCCTGACCGCGGGAACAGACAGCACGTACGCGGCCTGGACACCCGGGTGAAGTTACCCGCGTACGAACATCAACCCACCGATCACACCCGAGGACGACGACCCGCACCCGGGTGGTCGGCCTGGTCGAGATTCCACACCCGGGTGGTCATACCCGGCCTGGTCGATGCCCATCCGACCAGGGTATCCGAGCTTCTTCCTTTTGGAGCCTTTTGATTGGCTTAGACCATTACTCTTCTAAGGGCTTTTTAGTCAGTTTGCTTTTATGTTTTTAGGGATCTTAAGCCTACTATAAATATTCTTATTATCCCTAGTTTGGGACTTATGTTATTTTCTATCTAAGAATACAAACCCTTTGAGTAAAGTTTCATCTTTGATTCATAATCTCTTCTCATCTTTGTATTCTTGATTGCTTGATTTCATCTCCTTTCTTTCTCTACATGTTTAAGCTTGAATCTCTCATGGGTTTAAGAGTAAGCATGTGGATTAGTGAGTAGATCCATTTAAGATCCATGGGTTAGGGTGATTGAGAGTGGTTAAGTGTAGATCCAAGGTGCTTAGTGTTAGATATATCCTTTCCTTGCATTGATTTGGTATTTTTAATGTTATATTTGGGTTGGCCTCTCAAACATAGAGCCATAGGCATTTCATGCCCGAAAGGTGTTCTATGAAATGCCTGAACCAACTCATCTATGCTTTTAGCTTGCTTTACCTAAGAGATTAGTTGTCATAGAAGCTAGGATTGCTATTAGACTCATTCTTTATGCTTGCTTGATCATTACAGCCAAAGAGATTTGGTGTACTTGGGTGATCATTGCAAAAGAGCATCCATCTAGAGATAGAGCTTGCTTAGTTTTGTTGTCTAGGCATAAGGAATTAGATTGATTGAAAAGTTAGCATCTTGGATTGAATCTTAATCATTTGAAATCAAGTCCCTATACCCATGGGTCTCACTCTCCTCATAAGAAAGAAAGCTTTACTTTTTGTTGCATTTTACTTATTGTCTTAGTTTAATAATCATCCTCTTTAATGATTGCATTTAGATTAAGCATAGACTTGCATTCCCTTTGCTTTATGGTCACTTAGTGCTGGTTCGACAATCTTATGTACTACATCATTTGATTAGGACCTTAGAAAAGTCCTTTCATCAAACACCTAACAAGTCATATAACAATGCTAATCAAGACAGAAATATCCTAAATATCCAACTAATCACCCTAATCTACCTTAACCCATGAACCACAAAGTCACTACTCACTAATCTCCATGAGAAACCTTAAATCTATGCAAGATTCAAGGCTAATCATGTTAATGAGCAAGAGAAACAAAATATAAGAAGAAGTACTTCCATAAGTTGATAAAAAGACTCAAGCTTTTACAAAATGAGGCAAAGTCGTGAAAGAAAATGAGATAAGATTATGGTTTTTAGATCTAAATCTATTTATAGAGGTGTACAATTCGTGCTGGTTTAATTGAATTACACCGAGTCAAATCGGATTAAAGCGGTCATCAATTTGAAGACACGTCTTTGTCTTCTCCCGAGCGTTCCACGTATCCCATAACACCATGCCGCTACCAAGCTCGCTTCTCTCCCGGTGGTGTCACCATGTCACTTCAGCAAACCGCTCTTGGCTATGCTCAACTCCCAGCTGTGTTGACCGACCCCTGCTTCAAGTCGCTATGCTCGAGCTCCGTCTTCATCTTCCTCATGGGACTTCCCAAGCCCGACTGTGACTTTTCTAACCGCGACACCACCAAGTCGTCTTCTTCCGCGGCTGTGCTTCCATGTGTCTCCTCTTCTCGCTGTCGAATGAAACCGTCGTTACCAAGCTTCTTCGTGGCCGAGCTTCTCCGTGAAGAATCTCCACTCGCGTCGTCAGTTCATCTCCAATCCATGGCTGAATTCGTGAGAAAACCATAACATGATATTATCTCCAATCTTGCTTCACTAGCGGCGTCTCCGTCCTTTTCTTCTTCATTGTCGTCGTCACCGGAATCAGTCTCGCCATTGCGGATCGGAGTGATCTCATCGAAGACAACAATGGTGATCTTATCTGTTTTGCACAAATGGTCCTCCACTTATGCTTTTTTACAAATCGGCCCCAAGTCTTTGAATCTACAGAAATGACCTCGCAAATTTTCCATGAGACTTCTATTTGTGCAATTTAGCCCTCTGTGTAATTACAGGATGGTCCCTCGGTTCTTGATTTCTTCCAATCTGGCCCCAAACTTTATAATTTGCAAGTATAACCTCCGAATTTGGCCTAAAACTCCCAAATATGCACTCCAGCCCCTTTGACATGCAAATGAACAGATATATGCAATGTAGGCACCTAAATGCAACTAAAAACACTAATATGATTAAGAGATAGATGCTAAAAACTATTAAAATCATGATATATCAACTTCCCCACACTAGTTCTTTACTTTTCCACAAATAAACTTTCAAAATCAATTAAGTAGAAGAAGTTTGATATTGGGAGCTTATAACCAAAAGAGACACTTTCTAGCCTTCAACATGACATACTAAAGAAACATAGCAAATATCATGAGCAAACTCTCTTATTCTACTCTAGCTTCTCAAGGCCTATCAACACTCTTATTCCTTTACACAAGTTGTAATGTTCATCAATAAATAAGTTCTATAAACCAACACTCACATTCTTTTAGACAATCAAACAAAGTGAATTCTTGCAAATGGGGACATGATCTCAATCATTTGGTTTGGTGAGTGAAAATGGTCTAATGTGAATCAAGAAGGGGTTTCAAATGCATCTTTCGGGTGATTTACACTCAAAAATAGGAGCATGATCATTATGCAAAATTTATCTAAGAAAAAGAGTAATTCATGCATACAATGATTTGTTCTCATCATTCAGCCCTTTTCCTAAATGATTTCAAGCTCTACCTTTTTTTTCATTCCAAAAACCCAAAGATAACCCACTCTCATCTCTCACCCAATTAACGCTTTTCTTTCTCTTATCTTAACCAACTAGGGATTCTTTCTTTCCTTATTCACTTAGCTCTTATTTTCATTTCTTTTCCCCACTCTTTTCATGTTTTTTTTTTTCTTTTGATTCTTAAGGGGATTATACTTATAAACTCTAGAGCTTTTCTCTCTTTTTCTTTTTCTTTTTTTAATCCCTAGTGGTTTTCTTTCTTTTCTCACTCTTTTTGGTTCATTCCCTTCACTTATTTCACACATCCCAATCCCAAGATCAAAATCAAGCTTACAAACCCATCAACCATCCTAAGTTCTAGCTTGGATGAGGTCCTAGTGCTAGCCAAAGATAAGAAAAGACCATTGTCTCTCCTAATACTTTCAAGATTTTGCACATGAAAAACTTTCACAAAAATGCCTCACTCAAGCAAATCAATGTTGGCTTCAAGAAATGGTAAGGGTTAACTGGTATGGGAGTGTCATTTGGGTTAACAAAGAGTGATACAATGGAATAATATAACCCAAATGTGTATGAGATCCATGACTAAGTATGAAAGTGCCCATATGCAAGAGAGGTTAAGTTCATTAAATTCAAGTTCAATTCAATTGGTTTCAAGAACAATGTCAATATCAAGCAAGCAAACAAGTATCAAGAAGAGTTTTCAAGGCTCAAAGCATACAAGATTTTTCAAGAGATACTTAAGTACTTAATATGTTTAGCTAGGGTGTCAAGTTGAGTTCTAGACATGTGTTCTCTACTAGGTTTCTCCCAATGCATGAATGCAATCTAAATGCTTCTAGACTCAACCCTAAAGATGCAAATGATGCAACTAAATGCTTCTTTATGAGATTTTCAAAATTTTGAAACTTCTTTTTTGGGTTTTCTATGCAAATAAATATGCAATGCATGAGACACATAACAAGTAAACAAAACAGAAAAAAGTGTGAGATGGTAGACTCTTCCCCAAACTTACTTCACACAGTCCCTTGTGTGAGAGTAACTCAAAGAAGAGATCTAAGAGAAAAAAATAAACATGATAACTAAATATTTACAAGACTGGAGTGACACTTACTTGGAGTTATTGGCTGAATTGGGTGGTATAGGACCCTTGGCCTCGGGTTTGTTGCACTAGTAAACATGGGCTGAAGCGGAGGAGTGAAGGCGGGTGTCTAGACTTGCAACGCTTGGCCGCCATTCACCTCTTGTCTAGCTTTACACCCAACCTGAAAAACCTCAACCATATTATTAAACAACTTAAAAAAAAGAAAGATAAGGAAATATATACAATGGATAAACATGGGAATGCCTCCGAAGCGGGCTTGTTTTAAGTCTCTCTCTTGACTCTTTGTGCTTGCTAATCATAAGTATTAAAAGGTTGAGCCAATGCACCTTTGGTCCTTCTCCTACAAGAACAAGAAACCAAGTGTGCAAAGGAGCACACTACTGTCCATAGAAAATAGACAGATTTTTCATCAAATAGCTTCACTAAAGATATGACATGAATTAGGAAATGCTCCTTGAGGTTCAGATGATCATGAGAATCAAAAGCATTTGGTGGAAACACATAGTCAACTACAGGCTCAAATGAAGTTTTAACAAAGTAGTCAACTCTATCTCCATCAATCAAATAAAACAAAATGTTCTCATTCTCATGAACGTTTTTGATAAGGGGGTTTTCCATCTCAAGCAAGAGATTATCCACATCAAGTTCATCCCATAAATCAGCAAGTTCACGAAGAGGTCTAGGTTCATCAAGCATCAAAAACTCAGATTCGAGATCAATTGAAGCACAAAGATAGTTCTTGTCAAAACAAACTTCAATATGATCTCTAGCAAGTTTTTCTACTCTCAACTCATCTAGTTTCCTAGTTTCACATATCAGATCAAGACATTCATTTATGAGCACATGAGAATTCAAATCAGAGGTAATATCTTCAACACAAGGCAAGCAAATATCCTCAAAATGAAGTTCTAAAGTGGAATTGCATATACCTTCTAACAGGGTTGGTGGAACCCAATATATTACCTCTTTAAGGTCATAAGCAACATCAAACTCATACTGTGTAACCTCCCTTCCTGAAAGCTCTGCCCGATCCCTGATAAGGTTCACCCGGACCGTGCGAGCCAGGGATCTCTTTGTCGTCCACGGGTTCTTTTTCTGAAGCTCATATAACTTCACACGCTATTCAGGGGTCAGTATACTTGCATCAAAGGGTGGCTCCACATATGGTTCATCTTCATATGGCCAATATTTAATGTGATCTTCAAATGTATCTTCCTCTTCTTAAAGCCCCTCAAAGTAGCTCGAAGCCATCACTGCAAATAACAAAAGCTAGAATAAAAGGTTAGTAGCTATACAAAACCAAGCAAAGTATAACAAAATAAAGTTTAGTCTCAAGAAAGTTTGAAATCCTAATGAAAAATCTATTTAGTTCTCCGAAAATGGCGCCAAATTTAATTTACTACTTTTAACAAAGGCCAATCAACCTAATGTGCCAACAATACCACAATCGAATGGTTTGTCACTGTAGCATTTTAGGATCAAATCCACAAGGAACTAGTGATCTATAACACCAAGAATACACAAACTTTCCTAATCTAAGCAAACAAGAAAGATGATTTATTTGTAACAAGCTAAAATCCTAGATATAAAAACAAGGTGACATCAAATTCAGTCAAGAAACAAGTGCAAGAACTCAATCAAATGTTAAGGATGGATCCATGGACAAGGATAATTGACATAAAGTGATCAAGTTTTAATCCAGGATGTTCAAACAAAGCAATCAACAAGTCTATAGGTCTAGATCACATTCAAATAGATTAATCCACTCCCGTGGCAATAATCCCTATGCTAATAATACATCAAACATCAACTCTTGTTGGCCTAACACATTTAAGCATGCATAAATCGCAAGTCTACTAACCACTAAACATCTCTAGCATAAATTTCCGTTGGCTAAATATGTAAAGAAAAATATTAGGTTGGTTCAAGCATTTCATCAAACACCTTCCGGGCATTAAATTACTTAAGCTCTAGATTAACTTGATCAAGGCTAATCTATCATTAAGAACACCTAACAAGTAATAGAACAATGCTAATCAAGAAAGAAACATCCTAAATATCCACCTAATCACCCTAATCTACCTTAACCCATGAATCACAAATTCACTACTCACTAATCTCCATGAGAAACCCTAAATCTATGTAAGATTCAAGGCTAATCATGTTAATGAGCAAGTGAAACAAGATTTAAGATGTTATCTAACCCAAAGGAAGAATTTCTGGGAAATAAAAGAAACTATCCAGCAAGGGTCTTGGATGTGGAAGAAGATTCTCAAACTCTGGAGTCTTGCGAAACAATTCTACAAAAAGGAAATAGGGAATGGCAAACATACATCTTTCGGGTACGACCAGTGGTCTGATCTGGGTCAGTTATATGATGTCTTGGGAGAACGTGGTGTGATAGACTTGGATATTCGCAGGCAAGCCACAGTGGAGGAAGCTTTGAATCAACCACTGCGACGTAGAAGGCACCGTATTACACGACTTACCGAGGTAGAAGATGCGATTGAAAATTGCAGGATGAAGCTGAGGTCTGAAGTGGAGGATAGTTCCCTATGGAAAAGAAGTTCTGGTTTTAAAAAGAAGTTCTCTACAAAGGAGACTTGGAGGTTGATAAAGATTGATAATCCTAGTTGTGGGTGGTGTTGGGGTCAAAATCGGTCACGACGGAATCAATGACTGAAAGTGTCTGAAAAGTATTTCTTGAAACAAAAAGTCTCGGAAAATTTGAAAAGAAGTTATACGAGATTTTCTCAAAATTAGAATATCCACTCCCTGGTGAGGTCGAAAACGATTATCTCGAAATCTACGGCTAAAGATCCTTCCAAACTCAAAGATTTCCCGCACGAACGGCCAACGTGGGAAAGATCGGGCGACGGGGAACCCTCGGGCGGCAGAGAACCCCTGGTGCCGGCGCCAGGCGAGACGGAGCCGGCCTGGAGCCGGCGGCAAGCCCCATGGCGCCGGTCGACGGTCCTCGCCCTGGTCTCGTCCTCGCCCTGGTCTCGTCCTCGCCCTGGTCTCGTCCTCGCCCTGGTCTCGTCCTCGCCCTGGTCTCGTCCTCGCCCTGGTCTCGTCCTCGCCCTGGTCTCGTCCTCGCCCTGGTCTCGTCCTCGCCCTGGTCTCGTCCTCGCCCTGGTCTCGTCCTCGCCCTGGTCTCGTCCTCGCCCTGGTCTCGTCCTCGCCCTGGTCTCGGTCCTCGTCCTGGTCTCGGTCCTCGTCCTGGTCTCGGTCCTCGTCCTGGTCTCGGTCCCATCATGGTTGGTCTGATCCCATCTTAGCTTGCTTGGATCAATCCTCGTGGGTTTGATACGATCACGGCTACGGAATTAACATCTCTCGATTGGAATCATCCTCGATGTTTTACGACAAAGATTAGAAAGGTTAGATTTCTCGTAGAGGATATCGTGTAAATAGGCTACACGATTTATTTTACGAGAAAGATAGTCTTTCCGAGAAATCGTATAAAACGTTCAACGACTTAAGACAAGTCCACGGACTTACTTACGATTTTAAGGATTCATGCCCAATCAGACTATGGCGGTTTATCCAATTTCCCGAACATCGGATAAACATCAAGTCACCGGAAAATAGGGGAAAACTCGAGGATAATTACGGAGATCGACGAAAATGGAATATTTCCTGAAAAGATAAACTTGGGCCCAAAGGCGGGGTCCATCATCCTAAGGCAAACCGACCTTGGAGTGAGTATATAAGGAGAGCAAAATCAGAGGAGAAGAGGATCCGAAAATCCTAGAATCTAGACATAGAGACTCCTGTTAGCTGATAGAACTTAGAATTTAGGTGGTTAGACTAGCAAGGATGGCCCTAGAAAGTCTGGCCGCCTCCTGCTCGCAAATCTCCGCTCCTATCGGAAGGATCGGACAATTCTTTTACTTCAGAGCTCCGCACATAGAAACCCTAGGCATTATCTTCGACATGCCTGTTTCTATGACAAACGCTCATACTAGACGAACCCGCCCAGACGGTTCGATCTCTTGTTCAATTCTTTCTAAACTGAACTACGTTCGACTTAATCCTCGAAAGGGGTACGTAGGCAGCCTTTCTTAAGGTCCAGTCCCAAATCTTAACAAAACCTTTTCCGCATTTATTCGGTCACTTGTCATTGGCTGTCGCAGAGAATCCAGACCTTCAGGGAAAGTTGGGTTAACTTGGCTTTCCTCCGTTTTTATTCATTAAAATCGGTGGTGCGAATTTCGGTTCCCACAGTTTAACGCTAGAAGGAGGGGGGACGGATTACTCTTGCTCATATGGCCGCAAAGCGCTTGATCGAACCGATGTCCGGAAATATGAAAGAAAAACTTGCAGTTTGAGTCAACGATGGTAAAACACTCCAGCAGCGACTGTTCCTACGGCCAACGCTTACGCAAAAGCCACGGTGCTTGAGCAAATCAAAAACCTAGCCGTGGCTTCCCGCCACAGGAAGAGCACGAAAACGAGCTCGCAATTTCTCTATCTAAACAGAAAGGGCAACGATAAAATCTATCAAACCCCAAAAATTTGTCTTGTTACCAAGTTAGAGAAATCGCAACGAGCAAGGTTTCTACAAAAAACGTTTCTTTCGAGAACCTCTCAGAAAAATAAAACTTATTCTCCTCGAAACCTTGGGAAAACCCTAGATTACTCGCGGAATAGAAGCACGGCAAATCGGGTCACCAATTCCATCTGCCGTATCTTCGACTTTGGACGTCAAAATCGGTCAACGACGAAATCATCACCCGAAAGTCCTCGGAAGAAAACTAAGTGACGATCGAAACCGAGAAACGGGTCGTCACTCGACGAACTTACGGGAAGGCACGAACGGACCGTGAGCCCCGGGGATCGAAGAAGGCGAGCAACAGCAGCATCGGCGGCAGACCGACCACGCCGCGCCTGGCGCCGGTGGCAGGCTCGTCCTCTCCCGTCTGGCGCCGGCAGCAGGCCCGTCGTCTCCTGTCTGGCGCCGGCAGCAGGCCCGTCGTCTCCTGTCTGGCGCCGGCAGCAGGCCCGTCGTCTCCTGTCTGGCGCCGGTGGCAGGCTCGTCCTCTCCCGTCTGGCGCCGGCAGCAGGCCCGTCGTCTCCTGTCTGGCGCCGGCGGCAAGGGTCCTGGCGCCCATCCGTGCAGTCGTCTCGTGATCTTGGTCCCTTAAACCCATGTTCGGATTGTTCGAGAAACACGACGATTCTTCCGCAAAGCCTTCTCGATTGTTTAACAAATTTCGTATTTTAAAATATAAGTTCGAAGCCTCGTTACTCAATACTCCTTTGGATCAATCCTACGGAAACGAGAGAATTTCTGATTAACTTTAAGAACAAAATTACAGCTCTCCGCAGCGAGAGTGACGGATATTAAAACTCGGTAACATCTTACGGATACAACTTCCGTAAGATCAAACTCGGCAATATTTTATGAAACATCATTCGTAAAGTAAAAAAAATAATATCAAACAACAAGGTCTGAGACTTGACCAGTTCGCTCATGGCTTGACGAACTAAGAACCTCACCCGAATGACCTCCTGTCCATTGCTCCCTCTTAGCCTGCTTCTCCTTCTTTTGTTTCAACGATTTCGTAAAATCCTTTTGGTACATAAAACGCAATCTGATTCTGCCACGTTGAGTCGGAAACATCTATTCATGACGCTTGATAGACTTTTCAACAATATACAAAGCGCACCTTTCAATTTAGGGAAGTACGAAGAAACGGAGACATGAGCTTAGACGTTGATATCTCTCGTTCGCTCCGATATTCTCATCAGGATTTCATCGAAAATCAACTCATACGAAATTCAGTATCAGACTTTTCGAAGTCCTTTGACGTAGAATCGAAAGTGGCCATTTCGAAACGCCTAAGAAAACCTTTGATGGAATACACATTCCTTCTCGTAAAAACTATCACTACGGAAGGTGAAACACAGTTCAGAAGACAAAAGAAGAATAAGGAGGAAGAAGGGGCAATCTCGAATAATCGATGAGACTAAGGTATGTCCGACTTATAAAATTTTGTAAAGGTTTTAATTCTTCGTAGAACAGGAACAAAAACGTCTTGAAAACTGCCGTAGAATTTAGGGAACTTAGGACCTAGGTGGATAGTCTAGCAAGCTAAGTCTTAGGCAAAATTTCCAGTCTTGTTCCATTGTTCCTTGATTGTCCAGGCAGAACATGCAAACCGTTCTAGTCTCTCGAAAAACCGAGAAACGATCGCCACGCGTTCTAAAGCATACTCATCCCGCTTCCTAAAAGAAAGAAAAAACGTACACAAGCCTTCGAAAGAACGGCTAACCCGTTTTCTTTCGTAAAATGAAAAGGGAAGTAGGTATGTATACTATACCCGTATAATCCCATCTTCGAAAACTTTTTGCTTCAGCATCAAGACAACGCTTTTGACAAAGCAAACTCTCGCAGCAATAAGATTCGTCTAAATAACGCTAGCGGCATAGCCCAACCGTTACAAACATAGTCTTGAAAACTCTCGTCGTCTCTCAAACCAACTTCGCGACTAGAAACGTACCAACGCCAGACTAATAGCACGACGGTGAACTACGAAAATAACAAAATAACCTTCGTAAAACTCCATGAGTAGTTGAAGCAGCTTTAGATCAAAGGTCGAAATCATAGCGGAAACATCTCCCGTGTAATCCGTGGAAACATCGCTACTTTAACAATCTGCGATTTTCTATCTCCATGAAACCGGTCATCCATTACTTTCGTATAACAAGAACATTTTAAAACAAAACAGCCTGTGGAAAAAACATGATCGGTCTCATGTAAAACGATTTCGCAGTACGCAAAAGTGAATGAGGAAAACATAATCCGTGGTCGCGAATATCGCAAGTAATTTGTGAGAAACACTCTCCGGTTACCTTTGCGAAAACCCCCTTTTACATCACTTTTACAAAAAATCCTCTGTATGGTCGAGTCAATTCATAAAAAGCAACTTTCGTAAAATAAACATAATGGGTCCAACGGGTAACTGTCATAGACAGTTTTTGCTCCACAAGGTTTCTGGCTCCTGCTTTCACTCCCCGCGGTTACGTCCGAGCAGGAAATAATCACGCAGGCGAACCTGCACGTGTCCTGCGTCGATCCCTTAAACTTTGTCCCCCTCGGATAAAATGAAACGATTTTCATGCAACAAAAATTTTATACGAACCATTCATCGTATAACTGAGACCTAAAGTGGAAGATCGTTTCTAAAAGCCATCAGCCATAACTCAGAAAACTCCGCTATGCTTGGCATGTCTATCTCGGCCAACGCTATTTGGCCCTCGGCCAACTACGCACTTCCGTAAATCCCGGACCTGAATTCGGCATCCCCATTAAGGACAATCGTAAACTAACATGACCTTAATAAGGGTCATGGTCTGATCGTTTACCTACAACTTCCTTGGCGATACGGCTGAATCTAGCCTCCATGCCAATCCAAAGCTACTGAGCGACCACCGCTCCAATCACATAATGCCTGTTTCTATGACAAACGCTCATACTAGACGAACCCACCCAGACGGTTCGATCTCTTGTTCAATTCTTTCTAAACCGAACTACATTCGACTTGATCCTCGAAAGGGGTATGTAGGCAGCTTTTCTTAAGGTCCAGTCCCAAATCTTAACAAAACCTTTTCCGCATTTATTCGGTCACTTGTCGTTGGCCGTCGCAGAGAATCCGGACCTTCAGGGAAAGTCGGGTTAACTTGGCTTTCCTCCGTTTTTATTCATTAAAATCGACGGTGTGAATTTCGGTTCCCACAGGTGGGCGAAGGAAGTGTGGTTTAAACACGCAACTCCTAAGTTTTCCTTCATCACATGGTTAGCATCCCTGGATAGACTTGCAACTATGGATCGAGTGGTGAAATGGGACAGAGGTGCAGATGTGAAGTGTCAACTATGCAGCTGTACTTCTGAATCCAGAGACCACATATTCTTTAGTTGCACATACTCATCTCCTGTCTAAGAACAAACTGCAAGTGGTATCATGCGCAGTAACTTCTCAAATAGATGGGACACTATCATGGACGTCTTATCTGACTCAGGGATGGATTTCAAGCTGCGTTTTTTCTTGTGTTATGCTCTGCAAACAACGGTCTATGCGCTATGGAGAGAAAGAAATTCGAGAAGGCATGGAGGAACTCACATCTCAACGCGTGCTCTAATCAAACATATCGACAAGAGTGTTAGAAACAGGCTGAGCACTCTCATGGCAAAGAGAGAGAGTAAATATGAGAACATCCTTCAGTATTGGTTCAGTAGTAGATAGTTTTTCTAGGTAAACCTCAGTTTCATTCCCAAACAATTCTGCACTTGATGTACCCAAAGTTTTTTTGATGAATGAGGCAAAGTCTTGAGAAATGAGGCAAAGTCTTGAGAAAAAAATGAGATAAGATTATGGTCTTTATGATTAAATCTATTTATAGAGGTGTACAATTCGTGCCGGTTTAATTGAACTAAACTGGGTCAAACCGAATTAAACCGGTCATCAATTTAAAAATACATCTTTGTCTTCTCCCGAGCGGTCCACGCATCCCGCTACCAAGCTAGCTTCTCTCCCGGCAGCGTCACCATGTCGCTTCAGGAAACAGCTCTTGGCTACGCTCAACTCCCAGCCGTGTTGACTGACCGCTGCATCAAGTCGCTACGATCGAGCTCCGTCTTCATCTTCCTCATGGTACTTCTCATGCCCGGCTGTGATTTCTCTAACCGCGACACCACCAAGTCGTCTTCTTCCACGGCTGTGCTTACATGTGGCTCCTCGTCTCGCTGTCGACTGCAACCGCCGCGACCAAGCTTCTTCGTAGCCGAGCTCCTCCGTGAAGAATCTCCACTCGCGTCGTCAGTTCATCTCCAATCCACAGCTGAGTTCGTGAGCAAACCATACCACGATAGCCTCTCCAATCTTGCTTCACCACCTGCGTCTCCGTCCTGTTCTTCTTCGTTGTCATCGTCCCTGGAATCAGTCTCGCCGTCGCGGATCAGAGGGAGCTCATCAAAGGAAACAATGGTGATCTTAGCTGTTTTGCACAAATGGTCCTCGGCTTCTGCTTTTTTACAAATCGGCCCCAAGCCTTTGCATCTACAGAAATGACCTCGCGAATATGCCCTGAGACTTCTATTTGTGCAATTTAGCCCTCGAATGGATACTTGGATGTTTATGCATAACTGATTTTATGAGCAAATAAAAAATTATTTATTAATTGGTTTGAATTTTTTATGGATGAAACAATTTCATTCGTACTTGTTTAATTATTATGGTTAACACATAAAATAAATGAATTCAAATTATTATCGTTAATATAATTAATGAAGTAATTAGAAAAAGTAAAAATGGAAAAAGTAATAAAATATTTAAAATTAGGTAAGTTTGTTTTATCCTTTGTAATAAATATTGTCGGAATTAATTAGAAAAGATAATAAATAAAGTATTGATAATTAGGTAAAAATGAATGAAAATATGTAAGAATCTACTTAAAAATAAGTAAGTTTTATTTTGTACTTCAGTTTTAATAGAATATACTAGATTTTGACCCGCGTTTTAAAAGTGTGGATATTTTTTTTCTTTTCAAATTATATAAAGATTTGTTAATTATTATAGATCATGTGTTGTTCTAATGAGATAACCTAGACGATTTATGATTATTTGGATTGTTTCAGAGGACAATATATAATCATTTTTTGAGATATTATCTAATTTTTTTATTAAATTCATCATTTAGTCAAAAAATATCTATTCTATTAATTGTCTTACTTATTCTACTATAAATTTAAAAATATTATACAAAAAGCTATATCTTATTGTATCATCACATATAATATTGATAAATTGCTGGAGCTTTGTCAAACATGTTTTTCTCCTCGGTGATTGGCTTTAAGACCTCTTTTCCAATTAAAGCTTTAAGCAGTCTACGTATTCAAAGTAAACAATGTTAATACTTCATTATTGCCAATAAAAAATGTTAATATTTCTAATAAATGCAAAACCTGAATGGCTAACTAAATAAGCAAAAAATGTGGTTTATGTTATCGTTATAAGTATAACCTGTGACTTTTAGAGTTTTCTCTGGTCCATGATTGATAAACCAGTAAGAAGCTAAGGGTGGGTTTCTGTTTCATCGTTGACTGGTTATTGTACGCAGGAGTTAAAACCAAGGAGACATCGGTGCTGACCTAAATACTATCTCAGTGAATATTGGCGCTTGGAAAGTTACCTACAAGAAAAGGAAATATAAATACTAACGGCTTAGCTCAAAGAATAAATTTGGAGGTGGAATAATGAAAACCACGTGATAACCCGCGCCTTACGCGGAGTGAGTTTCTTTAACTATGATGTATTTAAATATTATAAAAATACTGATTTTGTTATCAATAACTTTTTTTACATTTGATTAAGGATGGACATTCGGATATTATTTGGTTCGATTTGGTTATGTTTAGTTAGGATCTTTGTTTATTTTATTCGATTCGGTTCGGATCTTTGCGGGTTTGGTTTGAGTTTTGATAACCCATTTAATTTTTTTTAGAATTAAAGTTTCTATATATTTTTAGTTTGTCAAAATCTAAAAATAAAAATAATATAGAACATATTAATTTGAATAATTTATGCCAAAATACTTAAACTAACGTAAAAATTAGTTTAGCTAAAATATTTGGATAGAAAATCAGAAGATATTATAAGTATTTTGCTATTTTTAGTATCGTGTAACTGTTTTAAACATATAATTTATTTGTATATATTTTCAAGTATTTTGGAAAATTTAAAAATATCTTATATCTTTTGTATATTCTTTTAAAATTTTAAAATAATTAATATATTTAAGAATATAAATATGGTTCGAATATACTCGGACACCCGAAATATTTATGATTGGATCAGATTTGGTTATGGTTCTCTAAATACCAAAATTTTGAATCCGTTTGCAATCTAATCAATTTTAGTTAAAGTTCAGTACTACTTTTCAGGTTGGATTTGGTTCAGTTTTTCGGATTTAGATTTTGCCTAATCCTATATTTTTATTGCAACAAAATTTTAATGAAAGTGATGATGGTTATATTTATTTTGGGTATCAACAATTTTTAAGCCAAAACACATTCTACTATGTATGTGATCCATTTAGTTAATCATTAAAAATTATTCTAGGTCCATTTAGGGAAAACAATGGGTTGGACTAAAAAGCATTACTCCATCAGATTATCAAAATCGACACTTCCAAATTATTCTTTTTCTGTATTGTGACGAATAGAGGGGATAGGGTTAGGAAAGCAAATTTATTGTACAATCCATATTCTCGTTAGGTTATTTCAATAGATTCTAAATAAATCTACGATGAATCAATCTTCTGTAAGATTTTTGAAAAAATATGAATTAATAAGATCTTATACTTGCTAAAGTAATCAATTGTTTCTTAATTAATATATATGGAATTTGAATAATCACATAAATCAAAACAATACCTCTTGTTGATTTCCAATATTTTTATGGTAAGTAAATCATCTAATTATTTTATTTATTTTATATGGTATATAACTAAATTTCCATGATATTGAGATAGATTATAATATATTTCAATATAAATATTTATTATCAAATGGTTTTATCAATATTTGTATATCTTCTGTCACAAAAAAATTTAAACCATTAATCTTAAATTTTTTATATTGTACATATTTTAATTTAAACGATATTAATATATATTTTCTTAATATGAATATATATTAAATGAGAATTCATATTAATACAATTTTATGATCATTTGTATCTTGTTATAACAAAAAAAAATTCATTCATTGATCACAAAATTTTCAAAGTGGGATTTTTAACATTTTTAGTAATTTATTTATAGTCATTTTAAGAACTTCAAAATATAACGTATAACAAAAAATCTAAAAATTTTATTATATGATTGATGTGATTGTTTAATTTCTTTTAATATATATAACTAAACAAAAATAAGGGAGGATACAAAAGTTGTTATCAAATCTTTATTATTCATAATCATTAATTGTTAGACTTATTAGGTAATTCCGTAATTTTTTTAAAGAAATAATTGAGAATATTTTTTTATATATTACTAATCAATTTAATAATTAGATTAATAAAAAATATAATATATATTTAGATGACCAACCTATTTTTCTAAGGATTCTAAGAATCATCCAAGCGATGACACATGGCTATAAAAAAATGTTGCAATGCTCCATGAGGGGATGAAATACATTATCTTGCATCTGAGTTCATGAATATCATAGCGGAGATTCTTGAAGAGTTAACGGCAAGAAGAACAAAAATATTTTCTCATTAATCTGGAGAAACAGAGGAAACAAAATTAGCTTAATACATAAGACACTTTAACCAGACAATCAATCTTACCCTCTTGAGATAATGAACACTAACTAATAAAGAAGAGACTTTCTCATCATGGACACCTTCACCAGGCTCCTCGTAACAATTAAGAACCTAAAAAATAAAATCCTCATTATATGTTGTACTCTCTGTGATCATTTTATTTAACATTAAAATGATGACCTCTGGTGCAATTCAGCTTATCCTTGATCGGTAAGTTTTCAAAGTTCCTGTCAAGACCAGTCTCCACGAAACTATATTGTTGATTAGAATATGGATGGCTACCAGGGCATGAGCTGAAATAGGCTGTTGAGAAACTACAAAGAATTTTGTCCCGCCATTAGATTCTCCTCGTTACGGCGTTTAAACCATCTTCTCCACACAAGATCTAAGAAAACAAATATAAAATAGCAAAGACATGGACTGTAAGCGTATTAACAAAACTGTATAAATTAAATTTATAGAGATTTACCATATAAGCATTCTGGAAAACTGAAAGATAAGAAGAAAATTACAAAAGAGAAAAAAGATTGTGCATACACTTTTACCAAAAAAAAAAAGATTGTGAACGCATGCTACAAAAGATTGTCCAGAACCTGTGAGTTAAACAATATGTAATTTACTGGAAACTCACACTCCAATATTAGTATCAATCTGCAAAATATACATGTATTTACACAAATAAGTTGGCAATATGATCATTGTTGACGAAAAAATATAGACATAACTATTACGAAATCAGAGAGTCTTGTTGACTGGTCGCACATGACCAAATCCATTTTGAGTATCTTGAATATTATGTGATCATTCAGTCTTCTTTTTCTTATCCTTACCATTATGTTGAAAAAGCAAGAAGTATGTTATGGCATCTACTTGGCGAGACAAGGAGAATAATTTCGGCATGGAATCAAAGATATTTAACCATTCTTTATTAAAGCGACATTACTGGTGAAATCTTTCGAACATTAAGATCTTCCTGCTGCTTAATTTTCTTTTTGAAAATAATGTTAAAACACCAGTGGAATTAAAGAAGCTCAAGTACGATTATGTTTGGAGTTTGGCTCTTTGTGATCAAGAAAGGTTGGAAACATATCGAAGTCGTAAATGTATTCTTTCCTTTGATATCTTTTAGTACAGAAATGTTTGTCAACATTCCAAGAATAATTTGACTCGAAGAAAAAACAAGACTAAACATGTATCTAACTTGGCATATCCAAAACAGTTAATGTAAATGCGGTTAAAGATTAGTTTTTATTGTCACGTGATCATAGTAGTAAGCATTGTCTCTATATATACCTTATGATCATTTTGTGGCTACACATCTCATCAACTATCTTCTTCGTAGGTTCTTCATCATCGTCTTTACACATTTCTTTGCCTTTTGTTCAAAACCGACTAGTCTTAGAAAGCATAAATTAGTAATGGAAGGTAAAGGAAAAGCGGGATCATCATCATCTTTTTCTTCCTTCACTGCTCAGCTCTTTGGCCCCAAGGAACCTTCTTGCTCCTCCAGCTTCAAGTCCATTTTCCCTCCTCCCTCCAAGGTTCTATTATTACTCCTCTCATATTGTTCCTTCTGTTGCTCTTTCTTTTCTTACTTCTTGAAATTATTTTTTTTTTTCATGTCAATATTTTTCAGGGAACATCAGGAAACTTCCAAAGCTCCAGAAATGGGCCTATAGGTCAGTGAAAACCCTTTCTCCAACTTGCTTTTTGTCTTGGGAATTTTTTACGTAAACCTTAGAAGATTTGTCGCCCTTGCTGAATCAAAATATGGTTGGGTTTTCTTTACATTAAGCCAAGTTTTGCCAGAAACTATCTGATTCTTCATGTCATTTCTGATTCGAGAATGGCTCGAGTTGCTTTCATTTGGTTTGTCATTAACAATCAACGATGGTTTGAAAAGAGCCAAAACAATCTTGAAACTAAGAAAAAACCTTATAGTTTCTTACTGCCCATCTACCATTTTTCTTTGTACATTCATCATGAATAATCTTGAAAGCAACGGCTCAAAGGATTTTTCATTTTGCTTTGAGATTCACAGTTCCTTAGAAACAAAAAACAATGGTCTGATGAATGCATTATCTCCTCTGTTTTGTTGTTTCCTCACAGATTATCGTAAGGAATCTGCAACCTGCAATCTAAGTTCATCTCTTTACTACGGTGGTCAAGACGTTTACTCTGGATCCACAAGCAGCCATACTTACCCTACCGTGAGTCATTAATCATATATATGTATTGCTAATGATTCACATCGATCACTTCAATACTTGACTTTGACAAAATGCTTATTCAATCAGGTTAACAAGGATCAGACTAGAGGAGACGATGATGCTAGTGGAAACGACTTGATAGATGCATCCAGAGGAAACTGGTGGAAAGGTATTTTCTCTAATTAATCATAATCATTTATGCTGCAATCCCATGTATTTCTTTGTTTCCTAACATGTCCCCCATCTCGTCAATTGTTGCAGGTTCACTTTATTATTAGAATCTTCTTTGCAAAGTATCAAGAAGATCAGCTAGAGACAGAACGATTCCTTCATATCGTCCGTTGTTTGACTTGTTGAAAGAAACTGTATCATTCGGTGATGCTTTGTTACTTTTTAGTCCCTTTGTCTAATGTTAAATCAAAGATTAGATTTTGTACTTCAAAAAGTTCAACGTATTGAAGTGGCAATTAAATCTCAAAAAATGAACGAGAAACACTAAGGATGGATTGATTGTGAAACTTAAACCTACCTTTAAAGATAGGAAATACTGTACATATCTAAAAGTGGTAAATAAGTAAAAGCCTGAAAGAACAAGTAAGACATAGAAAAGATAACAAGTGCAGTAAGTATCGACCCAGGAAACTTGGAGACATATACGTGATGAAAAAAAGCCGGTGTATACTTGGGCACCGGTGGTGTGGTTCTCACAAGTTACTCCAAAGTTTTCTCATGGGTTTAAGAGTAAGCATGTGGATTAGTGAGTAGATCCATTTAAGATTCATGGGTTAGGGTGATGAGAGTGATTAAGTGTAGATCCAAGGTGTTTAGTGTTAGATCTATCCTTTCCTTGCATGATTTGGTGTTCTTAATGCTATATTTGAGTTGGCCTTTCAAACATAGAGCTTTAGCCATTCATGCCCGGAAGATGTTCTATGAAATGCCTGAACCAACTCATCTATGCTTTTAGCTTGCTTTACCTAAGAGATTAGTTGTTAAAGAAGCTAGGATTGCTATTAGACTCGTTCTTATTGTTTGCTTTGATCATTACAGTCGAAGGGATTTGATGTACTTGGGTGATCATTGCAAAAGAGCATTCATCTAGGGATAGAGTTTGTTCAAGCATAGTGTCAAGGCATAAGGAATTAGATTGATTGAAAAGTTGGCATCTTGGATTGAACCTTAATCACTTAAGATCAAGTCCCTATAACCATGGGTCTCATCTCCTCATATTGAAAGAAAGTTTCAACTTTTATTGCATTTAAATATTGTCTTAGTTTAATAATCATCTCTCTTAATGGTTGCATTTAGATTAAGCATAGGCTTGCATTCCCTTTGCTTTGTGATCACTTAGAATTGGTTTGACATCTTTTATACTATAACATTTGATTAGGAGCCTTGAAAACTCCTTTCATTAATTTTCCCTTATGCTTGATCTTGTACTCAATGATACCATCCTTGAGCTTCATCGGATGGAAAGTGAGAGTGTGTGGGAGCAGATAAAGAAGTGGAGGATGAGGTTCTTTCACCATCTTCTTCTTGCCATGAGAGGCCTCTGAGGCTCCACTCATCCCCTCTCTTCTAGCACTTTCCAAGTGCTCACGACACAACTCTGTAGAAGACTCTCCAGCAAGGCCTTCTTTCTTGCAAACAACCACTTCATCTTGGGGCTTCTCAACAGCTTGTTCTCCACAAGTGATTCTTCTACAATAGCCAACATCCAATGGAGCTTGGAGAAGACAGGAGACAGCTTTGTTCACATGCATGAGGGTGACCTTCTTGTTGGGAAAGTCAATGTAAGCTCCAACTGTAGTGAGGAAAGGAGTGCCAAGGATAAAAGGGACTATCTTCTTAGTTTCCATCTTCAAAACATTTAGGTCAATGGGTATGGTGTAGGACCCAATCTTCAAGGGGAAGTCCTTGATGATACCAATTGGAGTTGTAGAAGAAGAGTCCCCAAGGTGAGAGAAGAAGTATCTGGTTCCGTGCTTTCAATCCCAAGACTCTTCACCATATCCATGGAGATCACATTCACGCTTGCACCACTATCAACAAGAGCATTATCCATAGTTATCTGACCAAGGGAGCAAGACAAGGTGAACTTTCCTTGAGATTCAAGCTTAGGGAGGGACTTTGGAGGGGTTGGTGGATCAATCTTCAGAATGGAGATGTCCAAAAGCTCAGCCACTTCAGCTTGGTGGTCTAGAATGTCCTTGATGAGCATCATCTGGACATGAGCTTACGCATACCCGAGATCTCCGGAAGCTTGACTCCAACATTACTAAGAACTTTCCTGAAATTTGAGATCACCTTCTTCTGAGCTTTGGTGAGAACTCTTTGGGGAAAAGGGAGCTTATCATAGGGTAATAGCTCAACCTCTTTCAGCTTGTGGTCAGCACTCTTCCCAACTGGTGTCTCAGCCCTTGGCTCATCCCTTTTCAGAATCCTTACTACAACCTTCTGATACGAGCCGATTGCAATCTAGTAACCGGTGCCGTCTTTACACGTTAAGAAGAAGAAGAGAGGTAGCTAAGATTCCTTTAACCCTAAGCTCTCTTGGAGATTAAGGTTAATTGTTGGAAGTTAAATCTTTATTAATTATAGAAAACCATTATATAGGTTACGACACAAGATATCATTAACCTAAATAATTAAGGAAAATACCTATAAGCTTAACTAAAAGGAAAACATTAAATCTTGTAATCTAACGTAAAATAGAAAACTATCAAAACCATATTCTAAAACCATATGCCATATCATTACTCTCCTCCTCGACTAGGAGCTTGTCCTCAAGCTCCAACTCTAGGCATGCCTCTACGGCCTCCCTCGTATTCCATTAGGTTATCTTCGTCAAAAGGTTCGTCATCTTGATTATCCCCATCCATGACCAACATTAGATGAAAAAGAACTGGGTTACATACATGTTCTCGAGTGAATAGCTCATCACAATTGAAAAAAAGTCCTTTTGCTCGTCTCTCAGCCATTTCAGCTCTAGTCAACTTCTTCCAATATGGTTTTTGCGGAGTATGTTTATTTTCCTCTGTCTGAGGCTGGGCTGAGTGTCTAGCTTGTGGAGCCAGATGACCTCCAAATGTCCTGGTTCGCTTATCACTGTCAATCTTGTACTCGTTATCTCTAGCATACTCTATAGCTTCAAAAATCGTTTCAGGGCGCAGATATTCAACTTCTTTCCGTAAGTTATCTGTCAACCCGGCACAGAATTGCCATAGTTGTTGATCACCCGTGAGTCTTGTTTGTCGGCTTAGACATTCTTCAAACTGACTGCAGTACTCATCCACTGTTCCAGTGTGTCTAAGATTTGACAATTCTCCCACTGGGTTTACCGCATCTGCCTTTCCAAATAGACTTTTGCAGATCCTTTTAAACTCCTCCCATCCAAGCCTATGTGTTACCAATCGTCGCAAGTTGAGGTTCCAGTGGTATGCTTGTCCCGTTAAAACAAAAGTTGCTTGTCTAACTTTTGCATCATCACTGAATATTCTTTGGTCCGCAAAGAAGTCATCACACTTTTGTAACCACTCCATAGCATTGGTTGTCCCATCAAATGGTGGAAACTCTACTTTGGCTGCTTTCATACATCTTCTTTCAAAGTTGTTGCTTCTGTCCTCATGAGTGCTTCTGTTCTCAAGAGTTTCGTAATATCCTCCCTCCATCAACCCTTCCGAGTTTCGATAATCTCCATAATTTGGATGCAAGTCGTGTGGTGCCACTCCGATTGGTCATACATTCCAGTCTCCTCCTTCATCTGCTCTCCTATGCCCTCGTTCTCTTCCGACAGCTCGGTTTGGCCACGGCCCCCCTGAGAACCCATAAGTGGCCTCGTTTGCCAAGCCGCAAATTCTCACCGGAATGACTTTCTCAGCTTTGGATGGTGTAAAACTCGTACCAGCTCTGGTATCGCCTGGTATCGCCCCCTTGCTCCCTTTACCTCCACTTAATGTTCCAACTTCAGAAAGTTCTTCGGGTGAGAATTTGATCGCTTTACCGCGATCCTCGTTAGCAGCTTCGAAACGCACCATTCTCTCTTGTAGAGTTTTCATGTTAGCACTCTGAGTTTTCATGTTATCATCTATCTTTGCATTCATTGATTGCATCATCTCCATCATCTGTGCTATCTGTTTCGAAAGCGCCTCAGTGTCCCCCATTGAATCGTTCGGCTCTGATACCAAGGTGATACGAGCCGATTGCACTCTAGTAACCGGTGCCGTCTTTACAGGTTAAGAAGAAGAAGAGAAGTAGCTAAGCTTCCTTTAACCCTAAGCTCTCTTGGAGATTAAGGTTAATTGTTGGAAGTTAAATCTTTATTAATTATAGCAAACCATTATATAGGTTACGACACAAGATATCATTAACCTAAATAATTAAGGAAAATACCTATAAGCTTAACTAAAAGGAAAACATTAAATCTTGTAATCTAACGTAAAATTGAAAACTATCAAAACCATATTCTAAAACCATATGCCATATCACCTTCTTGGCAGCTTCCTTCACAACCTTAGCCTCAGCTATGGCTACAACCAATCTCTGAACATTTCCAATCTCAATCCCAAGAACTAGCCTTTCAATCTCATCCACCTCTTTCTCATGATCACTTAGCTCAATCTCTGAAGAAGTAGTAGAGAGGACAACATTGCAAGACTCCTTGGGATTCTTCTCAGGTTTTTCTGGTAGAGATCCCAATTGGCTCTTGGAAGATAAATACATAGAAGCAACCTGGCTCTCCAAAGCTTTGAGATGAGAGCAAGTTGCATGTACTTGTTGTTGAGGTCAGAATATGTCCCATCAATCTTTGCATGGAATTCTTGAACTCATCTCCAATGTTCTTAGCATTTCTCTTTTGAGCTTCTAAGATTTGCTTGAACATGGACTCCATAATTGAAGTTGGAGCTTGAGCTTGAGGAGAGCTTCCTTGAGGCTGAGGAGACTGATTGGCTTGAGGATAGTTCTGCTTGGCTTGGTAACCTCCATGCTGATTGTTGTAGTAAGGCCTTTGCTGATAGTTGTTTTGGTACTGAAAATTTGGCTCCTTCGTGCACCATGTGCCATTAGCATTGATGAAGCACAGCTCCTCTTGGCCTTCTAAGCCATCAACCTCATTGACCTTAGTAGGAACCTCTTGACTAAGACAACCCACAGAGTTTATCTGCTCCTGTTTAGCTTGGTTTGAAAGAATCAAATCCATCTTCTCTTGCAAGGACTTGATCTCTTTCTTTGTCTGCTGTTCATCACTTCGGTTGACCCTATCATGCTCCTCACTGTAGACTGAGTCACTCTTGGCCATGTTCTCCACCAGCTCCTCTGCATCCTCTTCAGTTCTGCCCAAGAAGAAGCCATTGCTAGTTGTATCAGGTCTGTTCCTGAACTCTAGTAGAGCACCTCTGTAGAAGGTACTAAGGAGACTCTCCTTGGTGAAGCCATGATGTGGACATTGAGTCCAATAGCCTTTGAATCTCTCCCATCCTTCACCAAAACCTTCAAGATTCTTCTTCTGAAATCCAGAGATTTCATTTCTGATCTTGGCTGTCCTCGAGGTAGAGAAGAACTTTTCTAGGAGGCCTTCTTGCACTCATTCCAAGTGGTGATCGAGTCACTTGGAAGAGCCTTCTCCCAATCGTGTGCCTTGTCTCCCAATGAGAAGGGAAACAGCCTCAGCTTGCAAGCATCTTCAGAAACTCCATTAGTCCTGGACAAGCTACAATAGCTATCAAATGTGTCCAAGTGATCAAGTGGATCCTCCACAGCAAGGCCATGAAACATGTTGTTCTCAATCAAATGCAACAGCCCTGATTTGATCTCAAAGTTGTTGTTCTCCACAGCTGGTGGCCTAATTCCTCTCCTATGACCATGGATGTGAGGTTGGTCAAAGGTCCCAATTGCTCTAGCTTGGCGCTGTGGATGATGTGGTTGGCGCTGTGGTATTAGGTTGTCAGTTCTTGAACCATTGACCCCTAGGGCATCACCATCTTGAGGCTGATTCTCCATATCAAACCCCAATCTCTGCAACTGAGTCTGTTGCTCTTCTTCTCTTCTCTTTCTTCCTATCTCCCTCTCAAGTGCAGCAATCTCTTCAACAGTGGGAATCAAGTTTGATGCACCTCTGCTTCTTGTTATCATACACCTGAAATGCAAAGGGAGAAGAACAAGGAAAAGCAATAACAAAATAAAAGAAAAATGACTTAGTCTCAAGCAAGTGATTAAATCCCAATGTCAAAATCAACTTAGAACTTGGCAGCGGCGCCAATTTGATGCTAGGAGTTTTCAAGGCTCCTAATCAATTGTTGTAGTATAAGAGATTGTCGAACCAATTCTAAGAGATCTCAATGCAAAGGGAATGCAAGTCTATGCTTAATCTAAGTGCAACCAATAAGTAAGATGAGATGATTATAAACTAAGGCAATATTAAACATGCAATAAAAGATGAACTTTCTTTTCAATATGAGGTAAGGGGATTCTTGGGACAAGAGACCTTGGGTGATCAAGTTTCAATCTAAGATGGCAGCAATACATTCAATCTAACACCTTAAGCCTAGTCACAATCCTAAGCAAGCTCTATCCCTAGATGAATGCTCATTCACTAACATATCTCAAGCATCTAATCCCTTAGGTAGAATAATATGAAAGCAATCAATAAGAACAAGTCTATTAGCTATCTTAACACCTTTAACAACTAATCCCTTAGGTAAAGGATGTTAAAAGCATTGGAGAGTTGGTTCAGGCATTTCATCAAACACCTTCCAGGCATGAAATGCATGTAACTCTATTTTGAAGAGGCCAACTCCAAAATAGCAATAAGAACACTCTACAAGCAAGGATCAAGAAGGATCTACACTAAAACATCTTAGATCTACACCTAATCACCCTTAGTCTCCCAAGCCCATGAATCCTAGATAGATCTACTCACTAATAAACATGGATAACCTTAAAACCATGGATGATTCAAGGCTAAACATGATAGTGAGCAAGATAATGCTATAAACACAAGAGAATAAGATGATAAAGAATTCAAGATTCATATTTTCTTCAAAATCCAAATGTGTACTTAAGAGAAAAGAAGTTAGTCTCCCAAAGGAGATTACAAGAGTATTTATATGAGGCTTGAAAGCTTTTAAAAACATAAAGACAATTGACCAAAATGGCCCTGGAATCATTTAATCACGACCAATAGGAAGAGAGGGTGAAAAAAAACACTCAGGGTAACACGGCCTCTTCCAGCCCGCGCACGTCCAGCCCGCGTGTCCCGTCCTGGTCCGTTCCTCGTCCCGTGCGGGTAAGGCGCCCCGTGTGTATCGTCCCGTGCTTGTCATGTCCTCTTACCGGCCTCGTCCCGCGCGGGTATGGCATCCCGCACACCAGTCCATGTCCGAGCTTTGTATCAGTCTGGTCCCGCGCGGGTGAAGCGTCCCGCGCATGTCCAACCGCGCACCGGCCGTCCGTCCAAGTAGTCCAAGCCGCGCGGGTGCTCCGTCCCAAGCGTCCTGACCCGCGGCCGTCCGTCCAGAAATGGTCCAAGGTAAAGTCTTCATGTCTTAAGTGTTGTAAGGTGATCCGGAGGCCATCAAGCTAAGGTACGTCCTGGTCCATGGTCTGGCTTGCCAAGCTTGGCCAAACTCCCTTCTTCACTTCTTTTTGGATCACAATGCTCCCAGACACCTCTAATCACTCCTTGGCACACTCCAGCACCTAATAAGGACAATGAATGCAATATGGACCTAAAAGATGCATAATTCCTTATCTATATGATCAAAATGCACAAGATATGAAGGCTAAAAACATGTAAATATGCAAGATTTCAACTCCCCCACACTAGTCCTTTACTTGTCCTCATGTAATCTATTCAAAACACAAGGAGGAGAGATACAAAGAAGGGAGCAAAGCCAAAAGAAACACTCAAAGCACTCAACTTGACATCTGATATCACTCAAACTAACCTTAGGAGTGACTTTACTTTCTCAAATAAGAGGTTCAGTTGTAGTACTTAGGGATCGAATCCACAGAGAGCTAGTGTACAAATAAGATGCAATCTTAGTGACTATGCTAGGTTGAAAATGGTTTAAAGTTAATAGCAGGTTTTTGAGTAATGGTAAGATTACTGAGTTGAAAGGTTTTGGTTTTAAGACAATAAAGAAAAGTAGTTAGATTCAGGGTATGTATTCAGGAATTCAGGATTATGTATACTATAAATGCTAACAAGTTGCTTGCATGATATGTCAGAGCTCAACACTATTAAATGAATCCATCAGCTCTCGTAATATTTAGACCATCTATTACTTAGATGCTAAATGGTGTTTGAGGCCAGCTATATCGCCGACAGTATCGATCGATTATTCGATAGGAATATCGACCGATACACCTCTAGCTACGTCGATCGATTACTCTATAGGAGTATCGATCAATACGGCTCTAAGCAGACATTATGCGCGAGTTGATACAATGCTCACCATGATCTTAGATCAGCTTCCGCTTGTCTCAAGAGGGTGATAGCATGTTTAGGATGTTGTTTGGAATTGTATTGAATGAATAATACAATCCAAGTTCATGTTCTAGGTAGCTAAGCTAGAAAAAGCATTAGTGAACAATCCTAACAATAAATATCACAACTATAGCAGCTATCCTATTTAAACCCTAAATCTAACAAATGAATCTACTCAGACATGGCTAAGTGATTCATAGTAACAAGGTAATAATAGGAGTTCATAGATCTATTAGAGGGTGAACACTTAGGTTCCAATCACAAGTCTCTTTGGATCTCTCCTATAGATCTAGAATTCTATAAGCTTTGTTAAGAAGAACAAGTAAAGAACTGAATAGAACTTCACTGAGAACTTGCAAAGTAATGAAAACAGTAAAAGAAATGAGTAGAAAAGATGGAGGTAAAAAGAAGCTTGTTAAATCATTGTTGTGGTGCCAAAACACTTAGGCACATATAAATATGAGTTCATTAGGTTAAAAAACTCGTCAGGGACAATCTTGTAAAATGTGATTTCTTGGGCTTCAAGTTCGGCCAGGTCCAACTTGTCTTCTGCCGCTTCGATATCAATCGATAGTACTAGGTGTACATCAATCGATTATGATCTCGATGTATCGTATTTTGGCAAATGTGCGTCGATCGATAGCACAGAGTGTGCATCCATCGATGTGTAACACTGGAAGTCGACCTCTATTCTTGATCACGGGTGAACTCTTCTTTAAGCTCTAAAAAGGCACCTAAAACATCACTTTTCTCCAAAATGCTCCTGAGCCTGAAAACATACCTAATAGACTCCAAAACATAGATAATGTTGGGGTCGAAAACAGTTATTTCGAAATCAACGGCTAAGATCATTTTCTGTCTGCGAACTTTCCGCAAGAAAGGATCAACAAAGGTTGGATCGTAAAAGAACAGGCATGACCAAGGCCCGGCGCTGGCACCGCACGCCGCACCGGGCGCCGCATGCCGGCACCGGCGCCAGCCGTCCAGGCGCCGGCGCCAGCTCGGCCGTGCTGGCCCGGTGCCGGCGCCAGCCCGTCCAGGCGCCGGCGCCAGCTTCGGCGATGCTGGCCCGGCGCCGGTGCCAGCCCATCCAGGCGCCGGCGCCAGCTCGCCGTGCTGGCCCGGGCGCCAGCTCAGCCGTGCTGGCCCGGTGCCGGCGCCAGCCCGCCCAGGCGCCGGCGCCAGCTCAGCCGTGCTGGCCCGGTGCCGGCGCCAGCCCGTCCAGGCGCCGGCGCCAGCTCAGCCGTGCTGGCCCCGGGCGCCGGGCGCCAGCCCGTCCAGGCGCCGGGCGCCAGCTCAGCCGTTCTGGCCCCGGGCGCCGGGCGCCAGCTCGCCCGTGCTGGTCCTGAGCGCCAGTACATCCAGTCTGTTCCCAGCCCGTCAGATTTAGATCGCAGCTAGTGGCTTCCGTGAAGTCATAGCACCTTAGCTATGGACCTAACGTTCCTCGAGTTAACTCGATTGGAGTTATCCTCGAAGTGTTACAACTAGAGCTAGGAAGATTAGTTCTTCCGCGAAGTGTATCGTGTGAAACAAGGACGATCAACTCGAACATCGATTCTTTAGACTGTACGATTTATTTTGCGGAAAAGATAATCTTCCGAGAAATCGTATGAACGTTCGAGGGCTTGAAACTTGTCCACGGGCTCACTTACGATTTTGGAGACCCAAGCCCAGGAAGAGCTATGACGGTTTATCCTAACTTATTACAGTAGGATAAATGTCAAGTTTCCGCAGATAAATGTCAATGTTCGAGGATAGCAACGAAGATCGGCGGAAAATGGAATATTTCCAAAAGAGATAAACTCACGCCCAAAGGCGAAAGGTTAAACGGGCCACCGACCTAAAGTGACTATATAAGGAGGGTTGGGGCAGAAGAGAAGGGGATCCGAGATTTTAGACAAAGAGAACTCCTGCTAGCTTAGAGTACTTAGGACTTTGGTGGTTAGACTAGTACGGCAAGGCTTAGACGTCTTGACCGCCACTTGTTCTGTTGTTTCGATAAGTTAGCATATTTCTACTCCTCTCGGAAAAATCTTGTACTCTTACTATTAATAAAACGCCTCTGAGCGACCATTTATCTTTTATCTAGCTATCTATCTTTTATCGATTCGAAAAGTGATTACGCAGAGAATTCGGACCTTCAAGGAAGATCGGGTTTACTCGGTTTTCCTCCTTAATCGTTTATCGGAAATTGACGGTGTGAATTTCGGTTCCCACAGTTTGGCGCTAGAAGGAGGGGGGGACGAATTCTCTAACTCGAAAGTCACTAAGCGAAAAAAGATACAGGATGTCCACTCCAGTAGCCAGTTATGTTGTTTCTTTCAAGGATCAGGCAACGGCCGACCAGGCTAAACCCTACAACGATCTGCTTGTAATCGAACTAACGATCCAGGACATCGACGTAGCAAGAGTGTTAGTCGACACCGGATGCTCGACCAACATTATCTACAAAAGTACCCTCGAGAGAATGGAGGTCGACTCGCGGCGCCGCCACGAAGAACCTAATCCAATATTCGGACTCTCGGGAGATGCTACTATGACTCTCGGCTCGATCAGCCTCTTGGTTAAAGCCGGGAGTGTCGCCAAAATCACGGAATTCTTAGTCGTCGACCGTCCAACATCGTATAACGCGATCGTCGGTACTCCATGGCTGAATTCCATGCGAGCGATCCCCTCGACTTTCCATCTGTGTCAAAAGTTTCCAACCCCTCGCGGAATCGAAACTATACAAGGAAATCGCAGGATGGCGCAAGTATGTTTCGCCGCCGAGCTGAAAAGAAAAAACTCAGCAGTCGAAGCCTCCCAAAGTAAGAAGGTAAAGACTAATCCCGATGGGAATGCCCCAGAGGATCGAAGCCCTAGACGGGAAGCGCGAACCAACTTGCGAACCAGCGATCTCGGTCTGCATAGACGAATCGTTCCCGGAACGATGCGTCGAAATCGGAGCCAACCTCCGCGAACCTTTGAGAACGGAGCTCATAGCCTGTCTCAAAAAGAACCTTAGCACGTTCACTTGGGCCGCGGAAGATATGCCAGGAATCGACATCGGCATAACCTGCCACGAGCTCAACATTGACCCAACCTACAAACCCGTCAAGCAAAAAAGGCGGAAGCTAGGACCAGAGCGTGCGACTGCGGTAAACGAGGAAGTTGAAAAACTCCTTAAAGTAGGGTCAATAACGGAAGTCAGGTACCCAGACTGGCTCGCTAACCCAGTCGCGGTCAAGAAGAAAAACGGCACATGGCGAGTCTGCGTCGACTTCACCCATCTCAACAAGGCCTGTCCAAAAGATTGCTTTCCACTCCCGCATATCGACCGACTTGTCGAAGCAACAGCAGGAAACAAACTTTTATCATTTATGGACGCCTTCTCCGGGTACAATCAAATTATGATGAACCCACACGATCGCGAGAAGACCGCGTTCATCACTGACCGCGGGACGTATTGCTACAAAGTAATGCCCTTCGGCCTCAAGAACGCAGGCGCTACTTACCAGCGACTCGTCAACCGAATGTTTTCCGAGCAGCTCGGAAAAACTATGGAGGTATACATCGATGACATGCTCGTAAAGTCCCTTGACGAACACGACCACGTTTCCCATTTAGAAGAGTGTTTCGCAAGGTTGAATTTGCACAACATGAAATTAAACCCGGCTAAATGTAGATTTGCCGTGGCATCGGGAGAATTCCTCGGCTACCTAGTCACATGTCGCGGAATCGAGGCTAACCCCAAACAGATAAACGCGTTAATAGAAATGGTCTCGCCCAAAACCAAAAGGGAAGTCCAAAGGCTGACAGGAAGAGTCGCCGCCTTAAACCGTTTTATCTCGCGCTCAACGGACAAATGCCTTCCTTTCTACGACACATTAAAAGGGAACAAGAGATTCGAGTGGACAGAGGAGTGCGAAAAAGCTTTCCAACAGCTAAAGCATTACCTGGCCACTCCTCCCGTCCTCGCAAAACCAGTGGAGGGAGAACCCTTGTTCCTGTATATCGCAGTATCCACAACAGCGTTAAGCAGCGTTTTGATAAGAGAAGAACGCGGTGAGCAGAAACCGATCTTGTACATAAGCAAAACGTTTCTGGACGCCGAGACCCGGTATCCCCTGATGGAAAAGCTGGCGTTCGCAGTCGTAACGTCCGCAAGAAAACTCCGTCCGTATTTTCAGTCGCATACCATTGTGATCCTCACCACCTTTCCCTTGCGAACGATTTTGCACAGTCCGAGTCAGTCAGGAAGACTCGCAAAATGGGTAATCGAACTAAGCGAGTACGATGTAGAGTACCGCCCAAGAACCTGCGCAAAGTCTCAAGTATTAGCAGACTTCTTGGTGGAATTGCCCATGGGAGATATGACAAACGCGGAACCAAACTCAACTTGGATCCTTCATGTCGACGGATCATCGTCAAAACAAGGGACCGGGATAGGAATCCGGCTCACGTCTCCGACTGGCGAAATCTTGGAACAGCCGTTCCGATTGGAGTTCCATGCGTCAAACAACGAGGCCGAATATGAGGCACTCGTTGCAGGCTTACGACTAGCCCAAGGGCTGAAAATACGCAATATTCACGCTTACTGTGGCTCTCAGTTAGTCGCATATCAGTATAGCGGGGAATACAAAGCAAGGGACGAAAGAATGGACGCATATCTTAAACTCATCCAAGATCTCTCCCGAAACTTCGACCATTTCGCCCTCACTAGGATTCCTCGCTTAGAAAACACTCAGGCGGATGCCTTGGCCGCACTTGCGTCAAGTTCGGATCCTGGGCTAAGTCGGGTAATTCCCGTCGAATTCATTGAACATCCAAGCATCGTACCACCGGTGATCGCTAACCTTATTCGACCGCCAATTGAAAACGCGGAGGAAATAGACGACCCACCAGAAGAAAACGTGGATAAGTCGGAATACGGCTGCGACAGCCCTTGGCTGGAACCGATCTGAGCATACATAGTCGACGGAACGCTTCCCGCCGAAAAGTGGGCAGCCCGCAAAATCAAAACCCAGGCCGCGCGGTACGTAACGGTAGAAGGAGAAATCTACAAATGGAGATTCTCCGGCCCACTCATGACCTGCGCTGAAGGCGAAAAAGCGAGAAGAATAATGGAGCAGGTCCATTCCGGGTCGTGCGGAAACCATTCCGGCGGAAGATCTCTCGCAGTCAAAATAAAACGCCACGGTTATTACTGGCCAACTATGAAAAGACTGCGAGAAGTTCGCTCGAAAGTGCAAAAAATGCCAAAGGCACGCACCGACGATCCGTCAGCCCGCGGAAGTCCTCTCGTCCATCTCATCCCCGTATCCCTTTATGCGATGGTCCATGGACACCGTCGGGCCATTGTATAACTCGAGGCAGAAACGTTTTCTCCTGGTCCTCACGGATTTCTTCTCAAAGTGGGTAGAGGCAGATTCCTATGCAAATATCAAAGACGTACAAGTCGAGAACTTCGTTTGGAAAAACATAATCACCAGACACGGGGTCCTTTACGAAATCGTGACAGACAACGGGTCTCAGTTCATCTCTACCCGGTTCGAGGCATTCTGCGAAAACTGGAAGATACGACTTACTAAGTCGGCTCCCAGATATCCGCAGTGCAACGGCCAGGCAGAAACCATCAACAAGACCGTCCTTGACGGACTTAAAAAGCGCCTAGACGCCAAAATGGGGCGATGGGCAGAAGAGCTCAAAGGAGTCCTTTGGTCGCATCGTACAACCCCGAGACGGGCTACCGGTGAAACCCCATTCGCCCTCGTTTACGGAAAAGAATGCATGATCCCCGCGGAAGTTGAATTCCCTGGAGTACAGAGAAGATTCCTCCCTGAACGAGAAGATTTAAACGAAGCCATGATGCTGGACAATCTTGATCTTATCAATGAACGCCGCGACCAGGCGCTCATTCGAATCCAAAATTACCAGCACGCTGCCGAAAGGTACTACAACTCAAACGTACGCCATCGCAGGTTCAGAGAAGGCGATTTAGTCTTACGCAAAGTCTTCCAAAACACTGCCGAACGAAACGCAGGAAAACTGGGAGCAAACTGGGAAGGACCATACAAAGTCATAAAAGTGGTCCGACCAGGTTCGTACCAAATCGGGAACATGCAAGACGAAAAAATCCCAAGAACTTGGAACGCGATGCATCTTAAAAAATACTATCACTAACAATGACGTGATACAAAGAACTACTGAGATGGCTTGATCCCGAAAAGGGTAATGAGGGCAACTCGCTAACCGGCGGTTGAGCTATCCCCGATTAAAACGGGAGGGTGCGATATCAGATACTCCCACCTAATTCCAAAAATTCTGAAACTTTCGAAACTCTTTACAGACAGCACATTTCGCCAACTAGTAAACGGCAACGACAACGAATCTAGTATCCACTAAGCGATTATCACATCCAGAAAACAAATCCCGGAAGGCCAACGCTTCACGAAGCAAAGTGAATGTAGACGTTTCTCCCTGGGTCAAATTTACGCGACCCCTTGGTCCCGCGTCCAAACGAAAACAACATTTTTCTAGCTGCGAACATTCGCAAAACATCCCCAAGCCCGCAAGCGTTTCAACCCCGAAATGCGGCACAAGGAAAAATCGACCTTCAGCATTGCGAGACATCGCTAACGCTTGAAGGACATTCTTTTCCGCAAAATGTTCCAGACGAAATCTTCGTCTCTAGAACTCAAAACATACAAACATATCTCAAAACGGTATCATTTCGTTGTTGCTGATCACAACAAACGAACTCTAACGTCCTAAATAGACAATAAGCCACCCTCTAGGGTAGGATCTCTTACATCCGACAAGGATTACATAGCGCGCTAGACAAGAAGTCCAAAATTTTGGTTAGCTCTTCCAAACGGAAGTAGCTCGATTCGCACCTAAACAAATCATATAAGCCGATAACAATTATGGATTTTAAACGGCACGAAGTCAGGTTAAAATCGCAAACAGGCAAAACGAAAACCGACTTTTCATCGCAAAGCCTCAGTCCGAGAATAAACCTAAGTCTTGCCCTAAACCCAGCCATGCTGGATCTTGACATCTCGTAGGCATAGTATCAGTACCCGATACGAGATCCCAAAACTTGTCTCTTCACTTAAGTCTATTCGTTTCACTTAACCTTCGCGGTAAACAGTAGCAGCAAAAATCTCGGCGAAACATCGATGGATACGGTGATCATCTAAGAGGCAGGAATGAGACGAAAACTCACACCCAGTCCCTCTAACTTCGATAAACCGAAGTTCATTTAAAACATCATAAAACCCAAGATATTGTAGATTGAGCCGCAAGTTCAAACAAACGCCCTAAAAAGGGCAGGGACTCAAAGCCCCCAACGGCCAGTCCCGAAAAATACATCATGGCCTCATAGCAGCCGCAACACAAACAAAGTAAAAATCCCTCAAGGGATTAGTAAACCTAGACGCTCATCGGAGCATCACCTTCATCCTCAAACTTACCCGCAACGGGAACGGCCTCGCCATCAACTCCCTCGGTCGTACCTCCACTGCCTGCCTCATCCGCGCCAGCCTCGCGATCCTCTGCTGCATGGACCTGATCCTCCGAGCCCTCCGAATCCGGTACCAGGGTGCACTCGAACTTCAGACCAGCGGGAATCGAATCAAAGTTCCCTTCGGAAGCCACCAACTCTTCTTTGCAAGATAACAGCCTGGCTTCCTCGGAATCCAGAGCTAGGGCCTCATTGCCCCTAAACAGCTGAAGCTCGCCCAAGCTCCCTTTGATTCCCGCCAAAGCTAAGTCCCTGTTACGGACAGCTATCAGAGAGTCGAACAAACTGGCCATCTTTGTCAAACGAGCAAAGAAGTCGCCGCGGGGATCAACAGTTCCTGCCGACTTGCGAGCACTCGTCTCTTCATAGTTCTGGATTGTCTGTTGGAGACGACGGACTTCCGAGGATTTATGTTTCTTCTCCTTCTTCACTTTGAGCAACGAACTCGCGGTCTTCCCGAGGTCACGCTCGAGGTCGCCGATTCGAACTTCAAGCTGAGACGTCTGGGCAGCATGGGTGTTTTCGATGGTCTGCAATGCAGCCTCGGCACGCTTCAGCACTTCCTGCGATGATTCCAACTCCTTTGACAAACGCGCAACCTCCGATCCGCATTCACCAAGCATCCCATCAATCAGCGACACAAACTGTCCGCAAAAGAAAGGGTAAGGATCACAGCAAAAAGAAAGAAAAGAAGAATTACAGATAAATCAAAATCAAAACCTTGGAACGATGTTGCGACAACAATCCGAAGACTCGCTTCGCCGGCTTTAGCGCACTCTCTTCGCTTCGGCCAGCGCACCGCCCTCGAACACCCCTTGGGCAATGGTGCAGCACTGGTTGCTGGGAGTCCCAAAACGATCTTAGAAGCCGGAGGTGCGAACTCGACCACATCATCCCGACCAGAAATTATGATCGGAGCGGTAGAGGAGCCTGAAGGACGATCCTGGACGTCGGGAATCTGCTCGGGGACGACCGCCCTTCCCACAGGCAAGGGGGGATCGGATGGAACCTCGTGACAAGGGATTGGGGACGAAGGCACCGGCGGAGAAGGAGCACTAGGCGCTTCGGTTCTCACTCGGTTCGAGCCTTTTGTAGCGCTGCGTCGCGACAGCCTTTCCTTGAAGGAGTCAAAACCAGCAATGGGAGACGGAGTGGTTTCGTGAACAGCTAAAACCGGCGACGCCTGACTGGCCTCACCCATCTCGATGTCAGAATCTTTCTTTTCAACTGGAGAGGAAGACATCTTCTTTGAGAAAGCAAAAGAGAAAGAAGTTGAGAAAAGGAGGAGTGTGTGAAGAAAGAGGAGTAATGAGCTACTACTTATAAAGAATATCGGAATTTTCACAATAAAATACTCTTAGCCAAAAATTTCGATTTTTAAACTTAAGTCATTCGCCCGCAAAAACGTCTCCGAGTCTTACGGGCTGGGGGGCTAACTGTTGGGGTCGAAAATGGTTATCTCAAAATCAACGGCTAAGATCATTTTCTGTCTGCGAACTTTCCGCAAAAAAGGACCAACAAAGGTTGGATCGGAAAATAACAGGCATGACCAAGGCCCCGGGCGCCGGCACGGCCGGGTGCCGGGAGGCAGCCCATCCAGGCGCCGTGCGCCAGCTCGGCCGTGCTGGCCCCGGACGCCGGGCTCCATCCCATCCAGGCGCCAGCTCATCCAGGCACCGGCGCCAGCTCATCCATGCGGGCCTCGGCGCCGGCCCGTCAGGCGCTGGCGCCAGCATCGGCGAAGCTGGCTCGCGCCAGCGGGCCGGTGCCAGCTCGCCTGCTGGTCCCGCGCCAGTACATCCAGTCTGTTCCCAGCCCGTCCGATTTAGATCGCAACTTGTGGCTTCCGTGAAGTCATAGCACCTTAGCTATGGACCTAACGTTCCTCGAGTTAACTCGATTGGAGTTATCCTCGAAGTGTTACAACTAGAGCTTGGAAGATTAGTTCTTCCGCGAAGTGTATCGTGTGAAACAAGGACGATCAACTCAAACATCGATTCTTTAGACTGTACGATTTATTTTGCGGAAATGATAATCTTCCGAGAAATCGTATGAACGTCCGAGGGCTTGAAACTTGTCACGGGCTCACTTACGATTTTGGAGACCCAAGCCCAGGAAGAGCTATGACGGTTTATCCTAACTTATTACAATAGGATAAATGTCAAGTTTCCGCAGATAAATGTCAATGTTCGAGGATAGCAACGAAGATCGGCGGAAAATGGAATATTTCCAAAAGAGATAAACTCAGGCCCAAAGGCGAAAGGTTAAACGGGCCACCGACCTAAAGTGACTATATAAGGAGGGTTGGGGCAGAAGAGAAGGGGATCCGAGATTTTAGACTTAGAGAACTCCTGCTAGCTTAGAGAACTTAGGACTTAGGTGGTTAGACTAGTACGGCAAGGCTTAGACGTCTTGACCGCCTCTTGTTCTGTTGTTTCGATAAGTTAGCATATTTCTACTCCTCTCGGAGAAATCTTGTACTCTTACTTTTAATAAAACGCCTCTGAGCGGCCATTCATCTTTTATCTAGCTATCTATCTTTTATCAATTCGAAAAGTGATTACGCAGAGAATTCGGACCTTCAAGGGAAATCGGGTTAACTCGGATTTCCTCCATAATCGTTTATCGGAAATTGACGGTGTGAATTTCGGTTCCCATAGATAGTAGTAGTAAAAACACTTATATACCATGGGTAAAAATGGGTAAAATCCATGGTATATCAACTCTCCCAAACATAACCTTTTGCTTGTCCTCAAGCAAACACACATGCAGTCTTTATGAAAGAAGTTTTTAAAAGCAGGGACTAAATCAAATTCAAACTTAGAATCATAACCTCTACTTTGTTGCAAACCACATCTAAGAATCTGTCAATCACAGAAGCACATTATGCAATATCCTAATCAAACAACCTTGATCATCTAGCCAACAACCTAGCAATCATGTCTGACTAACCCCTCTACTAATTTCATTTCTGTACATAAAAATAAAAGTGCAGGCTTTACCTTGGGAGTATCGATCACAGGATGCAAGGTTGCTCAAACAAGTATCTGGACCTGCAGGTAAAAATTAGTTCCTATCCTCTCTATCTTTATTATTTCTCTCCTAGTCAAGCCTGCTTTCATTTGCAAGACAGTGACCAAGATTGAACAGGCTTCCATGAATCAAGCCTTAATGGTTGTAACCACCAAGTCCTGTTCACTTCTTTTTGACCTATATCCTAGGATTCATTGCGAAGCAAGTCTTGAAGGGGGTAACTACCAAGCCCTGTTCGAATCCTTTACCTATAGAATTCTTATGAATCAAGTTTGAAGGGGGTAACCGCCAAGCCCTGTTCGAATTCCTTCCTATGTAATAACTAACTAGTCCAAGAACATATATTTAAGCAAATTTTTGATTTTTTTTTTTAAAGAACTGAATAAAATTAAATCTAAATTCGAAAATGAGAGAGAGAGGGTGATAAAACTATCTACACAAGGCTTTACCTTCCAGACTTGTTTGAAACATCCGATCCCATGTATACCAAGCCCCAAGACAAGCAGAGAATGTCAGGTTAGGTTGGAAATCAGCTTTGGTTCCTCCAGACAATCAATGAAAGCGTTGTCATAGCTGATAGGTGATCAACTTTAGCATCTATAGTACATTCTGCATCAACAAATCTAAGAATGGTGCCTAAAATATTGGTTAGATAAAAAGTGAAAATATAAAATATCATTATCCGTTTCTTGACTCAATAAAAACCATTTTGAAAACATTTTTAGATGAAGTCAAAAGGTAAACAGCATCAGTAATCATCCCCCCAGACTTAAATCATACACTGTCCTCAGTGTATAACCAGTCCGGTGAAGGCATAGGCAAAAATAAAATACACTGATATCGAAAAAGTTAGAGCGAAATACCTGACCGTGATGCGTATCGGTCGATTTTGAGTTGCCTTCGTCGATCGCTATTGTTTGGTGCATGTCGATCGATATCGACAGTGTCATGTCGGCCGATTTCAGTGGTAATCGTCTAGTCGTAACTACAAAGAAAAACAAATACGAAAAATAAAATCCTAAAGATAAAAACTAAATGAAAAATTATCTAACAGTGGGTTGCCTCCCACTCAGCGCTTTGATTATAGTCATCTAGCTTGACTTTGGATGGAATGAGCTACTGAGATGAAGTCCAGGTACTTGTTGGGAAACAAGTATCCTCTGTATCCTTCTTCTCACCGAACCATGAGTCAAATAGGCTTCTTGTGGCTTCATATTCTCTGGTTCGTTTCTTCTTTATCTCAATTAACTCATCATTGATCCTTTGAATCCTTTCTGCATGACCTTCAATGCTGAGCTCGTGCCATCCTAATTTCTCATAGGCATGTTCTGAAAGATCACTGAGCTCCGCTTGCATGGAATCAAGGCGTTGGAACATTTTGTCGTGGATAGAGATGGTATCGATCGATTCCTTTGTTGAATTGTCGGTCGATGGCTGTTGAGGTCCGTCGATCGATGCGCTGGGGCTACTGTCGATCGATGCTAAGGGTGCAGGTCTGCTCGCAAGCTGCCTCTGAATGGCTTTGATTTCCTTCTGCATCCCTTCTATGCTATATTCCATTCTGCCAACCTCGTTGATTAGCGGGAAATACGTCTGATTTAGACTTCTGTCTTGCGAATCATCCACGCTTGTAATTTCCGTGTAGACTTCATCAGCTAACTTATCCACGTCAGCTCTGGTGCAGATTTCTGAAGTCTGTATATTGATCGATGCAAAATTGTGTTCATCGGTCGATTTGGGCTTCTGCAGATTCTCGTGAAGCTTCTCGGCAAAGAGCTTCATCTGTCCGTCGATTTCAGTCAGTCGCCTATCGATCAATTTGAGGTTGTACACATCGATCGATGCGATTGATGCAGCCTGATAATCGAGTTGACGTTGGAACTTCTCAGCCTCCTGCTGCATAGTATCCATGCGTAGTGCGAGTTCCTCCACTTCTTTGTCTACTAAGAAGTGTATATCAGAAAGTTTCCTCTCAAGTTCTTTTAGACGAGTCAATCCTCCAAAAGGATTGCAAGGTGCCGCGGGGTTCATATCTGCATGCGCCTCCTTGATAAGGCGGATAGATCTCTTCATCTCTTCGGTGCAGATGCTTAGATCCCCTAGGTTGTGGAAGATAGGTTCACAGGTTTTGGTGAGTTTGCTGCTGAAACGATCTTATGCTTTCTTCAGTTCCTTCCAAATATCTTCGAGAGACTCATCGACCTCATGTTTTGAGTAGGTGGTCGATGGTGCAGGCTTCATATCGATCGATGTGGATGTTACTCTGTCGATCGATATTGAACTTGTCTGGCCATGGTTCTGTGTGTTGCGAAGATCTTCAAGTTCCAGCTCAAGACGTTTAACCTTCTTGAATAATGCCTGGTCTGCACTGAACATCCAGTTCATCTCACTGCGAAGCTTGTCTGTAGCATCCTCTAAACTCTTTTCCATGGAGAGCTTTTCCCACTTGCGTTCTCCAAGTAGACCAGTGAACATCTCGTTGATCTCGTCTTTGGTGTAGGTTTCGTGCACCAATTCTCTTCTTGTAAATGAACTAGCGTGCTCTGGTAAACAGATGTAAGAACGCTCGTCCATTGAAGTCCTTTGAAGTAGTTTCTTGATGTCGTCTTTAGAAACTCTGATGATGTCACCATCTATTCCTCTAGCAAACCCTTTCTCGTCCCTGTAGACCCCATACTCATCTCTCTGCTCCCAAAAGAATTTTTGAACTCCATATCGAAAAGCTCTCTTTCCGAATTCAGGACGCCTATCGATCGATGTCAGGTTCTCCGTATCGATCGATGTCCTTTGAAAATCTGGGTCCTTCGTGTTGAGATGATTATCCTCAGCTTCCTGATGTCTTGCATATTTTCATATATTTAGCCATCTTTTTATTGCATTCTTTTAGTTGTAGGCTAAAGTTTAGGCTTGTCTAGGATCATTTTGCATTCATTTGTCCCTATCAGGTGTTGGAGTATGTTTTGGTGAGATTTGAGGTGTTTGGAGACCTTATGACCCAAAAAGAAGTGAAGAATCAAGATTGGCTATAAGAAGAGAAGTAAAACCAAGAGAAGAGGGTTAGACCGGGTAGCATTGACCGGCTACACACACCCGGACGGATCAGGATGGACCAGCTCGTACGGATGACCGGGATGCCGTGTCCAAACTCGAGCACCCGGACCATAAGGAGCTGCAGGACGTCCGGGGAGACACGTCCGGGTAGGAGCAGCCGGACGAACAAGACTGCTGGACGGCCGGGGAGACTGTCGAATGCGTACACGGACGGAAGAACTAAACGCATCGGGAGGGCGTCGAGGAGACTGCGTCGGGTAGGAGCAGCCGGACGAACAAGACTGCTGGGCGGCGGGGAGATCGTCGGTAATGCATGCATCGGACGAGGCGAACAAGACGCATCCAAACTGAAGACGACCGGGGTGGCCTGTCCGGCTAGGAGTACCCGGTCGTGAAGAAGGTGCTGGTGACCGGGGTGAGGCGACCGGCGTGAGACGGACGGCATGGAACCCGGACGGAGCAAAGAACGCGGCCAGCCATGACGGTCGGGTAACTTGGACCGGGTTGGATGGTGTTGTTGCTACCTTGACCGAGTTTTGTGCCTCTTTCCTATTGGTTTAGACCCATTTAGCTTAAGGGCTTTTTAGTAATCTTAATCTATGTTTCTAGGGCTTTTAAGCCTAACTATAAGTACCCTTGTTATCCCTAATGTGGGACTTATCTCATTTTCTATCTAAGAACACATAAACCTCTTGAGTAAAGTTTCATCTTGATTCATAATCTCATCTTGTCTTTGTGTTCTTGATTGTTTGATTTTATCTCCTTTCTTTCTCTATATGTTTAAGCTTGAATCTCTCATGGGTTTAAGAGTAAGCATGTGGATTAGTGAGTAGATCCATCTAAGATCCATGGGTTAGGGTGATAGAGAGTGATTAAGTTAGATCCAAGGTGTTTAGTGTTAGATCTATCATTTCCTTGCATTGATTTGGTGTTCTTAAAGCTATAATTGAGTTGGCCTCTCAAACATATACTACATCATTTGATTAGGACCTTAGAAAAGTCCTTTCATCAAATTGGCGCCACTGCCAAATTCTAAGTTGATTGTGACATTGGGATTTAGTCACTTGCTTGAGACTAAATCATTTTTCTTTTCTTGTGATATTGATTCTCCTTTTGCATCTTCCTTTGATTTTCAGGTGTATGAACACAAGAAGCAGGGGTGCAACTAACCTGGTTCCCACTGTTGAAGAGATAGCTACACTTGAGAGGGAAATAGTAAGAAGGAGAAGAGAAGAAGAGCAACAGGCTCACATTCAGAGGTTGGGGTTTGAGATGGATGATCACCAGCATCAACCCCAAGATGGCAATGGTCAAGGAGCTGACAACCTTAGACCACAGCGCCAGCAACAACAACACCCACAGCGGCCAGCTAGAGCCATTGGCACATATGACCGTCCTCACATTCATGGCAACAGGGCGGGCATCCGCCTCAGCTGTGGAAGCTAACAACTTTGAGATCAAGTCAGGCTTGTTGAGTGTGATTGAGAACAACAAGTACCATGGCTTGGCTGTAGAAGACCCATTTGATCACTTGGAAAAGTTTGATAGCTATTGTGGCTTGTCCAAGACCAATGGTGTGTCAGAAGATACCTTCAAGCTCAAGTTGTTTCCATTCTCTCTAGGAGACAAGGCACGCCAATGGGAGAAATCTCTACCTAGTGATTCCATCACTACTTGGGATGATTGTAAGAAGGCCTTCTTGGAGAAATTCTTCTCCACATCAAGGACAGCCAAGCTGAGGAATGAGATCTCTAGTTTCAAGCAGAAGAACTTGGAAAGCTTTAGTGAAGCATGGGAGAGGTTCAAGGGGTATCAAGCTAAGTGCCCACACCATGGCTTCTCAAAGGAGAGTTTGCTGAGCACATTCTATAGAGGTGCCCTTCCTGAGTTTAGAGTAAGATTGGATACAGCAAGCAATGGTTTCTTCCTGGGCAGGTCTGAAGAAGATGCTAAGGAGCTGGTGGACAACATGGTCAAGAGTGATTCAGTTTACGGTGGAGAACATGACAGAGCTGATAGAACAGCCAGAGCTGATGACAACCAGACCAAGAAGGAAATCAAATCCTTGCAAGAGAAGATAGACTTGCTGATTGCTAACCAAGCCAAACAGGAGCAGATTCACTTTGTGGGTGGTCCAAATCAAGAAACTCCTCCTAAGGTTAATGAAGTTGAAGGGTTAGAAGGGCAAGAAGAGCTTTGCTTCATAAACAACAATGGTTCTTGGTACAGGAAGGAGCCTAACTTTCAGTACAACAACTACCAGCAAAGGTCTTACCCCAACAACCAGCAAGGAGGCTATCAACCAAAGCAAAACACTCAGCAAGGGAACTACCAGCCTAGGCAGAATCCTCCTCCTGGTTTTGCAAACCATGGCAATCAATCTACTCAAGCTCAAAGTAGCTCCTCCCAAGCTAAAGCTCCAGATTCATCTATGGAAGCTATGTTCAAACAATTGTTGGAAGGTCAAGCTAGAGCAGCCAAAGACATTGGCCATGAGTTCAAGACTGTTCACTCCAAGATTGACAGCAGCTACACTGAGCTAAACAACAAGATTAGAGCTTTGGAGAATCAGTTTGCTTCTATGAACTCTCAGCCAAGTCGCCAACAAGGAACATTACCAGGAAAGGCTGAGCAAAATCCCAAAGAACCAATGAAGACAATCACTTTGAGAAGTGGTAGAGAGCTACCTCCAAGAACTCTCCCCAAGGATGGTGAGACACTAAGTGGGGGGTGGCTATCAACATTGATGATGATGTTGTGATTGTGGATGAGAAAGTTGATGAGGAGATTCTAGAAAAGATTGTTGAAGCTAAGGGTAAAGGAAAGGTTGGAGAAGAGAAGAAAACACCAAAGCATGGTGAAGTTGCCACTCCAACAAAAGAGTCTTCTTTTGTTCCCCCTCCCTATGAACCTAAGCTGCCATTTCCTGGAAGATTCAAGAGGCAACTTTTGGAAAAGTACAAAGCACTCTTTGAGAAGCAAATGAGTGAAGTTCAAGTCACAATACCAATCATTGATGCCTTCATGCTTGTCCCTCAATACAGCAAGTTCTTGAAGGATGCTGTGGCTGCCAAGAAGAAGGAAATGGAAGGCATGATGGTTCTTACTCATGAGTGCAGTGCCATCATCCAGAGATTGACAATCCCTAAGAAGCTAGAGGATCCAGGCTGCTTTACCCTACCTTGTGCCATTGGTCCTTTGATGTTTGAGAGATGTCTATGTGATTTGGGAGCTAGTGTCAGTCTCATGCCTCTATCTGTTGCCAAGAAGCTTGGGTTCAGCCAATACAAGAAGTGCAAACTCTCTTTGGTGCTTGCTGACCGCTCAGTCAAATTCCCCATTGGTATCCTTGAAGACCTCCCTGTGATGGTGGGAAATTGTGAAATTCCTACTGATTTTGTTGTTCTTGAGATGGATTAAGAAGCTAGAGACCCCTTGATCCTTGGAAGACCTTTCTTAGCCACAGCAGGAGCCCTTATCAATGTGAAGGAAGGCAAGATTGATCTTCATTTGGGGAAAGAGCACACTCTCCATTTTGATATCAATGAGGTAATGAAGAGGTCAACTGTGCAAGGCCAAGTGTTTTACATAGAGGAGATGGAAGCTCTTGCTGATGAGCTCCTTGAGGAATTGACACTAGGAGAGTTGACAATAGAGGACCCTTTGCAGCATGCTTTGACAGTGGATAAAGAGGTCCACGTGGTTGAGAACAAAGAGAGTGATGCTATTGCAGCCATGCTGGATTCTCGCAAGAAAATTGTTGATAGAGGCCAGTATGAGGAGCTCAAACAAGAGGTTCGCCAAGCTGTTTCAGCCACTCAACAAGAGGACACCCAACAAGATGATTGGAGTGAGTTCAAGGCACCAAAAGTGGAGCTAAAACCTCTTCCCCATGGTGTAAGGCATGATTTCTAGGCCCTAATGAGTCATATCCTGTCATTGTGAGTAGTGAACTTACTGAACTTGAGCTTTCTCAACTTTTAAATGCACTTAAAAGTTTAGAAAGGCAATTGGATACTCACTAGATGATATTAAGGGATATCACCTTCTTTGTGCATGCATAGGATACATCAGAGGATGAATCAATGACTTCTATAGAGCATCAAAGAAGGTTGAATCCTAACCTGAAGGATGTTGTAAAGAAGGAGATTCTTAAGCTCTTAGATGCTGGTGTTATCTACCCTATTTCAGATTCTAAATGTGTATCTCCTGTGCATGTAGTTCCAAAGAAAGGTGGTATCACTGTGGTTAAAAATGACAAGGATGAATTAATACCAACTAGAACCATAACTGGCCATAGGATGTGTATTGATTATAGAAAGCTCAACTCAGCATCTAGAAAGGATCATTTTCCATTGCCATTCATTGATCAAATGCTTGAGAGACTTGCAAACCATCCTTTCTATTGTTTTCTTGATGGGTATTCAGGGTTCTTCCAAATCCCCATACATCCCAATGATCAAGAGAAGACAACATTCACATGCCCCTATGGCACCTTTGCTTATCGAAGGATGCCATTTGGGTTATGTAATGCTCAACAACCTTTCAAAGGTGCATGATTTCTATCTTCTCGGATCTCATTGAGGATATAGTGGAGGTATTCATGGATGATTTCTCTGTCTACGGATCTTCGTTTTCTGCTTGTTTGTCCAGCTTGTGCAGGGTCCTACAGAGATGTGAAGACACCAATCTAGTGCTGATTTGGGAGAAGGGTCATTTCATGGTCAAAGAGGGGATTGTGCTTGGACGCAAGATTTCAGAAAAGGACATTGAAATGGACAAGGCTAAGATTGAGGTGATGGTCAGCTTGCCACCACCAAAGATAGTGAAAGACATCAGGAGCTTCCTTGGCCATGCTGCTGGGTTCTATAGAAGATTCATCAAGGACTTCTCAAAGATTGCTAGACCAATGACCAAGTTGCTGTGCAAGGAGGCTGCTTTCAGCTTTGATGAAGATTGTCTTGAGGCTTTCAAGAAGATAAAGGGTGACCTTGTTAGTGCTCCCATTGTTCAGCCACCTGATTGGGACCTCCCCTTTGAGATAATGTGTGATGCTAGTGATTTTGCTGTTGGGGCTGTCCTGGGGCAGAAGAAGGATGGCAAAACTCATGTGATTTATTATGCTAGCCAAACCTTGAATGATGCACAGATGAAGTATGCCACAACAGAGAAAGAGATGCTGGCCATTGTCTTCGCCTTTGAGAAATTCAGAAGCTACCTGGTGGGTTCTAAGGTCATTGTGTATACTGACCATGCAGCTTTGAGACATCTCCTAGCAAAGAAGGATGCCAAGCAAAGACTACTAAGGTGGATCCTTTTGCTTCAAGAGTTTGACTTGGAGATTAGAGACAAGCCAGGGATTGAGAATGGAGTTGCTGATCACTTGTCCAGGTTGAGAATTGAAGGTGGAATCCCTATTGATGAGGGACTTAGAGAAGAGCATGTCATGGCCATCATGTCAGTGGTGGCAGTCATTGAGACTGAAAAAAAGATTGAAGAGGTTAAGGCAGCTGAAGAGAACAACTTACCTTGGTATGCTGATTTGGTTAACTACTTAGCCACTGGAAAGGAACCATTGGGGCTTAAAGGGTATGAGAAAAAGAAGTTCTACAAAGACTTGAAGAGATACTATTGGGATGAACCATACCTCTACACCCTATGCAAGGATCAGATTTATAGAAGAGTGGTAGCTGAAGAAGAAGTTGAAGGAATCCTCTCACATTGCCATGGATCCTCCTATGGAGGCCATTTTGCTACTTTCAAGACTGTCTCAAAGGTGCTACAAGCTGGATTTTGGTGGCCACACATGTTCAGAGACTCACAAGACTTCATTTCAAGATGTGATTCTTGCCAAAGGAGTAGGAACATTACTAAGAGGAATGAGAAGCCCCAAAACCCAATCCTTGAAGTGGAAGTGTTTGATGTTTGGGGGATTGACTTCATGGGACCCTTCCCTTCTTCTTATGGCAACAAATACATCTTGGTGGCTGTGGACTATGTATCAAAGTGGGTGGAAGCAATAGCAAGTCCTACAAATGATTCAAGAGTGGTGGTCAAAATGTTCAAGAGTAATATCTTCCCAAGGTTTGGAGTTCCAAGAGTGGTCATAAGTGATGGAGGTTCACATTTCATCGACAAGGTATTTGAGGGTCTTCTCAAGAAGAATGGAGTGAAACACAAGGTTGCAACACCCTATCACCCTCAAACAAGTGGCCAAGTGGAGGTCTCCAACAAGCAAATCAAGGGAATCTTGGAAAAGGTTGTAGGAACCAAGAGGAAGGATTGGTCAGCCAAGCTTGATGATGCTCTTTGGGCATATAGAACAGCATTCAAGACTACTCCTTTCAACATTGTCTATGGGAAGTCTTGCCATCTGCCAGTTGAGCTTGAATACAAAGCATTGTGGGCTGTGAAGCTTCTAAACTTTGACATCAAGTGTGCAAAGGAGAAGAGACTTCTTCAACTAAATGAACTGGATGAGATAAGGATTGATGCCTTTGAGAACTCAAGGATCTACAAGGAAAAAACTAAGGCTTTCCATGACAGGCACATCCTCAAAAGAGAGTTCAAGGGAGGAGATCAAGTGCTTCTTTACAACTCTAGACTGAAGCTGTTTCCAGGAAAGCTAAAGTCAAGGTGGTCTGGTCCATTTGTGATCAAAGAAGTGAGACCTTATGGAGCCATTGTGCTTTGGAACAAGGATGGTGGAGACTTCACAGTGAATGGCCAGAGACTCAAAGAATACATGGCTACAGTACCAAAGGAGGATGGGACATCAACCCCACTCTCTGATGCTCCCCTTACCTAACCTCAAAGAAGGCAAAGTCAAGCTAGTGACTTTAAACAAGCTCACTTGGGAGGAAGTCCCATGGTTATCCTTGTAAAAATGCATTAGGATTTGTTCTTTTTCAAATAAGTCACTTGGAGAATGGTGATAGCTTGGGAATGAGTGGATAAAGCTTTGAGAAGAGGTTGAAAAAAAAAATGGTTTGGAGGTTGTGGACCGGGTAGGGTGGACCGGGATCACCAACCCGGACGGACGCGCAGCATGCTGAACCATCGGACCGGGGTGCGGTGTCCGGGTGAAAGCACCCGGTCGTGAAGCGGACGGACGGATGTGGGAACCGAAATTTACACCGTCAATTTCAATGAATAAGATTGCGGAGGAAAGCCAAGTAAACCCGACTTTCCTTGAAGGTCCGGATTCTCTGCGACAGCCAACGACAAGTGACCGAATAAATGCGGAAAAGGTTTTGTTAAGATTTGGGACTGGACCTTAAGAAAGGCTGCCCTCATACCCCTTCGAGGATCAAGTCGGACGTAGTTCAGTTTAGAAAGAATTGAACAAGAGATCGAACCGTCTGGCGGGTTAAATCTAGTATGGCGTTAGTCATAGAAACTGGCATGTCGAAGATAATGCCTAGGGTTTCTATGTGCGGAGCTCTGAGTAAAAAGTATAGTTAGATCCTTCCGAGAGGAACATGGGTCTGCGGAGAAGATAAAACTAGAACAAGAGGCCAGGCGTTCTAAGTCCTGCCTGGCTGGCTTAACCGCCTAAGTTCTAAGTTCTCTAAGCTAGCAGGAGTTCTCTAAGTCTAGATTCTAGGATTTTCGGATGCTCTTCTCCTCTGCTCTTGCTCTCCTTATATACCCACTCCTAGGTCAGTTTGCCTTAGGATGATGGGCCTCCCCTTTGGGCCCAAGCTTATCTCTTCAGGAAATGTTCCATTTTCGTTGGTCTTCGTAATCATCCTCGATTTTTCCGCTATCTCGGTGACTTGATGTTTATCCGATGTTTGAAATCGGATAAACGTCATAGCCTGATTGGTCCTGAATTCTGAAAAATCGTAGTAAGTCTGTGGACTTTTCTTAAGTCGTTAAGCGTTTTTCACGATTTCTTGGAAAGAGCGATCTTTCTCGGAGAATAAACCGTATAGCTTAAAGGGTCGATGTTCAAGTTAACGATCTTTTTTTATCACGATATCTTCTACGAAATCCAATCCTCTAGTTTCTATCCTAAAACATCGAGGGCGATTCCAACCGAATCGAAAGATGTTTATTCGTAGTCTTCATTGTACCAAACTCCGAGGGTTGATCGAACAAGCTCAGATGGGATAAGACCGAGCACGATGGGACCGAGACCAGGGCGAGGGCGTGGACGGCGCCAGGCGAGTGCCGCCGGCGCCAGGCGGCCAGCGTCCAGCGTCTTGCCCGGCGCCAGGCGACCAGCGTGGCGAGTGCCGCCGGCGCCAGGCGAGTGCCGCCGGCGCCAGGCGAGTGCCGCCGGCGCCAGGCGAGTGCCGCCGGCGCCAGGCGAGTGCCGCCGGCGCCAGGCGGCCAGCGTGGCGAGTGCCGCCGGCGCCAGGCGAGTGCCGCCCGGCGCCAGGCGACCAGCGTGGCGAATGCCGCCGGCGCCAGGCGACCAGCGTGGCGAGTGCCGCCAGCGCCAGGCGAGTGCCGCCGGCGCCAGGCGAGTGCCGCCGGCGCCAGGCGAGTGCCGCCGGCGCCAGGCGAGTGCCGCCGGCGCCAGGCGAGTGCCGCCGGCGCCCCACTCTGATGCTCCCTTACCTAACCTCAAAGAAGGCAAAGTCAAGCTAGTGACTTTAAACAAGCTCACTTGGGAGGAAGTCCCATGGTTATCCTTGTAAAATGCATTAGGATTTGTTCTTTTTCAAATAAGTCACTTGGAGAATGGTGATAGCTTGGGAATGAGTGGATAAAGCTTTGAGAAGAGGTTGAAAAAAAATGGTTTGGAGGTTGTGGACGGGTAGGGTGGACCGGGATCACCAACCCGGACGGACGCGCAGCATGCTGAACCATCGGACCGGGGTGCGGTGTCCGGGTGAAAGCACCCGGTCGTGAAGCGGGCGGACGGATGTGGGAACCGAAATTTACCGTCGATTTCAATGAATAAGATGCGGAGGAAAGCCAAGTAAACCCGACTTTCCTTGAAGGTCAGTTCTGGGCAGCCAACGACAAGTGACCGAATAAATGCGAGAAAAGGTTTTGTTAAGATTTGGGACTGGACCTTAAGAAAGGCTGCCCTCGTACCCACTTCGGTCAAGTCGGACGTAGTTCAGTTTAGAAAGAATTGAACAAGAGATCGAACCGTCTGAGCGGGTTCGTCTAGTATGAGCGTTAGTCATAGAAACTGGCATGTCGAAGATAATGCCTAGGGTTTCTATGTGCGGAGCTCTGAGTAAAAGTATAGTTAGATCCTTCCGAGAGGAACATGGGTCTGCGGAGAAGATAAAACTAGAACAAGAGGCGGCCAGACGTTCTAAGTCCTGCCTCGCTGGCTTAACCGCCTAAGTTCTAAGTTCTCTAAGCTAGCAGGAGTTCTCTAAGTCTAGATTCTAGGATTTTCGGATGCTCTTCTCCTCTGCTCTTGCTCTCCTTATATACCCACTCCTAGGTCAGTTTGCCTTAGGATGATGGGCCTCCCCTTTGGGCCCAAGCTTATCTCTTCAGGAAATGTTCCATTTTCGTTGGTCTTCGTAATCATCCTCGATTTTTCCGCTATCTCTCGGTGACTTGATGTTTATCCGATGTTTCGGGAAATCGGATAAACCGTCATAGCCTGATTGGTCCTGAATTCTGAAAAATCGTAAGTAAGTCTGTGGACTTTTCTTAAGTCGTTAAACGTTTTTTACGATTTCTTGGAAAGACGATCTTTCTCGGAGAATAAACCGTATAGCTTAAAGGGTCGATGTTCAAGTTAACCGATCTTTTTTTTATACGATATCTTCTACGAGAAATCCAATCCCTCTAGTTTCTATCCTAAAACATCGAGGACGATTCCAACCGAATCGAAAGATGTTTATTCCGTAGTCTTCATTGTACCAAACTCACGAGGTTGATCGAACAAGCTCAGATGGGATAAGACCGAGCACGATGGGACGAGACCAGGGCGAGGGCGTGGACGGCGCCAGGCGAGGTCCGCCGGCGCCAGGCCGGCCAGCGTCCAGCGTGCCAGCGGCGCCAGGCGGCCAGCGTGGCGAATGCCGCCCGGCATGGGCGAGTGCCGCGAACCAGGCGAGGTGCCGCCGGCGCCAGGCGAGTGCCGCCAGCGCCAGGCGGCCAGCGTCCACGCTCGCGGCATCAGGCGGCCAGCGTGGCGAGTGCCGCCGGCGCCAGGCGACCAGCGTGGCGAATGCCGCCAGCGCCAGGCGAGTGCCGCCAGCGCCAGGCGGCCAGCGTGGCGAGTGCCGCCAGCGCCAGGCGAGTGCCGCCGGTGCCAGGCGAGTGCCGCCGGCGCCAGGCGGCCAGCGTGGCGAATGCCGCCGGCGCCAGGCCAGTGCCGCCGGCGCCAGGCCAGACCGCGTGGCGCGTGCTGCCGGCGCCAGGCCGGGTGCATTGGCAAGCTGAAAGATCTCGGCGAGGCCGATTTGATATCTTGATCGTTTTCTGGTTCCTCACGGTTTGAGAGAACGACCTCTTCAAAGTTTGAGGCAGATTTTTGTGTTTAGGGTTTTGTGGTGATCGAATCTTGATGTCCTTGAAGCGGCGGACCGATCTTTCCGGGACTCTCGTCCCATCGCCCGTAGTCTTCCGATCTCACAGAGAGTGGATATTCTAATTTGAGAAAATCTCGTATAACTTCTTTTCAAATTATCCAGACTTTTTGTTTCAAGAAATACTTTCTAGAGACTTTCAGTCATTGATTCCGTCGTGACCGATTTTGGCACCAACAACGGACGAAAGGGACAGACGGGGCGGGGCGTCGGGTAGAAGAACCGGTCGTGAAACAAGCAGAACGGACGGGGTGCATCGTGCGGGTAACAGCACCGGTCGTGGAGGCGTCACGGACGACCGGGGGCGACCGTCGGGGTAACTACCGGTCGTTCTCCGCGATGACCAAGACCAGCGAACAACCGCGATGGAGCCCGACCAGCATGACCGGCGCGACCCAAGGTAAGTTTCTTCCCCTAAGCCGACCCAAACCCACCTAAACCGACCGAACACCCATCCAACCCGACCCAGAAACATTTTAAAACCCTAAGCCACCTCTCTCTCCTCATTTCATCTTCTTCCTCACATCATAATCCTCTCTAGCCTCCAGAACATAAATCCCCATAACTTTGTCAAATCTCAACCAAATCACAAATTTCTTTTCCCACATCCACTCCTTCCTTCCCTAGCTCTAATTCCTTGAATCTTTTCATCTTTATCCTTCATCCAAAGCAAGGTATGGCATCTCTAAGTTCAAATTCGTAACCCTCATGAACCCTAAAAATTCTTGTAAATTAGACTAGGAAAGCTTATATATCATGCTGCGTAGTTGATTTCATGGTGGAATTGAGATTAATTTGAACTTTGAAAAATTAGGGTTCATGAGATTTGGGGGTTTTTCATAAAGTGCTTGTTTTGGGTTGTTCTTGGGTTAGATTGGATGCTAGGTTGATGGAGAACTTCAATTTAGGCCATTTTAAGCTTGATTGTGCTTAATTGAGTGGTTTTGATTCTTAGAGGTTCTTTTTGCTCATAAAAAAAAATAAAAAAAAAATTTGAGCATGAGAATTCTCTAAGATGTTTTAAAGCCTTTTGCTTAAAAGTTTGTTTCTTGTGAGCAATTGATCATTGGAGTTGTAATTCTTATGCTTTTGATCATATTCCTCATATTGAAAGCTTTTTCCTTCTCAAGCTTACTCTTTTCCAAGGTCTAAAGTTTCAGGTACCAATGGGGCGAAAGAGTGAAGCTGATCTTGAAGTTGAGAAGCAAGAGCGTGCAGCAAGACACACTGCTCAGTTTGGGAAATCCTTGGGTTCACAGCCTGGTTCAGAGGAGGAGCGCCGCCAGCAAGCCTTGGCACTGCTAAGGAAGAAGGCACAAACCAAAAAAGAAGGGAAGAGAGTTGTGGTTGCTAAGAGTGTGGCTGAAAGTGCTCAAAAGAAAGCCAAGAATGATGGGAAGAAAGTCGTCGCTGATAAGAGTGTGGCTGATGGTGCTCACAAGCAAGCCAAAAGGGATGGAAAGAGATTAGCTGTTGGAGACAATGTGGCTGATGGTGCTCACAAGCAAGCCAAAAGGGATGGAAAGAGATTAGCTGTTGGAGACAATGTGGCTGATGGTGCTCACAAGCAAGCCAAAAGGGATGGAAAGAGATTAGCTGTTGGAGACAATGTGGCTGATGGTGCTCACAAGCAAGCCAAAAGGGATGGAAAGAGATTAGCTGTTGGAGACAATGTGGCTGATGGTGCTCACAAGCAAGCCAAAAGGGATGGAAAGAGATTAGCTGTTGGAGACAATGTGGCTGATGGTGCTCACAAGCAAGCCAAAAGGGATGGAAAGAGATTAGCTGTTGGAGACAATGTGGCTGATGGTGCTCACAAGCAAGCCAAAAGGGATGGAAAGAGATTAGCTGTTGGAGACAATGTGGCTGATGGTGCTCACAAGCAAGCCAAAAGGGATGGAAAGAGATTAGCTGTTGATTCGTAAGTGACCGATTTTGGCACCAACCAGACGAAAGGACAGACGGGGGGCGGGGCGTCGGGTAGAACCATTGGTGAAACAGAAGCAAACGGACGGGGTGCATCGTGCGGGTAACAGCACCGGTCGTGGAGGCGTCACCGGACAGGCCGAGGGGCGACCGTCCGGGGTAACTTACCGGTCGTTCTCCGCATGACCAAGACCAGCGAACAACCGCGATGGAGCCCGACCAGCGCGCCGACCCGGCGCTGACCCAAGGTAAGTTTCTTCCCCTAAACCGACCCAAACCCACCTAAACCGACCCGAACACCCATCCAACCCGACCCAGAAACATTTTAAAACCCTAAGCCACCCTCTCTCTCCTCATTTCATCTTCTTCCTCACATCATAATCCTCTCTAGCCTCCAAGAACATAAATCCCCATAACTTTGTCAAATCTCAACCAAATCACAAATTTCTTTTTCCCACATCCACTCCTTCCTTCCCTAGCTCTAATTCCTTGAATCTTTTCATCTTTATCCTTCATCCAAAGCAAGGTATGGCATCTCTAAGTTCAAATTCGTAACCCTCATGAACCCTAAAAATTCTTGTAAATTAGACTAGGGAAAGCTTATATATCATGCTGCGTAGTTGATTTCATGGTGGAATTGAGATTAATTTGAACTTTGAAAAATTAGGGTTCATGAGATTTGGGGGTTTTTCATAAAGTGCTTGTTTTGGGTTGTTCTTGGGTTAGATTGGATGCTAGGTTGATGGAGAACTTCAATTTAGGCCATTTTAAGCTTGATTGTGCTTAATTGAGTGGTTTTGATTCTTAGAGGTTCTTTTTGCTCATAAAAAAAAATAAAAAAAAAATTTGAGCATGAGAATTCTCTAAGATGTTTTAAAGCCTTTTGCTTAAAAGTTTGTTTCTTGTGAGCAATTGATCATTGGAGTTGTAATTCTTATGCTTTTGATCATATTCCTCATATTGAAAGCTTTTTCCTTCTCAAGCTTACTCTTTTCCAAGGTCTAAAGTTTCAGGTACCAATGGGGCGAAAGAGTGAAGCTGATCTTGAAGTTGAGAAGCAAGAGCGTGCAGCAAGACACACTGCTCAGTTTGGGAAATCCTTGGGTTCACAGCCTGGTTCAGAGGAGGAGCCGCCAGCAAGCCTTGGCACTGCTAAGGAAGAGGCACAAACCAAAAAGAAGGGAAGAGTTGTGGTTGCTAAGAGTGTGGCTGAAAGTGCTCAAAAGAAAGCCAAGAATGATGGGAAGAAAGTCGTCGCTGATAAGAGTGTGGCTGATGGTGCTCACAAGCAAGCCAAAAGGGATGGAAAGAGATTAGCTGTTGGAGACAATGTGGCTGATGGTACTCACAAGCAGGCTCCTCCAAAGAGAGCTAAGGCACCAAGAAATTCTAGTGTGGGAGCTCTTGTGATTGAGAAGACAAGCAACAAAGGTGATCATACCCTTGCTCACACTATGAGGGCTATGACTCCACCTAGGAGAGCACCAGACCCTGTGCAAGAAGTTGTAGAGAGCCTTAACCAGCACAACAAGGAAGAGAAGTTGGAAAGGGCTAGAGCAAAGAAGCAAGGCAAGAAACCAATGATTGCAGAAAATGAAGGTGAAGAGGATGAGATATCTTCTAATGATGAGCATGCTGATCCTAAATCAAAGTATGACAAGAGGGATAGATCCAAGACACCTACTGAAGATGAGCTGCTAGACTTTTTGAGGAATGGCATTGCTTGGGTCCCCACCAGATTTGTTCATAAGATGATTTTGCAAGAGCTGTACCTTGATGATGATGTTGAAGAAATGCTTCGGCACATGAAGGTGGGCAGTCTCTACTCAGCAGCTTACCCACTCACAAAGAAGTCCCTTGCCAATTCTTGGCTACACTAGAAGCTACTTTTCACACTTCCAAGCATGCACAGCAAGGATGGGGAGAGATCAAATTCAAGATTGAGGGTGAGGTGTACTCCATGTCTTTCAAAGAGATTAGTGAAGTTCTTGACCTTGAGGATCAGAAAAACCCTTCACTTCAAACACTCAAGACAGCCCCTAAGGAGAAGACCATTGCTGAATCAATGTGGACCTTATTGACAGGACAAGGAAAAGGGGGCCAAAAGAAGGAGAAGAATGGAGCTATTAGGCATCCCACTATGCGCTACTTCCACAGGTTGCTTAACCACACCCTCTTCAAGAAGAAGGAAGTAGGGAATGTTGCTGGAGACGAGTTGAGATTCCTTCACCAAACCGCCCGCCACTTTGTTTCCTCTCCTCAGCTCCCTAGTGTCCCGGATGATTTCTACTCAGATTTTGGTATGGTTGGTTTCCTTGTACAGCGCCTCATGCACTACAAGAGCTGGGCTTGGACAAACCGTGACTCCGGACCTCGGATTGGTATTGGTGGCTGGATAACCCCATTAATAGCTTACCAAGGGATTGATTTGGGTGAAGATGGAGTAAGTCCTACTTTCTTGGATGGAGCTTACCTGAGGAAGGCTCAATTTCTAAGTGGACGATTTAAAAGGAGATGTGTCTACTCTTACTCAAGGGGTGGCAAGAAGGCTGAGCTGTTGCTTCCTAGCCCACAACTCACCTCCTTGAGCACTACAAGAGACATCAGCTTTGACATCAGTGAGGAACACCTCCTTAGGAGTCATGGACCCCTTTGCTCTGTGAACATTCCCAAAGGTGATAAGGATGCAAGCAAGCAAAATGCTTATGAAGAGGAGTACACCAGAAGCACCTCTGCTCATCTTTTTGGCCCTCCTCGTTACAAGCTTGAGCATTGCACCAGTGTCCTGCCCCTTGGACCCCTACGCCAGGCTCATGACCACATTAAAATCCTCCAGAGGTGGAACAAGGCTCAAGATAGGACCATTTTCAAGCTCACCAACAAGTGCAAAGAGCTGAAAAGGACTGTTAAGAGGCAAGCTGAAGTTTCAGCCCGGTTATTGAAGAAAGTGGCTGATGTACTAGCTAGGGGAGCTGTAGCTGGCTGCAAGGCTGAGGACTTTGATCTTGATGCTTTCAATACACCCCCTCTGCACCACAGTCCAGCAAGCAAGCTCTCCGCCGTTTGAGGAACCCTTACATCACCCCATCTGAGTCCGGAAACAAATTACCATCCCTAAGCACCACTGCTGATGAAGATGGCTCTGAGGGAGAGGCATCAGCCTCATCCCATGCTCCATAGAGGTACTCCAACACCCTATCATTGTATATACCATTCATCATTTCATTTAGTTTTATTTTTCTTTCTTTGGGCCCTTCTCCACATTTAACAAACACAGAGACTGTGTGAATTAAGTGTGGGGGAGATGCCAAGTTGCTGATCATCTTGTGTTTTATGTCATAAGCATGCATTTGTAGATAGTTATTGCATAGAAAAGCCATAAAAATTTGAAAAATTTGAAAAGCACAAAAAGAATCATGTAGTTGCATTAGGATTGAGTCTAGATCATTCACTTGCATAAAAAGAAAAAAAAAAGAGAAAAATAATCATATAGGTTGCATCATGCATAAGGGGACAAGGATGATAGTTGCCTTGTAAAGCTGCTCATGCTAAGTTCTTAAAGTGATAACCTTTATAAACATAGTAAGTAGCTTGAGCAATCTTAGGATAGCTTGTAAACTTTATGCCTTGAAATCTCTTCCTAAAGCTTATTTGATTCATTGATGCTATCTCTTTGAAGTTTGCTCCTGTCATATTTAGACTCTAAGTCTCTTGCTCATGGTCCCTTGTGTACTAAGCCATGGATAGAACCCTTGAGTTGTCCCTCCCATTCTTTGCCTATCTTTTTGGACAAACTCAAGTGGCACTCCACACCCTTAAACCCTTACCTCCTTTCAAGCCTTCATTATTTGTTGAGTGAGGCCTTCTTTGGAAAGCTTTACATGTGCATAATGTTGAGAGTATTGGGAACGACAATGCTTGGTCTCCATTTTGGCTAGATTAGACACTCATAATGTCTAGCTTCTAGGATGGGGGTGAGTGTTGTATGGTGTGATCTTGGGAAAGTGAAAGTTTTATGAAAGAAAAGGTTAAATCATGGGACTCTAAAGTTATAAGTGACTAAGTCTAGAAGGAATAAGAGAAATGAAAGATTGTAAGCTCTAAGTTGGTAAATAAGTCTTGGCCCCCATAAAAAAAATGAAAAGGGGGCTAGCAATGTCTAGAAAGAGCTGAAAAGAGTTTAAAATGTGAAAAATCCCTTGTAGACTTCATTAAGAAAGAGTTTCAAATGAGAAAATATCTTGAGTATTTGGGGGGAATCTTTGGGTGAGAGATGTGAGTGGTATTTTGGCATTGGGAATAAGGATGTAACTTATGTATTTAGGGAAAGGGTAGAACAATGGAGATTGAGCATTGTATGCATGAGTTGATCCCTTTCTTAGATATATTATGTGCAATGTCAAGACTACTTGTTTTGAGAGTGAACCACCCTTTGAAAGATCCCTTTGAACCTCTTGTTTCACTTGAATAAAACCTTCTGTTACCAAACCAAATGACTTGGACCATTTGACCATTTGCAAGAAGTCTTTTGAGTTTGCTTAATGATTGTTAGAGGGCAAATGGAATTGTGGATTGTGGATTCATGATGAGTAAGTGTAGGGATCAAAGGAGTTAAGATAGGCCTTGTTAAGTTAGAGTTGGATTGAGTTTTTGCTCTTGCTACTTGGTATGTTTATACAAGGTTATCAAGTTGAGAACTAAGAAGAGCATTCTTTTGGCTATGAGTCCCCTCCTTCAAACCTCTCCTCCTTAGTCCTTACTAGTTCACTTGTGGACAAGTAAAGGACTAGTGTGGGGGAGTTGATGTCTTGCATATTTTCATATATTTAGCCATCTTTTTATTGCATTCTTTTAGTTGTAGGCTAAAGTTTAGGCTTGTCTAGGATCATTTTGCATTCATTTGTCCCTATCAGGTGTTGGAGTATGTTTTGGTGAGATTTGAGGTGTTTGGAGACCTTATGACCCAAAAAGAAGTGAAGAATCAAGATTGGCTATAAGAAGAGAAGTAAAACCAAGAGAAGAGGGTTAGACCGGGTAGCCTTGACCGGCTACACACACCCGGACGGATCAGGACAGACCAGCTCGTACGGATGACCGGGATGCCGCGTCCAAACTCGAGCACCCGGACCATAAGGAGCTGCAGGACGTCCGGGGAGACACGTCCGGGTAGGAGCACCCGGACGATGAAGACTGCTGGACGGCCGGGGAGACACGTCCGGGTACGTACACCCGGACGGAAGAACTAGACGCATCCAGGCCGAGAGACGTCCGGGGAGACACGTCCGGATAGGAGCACCCGGACGATGAAGACTGATGGACGGCCGGGGAGATGCGTCCGGGTACTTGCATCCGGACGGGCGAACAAGACGCATCCAAACTGAGGACGACCGGGGTGGCCTGTCTGGCTAGGAGTACCCGGTCGTGAAGAAGGTGCTGGTGACCGGGGTGAGACGGACGGCATGGAACCCGGACGGAGCAAAGAACGCGGCCAGCTTGGACGGCCGGGTAACTTGGACCGGGTTGGATGGTGTTGTTGCTACCCTGACCGAGTTTTGTGCCTCTTTCCTATTGGTTTAGACCCATTTAGCTTAAGGGCTTTTTAGTAATCTTAATCTATGTTTCCAGGGCTTTTAAGCCTAACTATAAGTACCCTTGTTATCCCTAATGTGGGACTTATCTCATTTTCTATCTAAGAACACATAAACCTTTGAGTAAAGTTTCATCTTGATTCATAATCTCATCTTGTCTTTGTGTTCTTGATTGTTTGATTTTATCTCCTTTCTTTCTCTATATGTTTAAGCTTGAATCTCTCATGGGTTTAAGAATAAGCATGTGGATTAGTGAGTAGATCCATCTAAGATCCATGGGTTAGGGTGATAGAGAGTGATTAAGTTAGATCCAAGGTGTTTAGTGTTAGATCTATCATTTCCTTGCATTGATTTGGTGTTCTTAAATCTATATTTGAGTTGGCCTCTCAAACATAGAGCTATAGGCATTTCATGCCCGGAAGGTGTTCTATGAAATGCCTGAACCAACTCATCTATGCTTTTAGCTTGCTTTGCCTAAGGGATTAGTTGTCAAAGAAGCTAGGATTGCTATTAGACTCGTTCTCCTTGTTTGCTTTGATCATTACATCCAAAGGGATTTGGTGTACTTGGGTGATCATTGCAAAAGAGCATTCATCTAGGGATAGAGCTTGCTTAGTTTTGTTCTCTAGGCATAAGGATTAGATTGATTGAAAAGTTAGCATCTTGGATTGATGCTTAATCATTTGATGTCAAATCCCTATACCCATGGGTCTCACTCTCCTCATAAGAAAGAAAGTTTTACTTTTTGTTGCATTTTGCTTATTGTATTAGTTTAATCATCATCCTCTCTAATGATTGCATTTAGATTAAGTATAGACTTGCATTCCCTCTGTTTCATTGTCACTTAGGACTGGTTCGACAATCTTATATACTACATCATTTGATTAGGACCTTAGAAAAGTCCTTTCATCACTTCCTTTGGCTCGACTGTTGTGTCTGCCTCCTGGTGCTGATGATGGTGGTCTGGTCCGTAACGTTGCTGCTGGAATAGGTTTTGGGATCCGTTGGCTAACTGTAGGACGTCTGCAATGTCCTCTCTTGATATGTGGAGTGTTTGTCAATCCATTGAGCGTGCGAAACCTTTTGAATCCCTGAAAATACCAAACTCATCCGGGGTTAGATTATCGAAATCAAGTACAGTTGAATTTGTTACCTGGGATGGTTTGATGCATGTATCGGTCGATGGCACAGGTATGGGATCGGTCGATGGTTGTTCAGGCCTATAGGTCGATTGTGGTTGTGCCATGTCGATCGATGAGACTTCCTCGGTTGGGTGATGTATGTTGGCATTTCGGTCTCGACCGCGAAGCTCTCGTGCTGGTAATCGCTTGCCCAGCTCCCGATTGAGTAGTCTCCGTCTCGCTTGTTGTTGATTGTGTTGTCGAATGATGTGAGGCAAGTAGTATCGATCGATGGGGAGAAGGTCCTGTCGATCGATGTGTTGATTCTGAGGTTGTGGTGGAGAAGTCGATCTTCATCTTCTTGAAGGTTATGATACTCTATAGCTATCTCCTCCTCGTAATCATCAGTATACTCCTCAATGTGAGTAGTATCTGCAGCATGTGGTGGGATGTAGTAGTCGTTCTCCCACTCATTTACTTCGAAGTCACCATCTGGAAACTCCTCCTCGATCTGGTTGAATAGTGAATTGATCGATGACCATGTGTTTCTGTCAATCGATGTCTGTTCTCGAGAATCGATCGATGAGGCAATGCCACTGTCGATCGATTCGGCATACTCCGTCTCGTGTGCATCTTGTGAATCATATTCATCTCCACAATAGCAAACAGCTACGAGGTCTAAGCCGTCTTGGATCTTCTCAGGAACCTTGATGACTCGTGCGGATCATAGGCCGTTATTTGATCAGGTTAAGCACGGTTTGTTTGTCGAAGGTTGCAGACAGCTCAACTGTGGCTAGAAGGCTCTTCCAAGTAGCAAATAAGTAGGTAAGGTTACCTTGACGTCCAAGACATGGAAGTCTACTGGAATTAGGGCTTCTCCTATGGTGACCTCCAGGTTTCTTACAATTCCTCCAGAGTTCTGCTGAGAACAATCCACAAAGATAAACGATTCTTCAGTAGGCTCTATCTTCAGACCTAGATGGTCTGCTATCACCTTGGGTAAGATGCTAACTCCAGATCATGTGTCACATAGGGGCGTGGGAAGTTGATCCCATGGACTGAGCAAGGAACAACGAACTTCTGGATCACCTTCTTCTCAAGTTTGATCCTCTTCTTCATACTTTCTCTGACTTGGTTGAACATCCTCCTGATGTCTTCTTTAGTCTCCTTAGTTTCTCTGAAAAACATATACAATCTGTGTGAAAAGTAGGCTTCTTCGAAGGGTTTCTCTGTAGGTATTCTTAGAATTCTTTTTCTGAAACTTTCCAGCTCCTTCTCATTAATTCCTCTTTTAAGGTGTTTAAGAACCTCTTTCCTTTTTCTGAGAACTCTGCCATCTTTTTCCTTTTCTATCTCCATTGGATCAATGATATCCGTGGGCTTCTTCATAATGGCGTTGTGGGTTTCTGGAAGGCTTAGATTGCTCCCGAGGTATTAAGTCGCAACATCTATCTTGGGAAGTTGCACTCGCGCGGTGATAATTGAATATCGACGACAGGTTCTGGAGTATGTCGACGATTTTTATCCTTTCTGCGATCGATGGACGCCTGTCCATCGTATAGATAAGTAAGGCTGGGTGGATGTGCTTTGCTGCTTAACTCCTCGCGGAGTAAGTATCTTTACGGGCGCTGTTTTCGTGAGTGGATTCTTCAAGATCCATCGGTCGATGCTCGCCTCCGAGTCCATCGTTCGATTTGAGTTGGCGTACATCGATCGATGGTCATATCCGGACATCGGTCGATACCAATGGTTGCCGCCAATACTCATGGAACTTTCGATCTGGAAGTCTCCCTCTTGCAGCTTCTCATGCTTCACTACTCTCCGAAAATTATCTTCTATGATAGCATTGACGTTGTGTCCTGTTGCTTCTTCTACAGCCCCTTTTCCTAAGGCTTCCTGCTTCTTAACAGCTTCTCCTGTCTGAATCACTTGAGTCTCTAGTTTCTTCACATGAGTGCTCAATGCATCAAGCTTTGTGTTCAAGGTGGTGTAGACAGCGTCGATCTTTCTATTGAAGTTCACCTCTAACTGCTGCTGGCTTTCAAGAACTTTGCTGAGCATGTCTTCTAGCTTTTCTTCTGGGGCTGGTGTGGGTGGCTTCGTGTAAGATGAGTTTCCATAACTCCTGTTGTTTTTGGGGTTGCTGCTGTTGAAGTTGCCTCTCTGTCCTTAGAAGTTTCTGTTTCCTTGGTTTCAGATCTCTAAAATCCAGTTCCACTGATCCAGTTGACTTCTGCTTCTATGTAGTCATCTTCTTCATCAGCTTCTGCATCCTCCACTCAGCAGATTTGCTTGTTTAGCAGTTTCTGAACATTGTCAAGTGTAGCCTGTACCTCATTTATCTGTTCATTTCCAAGGAACGCTGCAGATCTTGCTTTTACAATGTTCTTCGTGCTGTTGCTGGATGCTAAGTTGTCTATTAGCTTCACAGCATCTTCAGGATTCCTTGTGGTGAAGTTGCCTTCACTCGCAGTATCCAGAGCCATCTGATATTTCAGCGTGATGCCTCTGAACAAAGTGCAGAGCAGTTGCACCTTGTTGAATCAATGGTGTGGACAATCTCCCTGGTAAGACTTGAATCTGATCCAGGTATCCTTGAATGACTCTCCAGGCTCCTGGTTGAATGTAGCAATTTTCCTCCTTAAGTCTTCAGCGCGCGCATCATCAAAAAAGTTACGCAAAAATGCGTTTTTGATGTGGCTCCAGGATGTAAGAGATCCTGGTGGTAGCTGCTTAAGCCACTGTAAAGCTTCACCAGATAAAGAGTGCTTGAAGAGCTTATAGAGAAGGTAGTCCACAGGGACTCCATTGGTTTTGATAGCCGATATGAGATCCTCGAACCTCTTCAGATGGTCCATGGGATGCTCATTGGACGGCCCACAGTAGGGTGTCTGTCCCACAAGGGTGTAGTACTGCGGCTTGAGCTCGAAATCGCCTCTCTGAATAGCAGGGGGACGAATGGCTGATCTGTTGGTGTAGAACTGATCTGGACGGTTGTAGTCAGCTAGTGTTCGAGCAGCCTCTCCTACAGGTTGAACAGCTCCTGTAGGTGCAGTTTCTGGGTCAGGGATTACTTCATTCTGAGCATTGAGTTTCTGACCTGCTTCATTACGAAGGTGACCTTTTTGGTCACGCAAGTCTCCATTCTCATCTCGTATGAGAATAATAGGCGCAACCATGACTCGCGGGACAGTATCGATCGATATATAGATAGGTGTATCGATCGATGTCGGATGAAATGTGTCGGTCGACGGTGAAGTAGTGTCGGTCGATAGGAAGGTGCGAGTATCGGTCGACGAAGACGGTGTCTCGGTCGGCAGGGGTGCGTCGGTATCGGTCGACAGACAGTTGTTGATGTCGATCGATGCGGAACGGATTTCCTTGCGGATTGAACGTTCCAAGCTAGCAGGGTCTTCTGAGAACAAAAGTTGAGATGCCTTGTTGCTTCTGGTACTGCTGGGCATGTACCTGAAAAGACAAGAAAAAATTTGTGTCAGAAAACAAATTAAAGTAAAAATAACCTAGACATAATCAGATTAAATCCTATTGTATCAAAGCTCCCCGGCAACGGCGCCAAATTTGATATCACTCAAATAACCCTAAGGAGTGACTTTACTCTCTCAAATAAGAGGTTCAGTTGTAGTACTTAGGGATAGAATCCACAGAGAGCTAGTGTACAAATAAGATGCAATCTTAGTGACTATGCTAGGTTGAAAATGGTTTAAAGTAAATTGCAGGTTTTGAGTAATGGTAAGATTACTCAGTTGAAAGGTTTTGGTTTTAAGACAATAAAGAAAAGTAGTTAGATTCAGGGTAGGTATTCAGGAATTCAGGATTATAAATACTATAAACGCTAACAAGTTGCTTGCATGATATGTCAGAGCTCAACACTATTAAATGAATCCATCAGCTCTCGCAATATTTAGACCATCTATTACTTAGATGCTAAATGGTGTTTGCGGCCAGCTATATCGCCGACAGTATCGATCGATTATTCGATAGGAATATCGACAGATACACCTCTAGCTACGTCGATCGATTACTCTATAGGAGTATCGATTGATCTGACTCTAGCGGACATTATCTTGAGTTGATACAATGCTCACCATGATCTTAGATCAGCTTCCCCTTGTCTCAAGAGGGTCATAGCATGTTTAGGATGTTGTCAGGAATTGTATTGAATGAATAATACAATCCAAGTTCATGTTCTAGGTAGCTAAGCTAAAAAAAGCATTAGTGAACAATCCTAACAATAAATATACAAACTATAGCAGATATAGGCTGGGGCTAATTCCTCATATCCTATTTAAACCATAAATCTAGCAAATGAATCTACTCAGACATGGCTAAGTGATTCATAGTAACAAGGTAATAATAAGAGTTCATAGATCTATTAGAGGGTGAACACTTAGGTTCCAATCACAAATCTCTTTTGATCTCTCCTCTGGATCTAGAATCCTATAACCTTTGTTAATAAGAACAAGTAAAGAACTGAATAGAACTTTATTGAGAACTTGCAAAGTAATGAAAACAGTAAAAGAAATGAGTAGAAAAGATGGAGGTAAAAAGAAGCTTGTTAAATCATTGTTGTGGTGCCAAAACACTTAGGCACATATAAATATGAGTTCATTAGGTTAAAAAACTCGTCAGGGGCAATCTTGTAAAATGTGATGTCTTGGGCTTCAAGTTCGGCCAGGTCCAACTTGTCTTTTGCCGCATCGATATCGATCGATAGTACTAGGTGTACATCGATCGATTATGATCTCGATGTCTCCTCCTTCGGCAAATGTGTGTCGATCGATAGCACAGAGTGAGCATCGATCGATGTGTAACTTTGGATGTCGACCTCTGGTCTTGATACACGGGTGAACTCTTCTTTAAGCTCCAAAAAGGCACCTAAAACATCACTTTTCTGCAAAATGCTCCTGAGCCTGAAAACATACCTAATAGACTCCAAAACATAGATAATAGTAGTAAAAACACTTATATACCATGGGTACAAACGGGTAAAATCCATGGTGTATCAACATCCTAAAGAAACATAGCAAATAGCATGAGCAAAACTCTCTTATTATACTCTAGCTTCTCTAGGCCTATCAATACTCTTATGCCTCTACACTCAACATCATGAATCCACAAACTACAAATCAGCTAACTATCACATTCATTAAGCAAATCATAGGTGAATTCTTGCAGATGGTCAAATGGTCCAAATCATTTGGTTTGGTAAGAAAAGGCTTTAGTGCAAAGTGATCAAGAGGTTAAAGAGAATCTTTCAAGGTGGGTTACACTCAAAACAAGTAGATTTGACATTGCACATAATATATCTAAGAAAGGAATCAACTCATACAATGCTTAATCTCGATTGTCCTACCCTTTTCCCAAATATACAAGATACACACTTATTCTCAATGCCAAGCCCGACTCTCTTCAATCACCCAAAGATTTCCCAAACTCTCAAGAACAATTTTTCACTTAGAACTCTTCACTTTTTGAAGTCTACAAGGGATTTTTACACTTTTTAAACACTTATTAGCTCATACTAACTTTGGCTAGCCCCCTTTCTTTATTCATTTCTTTTTTTTATATATGGGGGCCAAGACTTTGATTACAAACTTGAGCTAGACTTTTCATTTACTTATCCCTAAAGACTTAATCACTTTTGAGTTCTATGAGTCTACGTTTTCTTTCATAACTTTTTCACAATCCCAAGATCAAGCTTTACAACACCCAGCCCCATCCTAGAAGCTAGACAATATGAGTGTCTAATCTAGCAAAAATGGAGACTAAGCATTGTCGTTCCCAATACTCTCAACATTATGCACATGTAAAGCTTTCCAAAGAGGCCTCACTCAACAATCAATGAAGGCTTGAAAGAATGAAAGGGTTTAAGGGAATGGAGTACCACTTGAGTTTGTCAAAAAGATTGGCAAAATAGGAGAGATAACTCAAGTGCGTATAGCCATAACTCAGCACACAAAGGACGATAAGCAAGAAGAATTAAGTTCATTCATTTCAAATAAGATTGTAGTTGGCATCAAAGAGTAAGTTTCAGCAATCAATGAGTTTCAAGAAGAGTTTTCAAGGCTCAAAGCATGCAAGCCTTTCGGAAGATGCTTAAGCTACTTGATATGTTAAACTACGGTGCCAAATTCAGTGCAAACAAGTGTTCTTTACAACTCAATGCTCCATGTGCAAGTGAATGCAACCTATATGCTCTAGACTCAATCTTAAGAATGCAAGTGATGCAACTACATGATTCAAAAATTTCAATTTTTTTGGATTTGTATGCAAATAAGTATGTACAATGCAATGCATGAGACTCAAAATCATCAAAGCAAACATAATCAAATACTTGGAACCTCCCCCACACTTAAATCACACAGTCTCTATGTGAGTAAGAGAGAAGGAGATACCCAAACAAGGCAAAAGGAAATGTATGTACAAGAAGAGTTGGAGTGATACCTCATAAGGACATTTGGGCGTCGTGTTTGGTGTTTGGTGTTTGGGGCTAGGAGTAGGCTCGATTCATAGCAACTACAGGAGGCTTCTACATGGCAATCACAAGGGTCAGGTGCTTCACCACCTTTCTTCTCTCCTCTAGTGCTAGGCTCAACCTGAAAACCTCAACCACTTTTATTAAACACTTAAATAAAAATTGAAATTGCAAAGCTATGTACAAGGATAACCATGGGACTTCCTCTCAAGTGAGCTTGTTGTGAGTCACTAGCTTGACTACCTTGTCTCTTGGAATAGTGAGAAGAAGGATCCTTCCCACCTTCAAGAGTGATGGTGAGGACCTGAGAGAAAATCTCTTGAAGCTTCATGGGGTCATCTTGGAGCTGAGGAGTGATGATGGCTCTAGCACTTGAGAATGGTGTGGATTTTCCCTTATGCTTGATCTTGTACTCAATGATACCATCCTTGAGCTTCTTTGGATGGAGAGTGAGAGTGTGTGGGAGCAGATCAAGAGGTGGAGGATGAGGTTCTTTCACCATATTCTTCTTGCCATGAGTGGCCTTTGAGGCTCCACTCATCCCCTCTCTTTTAGCACTTTCCAAGTGCTCACGACACAACTCTGTAGAAGACTCTCCAGCAAGGCCTTCTTTCTTGCAAACAACCTCTTCATCTTAAGGATTCTCAACAGCTTGTTCTCCACAAGTGATTGTGGGAACCGAAATTCGCACTGTCAAGTTTTTTTGATTTGGAAGAAAGCCAAGTAAACCTAGCCTTCCGTGAAGGTCCCGGTTATCTGCTGGGCCACACACGACACAATCAATATAACGGAGAAATAACAAATCGGAATATTAAAATCGTAAGAAGAAAAGATAGAGCAAAAGATCTTTTTTTTCGAATTAGCGTTTAAGCGTGAACAACAGGAAAGAGATCGGCTACAAGAGCTGTCGATGAGTTCGCTAGTCCAGCCGCCTAAATCTAACCTAGTTGATATGTTAAACTACGGTGCCAAATTCAGTGCAAACAAGTGTTCTTTACAACTCAATGCTCCATGTGCAAGTGAATGCAACCTATATGCTCTAGACTCAATCTTAAGAATGCAAGTGATGCAACTACATGATTCAAAAATTTCAATTTTTTTGGATTTGTATGCAAATAAGTATGTACAATGCAATGCATGAGACTCAAAATCATCAAAGCAAACATAATCAAATACTTGGAACCTCCCCCACACTTAAATCACACAGTCTCTATGTGAGTAAGAGAGAAGGAGATACCCAAACAAGGCAAAAGGAAATGTATGTACAAGAAGAGTTGGAGTGATACCTCATAAGGACATTTGGGCCGTGTTTGGTGTTTGGTGTTTGGGGCTAGGAGTAGGCTCGATTCATAGCAACTACAGGAGGCTTCTACATGGCAATCACAAGGGTCAGGTGCTTCACCACCTTTCTTCTCTCCTCTAGTGCTAGGCTCAACCTGAAAACCTCAACCACTTTTATTAAACACTTAAATAAAAATTGAAATTGCAAAGCTATGTACAAGGATAACCATGGGACTTCCTCTCAAGTGAGCTTGTTGTGAGTCACTAGCTTGACTACCTTGTCTCTTGGAATAGTGAGAAGAAGGATCCTTCCCACCTTCAAGAGTGATGGTGAGGACCTGAGAGAAAATCTCTTGAAGCTTCATGGGGTCATCTTGGAGCTGAGGAGTGATGATGGCTCTAGCACTTGAGAATGGTGTGGATTTTCCCTTATGCTTGATCTTGTACTCAATGATACCATCCTTGAGCTTCTTTGGATGGAGAGTGAGAGTGTGTGGGAGCAGATCAAGAGGTGGAGGATGAGGTTCTTTCACCATATTCTTCTTGCCATGAGTGGCCTTTGAGGCTCCACTCATCCCTCTCTTTAGCACTTTCCAAGTGCTCACGACCTAACTCTGTAGAAGACTCTCCAGCAAGGCCTTCTTTCTTGCAAACAACCTCTTCATCTTAAGGATTCTCAACAGCTTGTTCTCCACAAGTGATTGTGGGAACCGAAATTCGCACTGTCAAGTTTTTTTGATTTGGAAGAAAGCCAAGTAAACCTAGCCTTCCGTGAAGGTCCCGGTTATCTGCTGGGCCACACACGACACAATCAATATAACGGAGAAATAACAAATCGGAATATTAAAATCGTAAGAAGAAAAGATAGAGCAAAAGATCTTTTTTTCCGAATTCGCGTTTAAGCGTGAACAACAGGAAAGAGATCGGCTACAAGAGCTGTCGATGAGTTCGCTAGTCCAGCCGCCTAAATCTAACCTAGTTGAGTCGCAGCTCGCTAGTAAAAACGGAAAAAATGCCTAAGTTGCTCTAAGTGCTATGTTGCTGCTAAGATTTTTCTCTCCCTTTGCTCCTCGCACCAAGCTCTCCTTATATACTCCTATTAGGACGGTCTATTCCTCCTTTGGGCCAAATCTATCGCGAATCGGGCTTCTTCCATTTTCGTCGGTCTTCATGTTTATCGGGAAACTTGACATTTATCTTCAGGAAACTTGACATTTATCTCTTTATGTAAAGATAAACATGGGCCGTCATATCCATTTCGACTTGATCTCCTGGAAAGTCGTAAGTGGGCCGCTTGGTCGCGTTCGGGCCTTTTGGGGCCGTCGTTTCGACCGTGGACATTTTACGATTTCACGAGAAACTAGCCTGCCATGGTACTTGTTTTTCCAAAGGAAACCAGACTCCTCGTATAGTCGAGATGACTGGTGTTTTTAGAATAACGATGATCGTTTTATTTGATGAATCGAAATCCATTCGTCAACCGAACCTTTGGTGGTCTTCCGAAGCCTTCCCGATCTATTTCGACCAAAACGAAATGGGGTTCTTAGGTTTCATGTCTTCAAGGAGTTGAACGGTGAGTCTTCGAGCAAAGTTACAAAACGCAGAGTTGGACAAGTTGTCGAGACGAATTGCGGGGAGAAGGTCGCACCTGTCGAGTAGTCCGTACGCGGGCGCCCGGGACTTGGACATGGATGCTGGCGCCCGGCACCCGGGACCATCACGGGCGAGCCGGCGCCCGGCACCCGGGACCAGCACGGCGAAGCCGGCGCCGGGACCAGCACGGCGAGCGGCGCCGGCGCCGGGACCAGCAGGCGAGCGGCGCCGGCGCCGGGACCAGCACGGCGAGCGGCGCCAGCGCCGGGACCAGCACGGCGAGCGGCGCCGGCGCCGGGACCAGCAGGCGAGCTGGCGCCCGTCGCCCGGACCAGCACGGCGAGCGGCGCCAGCGCCGGGACCAGCAGGCGAGCGGCGCCAGCGCCGGGACCAGCAGCGGGTGAGCGGCACCGGCGCCGGGCTAGGCCGTGGCAGCTCCTACTGGTTTCCGGGACTACGATGCGATCATCCCTTCCGGCATTTCGTCGAGTAACTAGTTTTTCTTGGTTTTATTCGTCACTTGATTCCTTCCAGGGACTTTCGGGCATTGATTGCGTCTTTGACCGATTTTGACCCCAACAATGATTGTCCCACGATAGCCAACATCCAATGGAGATTGGAGAGGATAGGAGACAGCTTTGTTCACATGCATGAGGGTGACCTTCTTGTTGGGAAAGTCAATGCAAGCTCCAACTGTAGTGAGGAAAGGAGTGCCAAGGATAAAAGGGACTCTCTTCTTAGATGCCATCTTCAAAATAGTGATGTCAATGGGTATGGTGCAGGACCCAATCTTCAAGGGGAAATCCTTGATGATACCAATTGGGGTTGTTGAAGAAGAGTCCCCATAGGTGAGAGAAGAAGTATCTGGTTCCGTGCTTTCAATCCCAAGACTCTTCACCATATCCATGGAAATCAAATTCACACTTGTACCACTATCAACAAGAGCATCATCCATAGTTATCTGACCAAGGAAGCAAGACAAGGTGAACTTCCGTTGAGACTCAAGCTTAGGGAGGGACTTTGGAGGGGTTGGTGGATCAATCTTCAGAATGGAGATGTTCAAAAGCTCAGCCACATCAGCTTGGTTGTCTAGAATGTCCTTGATGAGCATCATCTGGACATGAGCTTACGCATACCCGAGATCTCCGGAAGCTTGACTCCAATATTACTAAGATCATTCCTGAACTTTGAGATCACCTTCTTCTGAGCTTTGGTGAGAACTCTTTGGGGAAAAGGGAGTTTATCATAGGGTGATAGCTCAACCTCTTTCAGCTTGTGGTCAGCACTCTTCTCAACTGGTGTCTCAGCCCTTGGCTCATCCCTTTTCAGAATCCTTACTTCAACCTTCTTGGCAGCTTCCTTCACAACCTTAGCCACAGCTGTGGCTACAACCAATCTCTGAATTTTTCCAATCTCAATCGCAAGAACTAGCCTTTCAATCTCATCCACCTCTTTCTCATGATCACTTAGCTCAATCTCTGAAAAAGTAGTAGAGAGGACAACATTGCAAGACTCCTTGGGATCCTTCTCTGGTTTTCCTGGTAGAGATCCAATTGGGCTCTTGGAAGATCGACATAGAGGCAACCTGGCTCTCCAAAGCTTTGAGATGAGAGGCAAGTTGCATGTACTTGTTGTTGAGGTCAGAATATGTCCCATCAATCTTTGCATAGATGTTCTTGAACTCATCTCCCATGTTCTTAGCATTTCTCTCTTGAGCTTCTAAGATTTGCTTGAACATGGACTCCATATTTGAAGGTGGAGCTTGAGCTTGAGGAGAGCTTCCTTGGGGCTGAGGAGACTGATTGGCTTGAGGATAGTTCTGCTTGGCTTGGTAACCTCCTTGCTGATTGTTGTAGTAAGGCCTTTGATGATAGTTGTTTTGGTACTGAAAATTTGTCTCCTTCGTGTTCCATGTGCCATTAGCATTGATAAAGCACAGCTCCTCCTGGCCTTCCAAACCATCAACCTCATTGACCTTAGGAGGAACCTCTTGACTAGGAAGACCCACAAAGTTTATCTGTTCCGATTTAGCTTGGTTTGAAAGAATCAAATCCATCTTCTCTTGCAAGGACTTGATCTCTTTCTTTGTCTGCTGTTCATCACTTCTGTTAACCCTATCATGCTCCTCACTGTAGACTGAGTCACTCTTGGCAATTTTCTCCACCAGCTCTTCTGCATCCTCTTCAGTTCTGCCCAAGAAGAAGCCATTGCTAGTTGTATCAAGTCTGTTCCTGAACTCTGGTAGAGCACCTCTGTAGAAGGTACTAAGGAGACTCTCCTTGGTGAAGCCATGATGTGGACATTGAGTCCAATAACCTTTGAATCTCTCCAATCCTTCACCAAAACCTTCAAGATTCTTCTGTTGAAACCCAGAGATTTCATTTCTGATCTTGGCTGTCCTTGAGGTAGAGAAGAACTTTTCTAGGAAGGCGTTCTTGCATTCATTCCAAGTGGTGATAGAGTCATTTGGAATAGCCTTCTCCCATTGGTGTGCCTTGTCTCCCAAAGAGAAGGGAAACAACCTCAGCTTGAAAGCATCTTCAGAGACTCCATTAGTCCTGGACAAGCTACAGTAGCTATCAAATGTGTCCAAGTGATCAAGTGGATCCTCTACAGCAAGGCCATGAAACATGTTGTTCTCAATCAAATGCAACAGCCCTGATTTGATCTCAAATTTGTTGTTCTCTACAGCTGGTGGCCTGATTCCTCTCCTATGACCATGGATGTGAGGTTGGTCAAAGGTCCCAATGGCTCTAGCTAGGCGCTGTGGATGTTGTGGTTGCCGCTGTGGTCTTAGGTTGTCAGTTCTTGGACCATTGCCCCCTAGGGCATCACCTTCTTGAGGCTGATTCTCCATATCAAACCCCAATCTCTGCAAGTGAGTCTGTTGCTCTTCTTCTCTTCTCTTTCTTGCTATTCCCTCTTAAGTGCAGCAATCTCTTCAACAGTGGGAATCAAGTTTGATGCACCTCTGCTTCTTGTTATCATACACCTGAAGTGAAAAGGGAGAAGAACAAGGAGAAGCAATAACAACATAAAAGAAAAATGACTTAGTCTCAAGTAAGTGACTAAATCCCAATCTCAAAAACAACTTAGAACTTGGCAACGGCGCCAATTTGATGCTAGGAGTTTTCAAGGATCCTAATCAAATGTTGTAGTATAAGAGATTGTCGAACCAATTCTAAGAGATCTCAATGCAAAGGGAATGCAATTCTATGCTTCATCTAAGTGCAACCAATAAGTGAGATGAGATGATTATAAACTAAGGCAATATTAAAAATGCAATAAAAGATGAATTTTCTTTTCAATATGAGGCAAGGGGATTCTTGGGACAAGGGACCTTGTGTCATCAAGTTTCAATCTAAGATGGCAGCAATACAATCAATCTAACACCTTAAGCCTAGACACAATCCTAAGCAAGCTCTATCCCTAGATGAATGCTCATTCACTAACATATCTCAAGCATCTAATCCCTTAGGTTGAATAATATGAAAGCAATCAATAAGAAAAAGTCTATTAGCTATCTTAACACCTTTAACAACTGATCCCTTAGGTAAAAGATGTTAAAAGCATTGGAGAGTTGGTTCAGGCATTTCATCAAACACCTTCCAGGCATGAAATGCCTATAACTCTATTTTGAAGAGGCCAACTTCAAATTAGTAAAAAGAACACTCTACAAGCAAGGATCAAGAAGGATCTACACTAAAACATCTTAGATCTACACATAATCACCCTTAGTCTCCCAAGCCCATGAATCCTAGATAGATCTACTCACTAATAGACATGGATAACCTTAAAACCATGGATGATTCAAGGCTAAACATGATAGTGAGCAACATAATCCAATAAACACAAGAGAATAAGATGAAAAAGAATTCAAGATTCAAATTTTCTTAAAGATCCAAATGTGTTCTTAAGAGAAAAGAAGTTAGTCTCCCAAAGGAGATTACAAGAGTATTTATATGAGGCTTGAAAGCCCTTAAAAATATAAAGACAATTGACCAAAATGGTTCTGGAATCATTTAATCTCGACCAATAGGAAGAGAGGGTGAAAAAAAAACGCTCAGGGTAACACGGCCTCGTGCAGCCCGCGCACGTCCAGCCCGTGCGTCTGATGTCTGGCATATTTTCATTGATTTAGCCATCTTTATATTGCATTCTTTGTCATGTAGGCTAAGGTTTAGGCATTTTTAGCTATTGTGGCTTGTACAAGACCTATGGTGTGTCAGAAGATGCCTTCAAGCTCAAGCTGTTTCCTTTCTCTCTAGGAGACAAGGCACGCCAATGGGAGAAATATCTACCTAGTGACTCCATCACCACTTGGGATAATTGCAAGAAAGCCTTCTTGGAGAAGTTCTTCTCTACATAAGGACAGCCAAGTTGAGAAATGAGATCTCTAGCTTCCAGCAGAAGAATTTGGAAAGCTTTAGTGAAGCATGGGAGAGGTTCAAAGGCTATCAGGCTCAATGCCCCACCATGGCTTCTCAAAGGAGAGCTTGCTGAGCACATTCTACAGAGGTGCCCTTCCTAAGTACAGAGCCAGATTGGATACAGCAAGCAATGGATTCTTCCTGGGCAGGTCTGAAGAAGATGCTGAGGAGCTGGTTGACAACATGGTGAAGAGTGACTCAGTTTACAGTGGAGAGCACGACAGAGCTGATAGAACCACCAGAGCTGATGACAACCAGACCAAGAAGGAAATCAAATCCTTGCAGGAGAAGATAGACTTGCTGATTGCTAACCAAGCCAAACAGGAGCAGATGAACTTTGTGGGTGGTCCTAGTAAAGAAACTCCTCCTAAGGTTAATGAGGTTGATGGTTTAGAAGGGCAGGAAGAGCTTTGCTTCATCAACAACAATGGTACTTGGCATAGGAAGGAACCTAACTTTCAGTACAACAACTACCAGCAGAGGTCTTATCCTAACAACCAGCAAGGAGGCTATCAACCCAAGCAAAACACTCAGCAAGGGAACTACCAGCCTAGGCAAAATCCTCCTCCTGGTTTTACCAATCAAGGCAATCAGTCTACTCAAGCTCAAGGTAGCTCTTCCCAAGCTAAAGCTCCAGATTCAAATATGGAAGCTATGTTCAAACAACTATTGGAAGGTCAAGCTAGAACAGCAAAGGACATTGGCCATGAGTTCAAGACTGTTCACTCCAAGATTGATAGCAGCTATACTGAGCTAAACAACAAGATAAGAGCTTTGGAGAGTCAGTTTGCTTCTATGAATTCTCAGCCAAGTCGCCAACAAGGAACACTACCAGGAAAGGCCGAGCAAAACCCCAAGGAGCCAATAAAAGCAATCACCTTGAGAAGTGGTAGAGAGTTACCTCCAAGAGCTCTCCCCAAGGATGGTGAGCAACTAGGTGGGGTGGCCATCAACATTGATGATGAAGTTGTGATTGTAGATGAGAAGGTTGATGAAGAGATTCTAGAAAAGATTGTTGAAGCTAAGGGTAAAGGAAAGGTTGGAGAAGAGAAGAGAACACTAAAACATGGTGAAGTTGCCACTCCAACAAAAGAGTCTTCCTTTGTTCCTCCTCCCTATGAACCTAAGCTGCCATTTCCTGGAAGATTCAAGAAGCAACTTTTGGAGAAGTACAAAGCACTCTTTGAGAAGCAAATGAGTGAAGTTCAAGTCACAATGCCCATCATTGATGCCTTCATGCTTGTCCCTCAGTACAGCAAGTTCTTGAAGGATGTTGTGGCTGCTAAGAAGAAGGAAATGGAGGGAATGATGGTTCTTACTCATGAGTGCAGTGCCATCATCCAGAGATTGACAATCCCTAAGAAGCTAGAGGATCCAGGCTGCTTTACTCTACCTTGTGCCATTGGTCCTTTGATGTTTGAGAGATGTCTATGTGATTTGGAAGCCAGTGTCAGTCTCATGCCTCTATCTGTTGCCAAGAAGCTTGGATTCAGCCAATACAAGAAGTGTAAACTCTCTTTGGTGCTTGCTGATCGCTCAGTTAAGTTCCCTATTGGCATCCTTGAAGACCTCCCTGTGATGGTGGGAAATTGTGAGATTCCTACTGATTTTGTGGTGCTAGAGATGGATGAAGAAGCTAGAGACCCCTTGATCCTTGGAAGACCATTCTTAGCCACAGCAGGAGCCATTATCAATGTGAAGGAAGGCAAGATTGATCTTCATTTGGGGAAAGAGCACACTCTCCACTTTGACATCAAGGAAGTGATGAAGAAGTCAACTGTGCAAGGCCAAGTGTTTTACATTGAAGAGATGGAAGCTCTTGCTGATGAGCTTCTTGAAGAATTGGCACTTGAAGAGTTGGCAATAAAGGACCCTTTGCAACATGCTTTGACAATGGATAAAGAGGTCCAAGTGGTTGAGAACAAAGAGAGTGATGCTATTGTGAGAATGCTGGATTCTCATAAGAAGATTGATGGTGAAGCCCAGTATGAGGAGCTTACACAAGAGGTTCACCAAGCTGCTTCAGTCACTCAACAAGAGGACACCCAACAAGATGATTGGAGTGAGCTCAAGGCACCAAAAGTGGAGCTCAAACCTCTTCCCCATGGTGTAAGGTACGCATTTCTAGGCCTTAATGAGTCATATCCTGTCATTGTGAGTAGTGAACTTACTGAACTTGAGCTTTCTCAACTTTTAAATGCACTTAAAAGGTTTAGAAAAGCAATTGGGTACTCACTAGATGATATTAAGGGGATATCACCTTCTTTGTGCATGCATAGGATACATCTTGAGGATGAATCAATGACTTCTATAGAGCATCAAAGAAGGTTAAATCCTAACCTGAAGGATGTTGTAAAGAAGGAGATTCTTAAACTCTTAGATGCTGGTGTTATCTACCCTATTTCAGATTCTAAATGGGTATGTCCTGTGCATGTTGTCCCAAAGAAAGGTGGTATCACTGTGGTTAAAAATGACAAGGATGAATTGATACCAACTAGAACCATAACTGGCCATAGGATGTGTATTGATTATAGAAAACTCAACTCTGCATCTAGAAAGGATCATTTTCCATTGCCATTTATTGATCAGATGCTTGAGAGACTTGCAAACCATCCTTTCTATTGCTTTCTTGATGGGTATTCAGGGTTCTTCCAGATCCCCATACATCCCAATGATCAAGAGAAGACAACATTGACATGCCCTATGGCACCTTTGCTTATCGAAGGATGCCATTTGGGTTATGTAATGCTCTAGCAACCTTTCAAAGGTGCATGATGTCTATCTTCTCGGATCTCATTGAGGATATAGTGGAGGTATTCATGGATGATTTCTCTGTCTACGGATCTTCGTTTTCTGCTTGTTTGTCCAACTTGTGCAGGGTCCTACAGAGATGTGAAGACACCAACCTTGTGCTGAATTGGGAGAAGTGTCACTTCATGGTCAAAGAGGGGATTGTGCTTGGGCATAAAATTTCAGAAAAGGGTATTGAAGTGGACAAGGCTAAGATTGAAGTGATGGTTAGCTTGCCTCCACCAAAGACAGTGAAAGACATCAGGAGCTTTCTTGGCCATGCTGGGTTCTATAGAAGATTCATCAAGGACTTCTCAAAGATTGCTAGACCAATGACCAAGTTGCTGTGCAAGGAGGCCACTTTCAGCTTTGATGAAGAATGTCTTGAAGCCTTCAAGAAGATAAAGGGTGAACTTGTTAGTGCTCCAATTGTCCAGCCACCTGATTGGGATCTCCCCTTTGAGATAATGTGTGATGCTAGTGACTTTGCTGTTGGGGCTGTCTTGGGGCAGAAGAAGGATGGCAAGACTCATGTGATTTATTATGCGAGCCAAACCCTGAATGATGCACAGATGAAGTATGCCACAACTGAGAAAGAGATGCTGGCCATTGTCTTCGCCTTTGAGAAGTTCAGAAGTTACCTGGTGGGTTCCAAGGTCATTGTGTACACTGACCATGCAGCTTTGAGACATCTTCTAGCAAAGAAGGATGCCAAGCCAAGACTACTGAGGTGGATCCTTTTGCTTCAGGAGTTTGACTTAGAGATTAGAGACAAGCCAGGGATTGAGAATGGAGTGGCTGATCACTTGTCCAGGCTGAGAATTGAAGGTGGAATCCCTATTGATGAGGGACTTAGACAGGAGCAGGTCATGGCTATCATGTCAGTGGTGGCAGTTATTGAGACTGGAAAGAAGATTGAAGAGGTTAAGGCAGCTGAAGAGAAGGGGCCTTGGTATGCTGATTTGGTTAACTACTTAGCCACTGGGAAGGAGCCATTGGGTCTTGCGGGGTATGAGAAGAAGAAGTTCTACAGAGATTTGAAGAGATACTATTGGGATGAACCATACCTCTACACTCTTTGCAAGGATCAGATCTATAGAAGAGTGGTGGCTGATGAAGAAATTGAAGGAATCCTTACACATTGCCATGGATCTTCCTATGGAGGCCATTTTGCTACCTTCAAGACTGTCTCAAAGGTGTTACAAGCTGGATTTTGGTGGCCACACATGTTCAGGGACACACAAGACTTCATCTCAAGATGTGACTCTTGCCAAAGGAGAGGGAACATTACTAAGAGGAATGAGATGCCTCAAAACCCAATCCTTGAAGTGGAAGTGTTTGATGTTTGGGGGATAGACTTCATGGGACCCTTCCCTTCTTCTTATGGCAACAAGTACATCTTGGTGGCTGTAGACTATGTGTCAAAGTGGGTAGAAGCCATAGCAAGTCCCACAAATGATTCAAGAGTGGTGATCAAAATGTTCAAGAGCAATATCTTCCCAAGATTTGGAGTACCAAGAGTGGTCATAAGTGATGGAGGTTCACATTTCATCAACAAGCTATTTGAGGGTCTTCTCAAGAAGAAGGGAGTGAAACACAAGGTTGCAACACCTTATCACCCTCAAACAAGTGGCCAAGTGGAAGTTTCCAACAAGCAAATCAAGGGCATCTTGGAGAAGATTGTGGGAACTAAGAGGAAGGATTGGTCAGACAAGCTTGATGATGCTCTTTGGGCATATAGAACAGCCTACAAGACTCCTCTAGGCACTACCCCTTACAACCTTGTCTATGGGAAGTCTTGCCATTTACCAGTTGAGCTTGAATACAAGGCATTGTGGGCTGTGAAGCTTCTAAACTTTGACATCAAGAGTGCAAAGGAGAAGAGACTTCTTCAACTCAATGAACTGGATGAGATAAGGATGGATGCCTTTGAGAACTCAAGGATTTACAAGGAAAAGACCAAGGCCTTTCATGACAAGCACATCCTCAAGAGAGAGTTCAAGGCTGGAGATCAAGTTCTTCTCTATAACTCTAGACTGAAGTTATTTCCAGGGAAGCTCAAGTCAAAGTGGTCTGGTCCATTTGTGGTTAAGGAAGTGAAATCTATGGAGCCATTGTGCTTTGGAACAAGAAGGTGGAGACTTCACAGTGAATGGCCAGAGACTCAAGCAATACATGGCCACCATACCAAAGGAGGATGGGACATCAACCCCACTCTCTGATGCTCCCCTTGCCTAACCTCAAAGGAGGCAAAGTCAAGCTAGTGACTTTAAACAAGCTCACTTGGGAGAAAGTCCCATGGTTATCCTTGTAAATATTGCTTTAGGATTTCTTTTAAAGTCCCTTGGAAGATGTTGAGGCCATAGGAAGGTGATGGCATGGGATTTGAATAAAAAAAAAAATAAAAAGGGGCGAGAGGTTTGGACGGGTAGGATGGACGGGGTGAGCTACCGGTCGGATGACTGATCGTCGAACGGACCTGGGACAGGCGTCCGGGGACACACACCCGGTCGGGGAAGCCAAGAGGAATGGACCGGGGACAGGCTGTCGGATTCAGCATCCCGGTCGGGGCGTCCAGCAAGCAGGATCAGCATGACCAGCGCCTCGACCCACGGAGCTCCACGACCCGGCGCAGCCCAGGTAAGTTTTCTTCCCCAAGCCTGGCCCAAAACCATCCACCCTGACCCAGACCGACCCAGACCACCCCTAAAGCCCTAATTCACCCTCTCTCTCCTCATTTCATCTTCTTCCTCACATCAAAATCCTCTCTAGCCTCCAAGAACCAAAAACACCATAACTTTCTCCAAACTCAACCAAATCCCCCATTCTTTTCCTAAATCAAAGTCTTTCACCCTTTAGTCTACTTCCCTGAATCTTTTCTTCATTTCCCTTCATCCATAGCAAGGTATGAGTTCTTTAAGTTCAAATTCGTAACTCTCATGAACCCTAAAATTTGAACTTGAAATTTGAGCTTTTCTTGCTAGATTCTTGTAAAATAGACTAGGTAAAGATTATATATCATGCTGGGTAGTTGATTTCATGGTGGAATTGAGATTAATTTGAACTTTGAGAAATTAGGGTTCAAGAGATTTGGGGGTTTTTCATAAAGTGCTTGTTTTAGGTTGTTTTTGGGGTAGATTGAACGCTAGGTTGCTGGAGAACTTCAATTGAGGCTGATTTCGAGCTTGATAGTGTTTGATTAAGGGTTTTGCTTCTTGGAGATTCTCATTGTTCATAAAAAAAAAAATTTAAAAAAAAATCTTGAACATGAGAATTCTCTAAGTTAGTTTAAAGCCCTCCTTTGCCTAATGCTTTGCTTCTTATGAGTAGTTGATCATTAGAATTGCACTCTTATGCTTTTGATCATGTCTCTCTTGAGAAGTTTTTCCTTCTTAAGCTCATTCTTTTCCAAGGTTTAAATTTCAGGTACCAATGGGGCGAAAGAATGAAGCTGAGATAGAAGTTGAGAAGCAAGAGCTTGCAGCAAGAGAGACTGCTCAGTTTGGGAAAATTTTGGGTTCACAGCCTGGTTCAGAAGAGGAGCGTCGACAACAAGCTTTGGCAATGCTAAGGAAGAAAGCACAAGCCAAGAGAGATGGGAAGAGAGCTGTTGTTGATAGGAGTGTGGCTGCTGGTGCTCACAAGCAAACTAAGAAAGATGGGAAGAGAGTTATTGCTGATAAGAGTGTGGCTGATGGTGCTCACAAGCAAGCCAAGAGGGATGGAAAGAGAATAGCTGTTGAGAACAGTGTGACTGATGGTGCTAACAAGCAGGCTCCTCCCAAGAGAGCTAAGGCGCCAAGGAACACTAGTGTGGGAGCTCTTGTTCTGGAGAAAACCAACAACAAAGGTGATCATGCACTTGCTCCCACTATGATGGCTATGACTCCACCTAAGAGAGCACCAGATCCTGTGCAAGAGAGTGTAGAAAACCTTAATCAGCACACCATGGAGGTGAAGTTGGCAAGGGCTAGAGCAAAGAAGCAAGGCAAGAAGCCAATAGTTGAAGAGAGTGAAAGTGAAGAGGCTGAGATGTCTTCTGATCATGAGCATGCTGATCCTAAATCAAAGTATGACAAGAGGGACACGTCCAAGATACCTACTGAGGATGAGCTGGTAGATCTCTTGAGGAATGGCATTGCTTGGCTCCCTACCAGATTTCTTGATAAGGTGATCTTGAAAGAGATGTACTTTGAGGATGATGTTCAAACCATGCTTGAGCACATGAAGGTGGGAAGTCTCTACACAGTGGCTTACCCTACTTACAAAGAAGTCTCTTGCCAATTCTTGGCTTCACTGGAAGCAACCTTTCACACTTCCAAGCATGCACAGCAAGGATGGGGGGAGATCAAATTCAAGATTGAGGGCGAGGTGTACTCCATGTCTTTCACAGAGATTGGTGAAGTTCTTGGCCTTGAAGATCAGAAAAACCCTTCACTTCCCAAACTCAAGACGGCCCCTAAGGAGAAGACCATTGCAGAATCAATGTGGACCTTGTTAACAGGACAAGGGAGAGGAGGCACCAAGAAAGAGAAGAACGGCTCTATTAGACATCCCACTGTGCGTTATCTCCATAGGCTGCTCAACCACACCCTTTTCCAAAAGAAAGAGATAGGGAATGTTGCTGGAGAAGAGCTGAGGTTCCTTCACCAAACCGCACGACACTTTGCCTCCTTTCCTCAGCTCCCTGTTGTCCCTGATTATTTCTACTCAGATTTTGGTATGGTTGGCTTCCTTGTTCAGCGCTTAATGCACTACAAGAGTTGGGCTTGGACAAACCGTGACTCAGGTCCTCAGATTGGTATTGGTGGATGGATAACTCCATTATTGGCTTACCAGGGAATTGATTTTAGTGATGATGGAGTAGGTCCTACTTTCTTGGATGGATCTTACCTGAAGAAGGCTCAGTTCCTAAGTGGAAGGTTTAATGGGAGATGTGTCTATTCCTATTCGAGAGGTGGAAAAAAGGCTGAGCTGTTGCTTCCTAACTCTGAACTCACCTCATTGGAGACTTCAGGAGACATCAGCTTTGACATCAGTGAGCAGCACCTCCTTCGGAGTCATGGAGCCCTTGGCCCTATGGCTCTTCCCAAGGGTGAGAAGGCAGCAAGAAAAGTGTCTGCTTATGATCAGGAACACACCAGAAGAGCCACTGCACATCTCTTTGGTCCTCCTCGTTACAAGTTCGAGCAATGCACCAGTGCTTTGCCTCTTGCGGGCCCATTCGCCAGGCTCATGACCAGATTAGCACTCTCCAGAGGTGGAACAGAGCTCAAGACAGGACTATTTTCAAGCTCACCAACCAGTGCAAAGAGCTGAGAAGAACTGTGAAGAGGCAATCTGAAGCTTCAACTCGGTTTATGAGGAAAGTGGCTGATGTTCTGGCTAGGGGAGCTGTAGCTGGTTGTAAGGCTGAGGATTTTGATCTTGATGCTTTCAATGCACCTCCTCCTCAGCCACTTCATGATCCTTCTGCGCCACAGACCAAGAAGCAAGCTCTCCGCCGCTTGAGAAACCCATACATCGTCCCATCCGAGTCCGGGAACAAGTCTCCTTCTCTAGACACCACTGCTGATGAAGATGATTCTGAGGGTGAGGCATCAGCCTCATCTCACGCTCCATAGAGGTACTCCAACACCTTATCATTGTATATACCATTTATCATTGCATTTAGATTTTTTTTTCTTTCCTCTTTTGGGCCCTTCTCTACATTTAACAAACACAGAGACTGTGTGAATTAAGTGTGGGGGAGGTGTCAAGTTGCTGATCATCTTGTGTTTTATGTCATATGCATGCATTTGTAGATAGTTATTGCATAGAAAAACCATAAAAATTTGAAAAATTTGAAAAGCACAAAAAGAATCATGTAGTTGCATTAGGATTGAGTCTAGATCATTCACTTGCATAAAAAAAATCATCATATAGGTTGCATCATGCATAAGGGGACAAGGATGATAGTTGCCTTGTAAAGATGCTCATGCTAAGTTCTTAAAGTGATAACCTTTATAATCATAGTAAGTAGCTTGAGCAATCTTAGGATAGCTTGTAAACTTCGAGCCTTGAAAACTCTTCCTAAAGCTCATTTGATTGATTGATGCTCTCTCTTTGAAGTTTGCTCCTGTCATATTTAGACTCTAAGTCTCTTGCCCATGGTCCCTTGTGTACTGAGTCATGGATAGAACACTTGAGTTGTCTCTCCCATTCTTTGCCTATCTTTTTGACAAACTCAAGTGGTACTCCACTCCCATAAACCCTTCCTTCCTTTCAAGCCTATATTATTTTGATGAGTGAGGCCTTTTTCTGAAAGTCTTACATGTGCATAATCTTGAGAGTATTGGGAACGACAATGCTTAGTCTCCATTCTTGCTAGATTAGACACTATATTGTCTAGCTCATAGGATTGGGGGTGAGTGTTGAAAAGTTTTATTTGGGATTGTGAAAAGGTTATGAAGGAAAAGAATGAACTCTTAGAACTCAATGATTTTAGTCTTTTTGGGAAATAGAAAAGAAACTCTCTAGCTCTTATTGTGAATAAGTCTTGGCCCCATAAAAAAAAGAAAAGAAAAGAAAAAGAAAAGAAAAGAAAAAGAAAAGAAAAGAAAAAAAAAAAGAAAAGAAAAGAAAAGAATAAGAAAGGGGCTAGCAAGTTAAAAGAGAGCTAGAGAGTTTTAAAAGTGAAAAAAATCCCTTGTTAAGACATCAAAAGAAAGAGTTCTTTATGAGAAAAGGTACCTTGAGTTCTTGGGAAGTATTTGGGTGAGTGATGTGAGTTGGGTTTGGCATTGTAGATAAGAGTTTTCCATGTTTATGTTTGGGGGAAGGGTAGAACAATGGAGATTGAGCATTGTATGCATGAGTTGATCCCTTTCTTAGATAAATTATGTGCAATGTCAAGACTACTTGTTTTGAGAGTGAACCACCCACTGAAAAACAAATTGAACATCTTGTTTCACTTTGCATCAAAGCCTTTTTCACCAAACCAAATGACTTGGACCATTTGACCATTTGCAAGAGATCTTTTGAGTTTGCTTAATGATTGTTAGAGAGTAAATGGATTTGTGGTTTGTGGATTCATGATGAATGAGTGTAGGGATCAAAAGAGTTGAGATAGGCCTTGAGAAGTTAGAGTTGGATAAAGTGTTTGCTCTAGCTAGTTGGTATGATTATACAAGGTTAAGAAGAGCATTCTTTTGGTTATGAGTCCCCTCCTTCAAACCTCTCCTCCTTAGTCCTTGCTAGTTTACTTGTGGACAAGTAAAGGACTAGTGTAGGGGAGTTGATGTCTTGCATATTTTCATTGATTTAGCCATCTTTATATTGCATTCTTTGTCTTGTAGGCTAAGGTTTAGGCATTTTTAGGATCATTTTGCATTCATTTGTCCTTATCAGGTGTTGGAGTATGCTTTGGTGTGATTTGAGGTTTTTGGGAGCCTTATGACCCAAAAAGAAGTGAAGATTCAAGTTTGGCTATGAAAAGAGAAGTGAACTCATGAGATGGAGAAGATGGACCGGGAAACTAGACAAGGGAGAGGAGCCGGCCAGGAAGAGAAGTGTCCGGGTAGAACAGACCGGGTACACACACCCGGTCGATTGGACGCTGAGCAGAACACGTCTGGACCGGGTAGAACGGACCGGCCAAACATACCCGGTCGGGAAGGACACAAGCAGGGCCGTCTGACGGGAAGGATGGACCAGCCACACACACCGGTCGGGTTTGAGATGGATCAGGACATGTCCGGATGACCGGGAAGGAGGAACGGGTACTAAACCGGACGGGCTGGGCGGCGACCAAGACAAGCTTGGACGGGTAGTCAGGACGGGTTAGGTCATGTGGCTTACCCTGACCAAAAATTCAAGCCTTCTTCCTATTGGCTGAAGCCAATTTGACTCCAAGGACTTTTTAGTAATTTGTAATAATGTCCCTAGGTTTTCAAAACCTAGTATAAATACTCTTGTTAACCCTTAAGTGGGATCATGTTATTTTCTCTCTAAGAACACAAACCTTTTGAGTAAAGCTTTATCTTTGAATCATATTCTCATCTCATCTTTGTGTTCTTGATTGTTTGATTTCATCTCTTTTCTTTCTCTACATGTTTAAGCTTGAATCTCTCATGGGTTTAAGAGTAAGCATGTGGATTAGTGAGTAGATCCATTTAAGATTCATGGGTTAGGGTGATTGAGAGTGATTAAGTGTAGATCCAAGGTGCTTAGTGTTAGATCTATCCTTTCCTTGCATGATTTGGTGTTCTTAATGCTATATTTGAGTTGGCCTCTCAAACATAGAGCCATAGGCATTTCATGCCCGGAAGGTGTTCTATGAAATGCCTGAACCAACTCATCTATGCTTTTAGCTTGCTTTACCTAAGGGATTAGTTGTTAAAGAAGCTAGGATTGCTATTAGACTCATTCTTAATGTTTGCTTTGATCATTACAGTCAAAGGGATTTGATGTATTTGGGTGATCATTGCAAAAGAGCATTCATCTAGGGATAGAGTTTGTTCAAGCATAGTGTCTAGGCATAAGGAATTAGATTGATTGAAAAGTTGGCATTTTGGATTGAACCTTAATCATTTAAGATCAAGTCCCTATACCCATGGGTCTCATCTCCTCATAAAGAAAGAAAGTTTTATCTTTTATTGCATTTTAGATATTGTCTTAGTTTAATAATCATCTCCCTTAATGATTGCATTTAGATTAAGCATAGGCTTGCATTCCCTTTGCTTTGTGATCACTTAGAACTGGTGTCGACAATCTTATATACTACATCATTTGATTAGGACCCTTGAAAAGTCCTTTCATCAGCGTCCCGTCCTGGTCTGTTCCTCGTCTCGCGCGGGTAAGGTGCCCCGTGTGTATCGTTCCGTGCATGTCCTGTTCTCGTACCGGCCTCATCCCGCGCGGGTATGGCATCCTGCGCATGTCGTCCAGCGCACCAGTCCATGTCCGAGCTTCATATCAGTTCGGTCCCGCGCGGGTGAAGCGTCCCGCGCATGTCCAGCCGCGCACCGGCCGTCCGTCCAAGTAGTCCAAGCCACGCGGGTGCTCCGTCCCAAGCATCCTGACCCGCGGCCGTCCGTCCAGCAATGGTCCAAGGTAAGGTCTTCATGTCTTGAGGGTGGGAAGGTGATCCGGAGGCCATCAAGCTAAGGCACGTCCTGGTCCATGGTCCGGCTTGTCCGAGCTTAGCCAAACTCCATTCTTCACTTCTTTTTGGATCACAATGCTCCCAAACACCTCTAATCACTCCTTGGCACACTGCAGCACCTAATAAGGACAATGAATGCAATATGGACCTAAAAGATGCATAAGTCCTAATCTATATGATCAAAATGCACAAGATATGAAGGCTAAAACCATGTAAATATGAAAGATATCAACTCACCCACACTAGTCCTTTACTTGTCCTCAAGTAATCTTTTCAAAACACAAGGAGGAGAGATACAAAGAAGGGAGAAAAGCCAAAAGAAAAACTCAAAGCCCTCAACTTGACATCCTAAAGAAACATAGCAAATAGCATGAGCAAAACTCTCTTATTATACTCTAGCTTCTCTAGGCCTATCAATACTCTTATGCCTCTACACTCAACATCATGAATCCACAAACTACAAATCAGCCAACTCTCACATTAATTAAGCAAATCATAGGTGAATTCTTGCAGATGGTCAAATGGTCCAAATCATTTGGTTTGGAAAGAAAAGGCTTTAGTGCAAAGTGAATCAAGAGGTTAAAGATGATCTTTCAAGGTGAGTTACACTCAAAACAAGTAGCTTTGACATTGCACATAAGAAAGGGATCAACTTATGCATACAATGCTCAATCTCCATTGTCCTACCCTTTTCCCAAATATACAAGATACACACTTATTCTCAATGCCAAGCCCCACTCTCTTCAATCACCCAAAGATTTCCCAAACTCTCAAGAACATTTTTTCACTTAGAACTCTTCACTTTTTGAAGTCTACAGGGGATTTTTACATTTTTTAAACACTTATTAGCTCATACTAACTTTGGCTAGCCCCCTTTCTTTATTCATTTCTTTTTTTTATATGGGGGCCAAGACTTTGATTACAAACTTGAGCTAGACTTTTTATTTACTTATCCCTAAAGAACTAATCACTTTTGAGTTCTATGAGTATACCTTTTCTTTCATAACCTTTTCACAATCCCAAGATCAAGCTTTACAACACCCAGCCTCATCCTAGAAGCTAGACAATATGAGTGTCTAATCAAGCAAAAATGGAGACTAAGCATTGTCGTTCCCAATACTCTCAACATTATGCACATGTAAAGCTTTCCAAAGAGGTCTCACTCAACAATCAGTGAAGGCTTGAAAGAAGGAAAGGGTCTAAGGGAATGGAGTACCACTTGAGTTTGTCAAAAAGATTGGCAAAATAGGAGAGACAACTCAAGTGTGTATAGCCATGACTCAGCACACAAAGGACGATAAGCAAGAAGCATTAAGTTCATTCAGTTCAAATAAGATTGTAGTTGGCATCAAAGAGTAAGTTTCAGCAATCAATGAGTTTCAAGAAGAGTTTTCAAGGCTCAAAGCATGCAAGCCATTCAAAAGATGCTTAAGCTACTTGATATGTTTAACTAGGGTGCCAAATTCAGTGCAAAAAGTGTTCTTTACAAGGCAATGCTCCATGTGCAAGTGAATGCAACCTATATGCACTAGACTCAATCTTAAGAATGCAAGTGATGCAACTGCATGATTCAAAAATTTCAAATTTTTTTGGATTTTTATGCAAATAAGTATGTACAATGCAATGCATGAGACCCGAAAACATCAAAGCAAACATAATCAAATACTTGGTACCTCCCCCACACTTAAATCACACAGTCTCTATGTGAGTAAGAGAGAAGGAGATACCCAAACAAGGCAAAAGGAAATGTATGTACAAGAAGAGTTGGAGTGATACCTCATAACGAGATTTGGGCGTTGTGTTTGGTGTTTGGGGCTAGGAGTAGGCTCCATTCATAGCAACTAGAAGAGGCTGCTACATGGCAATAACAAGGGTCAGGTGCTTCACCACCTTTCCTCTCTCCTCTAGTGCTAGGCTCAACCTGAAAACCTCAACGACTTTTATTAAAAACATAAATAAAAATTGAAATTGCAAAGCTATGTACAAGGGTAACCATGGGACTTCCTTCCAAGTGAGCTTGTTGTGAGTCACTAGCTTGACTATCTTTTCTCTTGGACTAGTGAGAAGAAGGATCCTTCCCACCTTCAAGAGTGATGGTGAGGACCTGAGAGAAAAGCTCTTGGAGCTTCATGGGTCATCTTCGAGCTGAGGAGTGATGATGGCTCTAGCACTTGAGAATGGTGTGGATTTGCCCATATGCTTGATCTTGTACTCAGTGATACCATCCTTGAGCTTCTTTGGATGGAGAGTGAGAGTGTGTGGGAGCAGATCAAGAGGTGGAGGATGAGGTTCTTTCACCATCTTCTTCTTGCCATGAGTGGCCTTTCAGGCTCCACTCATCCCCTCTCTTATAGCACTTTCCAAGTGCTCACGACACAACTCTGTAGAAGACTCTCCAGCAAGGCCTTCTTTCTTTCAAACAACCACTTCATCTTGGGGCTTCTCAACAGATTGTTCTCCACAACTGATTGTCCCACAATAGCCAACATCCAATGGAGATTGGAGAAGAGAGGAGACAGCTTTGTTCACATGAATGAGGGTGACCTTCTTGTTGGGAAAGTCAATGCAAGCTACAACTGTAGTGAGGAAAGGAGTGCCAAGGATAAAAGGGACTCTCTTCTTAGTTGCCATCATCAAAACGGTGAGGTCAATGGGTATGGTGCAGGACCCAATCTTCAAGGGGAAGTCCTTGATGATACTAATTGGGGTTGTAGAAGAAGAGTCCCCAAAGGTGAGAGAAGAAGTATCTGGTTCCATGCTTTCAATCCAAAGACTCTTCACCATATCCATGGAAATCACATTCACACTTGCACCACTATCAACAAGAGCATCATCCATATTTATCTGACCAAGGGAGCAAGACAAGGTGAACTTCCCTTGAGACTCAAGCTTAGGGAGTGACTTTGGAGGGGTTGGTGGATCAATCTTCAGAATGGAGATGTCCAAAAGCTCAGCCACTTCAGCTTGGTGGTCTAGAAAGTCCTTGATGAGCATCATCGGGACATGAGCTTACGCATACCCGAGATCTCCGGAAGCTTGACTCCAACATTACTAAGATCTTTCCTGAACTTTGAGATCACCTTCTTCTGAGCTTTGGTGAGAACTCTTTGGGGAAAAGGTAGCTTATCATAGGGTGGTAGCTCAACCTCTTTCAGCTTGTGGTCAGCACTCTTCTCAACTGGTGTCTCAGCCCTTGGCTCATCCCTTTTCATAATACTTACTTCAACCTTCTTGGCAGCTTCCTTCACAACCTTAGCCTCAGCTGTGGCTACAACCAATCTCTGAAAATTTCCAATCTAAATCCCAGGAACTAGCCTTTCAATCTCATCCACCTCTTTCTCATGATCACTTAGCTCAATCTCTGAAGAAGTAGTAGAGAGGAAAACATTGCAAGACTCCTTGGGATTCTTCTCTGGTTTTCCTGGTAGAGATCCCAATTGGCTTTTGGAATATGAAGACATAGAGGCAACCTAGCTCTCCAAAGCTTTGAGATGAGAGGCAAGTTTCATGTACTTGTTGTTGAGGTCAGAATATGTCCCATGAATCTTTGGATGGATGTTCCTGAACTCATCTCCAATGTTCTTAGCATTTCTCTCTTGAGCTTCTAAGATTTGCTTAAACATGGACTCCATATTTAAGTTGGATCTTGAGCTTGAGGAGAGCTTCCTTGAGGCTGAGGAGACTGATTGGCTTGAGGATAGTTCTGCTTGGCTTGGTAAACTCCTTGCTGATAGTTGTAGTAAGGCCTTTGCTGATAGTTGTTTTGGTACTGAAAATTTGGCTCCTTCTGTACTGATATGTTGCATGGGTAACCATGGGAGTTCCTCCAAAGTAAGCTTGTTGTGAGTCACTAGCTTGACTACCTTGTCTCTTGGACTAGTGAGAAGAAGAATCCTTCCCACCTTCAAGAGTGATGGTGAGGACCTGAGAGAAAAGCTCTTGAAGCTTCATGGGGTCATCTTGGAGCTGAGGAGTGATGATGGCTCTAGCACTTGAGAATGGTGTGGATTTGCCCTTATGTTTGATCTTGTACTCAATGATACCATCATTGAGCCTCTTTGGATGGAGAGTGAGAGTGAATGGGAGCAGATCAAGAGGTGTAGGATGAGGTTCCTTCATCATCTTCTTCTTGCCATGAGTGGCCTTTGAGGCTCCACTCATCCCCTCTCTTTTAGCACTTTCCAATTGCTCACGACACAACTCTTTAGAAGACTCTCCAGCAAGGCCTTCTTTCTTGCAAACAACCACTTCATCTTGGGGCTTCTCAAAAGCTTGTTTTCCACAAGTGGTTGTCCCACAATTGCCAACATCCAATGGAGATTGGAGAGGATAGGAGATAGCTTTGTTCACATGCATGAGGGTGACCTTTTTGTTGGGAAAGTCAATGCAAGCTCCAACTGTAGTGAGGAAAGGAGTGCCAAGGATAAAAGGGACTCTCTTCTTAGTTTCCATCTTCAAAACAGTGAGGTCAATGGGTATGGTGCAGGACACATCTTCAAGGGGAAGTCCTTGATGATACCAATTGGGGTTGTAGAAGAAGAGTCGCCAAAGGTGAGAGAAGAAGTATCTGGTTCCATACTTTCAATCCCAAGACTCTTCACCATATCCATGGAAATCACATTCACACTTGCACCACTATCAACAAGAGCATCAGCCATAGTTATCTGACCAAGGGAGCAAGACAAGGTGAACTTCCCTTGAGACTCAAGCTTAGGGAGGGACTTTGGAGGGGTTGGTGGATCAATCTTCAGAATGGAGATGTCCAAAAGCTCAGCCACTTCAGATTGGTGGTCTAGAATGTCCTTGATGAGCATCATCTGGACATGAGCTTACGCATACCCGAGATCTCCGGAAGCTTGACTCCAACATTACTAAGATCTTTTCTGAACTTTGAGATCACCTTCTTCTGAGCTTTGGTGAGAACTCTTTGGGGAAAAGGGAGTTTATCATAGGGTGATAGTTCAACCTCTTTCAGCTTGTGGTCAGCACTCTTCTCAACTGGTGTCTCAGCCCTTGGCTCATCCCTTTTCAGAATCCTTACTTCAACCTTCTTGGCAGCTTCCTTCACAACCTTAGCCTCAGCTGTGGCTACAACCAATCTCTTAACATTTCCAATCTCAATCCCAAGAACTAGCCTTTCAATCTCATCCACCTATTTCTCATGATCACTTAGCTCAATCTCTGAAGAAGTAGTAGAGAGGACAACATTGCAAGACTCCTTGCGATTCTTCTCTGGTTTTCCTGGAAGAGATCCCATTGGGCTCTTGGAAGATGAAGACATAGAGGCAACCTGGCTCTCCAAAGCTTTGAGATGAGAGGCAAGTTGCATGTACTTGTTGTTGAGGTCAGAATATGTCCCATGAATCTTTGCATGGATGTTCTTGAACTCATCTCCAATGTTCTTAGCATTTCTCTCTTGAGCTTCTAAGATTTGCTTGAACATGGACTCCATATTTGAAGTTGGAGCTTGATCTTGAGGAGAGCTTCCTTGAGGCTGAGGAGACTGATTGGCTTGAGGATAGTTCTGCTTGGCTTGGTAACCTCCTTGATGATTGTTGTAGTAAGGCCTTTCCTGATAGTTGTTTTGGTAATGAAAATTTGGCTCCTTCGTGTACCATGTGCCATTAGCATTGATGAAGCACAGCTCCTCTTGGCCTTCTAAACCATCAACCTCATTGACCTTAGGAGGAACCTCTTGACTAAGGCGACCCACAAAGTTTATCTGCTCATGTTTAGCTTGGTTTGAAAGAATCAAATCCATCTTCTCTTGCAAGGACTTGATCTCTTTCTTTGTCTGCTGTTCATCACTTCTGTTGACCCTATCATGCTCCTCACTGTATACTGAGTCACTCTTGGCCATGTTCTTCACCAGCTCCTCTGCATCCTCTTCAGTTCTGCCCAAGAAGAAGCCATTGCTAGTTGTATCAAGTTTGTTCCTGAACTCTGGTAGAGCACCTCTGTAGAAGGTACTAAGGAGACTCTCCATTGTGAAGCTATGATGTGGACATTGAGTCCAATAGCCTTTGAATCTCTCCCATCCTTCACCAAAACCTTCAAGATTCTCCTGCTAAAATCCAGAGAATTCATTTCTGATCTTGGCTGTATTTGAGGTAGAGACAAACTTTTCTAGGAAGGCCTTCTTGCACTTATTGCAAGTGGTGATAGAGTCACTTGGAAGAGTATTCTCCCATTGGTGTGCCTTGTCTCCCAAAGAGAAGGGAAACAGCCTCAGCTTGAAAGCATCTTCAGAGACTCCATTAGTCTTGGACAAGCTACAGTAGCTATCAAATGTGTCCAAGTGATCAAGTGGATCCTCCACAGCAAGGCCATGAAACATGTTGTTCTCAATCAAATGCAACAGCCCTGATTTGATCTCAAAGTTGTTGTTCTCCACAGCTGCTGGCCTGATTCCTCTCCTATGACCATGGATGTGAGGTTGGTCAAAGGTCCCAATGGCTCTAGCTTGGCTGTGGATGTTGTGGTTGGCTGTGATCTTAGGTTGTCAGTTCTTGGACCATTGCCTCCTAGGGCATCACCATCTTGAGGTTGATTCTCCATAGACTCTTCACCCCTTGTTCCTTCCTTGGAAGTAAACTTCACATGTGTTTCCTCCTTGATTGAGAACTCATCCATAACCAATGAGATCTCTCTTATCTCCTCTATGCATTCAACAACCAAACCATCATCACAAAGATCTACAAAGATTCTTCCAACCAAGCTTACTTCTTCATCCTTGCTCTTTGTTGAATAACCCATGAATGTAGTTTGTTCAACTTGGTCTTCATATCTTACCACAAGATTCTCATCTACCATGCATCCAATGAGTAATTTAAGCTCATGTATAGAGTCTTCAGCTTCTTGTTGAAATCCATCCTTGAGTTGAACATCCTCTTCAACATCAGCTTCCATATCCATGGAACATTCTTCACAAGTGTTGGTGTTGTAAAGGGAGTGATGCTTTCTTGATCTTCAATCATGTGAGAGAGTTTGTTGTTGATAGATTCCACATGTGTTATAGTTTCATCCATCCTTGAGCTAAGAGTCTTGCCATGAGCATCTACCTTGGTGGAAGAGAGCTCATTTGCCTTTGTATCTCAAGCCTTCCTCTTTCTTGATTCTCCAACAACTTCTCAAGCATGTTGGTGATGTGTTCTTCATTGGAGGCTTGAAGGGATTTGACTTCTTGTTCTTCATAATCTAAAGCCCAAGGTTGGTATCTCTCACCATATCCATATTGGCTTTCTTGACCAAGGTTTCCATGTGGTTGGTACTCCAATTGGGTGGTTGGCTCAAAAGCTCTGTCAGAATAAGCGGAGCTTCTCGATATCATTCTTTCTTGACTCTCTAAAATAGCCTTGAACATTGATTCCAAGTCAAGAGACATGATCTTCCTCTCTCGTGAATGTACCTTGCAAAAGAACAACCACTTGAAATGGAATTAGTAACTAGATAAAGGTAACAAGACTTAGTCTCAAGCAAGTGACTAAATCCCAATGTCAAAATCAAACTAGAACTTGCAACGGCGCCAATTTGATAAAAGGACTTTTCAAGGGTCCTAATCAAATGATGTAGTATAAAAGATTATCGAACCAATCCTAGGTGATTTTAATGCAAAGGGAATGCAAGTCTATGCTTAATCTAAGTGCAATCAATAGAGTGCAGTGAAATGAACTAAAACTAAACTAAAATGCAATAAAGTAATGATATATCTTTCAATATGAAGCAATAGGACTCATGGGACAAGGGAATTGACTTTGGGTGATCAAGTTTCAATCTAAAGATAGCAGCAACATTCAATCTATCAACCTTAAGCCTAGACACAATCCTAAGCAAGCTCTATGGTCAAGATGAATGCTCATTCACTAACATATCTCAAGCATCAAATGGTCATTGGTTGAATAATATGAAAGCAATCATTAAGAACAAGTCAATTAGCTATCTTAACACCTTTAACAACAAATCTCTTTGGTAAAGAATGTTAAAAGCATTGAAGAGTTGGTTCAGGCATTTCTTAGAACACCTTTCGGGCATGAAATGCCTATAGCTCTATTTTTAAGAGGCCAACTCCAAAATAGCAATAAGAACACTCAATCAAGCAAGGAAAAGATCGATCTACACCAAAACACCTTAGATGTACACCTAATCACCCTAAATCTCCCAAGCCCATGAACCCTAAGATGATCTACTCTCTAATAGACATGATTTCCCTTAAACCCATGAAGAATTCAAGGTTAACCATGATTAGAGACAACAGATGCTCAAGAACACAAGAATAAAAGAAGAAAAAGGATCCAAGATCAAAACTTTATTCAAGATCCAAATGTGTTTTTGAGAGAAAAAGAGACAAGTCCCAAATTGGGAGATATAAGAGTATTTATACAAGGCTTAGAAGCCCTAAAAACATCATAGAAAAATACTAAAAGGTCCCTGGGTCAATTAGGCTTCAATAAATAGGAAGAGGGTCAGGGTTGAGCAAATTGTCCAACCGGTCCTGCTCACCGGTCCAGCCATCGTCCGGGTCGCTCTCGTCCCGACGGGTTCGGCATCCCGATGGCCCATCGGTCCTGCCTCGTCCCACGTCGTGATCATCCTTCCGACCGGGTGCATGAAGCGGTCCGTTCGTCCCGGTCGTCCCATGCCTTGGGCCGTCTTCACTTTCCGGGTGTCCCTTTCGGTCTGCTCTCCCGGCCTGGGCTCATCCAGCACTTCTCTCCCGACTGGGTACCTCTCCCAGGCCTAGTCATCCCGGACCACTCTCATCCAGCTGCTCTTTTCCCGACCGGGTTGCTCATCCCAGACCACTCTCCCCGTCAGCTTGATGTGCTTCTAATAAACTGATCATAACTCCTCCAATATAGCTCCAAATGACTTGAAACCACTTCTATTGGAAAGCTAACTCAATTTTCTGTGTATCCACAAAATATTAGCAACAGAAGACATCTCTAAGGCCTCTGCCATGCTCATCTTTGTCTTGACCAGATCATGGATCGACTTCTTTTTTCATGGCCAAACTTGATTCTTCACCTTCTTTTTGGGCCATAAGGCTTCCAAACACCTCAAATCACACCAAAGCATACTATAACACCTGATAAGGACAAATGAATGCAAAATAGACCTAAAGATGCCTAATGCCTAACTTATATGATCAAAATGCATGAGATATGGATGCTAAAACATGCAAATATGCAAGATATCAGACCACAAGCCAACAACAACATCCACAGTGACCAGCTAGAGCTATGGCACCTATGACCGTCCTCACATTCATGGTCATAGGGCGGGCATCCATGCAGCAGCTGTGGAAGCTAACAACTTTGAGATCAAGTCAGGATTGTTGAATGTGATTGAGAACAACAAGTACCATGGCCTGGCTGTAGAAGACCCATTTGATCACTTGGACAAGTTTGATAGCTATTGTGGCTTGTCCAAGACCAATGGTGTGTCAGAAGATGCCTTCAAGCTCAATCTGTTTTCTTTCTCTCTAGGAGACAAGGCAGGCCAATGGGAGAAATCTCTACCTAGTAACTCCATCACCACTTGGGATGATTGCAAGAAAGCCTTCTTGAAGAAGTTCTTCTCTACATAAGGACAACCAAGTAGAAATGAGATCTCTAGCTTCCACCGGAAGAATTTGGAAAGCTTTAGTGAAGCATGGGAGAGGTTCAAAGGCTATCAGGCTCAATGTCACCACCATGGCTTCTCAAAGGAGAGCTTGCTAAGCACATTCTACAGAGGTGCCCTTCCTAAGTACAGAGCCAGATTGGATACATTAAGCAATGGATTCTTCTGGGCAGGTCTGAAGAAGATGCTGAGGAGCTGGTTGACAACATGGTGAAAAGTGACTCAGTTTACAGTGGAAACCGCGACAGATCTGATAGAACCACCTGAGCTGATGACAACCAGACAAAGAAGGAAATCAAATCCTTGCAAGAGATAGACTTTATTCAAGATCCAAATGTGTTTTGAGAGAAAAGAGACAAGTCCCAAATTGGGAGATATAAGAGTATTTATACAAGGCTTAGAAGCCCTAAAACATCATAGAAAAATACTAAAAGGTCCCTGGGTCAATTAGGCTTCAATAAATAGGAAGAGGGTCAGGGTTGAGCAAATTGTCCAACCGGTCCTGCTCACCGGTCCAGCCATCGTCCGGGTCGCTCTCGTCCCGACGGGTTCGGCATCCCGATGGCCCATCGGTCCTGCCTCGTCCCACGTCGTGATCATCCTTCCGACCGGGTGCATGAAGCGGTCCGTTCGTCCCGGTCGTCCCATGCCTTGGGCCGTCTTCACTTTCCGGGTGTCCCTTTCGGTCTGCTCTCCCGGCCTGGGCTCATCCAGCACTTCTCTCCGACTGGGTACCTCTCCCAGGCCTAGTCATCGGACCACTCTCATCCAGCTGCTCTTTTCCCGACCGGGTTGCTCATCCCAGACCACTCTCCCCGTCAGCTTGATGTGCTTCTAATAAACTGATCATAACTCCTCCAATATAGCTCCAAATGACTTGAAACCACTTCTATTGGAAAGCTAACTCAATTTTCTGTGTATCCACAAAATATTAGCAACAGAAGACATCTCTAAGGCCTCTGCCATGCTCATCTTTGTCTTGACCAGATCATGGATCGACTTCTTTTTTCATGGCCAAACTTGATTCTTCACCTTCTTTTTGGGCCATAAGGCTTCCAAACACCTCAAATCACACCAAAGCATACTATAACACCTGATAAGGACAAATGAATGCAAAATAGACCTAAAGATGCCTAATGCCTAACTTATATGATCAAAATGCATGAGATATGGATGCTAAAAACATGCAAATATGCAAGATATCAGACCACAGCGCCAACAACAACATCCACAGCGGCCAGCTAGAGCTATTGGCACCTATGACCGTCCTCACATTCATGGTCATAGGACGGGCATCCATGCAGCAGCTGTGGAAGCTAACAACTTTGAGATCAAGTCAGGATTGTTGAATGTGATTGAGAACAACAAGTACCATGGCCTGGCTGTAGAAGACCCATTTGATCACTTGGACAAGTTTGATAGCTATTGTGGCTTGTCCAAGACCAATGGTGTGTCAGAAGATGCCTTCAAGCTCAATCTGTTTTCTTTCTCTCTAGGAGACAAGGCAGGCCAATGGGAGAAATCTCTACCTAGTAACTCCATCACCACTTGGGATGATTGCAAGAAAGCCTTCTTGAAGAAGTTCTTCTCTACATCAAGGACAGCCAAGTTGAGAAATGAGATCTCTAGCTTCCAGCAGAAGAATTTGTAAAGCTTTAGTGAAGCATGGGAGAGGTTCAAAGGCTATCAGGCTCAATGCCCCCACCATGGCTTCTCAAAGGAGAGCTTGCTGAGCACATTCTACAGAGGTGCCCTTCCTATGTACAGAGCTAGATTGGATACAGCAAGCAATGGATTCTTCCTGGGCAGGTCTGAAGAAGATGCTGAGGAGCTGGTTGACAACATGGTGAAGAGTGACTCAGTTTACAGTGGAGAGCACGACAGAGCTGATAGAACCACCAGAGCTGATGACAACAAGACAAAGAAGGAAATCAAATCCTTGCAGGAGAAGATAGACTTGCTGATTGCTAACCAAGCCAAACAGGGGCAGATGAACTTTGTGGGTGGTCCTAGTCAAGAAACTCATCCTAAGGTTAATGAAGTTGATGGTTTAGAAGGGCAGGAAGAGCTTTGCTTCATCAACAACAATGGTACTTGGTACAGGAAGGAGCCTAACTTTCAGTACAACAACTACCAGCAGAGGTCTTATCCTAACAACCAGCAAGGAGGCTATCAACCCAAGCAAAACACTCAGCAAGGGAACTACCAGCCTAGGCAGAATCCTCCTTCTGGTTTTACCAATCAAGGCAATCAGTCTACTCAAGCTCAAGGTAGCTCTTCCCAAGCTAAAGCTCCAGAATCAAATATGGAAGCTATGTTCAAACAACTTCTGGAAGGTCAAGCTAGAACAGTAAAGGACATGTCAGTTTGCTTCTATGAATTCTCAGCCAAGTCGCCAACAAGGAACACTACCAGGAAAGGCTGAGCAAAACCCAAAGGAGCCAATAAAAGCAATCACCTTGAAAAGTGGTAGAGAGTTACCTCCAAGAGCTCTCCCCAAGGATGGTGAGCAGCTAGGTGGGAGGGTGGCCATCAACATTGATGATGAAGTTGTGATTGTAGATGAGAAGGTTGATGAAGAGATTCTAGAAAAGATTGTTGAAGCTAAGGGTAAAAGAAAGGTTGGAGAAAGAGAACACTAAAACATGGTGAAGTTGCCACTCCAACAAAAGAGCCTTCCTTTGTTTCTCCTCCATATGAACCTAAGCTGCCATTTCCTGGAAGATTCACGAAGCAACTTTTGGAGAAGTACAAAGCACTCTTTTAGAAGCAAATGAGTGAAGTTCAAGTCACAATGCCCATCATTGATGCTTTCATGCTTGTCCCTCAATAAAGCAAGTTCTTAAAGGATGATGTTGCTGCTAAGAAGAAGGAAATGGAGGGCATGATGGTTCTTACTCATGAGTGCAGTGCCATCATCCAGAGATTGACAATCCCTAAGAAGCTAGAGGATCCAGGCTGCTTTACTCTTGCCTTGTGCCAATTGTCCTTTGATGTTTGAGAGGCGTCGATGTGATTTAGAAGCCAGTGTCAGTCTCATGCCTCTATCTGTTGCCAAGAAGCTTGGATTCAGCCAATACAAGAAGCTTGGTGCTAGCTGATCGCTCAGTTAAGTTCCCTATTGGTATCCTTGAAGACCTCCCATTGATGGTGGGAAATTGTGAGATTCCTACTGATTTTGTGGTGCTAGAGATGGATGAAGAAGCTAGAGACCCCTTGATCCTTGGAAGACCATTCTTAGCCACAGAAGGAGCCATTCTCAATGTGAAGGAAGGCAAGATTGATCTTCATTTGGGGAAAGAGCACACTCTCCATTTTGACATCAAGGAAGTGATGAAGAGGTCTACTGTGCAAGACCAAGTGTTTTACATCGAAGAGATGGAAGCTCTTGCTGATGAGCTTCTTAAGGAATTGTCACTTGAAGAGTTGGCAATAAAGGACCCCTTGCAACATGCTTTGACAATGGATAAAGAGGTCCAAGTGGTTGAGAACAAAGAGAGTGATGCTATTGTGAGAATGCTGGATTCTCACAAGAAGATTGATGGTGAAGGCTAGTATGAGGAGCTTACACAAGATGTTCACCAAGCTGCTTCAGTCACTCAACAAGAGGACACCCAACAAGATGATTGGAGTGAGCTCAAGGCACCAAAAGTGGAGCTAAAACCTCTTCCCCATGGTGTAAGATGCAGCATTTCTAGGCCCTGATGAGTCATATCCTGTCATTGTGAGTAGTGAACTTACTGAACTTGAGCTTTCTCAACTGTTAAATGCACTTACCAAGTTTAGAAAGGCAATTGGGTACTCACTAGATGATATTAAGGGGATATCACCTTCTTTGTGCATGCATAGGATACATCTTGAGGATGAATCAATGACTTCTATAGAGCATCAAAGAAGGTTAAATCCTAACCTGAACGATGTTGTAAAGAAGGAGATTCTTAAACTCTTAAGTGCTGGTGTTATCTACCCTATTTCAGATTCTAAATGGGTATCTCCTGTGCATTTTGTCCCAAAGAAAGGTGGTATCACTGTGGTTAAAAATGACAAAGATGAATTGATACCAACTAGAACCATAACTGGCCATAGGATGTGTATTGATTATAGAAAACTCAACTCTGCATCTAGAAAGGATCATTTTCCATTGCCATTTATTGATCAGATGCGTGAGAGACTTGCAAACCATCCTTTCTATTGCTATCTTGATGGGTATTCAGGGTTCTTCCAGATCCCCATTCATCCCAATGATCAAGAGAAGACAACATTCACATGCCCCTATGGCACCTTTGCTTATCGAAGGATGCCATTTGGGTTATGTAATGCTCCAGCAACCTTTCAAGGTGCATGATGTCTATCTTCTCGGATCTCATTGAGGATATAGTGGAGGTAATCATGGATGATTTCCCTGTCTACGGATCTTCGTTTTCTGCTTGTTTGTCCAACTTGTGCAGGGTCCTACAGAGATGTGAAGACACCAACCTTGTGCTGAATTGGGAGAAGTGTCACTTCATGGTCAAAGAGGGGATTGTGCTTGGGCATAAAATTTCAGAAAAGGGTATTGAAGTGGACAAGGCTAAGATTAAGGTGATGGTTAGCTTGCCTCCACCAAATACAGTGAAAAACATTAGGAGCTTTCTTGGCCATGCTGGGTTCTATAGAAGATTCATCAAGGACTTCTCAAAGATTGCTAGACCAATGACCAAGTTGCTGTGAAAGGAGGCCACTTTCAGCTTTGATGAGGAATGTCTTGAAGCCTTCAAGAAGATAAAGGGTAAACTTTTTAGTGCTCCCATTGTCCAGCCACCTGATTGGGATCTCCCCTTTGAGATAATGTGTGATGTTAGTGACTTTGCTGTTGGGGCTATCTTGGGGCACAAGAAGGATGGCAAGACTCATGTGATTTATTATGCGATCCAAACCCTGAATGATGCACAAATGAAGTATGCCACAACTGAGAAAGAGATGCTGGCCATCGTCTTCGCCTTTGAGAAATTCAGAAGTTACCTGGTGGGTTCCAAGGTCATTGTGTATACTGACCATGCAGCTTTGAGACATATTCTAGCAAAGAAGGATGCCAAGCCAAGACTACTGAGGTGGATCCTTTTGCTTCAGGAGTTTGACTTAGAGATTAGAGACAAGCCAGAGATTGAGAATGGAGTGGCTGATCACTTGTCCAGGCTGAGAATTGAAGGTGGAATCCCTATTGATGAGGGACTTAGACAGGAGCAGGTCATGGCTATCATGTCAGTGGTGGCAGTTATTGAGACTGGAAAGAAGATTGAAGAGGTTAAGGCAGCTGAAGAGAAGGGGCCTTGGTATGCTGATTTGGTTAACTACTTAGCCACTGGGAAGGAGCCATTGGGTCTTGCGGGGTATGAGAAGAAGAAGTTCTACAGAGATTTGAAGAGATACTATTGGGATGAACCATACCTCTACACTCTTTGCAAGGATCAGATCTATAGAAGAGTGGTGGCTGATGAAGAAATTGAAGGAATCCTTACACATTGCCATGGATATTCCTATGGAGGCCATTTTGCTACCTTCAAGGCTGTCTCAAAGGTGTTACAAGCTGGATTTTGGTGGCCACACATGTTCAGGGACACACAAGACTTCATCTCAAGATGTGACTCTTGCCAAAGGAGAGAGAACATTACTAAGAGGAATGAGATGCCTCAAAACCCAATCCTTGAAGTGGAAGTGTTTGATGTTTGGGGGATAGACTTCATGGGACCCTTCCCTTCTTCTTATGGCAACAAGTACATCTTGGTGGCTGTAGACTATGTGTCAAAGTGGGTAGAATCCATAGAAAGTCCCACAAATGATTCAAGAGTGGTGATCAAAATGTTCAAGAGCAATATCTTCCCAAGATTTGGAGTACCAAGAGTGGTCATAAGTGATGGAGGTTCACATTTCATGAACAAGCTATTTGAGGGTCTTCTCAAGAAGAAGAGTGAAACACAAGGTTGCAACACCTTATCACCCTCAAACAAGTGGCCAAGTGGAAATTTCCAACAAGCAAATCAAGGGCATCTTGGAAGATTGTGGGAACTAAGAGGAAGGATTTGTCGACAAGCTTGATGATGCTCTTTGGGCATATAGAACAGCCTTCAAGACTCCTCTAGGCACTACCCCTTTCAACCTTGTCTATGGGAAGTCTTGCCATTTACCAGTTGAGCTTGAATACAAGGCATTGTGGGCTGTGAAGCTTCTAAACTTTGACATCAAGAGTGCAAAGGAGAAGAGACTTCTTCAACTCAATGAACTGGATGAGATAAGGATGGATGCCTTTGAGAACTCAAGGATTTACAAGGAAAAGACTATGGCCTTTCATGACAGGCACATCCTCAAGAGAGAGTTCAAGGCTGGAGATCAAGTTCTTCTCTATAACTCTAGACTGAAGTTATTTCCAGGGAAGCTCAAGTCAAAGTGGTCTGGTCCATTTGTGATCAAGGAAGTGAAGAATTATGGAGCCATTGTGTTATGGGATAAGCAGGGTAATGACTTCACAGTGAATGGCCAGAGACTAAAGAAATACATGGCCACCATACCTAAGGAGGATGGGACATCAACCCCACTCTCTGATGCTACCCTTGCCTAACCTCAAGGAGGCAAAGTCAAGCTAACTTTAAACAAGCTCACTTGGGAGGAAGTCCCATGGTTATCCTTGTAAATATTGCTTTAGGATTTCTTTTTAAAGTCCCTTGGAAGATGTTGAGGCCATATGAATGTGATGGCATGGGATTTGAGTTTGAAAAAATTGAAAAAGAAGTGAGAGGTCAAGTGGACCGGGTAAGATGGTCTGGGGTGAAGTACCGATCGTGAAAGCGGAAGACTGGCTTGGAACAGACCGGGTGCATCAGAACGGGGAGAAGAACCCGGTCATGAGTGATCAAGAAGAGAAGACCGGTTTGGAACGGACCGGGTGCGTCCGTCCGAGATGTAGTACCCGGTCGGGAACGCGTGATTGGAAGGGACCGGGTGCATCTGTCCGGAGAGAGGAACCCGGTCGTGAAGCATGAAGGGAATGGACCATGTGTGTGCGTCCGAGATGTAGTACCCGGTCGGGAAGCGTGATTGGAAGGACGGGTGCATCTGTCGGAGAGAGGAACCGGTCGTGAAGCATGAAGAGCGGACGGGTGTGCGTTCAGGATGTGGTACGGTCGGGAGAAACAAAAGAGGATGCATGATGGTGCGACCGGGATGACCTGTCGGGGAGCTACCGGTCGGGAGCGTCCAGCAAGCAGGATTCGCGCATCGACCCACGGAGCTCCATGACCCGCGCCTGACCCGGCCGCAACCCAGGTAAGTTTTCTTCCCCTAAACCCGACCAAAACCCATCCACCCTGACCCAGACCCGACCCAGACCACCCCTAAAGCCTTAATTCACCCTCTCTCTCCTCATTTCATCTTCTTCCTCACATCAAAATCCTCTCTAGCCTCCAAGAACCAAAAACACCATAACTTTCTCAAAAAACTCAACCAATTTCCCCCATTCTTTTTCCTAAATCAAAGTCTTTAACCCTTTAGTCTACTTCCCTGAATCTTTTCTTCATTTCCCTTCATCCATAGCAAGGTATGAGTTCTTTAAGTTTAAATTCGTAACTCTCATGAACCATAAAAATTTTAACTTCAAATTTGAGCTTTTTCTTGCTAGATTCTTGTAAAATAGACTAGGGAAAGCTTTTATATCATGCTGAGTAGTTGATTTCATGGTGGAATTGAGATTAATTTGAACTTTGAGAAATTAGGATTCATGAGATTTGGGGGTTTTTCATAAAATGCTTGTTTTAGGTTGTTTTGGGGTCGATTGAATGCTAGGTTGCTGGAGAACTTCAATTTAGGCTGATTTCGAGCTTGATAGTGCTTGATTCAGGGTTTTGCTTTTTGGAGATTCTCTTTGTTCATAAAAAAAAAAAAATTGAACATGAGAATTCGCTAAGATAGTTTAAAGCCCTCCTTTTGCCTAGTGCTTTGCTTCTTATGAATAGTTGATCATTAGAATTGCAATCTTATGCTTTTGATCATGTCTCTCTTCTTGAGAAGTTTTTCATTCTTAAGCTCATTCTTTTCCAAGGTTTAAATTTCAGGTACCAATGGGGCGAAAGAATGAAGCTGAGATAGAAGTTGAGAAGCAAGAGCTTGCAGCAAGAGAGACTACTCAGTTTGGGAAAATTTTGGGTTCACAGCCTGGTTCAGAAGAGGGCGTCGACAACAAGCTTTGGCAATGCTAAGGAAGAAAGAGCAAGCCAAGAGAGATGGGAAGAGAGCTGATGTTGATAGGAGTGTGGCTGCTGGTGCTCACAAGCAAACTAAGAAAGATGGGAAGAGTTGTTGCTGATAAGAGTGTGGCTGATGGTGCTCACAAGCAAGCCAAGAGGGATGGAAAGAGAATAGCTGTTGAGGACAGTGTGACTGATGGTGCTAACAAGCAGGCTCCTCCCAAGAGAGCTAAGGCCAAGGAACACTAGTGTGGGAGCTGTTGTTCTGGAGAAAACCAACAACAAAGGTGATCATGCACTTGCTCCCACTATGATGGCTATGACCCCACCTAAGAGAGCACCAGATCCTGTGCAAGAGAGTGTAGAAAACCTTAATCAGCACACCATGGAGGTGAAGTTGGCAAGGGCTAGAGCAAAGAAGCAAGGCAAGAAGCCAATAGTTGAAGAGAGTGAAAGTGAAGAGGCTGAGATGTCTTCTGATCATGAGCATGCTGATCCTAAATCGAAGTATGACAAGAGGGACAGGTCCAAGACACCTACTGAGGATGAGCTGGTGGTTCTCTTGAGGAATGGCATTGCTTGGCTCCTACCAGATTTCTTGATAAGATGATCTTGCAAGAGATGTACTTTGATGATGATGTTAAAACCATGCTTGAGCACATGAAGGTGGGAAGTCTCTACAGTAGCTTACCCTACTCACAAAGAAGTCTCTTTCCAATTCTTGGCTTCACTGGAAGCAACCTTTCACACTTCCAAGCATGCACAGCAAGGATGGGGAGATCAAATTCAAGATTGAGGGCGAGGTGTACTCCATGTCTTTCCACAGAGATTGGTGAAGTTCTTGGCCTTGAGGATCAGAAAAACCCTTCACTTCCCAAACTCAAGAAAGCCCCTAAGGAGAAGACCATTGCTGAATCAATGTGGACCTTGTTAACAGGACAAGGGAGAGAAGGCAACAAGAAAGAGAAGAACGACTCTATTAGACATCCCACTGTGCGTTATCTCCATAGTCTGCTTAACCACACACTTTTCCAAAAGAAAGAGATAGGGAATGTTGCTGGAGAAGAGCTGAGATTCCTTCACCAAACTGCCGCGACACTTTGCCTCCTTTCCTCAGCTCCCTGTTGTCCCTGATGACTTCTACTCAGATTTTGGTATGGTTGGCTTCCTTGTTCAGCTTAATGCACTACAAGAGTTGGGCTTGGACAAACCGTGACTCAGGTCTTCAGATTGGTATTGGTGGATGGATAACTCCATTATTGGCTTACCAGGGAATCGATTTGGGTGATGATGGAGTAGGTCCTACTTTCTTGGATGGATCTTACTTGAAGAAGGCTCAGTTCCTAAGTGGAAGGTTTAATGGGAGATGTGTCTATTCCTATTCGAGAGGTGGCAAAAGGCTGAGTTGTTGCTTCCTAACTCTGAACTCACCTCATTGGAGACTTCAGGAGACATCAGCTTTGACATCAGTGAGGAGCACCTCCTTCGAGTCATGGAGCCTTGGCCTATGGCCCTTCCCAAGGGTGAGAAGGCAGCAAGAAAAGTGTCTGCTTATGATCAGGAACACACCAGAAGAGCCACTGCACATCTCTTTGGTCCTCCTCGCTACAAGTTCGAGTAATGCACGGTGTTTTGCCTCTTGGGCCCATTGTCCAAGCTCATGACCAGATTAGCACTCTCCAGAGGTGGAACAGGGCTCAAGATAGGACTATTTTCAAGCTCACCAACCAGTGCAAAGAGCTGAAAAGAACTGTGAAGAGGCAAGCTGAAGCTTCAGCTCGGTTTATGAGGAAAGTGGCTGATGTTCTGGCTAGGGAGCTGTAGCTGGTTGTAAGGCTGAGGATTTTGATCTTGATGCTTTTAATTCACACCCTCCTCAGCCACTTCATGACCCCTCTGCGCTACAGACCCAGAAGCAAGCTCTCCGCCGCTTGAGGAACCCATACATCGCCCCATCCGAGTCCGGGAACCAGTCTCCTTCTCTAGACACCACTGCTGATGAAGAGGATTCTGAAGGTGAGGCATCAGCCTCATCCGACGCTCCATAGAGGTACTCCAACACCTTATCATTGTATATACCATTTATTATTGCATTAAGATTTTTTCTTTCCTCTTTCTGGCCCTTCTCTACATTTAACAAACACAGAGACTGTGTGAATTAAGTGTGGGGGATGTGTCAAGTTGCTGATAGTCTTGTGTTTTATGTCATATGCATGCATTTGTAGATAGTTATTGCATAGAAAAACCATAAAAATTTGAAAAATTTGAAAAGCACAAAAGAATCATGTAGTTGCATTAGGATTGAGTCTAGATCATTCACTTGCATAAAAAAAATCATCATATAGGTTGCATCATGCATAAGGGGACAAGGATGATAGTTGCCTTGTAAAGATGCTCATGCTAAGTTCTTAAAGTGATAACCTTTATAATCATAGTAAGTAGCTTGAGCAATCTTAGGATAGCTTGTAAACTTGAGCCTTGAAAACTCTTCCTAAAGCTCATTTGATTGATTGATGCTCTCTCTTTGAAGTTTGCTCCTGTCATATTTAGACTCTAAGTCTCTTGCCCATGGTCCCTTGTGTACTGAGTCATGGATAGAACTCTTGAGTTGTCTCTCCCATTCTTTGCCTATCTTTTGACAAACTCAAGTGGTACTCCACTCCCATAAACCCTTCCTTCCTTTCAAGCCTATATTATTTTGATGAGTGAGGCCTTTTTCTGAAAGTCTTGCATGTGCATAATCTTGAGAGTATTGGGAGCGACAATGCTTAGTCTCCATTCTTGCTAGGTTAGACACTCTATTGTCTAGCTCATAGGATTGGGGGTGAGTGTTGAAAAGTTTTATTTGGGATTGTGAAAAGGCTATGAAGGAAAAGAATGAACTCTTAGAACTCAATGATTTTAGTCTTTTTGGGAAATAGAAAAGAAACTCTCTAGCTCTTATTGTGAATAAGTCTTGTCCCCATAAAAAAAAAGAAGAAAAAAAAAGAATAAGAAAGGGGCTAGCAAGTTAAAAGAGAGTTAGAGAGAGTTTTAAAATGAAAAAAAATCTCTTGTTAAGACATCAAAAGAAAGAGTTCTTTATGAGAAAAGGTACCTTGAATTCTTGGGAAGTATTTGGGTGAGTGATGTGAGTTGGGTTTGGCATTGTAGATAAGAGTTTTCCATGTTTATGTTTGGGGAAGGGTAGAACAAGGGAGATTGAGTATTGTATGCATGAGTTGATCCCTTTCTTAGATAAATTATGTACAATGTCAAGACTACTTGTTTTGAGAGTGAACCACCCATTGAAAAACCCTTTGAACATCTTGTTTCACTTTGCATCAAAGCCTTTTTCACCAAACCAAATGACTTGGACCATTTGACCATTTGCAAGAGATCTTTTGAGTTTGCTTAATGATTGTTAGAGAGTAAATGGATTTGTGGTTTGTGGATTCATGATGAATGAGTGTAGGGATCAAAAGAGTTGAGATAGGCTTTGAGAAGTTAGAGTTGGATAAAGTGTTTACTCTAGCTAGTTGGCATGATTATACAAGGTTATCAAGTTGAGAACTAAGAAGAGCATTCTTTTGGTTATGAGTCCCCTCCTTCAAACCTCTCCTCCTTAGTCCTTGCTAGTTTACTTGTGGACAAGTAAAGGACTAGTTTGGGGAGTTGATGTCTTGCATATTTTCATTGATTTAGCCATCTTTATATTGCATTCTTTGTCATGTAGGCTAAGGTTTAGGCATTTTTAGGATCATTTTGCATTCATTTGTCCTTATCAGGTGTTGGAGTATGCTTTGGTGTGATTTGAGGTGTTTGGGAACCTTGTGACCCAAAAAAGAAGTGAAGATTCAAGTTTGGCTATGAAAAGAGAAGTGAACTCATGAGATGGAGAAGATGGACCGGGGAAACTAGACAAGGGAGAGGAACCCGGCCAGGAAGAGAAGTGTCCGGGTAGAACAGACCGGGTACACACACCCGGTCAGTTTGATGCTGAGCAGAACACGTCCGGACCGGGTACAACGGACCGGCCACACATACCCGGTTGGGAAGGACACAAGCAGGACGCGTCTGACCGTGAAGGATGGACCGGCACCACACACCGGTCGGGAAGAGAGGGATCAAGACATGTCAAGATGACCGGGAAGGATGGACCGGCACCACACACCCGATCGGGAAGAGATGGATCAGGACATGTCCGAACGACAGGGAAGGAGGAACCGGGATGCTGAACCCCGACGGGCTGGACGACGACCAAGACAAGCTTGGACCGGGTAGTCAGGACCGGGTTAGGTCATTTGGCTTACCCCTGACCGAAAATTGAAGCCTTCTTCCTATTGGCTGAAGCCAAATTGACTCCAAGGACTTTTTAGTAATTTTTAATAATGTCCCTAGGTTTTCTAAACCTAGTATGAATACTCTTGTTAATCCTTAAGTGGGATCATGTTATTTTCTCTCTAAGAACACAAACCTTTTGAGTAAAGCTTTATCTTTGAATCATAATCTCATCTCATCTTTGTGTTCTTGATTGTTTGATTTCATCTCCTTTCTTTCTCTTCATGATTAAGCTTGATTTCCTCATGGATTTAAGAGTAATCATGGTGATTAGTGAGTAGTCCTCTTTGGATTCATGGGTTAGGGAGACTAAGGGGTGATTAGGCTAGATCTAGGGTGTTTTAGTGTAGATCTATCTTGTTCCCTTCTAGTAGAGTGCTTTTAATGCTATTTTATTGTTGGTCACTCTAAAGTTGAGCTTTAGGCATTTCATGCTCGAAAGGTGTTCTATGAAATGCCTGAACCAACTCTCCTAAGCTTTTAACATTCTTTACCAAAGAGATTTGTTGTTAAAGGTGTTAAGATGGCTATTAGGCTTGTTCTTAATGATTGCTTAGATAATATTCAACCTAAGAGATTAGATGCTTGAGTTATCTTTGTGAATGAGCATTCATCTAGAGATAGAGCTTGTTTAGAATTGTGCCTAGGCCTAAGGTTGATACATTGATTGTTTGCTGCCACCCTTAGATTGATTCTTGATCCCCAAGGTCAATTCCCTTAGCCCATGGGTCTCATCTCCTCATAAATAAAGAAAGTTTTATATTTTATTGCATTTTAGATATTGTCTTAGTTTAATAATCATCTCCCTTAATGATTGCATTTAGATTAAGCATAGGCTTGCATTCCCTTTGCTTTGTGATCACTTAGAACTGGTTTGACAATCTTATATACTACATCATTTGATTAGGACCCTTGAAAAGTCCTTTCATCAAACACTTCAAAGGGAGACAGATTCTTCAAGATCTTGGTCGGAACTCTGTTGATGAGATAGCAAGCAGTCTGAACAGCATCACTCCAAAACTTCTTTGGAACATTCGCATGAAACATCATAGACCTAGCAACCTCCATCAAGTGTCTGTTCTTCCTCTCAGCAACCCCATTCTGCTGTGGTGTGTAGGGACAGCTTGTCTGCTGCACAATCCCATGCTTTTCTAGATGACTCTTGAAAGCATTGCCGGTGTATTCTCCTCCATTATCAGATTTTAGTACCTTCACAGTAGCATTGTAATGATTAGGAACATATGCTTGGAAGTTCATAAAGGCTTCTAAGACTCTATACTTAGAGGGAATCATAGTGACCCATGTATACTTTGATTTCTCATCAATGAAGGTCACAAAGTACTTATGGCTGTCCCTAGACACACATGGAGATGTCCACACATCTGAGTGAACCAGATCAAAGCAATTCTCATATATAGTCTCTGATGTTGGGAAGACAATCCTACAATGCTTTCCTAATATGCATGCTTCACACTCCAAGTAAGTAAATAACATATTAGACATGATTAACTCAATTGCACGAGCATGAGGATGTCCCAATCTTGCATGCCAAATCATACTATCACACTTATCAGCAGCACTACTCAAGCACACAGAATCAATATGATAAGAGATCTTAGCTGTTTGGAGATGGTATAGCAGATTCTTGCTGTCCCCTCTGCCAATAACTTTTCCAGTCTTCAAATCTTGAAACTCAATTTCGTTTGGCCTGAATACTACTTGACAATCAAGATCAACCGTGGCCTTCTTTACAGATATCAGATTTGAAGTGAACTGAGGCAGATAGAAAGCAGCCGAGTTCTTGTCAAACAGCTTCAGGTTTCCCACTCCTTATATTGGGATCTTAGCACCATTAGCTATCATCACACTCCCCATGGCTTTCTTCACATCACTTATCAAGCTTCGATCACTGATCATGTGGTGGCTTGCTCCAGAATCAATTATGATGGGTTTGGATGTGGATGCTGAGGCAAGAGCACCTTGTCTCCGGGTCGTAGCCAAAGCATACACATACTTGACAAAATCATCCCATTCCTTCTTTGTGATAGGCTCATCTGCTCCTTTGGTCTCTTGCTCCTTCATAACCATGCTGTCTTCTACTGATTCACCCATTTAAGCAGAGTAAGAGCACTCTCCTCTAATTGTTTGCTGCACAAACTCCTTAACAAATCTCATCTTTAAGCTATTACTTAGACCCCCTGACTGTCTACTCCTCTTCTGACACTTTCCCTTTGCCCTCTTAGCTCTGAAAAGTTTTCTCAATCTTCCTTTCTTACAGCTTAAACCATGCTTCATACACATTTGCTTCTTGTTCTTCTTCCACATATGATGCTCTTCGCCTTTTTGAACCATCATACACACACCATCTACAAAAGATGACTCCTCTTCACTGAGAATACATCTGATTAGCTGATCATAAGTTGATTTTAGACTCCCAAGAAGGCTAAAGACTACATCTTGTTCCAGTCTTTCTTGAACACCCTCCGGATCTGATCTGTTTGATCTCAACTCATACAACTCAGACCATAAACACTTCAGCTTTTCCACAAGCTGAATGAGCTCGTCCCTTCCTTGTATCAGGTCACAGATCATCTTTCAAGGTGAGTTACACTCAAAACAAGTAGCTTTGACATTGCACATAAGAAAGGGATCAACTTATGCATACAATGCTCAATCTCCATTGTCCTACCCTTTTCCCAAATATACAAGATACACACTTATTCTCAATGCCAAGCCCTCTCTTCAATCACCCAAAGATTTCCCAAACTCTCAAGAACATTTTTCACTTAGAACTCTTCACTTTTTGAAGTCTACAGGGGAATTTTACATTTTTTAAACACTTATTAGCTCATACTAACTTTGGCTAGCCCCCTTTCTTTATTCATTTCTTTTTTTTATATGGGGGCCAAGACTTTGATTACAAACTTGAGCTAGACTTTTTATTTACTTATCCCTAAAGAACTAATCACTTTTGAGTTCTATGAGTATACCTTTTCTTTCATAACCTTTTCACAATCCCAAGATCAAGCTTTACAACACCCAGCCTCATCCTAGAAGCTAGACAATATGAGTGTCTAATCAAGCAAAATGGAGACTAAGCATTGTCGTTCCCAATACTCTCAACATTATGCACATGTAAAGCTTTCCAAAGAGGTCTCACTCAACAATCAGTGAAGGCTTGAAAGAAGGAAAGGGTCTAAGGGAATGGAGTACCACTTGAGTTTGTCAAAAAGATTGGCAAAATAGGAGAGACAACTCAAGTGTGTATAGCCATGACTCAGCACACAAAGGACGATAAGCAAGAAGCATTAAGTTCATTCAGTTCAAATAAGATTGTAGTTGGCATCAAAGAGTAAGTTTCAGCAATCAATGAGTTTCAAGAAGAGTTTTCAAGGCTCAAAGCATGCAAGCCATTCAAAAGATGCTTAAGCTACTTGATATGTTTAACTAGGGTGCCAAATTCAGTGCAAAAGTGTTCTTTACAAGGCAATGCTCCATGTGCAAGTGAATGCAACCTATATGCACTAGACTCAATCTTAAGAATGCAAGTGATGCAACTGCATGATTCAAAATTTCAAATTTTTTGGATTTTTATGCAAATAAGTATGTACAATGCAATGCATGAGACCGAAACATCAAAGCAAACATAATCAAATACTTGGTACCTCCCCACACTTAAATCACACAGTCTCTATGTGAGTAAGAGAGAAGGAGATACCCAAACAAGGCAAAAGGAAATGTATGTACAAGAAGAGTTGGAGTGATACCTCATAGCGAGATTTGGTGTGTTTGGTGTTTGGGGCTAGGAGTAGGCTCCATTCATAGCAACTAGAAGAGGCTGCTACATGGCAATAACAAGGGTCAGGTGCTTCACCACCTTTCCTCTCTCCTCTAGTGCTAGGCTCAACCTGAAAACCTCAACGACTTTTATTAAAAACATAAATAAAAATTGAAATTGCAAAGCTATGTACAAGGGTAACCATGGGACTTCCTTCCAAGTGAGCTTGTTGTGAGTCACTAGCTTGACTATCTTTTCTCTTGGACTAGTGAGAAGAAGGATCCTTCCCACCTTCAAGAGTGATGGTGAGGACCTGAGAGAAAAGCTCTTGGAGCTTCATGGGTCATCTTCGAGCTGAGGAGTGATGATGGCTCTAGCACTTGAGAATGGTGTGGATTTGCCCATATGCTTGATCTTGTACTCAGTGATACCATCCTTGAGCTTCTTTGGATGGAGAGTGAGAGTGTGTGGGAGCAGATCAAGAGGTGGAGGATGAGGTTCTTTCACCATCTTCTTCTTGCCATGAGTGGCCTTTCAGGCTCCACTCATCCCCTCTCTTATAGCACTTTCCAAGTGCTCACGACACAACTCTGTAGAAGACTCTCCAGCAAGGCCTTCTTTCTTTCAAACAACCACTTCATCTTGGGGCTTCTCAACAGATTGTTCTCCACAACTGATTGTCCCACAATAGCCAACATCCAATGGAGATTGGAGAAGAGAGGAGACAGCTTTGTTCACATGAATGAGGGTGACCTTCTTGTTGGGAAAGTCAATGCAAGCTACAACTGTAGTGAGGAAAGGAGTGCCAAGGATAAAGGGACTCTCTTCTTAGTTGCCATCATCAAAACGGTGAGGTCAATGGGTATGGTGCAGGACCCAATCTTCAAGGGAAGTCCTTGATGATACTAATTGGGGTTGTAGAAGAAGAGTCCCCAAAGGTGAGAGAAGAAGTATCTGGTTCCATGCTTTCAATCCAAAGACTCTTCACCATATCCATGGAAATCACATTCACACTTGCACCACTATCAACAAGAGCATCATCCATATTTATCTGACCAAGGGAGCAAGACAAGGTGAACTTCCCTTGAGACTCAAGCTTAGGGAGTGACTTTGGAGGGGTTGGTGGATCAATCTTCAGAATGGAGATGTCCAAAAGCTCAGCCACTTCAGCTTGGTGGTCTAGAAAGTCCTTGATGAGCATCATCGGGACATGAGCTTCACGCATAGATCTCCGGAAGCTTGACTCCAACATTACTAAGATCTTTCCTGAACTTTGAGATCACCTTCTTCTGAGCTTTGGTGAGAACTCTTTGGGGAAAAGGTAGCTTATCATAGGGTGGTAGCTCAACCTCTTTCAGCTTGTGGTCAGCACTCTTCTCAACTGGTGTCTCAGCCCTTGGCTCATCCCTTTTCATAATACTTACTTCAACCTTCTTGGCAGCTTCCTTCACAACCTTAGCCTCAGCTGTGGCTACAACCAATCTCTGAAAATTTCCAATCTAAATCCCAGGAACTAGCCTTTCAATCTCATCCACCTCTTTCTCATGATCACTTAGCTCAATCTCTGAAGAAGTAGTAGAGAGGAAAACATTGCAAGACTCCTTGGGATTCTTCTCTGGTTTTCCTGGTAGAGATCCCAATTGGCTTTTGGAATATGAAGACATAGAGGCAACCTAGCTCTCCAAAGCTTTGAGATGAGAGGCAAGTTTCATGTACTTGTTGTTGAGGTCAGAATATGTCCCATGAATCTTTGGATGGATGTTCCTGAACTCATCTCCAATGTTCTTAGCATTTCTCTCTTGAGCTTAAGATTTGCTTAAACATGGACTCCATATTTAAGTTGGATCTTGAGCTTGAGGAGAGCTTCCTTGAGGCTGAGGAGACTGATTGGCTTGAGGATAGTTCTGCTTGGCTTGGTAAACTCCTTGCTGATAGTTGTAGTAAGGCCTTTGCTGATAGTTGTTTTGGTACTGAAAATTTGGCTCCTTCGTGTACTGATATGTTGCATGGGTAACCATGGGAGTTCCTCCAAAGTAAGCTTGTTGTGAGTCACTAGCTTGACTACCTTGTCTCTTGGACTAGTGAGAAGAAGAATCCTTCCCACCTTCAAGAGTGATGGTGAGGACCTGAGAGAAAAGCTCTTGAAGCTTCATGGGGTCATCTTGGAGCTGAGGAGTGATGATGGCTCTAGCACTTGAGAATGGTGTGGATTTGCCCTTATGTTTGATCTTGTACTCAATGATACCATCATTGAGCCTCTTTGGATGGAGAGTGAGAGTGAATGGGAGCAGATCAAGAGGTGTAGGATGAGGTTCCTTCATCATCTTCTTCTTGCCATGAGTGGCCTTTGAGGCTCCACTCATCCCCTCTCTTTTAGCACTTTCCAATTGCTCACGACACAACTCTTTAGAAGACTCTCCAGCAAGGCCTTCTTTCTTGCAAACAACCACTTCATCTTGGGGCTTCTCAAAAGCTTGTTTTCCACAAGTGGTTGTCCCACAATTGCCAACATCCAATGGAGATTGGAGAGGATAGGAGATAGCTTTGTTCACATGCATGAGGGTGACCTTTTTGTTGGGAAAGTCAATGCAAGCTCCAACTGTAGTGAGGAAAGGAGTGCCAAGGATAAAGGGACTCTCTTCTTAGTTTCCATCTTCAAAACAGTGAGGTCAATGGGTATGGTGCAGGACACATCTTCAAGGGAAGTCCTTGATGATACCAATTGGGGTTGTAGAAGAAGAGTCGCCAAAGGTGAGAGAAGAAGTATCTGGTTCCATACTTTCAATCCCAAGACTCTTCACCATATCCATGGAAATCACATTCACACTTGCACCACTATCAACAAGAGCATCAGCCATAGTTATCTGACCAAGGGAGCAAGACAAGGTGAACTTCCCTTGAGACTCAAGCTTAGGGAGGGACTTTGGAGGGGTTGGTGGATCAATCTTCAGAATGGAGATGTCCAAAAGCTCAGCCACTTCAGATTGGTGGTCTAGAATGTCCTTGATGAGCATCATCTGGACATGAGCTTACGATACCAGATCTCGGAAGCTTGACTCCAACATTACTAAGATCTTTTCTGAACTTTGAGATCACCTTCTTCTGAGCTTTGGTGAGAACTCTTTGGGGAAAAGGGAGTTTATCATAGGGTGATAGTTCAACCTCTTTCAGCTTGTGGTCAGCACTCTTCTCAACTGGTGTCTCAGCCCTTGGCTCATCCCTTTTCAGAATCCTTACTTCAACCTTCTTGGCAGCTTCCTTCACAACCTTAGCCTCAGCTGTGGCTACAACCAATCTCTTAACATTTCCAATCTCAATCCCAAGAACTAGCCTTTCAATCTCATCCACCTATTTCTCATGATCACTTAGCTCAATCTCTGAAGAAGTAGTAGAGGACAACATTGCAAGACTCCTTGCGATTCTTCTCTGGTTTTCCTGGAAGAGATCCCATTGGGCTCTTGGAAGATGAAGACATAGAGGCAACCTGGCTCTCCAAAGCTTTGAGATGAGAGGCAAGTTGCATGTACTTGTTGTTGAGGTCAGAATATGTCCCATGAATCTTTGCATGGATGTTCTTGAACTCATCTCCAATGTTCTTAGCATTTCTCTCTTGAGCTTCTAAGATTTGCTTGAACATGGACTCCATATTTGAAGTTGGAGCTTGATCTTGAGGAGAGCTTCCTTGAGGCTGAGGAGACTGATTGGCTTGAGGATAGTTCTGCTTGGCTTGGTAAACTCCTTGCTGATAGTTGTAGTAAGGCCTTTGCTGATAGTTGTTTTGGTACTGAAAATTTGGCTCCTTCGTGTACCATGTGCCATTAGCATTGATGAAGCACAGCTCCTCTTGGCCTTCTAAACCATCAACCTCATTGACCTTAGGAGGAACCTCTTGACTAAGACGACCCACAAAGTTTATCTGCTCATGTTTAGCTTGGTTTGAAAGAATCAAATCCATCTTCTCTTGCAAGGACTTGATCTCTTTCTTTGTCTGCTGTTCATCACTTCTGTTGACCCTATCATGCTCCTCACTGTATACTGAGTCACTCTTGGCCATGTTCTTCACCAGCTCCTCTGCATCCTCTTCAGTTCTGCCCAAGAAGAAGCCATTGCTAGTTGTATCAAGTTTGTTCCTGAACTCTGGTAGAGCACCTCTGTAGAAGGTACTAAGGAGACTCTCCATTGTGAAGCTATGATGTGGACATTGAGTCCAATAGCCTTTGAATCTCTCCCATCCTTCACCAAAACCTTCAAGATTCTCCTGCTAAAATCCAGAGAATTCATTTCTGATCTTGGCTGTATTTGAGGTAGAGACAAACTTTTCTAGGAAGGCCTTCTTGCACTTATTGCAAGTGGTGATAGAGTCACTTGGAAGAGTATTCTCCCATTGGTGTGCCTTGTCTCCCAAAGAGAAGGGAAACAGCCTCAGCTTGAAAGCATCTTCAGAGACTCCATTAGTCTTGGACAAGCTACAGTAGCTATCAAATGTGTCCAAGTGATCAAGTGGATCCTCCACAGCAAGGCCATGAAACATGTTGTTCTCAATCAAATGCAACAGCCCTGATTTGATCTCAAAGTTGTTGTTCTCCACAGCTGCTGGCCTGATTCCTCTCCTATGACCATGGATGTGAGGTTGGTCAAAGGTCCCAATGGCTCTAGCTTGGCGCTGTGGATGTTGTGGTTGGCGCTGTGATCTTAGGTTGTCAGTTCTTGGACCATTGCCTCCTAGGGCATCACCATCTTGAGGTTGATTCTCCATATCAAACCCCAAGCTCTGCAAGTGAGTCTGTTGCTCTTCTTCTCTTCTCTTTCTTGCTATCTCCCTCTCAAGTGCAGCAATCTCTTCAACAGTGGGAATCAAGTTTGATGCACCTCTGCTTCTTGTTATCATACACCTGAAATTCAAAGGGAGAAGAACAAGGAGAAGCAATAACAAAATAAAAGAAAAATGACTTAGTCTCAAGCAAGTGACTAAATCTCAATGTCAAAATCAACTTAGAACTTGGCAACGGCGCCAATTTGATGCTAGGAGTTTTCAAGGCTCATAATCAAATGTTATAGTATAAGAGATTGTTGAACCAATTCTAAGAGATCTCAATGCAAAGGGAATGCAAGTCTATGCTTAATCTAAGTGCAACCAATAAGTGAGATGAGATGATTATAAACTAAGGCAATATTAAAAATGCAATAAAAGATGAACTTTCTTTTCAATATGAGGCAAGGGGATTCTTAGGACAAGGGACCTTGGGTGATCTAGTTTCTATCTAAGATGGCAGCAATACAATCAATCTAACACCTTAAGCCTAGACACAATCCTAAGCAAGCTCTATCCCTAGATGAATGCTCATTCACTAACATATCTCAAGCATCTAATCCCTTAGGTTGAATAATATGAAAGCACCTTTAACAACTAATCCTTTAGGTAAAGGATGTTAAAAGCATTGGAGAGTTGGTTCAGGCATTTCATCAAACACCTTCCGGGCATGAAATGCCTATAGCTCTATTTTGAAGAGGCCAACTCCAAAGTAGCAATAAGAACACTCTACAAGCAAGAATCAAGAAGGAACTACATTAAAACATCTTAGATCTACACCTAATCACCCTTAGTCTCCCAAGCCCATGAATCCTAGATAGATCTACTCACTAATAGAAATGGATAACCTTAAAACCATGGATGATTCAAGGCTAAACATGATGGTGAGCAAGATAATCCAATAAACACAAGAGCATAAGATGAAAAACAATTCAAGATTCAAATTTTCTTCAAGATCCAAATTTGTTCTTAAGAGAAAAGAAGTTAGTCTCCCAAAGAAGATTACAAGGGTATTTATATGAGGCTTGAAAGCCCTTAAAAACATAAAGACAATTGACCAAAATGGCCCTCGAATCATTTAATCTCGACCAAGAGGAAGAGAGGGTGAAAAAAAATGCTCAGTGTAACACGGCCTCGTCCAGCCCGCGCACGTCCAGCACTTTTTTAATGAGGGGGACAGCTGAACTTGTCGATAAGACAAGCTGCCTACGTACCTCTTTCGAGGATCAAGCCATCTCGTAGTTCTGTGTGTTGCTGTGGGTATTCCTACTCTCTGGACGGGGCCGTTCTAGTCACTTCGGCCGTTGTGGCTTCAGTTAGGTCGATGGCCGTTTCAGGAGTCGGGCTCTCCGCTGGTAAGGCGATGGACTCGGGGACTATGTCACTGTCTGGAGTCGTTGCCTGGTCGGGTGATTCTGGATCACTTTTTATGGAGCTCTTGGGAGCGTTCTGAGTTTTCTTAACTCGCTTCGGGTTGACCACGGGGGTGTTCCGAGTTTGTCGTAGTTTATGCTCGGCCAAGAACCAGAGCCTGGACTGTTTCTGGCATCCCCAGATTACTGCTGTCCCGTTTGGAGTTGGGAACTTGATGTCGAGGTGGTAAGTCAATGGTACCGCCTTCATGGCGTTGATGCAAGGAGTTCCCATAATGACGTTGTAGATGGCCGTGTTATCGACTACAGCGAAGTCAACGATTTTTTTGACTTCTTTAGACATGACCGGAAGTTTAATTGATCCGAGGGTCATGGACGTTGCACTGGAGAAACCAGTCAGAGGTTTTTGTTCTGGGACGACTTCTCCGAGTTCGATGTTCATCCTTCGGAGAGTGTCGCGGAAGATGACGTTGACTGTGCTTCCTGTGTTGATAAGGATCCTTCCTACTTCGAGGTCTCAGATTACCAAATTGATAACCAATGGGTCACAGTGAGGTTTGTCGATTCCGACTGTTTCCCGCTCTTCTAAAACGATCGTATCGTTAGGGGCGTCGTCGGTCGGGGACCGAGCTAACCAGATAGAACTCGTCTCAGCCTTCCGTCCATAAGCCTTGATCAACGAGACTGAATCGCGATAAAATTGCGATCATCCGATGATCATGCTCACCCTTCGACGGTTGCTGTCGTTTCCTTGGCCATCTTGCCTCCTTCCGCGTTTCTCGCGTGACTGATTTTCGCGTGCATCGCTTTCGGGAGACTCTTTATCAGTTTTGGGAGGTCGATCGGAAACAAAAGGACACATTTGGTGTCTTTTATGAGCTTTTACAGGTTCAGGTACTTTTTGGTGAAATATGACCATTTTGGAGCAAAAATGGATACTTTAAGGAGGGTTGTATTGGAGCTAAATCGACCGATGCTCACCATGATACATCGACTGACGAGACACTTACTAATCGATCGATAGAAGATTGTGACATCGATCGACATGAAAGGCCTCCAAGAATTAATGACGAGTTTAATGAGCTAGACATCTCATTAGGGTTTCACTTTTACCAAATGAGTCCCTGGCCACCTCTTAGGCTATATTAATAGGGTTTTGTATTATTTTGAAGGCAAGACTTGCCTAGAGAACTTTTAGACCTAATATTGGGAGAAGCTTCTTGGTACATTGGAGAGAGAGCTTAGGAATGGAGAGATAGATCCAAACTGCATACAGAGAAGATCTTGAACTCCCTTATTTTTCTCTACTCTTTTACTATTTCTCTTATTATTTTATTAAAAGTATTATTCAAACCATCATGATTTTTTCTTCCATGAATATGTTTAAGTAGTTTCTCTTGTTAGATTTAGGCTTCTCATTAAGGCTAAACATGCATTGCAGTTGATTTAATGCTAGGGTGTTTAAAATATAGTTCTTCATTCTAGTTGTTCTTAATGCTAAGTATAGGATATCACCCTTATCTTAGATCTTAGGATTAATTTGGATAAGTGAAAACTTAGCAAATCCCTGAAACCCAAAGCTGGTATGTTCGAACTTACCTTGAGTGCACGAGAGTAGCCTCTTTGTAAGATTGGAGAACCAATTCAAATCCGATCTTAAAGCTCACTAGAAACGATATCGATCGATAGAGCAATCCGCCTGTCGAGCGATACCGCGAAAGGTGTATCGATCGATAATCATATAGAATAATCGATCGACACTTTCTTATACTCATCGAACGATAGTTGATGATTTAAGATCTAGTTGAAGATAATCAATCATTGATTTAACCTTAAGGTTTGAGTTCAGAACTATGAATACTAAAAACCCTAGATATCCTGCATGCTAGTTACACCTGAGAAATAGCCTAAATCTAGCTTTCTTTCCTCTTGCTTAAAACCTAAACCATTCAATCAAGCAATTACTTGCTTATCCCTTTATTTACTGCTTTAAACTTGTTTGTCTAGCTTTATTTCAAAGACTAAACAATCTATTGTGTAATCCTAGAGTCTCTGTGGATTCGATCCCTAAGTACTACAACTGAACCTCTTATTTGAGAGAGTAAAGTCACTCCTTAGGGTAATTTGAGTGATATCAAATTTGGCGCCGTTGCCGGGGACTCTTTCTTATTACCATTAGATTTAGTTCAGAATATAGTCTAGACCTTATTTTCGTATTTACTAAAATCTTTTCCTCTTATTGTGCTTTTACAGGTACCTAAGAATGGAGAAGGCAAATTTTGGCAGTCCATCGATCGACACAGACACAACAAAATCGAGCGATATATTGAGCGAGGAATCGACCGACATACCGCCCCGAACATCGATCGATGCCAACCAGCCGGAAGCAGGTAAGTGTTCACTTACCGAATCTGCTAATGAGGAAGTAGTCCTAGGCCAACCAACTACCAACACAAATTCTGAAATTGCTGATTAACAGAGAGATGAAATCCCTGTTCAATCTTATTCATCTTCCTCTGAAGATGAGGAACCAGAATTGATTTTTCAAGACTACTTAGACCCCATGAAGACCTATTCCAATAGGTCTGCCATCAAAGTACCAGAAGTTGATACCAGAAAATCAAAACTCTACCTTGATTTTATTATTCTGGTAAAATAAACCCTTCCGTGGATCTGCTTTGGAACACCCCCACGAGCACATCGAATATCTAGAAGATCTAGTCTCTGATGACTACAATCGCTGTAAACGTTTTTCTTTTTCCCTTTAGGGAAAAGCCAGAAAGTGGTTGAATCAAATTCCAGCAGGCTCTCTAACTTGCTGGGAGGATATCAGAAACACTTTCATAAATCAATTTTCCGATGACGCTCACTATTGGGATGTACGAGAAAAGTTATCTTACTTTGCTCAAGGTCCACATGAATCGTTTAAAAACGCTTGGATCAGATTTGAAGGCTATCAACGTGATTGCATTCACCATGGTTACTCAGAACAGCAGCTCCTAAATTTCTTTTACGGAGGCGTCAGCCTTCGTTACCAAATCACGCTGGACACAGCAAGTGAAGGAAACTTTAGCACAAGAAATCCTAGTAAGGCAAAGCGTTTGATCAGAAATATAGCTTTGGGAAAATCCTATGAGATCAGTGATAGGGAAAATAGAGCCACGTCCAGGGACACGCTCCAATTAGCTGAAATCAGGCAGTCATTAGACTCTCTGCACTCAATCATGAGGGAAAAGAAACTTAGACAAACTCTTCCAAGTGAGGATAGTTGTTCTGAAAGACAACTATTTTCTGTGAAAGAGAGTACCTCTCAAGTTTACAACCCGGACGAAGATAGTTTCACCCAAAACTATGATGCCCTAACCAGATCCCATCAAAGAAAAACTGACTCGGGATAAATCAAGCTTTCACGGAAATCAGAAAATAAAGCGACATGGACACCAAACTAAGCGTTGTTCATCGTGAGCTATTTAAGAAATTAGATGCTCTAAGTGAACAAGTCAAGCGATTAGAAGGTAATGTCGCCAAAAACGCAATCGCTATCAAGAGGGAGGCAGGACGTCTTCCTGGGCGAACTGATATGAACCCAAGACGTCAAGTTAGTGCTGTACTCTTGAGAAGTGGAAAGCAACTTGTTCCGAAAGTTAAGGAAAAATCTTCTTCAGAAAATTTTTCTGGAGAAGATCAAACCCACCCACAACCCTGTGCTATTCCATGCCAGTGAAGCGGAACCTTCACCAAACAAAAGCAAAGAAAAATAGTCAAGGCACGAAGAGGTTGTGATTGACATTCGGACGATGAGGAAGATTCAGAGGATGAGGTTAATATCGACCGATGTGATGAAAAAAATCGATCGACACTTTCTTATACTCATCGAGCGATAGTTGATGACTTAAGATCTAGTTGAAGATAATCAATCATTGATTTAACCTTAAGGTTTGAGTTCAGAACTATGAATACTAAAACCCTAGATATCCTGCATGCTAGTTACACGAGAAATAGCCTAAATCTAGCTTTCTTTCCTCTTGCTTAAAACCTAAACCATTCAATCAAGCAATTACTTGCTTATCCCTTTATTTACTGCTTTAAACTTGTTTGTCTAGCTTTATTTCAAAGACTAAACAATCTATTGTGTAATCCTAGAGTCTCGTGGATTCGATCCTAAGTACTACAACTGAACCTCTTATTTGAGAGAGTAAAGTCACTCCTTAGGGTAATTTGAGTGATATCAAATTTGGCGCCGTTGCCGGGGACTCTTTCTTATTACCATTAGATTTAGTTCAGAATATAGTCTAGACCTTATTTTCGTATTTACTAAAATCTTTTCCTCTTATTGTGCTCTTACAGGTACCTAAGAATGGAGAAGGCAAATTTGACAGTCCATCGATCGACACGGACACAACAAAATCGGCGATATATTGAGCGAGGAATCGACCGACATACGCCCGAACATCGATCGATGCCAAATCACGCTGGACACAGCAAGTGAAGGAAACTTTAGCACAAGAAATCCTAGTAAGGCAAAGCGTTTGATCAGAAATATAGCTTTGGGAAAATCCTATGAGATTAGTGATAGGGAAAATAGAGCCACGTCCAGGGACACGCTCCAATTAGCTGAAATCAGGCAGTCATTAGACTCTCTGCACTCAATCGTGAGGGAAAAGAAACTTAGACAAACTCTTCCAAGTGGGGATAGTTGTTCTGAAAGACAACTATTTTCTGTGAAAGAGAGTACCTCTCAAGTTTACAACCCGGACGAAGATAGTTTCACCCAAAACTATGATGCCCTAACCAGATCCCATCAAAGAAAAACTCACTCCAGGATAAATCAAGCTTTCAAGGGAAATCAGAAAATAGAAAGCGACATGGACACCAAACTAAACGTTGTTCATCGTGAGCTATTTAAGAAATTAGATGCTCTAAGTGAACAAGTCAAGCGATTAGAAGGTAATGTCGCCAAAAGCATGTCGCTATCAAGAGGGAGGCAGGACGTCTTCCTGGGCGAACTGATATGAACCCAAGACGTTAAGTTAGTGCTGTACTCTTGAGAAGTGGAAAGCAACTTGTTCCGAAAGTTAAGGAAAAATCTTCTTTAGAAAATTTTTCTGGAGAAGAGATCAAACCCACCCCTAACCCTATGCTATTCCATCCTAGTAGAGCGGAACCTTCACCAAACAAAAGCAAAGAAAAAAATAGTCAAGGCACCGAAGATGTTGTGATTGACATTCCGGACGATGAGGAAGATTCGGCGGATGAGGTTAATATCGACCGATATGATGAAAACAATATCGATCGACACCAATCCCCTAAGCCGAAAAGTGATTCAGCACCAGCTGGACCTACTATCGAAAGGGTTTATAACCCGATTCCCCCTTTTTCTCCACGAAAGTCCGACCCTAAGCGTGAATTGGACAGAGAAGTCTGTAAGAAAGCAATCGAAAGGTTCAGAGTTGAGATGCCATTAAGTGATGCTTTCAAAATTTCGCCGACACTAAAGAAGTACATTAAAAACATGGTAACTAAAGGTTTTCACGTCGGAGAACGTAGTATCATGATGATTTCCGAGGAAGTCAGTGCTATAATTCAAGGCGAAATTCCGATCAAGCAACCCGACCCTGGTAGTTTCGTTCTTAGTTGCACCATCCAAGATAAACAATTTCCAAGAGCCCTCTGTGATCTCGGGTCTAAGCGTGAATTGGACAGAGAAGTCTGTAAGAAAGCAATCGAAAGGATCAGAGTTGAGATGCCATTAAGTGATGCTTTCAAAATTTCACGACACTAAAGAAGTACATTAAAACATGGTAACTAAAGGTTTTCACGTCGGAGAACGTAGTATCATGATGATTTCCGAGGAAGTCAGTGCTATAATTCAAGGCGAAATTCCGATCAAGCAACCCGACCCTGGTAGTTTCGTTCTTAGTTGCACCATCCAAGATAAACAATTTCCAAGAGCCCTCTGTGATCTCGGGTCTAGCGTGAATTTGATGCCGCACTCTGTTGCAACATCCCTCGGATATGCGGAGTTTACCCCAGCAAATATCCAACTAGTTCTCGCTGATCGATCTGTCCAAGTCCCGGAAGGAGCACTTGAGGATGTGCCCGTAATCATCAATGGCTGCACAGTACCAACGGACTTCGTTGTACTTCACTACAAGAACGAACCAAGAGACCCCATTATCTTGGGAAGACCATTTCTTGCAACCGCAAATGCGATAATTGACGTCAAAGAAGGACGCATCTGCCTGAACATTGGAAACATTCCAATGAGATTCGACATGGAAAAAGTAATGACGCGCCCTTTGATAGATAGATCATCCTCCTATGTCGATGATATCGACGAGCTTACCCAAAAATCTTTTGAAGATTCATTCCTTGAAAGCCAGATCGAGGACGTGCTCATGGTTGCTCAGGGAGAAGTTTTCAGCATAGATAACCATACGGAGGATTATGCACATTTAATGGATGCAAGAAATGATGATGCCATCAATGATGAAGATGACTCAGAGATAAATATCGATCGATATTTGCAAAACGCTGTCGATCGACAACCATTCTCGAGAAACCATCTAAGCAAGGAAAATGCACCAAAGGTGGAATTGAAACCACTTCCTGCTGGACTCGAATATGCCTACCTTTTTGACAACACTTATCCCGTTATCGTAAATGCAAATCTTACGAACAGTGAGCTCGCTTTATTGCTGAATAAACTGCGAAAACACAGGAAAGCAATTGGATACTCTCTTGAAGATATCCCAGGAATTTCCCCCGACCTGTGTATGCATCGGATTCATCTTGAAGATGAATCAAAATCATCAATAGAACATCAGAGGCGACTCAACCCCAACCTGAAAGAAGTTGTTAAAAAGGAGATCATCAAACTTCTCGATGCCGGTGTAATCTATCCAATCTCAGATAGCAATTGGGTGAGCCCAGTTCACGTGGTGCCTAAGAAAGGAGGCATCACTGTGGTCAAGAACGACAAAGACGAACTTATTCCAAAAAGAACTGTAACTGGACACCGTATGTGCATCGACTACAGGAAACTAAACTCCGCAACGCGGAAAGACCATTTTCCTTTACCTTTCATCGATCAAATGTTGGAAGGACTAGCCAATCATCAATACTATTGTTTTCTCGGCGGATATTCGGATTTTCCAAATTCCAATTCATCCGATGACCAAGGAAAGACAACCTTCACATGCCCTTACGGAACATTAAACTACCGTCGGATGCCATTTGGCATGTGTAACGCCCCTGCTACTTTTCAACGCTGCATGATGTCTATCTTCACTGATATGATAGAAGATTGTATGGAAGTTTTTATGGATGATTTTTCAGTCTATGGATCTAATTTCAAAAGTTGTCTCGACAACCTCTGTAAAGTTCTAGCCAGATGCGAGGAAAAGAACCTTGTTCTAAATTGGGAAAAATGCCATTTTATGGTTAATGATGGAATTTTTCTTGGACACAAGGTATCTGCTGCTGGAATTGAAGTAGATCGAGCAAAGATAGAAGTAATGACTGGTTTACCTCCACCAACTAACGTAAAGGACATAAGGAGTTTTCTTGGGCATGCTGGATTTTATCGAAGGTTTATAGAAGATTTCAGCAAAATTGCCAGACCTTTGACAACACTCCTCTGCAAGGATGTTAAATTCTAATTTACTTCAGAATGTCAGCAGGCCTTTGATAAAATCAAAAAGGCTTTGATAACTGCCCCTGTCGTGCAAGCACCCGATTGGAGTCTTCCTTTCGAAATTATGTGCGATGCAAGTGATTTCGCAGTAGGAGCAGTGTTAGGGCAGCGTAAAGATAAAAAACTTCATGTTATTTACTACGCGAGCCGAACTCTGGACGATGCTCAGAGAAATTATGGCACAACGGAAAAGGAATTACTTGCTGTCGTGTACGCTTTCGAGAAATTCCGAAACTACCTTGTTGGCTCAAAATTCATTGTGCACACCGATCACGCAGCAATAAAATACCTTATGCAAAAGAAAGATGCCAAACCACGACTTATCCGATGGATCCTTCTACTCCAAGAATTTGACATGGAAATCAAGGACAAAAGAGGAGTAGATAACAGCGTAGCTGATCACCTTTCCCGGATAAAAGTCAATGACAATATTCCTATTGATGATTTCTTGCCAGCCGAAGGTGTATACCTGGCAGAATCTACATTCGTTGGTCAGATAAATCTTGCATCTGAATCCATATCGGTCGATGAACCAAGTAATGAGGTGATCGATATAACCAAACCAATGTCGATCGATGAATCAACCGCTCAATCGATCGATGACAAGGCAGACGCACTGACCAATTGTGAAAACGGCCTTGACCTAGATAAAGTCTCATTCAAGATATCCTTTAATGTGACTGTCACCGTAGCCGACAGTATCAACACTGATCCGCACACCCCTGATAGATGCCAAAACTCCGATCAGGAAGTTCAGAGACAGACCCTGGTATGCCGACATAGTGAACTATTTAGCTGCTGACGTCGAACCGGAAGGACTCAAAAATTATGACAGAAAGAAGTTCTTCAGGGAAGTCAGGCGATACCACTGGGATGAACCGTATCTCTACAAGCAATGTGCTGACGGAATTTACAGACGTTGTGTTGCAGCAGCTGAAGTGCGGACATCATATTCCAATGCCATGGATCATCTTCGCCGGACATTTCGCAACTTTCACAACAATATCTAAAATCCTTCAGGCTGGATTTTGGTGGCCTACTATGTTCCGCGATGTTCACGCCAGTATCATAAAATGTGATAGGTGTCAACGAAGAGGAAAAATCAGCAAAAGACATGAAATGGAACAGAAGTTCATTCTCGAAATCGAAGTCTTTGACTGTTGGGGGATAGATTTTATGGGTCCTTTCCCTTCCTCGTATGGGAACAGATACATTTTAGTTGCTGTTGATTATGTTTCAAAATGGGTTGAAGCTATAGCCACTCCTACAAATGATGCTTCTGTTGTTGTCAAACTCTTCAAAAGCATTATCTTCCCCAGATTTGGGGTTCCTCGAGTAGTAATAAGCGATGGGGTACCCATTTTATCAACAAAGATTTCAAAAATCTACTCAGGAAAAATGGAGTTCACCACAGAGTTGCCACACCCTACCATCCACAAACGAGTGGGCAGGTAGAAGTTTCTAACAGACAAATCAAAGAGATTCTGGAGAAAACCGTTGGGATCACCAGAAGAGATTGGTCACGGAAGCTGGACAATGCACTTTGGGCATACAGAACTGCATTTAAAACTCCACTAAGAACAACTCCTTTCCATCTTCTTTACGGAAAAGCTTGTCACTTACCCGTTGAATTAGAGCATAAAGCAGCATGGGCAACAAAATTGCTAAATTTCGACATCAAGACTACTGCGAAAGGAGACTCATACAACTAAGCAACGCGGAAAGACCATTTCCTTTACCTTTCATCGATCAAATGTTGGAAGGACTAGCCAATCATCAGTACTATTGTTTTCTCGACGGATATATTGGATTTTTCCAAATTCCAATTCATCCGATGACCAAGGAAAGACAACCTTCACATGCCCTTACGAACATTCGCCATCACCGGATGCCATTTGGCATGTGTAACGCCCCTTTACTTTTCAACGCTGCATGATGTCTATCTTCACTGATATGATAGAAGATTGTATGGAAGTTTTTATGGATGATTTTTCAGTCTATGGATCTAATTTCAAAAGTTGTCTCGACAACCTCTGTAAAGTTCTAGCCAGATGCGAGGAAAAGAACCTTGTTCTAAACTGGGAAAAATGCCATTTTATGGTTAATGATGGAATTTTTCTTGGACACAAGGTATCTGCTGCTGGAATTGAAGTAGATCGAAATAAGATAAAAGTAATGACCGGTTTACCTCCACCAACTAACGAAGGACATAAGGAGTTTTCTTGGGCATGCTGGATTTTATCGAAGGTTTATAGAAGATTTCAGCAAAATTGCCAGACCTCGACAACACTCCTCTGCAAAGATGTTAAATTGAATTTACTTCAGAATGTCAGCAGGCCTTTGATAAAATCAAAAAGGCTTTGATAACTGCCCCTGTCGTGCAAGCACCCGATTGGAGTCTTCCTTTCGAAATTATGTGCGATGCAAGTGATTTCGCAGTAGGAGCAGTGTTAGGACAGCGTAAAGATAAAAAACTTCATGTTATTTACTACGCGAGCCGAACTCTGGACGATGCGCAGAGAAATTATGGCACAAAGGAAAAGGAATTACTTGCTGTCGTGTACGCTTTCGAGAAATTCCGAAACTACCTTGTTGGCTCAAAATTCATTGTGCACACCGATCACGCAGCAATAAAATACCTTATGCAAAAGAAAGATGCCAAACCACGACTTATCCGATGGATACTTCTACTCCAAGAATTTGATATGGAAATCAAGGACAAAAGAGGAGTAGATAACAGCGTAGCTGATCACCTTTCCCGGATAAAAGTCAATGACAATATTCCTATTGATGATTTCTTGCCAGCCGAAGTAGTATACCTGGCAGAATCTACATTCGTTGGTCAGATAAATCTTGCATCTGAATCCATATCGATCGATTAGGGTCTATCGAGGCAGCGGGTCATTAACCCGATTTCCGCCTTTTCTCCCCTCATTTAGCATTCCTCTCCGAAAACAAAACCGATTTTTCTCTCTAGAAACCGAACCGATTTTCGCCGTTTCGCCTCAATCTCTTCGTTTTCACTTCTCTAACTCATTTGTTCATCTTCTCACCGATTCTTCAAGGGACACCAAAATCGATCGATACAGGGACACCAAAATCGATCGATACAGGGACACCAAAATCGATCGATACAGGGACACCAAAATCGATCGATACAGGGACACCAAAATCGATCGATACAGGGACACCAAAATCGATCGATACAGGGACACCAAAATCGATCGATACAGGGACACCAAAATCGATCGATACAGGGACACCAAAATCGATCGATACAGGGACACCAAAATCGATCGATACAGGGACACCAAAATCGATCGATACAGGGACACCAAAATCGATCGATACAGGGACACCAAAATCGATCGATACAGGGACACCAAAATCGATCGATACAGGGACACCAAAATCGATCGATACAGGGACACCAAAATCGATCGATACAGGGACACCAAAATCGATCGATACAGGGACACCAAAATCGATCGATACAGGGACACCAAAATCGATCGATACAGGGACACCAAAATCGATCGATACAGGGACACCAAAATCGATCGATACAGGGACACCAAAATCGATCGATACAGGGACACCAAAATCGATCGATACAGGGACACCAAAATCGATCGATACAGGGACACCAAAATCGATCGATACAGGGACACCAAAATCGATCGATACAGGGACACCAAAATCGATCGATACAGGGACACCAAAATCGATCGATACAGGGACACCAAAATCGATCGATACAGGGACACCAAAATCGATCGATACAGGGACACCAAAATCGATCGATACAGGGACACCAAAATCGATCGATACAGGGACACCAAAATCGATCGATACAGGGACACCAAAATCGATCGATACAGGGACACCAAAATCGATCGATACAGGGACACCAAAATCGATCGATACAGGGACACCAAAATCGATCGATACAGGGACACCAAAATCGATGGATTTCTCATCTAGAAAATCGATCGATACAGGGACACCAAAATCGATCGATACAGGGACACCAAAATCGATCGATACAGGGACACCAAAATCGATCGATACAGGGACACCAAAATCGATCGATACAGGGACACCAAAATCGATCGATACAGGGACACCAAAATCGATCGATACAGGGACACCAAAATCGATGGATTTCTCATCTAGAAAATCGATCGATACAGGGACACCAAAATCGATGGATTTCTCATCTAGAAAATCGATCGATACAGGGACACCAAAATCGATCGATACAGGGACACCAAAATCGATCGATACAGGGACACCAAAATCGATCGATACAGGGACACCAAAATCGATCGATACAGGGACACCAAAATCGATCGATACAGGGACACCAAAATCGATCGATACAGGGACACCAAAATCGATCGATACAGGGACACCAAAATCGATCGATACAGGGACACCAAAATCGATCGATACAGGGACACCAAAATCGATCGATACAGGGACACCAAAATCGATCGATACAGGGACACCAAAATCGATCGATACAGGGACACCAAAATCGATCGATACAGGGACACCAAAATCGATCGATACAGGGACACCAAAATCGATCGATACAGGGACACCAAAATCGATGGATTTCTCATCTAGAAAATCGATCGATACAGGGACACCAAAATCGATCGATACAGGGACACCAAAATCGATCGATACAGGGACACCAAAATCGATCGATACAGGGACACCAAAATCGATCGATACAGGGACACCAAAATCGATCGATACAGGGACACCAAAATCGATCGATACAGGGACACCAAAATCGATCGATACAGGGACACCAAAATCGATGGATTTCTCATCTAGAAAATCGATCGATACAGGGACACCAAAATCGATCGATACAGGGACACCAAAATCGATCGATACAGGGACACCAAAATCGATCGATACAGGGACACCAAAATCGATCGATACAGGGACACCAAAATCGATCGATACAGGGACACCAAAATCGATCGATACAGGGACACCAAAATCGATCGATACAGGGACACCAAAATCGATCGATACAGGGACACCAAAATCGATCGATACAGGGACACCAAAATCGATCGATACAGGGACACCAAAATCGATCGATACAGGGACACCAAAATCGATCGATACAGGGACACCAAAATCGATCGATACAGGGACACCAAAATCGATCGATACAGGGACACCAAAATCGATCGATACAGGGACACCAAAATCGATCGATACAGGGACACCAAAATCGATCGATACAGGGACACCAAAATCGATGGATTTCTCATCTAGAAAATCGATCGATACAGGGACACCAAAATCGATCGATACAGGGACACCAAAATCGATCGATACAGGGACACCAAAATCGATCGATACAGGGACACCAAAATCGATGGATTTCTCATCTAGAAAATCGATCGATACAGGGACACCAAAATCGATGGATTTCTCATCTAGAAAATCGATCGATACAGGGACACCAAAATCGATCGATAAGCACTTAGGCATATCGATCGATTAGGGTCTATCGAGGCCGCTGGTCATTAACCCGATTTCCGCCTTTTCTCCCCTCATTTAGCATTCCTCTCCGAAAACAAAACCGATTTTTCTCTCTAGAAACCGAACCGATTTTCGCCGTTTCGCCTCAATCTCTTCGTTTTCACTTCTCTAACTCATTTGTTCATCTTCTCACCGATTCTTCAAGGGACACCAAAATCGATCGATAGGCTAGACATGGTATCAAAAAAAAAGAAGAGAATTATCATGTACCAAATGGAGACAATGATTTCTACTTATTTTCTAACCACTCTTTAGCACCATTCTTAGATTTGTTAACTGCAGAATGTACTATAGATGCTAAAGTGGATCACCGGTCGCTATGACAATACTTTTCATGATTGTCTGAAAGAACCAAAGCTGATTTCCAACCTAACCTGACATTCTCTGCTTGTCTTGGGGCTTGGTATACATGGGATCGGATGCTTGAACAAGTCTGGATGGTAAAGCCTTGTGTAGATAGCTTTATCACCCTCTCTCTCTCATTTTCGAAATTTGATTTAATTTTCATAAGTTAAAAAGAAAATTTTTATTAATTTATGTTCTAGGATTAGTTAGTTATTATCTAGGAAGGAATTGAACAGGGCTTGGTGGTTACCCCTTCAAGACTTGCCGCAATGAATCTAGGATATAGGTCAAAAGTGAACATGACTTGGTGGCTGCAACCATTAAGGCTTGATTCATGGAAGCCTGTCCAATCTTGGTCAGTGTCTTGCAAATGAAGCATACTTGACTAGGAGAGAAATAGTAGAGAGAGGATAGGAACTAACTTTACGCAGATCCGGATACTTGTCTAAGCAACCTTGAATCCCGTGATCGATACTCCCAAGGTAAAGCCCACACTTTTATCTTTATGCACAGAAATGAAATCAGTAGAGGGGTTAGTCAGGCAGGATTGCTAAGTTGTTGGCTAGATGAACTTGCTTGCTAAGCTAGGATATGGTATGATGTGCTTCTGAAGTTAATAGGTTTTGATGTGGCTTGCAACAAAGTTGAGGTGAAAATTTTGAGTTAGAGGTTGTTTAAGTCTGGGGGTTGTTACTAACATTTTAAGTCTCTATTTCTTAAAAGCATTTTTCATTTTCTTTTCAAATCTCTCTTAAAGCTTTCTTTATTTTTCAAAAAAAAAAAGAAGAGAATTTATCATGCACCAAATGGAGACAATGATTTCTACTTATTTTCTAACCACTCTTTAGCACCATTCTTAGATTTGTTAACTGCAGAATGTACTATAGATGCTAAAGTGGATCACCGGTCGCTATGACAATACTTTTCATGATTGTCTGAAAGAACCAAAGCTGATTTCCAACCTAACCTGACATTCTCTGCTTGTCTTGGGGCTTGGTATACATGGGATCGGATGCTTCGAACAAGTCTGGATGGTAAAGCCTTGTGTAGATAGTTTTATCACCCTCTCTCTCTCATTTTGAAATTAGATTTAATTTTCATAAGTTAAAAAGAAAATTTTTATTAATTTATGTTCTAGGATTAGTTAGTTATTAACTAGGAAGGAATTGAACAGGGCTTGGTGGTTACCCCTTCAAGACTTGCCATAATGAATCTAGGATATAGGTCAAAAGTGAACATGACTTGGTGGCTGCAACCATTAAGGCTTGATTCATGGAAGCCTGTCCAATCTTGGTCAGTGTCTTGCAAATGAAGCATACTTGACTAGGAGAGAAATAGTAGAGAGAGGATAGGAACTAACTTTTACGCAGATCCGGATACTTGTCTAAGCAACCTTGAATCCCGTGATCGATACTCCCAAGGTAAAGCCCACACTTTTATCTTTATGCACAGAAATGAAATCAGTAGAGGGGTTAGTCAGGCAGGATTGCTAAGTTGTTGGCTAGATGAACTTGCTTGCTAAGCTAGGATATGGTATGATGTGCTTCTGAAGTTAATAGGTTTTGATGTGGCTTGCAACAAAGTTGAGGTGAAAATTTTGAGTTAGAGGTTGTTTAAGTCTCACTATTTGGAATCCTCTTCTAGACATGTGCTTAAATTTGCTTGAGGACAAGCAAAAGGATAAGTCTGGTGGAGTTGATAAGTCATGGATTTTACCCACTTTCAACCATGATTTTTATATGTTTTGGAAACAAAAGGACACTTTTGGTGTCTTTTATGAGCTTTACAGGTTCTGGTACTCTTTGGTGAAATATGACCATTTTGGAGCAAAATGCTGTTCACTGCGATTGACGGAGTTGTCGACCTGCAGGACCTGGACCCAGACCGCGACATGCCCATGCCCAACCTGGGATCCCTCTTCGCTCAGCACCTGGTGTCGCTGAAGATGAAGCCCTTCAAGGGCACTGGCAGGAAGAAGGAGACGATCGGGAGCCTGCTTACACCGATCTTCCAGCACCTCGGCATCCGCTTGACTGGAGAGCCAGCCCGCACCTCCCGCGCCTACTTGGACTTGGCGCATCTGTCTTCAGCCCAGTGGCTGAAGGACGGCCTGCTCTGGAGTTTCAGGAGAGGAGACCGCCTCCGTCTTCTGCAGCTGCCCTCCCGCCACATCACGGACTTCGACGGGGACATTGACAGCCTCCGGTTCCAGCCAGATGAGGCATTCCTCCGCAACCTCCAGGACGTGCCACGGAGAGTTCCAGGAGAGCGCAGAGCACCAGCTACGCAGGGCCAGCCAGAGGCACCAGTGCACGACTTCCCCATCATGCCAGACATTCCGATGCGCGACCACGGGGACTTTCAGAGGTTCGTCGCAGACGCTCTTCAGGCCATCTGGTCCAGAGTGTCTCGCTGTAGGTGCATGAGCAGGAGGAGCGTGAGAGCCCATGATCCAGCAGCCCCAGGTCCATCACACCAGTACCGTCGTGACTCGTCATCAGACGCCGAGGATGCAGCAGAGGACTCCGACTAGTCCTCATATTTCTATCCCTTATTCTCAGACATTTTTATTTTTATTTCTATTTCTATTTCGGATTTTAGGATTTATTACTCTAGACTATCTATTTTTATGACTTATTATCTATTTGCTTGTGTTTGGATTGTCTAACAGAACTAACAAATGACAGATCAGACAGGTTAGATACACACAGACGAATTGATGATTTTTTGTCTAACAGTTATCGATCGATAGGCTAGACATGGTATCAAAAAAAAAAAAAAGAAGAGAATTATCATGTACCAAATGGAGACAATGATTTCTACTTATTTTCTAACCACTGTTTAGCACCATTCTTAGATTTGTTAACTGCAGAATGTACTATAGATGCTAAAGTGGATTACTGGTCGCTATGACAATACTTTTCATGATTGTCTGAAAGAACCAAAGCTGATTTCCAACCTAACCTGACATTCTCTGCTTGTCTTGGGGCTTGGTATACATGGGATCGGACGCTTCGAACAAGTCCGGATGGTAAAGCCTTGTGTAGATAGCTTTATCACCCTCTCTCTCTCATTTTCGAAATTTGATTTAATTTTCATAAGTTAAAAAGAAAATTTTTATTAATTTATGTTCTAGGATTAGTTAGTTATTATCTAGGAAGGAATTCGAACAGGGCTTGGCGGTTACCCCCCTCAAGACTTGATTCATAAGAATTCTATAGGTAAAGGATTCGAACAGGGCTTGGTGGTTACCCCCTTCAAGACTTGCCATAATGAATCTAGGATATAGGTCAAAAAGTGAACATGACTTGGTGGCTGCAACCATTAAGGCTTGATTCATGGAAGCCTGTCCAATCTTGGTCAGTGTCTTGCAAATGAAGCATACTTGACTAGGAGAGAAATAGTAGAGAGAGAGGATAGGAACTAACTTTTACCTGCAGATCCGGATACTTGTCTAAGCAACCTTGAATCCTGTGATCGATACTCCCAAGGTAAAGCCCACACTTTTATCTTTATGCACAGAAATGAAATCAGTAGAGGGGTTAGTCAGGCAGGATTGCTAAGTTGTTGGCTAGATGAACTTGCTTGCTAAGCTAGGATATGGTATGATGTGCTTCTGAAGTTAATAGGTTTTGATGTGGCTTGCAACAAAGTTGAGGTGAAAATTTTGAGTTAGAGGTTGTTTAAGTCTCACTATTTGGAATCCTCTTCTAGACCTATGTGCTTAAATTTGCTTGAGGACAAGCAAAAGGATAAGTCTGGTGGAGTTGATAAGTCATGGATTTTACCCACTTTCAACCATGATTTTTATATGTTTTTGGAAACAAAAGGACACTTTTGGTGTCTTTTATGAGCTTTTACAGGTTCTGGTACTCTTTGGTGAAATATGACCATTTTGGAGCAAAAATGGATACTTTAAGGAGGGTTGTATTGGAGCTAAATCGACCGATGCTCACCATGATGCATCGACCGACGAGACACTATACTAATCGATCGATTGAAGATTTTCACCATGATGCATCGACCGACGAGACACTATACTAATCGATCGATTGAAGATTGTGACATCGATCGACATGAAAGGCCTCCAAGATTTAATAACGAGTTTAATGAGCTAGACATCTCATTAGGGTTTCACTTTTACCAAATGAGTCCCTGGCCGCCTGTTAGGCTATATTAATAGGGTTTTGTATTATTTTGAAGGCAAGACTTGCCTAGATAACTTTTAGACCTAATTTTGGGAGAAGCTTCTTGCTACCTTGGAGAGAGAGCTTAAGAGTGGAGAGATAGATCCAAACTGCATACAGAGAAGATCTTGAACTCCCTTATCTTTCTCTATTCTTTTACTATTTCTCTTATTATTTTATTTGAAAGTATTATTCAAACCATCATGATTTTGTCTTCCATGAATATGTTTGAGTAGTTTCTCTTGTTAAATTTAGGCTTCTCATTAAGGCTAAACATGCATTGCAGTTGATTTAATGCTAGGGTGTTTAAAATATAGTTCTTCATTCTAGTTGTTCTTAATGCTAAGTATAGGATTGATCACCCTTATCTTAGATCTTAGGATTAATTTGGATAAGTGAAAACTTAGCAAATCCCTGAAACCCAAAGCTGGTGTGTTCCAACTTACCTTGAGTGCACGAGAGTAGCCTCTTTGTAAGATTGGAGAACCAATTCAAATCCGATCTTAAAGCTCACTAGAAACGATATCGATCGATAGAGCAATCCGCTGTCGGCGATACATGCGGAATGTACCGATCGATAATCATATAGAATAATCAATCGACACTTTCTTATACTCATCGAACGATAGTTGATGATTTAAGATCTAGTTGAAGATAATCAATCATTGATTTAACCTTAAGGTTTGAGTTCAGAACTATGAATACTAAAAACCCTAGATATCCTGCATGCTAGTTATACCTGAGAAATAGCCTAAATCTAGCTTTCTTTCCTCTTGCTTAAAACCAAAACCATTCAATCAAGCAATTACTTGCTTATCCCTTTATTTACTGCTTTAAACTTGTTTGTCTAGCTTTATTTCAAAGACTAAACAATCTATTGTGTAATCCTAGAGTCTCAGTGGATTCGATCCCTAAGTACTACAACTGAACCTCTTATTTGAGAGAGTAAAGTCACTCCTAAGGGTAATTTGAGTGATATCAATCGCCGCAAGGAGCTTCGCAGCAAGCCTTGCGCCGAGAACCTTACAGTTCGCAGTGGAATGACCTCTGGTCCGGTGGAATTCGTAGTTGGAGTTATCCTTGAACTGGTTCCTGGTCCAGGTGTTTCCGGAGGTCTTCCCTTGTTCGGAGTTGATGGCGTAGTTGTGCTTGCCCTGGACATCTTCCCCCTCGTGGTGGACATACTTGTCGTTACGAGAGTTTTTCCTTCTTGTGGATGTCTTTTGCGGGTTGTACTTCTAGGAGAGGAATTTCATCTCTTCTTCCATCATGATGAAGTCCGTTCCCTTCTGAAGAGCGTCCTGTATTGTTCTCGGTTTTTCGAGAGATATCCATTGTCGGAGTTTCGACCTGTACAATAGAGTTTTCCGCAGAGCGTCGATCGCCACTCGCTGATTCTAGTTACTCTCGCCATTACTAGCTTGAATCTGTTCATGAATTCGCGGAGTGGTTCGTCTTATCTTTAAGATAGACTCCAGAGGTCGACGTTCGAGGTTTCTCTGTCCATGTGATGTGTCCTGAATCAGCAGCATAAACAAATTAAGAAAATTTGGCTCTTGGGCTTGAGTTTTAAACAAGATGGGCTTGACGATTTATGAAAATATGTTTATGAAGATGCTTCAGCCCAAAGAAAGAAAGGTCCAACAAGAAAATACAAGGTATGGTCGAATAATATATCAATCTGACGGCAATTCAGAGACCGTCGACCATGCAAAAGGACACGACCAACCGAAGAGTTTTGCGACCACAAATTCTCAAATTCGGTCAATAGTCTTGTTCTTTGGTCTTTGGTCTTTGGTCAAGTCTTCCTTGTTTTTATTAGTTGCGAATTTCTATGTTTGACTAGTCTTTTGTATTCCAACCTTTTGTATGCTTTGCCTATTATATAAAGGCCATTTGATCAATGAAATAAAATAAGTTTTGAGAGATTATATTTGGAACCTTGAGAGGGAATCTCACTTTTTCAAAGGTGTGTAATATCCATTGATCTCATTTGTTTCTTGGTGTGCTTAGCTCCAAGTTACACTTTTCTTGTTCTTGGTGTGGTTAGCTCCAAGTAACTCTCTCTTTCTCGTTGGACCGGTGCGTCATATCCGGCAACAGATCGAGGCTGCCCTTTTGTTGGACCGGTGCGTCACATCCGGCAACAAATTGGCTTCGGGAATGTCAACAGCCTTCCGCAACTGTTGTGCGACCCTTCAATCCATCATTTCTCATTCAATCTGTCTGAGATCATATCCCCTTATCAGTCCGGTCGAGTGATCCTAATTTAGGGTGCATCAAGTGGTATCAGAGCCACTCAACCGGTACTTGTCTGTTCATTTTTTTCTCATCTTTCCAACTTCTTCATACATCTTCTACCTTTCATCTTCTTTTCGTTATAAAACAAAAAAAAAAGAGAGAGAGCTCTACGAAAAGCCAAGAGATAATTCCATCTGAAGATAAAGAAAGACAGATTTGAGGAAATCTATTTGAAGGAGGAGGAAATGATGTGCCCTAAATCAGCAGCATAAACAAATTAAGAAAATTTGGCTCTTGGGCTTGAGTTTTAAAGATGGGCTTGACGATTTATGAAAATATGTTTATGAAGATGCTTCAGCCCAAAGAAAGAAAGGCCCAACAAGAAAATACAAGGTATGGTCGAATAATATATCAATCTGACGGCAACCGTTGACCATGCAAAAGGACACGACCAACCGAAGAGTTTTGCGACCACAAATTTTCAAATTCGGTCAATAGTCTTGTTCTTTGGTCTTTGGTCTTTGGTCAAGTCTTCCTTGTTTTTATAAGGTTCTAATTTCTATGTTTGACTAGTCTTTTGTATTCCAACCTTTTGTATGTGTGGGAACCGAAATTCACACCGTCAATTTTAATGAATAAGATTGCGGAGGAAAGCCAAGTTAACCCGACTTTCCTTGAAGGTCCGGATTCTCTGCGACAGCCAACGACAAGTGACCGAATAAATGCGGAAAAAGATTTGTTAAGATTTGAGACTGGACCTTAAGAAAGGCTGCCTACGCACTCTTTCGAGGATCAAGTCGGACGTAGTTCAGTTAGAAAGAATTGAACAAGAGATCGAACCGCCTGGGCGGGTTCGTCTAGTATGAGCATTTGTCATAGAAACAGGCATGTCAAGATAACGCCTAGGGTTTCTATGCGCGGAGCTCTAAGTAAAAGTATAGTTAGATCCTTCCGAGAGGAACGGGTCTGCGGAGAAGATAAAACTAGAACAAGAGGCGCCAGACGCTCGAAGTCCTGCCTCGCTGGCCTAACCGCCTAAGTTCTAAGTTCTCTTAAGCTAGCAGGGTGCTCTAAGTCTCCAATCTAGGATTTTCGGATCTCCTTCTCTTCTGCCCTTGCTCTCCTTATATATCCACTCCAAGGTCGGTTTGCCTTAGGATGATGGACCTCGCCTTTGGGCCCAAGCTTATCTCTTCAGAAGTATTCCATTTTCGCCGATCCTTGTAATTATCCTCGAAGTTTTCGTGACTTTGATGTTTATCCGATGTTCGATATCGGACAAACCGTCATAGCCTGATTGGGCCTGAATTCCTAAATTCGTAAGTTAGTCCGTGGACTTGTCTTAAGTCGTTAAACGTTTTATACGATTTCTCGAAAAGACTATCTTTCTCGAAAAGACTATCTTTCTCGTAAAATAAACCGTATAACCTAAAGGATCGATGTTCAAGTTAATCGACCTTGTTCTATACGATATCTTCTACGAGAAATCCAATTCTTCTAGTTTTTGTCGTAAAACATCGAGGACGCATTCCAATCGAAGTCGTAGGATGTTTATTCCAGAGCCGCGGATCGCCCCAAACTCATGATGATTGATCCAAACAAGCCAAGATGGGATCAGACCAACACGATGGGACCGAGACCAGACGAGGGCCGCCGACCGGGCGCCAGGTCGGGTGCCGCCGGCGCCAGGCCAGCCCGCGACGACGGTGCCGCCGGCGCCAGGCCAGCCCGCGACGACGGTGCCGCCGGCGCCAGGCCAGCCCGCGACGACGGTGCCGCCGGCGCCAGGCCAGCCCGCGACGACGGTGCCGCCGGCGCCAGGTCGGGTGCCGCCGGCGCCAGGCCAGCCCGCGACGACGGTGCCGCCGGCGCCAGGCCAGCCCGCGACGACGGTGCCGCCGGCGCCAGGTCGGGTGCCGCCGGCGCCAGGCCAGCCCGCGACGACGGTGCCGCCGGCGCCAGGTCGGGTGCCGCCGGCGCCAGGCCAGCCCGCGACGACGGTGCCGCCGGCGCCAGGCCAGCCCGCGACGACGGTGCCGCCGGCGCCAGGCTGTAGATCTCGGCGAGGGCTTCGATTTGATATCTTGATCGTTTTCTGGTTCCTCACGGTTTGAGAGAACGACTCTTCAAGTTTCGAGGCAGATTCTTTTATGTTTAGGGTTTTGTGGTGATCGAATCTTGATGTCGTTGAAGCGGACCGATCTTTCCGGGATTCTCGCCCACGCACGCCCGTAGTCTTCGATCTCACAGAGAGTGGATATTCTATTTGAGAAAATCTCGTGATAACTCCTTTTAGAAATTATCCGAGACTTTTGTTTCAAGAAATACTTTCTAGAGACTTTCAGTCATTGATTCCGTCGCGACCGATTTTGACACCAACAGTTAGCCCCCAGCTCGTTAGAACCTTCATGATGTTCTTGCGGCGATAAGATATGTCAGGTAAGATAGGCGGAATCAATGGTTGAAAGGCTCCGTTGAAAGTGGTAAGATTGGGGCTGCGCCTTCGAAGGCTGCCTCACGTACCCTTGGTGTAGGGATCAAGCCTTCCGTAGTTCGCTTTGTAGTTTAAGACCCTTGTGATCTGTTTTCGGCGAGACTTATATGGTCTGGTTATGTGTCATGAGAGACTTTCGAGCATGATGCTGTTGATGTATTTGTTTTTCGATTATTTATGAACTTCAGTTTTGAAGTATGAGAAAGAGGGTGTGAGTTGTCGCCTCATTCCTAATTCCCTGATGATCACCGTACCTATAGTTTGCATAAAGCGAGATTTTCAGCGGTTTACCGATTCTGTGGAAAGTTAGGTAAACGAATAGGCTTAAGCGAAGAGACAAATTTTGGATCTCGTGATACCATACTATGTCTGTGAGATGTTAAGATCCAGCGTGGCTGGGTTTAGGCAAGACCTAGGTTTACTCTCGGACTGAGGCTTTGCGATGACAAATCGGCTTTTCGTTTTGCCTGTTTGCGATTTTAACCTGACTCGCACCGCTTAAAATCCGCCAATTGTTGTCGGCTTATATGATTTGTCTGGTAGTGAGCTACTTCCTTCTGAAGAGCTAGACCAAAATTTTGGATTTCTTGTATAGCGCAATGTTTATCCTTGTCGGATGCAAGAGAGCCTACCCTGAAGGGCTGCTATTTGTCTGTTTAGGGCGTTAGACTTCGTTTGTTGTGATCAGCAACAACGAAATGATGCCAGTTTAGAGGCATGTTACCGCTAGAGGTGTGTTTGTATGTTTTGAGTTTTAGAGGCGAGGATTTGTCTGGAGCGTTTTGAGGAAAAGAATGTCCTTGGCGTTAGCGGCGTCTCGCGATGCTGAAGGTCGAGTTTCCCTTGTGCGCATTCGTGGTTGAAATGTTCGCGGGCTTTGGAGATGTTTTGCGAATGTTCGCAGCCAGAAACTGTTGTTTCGCTTAGACGCAGGACCAAGAGGTCGGCGTAAGTTCGACCAGGGAAAGCATTCACAGTGCCGTGAAGTGTTGGCCTTCCGGATTTGTTTGTATATATTAAGGATGACTCGTATAACTCTTGGAGCCTTGTCACGAGTGTTTCTTTTCATGCGTGTTTTGCAGGTATAGAACTTAATCGATTGGCGATGAGTTTAAATCTTCCGCTAACCGTATGGTTGTTAGGACTGAGTTTTGGTATGAAGAGTTTATCGTATGATTTCGATTCTGGGTTATCGACAAATTGCTTGCGTAATAGTCACTTGGCGTTCTATGAACAAATCGTGGATTGTTGTTTTAGCCGCTATGATTGAGCGTGCTCGCCAGTAGCTTTGGATTGGCATGGAGGCTAGATTCAGCCGTATCGCCAAGGAAATTGTTGGTAAACGATCAGACCATGACCCTTATTAAGGTCATGTTAGTTTCTGATTGTCCTTAATGGGGATGCGAATTCAGGTTCGGCTTTACGGAAGCGAAGTTGGCCGAGGGCCAAATAGCGCTTGCCGAGATAGACATGCCAAGCATAGCGGAGTTTTCTGAGTTATGGCTGATGGCTTTTAGAAACGATCTTCCACTTTAGGTCTTAGTTATACGATGAATGGCTCGTATAAATTCTTTTTTTGTTGCATGAAAATCGTTTCATTTTATCCGAGGGGGACAAAGTTTAAGGGATCGACGCAGGACACGGCGGTTCGCTCACGGATTATTTCCTGCTCGGACGCGAACCGCTGGGAGTGAAAGCAGGAGCCAGAAACCTTGTGGAGCTTAAAACTGTCTATGTCAGTTACCCGTTGGACCCATTATGTTTATTTTACTTAAATTTGCTTTGTATGAATTGACTTCGACCATACAGAGGATTTCGTAAAAGTGATGTAAGGGGTTTTCGCAAAGGTAACGGAGGCGTTTCTCACGAATTACTTGCGATATTAGCGACCACGGATTGTGTTTTCCTCATTCACTTTTGCGTACTGCGAAATCGTTTTGCATAAGACCGGTCATGTTTTTTCCATAGGCTATTTTGTTTTAAAATGTTCTTGTTATACGAAAGTAATGGATGACCGGTTTCATAGAGATAGAAAATCGCAGTTTGTTAAAGTAGCGATGTTTCCGCGGATTACACGGGAGATGTTTCCGCTAAGATTTCGACCTTTGATCTAAAGCTGCTTCAACTACTTATGGAGTTTTACGAAGGTTATTTCGTTATTTTAAGTAGTTCACCGTCATGCTATTAGTCTGACGCTGGTACACGTTTCTAGTCGCTGAAGTTTGCGACGAGACGACGAGAGTTTTCAAGACTATGTTTGTAGCGGTTGGGCTATGCCATTAAGCGTTTTTAGGCGAATCTTACTGCTGCGAGTTTGCTTTGTCAAAGCGTTGTCTTGATGCTGAAGCAAAAGTTTTCAAGATGGGATTATACGGTATAGTATACGCATCTACTTCCTTTTCTTTTACGGAAGAAAGCGGGTTAGCCGTTCTTCGAAGGCTTAATGCGTTTTTCTTTCTTTTAGAGGCGGGCGAGTATGCTTTTAGAGCGGCGTGGCGTCGTTTCGGTTTTAGAGACTAGATCGGTTTGCATGTTCTGCCTGGACAATCAAGGAACGATGGAACAAGACTGGAAATTTTGCCTAAGACTTAGCTTGCTAGACTATCCACCTAGGTCCTAAGTTCCCTAAATTCTACGGCAGTTTTTCAAGACGTTTTTGTTCCTGTCCTACAAAGAATTTAAACCTTTACAAAAATTTTCGAGAAAATAGTCTTTTGAAGGTTTCGCATTCAAGGAATCCCATTTTCTCGTATAGTCGAGGCGATTGGTGTTTAGAATAACCGCGGATCGCACTCAAACTCACAAAGATTGATCTAAGCAAGCCAAGATGGGATTGGACCGAGCACGATGGGACCGAGACCAGGACGAGGGACGCCGACCGACGCCAGGTTGGTGCCGCCGGGCGCCAGGCCAGCCAGCGTCCAGCGTGCCGCCGGGCGCCAGGTCGGTGCCGCCGGGCGCCAGGCCAGCCAGCGTCCAGCGTGCCGCCGGGCGCCAGGCCAGCCAGCGTCCAGCGTGCCGCCGGGCGCCAGGTCGGTGCCGCCGGGCGCCAGGCCAGCCAGCGTCCAGCGTGCCGCCGGGCGCCAGGTCGGTGCCGCCGGGCGCCAGGCCAGCCAGCGTCCAGCGTGCCGCCGGGCGCCAGGTCGGTGCCGCCGGCGCCAGGCCAGCCAGCGTCCAGCGTGCGCCGGCGCCAGGCCAGCCAGCGTCCAGCGTGCGCCGGCGCCAGGCCAGCCAGCGTCCAGCGTGCGCCGGCGCCAGGCCAGCCAGCGTCCAGCGTGCGCCGGCGCCAGGCCGCCTTGCCGCCTGTGGGTTTTTTTTTCGTTGTTCGATCTTTCCCCGCCAGTCGCTTATGGAAATCTTTTGAGTTTTGGGAAGGTCTTTAGTCAGAGATTTTGAGATAACCGCTTTTGACCCCAAAAGAGCAAAGTGAGGTTTCCACAGGCGAGGTGACCTTGGTGATGGTTGTTCTCGGCCCACGTGCGCAGGTGGCCGGAGAGTGATTTTGTTCCCTTCGTAAAATCTCAGCGGAAACTCCGATTGAGGCGAAGCGAAAGCCATTTTGACCTAGACACAAAGAGAACAAAGTGGGCTCTTACTAAGGCGAACTGGGAAGACTGATCTTACCTTATGGCAAGTCGTCCTAGTAAGATCAAGCTCCGACCTCCTTCGTTTTCCGTTTGTTCCTCGAGAGTTGTTTGTAAGAAGTATGGCAGTGGGAATCGGTGAACCGATTTGCGTGCTTCTGTTCCACGAGTAATATAGGGTTTCCCCAAGGTTTGAGGAGAATAAGTTTTATTTTTCGAGAGGTTCTCGAAGAAACGCTGCAGAGAAACCTTGCTCGCTATGCATTTAACTTGGTAACAAGACTAATTTTTGGGGTTTGATAGATTTTATCGTTGCCCTTTCTGTTTAGATAGAGAAATTGCGAGCTCGCTTTTGTGCTCTTCCTGTGGCGGAAAGCCGTGGCTAGGTTTTGATTTGCTCGAGCACCGCATGCCATAAGCTGGCCATAGAACAGTCGCTGCTGGAGTTGTTTTACCATCGCTGACGAAACTGCAACTTTTTCTTTCATAATTCTGGACATTGGTTCGATCAAGCTTTCGCGGCCGTATGAGTAAGAGTAACCGCCCCTCCTTCTAGCCAAACTGTGGGAACCAAATTCACACCGCCAATTTTAATGAATAAGATTGCGGAGGAAAGCCAAGTTAACCCGACTTTCCTTGAAGGTCCGGATTCTCTGCGACAGCCAACGACAAGTGACCGAATAAATGCGAAAAATATTTGTTAAGATTTGAGACTGGACCTTAAGAAAGGCTGCCTACGCACTCTTCGAGGATCAAGTCGGACGTAGTTCAGTTAGAAAGAATTGAACAAGAGATCGAACCGTCTGGGCGGTTCGCCTAGTATGAGCGCTTGTCATAGAAACAGGCATGTCGAAGATGCGCCTAGGGTTTCTATGTGCGGAGCTCTAAGTAAAAGTATAGTTAGATCCTTCCGAGGAACGTGGGTCTGCGGAGAAGATAAAACTAGAACAAGAGGCGCCAGACGCTCTGAGTCCTGCCTCGCTGGCCTAACCGCCTAAGTTCTAAGTTCTCTTAAGCTAGCAGGGTGCTCTAAGTCTCCAATCTAGATTTTCGGATCTCCTTCTCTTCTGCCCTTGCTCTCCTTATATATCCACTCCAAGGTCGGTTTGCCTTAGGATGATGGACCTCGCCTTTGGGCCCAAGCTTATCTCTTGAGGAAGTATTCCATTTTCGCCGATCCTTGTAATTATCCTCGAGTTTTGGTGACTTTGATGTTTATCCGATGTTCGATATCGGACAAACCGTCATAGCCTGATTGGGCCTGAATTCTAAATTCGTAAGTTAGTCCGTGGACTTGTCTTAAGTCGTTAAACGCTTTATACGATTAAAAGACTATCTTTCGTAAAATAAACCGTGATAACCTAAAGGATCGATGTTCAAGTTAATCGACCTTGTTCTATACGATATCTTCTACGAAATCCAATTCTTCTAGTTTTTGTCGTAAAACATCGAGGACGCATTCCAATCGAAGTCGTAGGATGTTTATTCCAGAGCCGCGGATCGCCCCAAACTCATGATGATTGATCCAAACAAGCCAAGATGGGATCAGACCGAACACGATGGGACCGAGACCAGGGCGAGGGGCGTCGACCGGCGCCAGGCCAGCCAGCGTCCAGCGTGCGCCCGGCGCCAGGCCAGCCAGCGTCCAGCGTGCGCCCGGCGCCAGGCCAGCCAGCGTCCAGCGTGCGCCCGGCGCCAGGCCAGCCAGCGTCCAGCGTGCGCCCGGCGCCAGGCCAGCCAGCGTCCAGCGTGCGCCCGGCGCCAGGCCAGCCAGCGTCCAGCGTGCGCCCGGCGCCAGGCCAGCCAGCGTCCAGCGTGCGCCCGGCGCCAGGCCAGCCAGCGTCCAGCGTGCGCCCGGCGCCAGGCCAGCCAGCGTCCAGCGTGCGCCCGGCGCCAGGCCAGCCAGCGTCCAGCGTGCCGCCGGCGCCAGGCCAGCCAGCGTCCAGCGTGCGCCCGGCGCCAGGCCAGCCAGCGTCCAGCGTGCGCCCGGCGCCAGGCCAGCCAGCGTCCAGCGTGCGCCCGGCGCCAGGCCAGCCAGCGTCCAGCGTGCGCCCGGCGCCAGGCCAGCCAGCGTCCAGCGTGCGCCCGGCGCCAGGCCAGCCAGCGTCCAGCGTGCGCCCGGCGCCAGGCCAGCCAGCGTCCAGCGTGCGCCCGGCGCCAGGCCAGCCAGCGTCCAGCGTGCGCCCGGCGCCAGGCCAGCCAGCGTCCAGCGTGCGCCCGGCGCCAGGCCAGCCAGCGTCCAGCGTGCGCCCGGCGCCAGGCCAGCCAGCGTCCAGCGTGCGCCCGGCGCCAGGCGAGTAATCCGCCCCTCCTTCTAGCCAAACTGTGGGAACCAAATTCACACCGCCAATTTTAATGAATAAGATTGCGGAGGAAAGCCAAGTTAACCCGACTTTCCTTGAAGGTCCGGATTCTTCGCGACAGCCAACGACAAGTGACCGAATAAATGCGAAAAATATTTGTTAAGATTTGAGACTGGACCTTAAGAAAGGCTGCCTACGCACTCTTTCGAGGATCAAGTCGGACGTAGTTCAGTTAGAAAGAATTGAACAAGAGATCGAACCGCCTGGGCGGTTCGCCTAGTATGAGCTTTGTCATAGAAACAGGCATGTCAAGATAACGGTGGTTTCTATGTGCGGAGCTCTAAGTAAAAGTATAGTTAGATCCTTCCGAGAGGAACGTGGGTCTGCGGAGAAGATAAAACTAGAACAAGAGGCGGCCAGACGTTCTGAGTCCTGCCTCGCTGGCCTAACCGCCTAAGTTCTAAGTTCTCTTAAGCTAGCAGGGTGCTCTAAGTCTCCAATCTAGGATTTTCGGATCTCCTTCTCTTCTGCCCTTGCTCTCCTTATATATCCACTCCAAGGTCGGTTTGCCTTAGGATGATGGACCTCGCCTTTGGGCCCAAGCTTATCTCTTCAGGAAGTATTCCATTTTCGTCGATCCTTGTAATTATCCTCGAGTTTTCGGTGACTTTGATGTTTATCCGATGTTCGGGATATCGGACAAACCGTCATAGCCTGATTGGGCCTGAATTCCTAAATTCGTAAGTTAGTCCGTGGACTTGTCTTAAGTCGTTAAACGCTTTATACGATTAAAAGACTATCTTTCTAAAGACTATCTTTCTCGTGAAAATAAACCGTGATAACCTAAAGGATCGATGTTCAAGTTAATCGACCTTGTTCTATACGATATCTTCTACGAAATCCAATTCTTCTAGTTTTTGTCGTAAAACATCGAGGACGCATTCCAATCGAAGTCGTAGGATGTTTATTCCAGAGCGCGGATCGCCCCAAACTCATGATGATTGATCCAAACAAGCCAAGATCGGATCAGACCGAACACGATGGGACCGAGACCAGGACGAGGGCCGCCGACCGGCGCCAGGCCGGGTGCCGCCGGCGCCAGGCCAGCCTGCGGCGACGGTGCCGCCGGCGCCAGGCCAGCCTGCGGCGACGGTGCCGCCGGCGCCAGGCCGGGTGCCGCCGGCGCCAGGCCAGCCTGCGGCGACGGTGCCGCCGGCGCCAGGCCAGCCTGCGGCGACGGTGCCGCCGGCGCCAGGTCGGTGCCGCCGGCGCCAGGCCAGCCTGCGGCGACGGTGCCGCCGGCGCCAGGCCGGGTGCCGCCGGCGCCAGGTCGGTGCCGCCGGCGCCAGGTCGGTGCCGCCGGCGCCAGGCCAGCCTGCGGCGACGGTGCCGCCGGCGCCAGGTCGGTGCCGCCGGCGCCAGGCCAGCCTGCGGCGACGGTGCCGCCGGCGCCAGGCCAGCCTGCGGCGACGGTGCCGCCGGCGCCAGGCCAGCCTGCGGCGACGGTGCCGCCGGCGCCAGGCCGGGTGCCGCCGGCGCCAGGCCGGGTGCCGCCGGCGCCAGGCCGGGTGCCGCCGGCGCCAGGTCGGTGCCGCCGGCGCCAGGCTGTAGATCTCGACGAGGGCTTCGATTTGATATCTTGATCGTTTTCTGGTTCCTCACGGTTTGAGAGAACGACCTCTTCGAAGTTTCGAGGCAGATTCTTTTATGTTTAGGGTTTTGTGGTGATCGAATCTTGATGTCGTTAGCGAAGCGGACCGATCTTTTCCGGGATTCTCGCCCACGCGACTCAGAAGTCTTCCGATCTCACAGAGAGTGGATATTCTAATTTGAGAAAATCTCGTATAACTCCTTTTAGAAATTATCCGAGACTTTTTGTTTCAAGAAATACTTTCTAGAGACTTTCAGTCATTGATTCCGTCGCGACCGATTTTGACACCAACAGTATGCTTTGCCTATTATATAAAGGCCATTTGATCAATGAAATAAAATAAGTTTTGAGAGATTATTTTTGGAACCTTGAGAGGGAATCTCACTTTTTCAAAGGTGTGTAATATCCATTGATCTCATTTGTTTCTTGGTGTGGTTAGCTCCAAGTTACACTTTTCTTGTTCTTGGTGTGGTTAGCTCCAAGTAACTCTCTCTTTCTCGTTGGACCTGTGCATCATATCCGGCAACAGATCAGGCTGCCCTTTTGTTCGACCGGTGCGTCACATCCGGTAACAAATTGGCTTCGGGAATATCAACAGCCTTCCGCAATTGTTGTGCGACCCTTCAATCCATCATTTCTCATTCAATCTATCTGAGATCATATCCCATTATCAGTCCGGTCGAGTGATCCTAATTTAGGGTGCATCACCATGAACATTGAATACTGCTTGAGAAACTCCGAGTTGTTTTTGATGAGAAAACCATTCGAGCGCGGCTCCTTTGAGGTTTTCGACGAAGAGAAGGCAGTAGCCAGTGTCTCGTTCACTTTCCTTGAGTTTAAACCTTCCCATCGCGATCTGGAAATATTGCAGATGCGCCTTCGGGTCGGTGGTGCCATCGTAGACGGGAATTAAAATCTTCCCAGGATCTGAGATGTTAGTCTCCGTAATCCGGGCAGTGAACGGAGTTTTCCGCGATTCTTTGAGGAGTCTATTGATCTCGGGTAGTGCTTGTCGCGTGATGGATCTGCGACTTCACCGCTTTGACTTCTGCCGCAGTTTTTGCAATGTACTCACGGAGATCGTGGATCTCGTCAAGGTTTCCAGCAGCCTTCCGAGCTTGTCGGCGTTGACTGCGGTGGATTCGGGCCTGATTCTCTGCCAGCTCTTCCTGCTCTACCCAATAGAGGTTTTCTTCTTTCTCTGTCATGGGCTTTTCGAACGACGCATCTTACCGAGCGGACTGGCTTCTCGTTCTTCTCGGATGGACGTCAGCACCTTTGTCCAAGTGATCGGACTGGTCGCTTATATCCAGATCGATCGGCTCAATCGTCTCCTCTAATGCTCCCGTCAGGAGGTGGAAGGTTCTCCGTGGTCGGCTGTGCACCCGGCGAGACTGTTCCGTCAGGGTTCTGACCTGAAGAATCCTTGTCCGCCCGTGTGGCCGATCGCTTGGAGTCTCAAAATCGAGCCTTTTGCCGCTACGGGCTTTTGTTGCTCTGCGCGGGACTTTTCTCTTGGGCTTCACCGTTAAGGTTTCAACCTGTTTTGCGAGAGAAGCCACGAGCTTTTCTCGTTCGTCCGACTTTTTCTGAGCGGAGGCGAACATTTCCTTCATCTGGTCTAGTATCATGGCATCAGAAGTGGCCGCGGATACGTTTCAAGGTGGAGTTTTCTCAGCGTTGGCATCAACGGGAGTCCCGCCGTGCGTTTTCTGGTCTTTTTCAGCATTGATTGTCATACCTGACTAAGCGTGCGTGGTTGCGAGAGAGATAGATCTGTAACCCCCCCTCCTTCTAGCGCCAAACTGTGGGAACCAGAATTCACACCGTCAAGATTTGTTAATCAGAGGAAAGCATAGCTAACCTAGCCTTCGCTGGAGGTCCCGGCTATCTGCTGGGCCATGCACAACACAGTCAATATGAAAGAGTAGAAAATAATAAATCGGAAAAGAGCAAAAGAGAACAAAAAGATCTTATTTACGAATTCCCCTTTGAGCCTGGACAACAGGTAGGATCCTAGGCCATGAGTGCTGTTGGTACGTTCGCTAATCTAGCCACCTAAGTTCTAACCTAGTTGAGTCGCAGCTCGATAGTAAAAACGGAAAAATGCCTAAATAGCTCTAAGTGCTAAGTTTGCTTTGAGAAAGCTTCTCCCTTGCTCCTCGCCTTAAGCCCTCCTTATATACTCTCTCTAGGTCAGTTTTCCCCCTCTCTTGGGCGGATTAAGCGTGAGGCGGGCTTTTGCATTTTCGTCATCTTCGCGGATTATCTTCGAAACTTCGCTTTATCTTCGGAAACTTAACATTTATCTTTGAAACTTGACATTTATCTTTTCCTGCAAATAAAAATAGACCGTCATACCAGCCTTGGGCTCAATCCTTTTTTAAGTGGGCCGTTTGGCCGTGATCCACGCCCCTTTCGGGCTGTTTTAGGACTTAGACGTTTTTACGATTTTCCTAAGAATTAGCCTTCGACGTGACGTTGGTTTTTCCGAAAGGATCCTAATTCATCGTATAGTTAAGACAACTGGTATTCAAGCTAACCATAGCCGTTTTATACGATAGACGGGAATCAATTCCAACAACCAAGTCTTTCACAATTTTTCCCGAAGTCTTTCTTTGATAATACTGAGAGTGATGAGACATGGGTATTGTGTCCACATACTTAGAGTCGAGTTACGGGAACTTAGACGAGGATGCATGGTTTCGGGACGAGATGGTCCTTGCCCATGGGCGAGGTGACCGCGGTGTGGATCGTCCTCGCCCATGGGCGAGGTGACCACGGTGTGGGTCGTCCTCTCCCATGGGCGAGGTGACCACGGTGTGGGTCGCCCTCGCCAATGGGCAAGGTGACCAAGGTACAGGTAGATCCTAAGCCAATGGGCAAGGTGACCAAGGTAGGTCGCCTCGCCCATGGGCGAGGTAACCGCGGTGTGGGTCGTCCTCGCCCATGGGCGAGGCGACCTCGGTGTCGGTCGTCCTCACCCATGGGCGAGGTGACCGAGCTACGGGTCGTCCTCGCCAATGGGCAAGGTGACCAAGGTACAGGTCGTCCTCGCCCCTGGGCGAGGTTACCTCGGTGTGGGTCGTCCTCGCCCGGGGGTGAGGTGGTCCGTGTCCGGTCGGTCCGATCCATACTTGCTTACGCGCAAGACCTCGTCCGGACTGAACCAATTCTCGACGCTCTTCGGATCATGCCCGCGAAGAACTATCTTTTACTTGATTAACCATTTCCCGGGAACGTTTGGTTCTCTAAGGTTAACCGAGAGTTGGTTCTCCAAGAATATTTGGGTATTGATTCCGTCATGACCGGTCTTGACCCCAACACTGACCTGTCCTTTCTCTTAGTCCCAACAATCTTCTCCAAGATGCCTTTGATTTCCCTATTGGAGACCTCAACTTGACCACTTGTTTGAGTGTGATAAGGTGTTGCTACCTTGTGTTTCACTCCCTTGTTCTTGAGAAGATTTTCGAACAACTTTTTGATGAAGTTGTTGGGGTCAAAATTGGTCAACGACGAAATCGTCACCCGAAAGTCCTCGAAAGAAAACCAAGTAACGATCAAAACCAAGAAACGGATCGCCACTCGATGAACTCACAAGAAGGCATGAACGGACCATGAGCCCCGGGGATCAATGAAGGCAAGCAACAGCAGGCACCGGCGAGGACCGCGGCCGCAGGCGGCAGGAAACTGGCGCCCGGCAGGCTTGCCCTGTCCGTCTGGCGCCCGGCGGCGAGCCTGTCGTCTCCCATCTGGCGCCGGGGCAAGGGTCCTGGTGCCCATCTATGCAATCGCCTCGCGGATCTCGCAACGGCAGCATCTTGGTCCCTTAAACCCATGTCGGATTGTCGAGAACTACAATGATTCTTCATGAAAGCCTTCTCGATTGTTTAAAATTTCATATTTTAAATGTCTAAAGTTCAAGCCCCATTACTCAAACCCTTGAAGACGGAAAATCTACTTAATCCAAGTCCATCCCGATACTCGAGGAATCTCGGAAGATCCTGTTGGGTCAAAAACGTTTATCTCGAGATCTACGGCTAAAGATCCTTCCAAACTCAAAGATTTCCGCACTAACCACTAACAGTGGGAAAGATCCGCAACGGAAAACCACGGGCGCAAACCGCCTGGCGCTGGCGGCACGCTGCCACGCTGGCCGCCTGGCGCCCGGCGGCACCCGGCCTGGCGCTGGCGGCACGCTGCCACGCTGGCCGCCTGGCGCCCGGCGGCACCCGGCCTGGCGCTGGCGGCACGCTGCCACGCTGGCCGCCTGGCGCCCGGCGGCACCCGGCCTGGCGCTGGCGGCACGCTGCCACGCTGGCCGCCTGGCGCTGGCGGCACTCGCCTGGCGCTGGCGGCACGCTGCCACGCTGGCCGCCTGGCGCCGGTCGATGGCCCTTGTCCTGGTCTCGTCCCATCACGCCGGTCTGATCCCATCTTGACTTGTTTGGATCAATCTTCGTGAGTTTGGTACGATCACGGTTAATTCTAAAAACCAAACTTCTGGACTATACGAGGAATTGGGGTTCCTTCGGAAATGCCGAAAGCTTCAAAGACTACTCTTTCGAAAAACCGTAAAAACGTCTAAATGGCCCGACATGGCCAAAACGGCCCACTTACGATTTTCCGGAAAGGAAGGATAACTATGACGGTTTATCCTTATCCTCACATAAGAGATAAATGTCAAGTTTCCAGAAGATAAATGTCAAGTTTCCAGAAGATAAATGTTAAGTTTCCCGATAAACACGAAGATGGACGAAAATGGAAAAAGCCCGATTCAGCCCGAAAGAAGATAGACCGTCTTAAGAGGAGTATATAAGGAGAGCTTTGGGCGAGGAGCAAATCATCACAAAAACTTCCAGAGCACCTAGCACTTAGAGCGATTTAGCATTCTTTTCTGTTTTCACTAGCGAGCTGCGATTCAACTAGGATAGACTTAGGTGGCCGGACTAGCGGACTTTTCGACAGCTCTTGTAGCCGATTTCATTGCTTGTTGTACACGCTCAAACGAGAATTCAGAAATAAGATCTCTTTCGCTCTATTCTTACGATTTTTATTTTTACAACTTTAATCTCCATTGATTGTATCGTGTGTGGCCCAGCAGATATCCAGGACCTTCAAGGACCTCCAGAGCAGGCCGGCGGCAGGCTTGCCTTGTCCCGTCTGGCGCCGGCGGCAGGCCTGTCGTCTCCCTTCTGGCGCCGGGGGCAAGGGTCCTGGTGCCCATCTATCTGTCGTCTGCGTGATCTCGGGCAGCGGCAGCATCTTGGTCCCTTAAACCCATGTCCGATTGTCCGAGAACTACAATGATTCTTCATAAAGCCTTCGATTGTTTAAAATTTCATATTTTAAATGTCTAAAGTTCGAAGCCTCATTACTCAAATCCTTGAAGACGGAAAATCTACGAATCCAAGTCCATCCCGATACTCGAGGAATCTCGGAAGATCCTGTTGGGTCAAAAACGTTTATCTCGAGATCTACGGCTAAAGATCCTTCAAACTCAAAGATTTCCCGCGCGAATGACTAGGAAAAGATGGAACCGGAAAACCATGTCGCGGCAAACCGGCCTGGCGCCCGGCGGCAGCGTCAGCGGGCGGCCTGGCGCCCGGCGGCCGCAGCGTCCGCAGCGGGCGGCCTGGCGCGGCATCAACCTGGCGCCCGGCGGCAGCGTCCGCAGCGGGCGGCCTGGCGCCCGGCGGCACCCGGCCTGGCGCCCGGCGGCAGCGTCAGCGGGCGGCCTGGCGCCCGGCGGCACCCGGCCTGGCGCCCGGCGGCAGCGTCCGCAGCGGGCGGCCTGGCGCCCGGCGGCACCCGGCCTGGCGCCCGGCGGCCGCAGCGTCCGCAGCGGGCGGCCTGGCGCCCGGCGGCACCCGGCCTGGCGTCGGTCGGCGGCCCTCGTCCTGGTCTCGGTCCCATCACACTCGGTCTGATCCCATCTTGACTTGTTTTGGATCAATCTTCGTGAGTTTGGTATGATCCGTTTATTCTAAACACCAAACTTCTGGACTATCACGAGGAATTGGGGTTCCTTCGAAATGCCGAAGCTTCAAAGACTACTCTTTGAAAAACCGAAAACGCCTAAATGGTCTCGACATGGCCAAACGCCCACTTACGATTTTCCGAAAGGAAGGATAACTATGACGATTTATCCTTATCCTCACATAAGAGATAAATGTCAAGTTTCCAGAAGATAAATGTCAAGTTTCCAGAAGATAAATGTCAAGTTTTCGAAGATAAATGTTGTGGGAACCGAAATTCACACCGCCAATTTTAATGAATAAGATTGCGGAGGAAAGCCAAGTTAACCCGACTTTCCTTGAAGGTCCGGATTCTCTGCGACAGCCAACCACAAATGACCTAATAAATGCGGAAAAGTTTTGTTAAGATTTGAGACTGGACCTTAAGAAAGGCTGCCTACGCACTCTCTTCGAGGATCAAGTCGGACGTAGTTCAGTTTAGAAAGAATTGAACAAGAGATCGAACAGTCTGGGCGGGTTCGATCTAGTATGGCGTTGTCATAGAAACAGGCATGTCGAAGATAATGCCTAGGGTTTCTATGTGCGGAGCTCTTAAGTAAAAGAATTGTCCGATCCTCCCAGAGGAGCGGAGATTTATGAAGCAGGAGGCGCTGTATGCTCTAGGCCTGGTTCGCCTAGTATGAGCGTTGGTCATGTGGCCGCCATGTCGAAGATAATGCCTAGGGTTTCTATGTGCGGAGCTCTGAGTAAAGGGATAGTTAGATCCTTCCGAGAGGAACAGGGTCTGCGGAGAAGATAAAACTAGAGCGAGGCGGGCGTTCTAAGTCCTACCTTGCTGGCCTAACCGCCTAAGTTCTAAGTTCTCTAAGTCTTGATTCTAGGATTTTGGATCTTTTTGGATGCTCTTCTCCTCTGCTCTTGCTCTCCTTATATACTCACTCTAGGTCGGTTTGCCTTAGGATCATGGACCTCGCCTTTGGGCCCAAGTTTATCTCTTCAGGAAATATTCCATTTCCGTCGATCTTCGTAATTATCCTCGAGTTTTCCCCTATTTTGCGGTGGCTTAATGTTTATCCGATGTTCGGGAAATTGGATAAACCGTCATAGTCTGATTGGGCCTGAATTCTTAAAATCGTAAGTAAGTCGTGGACTTGTCTTAAGTCGTTGAGCGTTTTATCACGATTTCTCGAAAAGACTATCTTTCGTAAAATAAACTGTATAGCCTAAAGGATCGATGTTCAAGTTAATCGATCTTTGTTTTATCTGATATCTTCTACGAAAATCCAATCCTTAGTTTTGTCGTAAAACATCGAGGGCGATTCCAATCGAGTCGAAGGATGTTTATTCGTAGCCGTGATCGTCCCAAACTCATGATGATTGATCCAAACAAGCCAAGATGGGATCAGACCGAACACGATGGGACCGAGACAAGGACGAGGGCCGTCGACCGGCGCCAGGCCGGGGTGCCGCCGGCGCCAGGCGGCTTCAGCGTGGCGATGCCGCCGGCGCCAGGCGAGTGCCGCCCGCCCGGCGCCAGGCGAGTGCCGCCCGCCCGGCGCCAGGCGAGTGCCGCCCGCCCGGCGCCAGGCGAGTGCCGCCCGCCCGGCGCCAGGCGGCTTCAGCGTGGCGATGCCGCCGGCGCCAGGCGAGTGCCGCCCGCCCGGCGCCAGGCGAGTGCCGCCCGCCCGGCGCCAGGCGAGTGCCGCCCGCCCGGCGCCAGGCGAGTGCCGCCCGCCCGGCGCCAGGCGAGTGCCGCCCGCCCGGCGCCAGGCGAGTGCCGCCCGCCCGGCGCCAGGCGAGTGCCGCCCGCCCGGCGCCAGGCGAGTGCCGCCCGCCCGGCGCCAGGCGAGTGCCGCCCGCCCGGCGCCAGGCGGCTTCAGCGTGGCGATGCCGCCGGCGCCAGGCGAGTGCCGCCCGCCCGGCGCCAGGCGAGTGCCGCCCGCCCGGCGCCAGGCGAGTGCCGCCCGCCCGGCGCCAGGCGAGTGCCGCCCGCCCGGCGCCAGGCGGCTTCAGCGTGGCGATGCCGCCGGCGCCAGGCGAGTGCCGCCCGCCCGGCGCCAGGCGGCTTCAGCGTGGCGATGCCGCCGGCGCCAGGCGAGTGCCGCCCGCCCGGCGCCAGGCGGCTTCAGCGTGGCGATGCCGCCGGCGCCAGGCGAGTGCCGCCCGCCCGGCGCCAGGCGGCTTCAGCGTGGCGATGCCGCCGGCGCCAGGCGAGTGCCGCCCGCCCGGCGCCAGGCGAGTGCCGCCCGCCCGGCGCCAGGCGAGTGCCGCCCGCCCGGCGCCAGGCGAGTGCCGCCCGCCCGGCGCCAGGCGAGTGCCGCCCGCCCGGCGCCAGGCGGCTTCAGCGTGGCGATGCCGCCGGCGCCAGGCGGCTTCAGCGTGGCGATGCCGCCGGCGCCAGGCGAGTGCCGCCCGCCCGGCGCCAGGCGGCTTCAGCGTGGCGATGCCGCCGGCGCCAGGCGAGTGCCGCCCGCCCGGCGCCAGGCGGCTTCAGCGTGGCGATGCCGCCGGCGCCAGGCGAGTGCCGCCCGCCCGGCGCCAGGCGGCTTCAGCGTGGCAGCGATGCCGCCGGCGCCAGGCGAGTGCCGCCCGCCCGGCGCCAGGCGGCTTCAGCGTGGCGATGCCGCCGGCGCCAGGCGAGTGCCGCCCGCCCGGCGCCAGGCGTCGGTGCCAGCACGGCGTTTTGAAGATCTCGGCGAGGGCTTCGATTTGATATCTTGATCGTTTTCTGGTTCCTCACGATTTGAGAGAACGACTTTCGGTTTCGAGGCAGATTCTTTTTGTTTAGGGTTTTGTGGTGATCGAATCTTGATGCCCTTGGCGGCGGACCGATCTTTCTTGGGACTTCAGACGCCAAGACGCCTCAGAAGTCTTCCGATCTTACTTTCAGAAGTGTTTCACGAAGAACCCATAAGTAAAAATAATCCTAGCCGCTGATTTCAGATAACCGCTGCCAGAGTGGATATTCTAATTTGAGAAAATCTCGTATAACTTCTTTTCAAATTATATGAGACTTTTGTTTCAAGAAATACTTTCCAGAGACTTTCAGTCATTGATCCCGTCGTGACCGATTTTGACCCCAACAAATGTCAAGTTTCCCGATAAACACGAAGATGGACGAAAATGGAAAAAGCCCGATTCAGCCCGAAGGAAGATAGACCGTCTTAAGAGGAGTATATAAGGAGAGCTTTGGGCGAGGAGCAAATCATCACAAAACTTCCAGAGCACCTAGCACTTAGGCGATTTAGCATTCTTTTCTGTTTTCACTAGCGAGCTGCGACTCAACTAGGATAGACTTAGGTGGCCGGACTAGCGGAATTTTCGACAGCTCTTGTAGCCGATTTAATTGCTTGTTGTACACGCTCAAACGAGAATTCAGAAATAAGATCTCTTTCGCTCTATTCTTACGATTTTTATTTTTACAACTTTAATCTCCATTGATTGTATCGTGTGTGGCCCAGCAGATATCCGGGACCTTCAAGGACCTCCAGAGCAGGCCGGCGGCAGGCTTGCCCTGTCCCGCCTCACGCCAGCGCAGGTTTGTCGCCTCCTCGCCTGGCCGGGCAAGGGTCCTGGGGCCCATCTATGCAATCGCCTCGCGACTCGGCAACGGCAGCATCTTGGTCCCTTAAACCCATGTCCGATTGTCCGAGAACTACAATGATTCTTCCATAAAGCCTTCGATTGTTTAAAATTTCATATTTTAAATGTCTAAAGTTCAAGTCTCATTACTCAAACCCTCAAGACGAAAATCTACTTAATCCAAGTCCATCCCGATACTCGAGGAATCTCGGAAGATCCTGTTGGGTCAAAAACATTTATCTCGAGATCTACGGCTAAAGATCCTTCCAAACTCAAAGATTTCCCGCACTAATGACTAACGGGGAAAGATCGGCAACGGAAAACCCATATGCAAACCGCCTATGCCGGGCGCACGCTGCCACGCTGGCCGCCTGGCGCCGGGCGCACTCGCCTGGCACCGGGCGGCACGCCACGCTGGCCAGCCTCATGCCGGGCGCACCTCGCCTGGCACCGGGCGCATCGCCACGCTGGCCGGCTCATGCCGGGCGCACTCGCCTGGTGCCGGGCGGCACGCTGCCACGCTGGCCGCCTGGCGCCGCAGCACTCGCCTGGCGCCGGTCGACGTTCGCCCTGGTCTCGTCCGACACGCCGGTCTGATCCCATCTTGACTTGTTTTGGATCAATCTTCGTGAGTTTGAATGCGATCCGTTTATTCTAAACACCAAACTTCTGGACTATCACGAGGAATTGGGGTTCCTTGAATGCAGCTTCAAAGACTATTCTTCGAAAAGTAAAAGCGTCTAAATGGCCGACATGGCCAAAGCGGCCACTACGATTTTCGAAAAGGAAGGATAACTATGACGGTTTATCCTTATCCTCACATAAGAAATAAATGTCAAGTTTCCAGAAGATAAATGTCAAGTTTCCGATAAACGAAGATGGGCGAAAATGGATAAAGCCTGATTCAGCCGAAGAAGATGGGCCGTCTTAAGAGGAGTATATAAGGAGAGCTTTGGGCGAGGAGCAAATCATCACAAAACTTCCAGAGCACCTAGCACTTAGGCGATTTAGCATTTTTCTGTTTTCACTAGCGAGCTGCGACTCAACTAGGATAGACTTAGGTGGCCGGACTAGCGGACTTTTCGACAGCTCTTGTAGCCGATTTCTTTGCTTGTTGTACACGCTCAAACGAGAATTCAGAAATAAGATCTCTTTCGCTCTATTCTTACGATTTTTATTTTTACAACTTTAATCTCCATTGATTGTATCGTGTGTGGCCTAGCAGATATCCGGGACCTTCAAGGAAGATCGGGTTAACTCGGTTTTCCTCCACAAATCGTTTATCGGAAATTGACGGTGTGAATTTTGGTTTCCACAGTTTGGCGCTAGAAGGAGGGGGGGGGGGGTAACGGATCTATCTATCTCGCAACTACACACGCTCTATCATGTCTATTGACGTCACCAAAGACCAGCCAGCGCTAGACGGAACACCCGTCGACGCCAACGTTGTGAAGACTCCAACTGGAGATGCGTCCACAGTCACTGCTGATGCAAACACTGAGGCGCTCAGACAGATGAAGGAACTGTTCACCTCCGCCCAGGAACGGGCAGAACAACAGGACAAGCTGATAACCTCGCTCGCAAAACAGGTCGACACCTTAACTGCGAGGAGAAAGTTGCCGCGCGGATCCACCAAGGCAGGCCGCGGCAGAAGACTCGACTTCGGATCTCCCGAAGCACGAGAAAAAGATGCCTCGAAAGAGCCCACTCCCGAGGAAACGGCTCCGAAAGGACAGCAAACGACCTTGCAGAACCCTCCACCCCCGGCTACGGGAAACAAGGAAAGCGACGTCGAGCGCATCAATCTGGATATCAGCGACCAATCGGATCCTTCCAATCGGCTAGGGCAATGTGGCCTTGGACGAGCCGTCCTCGCCCTAGGGCGAGGTGGCCTTGGACGAGCCGTCCTCGCCCTAGGGCGAGGTGGCCTTGGACGGGCCGTCCTCGCCCTGCTCTAGGGCGAGGTATCCTTGGACAAGCCGTCCTCGCCCTAGGGTGAGGTAGCCTTGGACGAGCCGTCCCCGCCTTAGGGAGAGGTGGCCTTGGACGAGTCGCGGGCGAGGTGGCTTGGACGTGTCGTTCTCGCCCTAGGGCGAGGTGACCTTGGACGAGCCGTCCTCGCCTTATGGTGAGGTGGCCGGGAAGTGCCGTGTTTCCTTCGTAAAATCTCAACGGAAACTCCGATTGTGGCTAAACGAAAGTCATTTTGATCAAGACTCAAAGGAGAACAAGTTTGGCTCGCCCTAGGGCGAGTGGGACAAGCTGAACTCGCCCTAGGACATGCTGTCCTCGGCGAGGTTGCCGGCTCTGTTTCTTGTTCTCTTCATAAAATCTCAACGGAAACTCCGATTAGGACGAAACAAAAGAGATCTCGATTAAAACTCAAAGGAGAACAAGTTGGGCTCGTCCTTGGGCGAGTGGGACTAGCTGAACTCGCCCTAGGACGTGCTATCCTCGCCCTAGGGTGAGGTGGCCAGCGCAGTGTCTTGTTCTCTTCGTAATATCTCAACGGAAACTCCGATTGGGACGAAACAAAAGACATCTTGATGGAGACCTAAAGGAGGACAAAGTGGGCTCACCCTAGGGCGACCTGGGAAGACTGAGCTTGCCCTATGGCGAGCTGATCTGGTAAGACCAAGCTCGGAATTTCTTCCTTTTCATCGTTTGTTTCCCGAGAGTTGTTCGTTGTTGGGGTCAAAATCGGTCAATGACGAAATCGTCACCCGAAAGTCCTCGAAAGAAAAGCCAAGCGACGATCAAAGCCAAGAAACAGGTCGTCGCTCAATAAAACTCGCGGGAAGGCTCGTCCACTCCGGTGTGGCACCAGCGGCAAGGGTCCTGGCGCCCATCCGTGCAATCATCTCATGGTCTCGGGCAATGGCAGCATCTTGGTCCCTTAAAACCCCTGTCCGGATCGTCCGAGATCTACAATGGTTCTTCCGCAAAGCCTTCCGATTGTTTAAAAGATTCATCTTTTAACACATCTAAAGCTTCGAAGCCACATTGCTTTCGCATCCTTGGCGGCGGAAAATCTACAAATCAAGTCCATCTCAAATCCGATACTCGAGCAGTCGTTGGATTAAAAGCGGTTATCTCGAAATCTACGGCTAAAGATCTTCCCAAACTCAAAGATTTCCCGCAAACGACTGACGGGGGAAAGATCAAACAACGGAAAACCCACGGACAGCAGGATGGCCCGGCACGGCGGCACCGTCCGCAGCGGGCGGCCTGGCGCCCGGCGGCACCGACCTGGCGCCCGGCGGCACCGACCTGGCGCCCGGCGGCACCGACCTGGCGCCCGGCGGCACCGACCTGGCGCCCGGCGGCACCGACCTGGCGCCCGGCGGCACCGACCTGGCGCCCGGCGGCACCGTCCGCAGCGGGCGGCCTGGCGCCCGGCGGCACCGACCTGGCGCCCGGCGGCACCGTCCGCAGCGGGCGGCCTGGCGCCCGGCGGCACCGTCCGCAGCGGGCGGCCTGGCGCCCGGCGGCACCGTCCGCAGCGGGCGGCCTGGCGCCCGGCGGCACCGACCTGGCGCCGGGCGGCACTGGCCACGCTGGCCGCCTGGCGCCGACCACGGCCCTCGTTGTGGTCTCGGTCCTATCGCGTCTGCCGATCCCATCTTAGCTTGTTCGATCAATCCACGCAGTTTGGTACGATCACGTTATTCTGGAACACCACTATCTCGACTATACAAGGGATTGAGGTTCCTACGGAAACACGAAACCTTCAAAGACCGCCCTTTCAAAACCGTAAAATGCCTAAACGCCCAACGCTGCCAAACGCCCACTTACGATTTTCCAAAAGAAGGATAACTATGGCGGTTTATCTTTATCCTCACATAAGAGATAAATGTCAAGTTTTCGAAGATAAATGTCAAGTTTTCGAAGATAAATGTCAAGTTTCCGATAAACACTTAAGATAGACGAAAATTGAAAAGCCCGATTCAGCCCGCGAAGATAGACCGCCTTAAGAGGAGTATATAAGGAGAGCTTTGAGCAAGAAGCAAACCAGATCACAAAACTTCCAGAGCACTTAGAGCAAACTTAGGCATTATTTTCCGTTTTACTAGCGAGCTGCGACTCAACTAGGTTAGAACTTAGGTTGCTAGACTAGCGAACTTGCCGACAGCTCTTGTAGCCAAGGCTCTTACCTGTTGTTCACGCCAAACGCCGATTCGAAATAAGATCTTTTGCTCTATTCTTTGTTCTACGATTTTATTTCGCTTTCATATTTTCTTTGTCGCACTGATTGTGTCGTGTGCAGCCCAGCAGATATCCGGGACCTTCAGGAAAGCTTGGTTCACTTGGCTTTCCTTCAAATCAACTTAATTTGACGGTGCGTAATTTCGTTCCCACAGTTTGGCTAGAAGGAGGGTTACGGATCTATCTATCTCGCAACTGCACACGCCGATCATGTCACCGACGCCACCAAATATCAGCCAGCTAGGCGGAACACCGTCGGCGTAGCGCTGAAGACTCCAGCTGGAGATCGTCCGCCAGTCACTGCTGATGCAAACACTGAAGCCAGGCAGATGAAGGAACTGTTTACCTCCGCCCAGGCACGGGCGAACAACAGACAAGCTGATAACCTCGCCGCAAAACAGGTCGACACCTTAACCGCGAGGAGCAAACTGTCAGCGGATCCACCAAGGCACGCCATGCAGAAGACTCGACTTCGATCTCCGGCACGAAAAATGCCCGAAGAGCCCACTCGGGAAACGGTTCAAAGGACAGCAAACGACCTCGCAGAACCTTCCACTCCGCCACGGAAACAAGGAAAGCGACGCCGAGCGATCAATCTAGATATCAGCGACCAATCCAGTTCTTCCGATGAAGACGCTGACATCCACCCTAGAGAACCCGGCCAGTCCGCCGGCAGACGGTATCCTTCGATAGGCCCATGACATAAGAGGAAGAAGAACTCTACTTGATGGAGCAGGAAGAACTTCGCGGAAGATCAAACACGGATCTATCGCGACCAGCCGACAAGCTCGAGGAACGCCGGCAGCAATAGCGAGATCCATGATCTCCGCGAATCTCTCAAAAGACCGTGGGTCAATTGAAACCGTGAAATCGCAAATCCATCAGGCGACCAGTTCCGCCCGAGATCGATAGACTTCTCGAGGAAGCACGGAAAACGCATTCACCACTGGATCACAGAAACACGATCTCAGACCCAGGGAAGATCAAAATCCCGGTCTATGGCGGTCAACGGATCCTAAGTCGCACCTGCAGTCTTTCAGATCGCAATGGGTAGGTGCAAACTCGGGCCTTGAGCGAGGCGCAGGTCATTGTCTTCTCTTCGTCGAGCACCTCAAAGGTGCTGCGCTTCGAGCAAGAAGCAAACCAGATCACAAAACTTCCAGAGCACTTAGAGCAAACTTAGGCATTATTTTCCGTTTTACTAGCGAGCTGCGACTCAACTAGGTTAGAACTTAGGTTGCTAGACTAGCGAACTTGCCGACAGCTCTTGTAGCCAAGGCTCTTACCTGTTGTTCACGCCAAACGCCGATTCGAAATAAGATCTTTTGCTCTATTCTTTGTTCTTACGATTTTATTTCGCTTTCATATTTTCTTTGTCGTACTGATTGTGTCGTGTGCAGCCCAGCAGATATCCGGGACCTTCAGGGAAAGCTTGGTTCACTTGGCTTTCCTTCAAATCAACTTAATTTGACGGTGCGAATTTCGTTCCCACAGTTTGGCTAGAAGGAGGGGGTTACGGATCTATCTATCTCGCAACTGCACACGCCGATCATGTCACCGACGCCACCAAATATCAGCCAGCGCTAGACGGAACACCGCCGACGCCAACGCTGAGAAGACTCCAGCTGGAGATGCGCCCGCAGTCACTGCTGATGCAAACACCGAGGCCAGGCAGATGAAGGAACTGTTTACCTCCGCCCGAACGGGCGGAACAACGAACAAGCTGATAACCTCGCCGCAAAACAGGTCGACACCTTAACCGCGAGGAGCAAACTGTCGCGCTGATCCACCAAGGCACGCCATGCAGAAGACTCGACTTCGATCTCCGGCACGAAAAATGCCCGAAGAGCCCACTCGGGAAACGGTTCAAAGGACAGCAAACGACCTCGCAGAACCTTCCACTCCGCCACGGAAACAAGGAAAGCGACGCCGAGCGATCAATCTAGATATCAGCGACCAATCCATTCTTCCGATGAAGACGCTGACATCCACCCTAGAGAACCCGGCCAGTCCGCCGCAGACGGTATCCTTCGATAGGCCCATGACATAAGAGGAAGAAGAACTCTACTTGATGGAGCAGGAAGAACTCGCGGAAGATCAAACACGGATCTATCGCGACCAGCCGACAAGCTCGAGGAACGCCGGCAGCAATAGCGGTGATCCATGATCTCCGCGAATCTCTCAAAAGACCGTGGGTCAATTGAAACCGTGAAATCGCGAAATCCATCAGCGACCAGTTCCGCCCGAGATCGATAGACTTCTCGAGGAAGCACGGAAAACGCATTCACCACTGGATCACAGAAACACGATCTCAGACCCAGGGAAGATCAAAATCGGTCTATGGCGATCTGCGGATCTAAAGTCGCACCTGCAGTCTTTCCAGATCGCAATGGGTAGGTGCAAACTCGGGCCTTGAGCGGCGCGAGTCATTGTCTTCTTCGCCGAAAGCACCTCAAAGGTGCTGCGCCGAAAGTGGTTCTCCGCTCAAAGGAACTCCATCGAAGCTTCCGCCAACTGGCCTCGGCGTTTCTCAAACATACTCCATGTTCATGGACAGTGAAACGTCCGACGTGGATCTATGGAGTCTAGCTCAGAAGGAAGACGAAGTCACCCGCGACTTCATGCGAAGGTTCAAACTGGTGATGGTTAGAGTAACGGCATCAGCGACAATGTCATGTCGGCGCCCTGAGAAAACTACCTGGTACAAGTCGGTTCGAAGTGGATACTACTGGAAAAGCCGCGACAATCCAGGATACTTCCACAAGGCAACGGACTTCATCATCATGGAAGAAGAGATGAAGCTTCTGTCGCAGAAGCACGGACCACAGAAAACGCCCTCAAAAGAAAACCTCTCGTAACGACAAAAGCGCCCATCACGAAGGGAAGACGCGCAGCATAACTACGCCATCAACTCGAGCAAGGCAGAACCTCCGAAACACCTGACCAGGAACCAGTACAAGGATAATTCCTACCGCGAAGTTCCACGAAACCAGAGGTCACTCCACTGCGAACTGCAAGGTTCTCGGCGCTCGCTCGCCGCAAAACTCCTCACCGCTAACTATCAAAGGTCAAGAGTATAAAGGACTTGCTCCTGGACTCACCACCCAAAGACCAACAAACTGCTCGAGGACCGCGCTAATCGAAAATCAATCAGAGAAAAACGCGAAGAAGACAGGACAACCAAGGGAACAACAGCAGTCGCCAGAGGGTAAAGATGATCATCGGAGGATCACAGTTCTACCAAGACTCTGTCTCGCCGATAAAGCCTACGAAGGGGTAACGAGAAGTTCCAACTGGTTCCCGGACAGCGATGTTCCTAACCACACGATCGCTGAGGAACAGGAGACCGCCGGAATCGACAAGCCTCACTCGCGATCCTTTGGTAATCGACCTGGTAATCCAGGATCTCAAGTCGGCCGCGATTCTCATCGATACAGGAAGCACGGTCAATGTCATCTTCGCGACACCCTCTACAGGATGAAGATCCCACTTGGGGAAGTCGCCCCTGAGCCAAAACCTTTGACGGGTTTCGGGAGTCACTACCATGACCTCGAGAATTAAACTTCCGGTCATGGCAAAGGAAGTTACAAAGATCGCCGAAGTTTGCAGTAGTCGACAACCCGCCATCTACAACGCCATCATGGGAACCCTTGGATCAACTCCATGAAGGCAGTACCATCCACATATCACCTCGGTATCAAGTTTCCGACCGGAACCGCAGCCATCTGGGGTAGTCAAGCAATCGAGACTTTGTTACCTAGCCGAAGTTCAAACTACTTAAAAGATCGAACGCTTCTGCGCCAACCCAAACGAAAGCAAAGGAATCACACAACATTCCCGAAGACTCAAGAAAGATGATCCAGAATCATCGAACAGGCAAAGATTCAAGACGGCGACAAAGCCTTCCGAGTCCACCGCCCTAAAAGCAGACAGCTCGACCCCGACAGCACCACCGATCTGACCAGCACGATCGAACGGCGACGACGGGAGTAAAACGCTCATGCAACTATCAGAACTACGAGATGGCTTGATCCTCGAAGAGGTACGAGGCAGCTCGTCAAAACCCGGCGAAGTTCAGCTATCCCCCACCAAAAGGGGACTGCGCGATACTCCTATACTTCCACAAAACGCCAAAAATCCGCATTACGTACTCGAACTTTTGAAATTTTAATAAAATTCTTTCTATCTTTTATGCTCACTAAGCGTATCAATGCTTCGAAAAACAAAAATCATATCTTCAAAAGAAACGCCAGACGCCGCGAACTTCTTAAAAGATAACAAAACTCGATCATCCGCGAAAAGACAGTGCACCTGCGACTTAAAATAACTCACGCCGATTGCCCTCGACGGACGACACAAGAAACGCTTCACGCAATACAAACTCGTAGTCAGACCTACAAGGTCCTCTTACATCCGACAAGGATATCATAGCTGCTATACAAGAAACCCAAAATTTTGGTTTAGCTGCCTCGATAAACTCCAAGATAGCTCGATTCTTTTAACACAAGTCACATGCGGCACCAGCGCGGACTTTAAACGAAAAAATCAGGAAGAAATCACTAACAGGCAAAACGAAGCCGATCAGTCATCGCGACATCCTTAAAGCTGAGAGTAAGCCTAGGTCTTGCCCTAAACCCAGTCTTGCTGGATCTTGACATCTCACAGACATAGTATCGTGATAATGATCCCAAAACATGTCTCTTATCGCTACACCTAAAACGCCGCTAAAAGTAGCATAATGGACTAAGCGACAAAAAGAGTTCGATAATGGCGACTACCGTGATCCTTCCTCTACACTTGACGAAAGTATAAATCAAAACAAAAGACTAAATCTCGCGAATTTTCATATACATAAAAGCCGCAAAAACGGCAGGATTCACAGCCTCCAACGCCAGTCCCAAAACATAAGAATGCAACCTCCAGCGGTCTCAGAATAAAACTCTTAAAAGCGGCCACCGCGGCCAAAAATCACGATTCACAAAAGAAAGTCAACATTGCGAAATCCGGATGCAGAAATCCCAAGCGAACTAGCGAGACAGGTCCACTTCCTCATTCACGCCTTGGCGTTCCACCACCTCGGCGTTCTCATCCCGGCCTCCACGTATCCTCGGAAACCTCGATAGGTTCCCATAGTCTCGGACTCTTTCTTCTACGGAGGAACCAAGGACTCAGCATGAGCACACTCGCCATGAAATCCTTCTTCTCAGCAATCTCGAGTCGAAGAAATCCGGGTTGAGACTTGTAAGGTTTGGCCGAACCCGGCACTCGCGGAAATCACCAACAAACTCTGAGCTTCTTTAAAACATTGAAACTCAGCAGGCGATTCGCCCGTCTTTCCACCTCGCTGCGACCATCCTTCTTCCTCTCCTTTCCGCCAGAACAAGAGCTCGAGCATGAAGCTCAGCTTGCCAGCGTTCTCGCCTTACCTCTTGTCGAACGGAAAAGCTCTGGCTCGGCTGTGTCTTGAAGTTAGCAATCCTGGATTTGGAAACTTCGAGTCAGCGCCTGCTAAATACTCTTAGTCTCTGCATAAACTCAAGATCAGCAAGCATGCTAATATCAATTGAGCGTAAGGTTAAAGTTCGAAGGGCCAAACCTCGTTGACGCGTTGGGAGCCCTCGGCAAAAACCGTTGTTTCTCCTCATCCTCCAGCGACTCATCAGTAGTAAACTCGGAGGAAGGCCATGAAGTTGTTAGGCGGAAAACCGCTGGCTCGCCTTTTCGTTGGGTAAAATTAGGTTTTCTCCCAGCGGTGAATGATTTTCGAGCCTTCCCCATCATCGATTTCCTTCCCCTTACGAGACCTCTGTCTGCGCTCCGGTAGAAGCCGGTGACGGTTCGGCATCATCTGACGGGACAGGATCACCGGGACCGATAAAGTCTAGCATCGCCGAATCCGTTCGAGGGTGAAGGACTTCAAGCGGTCTTTGGCGAAGAAGATCTCTCTTGACAAAGAGATCACCAGGCAAATCTCGCCCAGTAGGGTTGTTCCTACAAAGAAACTTTCACTAAAACTTCGCGCCAGAAAGGTGAAATAGACAACAGGGTTTTCATCATTATTACCTGGTTGAAGTTCCATGCTTGCGGAAATAGATGGAGGCAGCTCTCCTCGACAGACTCACCATCTATTTGGGCGAAGAAAAGCGCTCCTGCCACGATTTGGGATTAGTAGTCCCCTGAATCCGCGGCCATATCCTTCTTAGGCAGCATGGAGTAGTAACCATCACTCCCGTCGGCGAGTGCCCCAAAGACCCGAAATCATCGGGACCAAGATCAATCCGAGTTAAGTAGCTAGCGATCAATCGCCAAGCCAACTCTCCAAGGCAGGAGCAGCTGAGCTGGCTGATCGAAAGTTTGGCGGTGAAGCGCCGCGAACAATGGCACCAGGGATCGGGAACCACATCACGGCGATGCGTAAAGCCGTAACATGTAAAGAAACCTTGCGGAGGATTCCTTGCACTCGTTACCAGCGGAATCCGAATTTGACTCCTTCAGGAACCTGGTAAAAATCTCGAAGAACCTTGAGATATTCACGAGAAACCGAGCTTGAAGCAAAGGAGAACCAGGCTGCCTCGGAGGTCTCCTCGGAACAGGGATCTCTGGCAGTGTTGAAGCGAACATACAAGGGCTCGGTATCACGCATTCTTCATTTCCTCCTCGACCAACTCCTCACCTTCACCGTCACATGGGCAGGAGAGTCATCCGAGGATGAATGGGAAGAAGAGTTTCTCTTTGAGGATCTTGAAGACATTTTTCTTAAAGAGAGAAAGGATTCTCGAGAGAGAGAGTAAATTTCTTATAATGAAGTAAGAGTGAGATTTCTTACTCCATCATTATAAAGGAGGTAAAATCACTATTTACCCGACTTTGACAGCGATGCGTCTCTACACCTTCCCATACGGCCATCTGCAAGCTAGGATCCGACGGGCATTACGGTTCCTAGCTAGCTGGGGCTAACTGTTGGGGTCAAAATCGGTCAATAGCGAAATCGTCACCCGAAAGTCCTCGAAGAAAAGCCAAGCGACGATCAAAGCCAAGCGGTGCGTCGCTCGATAAAACTTCGTGGGAAGGCTCGTCCACTCACTGCGGCACCAGCGGCAAGGGTCTGGCCCATCCATGCAATCATCTCATGGTCTCGGGTAATGGCAGCATCTTGGTCCCTTAAAACCCATGTCGGATCATCCGAGATCTACAATGGTTCTTCCCATAAAGCCTTCCGATTGTTTAAAAGATTCATCTTTTAACACATCTATCGAAGCCATTGCTCACATCCTTGACAACAGAAAATCTACAAATCCAAGTCCATCTCAAATCCCGATACGAGGAGTCGTTGGATTAAGCGATTATCTCGAAATCTACGGCTAAAGATCTTTCCAAACTCAAAGATTTCCCGCCAGCGACTGGCGGAAAGATCGAACAAAAACCCGGGCGGCAGGATGGCCCGGCACGGCCGACGCAGCGTCTGAGCGGCCTGGCGCCAGCGGCACATGGGGCAGAGCGCAACGCCCGGCGGCACTGCGGGGCGCGGGCAGCCTGGCGCCAGCGGCACCGGCCTGGCGCGGTGGCGCGAATCCACCCCTTGAGCGGCCTGGCGCCCGGCGGCATCGCGGGGCAGCGGAGCCAGCCTGGCGCCGGTGGCACCGGCTGGCGCCCGCGGCACCATCCGCAGCAGGCGGCCTGGCGCCAGCGGCACCCGGCCTGCGCCCGGTGACCTACAGGCAGAGCGGCCTGGCGCCAGCGGCGGCACCCGACTGGCGGCGGCACGGGGCGGGCAGCCTAACGTGCACCCGGCCTGGCGCGGCACCGTCCGCCTTGAGCGGCCTGGCACAGCGGCACCCGGCCTGGCGCCCGGCCCGGCTTCCGCAGCGGCCTGGCGTCGGACCAACCTCGTCCTGGTCACGGTCCTATCGTGCCGGTTCGATCCCATCTTAGCTTGTTGGGATCAATCTGCCAAGTTTGAGTGCGATCCGGTTATTCGGAACACCACTATCTACGACTATACAAGGATTGAGGTTCCTTGAACACGAAACCTTCAAACCGTCCTTTGAAAAACCGTAAAAGCGCCTAAAGCGGTTAGCGTGGCCAAAAGCGTTATACGATTTTCAAAAGAAGGATAACTATGGCCGGTTTATCTTTATCCTCACATAAGAGATAAATGTCAAGTTTCCAGAAGATAAATGTCAAGTTTCCAGAAGATAAATGTCAAGTTTCCAGAAGATAAATGTCAAGTTTCCGATAAACACGAAGATAGGCGAAAATTGAAAAAGCCGATTCAGCCAGCGAGAAGATAGACCGTCTTAAGAGGTATATAAGGAGCTTTGAGCAAGAAGCAAACCAGATCACAAAAACTTCCAGAGCACTTAGAGCAAACTTAGGCATTATTTTCGTTTTACTAGCGGTGACTCAACTAGGTTAGAACTTAGGTTGCTAGACTAGCGAACTTGCCGACAGCTCTTGTAGCCAGGCTCTTACCTGTTGTTCAGCTCAAGCGGATTGAATAAGATCTTTTGCTCTATTCTTTGTTCTTCTGATTTTATTTCGTTTTCATATTTTCTTTGTCGTACTGATTGTATGGGTAATGCGTAGCGAATATCTGGGACCTTGGAAAGCTTGGTTCACTTGGCTTTCCTTCAAATCAACTTAAATTTGGGTGGGAATTTGGTTCCCACATTAGTTGAAGAGATTGAACATTCTAATTTGAGAACTTGTCGTAACTTCTTTTCAAACTATGCAAGACTTTTGGTTCGAAAATACTTGGGAGACTTTCAGGCATTGATTTAAATTAAGTGACCGATTTTGACTAACAGCACTCATGAGTAAGAACCATCATACCCTCCATCTCTTTCTTCTTTTCAGCCACAACATCCTTCAAGAACTTTCTGTATTGAGGGACTAGCATTGTTGGGGAAAAATACTCATGTCGGATCATCCGAGATCTACAATGGTTCTTCCCATAAGCCTTCCGATTGTTTAAAGATTCATCTTTTAACACATCTAAGCTTCGAACCACATTGCTCACATCCTTGACAACAGAAAATCTACAAATCCAAGTCCATCTCAAATCCGATACTCGAGGAGTCGTTGGATTAAGCGATTATCTCGAAATCTACGGCTAAAGATCTTTCCAAACTCAAAGATTTCCATAAGCGACTGGCGGAAAGATCGAACAACGAAAAACCCACGGACGGCAGGATGGCCCGGCACCGGCGACGCAGCGTCCGCGAGCGGCCTGGCGCCAGCGGCACCCGGCCTGGCGCCGGCGGCACCCGGCCTGGCGCCGGCGGCACCCGGCCTGGCGCCGGCGGCACCCGGCCTGGCGCCGGCGGCACCCGGCCTGGCGCTGGCGGCACCGTCCGCAGCGGGCGGCCTGGCGCCAGCGGCACATGGGGCAGCGGGCCAGCCTGGCGCCCGGCGGCACCGGCCTGGCGCCCGGCGGCACCTGTCCGCGGGCGGCCTGGCGCCCGGCGGCACCCGGCCTGGCGCCCGGTGACACCACGGAGGCCTTGGCGGCCTGGCGCCGGCGGCACCCGGCCTGGCGCCGGCGGCACCCGGCCTGGCGCCGGCGGCACCCGGCCTGGCGCCGGCGGCACCCGGCCTGGCGCCGGCGGCACCCGGCCTGGCGCCAGCGGCACCCGGCCTGGCGCCCGGCGGCACCGGCCTGGCGCCGGCGGCACCCGGCCTGGCGCCGGCGGCACTCGCCTGGCGCCGACCACGCCCTCGCCCTGGTCTCGGTCCTATCGTGCCGGTTCGATCCCATCTTAGCTTGTTCGGATCAATCACGCAAGTTTGAGTGCGATCACGGTTATTCTGGAACACCACTATCTCGACTATACAAGGGATTGAGGTTCCTTCGAAACACCAAACCTTCAAAGACCGTCCTTTGAAAAACCGTAAAAGCGCCTAAGCGGCCCAGCGTGGCCAAAAGCGTACCACGATTTTCCAAAAGAAGGATAACTATGGCGGTTTATCTTTATCCTCACATAAGAGATAAATGTCAAGTTTCAAGAAGATAAATGTCAAGTTTCAGAAGATAAATGTCAAGTTTTCGAAGATATATGTCAAGTTTCCGATAAACGAAGATAGGCGAAAATTGAAAAAGCCGATTCAGCCGCGAGAAGATAGACCGTCTTAAGAGGAGTATATAAGGAGAGCTTTGAGCAAGAAGCAAACCAGATCACAAAAACTTCCAGAGCACTTAGAGCAAACTTAGGCATTATTTTCCGTTTTTACTAGCGAGCTGCGACTCAACTAGGTTAGAACTTAGGTTGCTAGACTAGCGAACTTGCCGACAGCTCTTGTAGCCAAGGCTCTTACCTGTTGTTCACGCTCAAACGCGGATTCGGAAATAAGATCTTTTGCTCTATTCTTTGTTCTTACGATTTTATTTCGTTTTCATATTTTCTTTGTCGTACTGATTGTATCGTGTGCGGCCCAGCAGATATCTGGGACCTTCAGGGAAAGCTTGGTTCACTTGGCTTTCCTTCAAATCAACTTAATTTGACGGTGGGAATTTCGGTTCCCACATTCGTTGAAGAGATTGAACATTCTAATTTGAGAACTTGTCGTATAACTTCTTTTCAAACTATGCAAGACTTTTGGTTCCGAGAAATACTTTTCGGAGACTTTCAGGCATTGATTTCGTCGTGACCGATTTTGACCCCAACAGCACTCATGAGTAAGAACCATCATACCCTCCATCTCTTTCTTCTTTTCAGCCACAACATCCTTCAAGAACTTTCTGTATTGAGGGACTAGCATTGTTGGGGAAAAATACTCAGGTATCCTTTTTCCTCCAGGCTCCAGGCAGGACCCAGGCCTCCGGGTCCCCGCTACTGAGTACTCCGGGTCCTCACTGAAAGGAACTCAGGAACTCAAAACTCACAACTCAGGAACTACCCCTTCCTCCAAGAAAATGGAAAACTTCTGATAAAGAGAAGCTTCCACATTTCCGAATATGGAATAGTTCCTCTTACTCTGACCGACTAAAACCGCCTCAAGGACGACTATATAAGACGAGACAAAGCCCTAAAGCAGAGGATCGACTCATATACACTACGTGATGGTGACGGTGGAAGAGCAAAACAATCTGCCTGAAGCTACTCAGAGAGAAGCCGAACTTCAAGGACAACTCGACGGCCTACAGAACCAAGTCACCGAGCTACACATGGCTTGGGAAAAAGCTCCAGCCGACCTAGAGCTCTCTTCGGAAATACAAAACTTGAAGGATAAGCTCGACGAACATTCCAAGTACCTGGAACAAAGAGCAGAAAAACTTGGTCAGCTCGAATTAGAAAACCTCGCCCTCCTGGACGAGAATCAGACTCTCAACGCGGCCATCAATAAGAAGCGCCGCTTCGGAACCAGGGTCCGGGCCATGCCCGACCTCAAAACACCTAACTCCGGGGCCGGAGTGACACATCCCTCTCCAACACGCAATGGAGACGGAGCACCACGTGAGAAAGCTGGAACCACTCGGATCCATGATATAGAAGATAGCGACTTGGAACTGGGATCCGATAAGGAAGAACCCGACGAAGCAAGACCAGCGAAATCTTCCGCAATCGCCTATCTAGAGCAGATGTTCTTGAAGAAATTTGACGCTTGATGAAAGGACTTTTCAAGGGTCCTAATCAAATGATGTAGTATATAAGATTGTCGAACCAGTTCTAAGTGATCACAAATCAAAGGGAATGCAAGCCTATGCTTAATCTAAATGTAATCCTTAAAGGAGATGATTATTAAACTAAGACAATATCTAAAATGCAACAAAAGATAAAACTTTCTTTCTTTATGAGGGAAATGAGACCCATGGGTATAGGGACTTGATCTTAAATGATTAAGGTTCAATCCAAGATGCCAACTTTTCAATCAATCTAATTCCTTATGCCTAGACATTATGCTTGAACAAACTCTATCCCTAGATGAATGCTCTTTTGCAATGATCACCCAAATACATCAAACCCCTTTGACTGTAATGATCAAAGCAAACAATAAGAATGAGTCTAATAGCAATCCTAGCTTCTTTAATAACTAATCCCTTAGGCAAGCAAGCTAAAAGCATAGATGGGTTGGTTTAGGCATTTCATAGAACACCTTCCGGGCATGAAATGCCTATGGCTCTATATTTGAGAGGCCAACTCAAATATAGCATTAAGTACACCAAATCAAGCAAGGAAAGGATAGATCTAACACTAAGCACCTTGGATCTACACTTAATCACTCTGAATCACCCTAACCTATGAATCTTAAATGGATCTACTCACTAATCCACATGCTTACTCTTAAACCCATGAAAGATTCAAGCTTAAACATGTAGAGAAAGAAAAGAGATGAAATCAAACAATCAAGAACACAAAGATGAGATGAGATTATGATTCAAAGATAAAGCTTTACTCAAAAGGTTTGTGTTCTTAGAGAGAAAATAACATAAGTCCCATATTAGGGATAACAAGAGTATTTATACTAGGTTTAGAAAACCTAGGGACTATATTTCAAATTAGTAAAAAGTCCTTGGAGTCTAATTGGCCTCAGCCAATAGGAAGAAGGCTTGAATTTTCTGTCAGGGGTAAGCCACATGACCTAACCCGGTCCTGACTACCCGGTCCAAGCTTGTCTTGGTCGTGGTCCAGCCCGTCCGGGTTCAGCACCCTGGTCCCTTCTCCCCGGTCGTTCGGATCTTCACCGTGGCGAACTGATGCTGATCGGAAGTGTTAGGTGGTAGAGCGAGTTTTGTCCGCGTTGACCGTAGAATAACCGTACAATTTTATAATGCGGCGTGTTATAGCACTACGGTGAATCTCTACAAACTTCTATTTCTTCTTACTCGGTGACCTGAGTCTACTCTACAACCACCTTTATCACTTCATCTCTGCAAGTTATTGGTACTTGAAGACCATTCTCCGATGGATGAGCTGGAGCATGTGCGTGTGTTTGAGCGAAGCTCAATGAATCTGTGGAGCAATATTTGAGATTTATTTCTCCACCGATGGTCGCCAACGCCGTTCTCGAGGAGCGAAGGTTCGGATGTTGCGTATTAACACCAGTGACAAAGACGAATCACTAAAGATGTTGGGCTTTTGGATGGACTTTGCTTAATTATTAGAAACCCAAATAAGAAATAAGATGAACGTGATAACAAACAAACAAATAAAATTATATTAAGGTAGTAACATTATAACGGTGAGGCTAAATATGTTTAAATTTTGATGTTTTATGAATAGAAATTATTGAAAACATACTTACAATATAGAAAATATATATAATAACCTATATAAATGCTTAAAAAAATCCCCGAGTAATCTCCGTATAATCCCCGAATAATTGATTCGGCGCTAGGCCCTATCTAACGCCGCGTGGCTAGCTCTAAGCGATCTTGAACATTAGTGCGTGTGGCGGTCCATCCTTCGGTCGTCGAACATGCTTTGCTTGTGTCCTTCCCTACCGGTACGCCCAGCCGGTCCATCCTTCGGTCGTCGGGCGTGTCTTGATCCATCTCTTCCCAGCGAGTGTGTCAGGCCGGTCCATCCTTCCCGGTCAGACGCGTCCTGCTCGTGTTCTTCCCGACCGGGTGTCTGTGGCCGGTCTGTTCTACCCGGTCCGGACGTGTTCTGCTCAGTGTCCAGCCGTCCGGGTGTGTGTACACGGTCTGTTCTCCCCGGACGCTTCTTTTCCTGGCCGGGTTCCTCTCTCTTGTCTAGTTTCCCCGGTCCATCTTCTCCATCTCATGAGTTCACTTCTCTTTTCATAGCCAAACTTGAATCTTCACTTCTTTTTGGGTCATAAGGTTCCCAAACACCTCAAATCATACCAAAGCACACTCCAACACCTGATAAGGACAAATGAATGCAAAATGATCCTAAAAATGCCTAAACCTTAGCCTACAAGACAAAGAATGCAATATAAAGATGGCTAAATAAATTAAAATATGCAAGACATCAACTCCCCCACACTAGTCCTTTACTTGTCCACAAGTAAACTAGCAAGGACTAAGGAGGAGAGGTTTGAAGGAGGGGACTCATAACCAAAAGAATGCTCTTCTTAGTTCTCAACTTGATAACCTTGTATAATCATACCAACTAACTAGATCAAACACTTTATCCAACTCTAACTTCTCAAGGCCTATCTCAACTCTTTTGATCCCTACACTCATTCATCATGAATCAACAAACCACAAATCCATTTACTCTCTAACAATCATTAAGCAAACTCAAAAGATCTCTTGCAAATGGTCAAATGGTCCAAGTCATTTGTTTGGTGAAAAAGGCTTTGATGCAAAGTGAAACAAGATGTTCAAAGGGTTTTTCAATGGGCGGTTCACTCTCAAAACAAGTAGTCTTGACAAATGCCCATAATTTATCTAAGAAAGGGATCAACTCATGCATACAGTGCTCAATCTCCATTGTTCTACCCATCCCCCAAACATAAACATGGTAAACTTTTATCTACAATGCCAAACCCAACTCACATCACTCACCCAAATATTTCCCAAGAACTCAAGGTACCTTTTCTCATAAAGAACTCTTTCTTTTTTTTGATGTCTTAACAAGGGATTTTTTTCACTTTTAAAATTCTCTCTAACTCTCTTTTAACTTGCTAGCCCCCTTTCTTATTCTTTTTTTTTTCTTTTTCTTTCTTTTCTTCTTCTTCTTTTTTTTTTTATTGGAGGCCAAGACTTATTCACAATAAGAGCTAGAGAGTTTCTTTTCTATTTCCCTAAAAGACTAAAATCAATGAGTTCTAAGAGTTCATTCTTTTCCTTCATAACCTTTTCACAATCCCAAATAGAACTTTTCAACACTCACCCCCCAATCCTATGAGCTAGACAATAGAGTGTCTAATCTAGCAGGAATGGAGACTAATCATTGTCGTTCCCAATACTCTCAAGATTATGCACATGTAAGACTTTCAGAAAAATGCCTCACTCATCAAAGTAATATAGTCTTGAAAGGAAAGGAAGGGTTTATGGGAGTGGAGTACCACTTGAGTTTGTCAAAAAGATAGGCAAAGAATGGGAGGGACAACTCAAGTGTTCTATCCATGACTCAGTACACAAGTGACCATGGGCAAGAGACTTAGAGTCTAATTATGACAGGAGCAAACTTCAAAGAGAAATCATCAATCAATCAAATGAGCTTTAGGAAGAGTTTTCAAGGCTCGAAGTTTACAAGCTATCCTAAGATTGCTCAAGCTTCTTACTATGATTATAAAGGTTATCACTTTAAGAACTTAGCATGAGCATCTTTACAAGGCAACTATCATCCTTGTCCTCTTATGCATGATGCAACCTATATGATGATTTCTTTTTTTTTATGCAAGTGAATGATCTAGACTCAATCCTAACGCAAATACATGATTCTTTTTGTGCTTTTCAAAATTTTCAATTTTTTTTTTGGTTTTTCTATGCAATAACTATCTACAAATGCATGCATATGACATAAAACACAAAACTATCAGCAACTTGACACCTCCCCCACACTTAATTCACACAGTCTCTATGTTTGTTAAATGTAGAGAATGGCCCAAAAGAGGAAAGAAAAATATAAATGCAATGATAAATGGCATCTACAATGATAAGATGTTGGAGTACCTCTATGGAACGTGGGATGAGGCTGATGCCTCACCCTCACAATCATCTTCATCAGCAGTGGTGTCTAGAGAAGGAGACTGGTTTCCGGAATCGGATGGGGCGATGTATGGGTTCCTTAAGCGGCGTAGAGCTTGCTTCTTGGTCTGAGGCGCAGAGGGGTCATGAAGTGGCTGAGGAGGGGGTGCATTGAAGGCATCAAGATCAAAGTCATCAGCCTTACAACCAGCTACAGCTCCCCTAGCCAGAACATCAGCCACTTTCCTCATAAACCGAGCTGAAGCTTCAGCTTGCCTCTTCACAGTTCTTTTCAGCTCTTTGCACTGGTTGGTGAGCTTGAAAATAGTCCTATCTTGAGCCCTGTTCCACCTCTGCAGAGTGCTAATCTGGTCATGAGCTTGGCGAATGGGCCCAAGCTTGGCGAATGGGCCCAAGAGGCAAGACACCGGTGCATTGCTCGAACTTGTAACGAGGAGGACCAAAGAGATGTGCAGTGGCTCTTCTGGTGTGCTCCTGATCATAAGCAGACACTTTTCTTGCTGCCTTCTCACCCTTGGGAAGACCAATAGGGCCAAGGGCTCCATGACTCCGAAGGAGGTGCTCCTCAATGATGTCGAAGCTGATGTCTCCTGAAGTGTCCAATAGACACATCTCCCATTAAACCTTCCACTTAGGAACTGAGCCTTCTTCAGGTAAGATCCATCCAAGAAAGTAGGACCTACTCCATCATCACCCAAATCAATTCCCTGGTAAGCCAATATTGGAGTTATCCATCCACCAATACCAATCTGAGGACCTGAGTCACGGTTTGTCCAAGCCCAACTCTTGTAGTGCATTAATCGCTGAACAAGGAAGCCAACCATACAAAAATCTGAGTAGAAGTCATCCGGGAAAACAGGGAGCTGAGGAAAGGAGGCAAAGTGTCAGGCGGTTTGGTGAAGGAATCTCAGCTCTTCTCCAGCAACATTCCCTGTCTCTTTCTTATGGAAAAGGGTATGGTTAAGCAGCCTGTGGAGATAACGCACAGTGGGATGTCTAATAGAGCCGTTCTTCTCTTTCTTGTTGCCTCCTCTCCCTTGTCCTGTTAACAAGGTCCACAATTATTCAGCAATGGTCTTCTCCTTAGGGGCTGTCTTGAGTTTGGGAAGTGAAGTGTTTTTCTGATCCTCAAGGCCAAGAACTTCACCAATCTCTGTGAAAGACATGGAGAACACCTCGCCCTCAATCTTGAATTTGATCTCCCCCCATCCTTGCTGTGCATGCTTGGAAGTGTGAAAGGTTTCTTCCAGTGAAGCCAAGAATTGGCAAGAGACTTCTTTGTGAGTAGGGTAAGCTACTGCGTAGAGACTTCCCACCTTCATGTGCTCAAGCATGGTTTTAACATCATCATGAAAGTACATCTCTTGCAAGATCATCTTATCAACAAATCTGGTAGGGAGCCAAGCAATGCCATTCCTCAAGAGATCTACCAGCTCATCCTCAGTAGGTGTCTTGGACCTGTCCCTCTTGTCATACTTCGATATAGGATCAGCATGCTCATGATCAGAAGACATCTCATTCTCTTCACCTTCACTCTCTTCAACTATTAGCTTCTTGCCTTGCTTCCTTGCTCTAGCCGTAGCCAACTTCTCTTCCATGGTGTGCTGATTAAGGTTTTCTACATTCTCTTGCACAAGATCTGGTGCTCTCTTAGGTGGAGTCATAGCCCTCATAGTGGGAGCAAGTGCATGATTACCTTTGTTGTTGGTTTTCTCCAAAACAAGAGCTCCCACACTAGTGTTTCTTGGTGCCTTAGCTCTCTTGGGAGGAGCCTGCTTGTTAGCACCATCAGTCACACTGTCCTTGTGGGAACCGAAATTCGCACCGTCGATTTTAATGAATAATAATGGAGGAAAGCAACGAAAAGCCTACTTTCCTTGAGGTCCGGATTCTCTGCGAGAGCCAACGACAAATGACCAAATAAATGCGGGAAAGGTTTTGTTAAGATTTGGGACTGGACCTTAAGAAAGGCTGCCTACGTACCCATTTCGAGGATCAAGTCGGACGTAGTTCAGTTAGAAAGAATTGAACAAGAGATCGAACCGTCTGGGCGGGTTCGTCTAGTATGAGCGTGGGTTATAGAAACAGGCATGTCGAGAATGATGCCTAGGATTTCTAAGTGCGAGCTCTAGAGTAAAAGAATTGTCCAATCCTTCCGTGAGGGCGGAGATTCTTGGCAGGAGGCTGACCAGGCGTTCTAGGGCCTGCCTTGTTAGTCTAACCGCTAAATTCTAAGTTCTATCAGCTAACAGGAGCTCTCTAGGTCTCCAATCTCGGATTTTCGGATCCCCTTTCTCTTCTGCTCCAGCCCTCCTTATATAGTCATTTTAGGTGGTGGCCCATTTACCCTTTAAGCCTTTGGGCCCAAGTTTATCTCTTTTGGAAATATTCCATTTTCCGTCGATCTTATTAGTTATCCTCGAGTCTTGACATTTATCCGCAGAAACTTAGCATTTATCCTACTTCGAGTTAGGATAAATCGTCATAGCTCTATTAGGCTTGGATCCCCAAAATCGTAAGTGAGCCCGTGGACAAGCTTCAAGCCCTCGAGCGTTGAGCGATTTCGGAAAGATTATCTTTTCCATGAGAACAAATCGTATGGCCTAAAGAATCGATGTTCGAGTTGATCGTCCTTGTTTTACGATACACTGGAAGAACCAACCTTCCTAGCTCTAGTTGTAAAACGAGGATAACTCAATCGAGTTGAACCGAGCGTTAGGTCCATAGCTAAGGTGCTACGACTTCACGGAAGCCACGAGGTGCGATCTAAATCGGACGAGCTGGGAACAGACTGGAAGCGCCGTTCCCGCCAGACGGGCGAAGCCGGCGCCGGCGCCTAGTGCCAGCATCGAAGCGAAGCCGGCGCCGGCCTAGTGCCAGCATCGAAGCGAAGCCGGCGCCGGCGCCGAGGCTATACGGGCACCGGTGCCAGCATCGAAGCGAAGCCGGGCGCCTAGTGCCAGCATCGAAGCGAAGCCGGCGCCGGCGCCCGGGCCATCCTCAGATCCTTTATGCGATGGTCCATGGACATCGTCGGGCCATTGCATAACTCGAAGCAGAAACGTTTTCTCCTGGTCCTCACGGATTTCTTCTCAAAGGTGGTAGAGGCAGATTCCTACGCAAGTATCAAAGACGTACAAGTCGAGAACTTCGTTTGGAAGAACATAATCACCAGACACGGGGTCCCTTATGAAATCGTGACAGACAACGGGTCTCAGTTCATCTCTGCCCGGTTCGAGGCATTCTGCGAGAAGTGAAAGATACGACTTACTAAGTCGACTCCCAGATATCCGCAGTGCAACGGCCAGGCAGAAACCATCAACAAGACCGTCCTTGATGGACTAAAAAGCGCCTAGACGCCAAAAAGGGGCGATGGGCAGAAGAGCTCGAAGGAGTCCTTTTGTCGCATCGTACAACCCCGAGACGGGCTACCGATGAAACCCCATTCGCCCTCGTTTACAGAACGGAATGCATGATCCCCACGGAAGTAGAATTCCCCGGAGTACGGAGAAGATTCCTCCCCGAACGAGAAGATTTAAACGACGCCATGATGCTGGACAATCTCAATCTTCTCAATGAACGCCACGACCAGGCGCTCATTCGAATCCTAAATTACCAGCACGCTGCCGCAAGGTACTACAACTCAAACGTACGCCATCGCAGGTTCAGAGAAGGCGATCTAGTCTTACGCGAAGTCTTCCAAAACACTGCCGAACGAAACGCAGGAAAACTGGGAAGGACCATACAAAGTCATAAAAGTGGTCCGGCCAGGTTCGTACCAAATCGCGAACATGCAAGACGAAAAAATCCCAAGAACTTGGAACGCGATGCATCTTAAAAAATACTATCACTAACAATGACGTGATACAAAGAACTACGAGATGGCTTGATCCCCGAAAAGGGTACGTAGGCAACTTGCTAACCGGCGGGTTCAGCTATCCCCCCCGATTAAAAGGGGGGGAGTGGGGTGCGTATACTCGTATACTCCCACAAATTCCGAAAATTCTGAAATTTCGAAACTCTTTACAGACAGCACATTTCGCCAACTACTAAATGGCAACGACAACGGATCTAGTATCCACAAGCGATTATCACATCCAGAAAACAAATCCCGGAAGGCCAACACTTCACGAAGCAAAGTGAATGCAGACGTTTCTACCTGGGTCAAATTTACGCGACCCCTTGGTCCCGCGTCCAAACAAAAACAACATTTTTCTAGCTGCGAACATTCGGAAAACATCCCCAAGCCCGCAAGCGTTTCAACCACGAAATGCGGCACAAGGAAAAATTGACCTTCAGCACTACGAGACGTCGCTAACGCTTGAAGGACATTCTTTTCCGCAAAACGTTCCAGACGAAATCTTCGTCTCTAAAACTCAAAACATACAAATGTACCTCAAAACGGTATCATTTCATTGTAGGCTCTCTTACATCCGACAAGGATAACATAGCGCGCTATACAAGAAGTCCAAAATTTTGGTTAGCTCTTCCAAACGGAAGTAGCTCGATTCTCAGCTAAACAAATCATATAAGCCGATAACAATTCGCGGATTTTAAAACGGTATGAGTCAGGTTAAAATCGCAAACAGGCAAAACGAAAGCCGACTTGTCATCGCAAAGCCTCAGTCCGAGAGTAAACCTAGGTCTTGCCCTAAACCCAGCCATGCTGGATCTTGACATCTCATAGGCATAGTATCAGTACCCGATACGAGATCCCAAAACTTGTCTCTTCACTTAAGTCTATTCGTTTCACGAACCTTCGCGCAAAACAGTAAGCCGCGAAAAATCTCGCTTTGTATGATCGATGGATACGGTGATCATCTGAGAGGCAGGAATAAGACGACAACTCACACCCTGTCCCTCTAACTTCGATAAACAGAAGTTCATTTAAAACATCATAAAACCCAAGATATTGTAGATTGAGCCTAAAAAGGGCAGGGATTCAAAGCCACGAACGGCCAGTCCCGAAGAATACATCATGGCCTCATAGCAGCCGCAACACAAACAAAATAAAAATCCCTCAAGGGATTAGTAAACCTAGACGCTCATCGGAGCATCACCTTCATCCTCAAACTCACCCGCAACGGGAACGGCCTCGCCATCAACTCCCTCGGTCGCACCTCCACTGCCAGCCTCATCCGCGCCAGCCTCACGATCCTCTGCTGCATGGACCTGATCCTCCGAGCTCTCCGAATCCGGTACCAGGGTGCACTCGGACTTCAGACCAGCGAGAATCGAATCAAAGTTCCCTTCGGAAGCCGCCAACTCTTCTTTGCAAGATAACAGCCTGGCTTCCTCGGAATCTAGAGTTAGGGCCTCATTGCCCCTAAGCAGCTGAAGCTCGCCCAAGCTCCCTTTGATTCCCGCCAAAGTTAAGTCCCTGTTACGGACAGCTATCAGAGAGTCGAACAAACTGGCCATCTTCGTAAAACGAGCAAAGAAGTCGCCGCGGGGATCAACGGTCTCTGCCGACTTGCGAGCACTCGTCTCTTCAAAGTTCTGGATCGTCTGTTGGAGACGACGGACTTCCGAGGATTTATGTTTCTTCTCCTTCTTCACTTTGAGCAACGAACTCGCGGTCTTCCCTAGGTCACGTTCGAGGTCGCCGATTCGAACTTCAAGCTGAGACGTTTGGGCAGCATGGGTGTTTTCGATGGTCTGCAATGCAGCCTCGGCACGCCTCAGAGCTTCCTGCGACGACTCCAACTCCTCGACAAACGCGCGACCTCCGATCCTTATTCACCAAGCATCCCATCGATCAGCGACACAAACTGTCCGCAAAAGAAAGGGTAAGGATCGTCGCAAAAAGAAAGAAAAGAAGAATTACGGATAAATCTAAATCAAAACCTTGGAACGATGTTGCGACAACAATCCCGAAGACACGCCCGCTTCGCTCTTAGTGGACCTCTTTCTCTTCGCCCCGATCGCGGCACCGGCTCTCGAACGCCCCTTGGGCAATGGTGCAGCACTGGGTGCTGGGAGTCCCAAAACGATCTTCGAAGCCGGAGGTCCGGACTCGACCACATCATCCCAACCAGAAATTATGATCGGAGCGTTAGAGGAGCCTGAAGGACGATCCTGGACGTCGGGAATCTGCTCGGGGACGACCGCCCTTCCCACAGGCAAGGGGGCGTCAGATGGAACCTCGGGACGAGGGATTGGGGACGAAGGCACCGGCGGGGAAGGAGCACTAGGTGCTTCGGTTCTCACTCGGAAGGAGCACTAGGTGCTTCGGTTCTCACTCGGTTCGAGCCTTTCGTAGCGCTGCGCCGCAACAGCCATTCCTTGAAGGAGTCAAAACCAGCAATGAGAGACGGAGTGGCTTCGTGAACAGCTAAAACCGGCGATGCCTGACTGGCCTCACCCATCTCGACGTCAGAATCTTTCTTTTCAACTGGAGAGGAAGACATCTTCTTTGAGAGAGCAAAAGAGAAAGAAGTTGAGAAAAGGAGGAGTGTGTGAAGAATGAGGAGTAATGAGCTACTACTTATAAAGAATATGGGAATTTTCGCAATAAAATACTCTTAGCCAAAAATTTGATTTTTAAACTTAAGTCATTCGCCCGCAAAATTGTCTCCGAGTCTTACGGGCTGGGGGGCTAACTGTTGGGGTCGAAAACGGTTATCTCGAAATCAACGGCTAAGATCATTTTCTGTCTGCGAACTTTCCGCAAAAAGGATCAACAAAGGTTGGATCGGAAAAGAACAGGCATGACCAAGGCCCGGCGGCGCCAGCCGTCAGGCGCCGGGCACCAGCTCGCCGTTTGGCTCGGCCGGCGCCAGCAAGTCCAGGCTGGCGCCAGCTCGGTCGATCTGGCACCGGCGCCAGCTCGGTCGATCTGGCACCGGGTGCCGGGCGCCAGCCCGTCCAGGCACCGGGCGCCAGCTCGCCCGTGCTGGCCCTGGGCGCCGGGCGCCAGCTCTCCCGTGCTGGTCCTGAGCGCTGTACATCCAGTCCGTTCCCAGCCCGTCCGATTTAGATCACAACTTGTGGCTTCCGTGAAGTCGTAGCACCTTAGCTATGGACCAAGCATTCCTCGACTTAACTCGATTGGAGTTATCCTCGAAGTGTTACAACTAGAGCTAGGAAGATTAACTCTTCCGCGAAGTGTATCGTTTAAAACAAGGACGATCAACTCGAACATCGATTCTTTAGACTATACGATTTATTTTGCGGAAAAGATAATCTTCCGAGAAATCGTATGATTGTCCGAGGGCTTGAAACTTGTCTACGGGTTCACTTAGGATTTTGGAGACCGAAGCCCAGGAAGAGCTATGATGGTTTATCCTAACTTATTACAGTAGGATAAATGTCAAGTTTCCGCAGATAAATGTCAATGTTTGAGGATAGCAACGAAGATCGGCGGAAAATAGAATATTTCCAAAAGAGATAAACTCAGGCCCAAAGGCGAAAGGTTAAACGGGCCACCGACCTAAAGTGACTATATAAGGAGGGTTGGGGCAGAAGAGAAGAGGATCAGAGATTTTAGACTTAGAGAACTCCTGCTAGCTTAGAGAACTTAGGACTTAGGTGGTTAGACTAGTACGGCAAGGCTTAGACGTCTTGACTGCCTCATGTTCTGTTGTTTCGATAAGTTAGCATATTTCTACCCCTCTCGGAGAAATCTTGTACTCTTACTTTTAATAAAACGCCTCTGAGCGACCATTCATCTTTTATCTAGCTATCTATCTTTTATCAATTCGATAAGTGATTACGCAGAGAATTCGGACCTTCAAGGAATATCGGGTTAACTCGGTTTTCCTGCATAATCGTTTATCGGAAATTGACGGTGTGAATTTCGGTTCCCACAGACCTTCAGGGAAGGCTAGGTTTACTTGGCTTTCCTCCGATCAACAAAACTTGACGGTGGTGAATTTTGGTTCCCACAGATGTCTTTCACTGTCTTTGGTGGAGGCAAGCTAACTGTCTTAGCCTTGTCCACTTCAATGCCCTTTTCTGAAATTTTATGCCCAAGCTCAATCCCCTCTTTGACCATGAAGTGACACTTCTCCCAATTCAGCCCAAGGTTGGTGTCTTCACATCTCTGTAGGACCCTGCACAAGTTGGACGAACAAGGAGAAAACACAGATCCGTAGACAGAGAAATCATCCATGAATACCTCCACTATATCCTCAATGAGATCCGAGAAGATAGACATCATGCACCTTTGAAAGGTTGCTGGAGCATTACATAACCCAAATGGCATCCTTCGATAAGAAAAGGTGCCATAGGGGCATGTGAATGTTCTCAACCCTGAATACCCATCAAGAAAGCAATAGAAAGTATGTTTTGCAAGTCTCTCATGCATTTGATCAATAAATGGCAATGGAAAATGATCCTTTCTAGATGCAGAGTTGAGTTTTCTATATTGAATACACATCCTATGGCCAGTTATGGTTCTAGTTGGTATCAATTCATCCTTGTCATTTTTAACCACAGTGATACCACCTTTCTTTGGGACAACATGCACAGGAGATACCCATTTAGAATCTGAAATAGGATAGATAACACCAGCATCTAAGAGTTTAAGAATCTCCTTCTTTACAACATCCTTCAGGTTAGGATTTAACCTTCTTTGATGCTCTATAGAAGGCATTGATTCATCCTCTAGATGTATCCTATGCATGCACAAAGAAGGTGATATCCCCTTAATATCATCTAGTGAGTACCCAATTGCTTTTCTAAACTTTTTAAGTGCATTTAAAAGTTGAGAAAGCTCAAGTTCAGTAAGTTCACTACTCACAATGACAGGATATGACTCATTAGGGCCTAGAAATGCGTACCTTACACCATGGGGAAGAGGTTTTAGCTCCACTTTTGGTGCCTTGAGCTCACTCCAATCATCTTGTTGGGTGTCCTCTTGTTGAGTGACTAAAGTAGCTTGGTGAACCTCTTGAGTAAGCTCCTCATACTGGGCTTCACCATCAATCTTCTTATGAAAATCCAGCATTCTCACAATAGCATCACTCTCTTTGTTCTCAACCACTTGGACCTCTTTATCCATTGTCAAAGCATGTTGCAAGGGGTCTTTGATTGCCAACTCTTCAAATGCCAATTCCTCAAGAAGCTCATCAGAAAGGGCTTCCATCTCTTCAATGTAAAACACTTGGCCTTGCACAGTTGATTTCTTCATCACCTCCTTGATGTCAAAGTGGAGAGTGTGCTCTTTCCCCAAATGAAGATCAATCTTTCCCTCCTTCACCTTGGTAATGGCTCTTGCTGTGGCTAAGAATGGTCTTCCAAGGATCAAGGCGTCTCTAGCTTCTTCATCCATCTCTAGCACCACAAAATCAGTAGGAATCTCACAATTTCCCACCATCACAGGGAGGTCTTCAAGGATACCAATAGAAAATTTGACTGAGCGATCAGCAAGCACCAAAAAGAGTTTACACTTCTTGTATTGGCTGAATCCAAGCTTCTTGGCAACAGATAGAGGCATGAGACTGACACTAGCTCCCAAATCACATAGGCACCTCTCAAACATCAAAGGACCAATGGCACAAGGCAGAGTAAAGAAGCCTGGATCCTCTAGCTTCTTAGGGATTGTCAATCTCTGGATGATGGCACTGCACTCATGAGTAAGAACCATCATGCCCTCCATTTCCTTCTTCTTAGCAGCCACAACATCCTTCAAGAACTTGCTGTATTGAGGGACAAGCATGAAGGCATCAATGATGGCATTGTGACTTGAACTTCACTCATTTGCTTCTCAAAGAGTGCTTTGTACTTCTCCAAAAGTTGTTTCTTGAATCTTCCAGGAAATGGCAGCTTAGGTTTATAGGGAGGAGGAACAAAGGAAGACTCTTTTGTTGGAGTGGCAACTTCACCATGTTTTAGTGTTCTCTTCTCTTCTCCAACCTTTCCTTTACCCTTAGCTTCAACAATCTTTTCTAGAATCTCTTCATCAACCTTCTCATCTACAATCACAACATCATCATCAATGTTGATGGCCACCCCCCCCCCCCGACCTAGTTGCTCACCATCCTTGGGGAGAGCTCTTGGAGGTAACTCTCTACCACTTCTCAAGGTGATTGCTTTTATTGACTCCTTGGGGTTTTGCTCAGCCTTTCCTGGTAGTGTTCCTTGTTGGCGACTTGGCTGAGAATTCATAGAAGCAAACTGACTCTCCAAAGCTCTTATCTTGTTGTTTACCTCAGTATAGCTGCTATCAATCTTGGAGTGAACAGTCTTGAACTCATGGCCAATGTCCTTTGCTGTTCTAGCTTGACCTTCCAGTAGTTGTTTGAACATAGCTTCCATATTTGAATCTGGAGCTTTATCTTGGGAAGAGCTACCTTGAGCTTGAGTAGGCTGATTGCCTTGATTGGTAAAACCAGGAGGAGGGTTCTGCCTAGGCTGGTAGTTCCCTTGCTGAGTGTTTTGCTTGGGTTGATAGCCTCCTTGCTGGTTGTTAGGATAAGACCTCTGCTGGTAGTTGTTGTACTGAAAGTTTGGCTCCTTCCTGTACCAAGTACCATTGTTGTTGATGAAGCAAAGCTCTTCCTGCCCTTCTAAACCATCAACCTCATTAACCTTAGGAGGAGTTTCTTGACTTGGACCACCCACAAAGTTCATCTGCTCCTGCTTGGCTTGGTTAGCAATCAGCAAGTCTATCTTCTCTTGCAAGGATTTGATTTCCTTCTTTGTCCGGTTGCCATCAGCTCTGGTGGTTCTATCAGCTCTGTCGTGCTCTCCACTGTAAACTGAGTCACTCTTCACCATGTTGTCAACCAGCTCCTCAGCATCTTCTTCAGACCTGCCTAGGAAGAATCCATTGCTTGCTGTATCCAATCTAGCTCTGTACTTAGGAAGGGCACCTCTGTAGAATATGCTTAGCAAGCTCTCCTTTGAGAAGCCATGGTGGGGGCATTGAGCTTGATAGCCTTTGAACCTCTCCCATGCTTCACTAAAGCTTTCCAAATTCTTCTGCTGGAAGCTAGAGATCTCATTTCTCAACTTGGCTGTCCTTGATGGAGTCACTAGGTAGATGTTGGGATCAAAATCGGTCACGACGGAATCGATATCCGAAAACCCTCGGAAAAAACCAAATCTCGGTCAAAACTTCAAAAAACCGAGAAAACGAATAACCGAAACGGATCACCCGACGAGTACGGGTCTACTCGCCGGCGAGCATTACCGAAGCACGGGTCAGCTCGCCCGGCGAGCTCAACCGAGACAAGGGAGAGCTCGCTCGGCGAGCGCGGGCCAGATCGCCGGCGAGCTCTCCCACGACAAGGGTGAGCTCGCCCGGCGAGCGTGGGCCACCTCGCCGGCAAGCTCATCCGAGACAAAGGGGGAGCTCGCCCAGCGAGAACGGGCCAGCTCGCCGGCGAGCTCGGCCAAGACGAGGGCGAGCTCGCCCGGCGAGCACAGGCCAGCTCGCCGGCGGGCTCGACCGAGACAAGGGCGAGCTCGCCCGGCGAGCACGGGCCAGCTCGCTGGCGAGCACGGGCCAGCTCGCTGGCGAGCTCGACCATGACATGGGACAGTTCCCTCGGCGAGTACAACCTCGTCATGGTTCAGCTCGCCAGGCGAGCTCGACCAAGGCACGGGAGAACTCGCCCAGCGAGCACGGGCAACCTATCGGCGATTGTTCCTAAACCCAATCTTGTCCGCTGACTATGTGTCCTCGTCCAAAGCTTCCGTAACTCGATCCCCAGGTCCGCGGGTATAACACCGATTTTCCATCTAGAAGTATCTTCAAAAGCTTTCGGGAAATTGGGAAGGTTGGGTCTCTCAAACGGTTTCCCACTCTTTGTGATAGGACGGGTTACAATTAATTCAACATCAACTACCTCGGCTGTACGAAGAGACGAGTTTCCGTTAGAAGGATCGTACCTCGTAGCGGACGCCGAGTAAAAATTCTTAAGTCTCAATACGGCCCAAAGAGGGTCTGAATTGCGGACGACGGCCCACTTACTATCCTAAGGGACTTAAGCCCAAAGATAAGGATGACGGTTTATTTCATTCACGGAAAGAGATAAATGTCATGTTTCCGCGAAGATAAATGTCAAATTTCTGCGAAGATAAATGTTAAGTTTCCGAAGATAATCATGAAAGAAATATGGAAAAGCCCGTTCCGCAACAAATCCGGCCCGAGAGAAGGTAGACCGACCTAAAAGGAGGAGTATATAAAGAGGACTTGGGCGAAGAGAGAGGGGAGAGCTTTCTCAGAGCAAACTTAGCACTTAGAGCAAATTAGGCATTTTTCCGTTTTTACTATCGAGCTGCGACTCAACTAGGTTAGAACTTAGGTTGCTAGACTAGCAAACTTGCCGACAGCTCTCGTAGCCAAGGCTCTTACCTGTTTTTCACGCTCAAACGCGAATTTGGAAATAAGATCCCCTTTTGCTCTCCCTTCATTTTATCTTACGATTTTATACCTTAATATTTTTGTCGTACTGGTTGTGTTGTGTGTGGCCCAGCAGATAGCCATGACCTTTAGGGGAGACTAGGTTTACTTGGTTTCCCTCCGATTGACAGAAACTCGACGGTGTGAATTTCGGTTCCCACAGTTTGGCGCTAGAAGGAGGGAGATACGGATCTATCTTTCACGCAACCACGCACGCTCAGTCAGATATGGCTACGGACACTGATAAAGACAAACAGGCGCCCGACGGGGCACCCGTCGATCCCAGTGTCAATCTAACTCCAGCTGGAAACATGTCAACGGTGACTACTGACGCCGCGGCATTAGCCCAGATGAAAGAACTGTTCGCTTCTGCTCAGAAAAAGTCGGACAAACAGGATAAACTCGTTGCCGCTCTCGCAAAACAGGTGGAAACCTTAACTGTGAAGGCTATGAGTAAATCCCGCGCAGCACTACCAGGACCCGCGGCGGCAGAAGACTCAATTTCGAGACTCCAAACGACCAGGCCGCACGGATGGACAGAGCTTCCTCGGGTAAAAACCCTAGCGAAGCAGCCCCGTCCGATGCACAGCCGGTCGTGGAGAAACTACCACCTCCTCCCGAGAGTGACGAGGGAGCCGACGTTGAACGCATCGATCTGGATATAAGTGACCAGTCCGATGGCTCGGACCAAGATGCAGATATCCAACCAAGAAGAACGCGAAGCCAGTCCGCTCGGTAGAACGCGTCACTTGAGAAACCCATGACGGAGGAAGAAGAAAACCTCTATTGGGTGGAACAGGAGGAGCCGGCTGAAAAACAAGCCATAATCCACCGGAGCCAGCGTCGTCAGACTCGAAGGGCATCACAGGAGCCCGGTGAAATCCACGACCTCCGCGAGTACATTGCGAAAACCGCGGCGGAAGTCAAAGCGGTGAAATCGCAGATTCACCACGCGACAAGCGCTGCGCCCGAAATCGACAGACTACTTGAGGAAGCACGCAAGACTCCTTTCACCACCCGGATCACGGAGACCCACATCTCGGATCCTGGGAAGATAAAAATTCCCATCTACGATGGCACCTCCGGCCCGAAGGCACATCTGCAGTCGTTCCAGATCGCGGTGGGAAGATGCAAACTCAAGGAACGCGAAAAAGACGCCGGCTACTGCCTCCTCTTCGTCGAAAACCTTAAAGGAGCTGCGCTCGAATGGTTTTCTCGCCTAAAGCGAAACTCTATCGGAAGCTTTCACCAACTCGCTTCGGAGTTCCTCAAACAGTACTCCATGTTCATGGACAGGGAGAACTCGGACGTCGATCTCTGGAGTCTATCTCAAAGGGAGGACGAGCCACTCCGCGATTTCATGAACAGATTCAAGCTAGTAATGGCAAGAGTCACCGGAATCAGCGACAAAGTAGTGATCGACGCTCTGCGGAAAACTCTCTGGTACCGATCTAAACTCCGTCAGTGGATATCTCTCTTAAAACCGAGAACGATCCAGGATGCTCTGCACAAGGCAACGGACTTCATCATAATGGAGGAAGAGATGAAAATCCTCTCCCAGAAGCACAACCCGCAGAAAACGTTGATGGTAGGACTTTTCTAGGGTCCTAATCAAATGATGTAGTATAAAAGATTGTCGAACCAATCCTAGGTGATTTCAATGCAAAGGGAATGCAAGTCTATGCTTAATCTAAGTGCAATCAATAGAGTGGAGTGAAATGAACTAAAACTAAACTAAAATGCAATAAAGTAATGATCTCTCTTTCAATATGAAGCAATAGGACTCATGGGGTTTCAATATGAAGCAATAGCACTCATGGGGCAAGGGAATTGACCTTGGGTGATCAAGCGTCAATCTAAAGGTGGTAGCAACATTTAATCTATCAACCTTATGCCTAGACAACAAAACTAAGCAAGCTCTATCTCTAGATGAATGCTCTTTTGCAATGATCACCCAAGTACACCAAATCTCTTTGGCTGTAATGATCAAAGCAAACATAAAGAATGAGTCTAATAGCAATCCTAGCTTCTTTGAGAACAAATCTCTTAGGCAAAGCAAGCTAAAAGCATAGATGAGTTGGTTCAGGCAATCATAGAACACCTTTCGGGCATGAAATGCCTATGGCTCTATGCTTGAGAGGCCAACCCAAATATAGCATGAAGAACACCAAATCAATGCAAGGAAAGGATAGATCTAACACTAAGCACCTTGGATCTACACTTAATCACCCTAAATCTCCCAAGTCCATGAACCCTAAGATGATCTACTCTCTAATAAACATGATTTCCCTTAAACCCATGAAGAATTCAAGGTTAACCATGATTAGAGAGAAACAGATGCTCAAGAACACAAGAATAAAAGAAGAAAAAGGATCCAAGATCCAAACTTTATTCAAGATCCAAATGTGTTTTTGCGAGAAAAAGAGACAAGTCCAAATTGGGAGATATAAGAGTATTTATACAAGGCTTAGAAGCCCTAAAAACATCATAGAAAAATACTAAAATGCCCATGAGGTCATTAAGTCTTCAGCAATTCAGAATCAAGCCAAAAGGAAGAAGCTTTAGAAGCACCCGGGTCAGGTGGTCGAGGTCTGACCCGCGTATGCCGACCCGCGTACCAGACTCTCGTCCAGCCTTCCAGCCGTGCGGGTGCTTCAGGCCGTGTGTGCTGGCCGCGTATGTGAGCCGTGCGGGTCCTTCAGGCCGCGTATGCCAGGCCGCGTAGGTGAGCCGTGCGGGTCCTTCAGGCCGCGTATGCCAGGCCGGGTGTATGGAGCCGTGCGGGGTTCTCATCCCGGGTGTGTGAGGCCGGGTACACTCCCTGGCGTCAATCATCTCTCGCCCAACCCGTGCGGGTAGGTTACGTTGGGTGTCCAGGTCGGGTGTCTTGACATGCTTCCAATGAATCAATCATAAGTTCTCCAATATGGCTCCAAATGACTTGAAACCACTTCCATTGGAAAGCTAACTAAAAATTCTGTATCTCCACCAAATCTTAGCATCAGAAGATATGTCTAAGGCCTCCGTCCATGCTCATCTTTGTCTTGACCAGATCATGGATTGACTTCTCTTTTCATGGCCAAACTTGATTCTTCACCTCTTTTTGGGCCATAAGGCTTCCAAACACATCAAATCACACCAAATCATACTCCAACACCTGATAAGGACAAATGAATGCAAAATAGACCTAAACATGCCTAATGCCTAACTTATATGATCAAAATGCATAAGATATGGATGCTTACAACATGTAAATATTCAAGACATCAACTCCCCCACACTAGACCTTTACTTGTCCTCAAGTAATCTTTTCAAAACACAAGAAGGAGAGACATAGAGATGGGAGCAAAGCCAAAAGAAACACTCATAGCACTCAACTTGACATCCTAAAGAAACATAGCAAATAGCATGAGGAAAACTTCCTATTATGCTCTAGCTTCACAAGGCCTATCAATGACTCTTATGCCTCTACACAAGATGCATTGCTTATCAACCAACAAGTTCTCTTAACCAGCCCTCACATTGATTCACACACACACACACAAGCTGAAGTCTCACAAATGGGCACATGATCTCAATCATTTGGCTAGGTGATCAAATGGTCTAATATGGATGATAATGAGGTTTCAATGCATCATTTCAAGGTGGCAGTCACTCAAAAGCAAGGAGCTTGATCATTATGCAAATTTATCTAAGACTAGGAGCAATTCATGCATACATGGATCCATCCTCATCATTCTACCCAATTCCTAAATGATTACAAGATCTACACCCCTTTTATTCATCTCATACCCCAAAATTGAAAACATTCTCACATCACTCACCCCATGAACAACTTTTTTTTCTTTGAATTCCAACCACTAAGGACCTCTAATCACTTTCCCAAGCTCTAACTCTTTAAGTTTTTCCTTCCCCACTATCTTATTGAATCTTTATTTTTTTTTCTTTCTTTTTCTTTTTCTTCTTCTTTTTTTTTTATATATATATACACAAAGATGGGGGAAGGTAAAAAACATCAATTAAGAGCTTCTTATCTTTTTATTTTAGGTCCCTAGGGTTCTTCTTTCTTATGATACTCATTTGTTCATCAATCTCAACATTGTTACATTCCAAACCCAAGAATTAGACCATTAAGGAACAAAAACCCCACTCACCATCCTAGAAGCTAGCTCAAATGATGACCCTATGCTAGCAAGAGATGAGAACAAGTCCATGTCGCCCCCAATACTCTCAAGATTTTGCACATGACAAACTATCAGAAAAGGCCTCACTCATGCAAATCAATGTAGGCTTCAACGAATGGATAGGGTTCAAGGGTATGGAAGTGCCATTTGGGTTAACAAATAGTGGTACAATGGGAAAAAATAACCCAAATGTGTATGAGATCCATGGGACTTCCTCCCAAGTGAGCTTGTTTTGAGTCACTAGCTTGACTTTCCCTCCTTTGGCTAGTGAAGGCTGGTGCGTCGAGGCTCCTTACCCATGTAGTGAAAGCCTTCTTGCCAAACCGGATCACCAGGATCATACTCATCATAGAACCAACCCCTAAACTCATTCATCCTGATCTCTTCAAAGGGTACCTTCCTTGGATCATCAACAATGAGCTCCTTGGTAGAGAGTATACAAAAATGGTAGGCAAAGGACTTGTCCATAGGAGAGTCTTCTTGGTGCATATCTTTGAGGGATTCTTCAATGTGAATAACTTGACTCTCAATAGACTCTTCACCCCTTGTTCCTTCCTTGGAAGTAAACTTCACATGTGTTTCCTCCTTGATTGAGAACTCATCCATAACCATGAGATCTCTCTTATCTCCTCTATGCATTCAACAACCAAACCATCATCACAAAGATCTTCAAAGATTCTTCCAACGAAGCTTAGTTCTTCATCCTTGATTATTGTTGAATTACTCTTGAATGGTGCTGGTTCAACTTGCTCTTCATATCTTTGCACAAGATTTTCATCTACCATGCATCCAAGGAGCAAGTCAAGCTCATGTATAGAGTTTTCAGCTTCTTGTTGAAATCTATCGTTGAGGTGCATGTCCTCTTCAACGTCAATTTCCATATCCATGGAACATTCTTCACAAGTGTTGGTGTTGTAAAGGGGAATGATGCTTTCTTCTTGATCTTCAGTGATGTGAGACAGTATGTTGTTGATAGACTTCACATGTGTTATAGTTTCATCCATCCTTGAGCTAAGAGTCTTGCCATGAGCATCTACCTTGGTGGAAAGAGAGCTCATTTGACTTTGTATTTCAAGCCTTCCTCTTTCTTGATTCTCCAACAACTTCTCAAGCATGTTGGTGATGTGTTCTTCATTGGAGGATTGAGGGTATTTGACTTCTTGTTCTTCATACTCTAAAGCCCAAGGTTGGTATCTCTCAACATATCCATATTGGTTTTCTTGACCAAGGTTTCCATGTGGTTGGTACTCCAATTGGGTGGTTGGCTCATAAGCTCTGTCACAATAAGTGGAGCTTCTAGATATAATTCTTTCTTGACCCTCTAAAATAGCCTTGAACATGGATTCCAAGTCAAGAGACATGATCTTCCTCTCTTGTGACTGTACCTTGCAAAAGAACAACCACTTGAAAGGGAGTTAGTAACTAGATAAAGGTAACAAGACTTAGTCTCAAGCAAGTGACTAAATCCCAATGTCAAAATCAAACTAGAACTTGGCAACGGCGCCAATTTGATGGTAGGACTTTTCTAGGGTCTTAATCAAATGATGTAGTATAAAAGATTGTCGAACCAATCCTAGGTGATTTCAATGCAAAGGGAATGCAAGTCTATGCTTAATCTAAGTGCAATCAATAAAGTGGAGTGAAATGAACTAAAACTAAACTAAAATGCAATAATGTAATGATCTCACTTTCAATATGAAGCAATAGGACTCATGGGGCAAGGGAATTGACCTTGGGTGATCAAGTTTCAATCTAAAGGTGGCATCAACATTCAATCTATCAACCTTGTGCCTGGACAACAAAACTAAGCAAGCTCTATCTCTAGATGAATGCTCTTTTGCAATGATCACCCAAGTACACCAAATCTCTTTGGCTGTAATGATCAGAGCAAACATAAAGAATGAGTCTAATAGCAATCCTAGCTTCTTTGACAACTAATCTCTTAGGCAAAGCAAGCTAAAAGCATAGATGAGTTGGTTCAGGCATTTCATAGAACACCTTTCGGGCATGAAATGGCTATGACTCTATGCTTGAGAGGCCAACCCAAATATAGCATTAAGAACACCAAATCAATGCAAGGAAAGGATAGATCTAACACTAAGCACCTTGGATCTACACTTAATCACCCTAAATCTCCCAAGCCCATGAACCCTAAGATGATCTACTCTCTAATAGACATGATTTCCCTTAAACCCATGAAGAATTCAAGGTTAACCATGATTAGAGAGAAACAGATGCTCAAGAACACAAGAATAAAAGAAGAAAAAGGATCCAAGATCCAAACTTTATTCAAGATCCAAATGTGTTTTTGAGAGAAAAAGAGACAAGTCCCAAATTGGGAGATATAAGAGTATTTATACAAGGCTTAGAAGCCCTAAAAACATCATAGAAAAATACTAAATGCCCATGAGGTCATTAAGTCTTCAGCCAATCAGAATCAAGCCAAAAGGAAGAAGCTTTGGAACCACCCGGGTCAGGTGGTCGAGGTCTGACCCGCGTATGCCGACCCCCGTACCAGACTCTCGTCCAGCCTTCCAGCCGTGCGGGTGCTTCAGGCCGCGTGTGCTGGCCGCGTATGTGAGCCGTGCGGGTCCTTCTGGCCGCGTATGCCAGGCCGCGTATGTGAGCCGTGCGGGTCCTTCAGGCGTATGCCAGGCCGGGTGTGTGGAGCCGTGCGGGGTTCTCATCCCGGGTGTGTGAGGCCGGGTACACTCCCTGGCGTCCATCATCTCTCGCCCAACCCGTGCGGGTAGGTTAGGTCGGGTGTCTTGACATGCTTCCAATGAATCGATCATAACTTCTTTAATATGGCTCCAAATGACTTGAAACCACTTCCATTGGAAAGCTAACTCAAAATTCTGTATATCCACCAAATCTTAGCATCAGAAGATATGTCTAAGGCCTCCGTCCATGCTCATCTTTGTCTTCACCAGATCATGGATTGACTTCTCTTTTCATGGCCAAACTTGATTCTTCACCTCTTTTTGGGCCATAAGGCTTCCAAACACCTCAAATCACACCAAAGCATACTCCAACACCTGATAAGGACAAATGAATGAAAAATGGACCTAAACATGCCTAATGCCTAACTTATATGATCAAAATGCATAAGATATGGATGCTTAAAACATGTAAATATGCAAGACATCAAACGTCCGCGAAAAGGAAGAGCTCTCGTAATGATAAATACATTTACCACGAAGGGGAAGATCTCCAAGGCGAGCACAATTATGCCATCAGTTCCGAACAAGGGAAGACCTCCGGGAACACTTGGACCAGGAACCAGTTCAAGGATAACTCCTACTGCGATTTCCACCAGACCAGAGGACATTCTACTACAAACTGCAAGGTTCTCGGCGCGAGGCTCGCCGCAAAACTCCTCGCCTTCAAACTCTCGAAGGTTACGAGCATAAAAGATCTTGTCTTGGATTCCGATTGGCCTCTCAAAACTGACAAAGAGTCTCCCGAAAGGGACGCACGCGAAAATCAGTCGGGCGAGAAATGCGGAAGAAGACAATACAACCAAGGAAACAACAGCAACCATCGAAGGGTCAACATGATCATCGGAAGATCACAATTCTATCACGATTCGGTCTCTTCGATCAAGGCTTACGGACAGAAGGCCGAGACGAGCTCTAACTGGGAAAATCGGTCCCCGACCGATGACGTGCTGATATCACTCAAATTACCCTAAGGAGTGACTTTACTCTCTCAAATAAGAGGTTCAGTTGTAGTACTTAGGGATCGAATCCACAGAGAGCTAGTGTACAAATTAGATGCAATCTTAGTGACTATGCTAGGTTGAAAATGGTTTAAAGTAAATTGCAGGTTTGTTGAGTAATGGTAAGATTAATCAGTTGAAAGGTTTTGGTTTTAAGACAATAAAGAAAAGTAGTTAGATTCAGGGTAGGTATTCAGGAATTCAGGATTATAAATACTATAAATGCTAACAAGTTGCTTGCATGATATGTCAGAGCTCAACACTATTAAATGAATCTATCAGCTCTCGCAATATTTAGACCATCTATTACTTAGATGCTAAATGGTGTTTGCGGCCAGCTATATCGCCGATAGTATAAATCGATTATTCGATAGGAGTATCGACTGATACACCTCTAGCTACGTCGATCGATTACTCTATAGGAGTATCGATCGATTCGGCTCTAAGAAGACATTATGCGCGAGGTAATACAATGCTCACCATGATCTTAGATTAGCTTTCGCATGTCTCAAGAGGGTCATAGCATGTTTAGGATGTTGTCAGGAATTGTATTGAATGAATAATACAATCCAAGGTCATGTTCTAGGTAGCTAAGCTAGAAAAAGCATTAGTGAACAATCCTAACAATAAATATCACAACTATAGCAGATATAGGCTGGGGCTAATCCCTCATATCCTATTTAAACCCTAAATCTAACAAATGAATCTACTCAGACATGGCTACGTGATTCATAGCAACAAGGTAATAATAGGAGTTCATAGATCTATTAGAGGGTGAACGCTTAGGTTCCAATCACAAATCTCTTTGGATCTCTCTTCTAGATCTAGAATCCTATAACCTTTGTTAAGAAGAACAAGTAAAGAACTGAATAGAACTTTATTGAGAACTTGCAAAGTAATGAAAAAGTAAAAGAAATGAGTAGAAGAAGACTTGCATAAAACTTGTGGTCTCTCTCTCTCTATATATTCCAAAACACTTAGGAACATATAAATATGAGTTCATTAGGTTAAAAACTCGTCAGGGGCAATCTTGTAAAATGTGATGTCTTGGGCTTCAAGTTCGGCCAGGTCTAACTTGTCTTCTGCCGCTTCGAGATCGATCAATAGTACAGGGTGTACATCGATCGATTATGATCTCGATGTATCATCCTTCGCCTAATGTGTGTCGATCGATAGCACAGAGTGTGCATCGATCGATGTATAACTCTGGATGTCGACCTCTGGTCTTGATCACGGGTGAACTCTTATTTAAGCTCCAAAAAGGCACCTAAAACATCACTTTTCTCCAAAATGCTCCTGAACCTGAAAACATACCTAATAGACTCCAAAACAAAGATAATGGTAGTAAAAACACTTATATACCATGGGTAAAAACCGGTAAAATCCATGGTATATCAACTCCCCCAGACTTAACCTTTAGCTTGTCCTCAAGCAAACACATAGGCAGTCTTTATGAAAGAGGTTTTAAAAAGCAGGGACTCAATCAAATTCAAACTTAGAATCATAACCTCTACTTTGTTGGAAACCACATCTAAGTCAATCTCAGAAGTACATTATGCAATATCCTAATCAAACAACCTTGATCATCTAGCCAACAACTTAGCAATCATGTCTGACTAGCCCCTCTACTGATTTCATTTCTGTCTATAAAAATAAAAGTGCAGGCTTTACCCTGGGAGTATCGATCACAGGATGCAAGGTTGCTCAAACAAGTATCTGGACATGCAGGTAAAAATTAGTTCTTATCCTCTCTCTCTTTATTATTTCTCTCCTAGTCAAGTCTGCTTTCATTTGCAGGACATTGAGCAAGATTGGACAGGCTTCCATGAATCAAGCCTTAATGGTTGCAGCCACTAAGTCCTGTTCACTTCTTTTTGACCTATATCCTAGGATACATTGCGAAGCAAGTCTTGGAGGGGGTAACCACCAAGTCCTGTTCGAATCCTTTACCTATAGAATTCTTATGAATCAAGTCTTGAGGGGTAACCACCAAGTCCTGTTCGAATCCTTTACCTATAGAATTCTTATGAATCAAGTCTTGAGGGGGGTAACCGCCAAGCCCTGTTCGAATTCCTTCCTAAGTAATAACTAACTAGTCCTATAACATATAATTAAGCAAATTTTCGATTTTTTTTGAACTGAATAAAATTAAATCTTAATTCGAAAATGAGAGAGAGAGGGTGATAAAACTATCTACACAAGGCTTTACCTTCCAGATTTGTTTGAAGCATCCGATCCCATGTATACCAAGCCCCAAGACAAGCAGAGAATGTAAGGTTAGGTTGGAAATCAGCTTTGGTTCCTCCAGACAATCAATGAAAGCGTTGTCATAGCTGACAGGTGATCAACGTTAGCATCTATAGTACATTCTGTATCAACAAATCTAAGAATGGTGCCTAAAAGATTGGTTAGATAAAAAGTGAAAAATTTAAAATATTATTATCCCTTTCTTGACTCAATAGAAACCATTTTGAAAACATTTTTAGATGAAGTCAAAAGGTAAACAGCATCAGTAATCATCCCCCCAGACTTAAATCATACACTGTCCTCAGTGTATAACCAGTCCGGTGAAGGCATAGGCAAAAATAAAATACAATGATATCGAAATAGTTAGAGTGAAATACCTGACCGTGATGCGTATCGATCGATGTTGAGTCGCCTTCGTCGATCGCTATTGTTTGGTTCATGTCGGTCGATATCGACAGTGCCATGTCGGTCGATTTCAGTGGTAATCATCTAGTCGTAACTACAAAGAAAAACAAATACGAAAAATAAAATCCTAAAGATAAAAACTAAATGAAAAATTACCTAACAGTGGGTTGGCTCCCACTCAGTGCTTTAATTATAGTCATCTAGCTTGACTTTGGATGGAATGAGCTACTGAGATGAAGTCCAGGTACTTGTTTGAAGACAAGTATCCTTTGTATCCTTCTTCTCACCAAACCATGAGTCAAATAGGCTTCTTGTGGCTTCGTATTCTCTGGTTCGTTTCTTCTTTATCTCAATCAACTGATCATTGATTCTTTGAATCCTTTCTTCATGACCTTCAATGCTGAGCTCGTGCCATCCTAATTTCTCGTAGGCGTGTTCTGAAAGATCACTGAGCTCCGCTTGCATTGAATCAAGGCGTTGGATAATTTTGTCGTGGATAGAGCTGGTATCGATCGATTCCTTTGTAGAATTGTCGGTCGATGGCTGTTGAGGTCCGTCGATTAATGCTCTGGTTCTCCTGTCGATCGATGCTAAGGGTGAAGGTCTGCTCGCAAGCTGCCTCTGAATGGCTCTGATTTCTTTCTGCATCCCTTCTATGTTAGATTCCATTCTGCCAACCTCGTTGATTAGCGGGAAATACGTCTGCTCTAGACGTCTGTCTTGCGAATCATCCACGCTTGTAATTTCCGTGTAGACTTCATCAGCTAACTTATCCAAGTCAGCTCTGGTGCAGATTTCTGAAGTCTGTATATCGATCGATGCAGCGTGTTGTTCATCAGTCGATTTTTGCTTCTGCAGATTCTCGTGAAGATTCTCGGCAAAGAGCTTCATCTGTCCGTCGATTTCAATCAGTCGCCTATTGATCGATGTGAGGTTGAGCTCATCGATCGATGCGATTGATGCAGCCTGATAATCGAGTTGACGTTGGAACTTCTCAGCTTCTTGCTGCATAGTATCCATGCATAGTGCGAGTTCCTCCACTTCTTTGTCTACTAAGAAGTGTATATCAGCAAGTCTCCTCTCAGCTGCTTTCAGACGAGTCAGTCCTCCAAAAGGATTGCAAGGTGCCGTGGGGTTCATATCTGCATACGCCTCATTGATAAGGCGTATAGATCTCTTCATCTCTTCGGTGCAGATGCTTAGATCCCCTAGGTTGTGGAAGATAGGTTCACAGGTTTTGGTGAGTTTCCTGCTGAAACGATCTTCTGCTTTCTTCAGTTCCTTCCAGATATCTCCGAGAGACACATCGACCTCATGTTTTGAGTAGGTGGTCGATGGTTCAGGCTTCATATCGATCGATGTGGATGTTACTCCATCGATCGATATTGAACTTGTCTGGCCATGGTTCTGTGTGTTGCGAAGATCTCCAAGTTCCAGCTCAAGACGTTTAACCTTCTTGAGTAATGCCTGGTCTGCACTTAACATCCAGTTCATCTCACTACGAAGCTTGTCTGTAGCATCCTCTAAACTCTTTTCCATGGAGATATTTTCCCACTTGCGTTCTCCAAGTAGACCAGTGAACATCTCATTGATCTCGTCTTTTGTGTATGTTTCGTGCACCAATTCTCTTCTTGTAAATTAACTGGCGTGCTTTGGTAAACAGATGTAAGAGCGCTCGTCCATTGAAGTCCTTTGAAGCAGTTTCTTGATGTCGTCTTTAGAAACTCTGATGACGTCACCGTCTATTCCTCTAGCAAACCCTTTCTCGTCCCTGTAGACCCCATACTCATCTCTCTGCTCCCAAAAGAATTTTTGAACTCCATATCGAAAGGCTCTCTTTCCGAATTCAGGACGCCTATCGATCGATGTCATGGACTCAGTATCGATCGATGTCCTTTGAATATCTGGGTCCTTCGTGTTGAGGTGATTATCCTCAGCTTCCTTTGGCTCGGCTGTTGTGTCTGCCTCCTGGTGCTGATGATGGTTGTCTGGTCCGTAACGTTGCTGCTGTAATAGGTTTTGGGATCGGTTGGCTAACTGTAGGACGTCTGCAATGTCCTCTCTGGATATGTGGAGCGTTCGTCCATCCATTGAGCGTGCGAAACCTTTTGAATCCCTGGAAATACCAAAGTCATCCGGGATTAAATTACCGAAATCAAGGTACATGTGCATTTGTTACCTGGGATGGTTTGATGTATGTATCGGTCGATAGCACAGGTACGGGATTGGTCGATGGTAATTCAGGCCTATCGGTCGATGGTGATGGTGCCATGTCGATCGATGAGACTTCCTCGGGTTGGGTGATGTATGTTGGCGTTGCGGTCTCGACCGCGAAGCTCTCGTGCTGGTGATCGCTTGCCCAGCTCCGGATTGAGTAGTCTCTGTCTCGCTTGTTTTTTAGTGTTGTCGAATGATGCGAGGCACGTAGTATCGATCGATGGGGAGAAGGCCCTGTCGATCGATGTGTTGATTCTGAGGTTATGGTGGAGAAGTCGATCTTCGTTTTCTGGAAGGTTATGATACTCTATAGCTCTCTCCTTCTCGTAATCATCAGTATACTCCTCAATATGAGTAGCATGTGGTGGGATGTAGTGGTCGTTCTCCCACTCGTTTACTTTGAAGTCACCATCTGGAAACTCCTCTTCGATCTGGTTGAATAGTGAATCGATCGATGACCATGTATGTCTGTCGATCGATGTCAGTTCACCAGAGTTGATCAATGAGACAGTGCTCCTATCGATCGATTCGGCGTACTCCGTCTCGTATGCGTCTTGTGAATCGTATTCATCTCCACAATAGCAAACAGCTACGAGGTCTGAGCCGTCTTGGATCTTCTCAGGAACCTTGATGTCTCATACCGGATCATAGTAGACCGTAGGATTGATCAGAGTTAGGCACAGTTTGTTTGTCTGAAGGTTGCAGACTGCTCCAACTGTGGCTAGGAAGGCTCTTCCAAGTAGCAAAGAAGTAGGTAGGGTTACCTTGACGTCCAAGACATGGAAGTCTACTGGTATTAGGGCTTCTCTATGGTAACCTCGGGTTTCTCACAATTCCTCGAGTTCTGCTGAGAACAATCCACAAAGATGAACGATTCTTCAGTAGGCTCTATCTTCAGACCTGGATGGTCTGCTATCACCTTGGGTAGGATGCTAACTCCAGATCCTGTGTCACATAGGGCACGTGGAAAGTTGATCCCATGGACTGAGCAAGGAACAACGAACTTCCCTGGATCACCCTTCTTCTCAAGTTTGATCCTCTTCTTCATACTGTCTCTGACTTGGTTGAACATCCTCATGATGTCTTCTTCTGTCTCCTTAGTTTCTCTGAAAAACATCCACAATCTGTGTGGAAAGTAGGCTTCTTCAAAGGGTTTCTCTGTAGGTATTCTTAGAACTCTCTTTCTGAAACTTTCCAACTCCTTCTCATTAACTCCTCTTTTAAGGTGTTTAGGAACCTTCTCTTTCCTTTTTCTGAGAACTCTGCCATCTTTTTCCTTTTCTATCTCCAGTGGATCGATGATATCCGTGGGCTTCTTCATGATGGCGGTTGGTGGGTTTCTGGAAGGCTTAGATTGCTCCCGGAGTGCATTAAGTCGTGCAACATCTATCTTGGGAATTTGCACTCGGCGTGTGATAACTGAATATCGATCGACAGGTTCTGGAGTATGTCGATCGATTTCCTTATCTTTCTGTCGGTCGATGGGACATCTGTCCTGTCGATCGATGCTGTAAGGGCTGGGTGGATGTGGGTGCTTTGCTGCGAACTCCTCGTGAGTAAGTATCTTTACGACGTAGCACTCGTGAGTGGATTCTTCAAGATCCATCGGTCGATGCTCGTCTGAGTCCATCGATCGATTGGAGTTGGCGTACATCGATCGATGTTCATGTCCGGACATCGGTCGATACCAGTGGTTGCCGCCAATACTCATGGAACTTTCGATCTGGAAGTCTCCCTCTTGCAGCTTCTCATCCTTCACCACTCTCCAAAAATCATCTTCTATGATAGCATTGACGTTGTGGCATGTTGCTTCTTTTCCAGTCCCTTTTCCTAAGGCTTCCTGCTTCTTAACAGCTTTTCCTGTCTGAATCACTCGAGTCTATAGTTTCATCACATGAGTACTCAAAGCATCAAGCTTTGTGTTCAAAGTGGTGTAGAAAGCGTCGATCTTTCCATTGAAGTTCACATCTAACTGCTGCTGGCTTTCAAGAACTTTGCTGAGCATGTCCTCTAGCTTTTCTTCTGGGGTTGGTGTGGGTGGCCTCATGTAAAATGAGTTTCCATAACTCCTGTTGTTGTTGGGGTTGCTGCTGTTGAAGTTGCCACTCTGTCCTGAGAAGTTTCTGTTTCCTTGGTTTCCAGATCTCTGAAATCCAGTTCCACTGATTCAGTTGACTTCTGCTTCTATGTAGTCATCTTCGTCATCCGCTTCTACATCCTCCACTGAGCAGATTTGCTTGTTTAGGAACTTCCGAACATTGTCAAGTGTAGCTTGTACCTCATTTATCTGTTCCTTTCCAAGGAACGCTGCAGATCTTGCTTTTACAATGTTCTTCGTGCTGTTGCTGGATGCTAATCAGGATTCCTTGTGGTGAAGTTGCCTTCACTCGCAGTATCCAGAGCCATCTGATATTTCAGCGTGATGCATCTGAACAAAGTGCAGAGCAGTTGCACCTTGTTGAATCAATGGTGTGGACAATCTCCCCGGTAAGACTTGAATCTGATCCAGGTATCCTTGAATGACTCTCCAGGATCCTGGTTGAATGTGGCAATTTTCCTCCTTAAGTCTTCAGCACGCGCATCATCAAAAAAGTTACGCAAAAATGCGTTTTTGATGTCGCTGCAGGATGTAAGAGATCCTGGTGGTAGCTGCTTAAGCCACTGTAACCAGATAAAGAGTGCTTGAAGAGCTTACTGAGAAGGTAGTCCACAGGGACTCCATTGGCTTTGATAGCCGATATGAGATCCTCGAACCTCTCCAGATGGTCCATGGGATGCTCATTGGACAGCCCACAGTAGGGTGTCTGTCGCACAAGGGTGTAGTACTGCGGCTTGAGCTCGAAATCGCCTCTCTGAATAGCAGAGGGACGAATGGCTGATCTGTTGGTGTAGAACTGATCTGGACGGTTGTAGTCAGCTAGTGTTCGAGCAGCCTGTCCTACAAGTTGAACAGCTCCTGTAGGTGCAGTTTCTGGCTCAGGGATTACTTCATTATGAGCATTGAGTTTCTGACCTGCTTCGTTACGAAGGAGACCTTCTTGGTCACGCAAGTCTCCATTCTCATCTCGTATGAGAATAATAGGCGCAACCATGACTAGTGGAACAGTATTGATCGATATACAGATAGGGGTATCGATCGATGTCGGAAGAAACGTGTCGGTCGACGGTGAAGTAGTGTCGTTCGACAGGAAGGTGCGAGTATCGGTCGACGGAGACGGTGTCTCGGTCGACAGTGGTGCGTCGGTATCAGTCGACAGACAGTTGTTGATGTCGATCGATGCAGAACGGATTTCCTTGCGGATTGAACGTTCCAAGATAGCAGGGTCCTCTGAGAACAAAAGCTGAGACGTCTTGTTGCTTCTGGTACTGCTGGGCATGTACCTGAAAAGACAAGAAAAAATTTGTGTCAGAAAAAAAATTAAAGTAAAAATAACCCAGACCTAATCAGATTAAATCCTATTGTATCAAAGCTCCCCGGCAACGGCGCCAAATTTGATATCACTCAAATTACCCTAAGGAGTGACTTTACTCTCTCAAATAAGAGGTTCAGTTGTAGTACTTAGGGATCGAATTCACAGAGAGCTAGTGTACAAATAAATTGCAATCTTAGTGACTATGCTAGGTTGAAAATGGTTTAAAGTAAATTGCAGGTTTGTTGAGTAATGGTAAGATTACTCAGTTGAAAGCTTTTGGTTTTAAGACAATAAAGAAAAGTAGTTAGATTCAGGGTAGGTATTCAGGAATTCAGGATTATAAATACTATAAATGCTAACAAGTTGCTTGCATGATATGTTAGAGCTCAACACTATTAAATGAATCCATCAGCTCTCGCAATATTTAGACTATCTATTACTTAGATGCTAAATGGTGTTTGCGGCCAGCTATATCGCCGACAGTATCGATTGATTATTCGATTGGAGTATCGACCGATACACCTCTAGCTACGTCGATCGATTACTCTATAGGAGTATCGATCGATTCGGCTCTAAGCAGACATTATGCGCGAGTTGATACAATGCTCACCATGATCATAGATTAGCTTTCGTATGTCTCAAGATGGTCATAGCATGTTTAGGATGTTGTCAGGAATTGTATTGAATGAATAATACAATCCAAGTTCATGTTCTAGGTAGCTAAACTAGAAAAAGCATTAGTGAACAATCCTCACAATAAATATCACAACTATAGCAGATATAGGCTGGGGCTAATCCCTCATATCCTATTTAAACCCTAAATCTAACAAATGAATCTACTCAGACATGGCTAAGTGATTCATAGCAACAAGGTAATAATTTGAGTTCATAGATCTATTAGAGGGCGAATACTTAGGTTCCAATCACAAATCTCTTTGGATCTCTCATCTAGATCTAGAATCCTATAACCTTTGTTAAGAAGAACAAGTAAAGAACTGAATAGAACTTTATTGAGAACTTGCAAAATTAATGAAAAGAGTAAAAGAAATGAGAAGAAGAAGACTTGTATAAAACTTGTGGTCTCTCTCTCTATATATTCTAAAACACTTAGGCACATATAAATATGAGTTCATTAGGTTAAAAACTCGTCAGGGGCAATCTTGTAAAATGTGATGTCTTGGGCTTCAAGTTCGGCCAGTTCTAACTTGTCTTCTGCCGCTTCGATATCGATGGATAGTACAGGGTGTACATCGATCGATTATGATCTCGATGTATCGTCCTTCGGCTAACGTGTGTCGATCGATAGAACAGAATGTGCATCGATCGATGTGTAACTCTGGATGTCGACCTCTGGTCTTGATCACGGGTGAACTCTTCTTTAAGCTCCAAAAAGTCACCTAAAACATCACTTTTCTCGAAAATGCTCCAGAACCTGAAAACATATCTAATAGACTCCAAAACATAGATAATGGTAGTAAAAAACCTTATATACCATGGGTAAAAACGGGTAAAATTCATGGTATATCACGCATCATCAGGCCGTGTAACCCGTGCGGGTAGGTTAGGTCGGGTGTGCAGGTCAGGTGTCTTGATATGCTTCCAATGAATCGATCATAACTTCCAATGAATCCATCATCTCTTGCCCAACCCGTGCGGGTAGGTTAGGTCGGGTGTGCAGGTCGAGTGTCTTGATATGCTTCCAATGAATCGATCATAACTTCTCTAATATGGCTCCAAATGACTTGAAACCACTTCCATTGGAAAGCTAACTCAAACTTCTGTGTCTCTACTAAATCTTAGAATCAGAAGATATTTCTAAGTCCTCTGTCCATGCTCATCTTTCACCCCCCTTTTTGATCACCATACTCCCAAACACCTCCAATAACTCCCAAGTACACTCCAACACCTAATAAGGACTTATGAATGCAATAATGAGCCTAAAGATGCCTAATGCCTAACTTATATGATCAAAATGTATAAGATATGAATGCTAAAAACATGTAAATATGCAAGACATCAAATTCATCATGGGTTTAAGGGAAATCATGTCTATTGGGAGATTTAGGGTGATTAGGTGTAGATCTAAGGTGTTTTAGTGTAGATCTATCTTTTCCTTGCTTGATTGAGTGTTCTTATTGCTATTTTGGAGTTGGCCTCTTCAAAATAGAGCTATAGGCATTTCATGCCCGAATGGTGTTCTATGAAATGCCTGAACCAATTCTTCAATGCTTTTAACATTCTTTACCAAAGAGATTTTTTGTTAAAGGTGTTAAGATAGCTAATGGACTTGTTCTTACTGATTGCTTTCATATTATTCAACCTAAGAGATTAGATGCTTGAGATATGTTAGTGAATGAGCATTCAGCTTGACCATAGAACTTGCTTAGGATTGTGTCTAGGCTTAAGGTTGATAGATTGAATGTTGCTGCCATCTTTAGATTGAAACTTGATCACCCAAGGTCAATTCTCTTGCCCCATGAGTCCTATTGCTTCATATTGAAAGAGAGATAATTACTTTATTGCATTTTAGTTAAGTTTTAGTTCATTTCACTCCACTCTATTGATTGCACTTAGATTAAGCATAGACTTGCATTCCCTTTGCATTGAAATCACCTAGGATTGGTTCGACAATCTTTTATACTACATCATTTGATAGGACCCTTGAAAAGTCCTTTATCAAATTGGCGCCGTTGCCAAGTTCTAGTTTGATTTTGACATTGGGATTTAGTCACTTGCTTGAGACTAAGTCTTGTTATCTTTATCTAGTTACTAATTCCCTTTCAAGTGGTTGTTCTTTTGCAAGGTACATTCACAAGAGAGGAAGATCATGTCTCTTGACTTGGAATCAATGCTCAAGGCTATTTTAGAGAGTCAAGAAAGAATGATATCTAGAAGCTCCACTTATTGTGACAGAGCTTATGAGCCAACCACCCAATTGGAGTACCAACCACATGGAGACCTTGGTCAAGAAAGCCAATATGGATATGGTGAGAGATACCAACCTTGGGCTTTAGAATATGAAGAACAAGAAGTCAAATCCCCTCAAGCCTCCAATGAAGAACACATCACCAACATGCTTGAGAAGTTGTTGGAGAATCAAGAAAGAGGAAGGCTTGAGATACAAAGGCAAATGATCTCTCTTTCCACCAAGGTAGATGCTCATGGCAAGACTCTTAGCTCAAGGTTGGATGGAGATATAACACCTGTGGAGTCCATCAACAAAAAACTCTCTCACATGATTGAAAATCAAGGAGAAAGCATCACTCCCCTTTACAACACCAACACTTATGAAGAACATACCATGGATATGGAAATTGATGTTGAAGAGGATGTTCAACTCAAGGATGGATTTCAACAAGAAGCTGAAGACTCTATACATGAGCTTGAATTACTCATTGGATGCATGTTAGATGAGAATCTTGTGGTAAGATATGAAGACCAAGTGGAACAAACTACATTCATGGGTTATTCAACAAAGAGCAAGGATGAAGAAGTAAGCTTAGTTGGAAGAGTCTTTGAAGATCTTTGTGATGATGGTTTGGTTGTTGAGTGCATAGAGGAGACAAGAGAGGTCCCATTGGTTATGGATGAGTTCTCAACCAAGGAAGAATTGCATGTAAAGATTACTTCCAAGAAAGGAACAAGGGGTGAAGAGTATAAGGAGAATCAAGTGATTCACATTGAAGAATCTCCAAAAGAGGTGCAAAAAGAAGACTCTCCTATGGACAAACCCTTTGACTACCATTTTGGTATACTCTCTACCAAGGAGCTCATTGTTGATGATCCAAGGAAGGTACCCTTTGAAGAGATCAGGATGAATGAGTTTAGGGGTTGGTTCTATGATGAGTATGATCCTGGTGATCCGGTTTGGCAAGAAGGCTTTCACTACATGGGTAAGGAGCCTAGACACACCAGCCTTCACTAGCCAGAGGAAGGAAAGTCAAGCTAGTGACTCAAAACAAGCTCACTTGGGAGGAAGTCCCATAGCTATCCTTTGTACATATTTCACTAGGATTTTTGTTTTAAAGACCCTTGGGCTGCAGAGGCAGGCGACCAGACATTGCTCCCCTAGGCACCAACTAAAACTTCTAGCTAACCTTATGAGGTATCACTCCAACCCTTCTCGTATATACATTTTGCTTTTGTCTTGTTGGGGTATTCTCCCTCTCTCTTACTCACACAGAGACTGTGTGATTTAAGTGTGGGGGAGGTACCAGGTATTTGATCATGTTTGCTTTGTGATTGAGAGTCCCATGCATTGCATTGTACATTCATATATGCATAGAAAAACAAAAAAAAAAATTTAAATTTTTCAATCATGTAGTTGCATCACTTGCATCTTTAAGATTGAGTCTAGAGCATAAAGGTTGCATTCACTTGCACTTTGAGCATTGCCTTGTAAAGAACACTTGTTTGCACTTAATTTAATACCCTAGTTAAGCATATCAAGTAGCTTAAGGATCTTTTGAAAGGTTTGCATGCTTTGAGCCTTGAAAACTCTTCTTGAAACTTGCTTGCTTGCTTCATATTGGCATTGTCCTTGAAACCAGCTCCATCCTGAACTTAGACTTGAATGAACTTAATTTCTCTTGCATATGGGCATTTACATACTTGATCATGGATCTCATACACATTTTGGTTATCTTTCCCCATTATGCCACTCTTTGTTAACCCAAATGGCACTTCCATACCCTTGAACCCTAGCCATTCTTTGAAGCCTACATTGATTTGCATGAGTGAAGCTTTTTCTGATAGCTTGTCATGTGCAAAATCTTGAGAGTAGTGGGAGCGACATGGATTTGTTTTCATCTCTTGCTAGCATAGGGTCCTCATTTGAGCTAGATTCTAGGATGGTGAGTGGGGTTTTCTTTTCTTAAAGGCTTATGTCTTGGGTTTGGGATGTGACAATGTTGAGATTGATGAACAAAAGAATGTATTTAGAAAGAAAAACCCTAGGGACCTAGAATAGAAAGATAAGAAGCTCTTGATTGATGTTTTGACCTTCTCCCTTCATATAAAAAAAGAAAAAAAAAGAAAAAAGAAAGATTCAATAAGATAGTGGGAAAGGGAAAACTAAAAGAGTTAGAGCTTAGAAAAGTGAATAGAGGTCCTTAGTGGTTGAATTATGAGAAAGAAAATGTTTATTAGGTGAGTGATGTGAGTATGTTTTTCATTATGGGTTATGGGATGAATAAAAGGGGTGTAGATCTTGTATTCACTAGGAATTGGGTAGAATGTTGAGGATGGATCCATGTATGCATGAATTGCTCCTACTCTTAGATAAATTTTGCATAATGATCAAGCTCCTTGATTTTTGAGTGATTCCCGCCTTGAAATTATGCATTGAACCCTCCTCTTCATCCATATTAGACCATTTGATCACCCAGCCAAATGATTGAGATCTTTTGCCCATTTGTGAGAATTCACCTTGTGTGTGTGTGTGTGTGAATAAATTTGAGGGTTGGTTAAGAGAACATGTTGGTTGATAGGCATTGCATCTTGTGAAGAGGCATAAGAGTATTTGATAGGCCTTGTGAAGCTATAGAATAATAAGAGAGTCTTGCTCCTGCTATTAGCTATGTTTCTTTAGGATGTCAAGTTGAGTGCTATGAGTGTTTCTTTTGGCTTTGTTCCCCTCTTTGAATCCTTCCCCCTTGAGTTTTGAAAAGTTTACTTGAGGACAAGTAAAGGTCTAGTGTGGGGGAGTTGATGTCTTGCATATTTACATGTTTTTAGCATTCATATCTTATGCATTTTGATCATATATTTTAGGGATTAGGCATCATTAGGATCCATTTCGCATTCATTTGTCCTTATCAGGTGTTGGAGCATGCTTTGGTCTGATTTGAGGTGTTTGGGAGTGTTGGGGTCAAAAACGGTTATCTCGAAATCAACGGCTAAGATCATTTCCTGTCTACGGACTTTCCATAAAACCAATCAACAAAGGTTGGATCGAGGAAAAGAACAGAAGCGACCAAGGCCGGGCGCCGGCTTCGCCGTGCTGGTCCCGGCGCCGGCGCCCGGCTTCGCCGTGCTGGTCCCGGCGCCGGCGCCAGCTCGCCAGCGCTGGTCCCGGCGCCGGCGCCAGCTCGCCAGCGCTGGTCCCGGCGCCGGCGCCAGCTCGCCAGCGCTGGTCCCGGCGCCGGCGCCGGCTTGCCGATGCTGGTCCCGGCGCCGGCGCCAGCTCGCCAGCGCTGGTCCCGGCGCCGGCGCCGGCTTGCCGATGCTGGTCCCGGTGCTGGCTCCCAGCGCTGGTCCCGGCGCCGGCGCCGGCTTGCCGATGCTGGTCCCGGGCGCCGGCTTGCCGATGCTGGTCCTGGCGCCGGCGCCAGCTCGCCAGCGCTGGTCCCGGCGCCGGCGCCAGCTCGCCAGCGCTGGTCCCGGCGCCGGCGCCGGCTTCGCCGTGCTGGTCCCGGCGCCGGCGCCGGCTTCGCCGTGCTGGTCCGGGCGCCAGCTCGCCAGCGCTGGTCCCGGCGCCGGCGCCGGCTTGCCGATGCTGGTCGAGCGCCGCCAGTTATCCTCAAGCATTGACATTTATCTGCGGAAACTTAGCATTTATCATACTTCAATAAGTTAGGATAAATCGTCATATCTGCGGAAGGTTAAACGGGCCACCGACCTAAAGCGACTATATAAGGAGGGCTGGAGCAGAAGAAAAGAGGATCCGAGATTTTAGACTTAGGGAACTCCTGCTAGCTTAGAGAACTTAGGACTTAGGTGGTTAGACTAGTACGGCAAGGCTTAGGACGTCTTGGCCGCCTCTTGTCCTGTTGTTCCGATAGTTAGCATATCTCTACTCCTCTCGGAGAAATCTTGTATTCATATTTTCTAACTAATAAAACGCCTCTGAGCGACCATTTATTTTTATCTTGCTACTTATCTTTTATCGATTCTAAAGTGATTGCGCAGAGAATTCGGACCATCAAGGAAGATCGGGTTAACTCGGTTTTCCTCCATATTTGTTCATCAAAAATTGACAGTGCGAATTTCGGTTCCCACAGTTTGGCGCTAGAAGGAGGGGGGGGACGAATTCTCTAACTCGCATCACTAAGCAATAAAGGATATAGGATGTCCGCTCCAGTAGCCAGCGATGTTGTTTCCTTCAAGGATCGGGCAACAGCCTACCAGGCCAAACCCCACAACGATCTCCTTGTAATCGAACTAACGATCCAGGACATCGACGTAGCGAGAGTGTTAGTCGACACCGGATGCTCGGCCAACATTATATACAAGAGTACCCTCGAGAGAATGGAGATCGACATGTGCGCCGTCACGGAAGAACCTAGCCTGATATTCGGACTCTCGGGAGATGCTACTATGACTCGCGGCTCGATCAGCCTCCTGGTTAAAGTCGGGAGCGTCGCCAAAATCATTGATTTCTTAGTCGTCGACCGTCCAACATCGTATAACGCGATCATCGGTACTACATGGCTGAATTCCATGCGAGCAATCCCCTCGATATTCCATCTGTGTTTAAAGTTTCCAACCCCTCGCGGAATCGAAACTATACAAGGAAATCGCAGGATGGCGCAAGTATGTTTCGCTGCCGAATTGAAAAGAAAAAACTCGGCAGTCGAAGCCTCCCGAAGCAAAAATGTAAAGCCTACTACCAATGAGAATGCCCCAGAACAAGACTCGGACGTCTTCTGGCAATCTTAGAGGATCGAAGCCCTAGACAGGAAGCGCGAACCAACTTGCGAACCTCCGCGAACGATGCGTCGAGATCAGAGCCAACCTCCGCGAACCTTTGAGAACAAAGCTCATAGCCTGTCTCAAAAAGAACCTCAGCACATTCGCTTGGGCCGCGGAGGATATGCCAGGGATCGACATCGGCATAACTTGCCATGAGCTCAACATTGACCCAACCTACAAACCCGTCAAACAAAAAAGGTGGAAACTAGGACCAGAGCGTGCCACCGCGGTAAACGAGGAAGTTGAAAAACTCCTTAAAGTGGGGTCAATAACGGAATTCAGGTACCCGGACTGGCTCGCTAACCCAGTCGTGGTCAAAAAGAAAAACGGCAAATGGCGAGTTTGCGTCGACTTCATCGATCTCAACAAGGCTTGTCCAAAAGATTGCTTTCCACTCCCGCATATCGACCGACTTGTTGAAGCAACAGAAGGAAATGATGAAAGGACTTTTCTAAGGTCCTAATCAAATGATGTAGTATATAAGATTGTCGAACCAGTTCTAAGTGACTATAAAGCAAAGGGAATGCAAATCTATGCTTAATCTAAATGCAATCATTTAAGAGGATGATTATCAAACTAAGACAATAAGTAAAATGTAACAAAAAGTAAAACTTTCTTTCTTATGAGTAGAATGAGACCCATGGGTGTAGGGACTTGATATCAAATGATTAAGATTCAATCCAAGATGCTAACTTTTCAATCAATCTAATTCCTTATGCCTAGACAACAAAACTAAGCAAGCTCTATCTCTAGATGGATGCTCTTTTGCAATGATCACCCAAGTACACCAAATCTCTTTGGCTATAATGATCAAAGAAAGCATAATGAATAAGTCTAATAGCAATCTTAGCTTCTTTGACAACTAATCTCTTAGGCAAAGCAAGCTAAAAGCATAGATGAGTTGGTTCAGGCACTTCATAGAACACCTTTCGGGCATGAAATGCCTATGACTCTATGTTTGAGAGGCCAACTCAAATATAGCTTTAAGAACACCAAATCAATGCAAGGAAAGGATAGATCTAACACTAAGCACCTTGGATCTACACTTAATCACTCTCAATCACCCTAACCCATGGATCTTAAATTGATCTACTCACTAATCCACATGCTTACTCTTAAACCCATGAGAGATTCAAGCTTAAACATATAGAGAAAGAAAGGAGATGAAATCAAACAATCAAGAACACAAGATGAGATGAGATTATGAATCAAAGATGAAGCTTTACTCAAAAGGTTTGTGTTCCTAGAAAGAAAATAACATAAGTCCCAAACTAGGGATAATAAGAGTATTTATAGTAGGCTGAAAAGCCCTAAACACATAAAATCAAAAGGACTAAAATGCCCTTAGAAGATTAATGGTTTAAACCAATCAAAAAGCTCCAAAAGGAAGAAGCTAATCCACCCGGGTCATGTGGCTCCAGCTTAGGCCGCGTCCGTCCACCCGCGTAGGATATGCTTGTCCGGTCTGTCCAACCTGTTCGGGTTGTCCTCCCCGGGTGTTCTGAGCCGCGTGCTGTCCGTGTCCAGCAGCCAGCAGTCCGTGCGGGTCCTTCAGGCCGCGTCCTCCAAGTCGGGTGTGCAGGCCATGCGGGTCCTTCAGGCCGCGTCCTCCAAGTCGGGTGTGCAGGCCGTGCGGGTCCTTCAGGCCGCGTCCTCCAAGTCGGGCGTGCAGGCCGTGCGGGTCCTTCAGGCCGCGTGTGCCAAGGCCGGGTGCTGTCCCTTCTCAGATCGTCTTCTGGCCATGCGGCTGATCTACGCCGGGTGTGACCAGCCGTGCGGGTGTCTCTGCCCGGGTGTCCAGGCCGCGTGCGTTCTTGGCATCCAGCATCATCAGGACGTGCGGGTGTCTCTGCCCGGGTGTCTCCAATCGGGTGTTTGTTCGTACGCGGGTAGCTTCATCCGGGTGTCCAGGCTGCGTACGTGCTGTCTGTTCCCGCGGTCAGGCCGTGCGGGTTGTCGAGGTCGCGTACGTCCGTCCGGGTGCTTCATCGTCCAGCATCACTCCCTCATCCCGTGCGGGTTGGTCAGGTCGAGTGTGCTGACCCGGGTGTCTTGACATGTCTTCACTCAAATAATCATAACTACTCCAATATGGCTTCAAATGGCTTGGAACCACTCCCATTGGAAAGCTAACTCAAAATGCTATGTCTCCACCAAATCTTAGCAAAGAAAGATTTCTCTATGGCCATCGTCCATGTTCATCTTTCACCCTTTCTTTTTGTAACAAAGTACCCCCAAACACCTTCAAATTCTCCAAAGTACACTCCAAGACCTGATAAAGACTTATGAATGTAAAATGAACCTAAATATGCCTAATGCCTAATCTAGAAGGGATAAAATGCACAAAATGGAAAGCTAAAACAATGAAAATATGGAAGACATCAACTCCCCCACACTAGTCCTTTACTTGTCCACAAGTAAACTAACCAGGACTAAGGAGGAGAGGCTTGAAGGAAGGACTCATAGCCAAAAGAATGCTCTTCTTAGTTCTCAACTTGATAACCTTGCATAATCATACCAAATAGCTAGAGCAAACACTCAATCCAACTCTAACTTCTCAAGGCCTATCTCAACTCTTTTGATCCCTACACTTACTCATCATGAATCCACAATCCACAAATCTACTTGCTCTCTTACAATCATTAACCAAACTCAAAAGATCTCTTGCAAATGGTCAAATGGTCCAAGTCATTTGGTTTGGTGAGGAAAAGGCTTTAGGGCAAAGTGAATCAAGAGGTTCAAGATCATCTTTCAAGGTGGTTTTTACTCTCAAAACAAAGTAGCTTTGACATTGCACATAATATATCGAAGAAAGGGATCAATTCATGCATACAATGCTCAATCTCCATTGTCCTACCCTTTTCCTAAACATGAAAGCAAATTTTACTCTATTCCCCAATGCCAAGCCTCACTATCTCTTCACTCACCCAAAGATGTCCCAAACTCTCAAGAACATTTTCTCACTTAGAACTCTTCACTTTTTGAAGTCTACTAGAGATTTTTACACTTTTTACACAATTATTAGCTCATACTAACTTTTGCTTGCCCCCTTTCTTTATTCATCTCTCTTTTTTTTTTTTTTTTTTTTTTTTTTTTTTTATGGGGGCCAAGACTTTCATTACAAACTTGAGCTAGACTTTTTCATTTGCTTATCCCTAAAGTCTTAATCATTTTTGAGTTCTAAGAGTCTACCATTTCTTTCCTCTCTTTTTTTTTTCACACTCCCAAGATCAAACTTTATAACACTCACCCCCATCCTAGAAGCTAGACAATATGAATGTCTAATCTAGCTAAAATGGAGACTAAGCATTGTCGTTCCCAATACTCTCAACATTATGCACATGTAATGCTTTCCAAAGAAGGCTTCACTCAACAAATAATGAAGGCTTGAAAGGATGTAAGGGTTTAAAGGTGTGGAGTGCCACTTGAGTTTGTCCAAAAAGATAGGCAAAGAATGGGAGGGACAACTCAAGTGTTCTATCCATGACGTTAGTACACAAGGGACCATGAGCAAGAGACTTAGAGTCTAAATATGACAGGAGCAAACTTCAAAGAGAGAGCATCAATCAATCAAATAAGCTTTAGGAAGAGATTTCAAGGCACAAAGTTTACAAGCTATCCTAAGATTGCTCAAGCTACATACTATGATTATAAAGGTTATCACTTTAAGAACTTAGCATGAGCATCTTTACAAGGCAACTATCATCCTTGTCCCCTTATGCATGATGCAACCTATATGATGATTTTTCTCTTTTTTTTTTTTATGCAAGTGAATGATCTAGACTCAATCCTAATGCAACTACATGATTCTTTTCGTGCTTTTCAAATTTTTCAAATTTTTTTTGGTTTTTTTTCTATGCAATAACTATCTACAAGTGCATGCATATGACATAAAACACAAGACTATTAGCAACTTGACACCTCCCCCACACTTAATTCACACAGTCTCTGTGTTTGTTAAATGTGGAGAAGGGTCCAAAGAAAGAAAGAAAAATGAAAACTAAATGAAATGATGAATGGTATATACAATGATCAGGAAGTGGAGTACCTCATGGAGCATGGGATGAGGCTGATGCCTCACCCTCAGAGTCATCTTCATCAGCAGTGCTGCTTAGGCTTGGTGACTTGTTTCCGGATGCGGATGGAGCGATGTAAGGGTTCCTCAAGCTACGGAGGGCTTGCTTCTCGGTTTGTGGCACATTTGGGTCAAGAAGGGGTAGAGGAGGGGGTGCAAGGAAAGCATCAAGATCGAAATCCTCAGCCTTGCAGCCTACTACAGTTCCCCTAGTCAGAACATCAGCAACCTTTCTCATGAACTGAGCTGAAGCTTCAGCTTGTCTCTTCACAGTTTTCCTCAATTCCTTGCACTTCTTGGTGAGCTTGTAGATAGTCCTATCTTGAGCTCTGTTCCACCTTTGTAATTTGCTAATCTCGTCATGAGCTTGGAGAATGGGACCAATAGGCAGGGCACTGGTGCATTGCTCAAACTTATAGCGAGGAGGTCCAAAGAGATGGGCTGTGGCTCTGCTGGAATATCCCTGATCAAACCTAGCTGCCTTCGCTGCTGCTTTCTCGTTCATATTTAATACCATAGGGCCGAGAGTCCCATGACTACCTAGGAGGTTCTGCTCACTGATATCAAAACTTATAGTCCCTGGTGTCCTCAATGAAGTGAGCTCATAGTTAGGGAGAAGCAGCTCAACTGTGGTGGAACCTCTCAAGTACGAGTAAACACACCTCCCATTGTATCTTCCAGAGAAGTAATGAGCTGACTTCAAGTAGGTGAGATCAATGAAAGAGGGACCGGATGCATCATCTCCCAAGCTAATACCCTGGTGCACAAGCAATGGTGTGATCAAGCCACCTATTCCAATCTGAGCCTCTGGATCCCTGTTTGTCCAAGCATAATCCTTGTAGTACATGAGGCGCCTCACAAAGAATCCAACCATACCAAACTCAGCGTAGAAATCAGTGGGGACTTCAGGTAGGTGAGGAGGTGAGGCAAAGTGCTGGATAGCTTGGTGCATGAGGTTCAAGTCTTCTCCATTTGCGTTACTTGGCTCTTTCCTCGGGAAGATGGTGTGGACAATCAGCCTATGGAGGTAGCGGACTGATGGATGTCTGATAGAAGCATTCTTGTCTCTGCTGGACACTCTATCTTTGCCGGATAAGAACTTGTAAGTGAAGTGTGGAAGGGTCTTTCCTTTAGGAAGCCCTTTCAGCTTAGGCAAAGAAGACTCCTTCAAATCCTTGAGGCCAAGCACTTCACCAATCTCAGCAAAAGTCATGAAATAGGTCTTCTTATCAATCTTGAAACTGATCCTTCCCCACCCTTGTTCCTCATGTAGAGAAGAATGGAATGTGGCCTCCAAAGATACCAAGAATTGGCAAGAGACTTCTTTATGTGTTGGATGAGCCATGGAATAGAAGCTGTCCATGCTCATGAGAGCAAGCAAATCCTTCATGTCTTGGTCAATCTCTAACTCTCTCATTAGCCTCACATCAGCAAATCTGGTTGGAGGCCAAGATATTCCTTGCCTCATCTGCTGCAATAGTTCAACTTCAGTAGGCTTCCTCTGTCGATCTCTATGAGGATTGAACCCTAACTTTTCGAAAGTTTCATGCTCAGCCACACTACCATTTGGAGAAGATGCTTCTTCAACAGTTTCATCTACTTGCTCCAATGCTGGAGGCGCCAATGTCTTTGGGTTTGGTGCCTTGATTCTGATCTTGGTGGGAGGAGTGGGTTTCTCAGCATCCTTCTTTGTGTTTTTTTCCAAAACAAGAGGTCCCATACTGTGAGATCTTGGAGCTCTAGCTTTCTTTGAAGGAGTTTGCTTGTGATCACCAACAGCTACTCTCTTTCCATCCTTCTTGGCCTTTTTATAAGCATCATCAAGCACTTTCTCATCACTAGCCAACCTCTTTCCATCCTTCTTGGTTGTCTTGTGATCAATATCAACCACTCTCTTTCCATCCCTCTTAGACTGCTTGTGGGCACCAGCAGTCCCTTTCTCATCACTAGCGATCCTTTTTCCTTCATTCTTGGGTTGCTTGTTTGCCCCATCAACCACTCTCTTTCCATCCTTCTTGGCTTGTGCTTTCTGTCTCAACATAGCCAAAGCTTGTTGCCTACGTTCCTCCTCAGATTCAGGCATGGAGCCTAACTCTTTCCCAAACCTAGCAGTCTCTTTCTGAGCAGCCTCAGCCTTTTCTTGTTCAATCAAGGCCTCATCTTTCCTTCCCATTTTGAACATGAAAAAAATTTAAGACTTGGACAAGATTAAGCACAAGGAAGAAAGAACACTTTTAGAATGATAGGTGCTTGTAAGAACACTTGCAAACCTAGTTTAAAACCAGCAACCTAGCAAGACTATCACAAAGCAATCAATGTCCACAAAATTCTAACTTTTTTTTTTTTTATGAACAAGGGAACCTAATCTAGCCAAATCCAAGTAAAAGCACCAAGCAAGCTGAAACTGAATGTTAAAAAAGCTCTAGAACATCAATTCCAATCAATCTAGACCATAATCAACCAAAAGTAAGAACCTTTTCAAAAACCCCCAAATCTCATGAACCCTAATTTCTCAAAATTCAAATTCATCTCAAATTGACAAAGAAATCAACAGCCCAGCATGATATATAAGCTTTCCCTAGTCTAATTTACAAGAATCTAGCAAGAAAAGGCTCAAATTTCAAGTTCAATTTTTTAGGGTTCATGAGGGTTACGAATTTGAACTTAGAGATACCATACCTTGCTTTGGATGAAGGATAAAGATGAAAAGATTCAAGGAATTAGATCTAGGGGAAGAAGGCTTGGATGTGGGAGAAAGAAATTTGTGATTTGGTTGAGATTTGACAAAGTTATGGGGATTTATGTTCTTGGAGCCTAGAGAGGATTATGATGTAAGGAAGAAGATGAAATGAGGAGAGAGAGGGTGGCTTAGGGTTTTAAAGGGATTCTGGGTCGGGTGGATGGGTTATGGGTCGGGTTTGGGTCGGAAAAAGGGGAAGAAAACTTACCTGGGTCGGGCGGGTCGCATCTGGGTTGGCACGCGGGTCATGGTTGGTACGCGGGTGAGGGAGATTTTGTACGTCCCGGGTGCGTCCACCCGCGTTCGCCCGTTTGTCCCGTGCGGGTGCTGTGTCCCGAGTAACATCACCCGGGTATGTCCGTCCGTCCGTTCTGATCTTTCCACCCGTGCGGGTGCTGTGTCCCGAGTAACACCACCCTGGTACATCCGTTCGTCCGTTCTGATCTTTCCACCCGTCGCGGGTGCTGTGTCCCGAGTAACACCACCCTGGTACATCCGTTCGTCCGTCCTGATCGTTCCACCCGTGCGGCTGCTTCAACCCGAGTAACACCACCCTGGTATCTTCGACCAAACCACCAAAATTTCATCTCTTTTTTCTCCTGATCACTGAACCAACTCACTTCTTTTGTGGTCCTTCATCTCAAAACCTCAGCCAGTTCATTCTCAAGCTCCCAACCTGGCCCCATCATCTTTCAAAGGACTTGCTGCTGAAAAATAAAAATCCTAATGCAATATGTACAAGGATAACCATGGGACTTCCTCCCAAGTGAGCTTGTTTAATGTCACTAGCTTGACTTTGCCTCCTTTGAGGTTAGGCAAGGGGAGCATCAGAGAGTGGGGTTGATGTCCCATCCCCCTTTGGTATTGTGGCCATGTATTCCTTGAGTCTCTGGCCATTAACTGTGAAGTCATTACCCTGCTTATCCCATAACACAATGGCTCCATAAGGCCTCACTTCTTTAATCACAAATGGACCAGACCATCTTGACTTAAGCTTTCCTGGAAATAACTTCAGTCTAGAGTTGTAAAGAAGCACTTGATCTCCTGCCTTGAACTCTCTCTTGAGGATGTGCCTGTCATGGAAAGCCTTAGTCTTTTCCTTGTAAATCCTTGAATTCTCAAAGGCATCCATCCTTATCTCATCCAGTTCATTGAGTTGAAGAAGTCTTTTCTCCTTTGCACCCTTGATGTCAAAGTTTAGAAGCTTCACAGCCCACAATGCCTTGTATTCAAGCTCAACTGGTAGATGGCAAGAATTCCCATACACAAGGTTGAAAGGAGTAGTGCCTAGAGGAGTCTTGAAGGCTGTTCTATATGCCCAAAAGGGCATCATCAAGCTTGGCTGACCAATCCTTCCTCTTGGTTCCCACAACCTTTTACAAGATTCCCTTGATTTGCTTGTTGGAGACCTCCACTTGGCCACTTGTTTGAGGGTGATAGGGTGTTGCAACCTTGTGTTTTACTCCATTCTTCTTGAGAAGACCCTCAAACACTTTGTTTATGAAATGTGAACCTCCATCACTTATGACCACTCTTGGCACTCCAAACCTTGGGAAGATATGGCTCTTGAACATTTTGACCACCACTCTTGAATCATTTGTAGGACTTGCTATTGCTTCCACCCACTTTGATACATAGTCCACAGCCACCAAGATGTATCTGTTGCCATAAGAAGAAGGGAAAGGTCCCATGAAGTCAATCCCCCAAACATCAAACACTTCCACTTCAAGGATTGGGTTTTGAGGCATCTCATTCCTCTTAGTAATGTTCCCCCTCCTTTGGCAAGAGTCACATCTTGAAATGAAGTCTTGTGAGTCCCTGAACATGTGTGGCCACGAGAATCCAGCTTGTAGCACCTTTGAGACAGTCTTGAATGTAGCAAAATGGCCTCCATAGGAAGATCCATGGCAATGTGAGAGGATCCCTTCAACTTCTTCTTCAGCCACCACTCTTCTATAAATCTGATCTTTGCATAGGGTGTAAAGGTATGGTTCATCCCAATAGTATCTCTTCAAGTCCTTGTAGAATTTCTTCTTCTCATACCCCGCAAGCCCCAATGGTTCCTTCCCAGTGGCTAAGTAGTTAACCAAATCAGCGTACCAAGGTAAGTTGTTCTCTTCAGCTGCCTTAACCTCTTCAATCTTTTTTCCAGTCTCAATGACTGCCACCACTGACATGATGGCCATGACATGCTCTTGTCTAAGTCCCTCATCAATAGGGATTCCACCTTCTACTTTCAACCTGGACAAGTGATCAGCAACTCCATTCTCAATCCCTGGCTTGTCTCTAATCTCCAAGTCAAACTCTTGAAGGAAAAGGATCCATCTTAGTAGTTTTGGCTTGGCATCCTTCTTTGCTAGGAGGTGTCTCAAAGCTGCATGGTCAGTATACACAATGACCTTGGAATCCACCAGGTATCTTCTGAATTTTTCAAAGGCGAAGACAATGGCCAGCATCTCTTTCTCTGTTGTGGCATACTTCATCTGTGCATCATTCAGGGTTTTGCTAGCATAATAAATCACATGAGTCTTGCCATCCTTCTTCTGCCCCAGGACAGCCCCAACAGCAAAATCACTAGCATCACACATTATCTCAAAAGGGAGGTCCCAATCAGGTGGCTGGACAGTGGGAGCACTAACAAGGTCACCCTTTATCTTCTTGAAGGCTTCAAGACAATATTCATCAAAGCTGAAAGCGGCCTCCTTGCACAGCAACTTGGTCATGGGTCTAGCAATCTTTGAGAAGTCTTTGATGAATCTTCTATAGAACCCAGCATGGCCAAGGAAGCTCCTGATGTCTTTCACTGTCTTTGGTGGTGGCAAGCTGACCATCACCTTAATCTTAGCCTTGTCCGCTTCAATGCCCCTTTCAGAAATCTTGTGCCCAAGCACAATCCCCTCTTTGACCATGAAGTGATGCTTCTCCCAATTCAGCACTAGATTGGTGTCTTCACATCTCTGTAGGACCCTGCACAAGCTGGACAAACAAGCAGAAAACGAAGATCCGTAGACAGAGAAATCATCCATGAATACCTCCACTATATCCTCAATGAGATCCGAGAAGATAGACATCATGCACCTTTGAAAGGTTGCTGGAGCATTACATAACCCAAATGGCATCCTTCGATAAGCAAAGGTGCCATAGGGGCATGTGAATGTTGTCTTCTCTTGATCATTGGGATGTTTGGGGATTTGGAAGAACCCTGAATACTCATCAAGAAAACAATAGAAGGGATGGTTTGCAAGCCTCTCAAGCATTTGATCAATGAATGGCAATGGAAAATGATCCTTTCTAGATGCAGAGTTGAGCTTTCTATAATCAATACACATCCTATGGCCAGTTATGGTTCTAGTTGGTATCAATTCATCCTTGTCATTTTTAACCACAGTGATACCACCTTTCTTTGGAACTACATGCACAGGAGATACCCATTTAGAATCTGAAATAGGGTAGATAACACCAGCATCTAAGAGCTTAAGAATCTCCTTCTTTACAACATCCTTCTGGTTAGGATTCAACCTTCTTTGATGTTCTATAGAAGTCATTGATTCATCCTCTAGATGTATCCTATGCATGCGCAAAGAAGGTGATATCCCCTTAATATCATCTAGTGAGTATCCAATTGCCTTTCTAAACTTTTTAAGTGCAATTAAAAGTTGAGAAAGCTCAAGTTCAGTAAGTTCACTACTCACAATGGCAGGATATGACTCATTAGGGCCTAAAAATGCGTACCTTACACCATGGGGAAGAGGTTTTAGCTCCACTTTTGGTGCCTTGAGCTCACTCCAATCATCTTGTTGGGTGTCCTCTTGTTGAGTGGCTGAAACAGCTTGGTACACTTCTTGTTTGAGCTCCTCATACTGGCCTTTATCAACAATCTTCTTGCGAGAATCCAGCATGGCTGCAATAGCATCACTCTCTTGGTTCTCAACCACTTGGACCTCTTTATCCACTGTCAAAGCATGCTGCAAAGGGTCCCCTATTGTCAACTCTCCAAGTGCCAGTTCCTCAAGGAGCTCATCAGCAAGAGCTTCCATCTCTTCTATGTAAAACACTTGGCCTTGCACAGTTGACCTCTTCATTACCTCATTGATATCAAAATGGAGAGTGTGCTCTTTCCCCAAATGAAGATCAATCTTGCCTTCCTTCACATTGATAAGGGCTCCTGCTGTAGCTAAGAATTGTCTTCCAAGGATCAAGGGGTCTCTAGCTTCTTCATCCATATCAAGCACAACAAAATCAGTAGGAATTTCACAATTTCCCACATCACAGGGAGGTCTTCAAGGATACGAATGGGGAATTTGACTGAGCGATCAGCAAGCACCAAAGAGAGTTTACACTTCTTGTATTGGCTGAACCCAAGCTTCTTGGCAACAAATAGAGGCATGAGACTGACACTAGCTCCCAAATCACATAGACATCTCTCAAACATCAAAGGACCAATGGCACAAGGTGGGGTAAAGCAGCCTGGATCCTCTAGCTTCTTAGGGATTGTCAATCTCTGGATGATGGCACTGCACTCATGAGTAAGAACCATCATGCCTTCGATTTCCTTCGTCTTGGCAGCTACAACATCTTTCAAGAACTTGCTGTACTGAGGGACAAGCATGAAGGCATCAATCATGGGCATTGTGACTTGAACTTCACTCATTTGCTTCTCAAAGAGTGCTTTGTACTTCTCCAAAAGTTGCTTCTTGAATCTTCCAGGAAATGGCAGCTTAGGTTCATAGGGAGGAGGAACAAAAGAAGACTCTTTTGTTGGAGTGGCAACTTCACCATGCTTTAGTGCTTTCTTCTCTTCTCCAACCTTTCCTTTACCCTTAGCTTCAACAATCTTTTCTAGAATCTCCTCATCAACTTTCTCATCTACAATCACAACATCATCATCAATGTTGATAGCCACCCCCCCCCCACTTAGTGTCTCACCATCCTTGGGGAGAGTTCTTGGAGGTAGTTCTCTTGACCATGAATGTGTGGTTGATCATAGGCTCCAATGGCTCTAGCTTGGCGCTCTGGCTGTTGTGGCTGGCGCTGTGGTCTTATGTTGTCAGCTCTTGGACCATTGCCCCCTAGGGCATCACCATCTTGATGCTGGTTCTCCATATCAAACCCCAATCTCTGCAAGTGAGCCTGTTGCTCTTCTTCTCTTCTCTTTCTTGCAATCTCCCTCTCAAGTGCAACAATCTCTTCAACAGTAGGAACCAAGTTAGATGCCCCTCTTCTTTTTGTGATCATACACCTGAAAGTCAAGATAGAAGAAACAAGAGATCCAATATCACAAGATAAAAAAAAAAATGACTTAGTCTCAGGCAAATGACTAAATCCTAATGTCAAAATCAACTTAGAACTTGGCAACGGCGCCAATTTGATGATAGGACTTTTCTAGGGTCCTAATCAAATGTTGTAGAATACAAGATGTAAATCCAATTCTAAGAGATTCTAATGCAAAGGAAATGCAAGTTCATGCTTAATTTAAGTGCAATCAAGATGAGGGGATGATTATTAAACTAAGACAATATTAAAAATGCAATAAAAGATTGAACTTTCTTTCTCAATGAGGCAAGGGGGTTCTTGGGACAATGGAATTCACTTTGGGTGATCAAGGTTCAATCCAAGATGCCAACTTTTCAATCAATCTAATTCCTTATGCCTAGACAACAAAACTAAGCAAGCTCTATCCCTAGATGAATGTTCTTTTGCAATGATCACCCAAGTACACCAAATCCCTTTGGCTGTAATGATCAAAGTAAACATGGAGAATGAGTCTAATAGCAATCCTAGCTTCTTTGACAACTAATCCCTTAGGCAAAGCAAGCTAAAAGCATAGCTGAGTTGGTTCAGGCATTTCATAGAACACCTTCCGAGCATGAAATGCCTATAGCTCTATGTTTGAGAGGCCAACTCAAATATAGCTTGAAGAACACCAAATCAATGCAAGGAAAGGATAGATCTAACACTAAGCACCTTGGATCTACACTTAATCACACTTAGTCTCCCAAGCCCATGAACCCAAGATAGATCTACTCACTAATAGCCATGGAAAACCTCAAAATCAATGATGATTCAAGGCTCAACATGATTAGAGAAGAAGATAATCTACTCAACACAAAAGAAATGAATAAAAAGGATCAAAGATCAAACTTTCTTCAAGATCTTATTATGTTTTTGAGAGAAAAGAAGTTAAGTCTCTTAATGAGATTACAAGAGTATTTATAGGTGGCTTGAAAGCCCTTAAAAACATAAGAGAAAAGTCCAAAAGGTCCTTGGTGCCACATGATTTTCGACCAATCAGAAGCCAAGAAAAGGAAGAAAGTGGCCGATACCCGGGTAAGGTGGTCGAGTCCCGACCAGCGTATGCCGACCAGCGTATCTCATGTTGATCCGCGGGTCCTTCAGGCAGCGTATGCCAGGCGGTGTGTGGAGCCGCGGCGGGTCCTTCAGGCAGCGTATGCCAGGCGGTGTGTGGAGCCGCGGGGTTCTCATCCCGGTGTGTGAGGTCGGTACACTCCTGGCGTCCATCATCTCGCCCAACCCGCGGCGGGTAGGTTAGGTCTGGTGTCCAGGTCGGGTGTCTTGACATGCTTCCAATGAATGGATTATAACTTCTCCAATATGGCTCCAAATGACTTGAAACCACTTCCATTGGAAAGCTAACTCAAAATTATGTGTCGCTACCAAATCTTAGCATTAGAAGATATCTCCAAGGCCTCCGTCCATGCTCATCTTTGTCTTGACCAGATCATGGATTGACTTCTCTTTTCATGGCCAAACTTGATTCTTCGTCTCTTTTTGGGCCATAAGGCTTCCAAACACCTCAAATCACACCAAAGCATACTCCAACACCTGATAAGGACAAATGAATGCAAAATGGACCTAAAGATGCCTAATGCCTAACTTATATGATCAAAATGCATGAGATATGGATGCTAAAAACATGTAAATATGCAAGATATCCAAGAGGCCAACTCCAAAATAGCAATAAGAACACTCTACAAGCAAGGATCAAGAAGGAACTACACTAAAACATCTTAGATCTACACCTAATTACCCTTAGTCTCCCAAGCCCATGAATCCTAGATAGATCTACTCACTAATAGACATGGATAACCTTAAAACCATGGATGATTCAAGGTTAAACATGATAGTGAGCAAGATAGTCCAATAAACACAAGAGAATAAGATGAAAAAGAATTCAAGCTTCAAAGTTTCTTCAAGATCCAAATTTGTTCTTAAGAGAAAAGAAGCTAGTCTCCCAAAGAAGATTACAAGGGTATTTATATGAGGCTTGAAAGCCCTTAAAAACATAAAGACAATTGACCAAAATGGCCCTGGAATCATTTAATCTCGACCAATAGGAAGAGAGGGTGAAAAAAAAACGCTCAGGGTAACACAGCCTCGTCCAGCCCGCGCACGTCCAGCCCTTTTTTAATGAGGGGGATAGCTGAACTTGTCGATAAGACAAGCTGCCTACGTACCTCTTTCGAGGATCAAGCCATCTCGTAGTTCTGTGTGCTGCTGTGGGTTTTCCTACTCTCTCGATGGGGCCGTTCAAGTCACTTCGGCCGTTGAGGCTTCAGTTAGGTCGATGGCCGTTTCAGGAGTCAAGCTCTCCGCTGGTAAGGCGATGGACTCGGGGACTATGTCACTGTCTGGAGTCGTTGCCTGGTCGGGTGATTCTGGATCACTTTTTATGGAGCTCTCGGGAGCGTTCTGAGTTTTCTTAACTCGCTTCGGGTTGACCACGGATGTGTTCCGAGTTTGTCGTAGTTTATGCTCGGCCAAGAAGCAGAGCCTGGACTGTTTCTGGCATCCCCAGATTACTGCTGTCCCGTTTGGAGATTGGAACTTGATGTCGAGGTGGCAAGTCGATGGTACCCCCTTCTTGGCGTTGATCCAAGGAGTTCCCATGATGACGTTGTAGATGGCCGCGTTATCGACTACAGCGAAGTCAACAATTTTTGTGACTTCTTTAGACATGACCGGGAGTTTAATTGATCCGAGGGTCATATACGTTGCACTGGAGAAACCAGTAAGAGGTTTTTGTTCTGGGACGACTTCTCCGAGTTCGATGTTCATCCTGCGGAGAGTGTCGCGGAAGATGATGTTGACTCGTCTCAGCCTTCCGTCCTTAAGCCTTGATCAACGAGACTGAATCTCGATAGAATTGCGATCATCCGATGATTATGCTTACCCTTCGACGGTTGCTGTCGTTTCCTTGGCCATCTTGCCACCTTCCGCGTTTCTCGCGTGACTGATTTTCGTGTGCATCGCTTTCGGGAGACTCTTTATCAGTTTTGGGAGGTCGATCAGAGTCCAGGAGGAGGTCTTTTATATACGTGACCTTCGAGAGTTCGCCGGCGAGGAGCTTCACAGCAAGCCTTGCGCCGAGAACCTTACATTTCGCAGTGGAATGACCTCTGGTCCGGTGGAATTCGTAGTAGGAGTTATCCTTGAACTGGTTCCTGGTCCAGTTGTTTCAGGAGGTCTTCCCTTGTTCGGAGTTGATGGCGTAGTTGTGCTCGCCCTGGACATCTTCCCCCTCGTGGTGGACATACTTGTCGTTACGAGAGTTTTTCCTTCTTGTGGATGTCTTTTGCGGGTTGTACATCTGGGAGAGGACTTTCATCTCTTCTTCCATCATGATGAAGTTCGTTGCCTTCCGAAGAGCGTCCTGTATTGTTCTCGGTTTTTCGAGAGATATCCATTGTCGGAGTTTCGACCTGTACCATAGAGTTTTCCGCAGAGCGTCGATCGACACTTTGTCGCTGATTCTAGTGACTCTCGCCATTACTAGCTTGAATCTGTTCATGAATTCGCGGAGTGGTTCGTCTTATCTTTAAGATAGACTCCAGAGGTCGACGTCCGAGGTTTCTCTGTCCATGAACATGGAATACTGCTTGAGAAACTCCGAGGCGAGTTGGCGGAAACTTCCGATAGAGTTCCGTTTCTGATGAGAAAACCATTAGAGCGCACCTCCTTTGAGGTTTTCGGCGAAGAGAAGGCAGTAGGCAGTGTCTCGTTCACGTTCCTTGAGTTTACACCTTCCCATCGCGATCTGGAAAGATTGCAGATGCGCCTTCGGGTCGGTGGTGCCATCGTAGACGGGAATTAAAATCTTCCCAGGATCTGAGATGTTAGTCTCCGTAATCCGGGCAGTGAACGGAGTTTTCCGCGATTCCTTGAGGAGTCTGTCGATCTCCGGTAGCGCTTGTCGCGTGATGGATCTGCGACTTCACCGCTTTGACTTCTGCCGCAGTTTTTGCAATGTACTCACAGAGATCGTGGATCTCGTCAGGGTTTCCAGCAGCCTTCCGAGCTTGTCGGCGTTGACTGCGGTGGATTCGGGCCTGATTCTCGGCCAGCTCTTCCTGCTCTACCCAATAGAGGTTTTCTTCTTCCTCTGTCACGGGTTTTTCGAACAACGCATCTTGCCGAGCGGACTGGCTTCTCGTTCTTCTCGGATGGACGTCAGCACCTTTTTCCAAGTGATCGGACTGGTCGCTTATATCCAGATCGAACGGCTCGATACCGTCTCCTCCGTTGCTCCCGATAGGAGGTGGAAGGTTCTCTGTGGTCGGCCCCGCACCCGGCGAGACTGTTCCGTCAGGGTTCTGACCTGAAGAATCCTTGTCCGCCCGTGTGGCCGATCGCTTGGAGTCTCAAAATCAAGCCTTTTGCCGCTGCGGGCTTTTGTTGCTCTGTGCGGGACTTAGCCTTTGGCCTTCGCCGTTAAGGTTTCAACCTGTTTTGCGAGAGAAGCCACGAGTTTTCCTCGTTCGTCCGACTCTTTCTGAGCGGAGGCGAACATTTCCTTCATCTGGTCTAGTATCATGGCGTCAGAAGTGGCCGCGGATACGTTTACAGGTGGAGTTTTCTCAGCGTTGGCATCGACGGGAGTCCCGCCGTGCGTTTGCTGGTCTTTGTCAGCATTGATTGTCATACCTGACTAAGCGTGCGTGGTTGCGAGAGAGATAGATCTGTAACCCCCCTCCTTCTAGCGCCAAACTGTGGGAACCGGAATTCACACCGTCAAGATTTGTTAATCGGAGGAAAGCATAGCTAACCTAGCCTTCGCTGGAGGTCCTGGCTATCTGCTGGGCCATGCACAACACAGTCAATATGAAAGAGTAGAAAATAATAAATCGGAAAAGAGCAAAAGAGAACAAAAAGATCTTATTTACGAATTCCCGTTTGAGCCTGGACAGCAGGTAGGATCCTAGGCCATGAGTGCTGTCGGTACGTTCGCTAGTCTAGCCACCTAAGTTCTAACCTAGTTGAGTCGCTGCTCGATAGTAAAAACGGAAAAATGCCTAAATTGCTCTAAGTGCTAAGTTTGCTTTGAGAAAGCTTCTCCCTTGCTCCTCGCCTTAAGCCCTCCTTATATACTCTCTCTAGGTCAGTTTGCCCCCTCTCTTGGGCCGGATTCGCCGCGAGACGGGCTTTTCCGTTTTTCGTCATCTTTCGTGATTATCTTCGGAAACTTCGCTTTTATCTTCGGAAACTTAACATTTATCTTTGAAACTTGACATTTATCTTTTCCTTCAAATAAAAATAGACCGTCATACCAGCCTTGGGCTCAATCCTATTTTAAAATCGTAAGTGGGCCGTTTGGCCGTGATCCAGGCCCCTTTCGGGCCGTTTTGGGACTTAGACGTTTTTACGATTTTTCCTAAGAATTAGCCTTCGACGTGACGTTGGGTTTTCCGAAAGGATCCTAATTCATCATATAGTTAAGACAACTGGTGTTCAAGCTAACCATAGCCATTTTATACGATAGACGGGAATCCATTCCAACAACCAAGTCTTTTACAATTTTTCCCGAAGTCTTTCTTTGATAATACTGAGCGAGATGAGACACGGGTATTGTGTCCACAGACCTAAGAGTCGAGTTACAGGAACTTAGACGAGGATGCACGGTTTCGGGACGAGATGGTCCTCCCCCATGGGCGAGGTGACCGCGGTGTGGATCGTCCTCGCCCATGGGCGAGGTGACCGCGGTGTGGGTCGTCCTCGCCCATGGGCGAGGTGACCGCGGCGTGGGTCGTCCTCGCCCATGGGCGAGGTGACCGCGGTGTGGGTCGTCCTCGCCCGAGGTATGGGTCGTCCTCGCCCATGGGCGAGGTGACCGCGGTTTGGGTCGTCCTCGCCCAATGGGCGGGGCGACCTCGGTGTCGGTCGTCCTCACCCATGGGCGAGGTGACCGAGGTACGGGTTGTCCTCGCCCATGGGCAAGGTGACCAAGGTACGGGTCGTCGTCGCCCATGGGCGAGGTGACCTTGGTGTGGGTCGTCCTCGCCCGGGGATGAGGTGGTCCATGTCCGGTCGGTCCGATCCATACTTGCTTACGAGCAAGACCTCGTCCGGACTGAACCAATTCTCGACGCTCTTCGGGTCATGCCCGCGAAGAACTATCTTTTACTTGATTAACCGGTTCCCGGGAACGTGTGGTTCTCTAAAGGTAACCGAGAGTTGGTTCTCCAAGAATTTTCGGGTATTGATTCCGTCATGACCGATCTTGACCCCAACACTAACCAGTCCTTCCTCTTAGTCCCAACAATCTTCTCCAAGATGCCCTTGATTTCCCTATTGGAGACCTCAACTTGACCACTTGTTTAAGGGTGATAAGGTGTTGCTACCTTGTGTTTCACTCCCTTCTACTTGAGATGATTTTCGAACAACTTGTTGATGAAGTGTGATCCTCCATCACTTATAACAACTCTAGGCACTCCAAATCATAGGAAGATAATGCTTTTGAACATCTTAACCATTACCCTAGAGTCATTTGTAGGGCTTGCCACTACTTCAACCCATTTGGACACATAATCAACAGCTACTAGGATGTACTTGTTGCCATAAGAAGAAGGAAAAGGTCCCATGAAGTCTATGCCCCATACATCAAACACCTCCACCTCAAGGATTGGGTTTTGAGGCATTTTGTTCCTCTTTGTGATGTTCCCCTTCCTTTGGCATGAATCCCCCCTTGAGACATAGTCCTGAGTGTCTTTGAACATATGTGGCCACCAAAACCCAGCTTGTAGAACCTTAGTAACTGTCTTGAAGGAGGCAAAATGGCCTCCATATGATGATCCATGGCAATGTAAAAGGATCGCATCAATCTCCTCATCGGCCACCACCCTTCTATATAGCTGATCCTTGCAAAGAATGTAGAGATAAGGTTCATCCCAATAGTATCTGTTCGATTCCTTGTAGAACCTCTTCTTGGCATAACCTTCAATGTCCAATGGCTCCTTCCCAGTAACAAGATAATTCACAAAATCAGCATACCAAGGCCCCTTCTCAGTAGTTGCCTTGACTTCTTCAATCTTCTTACCAGTCTCAACAACTGTCACCACTGCCTTGATAGCGATGATCTGCTCCTCAGGAAGTCTTTCATCAATGGGGATGCCACACTCAATTCTCAATTTGGACAAATGATCAGCTACACCATTCTCAACTCCTTGCTTGTCCTTGATCTCAAAATCAAACTCTTGAAGTAGCAGGATCCATCTCAAAAGTCTTGGTTTTGCATCCTTTTTTGTTAAGATATGCCTCAAAGCTGCATGGTCTCTGTATACAATGACCTTGGAGCCCACAAGGTAACTTCTGAACTTCTCAAAGGCAAAAACTATGTCCAACAACTCCTTCTCGCTTATAAATCACGTGGGTCTTCTTGTCCTTCCTTTGTCCCAAGACAGCTCCAACATCATAATCACTAGCATCACACATAAACTGAAAAGGGAGATCCCAATCAGGTGGCTGGACAATAGGATCACTAACAAGTTCACTCTTCTTGAAGGCTTCAAGACACTCTTCATCAAAGGTAAAGACAGCCTCCTTGCATAGCAACTTGGTCAATGGCCTAGCAATCTTTGAGAAGTCCCTGATGAACCTTCTATAGAACCCAGCACGGCCAAGGAAACTCCTGATGTCCTTCACTGTCTTTGGTGGAGCCAAACTGACCATCACATCAATCTTAGCCTTGTCCACCTCAATCCCTTTCTTGGAAATCTTGTGCCCAAACACAATCCCTTCTTTGACCATGAAGTGACACTTCTCCCAATTCAGCACAAGATTGGTGTCTTCACATCTCTGTAAGACCCTGCACAAGTTGGACAAACAAGCAGAAAACGAAGATCCGTAGACAGAGAAATCATCCATGAATACCTCCACAACATCCTCAATGAGTCCGAGAAGATAGACATCATGCACCTTTGAAAGGTTGCTGGAGCATTACATAACCCAAATGGCATCCTTTGATAGGCAAAGGTGCCATAGGGGCATGTGAATGTTGTCTTCTCTTGATCATTGGGATGTATGGGGATCTGGAAGAATCCCGAATACCCATCAAGAAAGCAATAATAAGGATGATTTGCAAGCCTCTCAAGCATTTGATCAATGAATGGCTATGGAAAATGATCTTTTCTAGAGGCTGAGTTAAGCTTTCTATAATCAATACACATCCTATGGCCAGTTATGGTTCTAGTTGGTATTAATTCATCCTTATCTTTCTTAACCACAGTGATACCACCTTTTTTTGGGACAACATGCATAGGAGATACCCATTGGCTATCAGAAATAGGATATATCACACCAGCATCCAAGAGTTTAAGAATCTCCTTCTTTACAACATCCTTCAGGTTAGGATTTAACCTTCTTTGATGCTCAATAGAAGTCATTGATTTGTCCTCAAGATGTATCCTATGCATGCACAAAGAGGGTGATATCCCTTTTATATCATCAAGTGAGTACCCTATTGCTTTTCTAAATCTTATAAATTCATTCAAGAGTTGAGACAGCTCAAGTTCAGTAAGTTCACTACTCACAATGACAGGGTAAGTCTCATTAGGGCCTAAAAATGCATACCTTACACCATGGGGAAGAGGTTTAAGCTCCACTTTTGGTGCCTTGAGCTCACTCCAATCATCTTGCTGGATGTCCTCTTGTTGAGTGGCTAAGGCGGCATGATTAACACTGGTGGTAGCTCCTCATACTGATCCTCATCATCAATCCTGGTGTGTGAATCAAAATTCCTTACATATGCAGCACTCTCCTTGTTCTCAACCACTTGGACTTTTCTATCCATTGTCAAAGCATGCTGTAAACGTTCCTCAAGTGCCTGCTCTTCAAGTGCCAACTCTTCAAGAAGCTCATCAGCAAGAGCTTCCATCTCTTCAATGTAGAACACTTGGCCTTGCACAGTTGACCTCTTCATCATCTCCTTGATGTCAAAGTGGAGAGTGTGCTCCTTGCCCAAATGACAATCAATTTTGCCTTCTTTCACATTAATGATGGCTCCTGCTGTGGCTAAGAATGGTCTTCCAAGGATCAAGGGGTCTTTAGCTTCCTCATCCACCTCAAGTACCACAAAGTCTGTGGGAATCTCACAATTTCCAATCATCACAGGGAGATCTTCCAAAATACCAATAGGCAGCTTCACAGATCTATCAGCAAGCACCAAGGAGAGTCTACACTTCTTGCATTGAGTGAACCCAAACCTCTTGGCAACAGATAAAGGCATGAGGCTGACACTAGCTCCCAAGTCGCATAAGCATCTCTCAAACATCAAGGGACCAATGGCACAAGGCAGGATAAAGCATCTTGGATCTTCTAGCTTCTTAGGGACTGTCAATCTCTTGATAATGGCACTGCACTTGTGGGAACCGAAATTCACACCGTCGATTTTAGTGAATAATGATGGAGGAAAGCAAAGAAAACCTTACTTTCCTTGAGGTCCGGATTCTCTGCGAGAGCCAACGACAAGTGACCAAATCAATGCGGAAAAAATAGAAAGATAACAAAACGAGTTTGGAAAAAGTAGACCTTTATTTCGAATTTGCGTAAGAGCATTGCAATGGTTACAAAAGATTATAAAAGCTTCGGCCGCGAGAGCTGTCAGCGAGTTTTCTAGTTCTAGCCGCCTAAAACCTTAAACCTAATCGAGTCGCAGCTCGATAACAAAAGACGAAAAAGATACAAAAAAGGTTTTGTTAAGATTTAGGACTGGACCTTACAAAAGGCTGCCTACGTACCCCTTTCGAGGATCAAGTCGGACGTAGTTCAGTTAGAAAGAATTGAACAAGAGATCGAACTGCCTGTGCGAGTTCGTCTAGTATGAGTGCAAGTCATAGAAACAGGCATGTCGAAAATAATGCCTAGGGTTTCTAAGTACAGAGCTCTGAGTAAAAAGAATTGTCAGATCCCTTTGTTCTTCGCTCCAGCTCTCCTTATATAGGTGTTTAAGTCGGTGGCCTTTTTACTCCTTCGCCTTTGGCCACAAGTTTCTTAGGGAATATTCCATTTTTCCTCGATCTTCATAATTATTCTCGAACTTTTATATTTATCTTCGGAAACTTAACATTTATCCTATTTCGTGAGATGGGATCAACCATCATAATCTCCTTCGGCTTGAATTCCTTCTTAAACTCTTAGGTGGCCCTCCAGGAAAGAATCTTCGTTTCCATAAAAGAATCGTACAGCTGAAGGAACCGATGTTCGAGCTAACCGTTCCTGTTTTATAAGATAAATTTTTACGAGAAAACAAACCTTCACGGTTTTAGTCGTAAAACTTCTATGATAACTCCAATCAAGATGAAATGAGATGTCCTAGGTCCGTGGCTTGGATGATACAACCATACGGAGGGCACGGGAGTTGATACAAGTCGGACTGGCCGGGATGGGACCGTCTTCCCTGTAGGGCGAGGTGGCCGAAACGCAGGTGTCCTCGCCTTAGGGCAAGGTGGCCGGGACGCAGGTGTCCTCGCCCTAGGGCCAGGTGGCCGGGACGCAGGTGTCCTCGCCCTTGGGCGAGGTGGCCTTGGACGAGCCGTCCTCGCCCTAGGGCAATGTGGCCTTGGACGAGCCGTCCTCGCCCTAGGGCGAGGTGGCCTTGGACGAGCCGTCTTCGCCCTAGGGCGAGGTGGCCTTGGACGAGCCGTCCTCGCCCTTGGGCGAGGTGGCCTTGGACGAGCCCTCCTCGCCCTGCCCTAGGGAGAGGTATCCTTGGACAAGCCGTCCTCGCCCTAGGGCGAGGTGGCCTTGGACGAGCCGTCCTCGCCCTAGGGAGAGGTGGCCTCTGATGAGTCGAGGGCGAGGTGGCTGGGACGTATCGTCCTCGCCCTAGGGCGAGGTGACCTTGGACGAGCCGTCCTCGCCCTAGGGCAAGGTGGCCTTGGACGAGCCGTCCTCGCCTTAGGGAGCTACTCAGAGAGAAGCCGAACTTCAAAGACAACTCGACGGCCTACAGAACCAAGTCACCGAGCTACACAGGGCTTGGGAAAAAGCTCTAGCTGACCTAGAGGTCTCTTCGGAAATACAAAACTTGAAGGATAAGCTCGACGAAGATTCCAAGTACCTGGAACAAAGAGCAGAAAAACCTGGTCAGCTCGAATCAGAAAACCTCGCCCTCCTAGACGAGAATCAGACTCTCAACGCGGCCAGCAATAAGAAGCGTCGCTTCAGAACCAGGGTCCGGCCCATGCCCGACCTCAAAACACCTAGCTCCGGGGCCGGAGTCACACATCCCTCTCCAACACTCAATGGAGACGGAGCACCAAGTGAAAAAGCTGGAACCACTCGGATCCATGATATAGAAGATAGCGACTTGGAACTGGGATCCGATAAGGAAGCACCCGACGAAGCAAGACCAGCGAAATCTTCCGCAACCGCCTATCTAGAGCAGATGTTCTCGAAGAAATTTGACGCTTGATGAAAGAAATTTTCAAGGGTCCTAATAAAATGATGTAGTATATAAGATTGTCGAACCAGTTCTAAGTGATCACAAAGCAAAGGTAATGCAAGCCTATGCTAAATCTAAATGCAATCATTAAAGGAGATGATTATTAAACTAAGACAATATCTAAAATGCAATTGATATCACTCAAATTACCCTAAGGAGTGACTTTACTCTCTCAAATAAGAGGTTCAGTTGTAGTACTTAGGGATCGAATCCACAGGGAGCTAGTGTACAAATAAGATGCAATCTTAATGACTATTCTAGGTTGAAAATGGTTTAAAGGAAATTGCAGGTTTGCTGAGTAAGGATAAGATTACTCAGTTGAAAGGATTTGGTTTTAAAACAAAAAAGAAAATTAGTTAGATTCAGGGTAGGTATTCATGAATTCAGGATTATAAATACTATAAAGGCTAACAAGTTGCTTGCATGATATGTAAGAGCTCAACACTTATTAAATGAATCCATCAGCTCTCGCATTATTTAGACCATCTATTACTTAGATGCTAAATAGTGTTTGCGGTCAGCTATCTTGCTGACAGTATCGATCGATGGTTCGATAGGAATATCGATCTATACACCTCTAGCTACGTCGATCGATTACTCTATAGGAGTATCGATCGATACGGCTCTAAGCAAGCTTTATGCGCGAGTTGATACAATGCTCACCATGATCTTAGATCAGCTTTCGCATATCTCAAGAGGGTCATAGCATGTTTAGGATGTTGTCAGGTATTGCATGTAATAAACAATGCAATCCAAGTTCATGTTCTAGGTAGCTAAGCTAGAAAAAGCATTAGTGAACAATCCTAACAATAAATATCACAACTATAGCAATTATAGGTTGGGGCTAATCCCTCATATCCTATTTAAACCCTAAATCTAACAAATGAATCTACTCAGACATGGCTAAGTAGTTCATAGCAACAAGGTAATAATAGAAATTCATAGATCTATTAGAGGGTGAACACTTAGGTCCCAATCACAAATATCTTTGGATCTCTCCTCTAGATCTAGAATTCTGTAACCTTGATGAAAGGACTTTTCTAGGGTCCTTATCAAATGATGTAGTATATAAGATTGTCGAACCAGTTCTAAGTGATCACAAAGCAAAGGGAATGCAAGCCTATGCTTAATCTAAATGCAATCATTAAGGGAGATGATTATTAAACTAAGACAATATCTAAAATGCAATAAAATGTAAAGCTTTCTTTCTTTATGAGGAGATGAGACCCATGGGCTAAGGGAATTGATCTTGGGGGATATGGCATCAATCTAAGGGTGGCAGCAAACAATCAATCTACCAAACCGGACGTGTCTCCCCGGCCTGTCCTGCTCGTGTGCTGCTTCTTCCGACCGGGTGCTCCAAACCGGACGTGTCTCCCCGGCCTGTCCTGCTCATATGCTGCTTCTCCCGACCGGGTGCTCCAAGCCGGACGCTTGTCCCCGGCTTGTCCTCATGCACGTCTTCCTTCACGACCGGGTGCCTCTTCCCGGCCTGCTCTCCCCGGCTTGGTCTCGTCCAGCACCCATCAACCGACCGGGTACCTCTCCCAGGCTCAGTCATCCCGGAGCACTGTCTTCCAGCTGCTCTTTTCCCGGCCGGCTGCTTGAACCCGGACTGATCTACCCGGCCAGCCTGACATGCTTCAAGTGAACTGATCATAACTCCTCCAATACAGGTCCAAATGACTTGAGACCACTTCCATTGGAAAACTAACTCAATTTTCTGTGTCTCCACAAAATGTTAGAAGCAGAAGACATCTCTAAGGCCTCTGTCCATGCTCATCTTTGTCTTGACTAGATCATGGATTGACTTCTCTTTTCATGGCAAAACTTGATTCTTCACCTCTTTTTGGGCCATAAGGCTTCCAAACACCTCAAGTCACACCAAAGCATACTCCAACAACCCTTATAAGGGCAAATGAATGCAAAATGGACCTAAAGATGCCTAATGCCTGACTTATATGATCAAAATGCACAAGATATGGATGCTAAAAACATGTAAATATGCAAGACATCAACTCCCCAACACTAGACCTTTACTTGTCCTCAAGTATCTTTTCAAAACACAAAGAGGAGAGATATAAAGATAGGAGCAAAGCCAAAAGAAACACTCATAGCACTCAACTTGACATCCTAAAGAAACATAGCAAATAGCATGTGCAAAACTTTCTTATTATACTCTAGCTTCACAAGGCTTATCAATTTCTCTTATGCCTCTACATAAGATGAAATGCTTATCAACCAACAAGTTCTCTTAACCAGCCCTCACATTGATTCACACACACACACAAGGTGAAGTCTCACAAATGGGCACATGATCTCAATCATTTGGCTAGCTGATCAAATGGTCTAATATGGATGAAAATGAGGGTTCAATGCATCTTTTTAAGGTTGCTATCACTCAAGAATCAAGGAGCTTGATCATTATGCAAAATTTATCTAAGACTATGAGCAATTTATGCATACATGGATCCATCCTGATCATTCTACCCAATCCTAAGTGATTACAAGTTCTACACCCCTTTTATTCATCCCATAACCCATAATGAAAAACATACTCACATCACTCACCCAATGAAAAATTTTCTTTCTTCAAGATTCAACCACTAAGGACCCTTTTATTCACAATTCACATTTCTAAGCTCTAACACTTTTTGTTTTCCCTTCCCCACTATCTTATTGAATCTTTCTTTTTTTTTCTTTTTCTTTTTCTCTTCTTTTCTTTTTTTTATATATGGGGAAGGTCTCAAACATTACACAAGAGCATTCTTATTATTATTTTTTTTCGGTTCTAGGTCCCTAGGGTTTTTCTCTCTCTCAGTGATACTCTTTTGTTCATAAATCTCAACATTGTTACATTCTAAACCCAAGATATAAACCATTAAGGAACAAAAATCCCACTCACCATCCTAGAAGCTACTCAAATGAGGACCCTATGCTAGCAAGAGATGAGAACAAATCCATGTCGCTCCCAATACTCTCAAGATTTTGCACATGACAAAAGCTATCAGAAAAGGCCTCACTCATGCAAATCAATGTAGGCTTCAAAGAATGGCTAGGGTTCAAGGGTATGGATGTACCATTTGGATTAACAAAGAGTGGTATAATGGGGAAAGATAACCCAAATGTGTATGAGATCCATGATCAAGTATGCAAATGCCCATATGCAAGAGAAATTAAGTTCATTCAAGTCCAAGTTCAGGATGGAGCTGGTCTTAAGAACAATGCCAATATCAAGCAAGCAAGCAAGTTTCAAGAAGAGTTTTCAAGGCTCAAAGCATGAAAGCCTTTCAAAAGATGCTTAAGCTACTTGATATGCTTAACTACGGTGCCAATTCAGTGAAAACAAGTGTTCTTTACGAGGCAATGCTCCATATGAAAATGAATGCAACCTATATGCTCTAGACTCAATCTTAAGGATGCAAGTGGTGCAATCTACATGATTCAAAGTTTAAAATTTTTTGGATTTTCTATGCAAATATGAATGTACAATGCAATGAGACTCAAAATCACAAAGAAAACATGATCAAATACTTGGTACCTCCCCCACACTTAAATCATACAGTCTCTGTGTGAGTAAGAGAGAAGGAGATACCCCAACAAGACAAAAGGAAATGTATATACAAGAAGGGTTGGAGTGATACCTAAGAAGGATGTTTGGACGTGGTGTTTGGTGCCAGGGCTAGGAGCTGGCTTGGTTCATAGCAACTAGAGGAGGCTGCTACATGGTAATCATGGGGCTCAAGTGGTTCACCACCATTCTTCTCTCCTATGGGCTTGCCTCAACCTGAAAGTCTTGACCATTTTTATTAAAAAAAAAACTAAAGGAAAAATTGAAATTGCAAAGTTATGAACAAGGATAACCATGGGACTTCCTCCCAAGTGAGCTTGTTTAAAGTCACTAGCTTGACTTTGCCTCCTTTGAGGTTAGGCAAGGGGAGCATCAGAAAGTGGGGTTGATGTCCCATCCTCCTTTGGTATGGTGGCCATGTATTACTTGAGTCTTTGGCCATTCACTGTGAAGTCATTACCCTGCTTATCCCATAACACAATGGCTCCATAAGGCTTCACTTCTTTGATCACAAATGGACCAAACCACCTTAACTTAAGCTTCCCTGGAAATAACTTCACTCTAGAGTTGTAGAGAAGAACTTGATCTCCTGCCTTGAACTCTCTCTTGAGGATGTGCCTGTCATGGAAGGCCTTAGTCTTTTGCTTGTAAATCCTTGAGTTCTCAATGGCATCCATCCTTATCTCATTCAGTTCATTGAGTTGAAGAAGTCTCTTCTCCTTTACACTCTTGATGTCAAAGTTTAGAAGCTTCACAGCCCACAATGCCTTGTATTCAAGCTCAACTGGTAGATGGCAAGACTTCCCATAGACGAGGTTGAAAGGGGTAGTGCCTAGAGGAGTCTTGAAGGCTGTTCTATATGCCCAAAGAGCATCATCAAGCTTGTCTGACCAATCCTTCCTCCTAGTTTCCACAATCTTCTCCAAGATGCCCTTGATTTGCTTGTTGGAGACTTCCACTTGGCCACTTGTTTGAGTGTGATAGGGTGTTGCAACCTTGTGTTTCACTCCATTCTTCTTGAGAAGACCCTCAAATAGCTTGTTGATGAAATGTGAACCTCCATCACTTATGACCACTCTTGGTACTCCAAACCTTGGGAAGATATTGCTCTTGAACATTTTGATCACCACTCTTGAATCATTTGTGGGACTTGCTATGGCTTCTACCCACTTTGACACGTAGTCCACGGCCACCAAGATGTATTTGTTGCCATAAGAAGAAGGGAAGGGTCCCATGAAGTCTATTCCCTAAACATCAAACACTTCCACTTCAAGGATTGGGTTTTGAGGCATCTCATACCTCTTAGTAATGTTCCCTCTCCTTTGGCAAGAGTCACATCTTGAGATGAAGTCTTGTGTCCCTGAACATGTGTGGCCACCAAAATCCAGATTGTAGCACCTTTGAGACAGTCTTGAAGGTAGCAAAATGGCCTCCATAGGAAGATCCATGGCAATGTGTGAGGATTCCTTCAACTTCTTCTTCAGCCACCACTCTTCTATAGATCTGATCTTTGCATAGGGTGTAGAGGTATGGTTCATCCCAATAGTATCTCTTCAAATGTAGAACTTCTTCTTCTCATACCCCTCAAGACCCAATGGCTCCTTTCCAGTGGCTAAGTAGTTAACCAAATCAGCATACCAGGGTCCCTTCTCTTCAGCTGCCTTAACCTCTTCAATCTTCTTTCCAGTCTCAATAACTGCCACCACTGACATGATAGCCATGACATGCTCCTGTCTAAGTCCCTCATCAATAGGGATTCCACCTTCAATCCTCAGCCTGGACAAATGATCAGCAACTCCATTCTCGATCCCTGGCTTGTCTCTAATCTCTAAGTCAAAGTCTTGAAGCAAAAGGATCCACCTTAGCAGTCTTGGCTTGGCATCCTTCTTTGCTAGGAGATGTCTCAAAGCTGCATGGTCAGTATACAAAATGACCTTGGAACCCACCAGGTAGCTTCTTAATTTTTCAAAGGCGAAGACAATGGCCAGCATCTCTTTCTCAGTTGTGGCATACTTCATCTGTGCATCATTCAGGGTTTGTCTAGCATAATAAATCACATGAGTCTTGCCATCCTTCTTTTGCCCCAGGACAGCTCCAACAGCAAAGTCACTAGCATCACCCTTTATCTTCTTGAAGGCTTCAAGACACTCTCCATCAAAGCTGAAAGTGGCCTCCTTGCACAGCAACTTGGTCATTGGTCTAGCAATCTTTGAGAAGTCCTTGATGAATCTTCTATAGAACCAACATGGCCAAGGAAGGTCCTGATGTCTTTCACTGTCTTTGGTGGTGGCAAACTGACCATCACCTCAATCTTAGCCTTGTCCACTTCAATGCCCTTTTCTGAAATTTTATGCCCAAGCACAATCCCCTCTTTGACAATGAAGTGACACTTCTCCCAATTCTGCACAAGGTTGGTGTCTTCACATCTCCAGGACCCTGCACAAGTTGGACAAACAAGAAAACTAAGATCCGACAGAGAAATCATCCATGAATACCTCCACTATATCCTCAATGAGATCCGAAGATAGGCATCATGCACCTTTGAAAGGTTGTTGAGCATTACATAACCCAAATGGCATCCTTCGATAAGCAAAGGTGCCATAGGGCATGTGAATGTTGTCTCTTGATCATTGGGATGTATGGGGATTTGGAAGAACCCTGAATACCCATCAAGAAAGCAATAGAAAGGATGGTTTGCAAGTCTCTCAAGCATTTGATCAATGAATGGCAATGGAAAATGATCCTTTCTAGATGCAGAGTTGAGCTTTTATAATCAATACACATCCTATGGCCAGTTATGGTTCTAGTTGGTATCAATTCATCCTTGTCATTTTTAACCACAGTGATACCACCTTTCTTTGGGACTACATGCATAGGAGATACCCATTTAGAATCTGAAATAGGGTAGATAACACGAGCATCTAAGAGCTTAAGAATCTCCTTCTTTACAACATCCTTCAGGTTAGGATTTAACCTTCTTTGATGCTCTATAACTCATTGATTCATCCTCTGATGTATCCTATGCATGCACAAAGAAGGTGATATCCCTTGATATCATCAGTGAGTACCCAATTGCTTTTCTAAACTTTTAAGTGCATTTAAAAGTTGAGAAAGTTCAAGTTCAGTAAGTTCACTACTCACAATGACAGGATATGACTCATTAGGGCCTAGAAATGCATACCTTACACCATGGGGAAGAGGTTTTAGCTCCACTTTTGGTGCCTTGAGCTCACTCCAATCATCTTGTTGGGTGTCCTCTTGTTGAGTGGCTTAAGCAGCTTGGTAAACCTCTTGTGTAAGCTCCTCATACTGGCCTTCACCATCAATCTTCTTGTGAGAATCCAGCATTCTCACATCACTCTCTTTGTTCTCGACCACTTGGACCTCTTTATCCACTTTCAAAGCATGTTGCAAGGGGTCTTCTATTGCCAACTCTTCAAATGCCAATTCCTCAAGAAGCTCATCAGCAAGGGCTTCCATCTCTTCAATGTAAAACACTTGGCCTTGCACAGTTGACCTCTTCATCATTTCCTTGATGTCAAAATGGAGAGTGTGCTCTTTCCCCAAATGAAGATCAATCTTGCCTTCCTTCACATTGATAAGGGCTCCTGCTTTGGCTAAGAACGGTCTTCCAAGGATCAAGGGGTCTCTGGCTTCTTCATCCATCAGTAGCACCACAAAATCAGTAGGAATCTCACAATTTCCCACCATGACAGGGAGGTCTTCAAGGATACCAATAGGGAATTTGACTGAGCGATCAGCAAGCACCAAAGAGAGTTTACACTTCTTATATTGGCTGAACCCAAGCTTCTTGGCAACAGATAGAGGCATGAGACTGACACTAGCTCCCAAATCACATAAAAATCTCTCAAACATCAAAGGACCAATGGCACAAGGTAGGGTAAAGCAGCCTGGATCCTCTAGCTTCTTAGGGATTGTCAATCTCTGGATGATGGCACTGCACTCATGAGTAAGAACCATCATGCCCTCCATTTCCTTCTTCTTGGCAGCCACAGCATCCTTCAAGAACTTGCTGTATTGAGGGACAAGCATGAAGGCATCAATGATGGCAATTGTGACTTGAACTTCACTCATTTGCTTCTCAAAGAGTGCTTTGTACTTCCGCAAAATTTGCTTCTTGAATCTTCCAGGAAATGGCAGCTTAGGTTCATAGGGAGGAGGAACAAAAGAAGACTCTTTTGTTGGAGTGGCAACTTCACCATGCTTTAGTGTTTTCTTCTCTTCTCCAACCTTTCCTTTACCCTTAGCTTCAACAATCTTTTCTAGAATCTCCTCATCAACCTTCTCATCTACAATCACAACATCATCATCAATGTTGATGGCCACCCCCCCACTTAGTGTCTCACCATCCTTGGGGAGAGCTCTTGGAGGTAACTCTCTACCACTTCTCAAAGTGATTGCCTTCATTGGCTCCTTGGGGTTTTGCTCAGCCTTTCCTAGTAGTGTTCCTTGTTGGCGACTTGGCTGAGAGTTCATAGAAGCAAGCTGATTCTCCAAAGCTCTTATCTTGTTGTTTAACTCAGTATAGCTGCTATCAATCTTTGAATGAACAGTCTTGAACTCATGGCCAATCTCCTTGGCTGTTCTAGCTTGACCTTCCAATATTTGTTTGAACATAGCTTCCATAGATGAATCTGGAGCTTTAGCTTGGGAAGAGCTACCTTGAGCTTGAGTAGGCTGATTGCCTTGATTGGTAAAGCCAGGAGGAGGATTCTGGCTTGGGTGGTAGTTCCCTTGCTGAGTGTTTTGCTTGGGTTGATAGCCTCCTTGCTGGTTGTTGGGGTAAGACCTTTGCTGGTAGTTGTTGTACTGAATGTTAGGCTCCTTCCTGTACCAAGTACCATTGTTGTTGATGAAGCAAAGCTCTTCTTGTACTTCTAACCCATCAACTTCATTAACCTTTGGAGGAGTTTCCTAACTAGGACCACCCACAAAGTTGATCTGCTCCTTTTTGGCTTGGTTAGCAATCAGCAAGTCTATCTTCTCTTGCAAGGATTTGATTTCCTTCTTGGTCTGGTTGTCATCAGCTCTGGTTGTTTGATAGCTTGCATATTTACATGTTTTTAGCATCCATATCTTATGCATTTTGATCATATAAGTTAGGCATTAGGCATGTTTAGGTCCATTTTGCATTCATTTGTCCTTATCAGGTGTTGGAGTATGCTTTGGTGTGATTTGAGGTGTTTGGAAGACTTATGGCCCCAAAAGAGATGAAGTATCATGTTTGGCCATGAAAAGAGAAGTCAAACCATGATCTGGTCAAGACAAAGATGAGCATGGAAAGAGGTCTTAGAGATGTCTCCTGCTGCTAAGATTTTGTGGAGACACAGAAAATTGAGTTAGCTTTCCAATGGAAGTGGTTTCAAGTCATTTGGACCTGTATTGGAGAAGTTATGATCAATTCACTTGAAGCATGTCAGGATGGCCGGGTAGAGACAGCCGGGTAGAGACAGCCGGCCGGGAAAAGGACAGATGGATGGAAGTGGTCCAGTCCGGGATGACTGAGCCTGGGACAGGTACCCGGTCGTGTGGCTTGTGCTGGAGGTGACCAGACCGGGTAGACAGGTCCGGGTTGGTGAAGCCGGACGGGAAGAGACGGATCAAGGCGTCCGGACGGCCGGGGAGGAAGAACCGGGGAACAGCACCCGGACGGGCTGGACGGAGGCCAAGGCAAGCCTGGACCGGGGTGGCCAGACCGGGTTGGGACAGGCTGAGTCTCCCCTGACCGAATTTTAAGCCTCCTTCCCATTGGCTGAAGCCCATTTGGCTCAAGGACTTTTTAGTAATTTCGTTTTATGTTTCTAGGGCTTTCAAGCCTTGTATATATACTCCTTTATCTCCCAATTTGGGACTTATCTCATTTTCTCTCAAGACTTTGCCTCATATTGTAAAATCTTGAATCTTTTTATCAATCTAAGGAAGCTCTTAGGAGAAGGATCAAAGGTGCATTGGCTCAACATTTTGATACTTATGATTAGCAAGCACACAAAGTCAAGCTAGAGACTTAAAACAAGCGCGCTTGGGAGGCATTCCCATGATTATCCATTTTAAATATTTCTGTATCTTTCTTTCTTTTGAAGTTTTTAAATAAGGATAGTTGAGGTTTTCAGGTTGGGTCTAGGGCTAGCCAAAAGGTGAAAGGCGGCCAAGCATTGCAACTCTAGACACCCGCCTTCACTTATCCGCTTCAGCCTATCTTTCCCGGTGGCACAAATCCGAGGCCAAGGGTCCTCTACCACCCAATTCAGCCAATAACTCCAAGTATGTATCACTCCAACCCTTCTTGTATATACATTTGTTTTTGTCTTGTTAGGGTATCTCCTTCTCTCTTACTCAGACAGAGACTGTGTGATTTAAGTGTGGGGGAGGTACCAAGTATTTGATCATGTTTGCTTTGTGATTTTGAGTCTCATGCATTGCATTGTACATTCATATTTGCATAGAAAATCCAAAAAAATTTAAATTTTTGAAGCATGTAGATTGCATCACTTGCATCCTTAAGATTGAGTCTAGAGCATATAGGTTGCATTCATTTGCATATGGAGCATTGCCTAGTAAAGATCACTTGTTTGCACTAAATTTGGCACCCTAGTTAAACATATCAAGTAGCTTAAGCATCTTTTGAAATGCTTGCATGCTTTGAGCCTTGAAAACTCTTCTTGAAACTTGCTTGCTTGCTTGATATTGGCATTGTTCTTAAGACCAGCTCCATCCTGAACTTAGACTTGAATGAACTTAATTTCTCTTGCATATGGGCATTTGCATACTTGATCATGGGTCTCATACACATTTGGGTTATCTTTCCCCATTATACCACTCTTTGTTAACCCAAATGGCACTCCAATACCCTTGAACCCTAGCCATTCTTTGAAGCCTACATTGGTTTGCTTGAGTGAGGCCTCTTTTCTGATAGCTTGTCATGTGCAAAATCTTGAGAGTATTGGGAGCGACATGGATTTGTTCTCATCTCTTGCTAGCATAGGGTCCTCATTTGAGCTAGCTTCTAGGATGGTGAGTGAAGTTTTTGTTCTCTAATCGTTTACATTTTGGGTTTGGGATATGATAATGTTGAGATTAATGAACAAAGAAAGTTTTGAAAAAGAAAAACCCTAGGGACCTAGAAATGAAAAATGAAAAGCTCCTGATTGAAGTTTTTAACCTTCCCCCTCACTTATAAAAAAAAATAAAAAAAAAATTAAAAAAAAAGAAAGAAAAGAAAAAGAAAAAGAAAAAGAAAGATTCAATAAGATAGTGGGGAAGAAAAAAAAAACTTAAGAGTTAGAGTTTAGAATGTGAATAGAGGTCCTTAGAGGTTGAATCATGAGAAAGAAAATGTTCATTGGGTGAGTGATGTGAGAATGTTTTTCAATTTTGGGTTATGGGATGAATAAAAGGGGTGTAGATCTTGTAATCACTTAGGAATTGGGTAGAATGATGAGGATGGATCCATGTATGCATGAATTGCTCCTAGTCTTAGATAAATTTTGCATAATGATCAAGCTCCTTGATTTTGAGTGATTGCCACCTTGAAATGATGCATTGAAACCCCATTATCATCCATATTAGACCATTTGATCACCCAGCCAAATGATTGAGATCATGTGCCCATATGTGAGACTTCACCTTGTGTGTGTGTGTGTGAATCAATGTGAGGGCTGGTTAAGAGAACTTGTTGGTTGATAAGCATTGCATCTTGTGTAGAGGCATAAGAGTAACTGATAGGCCTTGTGAAGCTAGAGCATAATAAGAGAGTTTTGCTCATGCTATTTGCTATGCTTCATTAGGATGTCAAGTTGAGTGCTATGAGTGTTTATTTTGGCTTTGCTTCCATCTTTATGTCTCTCCTCCTTGTGTTTTGAAAAAATTACTCGAGGACAAGTAAAGGTCTAGTGTGGGGGAGTTGATAGCTTGCATATTTACATGTTTTTAGCATCCATATCTTATGCATTTTGATCATATAAGTTAGGCATTAGGCATGTTTAGGTCCATTTTGCATTCATTTGTCCTTATCAGGTGTTGGAGTATGCTTTGGTGTGATTTGAGGTGTTTGGAAGACTTATGGCCCCAAAAGAGATGAAGTATCATGTTTGGCCATGAAAGAGAAGTCAAACCATGATCTGGTCAAGACAAAGATGAGCATGGACAGAGGTCTTAGAGATGTCTCCTGCTGCTAAGATTTTGTGGAGACACAGAAAATTGAGTTAGCTTTCCAATGGAAGTGGTTTCAAGTCATTTGGACCTGTATTGGAGAAGTTATGATCAATTCACTTGAAGCATGTCAGGATGGCTGGTAGAGACAGCCGGGTAGAGACAGCCGGCCGGGAAAAGGACAGATGGATGGAAGTGGTCCAGTCCGGGATGACTGAGCCTGGGACAGGTACCCGGTCGGTGGCTTGTGCTGGAGGTGACCAGACCGGTAGACAGGTCCGGGTTGGTGAAGCCGGACGGGAAGAGACGGATCAAGGCGTCCGGACGGCCGGGGAGGAAGAACCGGGGAACAGCACCCGGACGGGCTGGACGGAGGCCAAGGCAAGCCTGGACCGGGGTGGCCAGACCGGGTTGGGACAGGCTGAGTCTCCCCTGACCGAATTTTAAGCCTCCTTCCCATTGGCTGAAGCCCATTTGGCTCAAGGACTTTTAGTAATTTCGCTTTTATGTTTCTAGGCTTTCAAGCCTTGTATATATACTCCTTTATCTCCCAATTTGGGACTTATCTCATTTTCTCTCAAGACTTTGCCTCATATTGTAAAAGCTTGAATCTTTTTATCAATCTAAGGAAGCTCTTCATCTTATATCTTGTTTCTCCTTCTCACAAACATGATTAGCCTTGAATCTCACATAGATTTAACGTTTTTCATGGAGATTAGTGAGTAGACACACTTTGGATCCATGGGTTAGGGTGATTAGGGTGATTAAGTGAAGATCTAGGGTGTTTTAGTGTAGATCTATCTTGTTCCTTGCTAGTAGAGTGGTTTTAATACTTCTTTTGAGTTGGCCTCTCAAAGGTTGAGTTCTAGACATTTCTCACCCACAAGGTGTTCTATGAAATGTCTGAACCAACTCTACTAAGCTTTTAACATTCTTTACCAAAGACCATTTGTTGTAAAGGTGTTAAGATGGCTAGTAGGCTTGTTCTTAATGATTGCTTGCATGTTATTCAGCCATTGACCATTAGATGTTTGAGATGTGTTAGCAAATGAACATTCTTCTTGACCATAGAGTTTGTTTAGACTTGTGCCTAGGCCTAAGGTTGTTAGATTGATTGAAAGCTGCCACCTTTAGATCGGATCTACTTGTTTCCTTGCTTGTTGAGGGTTCTTAATGCTATTTTGGTCTTGATCATATCAAAATAGATCTATAGGCATTTCTGCCCGGAAGGTGTTCAATGAAATGCCTGAACCAACTCATCTATGCTTTTAGCTTGCTTTGCCTAAGGGATTAGTTGTCAAAGGAGCTAGGATTGCTATTTGACTTGTTCTCCATGCTTGCTTTGATCATTACAGCCAAAGGGATTTGGTGTACTTGGGTGATCATTGCAAAGGAGCATTCATCTAGGGATAGAGCTTGCTTAGTTTTGTTGTTTAGGCATAAGGAGAGTGTTTGATTGATGGCTTGCCACCTCTAGATTGGATCTACATCACCTAAAGTCAAATTCCTAGTCCCATGGATTCCAGCTTAGCATTTGATTGAGTTCTTGCACTTGTTTCTTGATTGGATTTGAGATCACCTTGTTTATATTTCTAGGATCTTAGCTTGTTACCTTCATCTATCTTCTTGTTTGCTTAGATTAAGGAAGCTTGTGTATTCTTGGTGCTATAGATCACTAGTTCTCTGTGGGTTCGACAACCTTTCTATACTATCATTTGACTTGGGAGCCTTGAAAACTTCCACTATCAAATTGGCGCCGTTGCCGGGGAACTAGTAGATTTATCATTAGGATTTCAATCTTTCTTGAGACTAAACTTTATTTTCTTGCTTTGTTTTGCTTTTGTACAGTTACTAACTTTCTATTCTAGAATTTCTGTTTTGTAGTGATGGGCTTCAAGCTACCTTGAAAAGCCACAAGAAGAGGAAGATCACATTGAAGATGATCCATATGTGTATGTGGAGCCGCCACCCTTTGATATACGCATACTTACACCAGACCAAAGGGTGGAGTTGCATCGGCTTCAGAGAATGAGAGAGAATTGGGGCAAGCCAATGAGATCCCTGGCACGAATGATCCGGGTACACCTCATTAGGGATCGAGCAGAGTTTGAAGAAAGGGAGGTTACACCACAAGAGTTTGATGTTGCTTATGACCTTAAAGAGGTAATGTATTGGGTTCCACCACTCCAGCTGGAAGGTACAAGCATTTCCACTTTAGAACTTCAACTTAAGGAATTTTGCTTGCCTTGTGGTGAGAATATTGCCCATGATCTTGATTCTCATGTGCTCATAAATGAATGTCTTGATCTGATATGTGAAACTAGGAAACTAGATGAGTTGAGAATAGAAAAGCTTGTTAGAGATCATATTGAAGTTTGTTTTGACAAGAGTTATCTATGTGCTTCATTTGATCTTGAATCTGAGTTTTTCATTCTTAATGAACCTAGACCTCTTCTTGCACTTGCTGATCTAGGGGATGAACTTGATGTGGATAAGCTCTTGCTTGAGATAGAAAACCCATGCTGAAAATTATCATGAGAATGTGAACATTGTGTATTATTTGGTTGATGGAGATAGAGTTGACTACTTTGTTAAAACTTCGTTTGAGCCTGTAGTTGACTTTGTGTTTCCACCAAATGCTTTTGATTGTCATGACCATTTTAACCTCAAAGAGCATCTCATGATTCATGATGCATCTTTAGTGAAGCTCTTTGATGAAAAATCTGTCTATTTTCTACGGACAGTAGTGTGCTCCTTTGCATACTTGGTTCCTTGTTCTCATAGGAGAAGGATCAAAGGTGCATTGGCTCAACAACACGATACTTATGATTAGCAAGCACACAAAGTCAAGCTAGAGACTTAAAACAAGCGCGCTTGGGAGGCATTCCCATGTTTATCCATTTTAAATATTTATATATCTTTCTTTCTTTTGAAGTTTTTAAATAAGGATAGTTGAGGTTTTCAGGTTGGGTCTAGGGCTAGCCAAAAGGTGAAAGGCGGCCAAGCATTGCAACTCTAGACACCCGCCTTCACTTATCCGCTTCAGCCTATCTCTCCGTGGCACAAATCCGAGGCCAAGGGTCCTCTACCACCAATTCAGCCAATAACTCAAGTATGTATCCTCCAACCCTTCTTGTATATACATTTGTTTTTGTCTTGTTAGGGTATCTCCTTCTCTCTTACTCACATAGAGACTGTGTGATTTAAGTGTGGGGGAGGTACCAAGTATTTGATCATGTTTGCTTTGTGATTTTGAGTCTCATGCATTGCATTGTACATTCATATTTGCATAGAGAATCCAAAAAAATTTTAAATTTTTGAATCATGTAGATTGCATCACTTGCATCCTTAAGATTGAGTCTAGAGCATATAGGTTGCATTCATTTGCATATGGAGCATTGCCTAGTAAAGATCACTTGTTTGCACTAAATTTGGCACCCTAGTTAAACATATCAAGTAGCTTAAGCATCTTTTGAAAGGCTTGCATGCTTTGAGCCTTGAAAACTCTTCTTGAAACTTGCTTGCTTGCTTGATATTGGCATTGTTCTTAAGACCAGCTCCATCCTGAACTTAGACTTGAATGAACTTAATTTCTCTTGCATATGGGCATTTGCATACTTGATCATGGGTCTCATACACATTTGGGTTATCTTTCCCCATTATACCACTCTTTGTTAACCCAAATGGCACTCCAATACCCTTGAACCCTAGCCATTCTTTGAAGCCTACATTGGTTTGCTTGAGTGAGGCCTCTTTTCTGATAGCTTGTCATGTGCAAAATCTTGAGAGTATTGGGAGCGACATGGATTTGTTCTCATCTCTTGCTAGCATAGGGTCCTCATTTGAGCTAGCTTCTAGGATGGTGAGTGAAGTTTTTGTTCTCTAATCGTTTACATTTTGGGTTTGGGATATGATAATGTTGAGATTAATGAACAAAGAAAGTTTTGAAAAAGAAAAACCCTAGGGACCTAGAAATGAAAAATGAAAAGCTCTTGATTGAAGTTTTTAACCTTCCCCCTCACTTATAAAATAAAAAATAAAAAAAGAAAAGAAAAAGGAAAAGAAAAAGAAAGATTCAATAAGATAGTGGGGAAGAAAAAAAAAACTTAAGAGTTAGAGTTTAGAATGTGAATAGAGGTCCTTAGAGGTTGAATCATGAGAAAGAAATTGTTCATTGGGTGAGTGATGTGAGAATGTTTTTCAATTTTGGGTTATGGGATGAATAAAAGGGGTGTAGATCTTGTAATCACTTAGGAATTGGGTAGAATGATGAGGATGGATCCATGTATGCATGAATTGCTCCTAGTCTTAGATAAATTTTGCATAATGATCAAGCTCCTTGATTTTGAGTGATTGCCACCTTGAAATGATGCATTGAAACCCCATTATCATCCATATTAGACCATTGGATCACCCAGCCAAATGATTGAGATCATGTGCCCATATGTGAGACTTCACCTTGTGTGTGTGTGTGTGAATCAATGTGAGGGCTGGTTAAGAGAACTTGTTGGTTGATAAGCATTGCATCTTGTGTAGAGGCATAAGAGTAACTGATAGGCCTTGTGAAGCTAGAGCATAATAAGAGAGTTTTGCTCATGCTATTTGCTATGTTTCATTAGGATGTCAAGTTGAGTGCTATGAGTGTTTATTTTGGCTTTGCTTCCATCTTTATGTCTCTCCTCCTTGTGTTTTGAAAAAATTACTCGAGGACAAGTAAAGGTCTAGTGTGGGGGAGTTGATAGCTTGCATATTTACATGTTTTTAGCATCCATATCTTATGCATTTTGATCATATAAGTTAGGCATTAGGCATGTTTAGGTCCATTTTTCATTCATTTGTCCTTATCAGGTGTTGGAGTATGCTTTGGTGTGATTTGAGGTGTTTGGAAGACTTATGGCCCCAAAAGAGATGAAGTATCATGTTTGGCCATGAAAAGAGAAGTCAAACCATGATCTGGTCAAGACAAAGATGAGCATGGACAGAGGTCTTAGAGATGTCTCCTGCTGCTAAGATTTTGTGGAGACACAGAAAATTGAGTTAGCTTTCCAATGGAAGTGGTTTCAAGTCATTTGGACCTGTATTGGAGAAGTTATGATCAATTCACTTGAAGCATGTCAGGATGGCCGGGTAGAGACAGCCGGGTAGAGACAGCCGGCCGGGAAAAGGACAGATGGATGGAAGTGGTCCAGTCCGGGATGACTGAGCCTGGGACAGGTACCCGGTCGTGTGGCTTGTTCTGGAGGTGACCAGACCGGGTAGACAGGTCCGGGTTGGTGAAGCCGGACGGGAAGAGACGGATCAAGGCGTCCGGACGGCCGGGGAGGAAGAACCGGGAACAGCACCGGGCCGGGCTGGGCGGAGGCCAAGGCAAGCCTGGACGGGGTGGCCAGACCGGGTTGGGACAGGCTGAGTCTCCCCTGACCGAATTTTAAGCCTCCTTCCCATTGGCTGAAGCCCATTTGGCTCAAGGACTTTTTAGTAATTTCGTTTTATGTTTCTAGGGCTTTCAAGCCTTGTATATATACTCCTTTATCTCCCAATTTGGGACTTATCTCATTTTCTCTCAAGACTTTGCCTCATATTGTAAAAGCTTGAATCTTTTTATCAATCTAAGGAAGCTCTTCATCTTATATCTTGTTTCTCCTTCTCACAAACATGATTAGCCTTGAATCTCACATAGATTTAACGTTTTTCATGGAGATTAGTGAGTAGACACACTTTGGATCCATGGGTTAGGGTGATTAAGTGAAGATCTAGGGTGTTTTAGTGTAGATCTATCTTGTTCCTTGCTAGTAGAGTGGTTTTAATGCTTCTTTTGAGTTGGCCTCTCAAAGGTTGAGTTCTAGACATTTCTCACCCACAAGGTGTTCTATGAAATGTCTGAACCAACTCTACTAAGCTTTTAATATTCTTTACCAAAGACCATTTGTTGTAAAGGTGTTAAGATGGCTAGTAGGCTTGTTCTTAATGATTGCTTGCATGTTATTCAGCCATTGACCATTTGATGTTTGAGATGTGTTAGCAAATGAACATTCTTCTTGACCATAGAGTTTGTTTAGACTTGTGCCTAGGCCTAAGGTTGTTAGATTGATTGAAAGCTGCCACCTTTAGATCGGATCTACTTGTTTCCTTGCTTGTTGAGGGTTCTTAATGCTATTTTGGTCTTGATCATATCAAAATAGATCTATAGGCATTTCTGCCCGGAAGGTGTTCGATGAAATGCCTGAACCATCTCTTCAATGCTTTTAGCTTGCTTTACCTAAGGGATTAGTTGTTAAAGGAGCTAGGATTGCTATTAGAGTCATTCTTAATGTTTGCTTTGATCATTACAGCCAAAGGGATTTGGTGTACTTGGGTGATCATTGCAAAAGAGCGTTCATCTAGGGATAGAGCTTGCTTAGTTTTGTTGTTTAGGCATAAGGAGAGTGTTTGATTGGTAGCTTGCCACCCTTAGATTGGATCTGCATCACCTAAAGTAAAATTCCTAGTCCCATGGATTCCACCTTAGCATTTGATTGAGTTCTTGCACTTGTTTCTTGATTGGATTTGAGATCACCTTGTTTATATTTTTAGGATCTTAGCTTGTTACCTTCATCTATCTTCTTGTTTGCTTAGACTAAGGAAGCTTGTGTATTCTTGGTGCTATAGATCACTAGTTCTCTGTGGGTTCGACAACCTTTCTATACTATCATTTGACTTGGGAGCCTTGAAAACTTCCACTATCATTGTTCTATCAGCTCTGTTATGCTCTCCACTGTAAACTGAGTCACTCTTCACCATGTTGTCAACCAGCTCCTCAGCATCTTCTTCAGACCTGCCTAGGAAGAAACCATTGCTTGCTGTATCCAATCTTGCTCTGAACTCAGGAAGGGCACCTCTGTAGAATGTGCTCAGCAAACTCTCCTTTGAGAAGCCATGGTGTGGGCACTTAGCTTGATACCCCTTGAACCTCTCCCATGCTTCACTAAAGCTTTCCAAATTCTTCTGCTGGAAGCTAGAGATCTCATTGCTCAGCTTGGCTGTCCTTGCTGTAGAGAAGAACTTCTCCAAGAAGGCTTTATTACAGTCATCCCAAGTGGTGATGGACTCACTAGGGAGAGACTTCTCCCATTGGCGTGCCTTGTCTCCTAAAGAGAAAGGAAACAGCTTGAGCTTGAAGGCATCTTCTCACACACCATTGGTCTTGGACAAGCCACAATAGCTATCAAACTTGTCCAAGTGATCAAATGGGTCTTCTACAGCCAGGCCATGGTACTTGTTGTTCTCAATCACACTCAACAACCCTGACTTGATCTCAAAGTTGTTAGCTTCCACAGCTGGTGCGCGGATGCCCGTCCTTTTGCCATGAATGTGAGGACGGTCATAGGTGCCAATAGCTCTAGCTGGCCGATGTGGGTGTTGTTTTTGCTGGCGCTGTGGTCCAAGGTTGTCAGCTCCTTGACCATTGTCATCTTGAGGTTGATGCTGGTGATCATCCATCTCAAACCCCAACCTCTGAATGTGAGCCTGTTGCTCTTCTTCTCTTCTCCTTCTTGCTATTTCCTTCTCAAGTGTAGCTATCTATTCAACAGTGGGAACCAGGTTTGTTGCACCCCTGCTTCTTGTGTTCATACACCTGAAAATCAAAGGAAGAGGCAAAAGGAGAATCAATATCACAAGAAAAGAAAAATGGTTTAAGCAAGTGACTAAATCCCAATGTCACAATCAACTTAGAATTTGGCAACGGCGCCAATTTGATGAAAGGACTTTTCTAGGGTCCTTATCAAATGATGTAGTATATAAGAATTTCGAACCAGTTCTAAGTGATCACAAAGCAAAGGGAATGCAAGCCTATGCTTAATCTAAATGCAATCATTAAGGGAGATGATTATTAAACTAAGACAATATCTAAAATGCAATAAAATGTAAAGCTTTCTTTCTTTATGATGAGATGAGACCCATGGGCTAAGGGAATTGATCTTGGGGGATATGGCATCAATCTAAGGGTGGCAGCAAACAATCAATCTACCAACCTTAGGCCTAGGCACAATTCTAAACAAGCTCTATCTCTAGATGAATGCTCATTCACAAAGATAACTCCAGCATCTAATCTCTTAGGTTGAATATTATCTAAGCAATCATTAAGAACAAGCCAAATAGCCATCTTAACACCTTTAACAACAAATCTCTTTGGTAAAGAATGTTAAAAGCTTAGGAGAGTTGATCAGGCATTTCATAGAACACCTTACGGGCATAAAATGCCTAAAGCTCAACTTTAGGGTGGCCAACCCTAAAATAGCATTAAAAGCACTCTACTAGCAAGGAGCAAGATAGATCTACACTAAAACACCTAGATCTAGCCTAATCACCCTTAATCTCCTAACCCATGAATCCAAGAGGACTACTCACTAATCATCATGATTACTCTTAAATCCATGAGGAATCCAAGCTTAATCATGAAGAGAAAGAAAGGAGATGAAATCAAGCAATCAAGAACACAAAGATGAGATGAGATTATGATTCAAAGATGAAATTTTACTCAAAAGGTTTTGTGTTCTTAGATAGAAAATAACATACGTCCCAAATTAGGGATAACATGAGTATTTATACTTGGCTTAAAAGCCCTAGAAACATAAAAAAAAAATTACTAAAAAAGTCCTTGAGCCAAATGAGTCTCAGCCAATAGGAGGAGGGCAAGAAATTCGGTGAGGGGTGAACCAGCATGGTCCAACCCGGTCTGGCCACCCCGGTCAAACTCCTGTTCTGGCCGCGCTTGCTCCGTCCGGGTGCTCCAAACGGGCGTGTCTCCCGGCCTGTCCTGCTTTCGTGTGCTGCTTCTTCCAACCGGGTGCTCCAAACCGGATGTGTCTCCCCGGCCTGTCCTGCTCGTGTGCTGCTTCTCCCCGGCTTGGTTTCGTCCAGCACCCATCAACCGACCGGGTACCTCTCCTAGGCTCAGTCATCCCAGACAACTGTCATCCAGCTGCTCTTTTCCCGGCCGGCTGGCTTGAACCCGGACTGATCTACCCGGCCAGCCTGACATGCTTCAAGTGAACTGATCATAACTCCTCCAATACAGGTCCAAATGACTTGAAACCACTTCCATTTTGGAAAGCTAGCTCGATTTTCTGTGTCTCCACAAAATTTTAGCAGCAGAAGACATCTCTAAGGCCTCTGTCCATGCTCATCTTTGTCTTGACCAGATCATGGATTGACTTCTATTTTCATGGCCAAACTTGATTCTTCACCTCTTTTTGGGCCATAAGGCTTCCAAACACCTCAAATCACACCAAAGCATACTCCAACACCTGATAAGGAAAAATGAATGCAAAATGGACCTAAAGATGCCTAATGCCTAACTTATATGATCAAAATGCACAAGATATGGATGCTAAAAACATGTAAATATGCAAGACATCAAACCTTTGTTAACAAATAAAGAACTGAATAGAACTTTATTGAGAACTTGCAAAGTAATGAAAACATAAATGAGTAGAAGAAGAATAAGAAAAAGCTCTTTTAGAACTTAGAAACTATTAAAAACTTATGAAAACTTGTAAAAACTATATATCTGCCAAAACACTTAGGCACATATAAATATCAGTTCATTAGGTTAAAAAACTCGTCAGGGGAATTCTTGTAAAATGTGATATCTGTGGGAACCGAAATTCGCACTGTCGAGTTTTCGTTTGATTTGGGGGAAAGCCAAGTAAACTTAACCTTCCCTGAAGGTCCCGGATATCTGCTGGGCCACACATGACACAATCAATGCGAATTTAAGTTGTAAAATAAAAATCGTAAAAATAGAGTGAAAGAGATCTTATTTCCGAATTTGCGTTTGAGCGTGAACAACAGGTAAAGAAATCGGCTACAAGAGCTGTCGAAAAGTCCGCTAGTCCGGCCGCCTAAATCTAACCAAGTTCAGTCGCAGCTCGCTAGTGAAAACAGAAAAGAAATGCTAAATTCGTTCTAAGTGCTAAATTTCTCTGGAAATTTTGTGATGATCTGCTCCTCGCCCAAAGCTCTCCTTATATACTCCTCTTAAGACGGTCTATCTTCGTTCGGGCTGAATCGGGCTTTTTCCATTTTCGTCCGTCTTCGTGTTTAACGGGAAACTTGACATTTATTTTCGGAAAACTTGACATTTATCTTCTGAAAACTTGACATTTATCTCTTATGTGAGGATAAGGATAAACCGTCATAGTTATCCTTCCTTTTTGGAAAATCGTAAGTGGGCCGTTTTGGTCATGTCGGACTTGTTAGGCGTTTTTACGGTTTTTCGAGAAAATAGTCTTCGAAGGTTCTGGCATTTCCCAAGGAATCCCAATTCCTCGTATAGTCGAGATGATTGGTGTTTAGAATAACCGTGATCGTTTTATACGATGAATCGAAATCCATTCATCATTCGAACCTTTATGGTCTTAGAAATTCTAAGTATCGGGATCGAGATGGACTTGGATTAGTAGACTTTCCGTCTTGAGGGTTTGACTAATGAGGCTTCGAACTTAGACTTTAAAATATGAACTTTGTTAAACGATCGAGAAAGCTTTGCGGAAGAATCGCCGTGTTTCTCGGACGATCCGAACATCGGTTTAAGGGACCAAGATGTTGCCGTTGCCGAGATCGAGGCGACTGCGGATGGCGCTAGGACCCTTGCCGCCGGGCGCCAGACGGAGACGACGGGCCTGCCGCCCGAGTCAGGCGGAAGGGCGAGCCTGCCGCCCGGCGCCAGGCGCAGCATGGTCGACCTACCGCCCGGCGCCAGGCGCAGCATGGTCGACCTACCGCCCGGCGCCAGGCGCGGTGTGGTCGGTCTGCCGGGCGCCAAGCCCTTAGCCGTCATCCGGTCCGCTGATGCGCTGTTGCTCACCTTCGCCGATCCCGAGGATCACGGTCCGTTCATGCCTTTCGTAAATATGTCGGTGGCGGCCGTCCTTAGTTTTCTTCAGGGACTTTGGTGGCGATTTCGTCTTTGACCAATTTTGACCCCAACAGTTAGCCCCCCAGCTAGCTAGGAACCGTAGTGCCTTTCAGGTCCTAGTTTGCGGTATAGCCGTATGGGAAGGTGTAGAGACGTAATTGTTTGCCGAAAGTCGGGGTAAATAGTGATTGTTGGAGCATGCCTTTGCCATTTCGACTGTGGGGAAGGTTCGGAAGACCCTTCACCGTTGGAAATCCTACTTCGTTCCAGCGGAAAAGGCGAGTCAGCGATTTTCCACTCCCTAAAATTTCTTTGGCCTTCCTCCGGTCCGTTACTGGCAATCGCTGGAGGATGAGGAGAAGCAACGGGTTTTTACCGAGGGTTCCCAGTTGATCAACGAGGTTTTTCCCCTTGAACTTCTTAACCGTAATTTTGAATCTGTATATATGTATATTTATTGATCTTGAATTTATGCAGGGACTAAGAGTGTTTGGCGATGCGCTTGACTCAAGTTTCCGCAAGTCTAGGATTGCAAATTTCAAGACCAAAGAAGCTGAGCGAGAGCTCTTCCGATCCCGACAAGAGGTATAGGCGCAGAACGCAAAGCAAGCTGAGCTTCATTCTTGAGCCCTTGTTCGGGCAGAAAAGAGAGGAAGGAGGATGGTCGCAGCCGAGGCGGTGAGACGGGCGGAATCGTTTGCTGCTGAGTTTCAATGTTTCAAAGATGCTCAGGACTTTGTTGGCGATTTCCGCGAGTGCCGGGGCTCGGTCGTAAATCTTTACAAGTCTCAGAAACCGGATTTCTCATTTGATTCCGAGATTACTGAGATGAAGGATTTCGTGGCCGAGTGTGCTCATGCTGAATCCTTGGTTCCTCCAGTCGAAGAAAAAGTCCGAAGACTATGGGAGCCTATCGAGGTTTCCGAGGATACGGTGGAAGCGGAGCTGATGAAGCGCGAAGCTGGCAAGAAGCATAAAGGTGTGAGCGAGGAAGTGGACCAGCCTGCGGGTTCATTCGGGATTTCCGTGTCTGGAATTCTCAATGTTGACTTTTCTTTGTGAGTTGTATGTTTGGCCATGTGTAGCCGTTTTTAGGAGTTTAGTCTGCGACCGTTGGAGGTTGCATTCTTATGTTTTTGGGACTGGCCGTTGGTGGCTTAGAATCCTGCCGTTTCTGCAGCCTTATGAATATATAAAAATTTGCTAGATTTCGTCTTTTGTTCTGATTTATACTTCGTCAAGTGTAGAGGAAAGAATCACGAGTAGTCACTTCAGATCCTAACTCTTTTTGTCGCTTGGTCCGTATGCTACTTTTAGGGGCGTTTTTAGGTGTAGCGATAAGAGACATGTTTTGGGATATCGTATACGATACTATGTCTGTGAGATGTCAAGATCCAGCAAGACTGGGTTTAGGGCAAGACCTAGGCTTACTCTCAGCTTTAAAGCTATGCGATGACTGATCGGCTTTCGTTTTGCCTGTTAGTGATTTCTTCCTGATTCTTTTAGTTTAAAGTCCGCGACTAGTCGCCGGCTTATATGGCTTGTGTTAAAAGAATCGAGCTATCTTCGAGATTATCCGAGACGCTTAAACCAAAATTTTGGGTTTCTTGTATAGCGCTATGATATCCTTGTCGGATGTAAGAGGACCTTATAGGTCTGACTACGAGTTTGTATTGAGTGAAAGCGTTTCTGTGTCGTCGTCGGGGCCAATCGGCGGTAAGTTGTTTTAAGTCGCAGGTGGACTGTTTTAGCGGATGATCGAGTTTTGTTATCTTTTCCAGAAGTTGCAGCGTCTGCATTTCTTTTGAAGATATGATTTTCGTTTTCGAAGTGTTTACAGCGTTTACTAAATTAAGTGAGCATAAAAATAGATAGAAAGAATTTTATTGAAAAATTTGAAAAATTCGGTACATGTCTTGGATATTCGCATTTTTGTGGGAGTATAGAGTATATGTACCCTCCCCTTTTGGTGAGGGATAGCTGAACTCGCCGGGTTTCGACGAGCTGCCTCACGATACCTCTTCGAGGATCAAGCCATCTCGTAGTTCTGATAGTTGCCGCAGACGCTTTTACTCCTCGCGCGCGTCGTCGATCATGCTAGTCGGATTGGTGGTTTGTGCGGGGGTCGAGCTGTCTGCTTTTACGGCGATGGACTCAGAGACTTTGTCGCTGTCTTGAATTGTTGCCTGTTACGATGATTCGGATCATCTCTTTTGAGTCTTCAGGAATGTTGTGTGATTCCTTTTCGTTTCGGGTTGGCGCGAAGCGTTCGATCTTTTACAGTTTGAACTTCGGCTAGGTAACGAGTCTCGATTGTTTCTGACTACCCCAGATTACTGTGGTTCCGATTGGAGTCGGAAATTTAATGCCGAGTGATATGTGGATGGTACTGCCTTCATGGAGTTGATCAAGGGTTCCCATGATGGCATTGTAGATGACCGGGTTGTCGACTACTGCGAACTTCGGCGATCTTTGTGACTTCCTTCGCCATGACTGGGAGCTTAATTCTCGAGGGTCATGGGAGTGGCGCCAAACCAGTCAAAGGTTTTGGCTCAGGGGCGACTTCCCAAGTGGGATCTTTATCCTGTAGAGGTGTCGCGGAAGATGGCGTTGACCGTACTTCCTGTATCGGCGAGGATGCGGCCGACTTGAGATCCTGGATTACCAGGTCGATAACCAAGGATATGATGAGGTTTGTCGATTCCGGCGGTTTCCTGTTCCTCAGCGATCGTGTGGTTGGGAATATAGCTATCTGGAAACCAGTTGGAACTTCGTCGGCTTTCGCCCGTAGGCTTTTATCGGCGAGACAGAGTCTTGGTAGAACTGCGATCCTCCGATGATCATGTTTACCCTCTGGCGACTGCTATTGTTCCCTTAGTGCGTCCTGTCTCCTTCAGCTTTTCACCCGATTGATTTTCAGTCAGCGGTCCTCGGAGACGGTTTTGTTGGTCTTTGGCGGTCGGACTCCAGGAGCAAGTCCTTTATACTCTTGACCTTTGATAGTTAGCGGTGAGGAACTTTCTTGGCGAGCCTGGCGCCGAACCTTGCAGTTCGCGGTGGAGTGACCTCTGGTTTCGTGGAACTTCGCGGTAGGAATTGTCCTTGTACTGGTTCCTGGTCCAGGTGTTTCGGAGGTTTTGCCTTGCTCGAGTTCATGGCGTAGTTATGCTCGCCTTGGGCGTCTTCCCCTTCGTGATGGACGTTCTTGTCGTTACGAGAGGGTTTCTTCTTTGAGGACGTTTTCTGTGGTCCGTGTTTTTGCGACAGGACTCTCATCTCTTCCTCCATGACGATGAAGTCTGTTGCCTTGTGGAGGGTATCTTGGATCGTCCGTGGTTTCTCCAGCAATATCCACTTTCGGAACTTTGACTTGTACCAGAGAGTTTTCCTCAGGGCGTCGATTGCGACTTTGTCGCTGATACCCGTCACTCTGGCCATTACTAGCTTGAACCTTCGCATGAAGTCGCGGAGCGACTCGACTTCCTTCGGAGCTAGACTCCATAGGTCCACGTCGGACGTTTCTCTGTCCATGAACATGGAGTATTGTTTGGGAAGCGCCGAGGCCAATTGGCGGAAGCTTCGATGGAGTTCCTTTTGAGCAGGAAGAACCATTCGGCCGGCGCCTTTGAGTGCTTCGGCGAAGAAGACAATGACCCGCGTCTCGTTCGCACTCCGAGAGTTTGCATCTACCCATTGCGATCTGGAAAGACTGCAGGTGCGCCTTAGGATCCGTAGTACCATCATAGGCCGGGATTTTGATTTTCCACAGGTGCGAGATCGTGTTTCCGTGATCCGGCGGTGAGCGGTGTTTTCGTGCTTCCTCGAGAAGTCTATCGATCTCGGGAACTGTTCGCCTGGTGGATTTCGCGATTTCACCGCTTTCACCTCGACCCGCGGTCTTTTGAGAGATTAGCGGAGATCATGGATCGTTATTGCTACCGGCGTTTCTCGAGTTTGTCGGCTGGTCGCGATGGATCGAGCTTGATCCTCGCGAGTTCTTCCTGCTCAATCAGTAGAGTTCTTCCTCTTGTTCTGTCATGGGCCTCTCGAAGGATACCGTCTGCCGAGCGGACTGGCTTCGGGTCCTCCTGGGGTGGATGTCAGCGTCTTCATCGGAAGGATCCGATTGGTCTCTGATATCTAGATTGATGCGCTCGACGTCGCTTTCCTTGTTTCCCGTAGCCGGGGGTGGAAGGTTCTGCAAGGTCGTTTGTTGTCCTTTTGGAGCCGTTTCCTCGGGAGTGGACTCTTTCGGGGCATCTTTTTCTCGTTCTCCGGGAGATTCGAAGTCGAGTCTTCTGCCGCGCCGTGCCTTGGTGGATCCGCGCGGCAGCTTGCTCCTTGCAGTTAAGGTGCTGACCTGTTTTGCGGCGAGGTTATCAGCTTGTCCTGCTGTTCCGCCGCTCACGGGCGGTGAACAGTTCCTTCATCTGTCTGAGCGTCTCAGTGTTTGCATCAGCAGTGACTGTGGACGTATCTCCAATTGGAGTCTTCTCAACGTTGGCAGCGACGGGTGTTCCGTCTAGCGTTGGCTGTTCTTTGGTGGCAGCAAGTAGACATGATCGAGCGTGTGCAGTTGCGAGATAGATAGATCCGTAACCCCCCCCCTCCTTCTAGCGCCAAACTGTGGGAACCGAAATTCGCAGTGTCGAGTTTCGTTTGATTTGGGGGAAAGCTAAGTAAACTTAACCTTCCCTGAAGGTCCCGAATATCTGCTGGGCCACACACGACACAATCAATGCAAATTTAAGTTGTAAAATAAAAATCGTAAAAATAGAGTGAAAGAGATTTTATTTCCGAATTCGCGTTTGAGCGTGAACAACAGGTAAAGAAATCGGCTACAAGAGCTGTTGAAAAGTCCGCTAGTCCGGCCGCCTAAATCTAACCTAGTTGAGTCGCAGCTCGCTAGTGAAAACAGAAAAGAAATGCTAAATTTGCTCTAAGTGCTAAATGGCTCTGGAAATTTTGTGATATCTGCTCCTCGCCCAAAGCTCTCCTTATATACTCCTCTTAAGACGGTCTATCTTCCTTCGGGCTGAATCGGGCTTTTTCCATTTTCGTCCGTCTTCGTGTTTATCGGAAAACTTGACATTTATCTTGGGAAAACTTGACATTTATCTTCTGGAAACTTGACATTTATCTCTTATGTGAGGATAAGGATAAACCGTCATAGTTATCCTTCCTTTTCGGAAAATCGTAAGTGGGCCGTTTGGGTCATGTCGGATTTGTTAGGCGTTTTTACGGTTTTTCGAGAAAATAGTCTTCGAAGGTTCTGGCATTTCCCAAGGAATCCCAATTCCTCGTATAGTCGAGATGATTGGTGTTTAGAATAACCGTGATCGTTTTATACGATGAATCGAAATCCATTCATCATTCGAACCTTTATGGTCTTCGAGATTTCGAGTATCGGGATCGAGATGGACTTGGATTAAGTAGACTTTCCGTCTTGAGGGTTTGACTACTGAGGCTTGAACTTAGATTTTAAAATATGAACTTTGTTAAGCGATCGAAAGCTTTGCGGAAGAATGCGTCGTGTTTCTCGGACGATCGAACATTGGTTTAGGGGACCAAGATGTTGCCGTTCGAGATCGCGAGGCGACTGCGGATGGGCCAGGACCCACGCCCGGCAAGGCGGGAGACGACGGGCCTGCCGGGAGCCAGGCGGGAGAGGGCGAGCCTGCCCGGCGCCGGCATACGCCCGGCGCCAGGCTCCCTGCGCCCGGCCAGTAGCGGCGTGGTGATCTGCCGCCAGCACCAGGCGCCCTACCGCCGGTTTCGTGTCCCGCGTCCAGCGATGCCGCTGTTGCTCGCCTTCGTCGATCCCCGGGGCTCACGGTCCGTTCATGCCTTTCCGTTAATTTGTCGAGTGATGACCCGTTTCTCGGTTTCGATCGTCACTTAGTTTTCTTCCGAGGACTTTCGGTTGACGATTTTGTTGTTGACCGATTTTGACCCCAACAATATCTTGTGCTTCAAGTTCGGCCAGGTCCAACTTGTCTTTCTGCCGCCTCAGTATCGATTGATAGTACAGGGTGTACATCGATCGATTATTGTCTCGATGAATCGTCCTTCGGCTAATGTGTGTCGATCGATTGCACAGAGTGTTCATCGATCGATGTGTAACTCTGGTGTCGACCTCCGGTCTTGATCACGGGTGAACTCTTCTTTAAGCTCCAAAAAGGCACCTAAAACATCACTTTTCTCCAAAATGCTTCTGAACCTGAAAACATACCTAATAGACTCCAAAACATAGATAATAGTAGTAAAAACACTCATATACCATGGGTAAAAATGGATAAAATCCATGGTATATCAAATCCCCCAAACTTAACCTTTTGCTTGTCCTCAAGCAAACACACATGCAGTCTTTATGAAAGAGGTTTTGAAAAGCAGGGACTAAATCAAACTCAAACTTAGAATCATAATCTCTACTTTGTTGCAAACCACATCTAAGAGTCTGTCAATCACAGAAGCACATTATGCAATATACTAATTAAACAACCTTGATCATCTAGCCAACAACTTAGCAATCATGTCTGACTAACCCCTCTACTGATTTCATTTTTGTACATAAAAATAAAAGTGCAGGCTTTACCTTGGGAGTATCGATCACAGGATGCAAGGTTGCTCAAACAAGTATCTGGACCTGCGGGTAAAGTTAGTTCCTATCCTCTCTCTCTCTACTATTTCTCTCCTAGTCAAGTCTGCTTTCATTTGCAAGACATTGACCAAGATTGGACTGGCTTCCATGAATCAAGCCTTAATGGTTGCAGCCACCAAGTCCTATTCACTTCTTTTTGACCTATATCCTAGGATTCATTGCGAAGCAAGTCTTGAAGGGGGTACCAAGCCCTGTTCGAACCCTTTACCTATAGAACTCTTATGAACCAAGTCTTGAGGGGGGTAACCGCCAAGCTCTGTTCGAATTCCTTCCTAATTAATAACTAACTAGTCCTAGAACATGAATTTAAGCTAATTTTCGATTTTTTTTTATATATTTTTTTAATCTGAATAAAATTAAATCTAATTTCGAAAATGAGAGAGAGAGAGGGTGATAAAATTATCTACACAAGGCTTTACCTTCCAGACTTGTTTGAAGCATCCGATCTCATGTATACCAAGCCCCAAGACAAGCAAAGAATGTCAGGTTAGGTTGGAAATCAGCTTTGGTTCCTCCAGACATTCAATGAAAGCGTTGTCATAGCTGATACGTGATCAACTTTAGCATCTATAGTACATTCTGCATCAACAAATCTAGGAATGGTGCCTAAAAGTTTGGTTAGATAAAAAGTGAAAATTTAAATTATCATTATCCCTTTCTTGACTCAATAAAAACTATTTTGAAAACATTTTTAGATGAAATCAAAAGGTAAACAGCATCAGTAGTCATCCCCCCAGACTTAAATCATACACTGTCCCTAGTGTATAACCAGTCCAGTGAAGGCATATGCAATAATAAAGTACACTGATATCAAAAAATTAGAGCGATATACCTGACAGTGATGCGTATCGATCGATGTTGAGTCGCCTTCGTCGATCGCTTATGTGTGGTTCATGTCGATCAATATCGACTGTGTCATGTCGGTCGATTTCAGTGGCAATCGTCTTGTCGTAACTGCAAAGAAAAACAAATACGAAAAATAAAATCCTAAAGATAAAAATAAAATGAAAAACTACCTAACAGTGGGTTGCCTCCCACTCAGCGCTTTGATTATAGTCATCTAGCTTGACTTTGGATGGAATGAGCTACTGAGATGAAGTCCAGGGACTTGTTGGGAAAAAAGTATCCTCTGTACCTTTCTTCTCGCCGAACCATGCGTCAAATAGGCTTCTTGTGGCTTCATATTCTCTGGTTCGTTTCTTCTTTATCTCAATCAACTCATCAGTGATCCTTTGAATCCTTTCTTCATGACCTTCAATGCTGAACTCGTGCCATCCTAATTTCTTGTAGGCATGTTCTGAAAGATCACTGAGCTCCGCTTGCATTGAATCAAGGCGATGGATCATTTTGTCATGGATGGAGCTGGTATCGATCGATACCTTTGTTGAAATGTTGGTCAATGGCTGTTGAAGTCCATCGATCGATGCGCTGGATCCTCTGTCGATCGATGCCAAGGGTGCAGGTCTGCTGGCAAGCTGCCTCTGAATGGCTTTGATTTCTTTCTGCATCCCTTCTATGCTAGATTCCATGCCTCCAACCTCGTTAATAAGCGGGAAATACGTCTGGTCGAGACGTCTATCTTGTGAATCATCCACGCTTGTTATTGCTGTGTAGACTTCATCAGCTAACTTATCCAAATCAGCTCTGGTGCAGATCTCTGAAGTCTGTATATCGATTGATGCAACCTGTTGTTCATCGGTCGATTTTTGCTTCTGCAGATTCTCGTGAAGCTTCTCGGCAAAGAGCTTCATCTGGCCGTCGATTTCAGTTAATCGCCTATCGATCGATGTGAGGTTGAGCTCCTCGATCGATGCAATCGATGCAGCCTGATAATCAAGTTGACGTTGGAACTTCTCAGCCTCCTGCTGCATAGTATCCATGCGTAGTGCGAGTTCCTCCACTTCTTTGTCTACTAAGAAGTGTATATCAGCAATTTTCCTCTCAACTGATTTCAGACAAGTCAATCCTCCAAAAGGATTGCAAGGTGCAGCGGGGTTCATATCTGCATGTGCGTCATTGATAAGGCGGATAGATTTCTTCATCTCTTCTGTGCAGATGCTTAGATCCCCTAGGTTGTGGAAGATAGGTTCACAGGTTTTGGTGAGTTTGCTGCTGAGACGAGCTTCTGATTTCTTCAATTCTTTCCAGATATCTCCAAGAGACTCATCGACCTCATGTTTTGAGTAAGTGGTCGATGGTGCAGGCCTCATATCGATCGATGTGGATGTTACTCCGTCGATCGATATTGATCTTTTCTGGCTATGGTTCTGCGGCGCTATGAAGATCTTCAAGTTCCAGCTCAAGACGTTGAACCCTCTTGAGTATTGCCTGGTCTGCACTGAACATCCAGTTCATCCACTGCGAAGCTTGTCTGTGGCCTCCTCTAAACTCTTTTCCATGGAGAGTTTTTCCCATTTGCGTTCTCCAAGTAGACCAGTAAACATCTCGTTGATCTCGTCTTTGGTGTAGGTTTCTTGCACCAATTCTCATCTTGTAAATGAACTAGCATGCTCTGGTAGACAGATGTAGGAGCGCTCGTCCATTGAAGTTCTTTGAAGCAATTTCTTGATGTCGTCTTTAGAAACTCTGATGACGTCACCTTCTATTCCTCTAGCAAACCCTTTCTCGTCTCTGTAGACCCCATACTCATCTCTCTGCTCCCAGAAGAATTTTCGAACTCCATATCGAAAGGCTCTCTTTCCGAATTCAGGACGCTTATCGATCGATGTGATACACTCTATATCGATCGATTTCCGTTGAAAATCTGGATCCTTCGTATTGAGATGATTATCCTCAGCTTCCTTTGGCTCGGTTGTTGTGTCTGCCTCCAGGTGCGGGTAATGGTGGCCTGGTCCGTAGAGTTGTTGCTGGAATAGGTTGTGGGATCCGTTGGCTAACTGTAGGACGTCTGCAATGTCTTCTCTGGATATGTGGAGTGTTCGTCCATCCATTGAGCATGCAAAACCTTGTGAATCTCTGAAAATACCAAACTCATCCGGGATTAGATTACCGAAATTAAGTACATTTGAATTTGTTACCTGGGATGGTTGGATGTATGTATCAGTCGATGGCACAGGTTCTGAATCGGTCGATGGTTGTTCAGGCCTATCGGTCGATTGTGCTGGTGCCGTGTCGATCGATGCGACTTCTTTGGGTTGGGTGATGTATGTTGGTGTGGCGGTCTCGACCGCAGAGCTGTCGTACTGGTAGTCGCTTACCCAGCTCCCGATTGAGTAGTCTCCGTCTCGCTTGTTGTTGACTGTGTTGTCGAATGTTGCGAGGCAAGTAGTATCGATCGATGGGGATGTGGCCCTGTCGATCGATGTCGTGATTCTGAGGTTGTGGTGGAGAGTCGATCTTCATCTTCTGGAAGGTTGTGACACTCTATAGCTCTCTCCTCCTCGTAATCATCAGTATACTCCTCAATGTGGGTAGTATTTGCAGCGTGTGGTGGGATGTAGTAGTCGTTCTCCCACTCATTTACTTCGAAATCACCTTCTGGAAACTCCTCCTTGATCTGATTGAATTGTGAATCGATCGATGACCATGTGTGGCTGTCGAAAGATGTCAGTTCACCAGAGATGATTGATGAGACAGTGCTACTATCGATCGATTCTGCGGTCTCTGTCTCAGATTCGCCTTGTGAATCGTATTCATCTCCACAATAGCAAACAGCTACAAGGTCTGAGCGTCTTGGATCTTCTTAGGGACCTTGATGACTCGTCTTGGATCATAGTAGACCGTAGGGTTGATCAGGGTTAGGCACAGTTTGTTTGTCCGAAGGTTGCGGACTGCTCCAAGCTGTGGCTAGGAAGGCTCTTCCAAGTAGCAAAGAAGTAGGTAGGGTTATCTTGGCGTCCAGACATGGAAGTCTACCGAATTAGGGCTTGTCCTATGGTAACCTCAAGGTTTCTCACAATTCCTCCAGAGTTCTGCTGAGAACAATCCACAAAGATGAACGATTCTTCAGTAGGCTCTATCTTTAGACATAGATGGTCTGCTATCACCTTGGGTAAGATGCTAACTCCAGATCCTGTGTCACATAGGGCACGTGGGAAGTTGATCCCATGTACTGAGCAAGAAACAACAAACTTCCCTGGATCACCCTTCTTCTCAAGTTTGATCCTCTTCTTCATACTTTCTCTGATTTGGTTGAACATCCACATCTGTGTGAAAAGTAGGCTTCTTCAAAGGGTTTCTCTATAGGTATCCTTGGAACTCTCTTTCTGAAACTTGCCAACTCTTTCTCATTAACTCCTCTTTTAAGGTGTTTAGGAACCTTCTCTTTCCTTTTTCTGAGAACTCTGCCATCTTTCCTTTCTGTCTCCATTGGATCAATAATATCTGTGGGTTTCTTCATTATGGCGGTTGGTGGGTTTCTGGAAGGCTTAGATTGCTCTCGGAGTGCATTAAGTCGTGCAACATCTATCTTGGGAAGTTGCACTCGGCGTGTGATAACTGAATATTGATCGACAGGTTATGGAGTGTGTCGATCGATTTCATTATCCTTCGGTCGATCGATGGGACGTCTGTCCTGTCGGTCGATGTTGTAAGGGCTGGGCGGATGTGGGTGTTTCGCTGCGAACTCCTCATGAGTAAGTATCTTCACGGCGTCGCACTCGTGAGTGGATTCTTCAAGATCCATCGGTCGATGCTTGTCTGGTTCCATCGATCGATTGGTGTTGGCGTACATCGATCGATGTGGATGTCCTGACATCGGTCGATTCCACTGGTTGCCGGCCAATACTCATGGAACTTTCGATCTGGAAGTCTCCCTCTTTCAGCTTCTCTTGCTTTACCACTCTCCAAAAATCATCCTCTATGATAGCACTGACGTTGTGGCCTATTGTTTCTTCTCCAGTCCCTTTTCCTAAAGCTTCCTGCTTCTTAACAGCTTCTCCTGTCTGAATCACTTGAGTCTCTAGTTTCTTCACATGGGTACTCAAAGCATCAAGCTTTGTGTTCAAAGTGGTGTAGACAGCGTCGATCTTTCCATTGAAGTTCACCTCTAACTGCTGCTGGCTTTCAAGAACCTTGCTGAGCATGTCTTCTAGCTTTCCTTCTGGGGTTGGTGTGGGTGGCTTCATGTAAGATGAGTTTCCATAACTCCTATTTATGTTGGGGTTGCTGCTGTTGAAGTTTCCTCTCTGTCCTGTGAAGTTTCTATTTTCTTGGTTTCCAGATCTCTGAAATCCGGTTCCACTGATCCAGTTGACTTCTGCTTCTATGTAGTCATCTTCTTCATCAGCTTCTGCATCCTCCACTGAGCAGATTTGCTTGTTTAGCAACTTCTGAACATTTTCAAGTGTAGCTTGTACCTCATTTATCTGTTCCTTTCCAAGGAACGCTGCAGATCTTGCTTTTACAATGTTCTTCGTGCTGTTGCTGGATGCTAGGTTGTCTACTAGCTTCACAGCATCTTCAGGATTCCTTGTGGTGAAGTTGCCTTCACTCGCACTGTCCAGAGCCATCTGATATTTCAGTGCGATGCCTCTGAAAAAATTGCAGAGCAGTTGCACTTTGTTGAATTCATGGTGTGGACAGTCTCGCTGGTAAGACTTGAATCTGATCCAGTTATCCTTGAATGACTCTCCATGCTCCTGGTTGAATGTGGTAATTTTCCTCCTTAAGTCTTCAGCGCGCGCATCATCAAAGAAGTTACGCAAAAATGCGTTTTCGATGTCGCTCCAGGATGTAAGAGATCCTGGTGGTAGCTGCTTAAGCCACTGTAAAGCTTCTCCAGATAAAGAGTGTTTGAAGAGCTTACAGAGAAGGTAGTCCACAGGGACTCCATTGGCTTTGATAGCAGATATGAGATCCTCGAACCTCTCCAGATAGTCCATGGGATGCTCATTGGACAGCCCATAGTAAGGTGTCTGTCGCACAAGTGTGTAGTACTGCGGCTTGAGCTCGAAATTGCCTCTCTGAATAGCAGGGGGACGAATGGCTGATCTGTTGGTGTAGAACTGATCTGGGCGGTTGTCGTCAGCTAGTGTTGAGCAGCCTCTTCTACAGGTTGAACAGCTCCTGGAGTGCAGTTTCTGGCTCGATGATTACTTCATTCGGCGTTGAGTTTCTGACCTGCTTCATTACGAAGGTGACCATCATGGTCACGCAAATCTACATTCTCATCTCGTATGAGAATAATAGGCGCAACCATGACTCGCAGAACAGTATCGATCGATATACAGTTAGGGGTATCGATCGATGTCGGATGAAAGATGTCGGTCGACGGTGAAGTAGTGTGGGTCGACGTGAAGGTGCGAGTATCGGTCGACGAAGACGGTGTCTCGGTCGGCAGGGGTGTCTCGGTCGGCAGGGGTGTGTCGGTATCGGTCGACAGGCAGTTGATGGCGTCGATCGATGCGGAACGGATTTCCTTGCGGATTGAACGTTCCAAGCTAGCAGGGTCTTCTTAGAACAAAAGTTGAGATTGCTTGTTGCTTGTGGTGCTGCTGGGCATGTTCCTGAAAAGACAAGAAAAAATTTGTGTCAGAAAACAAATAAAAATTAAAATTAAAATAACCTAGACCTAATCAGATTAAATCCTATTGTATCAAAGCTCCCCGGCAACGGCGCCAAATTTGATATCACTCAAATTACCCTAATGGAGTGACTTTACTCTCTCAAATAAGAGGTTCAGTTGTAGTACTTAGGGATCGAATCCACAGAGAGCTAGTGTACAAATAAGATGCAATCTTAATGACTATGCTAGGTTGAAAATGGTTTGAAGTAAATTGCAGGTTTGCTGAGTAAGGATAAGATTACTCAGTTGAAAGGATTTGGTTTTAAAACAATAAAGAAAAGTAGTTAGATTCAGGGTAGGTATTCAGGAATTCAGGATTATAAATACTATAAAGGCTAACAAGTTGCTTGCATGATATGTCAGAGCTCAACACTTATTAAATGAATCCATCAGCTCTCGCATTATTTAGACCATCTATTACTTAGATGCTAAATAGTGTTTGCGGTCAGCTATCTTGCTGACAGTATCGATCGATGGTTCGATAGGAATATCGATCGATACACTTCTAGCTACGTCGATCGATTACTCTATAGGAGTATCGATCGATACGGCTCTAAGCAAGCTTTATGCGCAAGTTGATACAATGCTCACCATGATCTTAGATCAGCTTTCGCATATCTCAAGAGGGTCATAGCATGTTTAGGATGTTGTCACGTATTGCATGTAATAAAGAATGCAATCCAAGTTCACGTTCTAGGTGGCTAAGCTAGAAAAAGCATTAGTGAACAATCCTAACAATAAATATCACAACTATAGCAATTATAGGTTGGGGCTAATCCCTCATATCCTATTTAAACCCTAAATCTAACAAATGAATCTACTCAGACATGGCTAAGTAGTTCATAGCAACAAGGTAATAATAGAAATTCATAGATCTATTAGAGGGTGAACACTTAGGTCTCAATCACAAATATCTTTGGATCTCTCCTCTAGATCTAGAATTATGTAACCTTTGTTAACGAATAAAGAACTGAATAGAACTTTATTGAGAACTTGCAAAGTAATGAAAACAGAAATGAGTAGAAGAAGAAGCTCTTTTAGAACTTAGAAACTATTAAAAACTTATGAAAACTTGTAAAAACTATATCTCTGCCAAAACACTTAGGCACATATAAATATGAGTTCATTAGGTTAAAAAACTCGTCAAGGGCATTCTTGTAAAATGTGATATCTTGGGCTTCAAGTTCGGCAAGATCCAACTTGTCTTTCTACCGCCTCAGTATCGATCGATAGTACATGGTGTACATCGATCGATTATTGTCTCGATGTATCGTCCTTCGGCTAATGTGTGTCGATCGATTGCACAGAGTGTTCATCGATCGATGTGTAACTCTGGTGTCGACCTCCGGTTTTGATCACGGGTGAACTCTTCTTTAAGCTCCAAAAAGACACCTAAAACATCAATTTTCTCCAAAATGCTTTTGAACCTGAAAACATACCTAATAGACTCCAAAACATAGATAATAGTAGTAAAAACACTCATATACCATGGGTAAAAACGGGTAAAATCCATGGTATATCAGCAACAAAAGATAAAACTTTCTTTCTTTATGAAGAGATGAGACCCATGGGTATAGGGACTTGATCTTTAATGATGAAGGTTCAATCCAAGATGCCAACTTTTCAATCAATCTAATTCCTTATGCCTAGACACTATGCTTGAACAAACTCTATCCCTAGATGAATGCTCTTTTGCAATGATCACCCAAATACATCAAACCCCTTTGACTGTAATAATCAAAGCAAACAATAAGAATGAGTCTAATAGCAATCCTAGCTTCTTTAACAACTAATCCCTTAGGCAAGCAAGCTAAAAGCATAAATGAGTTGGTTCAGGCATTTCATAGAACACCTTCCGGGCATGAAATGCCTATGGCTCTATATTTGAGAGGCAAACTCAAATATAGCATTAAGTACACCAAATCAAGCAAGGAAAGGATAGATCTAACACTAAGCACCTTGGATCTACACCTAATCACTCTCAATCACCCTAACCCATGATCTTAAATGGATCTACTCACTAATCCACATGCTTACTCTTAAACCCATGAGAGATTCAAGCTTAAACATGTAGAGAAAGAAAAGAGATGAAATCAAACAATCAAGAACATAAAGATGAGATGAGATTATGATTAAAAGATAAAGCTTTACTCAAAAAGGTTTGTGTTCTTAGAGAGAAAATAACATAAGTCCCATATTAGGGATAACAAGAGTATTTATACTAGGTTTAGAAAACCTAGGGACATTATTACAAATTACTAAAAAGTCCTTGGAGTCTAATTGGCCTCAGCCAATAGGAAGAAGGCTTGAATTTTCGGTCAGGGGTAAGCCACATGCCTAACCGGTCGACAACCCGGTCCAGGCCTGTCTTGGTGCGGTCCAGCCGTCCGGGTTCAGCACCCGGTCCCTCCTCCCGGTCATTCGGACTTCGCCTTGATCTCTTCCTTCCCGACCGGGTACATCCAGCCGGTCCATCCTTCCGGTCGTCGAGCGTGCTTTGCTTGTGTCCTTCCCGACCGGGTACATCCAGCCGGTCCATCCTTCCGGTCGTCGAGCGTGCTTTGCTTGTGTCCTTCCCGACCGGGTACATCCAGCCGGTCCATCCTTCGGTCAGGCGTCCTGCTCGTGTTCTTCCCGACCAGGTGTGTGTGGCGGTCTGTTCCGGTCCGGACGTGTATGCTCTGTGTCCAGCCATCCGGGTGTGTGTACCCGGTCTGTTCTCCCCGGACGCTTCTCTTCCTGGCCGGGTTCCTCTCCCTTGTCTAGTTTCCCCGGTCCATCTTCTCCATCTCATGAGTTCCCTTCTCTTTTCATAGCCAAACTTGAATCTTCACTTTTTTGGGTCATAGGGTTCCCAAACACCTCAAATCACACCAAAGCACACTCCAACACCTTATAAGGACAAATGAATGCAAAATGATCCTAAAAATGCCTAAACCTTAGCCTACAAGACAAAGAATGCATTATAAAGATGGCTAAATAAATGAAAATATGCAAGACATCAACTCCCCCACACTAGTCCTTTACTTGTCCACAAGTAAACTAGCAAGGACTAAGGAGGAGAGGTTTGAAGGAGGGGACATAACCAAAAGAATGCTCTTCTTAGTTCTTAACTTGATAACCTTGTATAATCATACCACTAGCTAGAGCAAACACTTTATCCAACTCTAACTTCTCAAGGCCTATCTCAACTCTTTTGATCCCTACACTCATTCATCATGAATCCACAAACCACAAATCCATTTACTCTCTAACAATCATTAAGCAAACTCAAAAGATCTCTTGCAAATGGTCAAATGGTCCAAGTCATTTGGTTTGGTGAAAAAGGCTTTGATGCAAAGTGAAACAAGATGTTCAAAGGGTTTTTCAATGGGCGGTTCACTCTCAAAACAAGTAGTCTTGACATTGCACATAATTTATCTAAGAAAAGGATCAACTCATGCATACAATGCTCAATCTCCATTGTTCTACCCTTCCCCCAAACATAAACATGGTAAACTCTTATCTACAATGCCAAACCCAACTCACATCACTCACCCAAATATTTCCCAAGAACTCAAGGTACCTTTTCTCATAAAGAACTCTTTCTTTTTTTGTTGTCTTAACAATGAATTTTTTTCACTTTTAAAATTCTCTCTAGCTCTCTTTTAACTTGCTAGCCCCCTTTCTTATTCTTTTTTTTTCTTTTTCTTTCTTTTCTTCTTCTTTCTTTTTTTTATTGGGGGCCAAGACTTATTCACAATAAGAGCTAGAGAGTTTCTTTTCTATTTCCCCAAAAGACCAAAATCAATGAGTTCTTAAGAGTTCATTCTTTTCCTTCATAACCTTTTCACAATCCCAAATAGAACTTTTCAACACTCACCCCCCAATCCTATGAGCTAGACAATAGAGTGTCTAATCTAGCAAGAATGGAGACTAAGCATTGTCGTTCCCAATACTCTAAAGATTTTGCACATATAAGACTTTCAGAAAAAGGCCTCACTCATCAAAGTAATATAGTCTTGAAAGGAAAGGAAGGGTTTATGGGAGTGGAGTACCACTTGAGTTTGTCAAAAAGATAGGCAAAGAATGGGAGAGACAACTCAAGTGTTCTATCCATGACTCAGTACACAAGGGACCATGGGCAAGAGACTTAGAGTCTAAATATGACAGGAGCAAACTTCAAAGAGAAAGCATCAATCAATCAAATGAGCTTTAGGAACTCGAAGTTTACAAGCTATCCTAAGATTGCTCAAGCTACTTACTATGATTATAAAGATTATCACTTTAAGAACTTAGCATGAGCATCTTTACAAGGCAACTATTATCCTTGTCTCCTTATGCATGATGCAACCTATATGATGATTTCTTTTTTTTTTATGCAAGTGAATGATCTAGACTCAATCCTAATGCAACTACATGATTCTTTTGTGCTTTTCAAATTTTTCAAATTTTTTTTGGTTTTTCTATGCAATAACTATCTACAAATGCATGCATATGACATAAAACACAAAACTATTAGCAACTTAACACCTCCCCCACACTTAATTCACACAGTCTCTGTGTTTGTTAAATGTAGAGAAGGGCCCAAAAGAGGAAAAAAATATATAAATGCAATGATAAATGGTATATACAATGATAAGGTGTTGGAGTACCTCTATGGAGCGTGGGATGAGGCTGATGCCTCACCCTCACAATCATCTTCATCAGCAGTGGTGTCTAGAGAAGGAGACTGGTTTCCGGAATCGGATGGGGCGATGTATGGGTTCCTTAAGCGGTGGAGAGCTTGCTTCTTGGTCTGAGGCGCAGAGGGGTCATGAAGTGGCTGAGGAGGGGGTGCATTGAAGGCATCAAGATCAAAGTCATCAGCCTTACAACCAGCTACAGCTCCCCTAGCCAGAACATCAGCCACTTTCCTCATAAACCGAGCTGAAGCTTCAGCTTGCCTCTTCACAGTTCTTTTCAGCTCTTTGCACTGGTTGGTGAGCTTGAAAATAGTCTTATCTTGAGCCCTGTTCCACCTCTGCAGAGTACTAATCTGGTCATGAGCTTGGCGAATGGGCCCAAGAGGCAAGACACTGGTGCATTGCTCGAACTTGTAGAGGAGGACCAAAGAGATGTGCAGTGGCTCTTCTGGTGTGCTCCTGATCATAAGCAGACACTTTTCTTGCTGCCTTCTCACCCTTGGGAAGAGCCATAGGGCCAAGGGCTCCATGACTCCGAAGGAGGTGCTCCTCACTGATGTCAAAGCTGATGTCTCCTGAAGTGTCCAATGAGGTGAGTTCAGAGTTAGGAAGCAACAGCTCAGCCCTTTTGCCACCTCTCGAATAGGAATAGACACATTTCCCATTAAACCTTCCACTTAGGAACTGAGCCTTCTTCAGGTAAGATCCATCAAAGAAAGTAAGACCTACTCCATCATCACCCAAATCAATTCCCTGGTAAGCCAATAATGGAGTTATCCATCCACCAATACCAATCTGAGGACCTGAGTCACGGTTTGTCCCAGCCCAACTCTTGTAGTGCATTAAGCGCTGAACAAGGAAGCCAACCATACCAAAATCTGAGTAGAAGTCATCCGGGACAACAGGGAGCTAAGGAAAGGAAACAAAGTGTCGGGCGGTTTGGTGAAGGAATCTCAGCTCTTCTCCAGCAACATTCCCTATCTCTTTCTTCTGTAAAAGGGTATGGTTAAGCAGCCTATGGAGATAACGCACAGTGGGATGTCTAATAGAGCCGTTCTTCTCTTTCTTGTTGCCTCCTCTCCCTTGTCCTGTTAACAAGGTCCACATTGATTCAGCAATGGTCTTCTCCTTAGGGGCTGTCTTGAGTTTGGGAAGTGAAGGGTTTTTCTGATCCTCAAGGCCAAGAACTTCACCAATCTCTCTGAAAGACATGGAGTACACCTCGCCCTCAATCTTGAATTTGATCTCCCCCCATCCTTGCTGTGCATGCTTGGAAGTGTGAAAGGTTGCTTCCAGTGAAGCCAAGAATTGGCAAGAGACTTCTTTGTGAGTAGGGTAAGCTACTGTGTAGAGACTTCCCACCTTCATGTGCTCAAGCATGGTTTTAACATCATCATCAAAGTACATCTCTTGCAAAATCACCTTATCAACAAATCTGGTAGGGAGCCAAGCAATGCCATTCCTCAAGAGATCTACCAGCTCAAGAGATCTACCAGCTCATCCTCAGTAGGTGTCTTGGACCTGTCCCTCTTGTCATACTTCGATTTAGGATCAGCATGCTCATGATCAGAAGACATCTCATCCTCTTCACCTTCACTCTCTTCAACTATTAGCTTCTTGCCTTGCTTCTTTGATCTAGCCCTAGCCAACTTCTCTTCCATGGTGTGCTGATTAAGGTTTTCTACATTCTCTTGCACAAGATGTGGTGCTCTCTTAGGTGGAGTCATAGCCCTCATAGTGGGAGCAAGTGCATGATCACCTTTGTTGTTGGTTTTCTCCAAAACAAGAGCTCCCACACTAGTGTTTCTTGGTGCCTTAGCTCTCTTGGGAGGAGCCTGCTTGTTAGCACCATCAGTCACACTGTCCTCAACAGCTATTCTCTTTCCACCCCTCTTGGATTTCTTGTGAGCACCATCAGCCACACCCTTATCAGCAACAACTCTCTTCCCATCTTTCTTAGTTTGCTTGTGAGCACCAGCAGCCACACTCGTATCAACAACAGCTCTCTTCCCATCTCTCTTGGCTTGTGCTTTCTTCCTTAGCATTGCCAAAGCGTGTTGTCGACGCTCCTCTTCTGAACCAGGCTGTGAACCCAAAATTTTCCCAAACTGACCAGTCTCTCTTGCTGCAAGCTCTTGCTTTTCAACTTCTATCTCAGCTTCATTCTTTCGCCCCATTGGTACCTGAAATTTAAACCTTGGAAAAGAATGAGCTTAAGAAGGAAAGACTTCTCAAGAAGAGAGACATGATCAAAAGCATAAGAGTGCAATTCTAATGATCAACTACTCATAAGAAGCAAAGCATTGTTCAAAGAAGGGCTTTAAACTAGCTTAGAGAATTCGCATGCTCAAATTTTTTTTTTTTAATGAACAATGAGAATCTCCGAGAAGCAAAACCCCTCAATCAAACACTATCAAGCTTGAAATCAACCTCAATTGAAGTTTTCCAGCAACCTACAATTCAATCTACCCAAAAACAACCTAAAACAAGCACTTTATGAAAAACCCCCAAATCTCATGAACCCTAATTTCTCAAAGTTCAAATTAACCTCAATTCCACCATGAAATCAACTACCCAGCATGATATATAAGCTTTTCCTAGTCTATTTTACAAGAATCTAGCAAGAAAAAGCTCAAATTTCAAGTTCAAATTTTTAGGGTTCATAAGAGTTACAAATTTGAACTTAAAGAACTCATACCTTGCTATGGATGAAGGAAATGAAGAAAAGATTCAGGGAAGTAGAGTAAAGGATGAAAGACTTTGATTTAGGAAAAATAATTTGGTGATTTGGTTGAGTTTGGAGAAAGTTATGGTGTTTTTGGTTCTTGGAGGCTAGAGAGGATTTTGATGTGAGGAAGAAGATGAAATGAGGAGAGAGAGAGTAAATTAGGGCTTTAGGGGTGGTCTGGGTCGGGTATGGGTCAGGGTGGATGGGTTTGGGTCAGGTTTTGGGGAAGAAAACTTACCTGGGTTGTGGCCGGGTCAGGCACGGGTCATGGAGTTCCGTGGGTCTTGTGCGCGGATCCTGCTTGCTGGACGTTCCCGAGCGGGTGTGCTTCCCCGGGCAGGTCATCCCGGTCCACTCCTCTTGGCTTCCGACCGGGTGTGCTTCCCCGGACAGGTCATCCCGGTCCGTTCCAATCAAGCTTCACGACCGGGTTCCCCATCCCGGACGGATGCACCCGGTCTGTTCCAATCAGCAATCCGACCGAGTAGGTCACCCCGGTCCATCCTACCTGGTCCATCCTACCCGGTCCAAACCTCTCACCCTTTTTTTTAATTCAAATTCCAAGCCATCACCTTCCTATGGCCCCAACACCTTCCAAGGGACTTTGAAAAGAAATTATAATGCAATATTTACAAGGATAACCATGGGACTTCCTCCCAAGTGAGCTTGTTTAAAGTCAGTAGATTGACTTTGCCTCCTTTGAGGTTAGGCAAGGGGAGCATCAGAGAGTGGGGTTGATGTTTCATCCTCCTTTGGTATGGTGGCCATGTATTGCTTGAGTCTCTGGCCATTAACTGTGAAGTCTCCACCTTGCCTGTTCCAAAGCACAATGGCTCCATAAGGTCTGACTTCCTTAACCACAAATGGACCAGACCACTTTGACTTGAGCTTCCCTGGAAATATCTTCAGTCTAGAGTTACAGAGAAGAACTTGATCTCCAGCCGTGAACTCTCTCTTGAGGATGTGCCTGTCATGAAAGGCCTTAGTCTTTTCCTTGTAAATCCTTGAGTTCTTAAAGGCATCCATCCTTATCTCATCCAGTTCATTGAGTTGAAGAAGTCTCTTCTCCTTTGCACTCTTGATGTCAAAGTTTAGAAGCTTCACAGCCCACAATGCCTTGTATTCAAGCTCAACTGGTAAATGGCAAGACGTCCCATAGACAAGGTTGAAAGGGGTAGTTCCTAGAGGAGTCTTGAAGGCTGTTCTATATGCCCAAAGAGCATCATCAAGCTTGTCAGACCAATCTTTTCTCTTAGTTCCCACAATCTTCTCCAAGATGCCCTTGATTTGCTTGTTGGAGACTTCCACTTGGCCACTTGTTTGAGGGTGATAAGGTGTTGCAACCTTGTGTTTCACTCCCTTCTTCTTGAGAAGACCCTCAAATAGCTTGTTGATGAAATGTGAACCTCCATCACTTATGACCACTCTTGGTACTCCAAACCTTGGGAAGATATTGCTCTTGAACATTTTGATCACCACTCTTGAATCATTTGTGGGACTTGCTATGGCTTCTACCCACTTTGACATATAGTCTACAGCCACCAAGATGTACTTGTTGCCATAAGAAGAAGGGAAGGGTCCCATGAAGTCTATCCCCCAAACATCAAACACTTCCACTTCAAGGATTGGGTTTTGAGGCATCTCATTCCTCTTAGTAATGTTCCCTCTCCTTTGGCAAGAGTCACATCTTGAGATGAAGTCTTGTGTATCCCTGAATATGTGGCCACCAAAATCCAGCTTGTAACACCTTTGAGACAGTCTTGAAGGTAGCAAAATGGCCTCCATAGGAAGATCCATGGCAATGTGTAAGAATTCCTTCAATTTCTTCATCAGCCACCACTCTTCTATAGATCTGATCCTTGCAAAGAGTGTAGAGGTATGGTTTATCCCAATAGTATCTCTTCAAATCTTTGTAGAACTTCTTCTTCTCATACCCCGCAAGACCCAATGGCTCCTTCCCAAGTGCTAAGTAGTTAACCAAATCAGCATACCAAGGTCCCTTCTCTTCAGCTGCCTTATTTTCTTCAATCTTCTTTCCAGTCTCAATAACTGCCACCACTGACATGATAGCCAGGACATGCTCCTGTCTAAGTCCCTCATCAATAGGGATTCCACCTTCAATCCTTAGCCTGGACAAGTGATCAGCCACTCCATTCTCAATCCCTGGCTTGTCTCTAATCTCTAAGTCAAACTCCTGAAGCAAAAGGATCCACCTCAGTAGCCTTGGCTTGGCATCCTTCTTTGCTAGAAGATGTATCAAAGCTGCATGGTCAGTATACACAATGACCTTGGAACCCACCAGGTAACTTCTGAATTTCTCAAAGGCGAAGACAATGGCCAGCATCTCTTTCTCAGTTGTGGCATACTTCATCTGTGCATCATTCAGGGTTTGGCTGGCATATAAATCACATGAGTCTTGCCATCCCTCTTCTGCCCCAAGACAGCCCCAACAGCAAAGTCACTTGCATCAAACATTATCTCAAAGGGGAGGTCCCGATCAGGTGGCTGGACAATGAGAGCACTAACAAGTTCACCCTTTATCTTCTTGAAGGCTTCAAGACACTCTTCATCAAAGCTGAAAGTGGCCTCCTTGCACAGCAGCATGGTCATTGGTCTAGTAATCTTTGAGAAGTCCTTGATGAATCGTCTACTGAACCCAGCATGACCAAGGAAGCTCCTGATGTCTTTCACTGTCTTTGGTGGTGGCAAGCTGACCATCACCTCAATCTTAGCTTTGTCCACTTCAATACCCTTTTCTGAAATCTTATGCCCAAGCACAATCCCCTCTTCGACCATGAAGTGACACTTCTCCCAATTCAGCACAATGTTGGTGTCTTCACATCTCTGTAGGACCCTGCACAAGTTGGACAAACAAGCAGAAAATGAAGATCCGTAGATAGAAATCATCCATGAATACCTCCACTATATCCTCAATGAGATCGAGAAGATAGACATCATGCACCTTTGAAAGGTTGCTGGACCATTACATAACCCAAATGGCATCTTTCGATAAGCAAAGGTGCCATAGGGGCATGTGAATGTTGTCTTCTCTTAATCATTGGGATGTATGGGGATCTGGAAGAACCCTGAATACCCATCAAGAAAGCAATAGAAAGGATGGTTTGCAAGTCTCTCAAGCATTTGATCAATAAATGGCAATGGAAAATGATCCTTTCTAGATGCAGAGTTGAGTTTTCTATAATCAATACACATCCTATGGCCAGTTATGGTTCTAGTTGGTATCAATTCATCCTTGTCATTTTTAACCACAGTGATACCACCTTTCTTTGGGACAACATGCACAGGAGATACCCATTTAGAATCTGAAATAGGATAGATAACACCAGCATCTAAGAGTTTAAGAATCTCCTTCTTTACAACATCCTTCAGGTTAGGATTTAACCTTCTTTGATGCTCTATAGAAGTCATTGATTCATCCTCTAGATGTATCCTATGCATGCACAAAGAAGGTGATATCCCCTTAATATCATATAGTGAGTACCCAATTGCTTTTCTAAACTTTTTAAGTGCATTTAAAAGTTGAGAAAGCTCAAGTTCAGTAAGTTCACTACTCACAATGACAGGATATGACTCATTAGGGCCTAGAAATGCGTACCTTACACCATGGGGAAGAGGTTTTAGCTCCACTTTTGGTGCCTTGAGCTCACGCCAATCATCTTGTTGGGTGTCCTCTTATTGAGTGACTGAAGTAGCTTGGTGAACCTCTTGTGTAAGCTCCTCATACTAGGCTTCACCATCAATCTTCTTATGAGAATCCAGAATTCTCACAATAGCATCACTCTCTTTGTTCTCAACCACTTGGACCTCTTTATCCATTGTCAAAGCATGTAGCAAGGGGTCTTTGATTGCCAACTATTCAAATGCTAATTCCTCAAGAAGCTCATCAGCAAGGGCTTCCATCTCTTCAATGTAAAACACTTTGGCTTGCACAGTTGATTTCTTCATCACCTCCTTGATGTAAAGTGGAGTGTGCTCTTTCCCTAAATGAAGATCAATCTTGCCCTCCTTCACATTGATAGTGGCTCCTGCTGTGGCTAAGAATGGTCTTCCAAGGATCAAGGGGTCTCTAGCTTCTTCATCCATCTCTAGCACAACAAAATCAGAAGGAATCTCACAATTTCCCACCATCACAGGGAGGTCTTCAACGATACCAATAGGGAATTTGACTGAGCGATCAGCAAGCACCAAAGAGAGTTTACACTTCTTGTATTGGCTGAATCCAAGCTTATTGGCAACAAATAGAGGCATGAGACTGCCGCTAGCTCCCAAATCACATAGGCACCTCTCAAACATCAAAGGACCAATGGCACAAGGCAGAGTAAAGCAGCATGAATCCTCTAGCTTCTTAGGGATTGTCAATCTCTGGATGATGGCAATGCACTCATGAGTAAGAACCATCATGCCCTCCATTCCTTCTTCTTAGCAGCCACAGCATCCTTCAAGAACTTGCTGTATTGAGGGACAAGCATGAAGGCATCAATGATGGGCATTGTGACTTGAACTTCACTCATTTGCTTCTCAAAGAGTGCTTTGTACTTCTCCAAAACTTGCTTCTTGAATCTTCCAGGAAATGGCAGCTTTGGTTCACATGGAGGAGGAACAAAGGAAGACTCTTTTGTTGGAGTGGCAACTTCACCATGTTTTAGTGTTCTCTTCTCTTCTCCAACCTTTCCTTTACCCTTATCTTCAACAATCTTTTCTAGAATCTCTTCATCAACCTTCTCATCTACAATCACAACATCATCATCAATGTTGATGGCCACCCCCCACCTAGTTGCTCACCATCCTTGGGGAGAGCTCTTGGAGGTAACTCTCTACCACTTCTCAAGGTGATTGCTTTTATTGGCTCCTTGGGGTTTTGCTCAGCCTTTCCTGGTAGTGTTGCTTGTTGGCGACTTGGCTGAGAGTTCATAGAAGCAAACTGACTCTCCAAAGCTCTTATCTTGTTGTTTAGCTCAGTATAGCTGCTATCAATCTTGGAGTGAACAGTCTTGAACTCATGGCCAATGTCCTTTGCTGTTCTAGCTTGACCTTCCAGTAGTTGTTTGAACTTAGCTTCCATATTTGAATCTGGAGCTTTAGCTTGGGAAGAGCTACCTTGAGCTTGAGTAGGCTGATTGCCTTGATTGGTAAAACCAGGAGGAGGGTTCTGCCTAGGCTGGTAGTTCCCTTGCTGAGTGTTTTGCTTGGGTTGATAGCCTCTTTGCTGGTTGTTGGGATAAGACCTCTGCTGGTAGTTGTTGTACTGAAAGTTAGGCTCTTTCCTGTACCAAGTACCATTGTTGTTGATGAAGCAAAGCTCTTCCTGCCCTTCTAAACCATCAACCTCATTAACCTTAGGAGGAGTTTCTTGACTAGGACCACCCACAAAGTTCATCTGCTCCTGCTTGGCTTGGTTAGCAATCAACAAGTCTATCTTCACCTACAAGGATTTAATTTCCTTCTTTGTTTGGTTGTCATCAGCTCTGGTGGTTCTATCAGCTCTGTCGTGCTCTTCACTGTAAACTAAGTCACTCTTCACCATGTTGTCAACCAGCTCCTCAGCATCTTCTTCAGACCTGCCCAGGAAGAATCCATTGCTTGCTGTATCTAATCTAGCTATGTACTTAGGAAGGGAACCTCTGTAGAATGTGCTTAGCAAGCTCTCCTTTGAGAAGCCATGGTGGGGGCATTGAGCTTGATAGCCTTTGAACCTCTCCCATGCTTCACTAAAGCTTTCCAAATTCTTTTGCTGGAAGCTAGAGATCTCATTTCTCAACTTGGCTGTCCTTGATGTAGAAAATAACTTCTCCAAGAAGGCTTTCTTGCAATCATCCCAAGTGGTGATAGAGTCACTAGGTAGATGTTGGGATCAAAATAGGTCACGACGGAATCGATACCCGAAAACCCTCAGAAAAAACCAAATCTCGGTCAAAACTTCAAAAAACCGAGAAAACGAATAACCGAAACGGATCACCCGACGAGTACGGGCCTACTCGCCGGCGAACATGATTGAAGCACGGGTCAGCTTGCCTGGCGAGCAGGGGCCAGCTCGCCGGCAAGCTCAACCGAGACAAAGGAGAGCTCGCCCGGCGAGCGCGGGCGAGTTCGCCGGCGAGCTCGCCCACGACACGAGTGAGCTCGCCCGCGTGGGCCAGCTCACCGGCGAGCTCAACCGAGACAAAGGGGAGCTCGCCCGGCAAGCACGGGCCAGCTCGTCAGAGAGCTCAACCGAGACAAGTGCGAGCTCGCCCGGCGAGCACGTGCCAGCTCACCGGCGAGCTCGACCGAGACAAAGTGATGAACCCTAGGAAACGCTACTCGACCGGTAAGGGGGATATGAACTCCGAAAGGAGAACTGATGGTTTGAATGACGACACAATGGGTTGCGGAAGGCCCAATGATACTGCCAAGGTGCCTGATCAACGCCTGATATGACTCACAGGTCCGTTGAGGAGACGGTCTCGATCTGTTGCCGGATGTGACGCACCGGTCCAACGAGAAAGAGTGTGTAACTTGGAGCTAACCACACCAAGAAACAAAATGAAGTGTTCTTGACAAAGAACAGAGAGAAAAACTCATAAAAAAGGGAAAACAATCTATTTATTTCGTGGGTTGTGATTACATATATATACTACAATGAGTCAAAGAGAGACTTAATAGTTTTTGTGGAAAATCACACCTAGAAAATGAAAACAAAGACTAGAAAATATTAAAGAGAGTCAAAGACTCTTGATTTCCAGATCTGGACAAAATGGACTCTTCAGCTGATGTCCAGGTTCATTCTGGTCGTGCAGGTCCATGCTGGGAAGGACAAGGACACATGTGGGACGATCCACAGAGCCCGAATTCGCGAGAACTAAAGATCATCTAATTTGTGAATTGCATAACTCCCACATCTGAACTCCTTTTGATCTGATTCTTCTTCGAGGAGTTTCATAATTCGGTTGAGAACATTATCCAAGCAATTTCACGCGAAGAAACATCATGGTTTAGAAGATATGCTTCAAACAGTGAATGTGTGTCTGTGTTGTTTCTTGGGTGTTCGGGTGGTCGAACCAACTCAGAAGATTGAACCAACTTGCTCAGCTTGTCCAAGTGAGTGTCAGTCCTTCTCAACTCGTCCAGGATAGTGTCAGTCAAGCTCATTAGATTATTCAGCTCGATCAGCTCGATCTGGGGCACATCATACTCTCCCTCTTCAAAAGGATTTGTCCTCAAATCCATTTTACCTGATTCAAAAGAAAATGAGTCAGACAAAAAGAATTTTAAAAACATGCAAAGTTCAATGAAGGAGAAATTTGTAGAGAAACTTCCTGAATGTATAGATTGATCTCCAGGTCGCCAATGTCGGGTTTGAAGCAGACTGAATCGGTTAGCTTTCAATTGAGGCAAGTGTAGAACTGGTTTGACCGGTTTTGAAAAATAGATCATAACTTCATAATTTCGTGGCCATTTCTCCTGATATTGGTCTTTCTGAAAAGCTGTGAGATCCATCTGGAATCCTATGATTGGTTTCGGCTCAGGCCGCTTCTTTCCTGGGTCTAAATCTCCTTGGGAAATCTGGTACTCGCGGATAGGTGGTCTGGAGATCCTCCGGTTTGGAAAATTAATAACTCCTTCATCCGCAAAGCTTTTCATGTGATTACAGGCCTCAGTGAATCCTTGGTGAGTTGGCCTTTCAGGAAAATTGAATTCATGATAAAAGACCTTCTGAAAGTCGAGATACTCTCCTTGAACTGAACCTCTGTCGCTGGCATCTCCAAGGTAGCCAGGTTGGACAACAATGCAGCTCCAAATCTCAGGCTGTTGGTCAAGGTCAATTCTTTCATTCCTCAAAGGCTGAACCTGTCTTTCCTGGATACTCAAAACAGAAACTAAAAGACCAGGATCATATGTGCAAGACAAGTACTTGTTCAACTCAAAAATCAAGATTTTGTTTTCATGAACAAGTAGCACAAGTTTCAGCTAATCAAGATGCACATCAAAGTAGACATTATAGACCAGAATGGTGTCAAGGTATGCAGCAACATTATTCATTTTCAGAACATGCCTATCCTTCTCAACATCTGAACACACAAGCTTAAGTTCAGATTGAGAATCAAATATCAAAGACTCAGGATGTTTTTCAAAGAAAGTGTTGTAGACCACAATATCATCAAGAAATGATCTTAGAAGATGCCAAGTTTTATCAGTTTTAGAACACACAAGATCAGGCTGCAAAACAGAATCACAAAAATCAAGATCACAAAAATCAATTTTAGTTTCAAGTGATTTCTGTTCCAGCGTCTTTTTAATTAAGAAATCGTCCAATGCACAAGAGGATGGAAAAAAATCATCATTGATCAGTGCATGTCTAGAAGAACTCAGATCAAAGCCAATGCCTTTGAAAACAAATGAATCAAACGGTTTTGTAGCACAAGAATCAGTTTGTTGCAAATCAAGATCTAATGAGTTTTCAAGATGATTAAAATTTTTGCTGCATTTCAAGAACTGATCAAAACTCAAAATAAATCCAGAATTGATGCCATTGACTTTTTGAAAACATTTTTGATCAAGAATTTTCTCAGGTTTAAACATTTTAAAAGAATTAATCATGTTTTCAAAAACAGATTTTGAAACACAAAATTCTTTCATCTTGTCAAGACCAAAACGAGTCACATCATGAGAACTGATCTTGACAAACATGTCAGGCAGAGAATTAAAAAAATAAGAGTTCTCACAGTGCTTTTGAAGATCAGGAGACAAAGGGGCAGGAGATGTGCCGGGATCAAAGCATAGATGACTTTCCATAGCGATGGATGTGATGCTTGTTGCTTCTTCATCAAAGACTGGAGCCAGTTCGTCTTCATCATCAAAGATGGGACCTAGATCATCGTCCAAGGGTCTCCTAGTGTCAAGACGTGGTCCTTGTTGTGGGTAATCCAATGGCTCTTCCGCAAAAACCTGTGAAACTAGAACAAGACTACTCGGATGTTCCGGTTGCAAAACGGTTAGTTCAGCAATAGTCTGTTCATTATCATTCATAAACTCAGTTTCAAGAGAAGGAAGATCAATATCTTTTTCACAAATCAACAAGCTTTCAATTGCCTCTTCATCAGATTCATCAAAAATGGGTAAAGAATCTGAAAAATCTTTAAGTTCTTCAAAATGGTTTTCAGATTCACCTTGGTTTTCTTGCTGATGAAAAGGATGGCTCAGCTACTGGGGCGCGTGTGGATGTGCTCTTCTTGTGGATCTTTTGGCGTCCTTGAGAGCTTTGTCCACTCCCTTTACAAAGTTATCACAAAATTCTTGGACATTAAACTGAAAAGGTTGCCTCTTTGGATCAGCCACATCTCTAGATGATCTAGACTGCTCTCTACATCTTTGGTTTGGCTTTCCCTGCACACTAACAAACTCATCAAAATTATTCAAAGGATATTTAAATGGAGTTTGAGAGATAGAATGTCGTGGGGGCTTCTCCTTGCTACTTCTCTTTTGAAGACCAAACATCATAACCTGAAAATCTCAACACAAAAGTTAATAGATAAAAATCCTCACTCTCTCAAGTGTTTGATCCTCACCCACACACGTGTTTCACTCAGATTTTTTATGGTAATCACACAAGAGTTTCTTCTCAAGGTTCTAAGAGAACAGATCAAGGAATCCCAATGGGTAGATCCAACCAAACAAAAGGTGTTTAAGATAGAAAGATAAGAGATTTAGTTTTTTTGGAATCAACTTTAACCACCTCAAAGGCCGGATTTCTCTTCGGCCAGCAGGCTTTCTCTTCCACCACCAAACCACATATCAAACTTTTGAACTTTATTTTTTACTTTTTTTTTTATAGATCTTTCTCTTTTTTTTTCTATTCTTTTTTTTTTCTTTTTTTTTCTATTGGATGGTAATGAGGGGTCCGGATTCAAGATAGAAAGAAGAAGATGTGTTTAGAAGAAATGGAAAGATGAGAAGATGGAATGATAATAGAGTTACCGGAAGAGTGGCTCTGATACCACTTGATGAACCCTAGGAAACGCTACTCGACCGGTAAGGGGGATATGAACTCCGAAAGGAGAACTGATGGTTTGAATGACGACACAATGGGTTGCGGAAGACCCAATGATACTGCCAAGGTGTCTGATCAACGCCTGATATGACTCACAGGTCCGTTGAGGAGACGATCTCGATCTGTTGCCGGATGTGACGCACCGGTCCAACGAGAAAGAGTGTGTAACTTGGAGCTAACCACACCAAGAAACAAAATGAAGTGTTCTTGAAAAAAAAACAGAGAGAAAAACTCATAAAAAAGGGAAAACAATCTATTTATTTCGTGGGTTGTGATTACATATATATACTACAATGAGTCAAAGAGAGACTTAATAGTTTTTGTGGAAAATCACACCTAGAAAATGAAAACAAAGACTAGAAAATATTAAAGAGAGTCAAAGACTCTTGATTTCCAGATCTGGACAAAATGGACTCTTCAGCTGATGTCCAGGTTCATTCTGGTCGTGCAGGTCCATGCTGGGAAGGACAAGGACACATGTGGGACGATCCACAGAGCCCGAATTCGCGAGAACTAAAGATCACCTAATTTGTGAATTGCATAACTCCCACATCTGAACTCCTTTTGATCTGATTCTTCTTCGAGGAGTTTCATAATTCAGTTGAGAACATTATCCAAGCAATTTCACGCGAAGAAACATCATGGTTTAGAAGATATGCTTCAAACAGTGAATGTGTGTCTGTGTTGTTTCTTGGGTGTTCGGGTGATCGAACCAACTCAGAAGATTGAACCAACTTGGTCAGCTTGTCCAAGTGAGTGTCAGTCCTTCTCAACTCGTCCAGGATAGTGTCAGTCAAGCTCATTAGATTATTCAGCTCGATCAGCTCGATCTGGGGCACATCACAAAGGCGAGCTCGCCTGGCGAGCACGGGCCAGCTCACCGGCGAGCTCAACCGAGACAAAGGCGAGCTCGCCCGGCGAGCACGGGCTAGCTCGCCGGCGAGCTCGACCGAGACAAGGGCAAGCTCGCCCGGCGAGCACGGGAAAGCTCGACCAAGACAAAGGCGAGCTCGCCCGGCGAGCTCTACCATGACATGGGACAGCTCGCCCAGCGAGTACAACCTCGTCATGGGTAAGCTCGCCAGGCGAGCTCGACCAAGGCACGGGAGAACTCGTCCAGCGAGCATGGGCAACCTATCGGCGATTGTTCCTGAACCCAATCTTGTCTCGTGACTATGTGTCCTCGTCCAAAGCTTCCGTAACTCAATCCCCAGGTCCGCGGGTATAACACCGATTTTCCGTCTAGAAGTATCTTCAAAAGCTTTCAGGAAATTGGGAAGGTTGGGTCTCTCAAACGGTTTCCCACTCTTCGTGATAGGACGGGTTACGATTAATTCAACATCAACTACCTCGGCTGTACGAAGAGACGAGGTTCCGTTAGAAGGATCGTACCTACGCCAACGGACACTTCGCGAGTAAAAAACGCTTAAGTCTCAATACGGCCCAAAGAGGGTCCGAATTGCGGACGACGGCCCACTTACGATCCTAAGGGACTTGAGCCCAAAGATAAGGATAAATGTCAAATTTCCGCGAAGATAAATGTTAAGTTTCCGAAGATAATCATGAAGGAAATATGGAAAAGCCCGTTCCGCGACAAATCCGGCCCGAGAGGAGGTAGACCGACCTAAAAGGAGGAGTATATAAAGAGGACTTGGGCGAAGAGAGAGAGGAGAGCTTTCTCAGAGCAAACTTAGCACTTAGAGCAAATTAGGCATTTTTCAGTTTTTACTATCGAGCTGCGACTCAACTAGGTTAGAACTTAGGTTGCTAGACTAATGATGATAAGACTTTTCTAGGGTCCTAATCAAATGTTGTAGAATACAAGATGTCAATCCAATTCTAAGAGATTCTAATGCAAAGGGAATGCAAGTTCATGCTTATTCTAAGTGCAATCAAGATGAGAGGATGATTATGAAACTAAGACAATATTAAAAATGCAATAAAAGATTGAACTTTCTTTCTCAATGAGGCAAGGGGGTTCTTGGGACAAGGGAACTGACTTTGGGTGATCAAGATTCAATCCAAGATGCTAACTTTTCAATCAATCTAATTCCTTATGCCTAGACAACAAAACTAAGCAAGCTCTATCCCTAGATGAATGCTCTTTTGCAATGATCACCCAAGTACACCAAATACCTTTGGCTGTAATGATCAAAGGAAACATGGAGAATGAGTCTAATAGCAATCCTAGCTCCTTTGACAACTAATCCCTTAGGCAAAGCAAGCTAAAAGCATAGATGAGTTGGTTCAGGCATTTCATAGAACACCTTTCGGGCATGAAGTGCCTATAGCTCGATGTTTGAGAGGCCAACCCAAATATTGCATGAAGAACACCAAATCAATGCAAGGAAAGGATAGATCTAACACTAAACACCTTGGATCTACACTTAATCACCCTTAGTCTCCCAAGCCCATGACCCCTAGATAGATCTACTCACTAATAGCCATGGAAAACCTCAAAATCAATGATGATTCAAGGCTAAACATGATTAGAGAAGAAGATAATCTATTAAACACAAAAGAAATGAGATGAAAAGGATCAAAGATCCAAACTTTCTTCAAGATCTTATTATGTTTTTGAGAGAAAAGAAGTTAGATCTCTTAATGAGATCACAAGAGTATTTATTCATAGGCTTGAAAGCCCTTGGAAACATAAAACAAAAATACTAATATGCCCTTGGCCAAGTGATTTTCGACCAATGAGAAGCAAGGAGAAAGGAAGAAGCTAAACCACCCGGGTCAGGCAGTGCTGTCCAGGCCGCGTGTCATGCTGCTCGTCCAGCGTCCAGGCCGTGCGGTCTCTCTAGGCCGGGTGTGTTCGGCCGCGTGGTCCGTGTCCAGCAGCTAGCAGGCCGTGCGGGTCCTTCAGGCCGCGTCCTCCAGGTCGGGTGTGCAGGACGTGCGGGTGCTGTTGGCCGGGTAGTCCTGTCCGGGTGCTTCCATGCGCGGGTGTGTGTGGCCGGGTGGAACGTACGGGTCGTCCTCATACGCGGCTTCATCCTCGGGTGGTACTGGCCGCGTCCGAAGCTCATCCATCATCAGGATGTGCGGGTGGAAGCAGTCGGGTAGGTGCTGTCGGGTATCTGCTGGTACGCGGGTAGTGATGGATGGGTGGTCATGTACGGGTATGTGGTGATCAATTCGTCCCTCGTCCCGTGCGGGTCCTCGTCCTCGGGTGGCACTGACCGCGTGCATTCTAGGCTTCCAGCACAATCAGGACGTGCGGATGCTTGTCCCCGGGTCGTCCTGGCCGCGTCCTGAGCTCGTCCAGGCTTGGTTTGATGGTCGGCCTCGGGTATGCTCACCCGGGTGGAATTGATATGCCCTCAGTGTTTTGATCATAACTCCTCCAATATGGCTCCAAATGACTTGAAACCACTTCCATTGGAAATCTAACACAACATGACATGTCTCCACCAAATATTAGCATCAGAAGATATTTCTAAAGCCTCTGTCCATGTCATCTTTAAACCCTTCTTTTTCATCGCAAAACTCCCAAACATCTTCAATATCTCCAAAGTGTGCTCCAACACCTAATAGGGACTTATGAATGCAAAATGAACCTAAATATGCCTATTGCCTAAGATAAATGAGCAAAAATGCACAAGATATGATAGCTAAAAACATGTAAATATGCAAGACATCAACTCCCCCACACTAGACCTTTGCTTGTCCTCAAGTAAACTTTTCAGGCACAAGGGGGATGGATGCAAGGATGGGAACAAAGCCAAAGGAAACACTCATAGCACTCAACCTGACATCCTAAAGAAACATAGCAAATAGCATGAGCAAACTCTCTTATTATGCTCTAGCTTCACAAGACCTATCAATTACTCTTATGTCTCTACACAAGATGCAATACCTATCAACCAACATGTTCTCTTAACCAGCCCTCACATTGATTCACACACACACACACAAGGTGAAGTCTCACAAATGGGCACATGATCTCAATCATTTGGCTAGGTGGTCAAATGGTCTAATATGGATGATAATGGGGGTTCAATGCATCATTTCAAGGTGGCAATCACTCAAAATCAAGGAGCTTGATCATTATGCAAAATTTATCTAAGACTAGGAGCAATTCATGCATACATGGATCCATCCTCATCATTCTACCCAATTCCTATGTGATTACAAGATCTACTCCCCTTTATTCATCCCATAACCTAAAATGAAGACATACTCACATCACTCACCTAATGAACATTTTTCTTTCTCATGATTCAACCTCTAAGGACCTCTATTCACATTCTAAACTCTAACTCTTAAGTTTTTCCTTCCCCACTATCTTATTGAATCTTTCTTTTTCTTTTTCTCTTTTTTTTTTTTTATATATATACATGAGGGGGAAGGTCAAAAACTTCAATCAAGAGCTTTTCATTTTTCATTTCTAGGTCCGTAGGGTTTTTCTTTCTCAAAACTTTCTTTGTTCATCAATCTCAACATTGTCATATCTCCAAACCCAAAATGTAAACCATTAGGTAACAAACACTTCACTCACCATCCTAGAAGCTAGCTCAAGTGATGACCCTATGCTAGCAAGAGATGAGAACAAATCCATGTCGCTCCCAATACTCTCAAGATTTTGCACATGACAAGCTCTCAAAAGAGGCCTCACTCAAGCAAATCAATGTAGGCTTCAAAGAATGGATAGGGTTCAAGGGTATGGAAGTGCCATTTGGGTTAAGAAAGAGTGGTACAATGGGAAAAGATAACCCAAATGTGTATGAGATCCATGATCAAGTATGCAAATGCCCATATGCAAGAGAGATTAAGCTCATTCAAGTCAAAATTCAGGATGGAGCTGGTCTTAAGAACAATGCCAATATCAAGCAAGCAAGCAAGTTTCAAGAAGAGTTTTCAAGGCTCAAAGCATGCAAGCTTTTTCAACAGGTGCTCAAGCTACTTGATATGTTTAACTAGGGTGTCAAATTCAGCGCAAACGAGTGTTGTTTACAAGGCAAAGCTCCATATGCAAATGAATTCAACCTATTTGCTCTAGACTCAATCTTAAGGATGCAAGTGATGCAATCTACATAATTCAAAAAAAATTAAATTTTTTTGGATTTTCTATGCATTTATGAATGTACAATGCAATGCACGAGACTAAAAATCACAAATCAAACATGATCAAATATCCGGTACCTCCCCCACACTTAAATCACACAGTCTCCTGTGTGAGTAAGAGAGTAAGAGATAACTCAACAAGGCAAAAGCAAATGTATGTACAAGAAGGGTTGGAGTGATACCACACAAGGAGATTTGGGCATGGTGCTTGTGTCATGACTAGAAGCTGGCAAGGTTCATAGCAACTAGAGGAGGCTGCTACATGGATCATGGGGCTCAAGTAGTTCACCACCATTCTTCTCTCCTCTAGTACTTGGCTCAACCTGAAAATCTTGACCACTTTTATTAAAAACTAAAAAGGAAATTTGAAATTGCAAAGCTATATACAAGGATAACCATGGGACTTCCTCCCAAGTGAGCTTGTTTTGAGTCACTAGCTTGACTACCTTTTCTCTTGGACTAGTGAGAAGGAGGATCCTTCCCACCTTCAAGAGTGATGGTGAGGACCTGAGAGAGAAGCTCTTGAAGCTTGATTGGGTCATCTTGGAGCTGAGGAGTGATGATGGCTAGCACTTGAGAATGGTGTGGATCTGCCCTTGTGCTTGATCTTGTACTCAATGACTCCATCCTTGAGTGTCTTTGGATGGAGAGTGAGGGTGTGTGGAAGCAAATCAAGAGGTGGAGGATGAGGCTTTTTCACTATCTTCTTCTTGCCATGAGTGGCCTTTGAGGCTCCACCCATCCCCTCTCTTTTAGCACTTTCCAAGTGCTCAACAAACAACTCCTTAGAACACTCTCCATCAAGACCCTCTTGCTTACCAACAACCTCTTCATCTTGGAGCTTCTCAACAGCTTGTGCATCACAAGTGATTGTCCCACAATAGGCTGATTCCATTGGAGGTTGGAGAGGATAGGAGACAGCTTTGTTGACATGCATGAGGGTGACCTTCTTGTTGGGAAAGTCAATGCAAGCTCCAACTGTTGTGAGGAAAGGAGTGCCAAGGATCAAAGGGACTCTTTCTTCAGATGCCATCTTCAAAACAGTGAGGTCAATAGGTATGGTGCAGGATCCAATCTTCAAGGGAAAGTCCTTGATTATGCCAAGTGGGGTTGTAGAATAGGAATCCCCAAAGGTGAGAGGAGGAGTATCTGTTTCCATGCTTTCAATCCCAATACTCTGCACCATATCCAAGAAGATGACATTCACACTAGCTCCACTATCAACAAGAGCATCATCCATAGTTAGTTTACCAAGAGAGCAAGACAAGTTGAACTTTCCTTGAGACTCAAGCTTAGGGAGAGACTTTGGAGGGATTGGTGGATCAATCTTCACAAGTGAGATGTCCAAAAGTTCAGCCACTTCAGCTTGGTGGGTGAGAATGTCCTTTATGAGCATCATTTGGACATGAGCAGCCTGCATATTGGTGATTTCTGGAAGCTTGACTCCAATATTACTGAGGTCTTTTCTGAATTTGGAGACCACTTTTTTCTGAGCTTTGGTGAGGAACCTTTGAGGGAAAGGGAGCTTATCATAGGTGATAGCTCAATCTCATTGTCCTCTTCCTTCACTTCTTTCAGCTTGAGGGTAGCACTCTTCTCCACTTGTGTCTCAACCTTAGGCTCATCAATCTTCAGAATCTTTCCTTGTACCTTCGTATCAGCTCTCTTCACAACTCTAGCTTCAGCTTTGGCCACAACCAGTCTCTTATCATGGTCAATCTGATTTCAAAGCACTAGCCTCTCAATCTCATCAACATCATTCTTATGATCACTTAATGCAATCCTTGAAGAAGTGGAGAGGATAACATTGCAAGTCTCCTTAGGGTTCTTCTCTGGTTTTCCTGGTAGAGATCCCATTGGATTCTTGGAGGATGAAGACATAGAAGCAACCTGGCTCTCCAAAGCTTTGAGATGAGAGGCAAGTTGCATGTACTTGTTGTTGAGGTCAGAATAGGTGCCATCAATCTTAGCATGGATGTTCTTGAACTCATCACCAATGTTCTTAGCATTTCTTTCTTGAGCTTCTAAGAGTTGCTTGAACATGGACTCCAAATTTGAACTTGGAGCCTGAGCTGGAGAAGAGCTTCCTTTGGGCTGAGTAGGCTGGTTTGCTTGGTAACCTCCTTGTTGATTGTTGTAGTAAGCTCTTTGCTGGTAGTTATTTTGGTATTGGAAGTTGGGCTCTTTCCTATACCATGTGCCATTAGAATTGATGAAGCACAGCTCCTCTTGACCTTCTACACCATGAACCTCAGTAGTCCTAGCAGGCTGTTTCTGTTGCTGATTTCCAATGGAGTTAAGCTGCTGAAAGCTAGAGATCTCATTTCTGATCTTGGCTGTTCTTGAGGTAGAGAAGAATTTCTCTAGGAATGCCCTCTTGCACTCATTCCAAGTTGTGATAGAGTCACTTGGAAGAGACTTCTCCCATAGATGTGCCTTGTCTCCCAAAGAGAAGGGAAACAACCTCAGCTTGAAAGCATCTTCAGAGACTCCATTAATCTTGGACAAGCTACAGTAGCTATCAAATGTGTCCAAGTGATCAAGGGGATCCTCCACAGCAAGGCCATGAAACTTGTTGTTCTCAATCAAATGCAGCAGCCCTGATTTGATCTCAAAGTTGTTGTTCTCCACAGTTGGTGCCCTTATCCCCAACCTATGACCATGAATGTGTGGTTGATCATAGGCTCTAATGGCTCTAGCTGGCCTCTGTGGGTGTTGTTGTTGCTGGCGCTGTGGTCTAAGGTTGTCAGCTCCTTGACCATTGCCATCTTGGGGTTGATGCTGGTGATCATCCATCTCAAACCCCAACCTCTGAATGTGAGCCTGTTGCTCTTCTTCTCTTCTCCTTCTTGCTATTTCCCTCTCAAGTGTAGCTATCTCTTCAACAGTGGGAACCACGTTAGTTGCACCCCAGCTTCTTGTGTTCATACACCTGAAAATCAAAGGAAGATGCAAAAGGGGAATCAATATCACAAGAAAAGAAAAATGATTTAGTCTCAAGCAAGTGACTAAATTCCAATGTCACAATCAACTCAGAATTTGGCAACGGCGCCAATTTGATGATAAGACTTTTCTAGGGTCCTAATCAAATGTTGTAGAATACAAGATGTCAATCCAATTCTAAGAGATTCTAATGCAAAGGGAATGCAAGTTCATGCTTATTCTAAGTGCAATCAAGATGAGACGATGATTATGAAACTAAGACAATATTAAAAATGCAATAAAAGATTGAACTTTCTTTCTCAATGAGGCAAGGGGGTTCTTGGGACAAGGGAACTGGCTTTGGGTGATCAAGATTCAATCCAAGATGCTAACTTTTCAATCAATCTAATTCCTTATGCCTAGACAACAAAACTAAGCAAGCTCTATCCCTAGATGAATGCTCTTTTGCAATGATCACCCAAGTACACCAAATCCCTTTGGCTTTAATGATCAAAGCAAACATGGAGAATGAGTCTAATAGCAATCCTAGCTCCTTTGACAACTAATCCCTTAGGCAAAGCAAGCTAAAAGCATAGATGAGTTGGTTCAGGCATTTCATAGAACACCTTTCGGGCATGAAGTGCCTATAGCTCTAAGTTTGAGAGGCCAACCCAAATATAGCATGAAGAACACCAAATCAATGCAAGGAAAGTATAGATCTAACACTAAACATCTTGGATCTACACTTAATCACCCTTAGTCTCCCAAGCCCATGACCCCTAGATAGATCTACTCACTAATAGCCATGGAAAACCTCAAAATCAATGATGATTCAAGGCTAAACATGATTAGAGAAGAAGATAATCTATTAAACACAAAAGAAATGAGATGAAAAGGATCAAAGATCCAAACTTTCTTCAAGATCTTATTATGTTTTGAGAGAAAAGAAGTTAGATCTCTTAATGAGATCACAAGAGTATTTATACATAGGCTTGAAAGCCCTTGGAAACATAAAAAAAATACTAATATGCCCTTGGCCAAGTGATTTTCGACCAATGAGAAGCAAGGAGAAAGGAAGAAGCTAAACCAACCGGGTCAGGCAGTGCTGTCCAGGCCGGGTATGTCCAGGCCGCGTGTCATGCTGCTCGTCCAGCGTCCAGGCCGTGCGGTCTCTCTAGGCCGGGTGTGTTCGGCCGCGTGGTCTGTGTCCAGCAGCTAGCAGGCCGTGCGGGTCCTTCAGGCAGCGTCCTCCAGGTCGGGTGTGCAGGGCGTGCGGCTGCTGTTGGCGGGTAGTCCTGTCCGTGCTTCCATGCTGGGTGTGTGTGGCGGGTGGAGCGTCGCAGTGCGTCCTCATACGCGGCTTCATCCTCGGGTGGTACTGGCCACGTCCGGAGCTCATCCATCATCAGGACGTGCGGGTGGAAGCAGTCGGGTAGGTGCTGTCGGGTATCTGCTGGTACGCGGGTAGTGATGGACGGGTGGTCATGTCCGGGTATGTGGTGATCAGTTCGTCCCTCGTCCCGTGCGGGTCCTCGTCCTCGGGTGGTACTGGCCGCATGCATTCTAGGCTTCCAGCACAATCAGGACATGCGGGTGCTTGTCCCCGGGTCGTCCTGGCCGCGTCCTGAGCTCGTCCAGGCTTGGTTTGATGGTCGGCCTCGGGTATGCTCACCCGGGTGGAATTGATATGCCCTCAGTGTTTTGATCATAACTCCTCCAATATGGCTCCAAATGACTTGAAACTACTTCCATTGGAAAGCTAACTCAGAATGACATGTCTCCACTAAATATTAGCATCAGAAGATATTTCTAAGGCCTCTGTCAATGTCATCTTTAAACCCTTCTTTTTCATCGCAAAACTCCCAAACATCTTCAACATCTCCAAAGTGTGCTCCAACACCTAATAGGGACTTATGAATGCAAAATGAACCTAAATATTCCTAATGCCTAAGCTAAATGAGCAAAAATGCACAATATATGATAGCTAAAAACATGTAAATATGAAAGACATCAACTAGCGAACTTGCCGACAGCTCTCGTAGCCAAGGTTCTTACCTGTTGTTCACGCTCAAACGCGAATTTGGAAATAAGATCCCCTTTTGCTCTCCCTTCATTTTATCTTACGATTTTATACCTTAATATTTTCGTCGTACTGATTGTGTTGTGTGTGGCCCAGCAGATAGCCGTGACCTATAGGGGAGACTAGGTTTACTTGGTTTCCCTCCGATTGACTGAAACTCGACGGTGTGAATTTCGGTTCCCACAGTTTGGCGCTAGAAGGAGGGGGATACGGATCTTTCTTTCACGCAACCACGCACGATCAGTAAGATATGGCTATGGACACTGATAAAGACAAATAGGCGCCCGACGGGCCTCCCGTCGATCCCAGTGCCAATCTAACTCCAGCTGGAAACATGTCAACGGTGACTACTGACGCCGCAGCATTAGCCCAGATGAAAGAACTGTTCGCTTCTGCTCAGAAAAAGTCGGACGAACAGAATAAACTCGTTGCCGCTCTCACTTAACAGGTGGAAACCTTAACTGCGAAGGCTATGAGTAAAATCCCGCGCGGCACTACCAGGACCCGTGGCGGCAAAAGACTCAATTTTGAGACTCCAAACGATCAGGCCGCACGGACGGACGGTAAAAACCCTAGCGAAGCAGCCCCGTCCGATGCACAGCCGGTCGTGGAGAAACTACCACCTCCTCCCGAGAGCGAGGAGGGAGCCGACGTTGAACGCATCGATCTGGATATAAGTGACCAGTCCGATGGCTCGGACCAAGATGCGGATATCCACCCAAGAAGAACGCGAACCCAGTCCGCTTCGGCAAACGTCACTTGAAACCCATGGCGGAGGAAGAAAACCTATTGGGTGGAACAGGAGGAGCTGGCTGAAAAACAAGCCTTAATCCACCGGAGCCAGCGTCGTCAGACTCGAAGGGCATCTAGGAGCCCCAGTGAAATCCACGACCTCCGCGAGTACATTGCGAAAACCGCGGCGAAAGTCAAAGCGGTGAAATCGCAGATTCACCACGCGACAAGCGCTGAGCCCGAAATCGACAGACTACTTGAGGAAGCACGCAAGACTCCTTTCACCGCCCGGATCACGAAGACCCACATCTCGGATCCAGGGAAGATAAAATTCCCGTCTACGATGGCACCTCCGACCCGAAGGCACATCTACAGTCGTTCCGGATCGCAATGGGAAGATGCAAACTCAAGGAACGCGAAAAAGACGCCGGCTACTGCCTCCTCTTCGTCGAAAACCTCAAAGGAGCTGCGCCAATGGTTTTCGCCTAAAGCAAAACTCTATCTAAGCTGCCAACTTGCTTCGAGTTCCTCAAACAGTACTCCATGTTCATGGACAGGGAGACCTCGGACGTCGATCTCTGGAGTCTATCTCAAAGGGAGGACGAGTCACTCCGCGATTTCATGAACAGATTCAAGCTAGTAATGGCAAGAGTCACCGGAATCAGCGACAAAGTAGCGATCGACGCTCTGCGGAAAACTCTCTGGTACCGATCTAAACTCCGTCAGTGGATATCTCTCGAAAAACCGAGAACGATCCAGGATGCTCTGCACAAGGGAACGGACTTCATCATAATGGAGGAAGAGATGAAAATCCTCTCCCAGAAGCACAACCCACAGAAAAAGTCCGCGAAAAGGAAGAGCTCTCGTAACGATAAATACATCCACAACGAAGGGGAAGATCTCCAAGGCGAGCACAATTACGCCATCAGTTCCGAACAAGGGAAGACTTCCGGGAACACTTGGACCAGGAACCAGTTCAAGGATAACTCCTATTGCGATTTCCACCAGACCAGAGGACATTCTACTACGAACTGCAAGGTTCTCGGCCTTGAGCTTCGCCCGAAACTCCTCGCTGGCTTAACTCGGGTTACGAGCATAAAAGATCTTGTCTTGGATTCCAATCGGCCTCCCAAAACTGACAAAGAGTCTCTTGAAAGGGACGCACGCGAAAATCAGTCGAGTGAGAAACACGGAAGAAGACAAGACAACCAAGGAAACAACAGCAACCGTCGAAGGGTCAACATGATCATCGGAAGATCACAATTCTATCACGATTCGGTCTCTTCGATCAAGGCTTACGGACAGAAGGCCGAGACGAGCTCTAACTGGGAAAATTGGTCCCCGACCGATGACGTGCTGATATCACTCAAATTACCCTAAGGAGTGACTTTACTCTCTCAAATAAGAGGTTCAGTTGTAGTACTTAGGGATCGAATCCACAGAGAGCTAGTGTAAAAATATGATGCAATCTTAGTGACTATGCTAGGTTGAAAATGGTTTAAAGTAAATTGCAGGTTTGTTGAGTAATAGTAAGATTACTCAGTTGAAAGGTTTCGGTTTTAAGACAATAAAGAAAAGTAGTTAGATTCAGAATAGGTATTCAGGAATTCAAGATTATAAATACTATAAATGCTAACAAGTTGCTTGCATGATATGTCAGAGCTCAACACTATTAAATGAATCCATCAGCTCTCGAAATATTTAGATCATCTATTACTTAGATGCTAAATGGTGTTTGCGGCCAGCTATATCGCCGACAGTATCGATCGATTATTCAATAGGAGTATCGACCGATACACCTCTAGCTACGTCGATCAATTACTCTATAGGAGTATCGATCGATTCGGCTCTAAGCAGACATTATGCGCGAGTTGATACAATGCTCATCATGATTTTAGATTAGCTTTCGCATGTCTCAAGAGAGTCATAGCATGTTTAGGATGTTGTCAGGAATTGTATTGAATGAATAATACAATCCAAGTTCATGTTCTAGGTAGCTAAGTTAGAAAAAGCATTAGTGAACAATCCTAACAATAAATATCACAACTATAGCAGCTATAGGCTGGGGCTAATCCCTCATATCCTATTTAAACCCTAAATCTAACAAATGAATCTACTCAGACAAGGCTAAGTGATTCATAGTAACAAGGTAATAATAGGAGTTCATAGATCTATTAGAGGGTGAACACTTAGGTTCCAAGCACAAATCTTTTTGGATCTCTCCTCTAGATCTAGAATCCTATAAAGAACAAGTAAAGAACTGAATAGAACTTTATTGAGAACTTGCAAAGTAATGAAAAACAGTAGAAGAAATGAGTAGAAAAGATGGAGGTAAAAAGAAGCTTGTAAAATGTGATGTCTTGGGCTTCAAGTTCGGCCAGGTCCAAATTGTCTTCTGCCGCTTCGATATCGATCGATAGTACAGGGTGTACATCGATCGATTGTGATCTCGATGTATCGTCCTTCGGCAAATGTGTGTCGATCGATAGCACAGAGTGTGCATCGATAGATGTGTAACTCTGGATGTCAAACTCTGGTCTTGATCACGGGTGAACGCTTCTTTAAGTTCCAAAAAGGCACCTAAAACATCACTTTTCTCCAAAATCATATACCATGGGTAAAAACGGGTAAAATCCATGGTATATCAACTCCCTCAGACTTAACCTTTTTGCTTGTCCTCAAGCAAACACACAGACAGTCTTTATGAAAGAGGTTTTAAAAAGCAGGGACTCAATCAAATTCAAACTTAGAATCATAACCTCTACTTTGTTGCAAACCACATCTAAGAATCTGTCAATCACAAAAGCAAATTATGCAATATCCTAATTAAACAGCCTTGATCATCTAGCCAACAACTTAGCAATCATGTCTGACTAACCCCTCTACTGATTTCATTTCTGTACATAAAAATAAAGGTGCAGGCTTTACCTTGGGAGTATCGATCACAGGATGCAAGGTTGCTCAAACAAGTATCTGGACCTACAGGTAAAAATTAGTTCCTATCCTCTGTCTCTATTATCTCTCTCCTAGTCAAGTCTGCTTTCATTTGCAAGACATTGGCCAAGATTGGACAGGCTTCCATGAATCAAGCCTTAATGGTTGTAGCCACCAAGTCCTGTTCACTTCTTTTTGACCTATATCCTAGGATTCATTGCGAAGCAAGTCTTGAAGGGGGTAACCACCAAGTCCTGTTCGAATCCTTTACCTATAGAACTCTTATGAATTAAGTCTTGAGGGGGGTAACCGCCAAGCCCTGTTCGAATTCCTTCCTAAGTAATAACTAACTAGTTCTAGATCATATATTTAAGCAAATTTTCGATTTTTTTTTTGAACTAAATAAAATTAAATCTAAATTCGAAAATGAGAGAGAGAGGGTGATAAAACTATCTACACAAGGCTTTACCTTCCAGACTTGTTTGAAGCATCCGATCCCATGTATACCAAGCCCCAAGACAAGCAGAGAATGTCAGGTTAGGTTGGAAATCAGCTTTGGTTTCTCCAAACAATCAATGAAAGCGTTGTCATAGCTGATAGGTGATCAACTTTAGCATCTATAGTACATTCTGCATCAACAAATCTAAGAATGGTGCCTAAAAGATTGGTTAGATAAAAAGTGAAAATTTAAAATATCATTATCCCTTTCTTGACTCAATAATAACCATTTTGAAAAAATTTTTAGATGAAGTCAAAAGGTAAACAGCATCAGTAATCATCCCCCCAGACTTAAATCATACACTGTCCTCAGTGTATAACCAGTCCGGTGAAGGCATAGGCAAAAATAAAATACACTGATATCGAAAAAGTTAGAGCGAAATACCTGACCGTGATGTGTATCGGTCGATGTTGAGTTGCCTTCGTCGATCGCTATTGTTTGGTGCATGTCGATCGATATCGACAGTGCCATGTCGGTCGATTTCAGTGATAATCGTCTAGTCGTAACTACAAAGGAAAACAAATACGAAAAATAAAATCCTAAAGATAAAAACTAAATGAAAAATTACCTAACAGTGGGTTGCCTCCAACTCAGCGCTTTGATTATAGTCATCTAGCTTGACTTTGGATGGAATGAGCTACTGAGATGAAGTCCAGGTACTTGTTGGGAAACAAGTATCCTCTGTATCCTTCTTCTCACCGAACCATGAGTCAAATAGGCTTCTTGTGGCTTCATATTCTCTGGTTCGTTTCTTCTTTATCTCAATCAACTCATTGTTGATCCTTTGAATCCTTTCTGCATGACCATCAATGCTGAGCTCGTGCCATCCTAATTTCTCGTAGGCATGTTCTGAAAGATCACTGAGCTCTGCTTGCATTGAATCAAGGCGTTGGATTATTTTGTCGTGGATAGAGCTGGTATCGATCGATTCCTTTGTTGAATTGTCAGTCGATGGCTGTTGAGATCCGTCGATCGATGCGCTGGTGTTTCTGTCGATCGATGCTAAGGGTGCAGGTCTTCGCGCAAGCTGCCTCTGAATGGCTTTGATTTCTTTTTGCATCACTTCTATGCTAGATTCCATTCTGCCAACCTCGTTGATTAGCGGAAATCGTCTGCTCTAGACATCTGTCTTGTGAATCATCCACGCCAGGATTGCCGTAGACTTCATCAGCTAACTTATCCAAGTCAGCTCAGGTGCAGATTTCTGAAGTCTGTATATCGATCGATGCAACATGTTGTTCATCGGTCGATTTTTGCTTCTGTAGATTCTCGTGAAGCTTCTGTAGATTCTCGTGAAGCTTCTCGGCAAAGAGCTTCATCTGGCCGTCGATTTCAGTCAGACGCCTATCGATCGATGTGAGGTTGAGCTCATCGATCGATGCAACATGTTGTTCATCGATCGATTTTTGCTTCTGCAGATTCTCGTGAAGCTTCTCGGAAAAAGCTTCATCTGGCCATCGATTTTAGTCAGTAAACATCAATCGATGTGGGGTTGAGCTCGTCGATTTATGCAATTGATGCAGCCTGATAATCGAGTTGACGTTGGAACTTGTCAGCTTCCTGCTGCATAGTATCCATGCGTAATGCGAGTTCCTCCACTTCTTTGTCTACTAAGAAGTGTATATCAGCAAGTTTCCTCTCAGATGCTTTTAGACGAGTCAATGCTCCAAAAGGATTACAAGGTGCCGCGTATCTGCATGCGCCTCATTGATAAGGCGGATAGATCTCTTCATCTCTTCTGTGCAGATGCTTAGATCCCATAGGTTGTGGAAGATAGGTTCACAGGTTTTGGTGAGTTTGCTGCTGAAACGATCTTCTGCTTTCTTCAGTTCTTTCCAGATATCTCCGAGAGACACATCGACCTCATGTTTTGAGTAGGTGGTCGATGGTGCAGGCTTCATATCGATCGATGTGGATGTTACTCCGTCGATCGATATTGAACTTGTCTGACCATGGTTCTTTGTGTTGCGAAGATCTTCAAGTTCCAGCTCAAGACGTTTAACCTTCTTGAGTAATGCCTGGTCTGCACTGAACATCCAGTTCACCTCACTACGAAGTTTGTTTGTAGCATCCTCTAAACTCTTTTCCATGGAGAGCTTTTCCCACTTGCGTTCTCCAAGTAGACCAGGGAAAATCTCGTTGATCTCGTCTTTGGTGTAGGTTTCGTGCGCCAATTCTCATCTTGTAAATGAACTAGCGTGCTCTGGTAGACATATGTAGAGCGGCTCGTCCGTTGAAGTTCTTTGAAGCAGTTTCTTGATGTCGTCTTTAGAAACTCTGATGACGTCACCATCTATTCCTCTAGCAAACCCTTTCTCGTCCCTGTAGACCCCATACTCATCTCTCTGCTCCCAAAAGAATTTTCGAACTCCATATCGAAAAGCTTTATTTCCGAATTCAGGACGCCTATTGATCGATGTCAGGTTCTCCATATCGATCGATGTCCTTTGAAAATCTGGGTCCTTCGTGTTGAGATGATTATCCTCAGCTTCCTTTGGCTCAGCTTTTGTGTCTGCCTCCTGGTGCTGATGATGGTGGTTGTTGGGGTCAAAATCGGTCAAACGACGAAATCGTCACCCGAAAGTCCTCGAAAGAAAACCAAGTGACGATCAAAACCAAGAAACGGGTCGTCACTCGATTAACTCACAAGAACGCATGAACGGACCGTGAGCCCCGGGGATCAACGAAGGCAAGCAACAGCAGGCACTGGCGGACGCAGGACACGGCACGGGCGGCAGGCTTGCCCTGCCCCGTCTGGCGCCGGCGGCAAGGGTCCTGGTTCCCGTCTATGCAATCGTCTCATGATCTCGGGCAACGGCGGCATCTTTGTCCCTTAAACCCATGTCCGGATTGTCCGCAAACTACAATGATTCTTCCGCATAGCCTTCTCAATTGTTTAAAAGTTCATCTTTTAAACGTCTAAAGTTCGAAGCCACATTACTCAAACCATTGAAAACGGTTATCTCGAAATCTACGACTAAAGATCCTTCCAAACTCAAAGATTTCCGCACGAACTAATAACGGGGAAAGATCGAACAACGGAAAACCACGGACGGCAAAGGCGGCCTGGCGCCCGGCGGCACCCGACCTGGCGCCCGGCGGCACCCGACCTGGCGCCCGGCGGCACCCGACCTGGCGCCCGGCGGCACCCGACCTGGCGCCCGGCGGCACCCGACCTGGCGCCCGGCGGCACCCGACCTGGCGCCCGGCGGCACCCGACCTGGCGCCCGGCGGCACCCGACCTGGCGCCCGGCGGCACCCGACCTGGCGCCCGGCGGCACCCGACCTGGCGCCCGGCGGCACCCGACCTGGCGCCCGGCGGCACCCGACCTGGCGCCCGGCGGCACCCGACCTGGCGCCCGGCGGCACCCGACCTGGCGCCCGGCGGCACCCGACCTGGCGCCCGGTCGATGGCCCTCGTCCTGGTCTCGGTCCCATCATGCTCGGTCTGATCCCATCTTAGCTTGTTTGGATCAATTTTCGTGAGTTTGGTACGATCACGGTTATTCTAAAACACCAAACATCTCGACTAAACAAAGAATTGGGTTTCTTCGAAATACCAAACCTTCAATGACTATTCTTTGAAAAACCGTAAAAGCGTCTAAATGGCTCGACATGGCCAAAGCGGCCCACTACGATTTTCGAAAGGAAGGATAACTATGACGGTTTATCCTTATCCTCACATAAGAGATAAATGTCAAGTTTCCAGAAGATAAATTTCAAGTTTTCGAAGATAAATGTCAAGTTTCCGATAAACGAAGATGGGCGAAAATGGAAAAAGCCGATCCAGCCCGCAAGAAGATAGACCGTCTTAAGAGGAGTATATAAGGAGAGCTTTGGGCGAGGAGCAAATCATCAAAAAACTTCCAGATCTAGGAGGAGTATATAAGGAGACCGTTTTAGCATTCTTTTCTGTTTTCACTAGCGAGCTGCTACTCAACTAGGTTAGATCTAGGCGGCCGGACTAGCGGACATTTCGACAGCTCTTGTAGCTTACTTCTTTACCCGTTGTTCACGCTCAAACGCGACTTCAGAAATAAGATCTCCTTTCGCTCTATTTTACGATTTTTATTTTACAACTTAAACTCCCATTGATTGTATCGTGTGTGGCCCAGCAGATATCCGGGACCTTCAAGGAAGATCGGGTTAACTCGGTTTTCCTCGACAAATCGTTTATCGGAAATTGACGGTGGGAATTTCGGTTCCCACAGTTTGGCGCTAGAAGGACGGGGGGTTACGGATCTATCTATCTCGCAACTACACACGCTCGATCATGTCTACTGACGTCACCAAAGACCAGCCAATGCTAGACGGAACACCCGTCGGCGCCAACTTTGAAGACTCCAACTGGAGATCGTCCACAGTCACTGCTGATGCAAACACTGGCTCAGACAAATGAAGGAACTGTTCACCTCCGCCAGAACGGGCGGAACAACAGACAAGCTGATAACCTCGCTCACAAAAGAGGTCGACACCTTAACTGCGAGGAGCAAGTTGCAGCGGATCCACCAAGGCACGCGGCGAAGACTTCGACCGGATCTCCCAAAGCACGAAAAGATGCCCGAAAGAGCCCACTCAGAGAAGCGGCTCGAAAGGACAGCAAAGCGACCTCGCAGAACCTTCCACCCCGCTACGGAAACAAGGAAAGCGACGCCGAAGATCAATCTGATATCAGCCACCAATCGGACCCTTCCGATGAAGACACTGACATCAACCTAGGAGGACCGGCCAGTCCGCCGCAGACGGTATCCTTCGAGAGGCCCATGACAGAAGAGGAGGAAGAACTCTACTGGATGGAGCAGGAAGAACTTCGCGGAAGATCAAGCTCGATCCATCGCGACCAGCGCCGACAAACTTCGGAGAGCGCCGACAGCAATAGCGAGATCCATGATCTCCGCGAATCTCTCAAAAGACCGTGGCCAAAGTGAAAGCAGTAAAATCGCAAATCCATCAGGCGACCAGTTCCGCCCGAGATCGATAGACTTCTCGAGGAAGCCGCGAGCGCCGTTCACCGCTTCGGATCACGAAACCATCTCAGACCGGGGAAAATCAAAATCCCAGTCTATGACGGTATTACGGATCCTAAGGCGCACCTGCAGTCTTTCCAGATCGCAATGGGTAGGTGCAAACTCGGGCCTTGAGCGAGATGCGGGTCATTGTCTTCTCTTCGTCGAGCACCTCAAAGGCGCTGTGCTCGAATGGTTCTCCCGGCTCAAAAGAACTCCATCGGAAGTTTCCGCCAACTGGCGTCGGCGTTCCTCAAACAATACTCCATGTTCATGGACAGAGAAACGTCCGACGTTGACCTGTGGAGTCTAGCTCAGAAGGAAGACGAGTCGCTCCGCGACTTCATGCGAAGATTCAAACTGGTGATGGCCAGGGTAACGGGCATCAGCGACATTGTCGCAATCGACGCCCTGAGGAAAACTCTCTGGTACAAGTCGGAGTTCCGAAAGTGGATACTACTGGAAAAGTCGCGGACGATCCAGGATACTCTCCACAAAGCAACGGACTTCATCATTATGGAGGAAGAGATGAAGCTTCTATCGCAGAAGCACGGACCGCAGAAAACCGCGTCCAAGAAGAAACCCTCTCGTAGCGACAAATCGTCCATCCGCGAAGGGAAGGCGCCCAAAGGCGAGCATAACTTCGCCATCAACTTCGAACAGGAAAAACCTCCGGAAACACCTTGACCAGGAACCAGTACAAGGATAATTCCTACTGCGAGTTCCACGAAACCAGAGGACACTCCACGGCAAACTGCAAGGTTCTCGGCGCCCGGCTCGCCACAAAGCTCCTCACCGGCGAACTATCAAAGGTCAAGAGTATAAAGGACTTGCTCCTGGACTCCGACCGCCCAAAGACCAACAAAACCAATCGGGTGAAAAACGCGGAAGGAGACAGGACGACCAAGGAAACAACAACAGTCGCCAGAGGGTAAACATGATCATCGGAGGATCACAGTTCTACCAAGACTCAGTCTCGTCAATAAAAGCCTACGGGCGAAAAGCCGAGACAAGTTCCAACTGGTTTCAGGATAGCGATATTCCTAACCACACGATCACTTTCGAAGAACAGGAAACTGTCGGAATCGACAAGCCTCATTGTGATCCTTTGGTCATCGACCTGGTAATCCACGATCTCGAGGTCGGCCGCATCCTCGTCGATACAGGAAGTACGGTCAACGTTATCTTCCGCGACACCCTCTACAGGATGAAGATCCCACTTGGGGAAGTCGTCCCTGAGCCAAAACCTTTAACTGGGTTCTCGGGCGTCACTTCCATGAAGTCGTCCCTGAGCCAAAAATCGTCGCGTTCGCAGTAGTCGACAACTCGGCCATCTACAACACCATCATGGGAACCACTTGGATCAACTCCATGAAGGCAGTACCATCCACATATCACCTCGTCATCAAATTTCCGACTCCCACCGGAACCGCAGTCATCTGGGGTAGTCAGAAACAATCGAGACTCTGTTACCAAGCGAGTTCAAACTACGAAAAGATCGGGCAGGCGGCCAACCGAAGCGAGCAAAGGAATCACACAACATTCCTGAAGACTTCGAAAAAGATGATCAGAATCATCCAAACAGGCAACGATTCAAGACAGCGACAAAGCCTCTGAGTCCACCGCCATAAAAGCAGACAGCTCGACCCCCGCACAAACCGTTGATCCGACCAGCACGGTCGAAACGGCAACGACGGGAGTAAAAACGTCTGCGGCAACTATCAGAACTTCTGAGATGGCTTGATCCTCGAAGAATGCGTAGGCAGCTTCGTCGAAACCGGCGAGTTCAGCTATCCTCCTCACCAAAAAGGGGTGGGGGTGGGTACGTATACTCCTATACTCCCACAAAAAACGCGAAATATCCGCACATGTCCTCAAAATTTTTTTAGAAATTTTTCAAATAAAATTCTTTCTATTTCTTACGCTCACTTAATTTAGAAAGCGTAAACGCCGTAAAGCGAAAATCATATCTTGAAGAAGCGCGAGGCGTCGCAACTTCTGAAAAAGATAACAAAACTTCGTATCATCCGCTAAAACAGTCCACCTGCGACTTAAAAACAACTTATGCCCGTCGATTGGCCCGACGGGGCGCACTCAAGCGTTCACTCAATACAAACTTCGTAGTCAGACCTACAAGGTCCTCTTACATCCGACAAGGATATCATAGCGCTATACAAGAAACCCAAAATTTTGGTTTAAGCGTCTCGGATAAACTCGAAGATAGCTCGATTCATTTAACACAAGTCATATAAGCCGGCGACTAGTCGCGGACTTTAAACGAAAAGAATCAGGAAGAAATCACTAACAGGCAAAACGAAAGCCGATCAGTCATCGCACAGCCTTAAAGCTGAGAGTAAGCCTAGGTCTTGCCCTAAACCCAGTCTTGCTGGATCTTGACATCTCACAGACATAGTATCGTATACGAGATCCCAAAACATGTCTCCTATCGCTTACACCTAAAACGCTCGCTAGAAAGTAGCATACGGACCAAGCGACAAAAAAAGAGTTAGGATACGAAGTGACTACTCGCATTCTTTTCTCTACACTTGACGAAAGTATAAATCAAAACAAAAAACGAAATTTCGCAAATTTATAAAGTCTGCAAAGACAACGGGATTCTAAGCCACCAACAGCCAGTCCCTAAACATAAGAGTGCAACCTCCAACGGTCGCAAAATAAAACTCCTAAAAAATGGCCACACACGGACAAAACATACGATTCACAAAAGAAAGTCAACGTCGAGAAATCCAGATGCGGAAATCCCGAACGAACGTGCAGGCTGGTCCACTTCCTCGTTCACACCTTGAGTGTTCCCACAACCCTCGGCGTTCTCATTGGCTCCGGCCTCCACCGTATCCTCGGAAACCTCGATAGGTTCCAATAGTCTCCGGACTCTTTCCTCGACTGGAGGAACCAAGGACTCAGCATGAGATTACTCGGCCATGAAGTCCTTCATCTCAGCAATCTCGGAATCAAAGGAGAAATCCGGGTTCTGAGACTTGTAAAGGTTTACGACTGAGCCCCGGCACTCGCGGAAATCGCCAACAAACTCCTGAGCCTCTTTAAAACATTGAAACTCAGCAGCAAGCGATTCGCCCGTCTAGCCACCTCGGCGCGACCATCCTTCTTCCTCTCCTTTCCGCCCGAACAAGAGCTCGAGCATGAAGCTCAGCTTGCTTTTCGTTCTGCGCCTTAACCTCTTGTCGGAATCGGAAGAGCTTTCGCTCAGCTTCCTTGGTCTTGAAGTTGGCAATCCTAGACTTGCGGAAACTTGAGTCGAGCGCATTGCCAAACACTCTTAGTCCCTGCACAAAGTCAAGATCAATAAACATACATGTGGATTCAAGAATACGGTTAAGAAGTTCAAAGAACAAAACCTCATTGATCCGCTGGGAACCCTCGGCAAAAATCCATTGCCTCTTCTCATCCTCCAGCGACTCGTCAGTAACAAACTCCGGAGGAAGACCTTCAAAGAAATTGTTGGGAAGCGGAAGATCGCTGGCTCCGCCTTTTTCCGTTGGAACAAAACTAGGGTTTTCCCCCAACGGTGAAGGATCTTCCGAACCTTCCCCACTTCCGGAATAACAAAATAGACAACAAGTTTTCATCATATTACCTCGGTTGAAGTTCCATGCATGCGGAAATAGATGGAGGCAGCTCTCCTCGACAGATTCACCATCTATTCGGACATAGAAGAAACGTTCCTGCCACGACTTAGGGTTCGAAGTAGTCCCCTGAATTATGGCCATGTCCTTCTTAGGCAGCATGGAGTAGTAACCGTCGCTCCCCGTCGGCCGAGTGCTCCAAAGGCCTTCGAAATCACCAGGACTGAGATCGATCCCGAGCTCATAACTTGAGATCAGTACGCCAAGCCAACTCTCTAAAGCAGGGATGCTGAGCTGGCTGATCGAGAGTTCGAAGTGACAAAGCGCACGAACAATGGTGCCGGGGATCGGGAACCACATGCGGCAATATGTAAAGAAGGCCTCGTAATGATTCCTCGCACTTTCGTTACCGACAGGGATCCGTAATTTGACTCCTTCAGGAACCTGGTAAAAATCTCGAAGAACCTTGAGATATTTACGAGAAACCAAGCTCGGCGTAAAAGGAGCACCAGGCTGCCTCAGAGGTCTCCTCGGAACAGGGATATCTGGCAGTGATGGGGGCGAACCCACAAGGGCTCCGTAATACGCATTCTTCGCTTCCTCCTCGACAAACTCCTCTTGCTTCATCGTCACATGGGCAGGAGAATCACCCGAGGATGAACGGGAAGAAGAATTTCTCTTTGAGGATCTTGAAGACATTATTCTTAGAGAGAGAAAGGATTCTCGAGGGAGAATAATTTTCTATGGTGAGGTAAGAGTGAATGAGACTTCTTACCCCCTCCTTATAAAGGAGGTAAAATCACTATTTACCCCGACTTTCGGCAAACGATTACGTCTCTACACCTTCCCATACGGCTATACCGCAAGCCAGGACCCGAAAGGCACTACGGTTCCTAGCTAGCTGGGGGGCTAACTGTTGGGGTCAAAATAGGTCAAACGATGAAATCGTCACCCGAAAGTCCTCGAAAGAAAACCAAGTGACGATCAAAACCAAGAAATGGGTCGTCACTCGATGAACTCACAAGAAGGCATGAGCGGACCGTGAGCCCGAGGATCAACGAAGGCAAGCAACAGCAGGCATCAGCGGACGCGGAACCGCGACGCAGGCGGCAGGCTTGCCTGCCCGTCTGGCGCCCGGCGGCAGGCCTGTCGTCTCCGTCTGGCGCCCGGCGGCAAGGGTCCTGGTTCCCATCTATGCAATCGTCTTATGATATCGAACGGCGGCATCTTGGTCCCTTAAACCCATGTCGGATTGTCCATGAAACTACAATGATTCTTCCATGAAAGCCTTCTCGATTGTTTAAAAGTTCATATTTTAAGCGTCTAAATTCGAACCCTCATTACTCAAACCCTTGAAAGCGGTTATCTCGAAATCTACGGCTAAAGATCCTTCCAAACTCAAAGATTTTCCGCACAAGCGAGTAGCGGAAAGATCGAACAACGGAAAAACCACGGACGGAAGACGGCCTGGCACCGCGCACACGCCACGCCGAAGCCGCCTGGCGCCGGCGGCACCGACCTGGCGCCGGCGGCACCGACCTGGCGCCGGCGGCACCGACCTGGCGCCGGCGGCACCGACCTGGCGCCGGCGGCACCGACCTGGCGCCGGCGGCACCGACCTGGCGCCGGCGGCAGCGTTACGCCGATCAGCGGCCCTCGTCTTGGTCTCGGTCCCATCATGCTCGGTCTGATCCCATCTTAGCTTGTTTGGATCACTTTTCGTGAGTTTGAGTGCGATCCGCGGTTATTCTAAACACCAAACATCTCGACTAAACAAAATTGGGTTTCGCCGAATACGAAACCTTCAATGACTATTCTTTGAAAAACCGTAAAAGCGTCTAGCGGCCCGGCGTGGCCAAAGCGGCCCTACGATTTTCGAAAGGAAGGATAACTATGGCGGTTTATCCTTATCCTCACATAAGAGATAAATGTCAAGTTTGCAGAAGATAAATGTCAAGTTTTCGAAGATAAATGTCAAGTTTCCGATAAACACGAAGATGGGCGAAAATGGAAAGCCGATTCAGCCCGCAAGAAGATAGACCGTCTTAAGAGGAGTATATAAGGAGAGCTTTGGGCGAGGAAAAAATCATCAAAAAACTTACAGAGCACTTAGCACTTATAGCATTTTAGCATTCTTTTCTGTTTTCACTAGCGAGCTGCGACTCAACTAGGTTAGATCTAGGCGGCGGACTAGCGGACTTTTCGACAGCTCTTGTAGCTTATTTCTTTACCGTTGTTCACGCTCAAACGCAAATTCAGAAATAAGATCTCCTTTAGCTCTATTTTACGATTTTTATTTTACAACTTAAACTCCCATTGATTGTATCGTGTGTGGCCCAGCAGATATCCGGGACCTTCAAGGAAGATCGGGTTAACTCGGTTTTCCTCCACAAATCGTTTATCGGAAATTGACGGTGTGAATTTCGGTTCCCACAGTGGTCTGGTCCTTAACGTTGCTGCTGGAATAGGTTTTGGGATCCGTTGGCTAAGCATGCGGCGTCTGCAATGTCCTCTGGGATATGTGGAGTATTGATCCATCCATTGGCGTGCAAAACCTTTTGAATCCCTGAAAATACCAAACTCATCCGGGGTTAGATTACCGAAATCAAGTACATGTGAATTTGTTAGCTGGGATTGTTTGATGTATGTATCGGTCGATGGCACAGGTACGGGATTGGTCGATGGTTGTTCAGGCCTATCGGTCGATTGTGTTGGTGCCATGTCGATCGAGGAGACTTCCTCGGGTTGTGTGATGTATGTTGGCATTGCGGTCTCGACCGCTGGCTCGTGGCTGGTAATCGCTGCCCAGCTCCCCGATTGAGTTGTCTCGTCTCGCTTTGTTGTTGATTGTGTTGTCGAATGATGCGAGGCAAGTAGTATCGATCGACGAGAGAAGGTCCTGTCGATCGATGTGTTGATTCTGAGGTTCTGGTGGAGAAGTCGATCTTCATCTTCTTGAAGGTTATGATACTCTATAGCTCTCTCCTCCTCGTAATCATCGATTATACTCCTCAATGTGAGTAGTATCTGCAGCATGTGGTGGGATGTAGTAGTCGTTCTCCCACTCATTTACTCAAGTCACCATCTGGAAACTCCTCCTCGATCTGGTTGAATAGTGAATCGATCGATGACCATGTGTTTACGTCGATCGATATCGTTCTCGAGAATCGTCGATAAGGCAATCTGCTTGTCGATCGATCCGGTACTCCTTCTCATTATCGTCTTGTGAATCGTATTCATCTCCACAATAGCAAACATCTACGAGGTCTGAGCCGTCTTGGATCTTCTCAGGAACCTTGATGACTCGTACCGGATCATAGTAGACCGTAGGATTGATCAGGGTTAGGCACAGTTTGTTTGTCTGAAGGTAGCAAACCGCTCCAACTGTGGCTAGGAAGGCTCTTCCAAGTAGCAAAGAAGTAGGTAGGGTTACCTTGACGTCCAATACATGGAAATCTACTGGTATTAGGGCTTCTCGTATGGTGACCTCAAGGTTTCTCACAATTCCTCAATAGTTCTGCTGAGAACAATCCACAAAGATGAACGATTCTTCAGTAGGCCCTATCTTCAAACCTAGATGGTCTGCTATCACCTTGGGTAAGATGCTAACTCCAGATCCTGTGTCACATAGGGCACGTGGGAAGTTGAACCCATGGACTGAGCAAGGAACTACGGACTTCCCTGGATCACCCTTCTTCTCAAGTTTGATCCTCTTCTTCATACTATCTCTGACTTGGTTGAACATCCTCCTGATGTCTTCTTCTGTCTCCTTGGTTTCTCTGAAAAACATCCACAATCTGTGTGAAAAGTAGGCTTCTTCAAAGGGTTTCTCTGTAGGTATTCTTAGAACTCTCTTTCTGAAACTTTCCAGCTCCTTCTCAATAACTCCTCTTTTAAGGTGTTTAGGAACCTTCTCTTTCCTTTTTCTGAGAACTCTGCCATCTTTTTCCTTTTCTGTCTCCATTGGATCAATGATATCCGTGGGCTTCTTCGCGATGGCGGTTGGTGGGTTTCTGGAAGGCTTATATTGCTCCCGGAGTGCATTAAGTCGTGCAACATCTATCTTGGGAAATTGCACTCGGTGTGTGATAACTGAATATCGATCGACAGGTTCTGGAGTATGTCGATCGACTTCCTTATCCTTCTGTCGATCGATGGGACCTCTGTCCTGTCGATCAATGTTGTAAGGGCTGGGTGGATGTGGGTGCTTTGCTGCGAACTCCTCGTGAGTAGGTATCTTTACGGCGTTGCACTCGTGAGTGGATTCTTCAAGGTCCATCGATCGATTGGTGTTGGTGTACATCGATCGATGGTCATATCCGGACATCGGTCGATACCAATGGTTTCCGCCAATACTCATGGAACTTTCGATCTCGAAGTCTCCCTCTTGCAGCTTCTCGTGCTTCACAAATCTCCAAAACTTATCTTCTATGATAGCATTGACGTTGTGGCCTGTTGCTTCTTCTCCAGTCCCTCTTCCTAAGGCTTCCTGCTTCTTAACAGCTTCTCCTGTCTGAATCACTTGAGTCTCTAGTTTCTTCACATGAGTGCTCAAAGCATCAAGCTTTGTGTTTGAAGTGGTGTAGACAGCGTCGATCTTTCCATTGAAGTTCACCTCTAATTGCTGCTGGCTTTCAAGAACTTTGCTGAGCATGTCTTCTAGCTTTCCTTCTGGGGTTGGTGTGGGTGGCTTCATGTAAGATGAGTTTCCATAACTCTTGTTGTTGTTGGGGTTTCTGCTGTAGAAGTTGCCTCTCTGTCCTGAGAAGTTTCTGTTTCCTTGGTTTTCAGGTCTCTGACATCCAGTTCCACTGATCCAGTTGACTTCTGCTTCTATGTAGTCATCTTCTTCATCAGCTTCTGCATCCTCCACTGAGCAGAATTGCTTGTTTAGCAACTTCTGAACATTGTCAAGTGTAGCTTGTACCTCATTTATCTGTTCCTTTCTAAGGAACGCTGCAGATCTTGCTTTTACAATTTTCTTCGTGCTGTTGCTGGATGCTAAGTTGTCTATTAGCTTCACAGCATCTTCAGGATTCCTTGTGGTGAAGTTGCCTTCACTCGCGGTGAAGTTGCCTTCACTCGCAGTGTCCAGAGCCATCTGATATTTCACCTTGTTGAATCCATTGTGTGGACAATCTCATCTCACTGGTAAGATTTGAATCTGATCCAGGTATCCTTGAATGACTCTCCAGGCTCCTGGTTGAATGTGGCAATTTTACTCCTTAAGTCTTCAGCGCGCATCATCAAAAAAGTTACGCAAAATGTGTTTTGATGTCGCTGCAGGATGTAAGAGATCCTGGTGGTAGCTGCTTAAGCCACTTTAAAGCTTCTCAGATAAAGAGTGTTTAAAGAGCTTACAGAGAAGGTAGTCCACAGGGACTCCATTAGCTTTGATAACAGATATGAGATCCTCGAACCTCTCCAGATGGTCCATGGGATGCTCATTGGACAATCCACAGTAGGGTGTCTGTCCCACAAGGGTGTACTGCTGCGGCTTGAGCTCGCAATCGCCTCTCTAAATAGCAGGGGACGAATGGCTGATTTGTTGGTGTAGAACTGATCTGGACGGTTGTAGTCAGCTATATTCGAGCAGCCTCTCCTACAGGTTGAACAGCTCTTGTAGGTGCAGTTTCTGGCTCAAGGATTACTTCTTTCTGAGCATTGAGTTTCTGACCTGCTTCGTTACGAAGGTGACCTTCTTGGTCACGCAAGTCTCCATTCTCATCTCGTATGACAATAATAGGCGCAACCATGACTCGCGGAACAGTATCGATCAATATACAGATAGGGGTGTCGATTCGTGAGGAAGGTGCGGTATCGGTCGATGAAAGCGGTGTCTCGATTAGGCAGAATGCGTCGGTATCGGTCGACAGACAGTTGTAGTACTTAGGGATCGAATCCACAGAGAGCTAGAGTACAAATAAGATGCAATCTTAGTGACTATGCTAGGTTGACAATGGTTTAAAGTAAATTGCAGGTTTTTGAGTAATGGTAAGATTACTCAGTTTAAAGGTTTTCGTTTAAGACAATAAAGAAAAGTAGTTAGATTCAGGGTAGGAATTTGATGTCTTGCATATTTTTATCTATTTAGCCATCTTTTTATTGCATTCTTTGTCTTGTAGGCTAAGGTTTAGGCATGTTTAGGATCATTCTGCATTCATTTGTCCTTATCAGGTGTTGGAGTGTGCTTTGGTGTGATTTGAGGTGTTTGGGAACCTTATGACCCAAAAAGAAGTGAAGATTCAAGATTGGCCATGAGAAGAGAAGTGAAATCAAGAGATGGAGAGTTGGACCGGGGGATCAAACATAAGTCTAAGGGTGGCAGCAAACAATCAATCTATCAACCTTAGGCCTAAGCACAATTCTAAACAACCTCTATCTCTAGATGAATGCTCATTCACAAAGATAACTCAAGCATCTAATCTCTTAGGTTGAATATTATCTAAGCAATCATTAAGAACAAGCCTAATAGCCATCTTAACACCTTTAACAACAAATCTCTTTGGTAAAGAATGTTAAAAGCTTAAGAGAGTTGGTTCAGACATTTCATAGAGCAAGCCTATGATTAATCTAAATGCAAACATTAAGGGAGAGTTGGTTCAGTCATTTCATAGAGCACCTTTCGGGCATGAAATGCCTAGAGCTTTTAACATTCTTTATGAAAGAGATTTGTTGTTAAAGGTGTTAAGATGGCTATTAGGCTTGTTCTTAATGATCGCTTAGATAATATTCACCTTAAGAGATTAGATGCTTGAGTTATCTTTGTGAATGAGCATTCATCTAGAGATAGAGCTTGTTTAGAATTGTGCTTAGGCCTAAGGTTGATAGATTGATTGTTTGCTGCCATCCTTAGACTTATGTTTGATCCCCTAAGGTCAATTCCCTTAGCCCATGGGTCTCATCTCCTCATAAAGAAAGAAAGCATTACATTTTATTGCATTTTAGATATTGTGATAGATTAATAATCATATCCCTTAATGATTGCATTTAGATTAAGCATAGGCTTGCATTCCCTTTGAGTTAGCTTTCCAATGCCACCGGTCTCAGGTCAATCAGCATCCTGTAGCAGAAGTTATGCTCGTTTTACTGAAGATTGGTCAGTCTGCCTCGCGAGAGGAAGCTGTCGAGAATATAAAAGAGTGTTGATCGATGCACCACTTTGCATATCGATCGACATGCATGACAGAATGTGGGCCGAGCATATTTAATGACCGAATGAAGCCCAGAAGTAATCCTATTTATGTTATTTCTATGCCATTGTTGACGGCTACATGCTTTTCTTTGTGCTTTTCTTTTCTATTGTTCTCTTTGTTGGGAGAGAAGGGAGGAACTCCTATCAGAGTCCTCCTGGAACTCCTTTGGTTTTTATTATCTATTCTATTTCAGTTTTATATCTATTCATCTATGATTTCTGTGACAAACTTCATGTCTGAATAGATCCACCTGTTGGATTTAGGGTTCATATAGGTTAAAGGGATTAGCCCCAGCCTATATCTGCTATAGTTGTGATATTCATTGTTAGGATGTTCTTAATGCTTGTTTCTAGAGTCATGAACTAGAACCTTGATCTTAGGATTGTTTCCTTACTTAACATCATCCTGAATCCATCATAAACATGCTATGACCCTCTTGAGACAAGCGGAAGCTGATCTAAGATCATGGTGAGCATTATATCAACTTCGGCATAAGTTACGCAGAGCGTGTCGATCGATACTCTGTAGAGTAATCGATCGACGATAGAGGTGTATCGGTCGATATTCCTATCAATAATCGATCGATACTGTCGGCGATATAGCTGACCGCAAACACCATTTAGCATCTAAGTAATAGATGGTCTAAATATTGCGAGAGCTGATGGATTCATTTAATAGTGTTGAGCTCTAACATATCATGCAAGTAGCTTGTTAGCATTTTATAGTATTTATAATCCTGATAACCTGAATAGAAACCCTAGATCTAGCAACCATCCTTCCATCCACAACTCCTTGCCTTGTTGAATAATTATCTTGTTCAACTTGTTTACTGCTTTATTTATTATTTGCTATATTTATTTACTGCTTTAAACCTATTAGCCTAGCTTAATCATATAACTATTAGATCTGATTGGTTCCCTAGCTCCTTGTGGATTCGATCCCTAAGTACTACAACTGAACCTCTTATTTGAGAGAGTAAAGTCACTCCTTAGGGTAATTTGAGTGATATCATATACCATGGGTAAAAACGGGTAAAATCCATGGTATATCATCCTCTCTGGATATGTGGAGTATTCGTCCATCCATTGAGCGTGCAAAACCTTTTGAATCCCTGAAAATACCAAACTCATCCGGGGTTAGATTACCGAAATCAAGTACAGTTGAATTTGTTACCTGGGATGGTTTGATGCATGTATCGGTCGATGGCACAGGTATGGGATCGGTCGATGGTTGTTCAGGCCTATCGGTCGATTGTGTTGGTGCCATGTCGATCGGTGAGACTTCCTTGGGTTGGGTGATGTATGTTGGCGTTGCTGTCTCGATCGCGATGCTCTCGTGCTGGTAATCGCTTGCCCAGCTCCCGATTTAGTAGTCTCTGTCTCGCTTGTTGTTGATTGTGTTGTCGGATGATGCGAGGCTAGTAGTATCGATCGATGGGGAGAAGGTCCTGTCGATCGATGTGTTGATTATGAGGTTGTGGTGGAGAAGTCGATCTTCATCTTCTGGAAGGTTATGATACTCTATAGCTCTCTCCTCCTCGTAATCATCAGTATACTCCTCAATGTTAGTAGTATCTACAGAGTGTGGTGGGATGTAGTAGTCGTTCTCCCACTCGTTTACTTCGAAATCACCTTCTGGAAACTCCTCCTCGATCTGATTGAATAGTGAATCGATCGATGACCATGTGTGGCTGTCGATCAATGTCAGTTCACCAGAGATAATCGGTGAGACAGTGCTACTATCGATCGATTCTGCGGTCTCTGTCTCGTATTCGCCTTGTGAATCATTTTCATCTCCACAATAGCAAACAGCTACGAGGTCTGAGTCGTCTTGGATCTTCTCAGGAACCTTGATGACTCGTACCGGATCATAGTAGACCGTAGGATTGATCAGGGTTAGGCACAGTTTATTTGTCTAAAGGTTGCAGACCGCTCCAACTGTGGCTAGGAAGGCTCTTCCAAGTAGCAAAGAAGTAGGTAGGGTTACCTTGACGTCCAAGTCATGGAAGTCTACTAGTATTAGAGCTTCTCCTATGGTGACCTCAAGGTTTCTCACAATTCCTCCAGAGTTCTGCTGAGAACAATCCACAAAGATGAATGATTCTTCAGTAGGCTATATCTTCAGACCTAGATGGTCTGCTATCACCTTGGGTAGGATGCTAACTCCAGATCCTGTGTCACATAGGGCACGTGGGAAGTTGATCCCATGGACTGAGCAAGGAACAACGAACTTCCCTGGATTACGCTTCTTCTTAAGTTTGATCCTCTTCTTCATATTGTCTCTGACTTGGTTGAACATCCTCCTGATGTCTTCTTCTGTCTCTTTATTTTCTCTGAAAGACATCCACAATCTGTGTGAAAAGTAGGCTTCTTCAAAGGGTTTCTCTGTAGGTATTCTTAGAACTCTCATTCTGAAACTTTCCAGCTCCTTCTCATTAACTCCTCTTCTAAGGTGTTTAGGAACCTTCTCTTTCCTTTTTCTGAGAACTCTGCCATCTTTTTCCTTTTCTATCTCCATTGGATCAATGATATCCGTGGGCTTCTTCATGATGGCGGTTGGTGGGTTTCTGGAAGGCTTAGATTGCTCCCGGAGTGCATTAAGTAGTGCAGCATCTATCTTGGGAAGTTGCACTCGGCGTGTGATAACTGAATATCGACTGACAGGTTCTGGAGTATGTCGATCGATTTCCTTATCCTTCTGTCGATCGATGGGACATCCATCCTGTCGATCGATGTTGTAAGGGCTGGGTGGATGTTGGTGCTTTGCTGCGAACTCCTCGTGAGTAAGTATCTTTACGGCGTTGCACTCGTGAGTGGATTCTTCAAGATCCATTGGTCGATGCTCGTCTGAGTCCATCGTTCGATTTGAGGTGGCGTACATCGATCGATGTTCATGTCCGGACATCGGTCGATACCAGTGGTTTCCGCCAATACTCATGGAACTTACGATCTGGAAGTCTCCCTCTTGCAGCTTCTCATGCTTCACCACTCTCCAAAAATTATCTTCTATGATAGCATTGACGTTGTGGTCTGTTGCTTCTTCTCCAGTCCCTTTTCCTAAGGCTTTCTGCTTCTTACCAGCTTCTCCTGTCTGAATCATCTGAGTCTCTAGTTTCTTCACATGAGTGCTCAAAGCATCAAGCTTTGTGTTCAAAGTGGTGTAGACAGCGTCGATCTTTCCATTGAAGTTCACCTCTAACTGCTGCTGGCTTTCAAGAACTTTGCTGAGCATGTCTTCTAGCTTTCCTTCTGGGGTTGGTGTGGGTGGCTTCATGTAAGATGATTTTCCATAACTCATGTTGTTGTTGGGGTTGCTGCTGTTGAAGTTGCCTCTCTGTCCTGAGAAGTTTCTGTTTCCTTGGTTTCCAGATCTCTGAAATCCAGTTCCACTGATCCAGTTGACTTCTGCTTCTATGTAGTCATCTTCTTCATCAGCTTCTGCATCCTCCACTGAGCAGATTTGCTTGTTTAGCAACTTCTGACCATTGTCAAATGTAGCTTGTACCTCATTTATCTGTTCCTTTCCAAGGAACGCTGCAGATCTTGCTTTTACAATGTTCTTCGTGTCTTGCTGGATGCTAAGTTGTCTATTAGCTTCACAGCATCTTCAGGATTCCTTGTGATGAAGTTGCCTTCACTCGCAGTGTCCAGAGCCATCTGATATTTCAGTGCGATGCCTCTGAAGAAAGTGCAAAGCAGTTGCACCTTGTTGAATCCATGGTGTGGACAATCTCGCTGGTAAGACTTGAATCTGATCCAGGTATCCTTGAATGACTCTCCTCCTTAAGTCTTCAGCGCGCGCATCATCAAAAAAGTTACGCAAAAACGCGTTTTTGATGTCGCTCCAGGATGTAAGAGATCCTGGTGGTAGCTGCTTAAGCCACTTTAAAGCTTATCTAGATAAAGAGTGCTTGAAGAGCTTACAGAGAAGGTTGTCCACAGGGACTCCATTGGCTTTGATAGCAGATATAAGATCCTCGAACCTCTCCAGATGGTCCATGGGATGCTCATTGGACAGCCCACAGTAGGGTGTCTGTCCCACAAGGGTGTAGTACTGCGGTTTGAGCTCGAAATCGCCTCTCTGAATAGCAGGGGGTTGAATGGCTGATCTGTTGGTGTAGAACTGATCTGGACGGTTGTAGTCAGCTAGTGTTCGAGCAGCCTCTCCTACAGGTTGAACAGCTCCTGTAGGTGCAGTTTCTGGCTCAGGGATTACTTCATTCTGAGCATTGAGTTTCTGACCTGCTTCGTTACGAAGGTGACCTTCTTGGTCACGCAAGTCTCCATTATCATCTCGTATGAGAATAATAGGCGCAACCATGACTCGCGGGACAGTATCGATCGATATACAGATAAGGGTATCGATCGATGTCGGATGAAACATGTCGGTCGACGGTGAAGTAGTGTCGTTCGACCGGAAGGTGTGAGTATCGGTCGACGAAGACGGTGCCTCGGTCGGCAGGGGTGTGTCGGTATCAGTTGACAGACAGTTGTTGGTGTCGATCGATTTGGAACAGATTTCCTTGCGGATTGAACGTTCCAAGCTAGCAGGGTCTTCTGAGAACAAAAGTTGAGATGCCTTGTTGCTTCTGATACTGCTGGGCATGTACCTGAAAAGACAAGAAAAAATTTGTGTCAGAAAATAGATTAAAGTAAAAATAATATAGACCTAATCAGATTAAATCCTATTGTATCAAAGCTCCCCGGCAACGGCGCCAAATTTGATATCACTCAAATTACCCTAAGGAGTGACTTTACTCTCTCAAATAAGAGGTTCAGTTGTAGTACTTAGGGATCGAATCCACATAGAGCTAGAGTACAAATAAGATGCAATCTTAGTGACTATGCTACGTTGAAAATGGTTTAAAGTAAATTGCAGGTTTTTGAGTAATGGTAAGATTACTCAGTTGAAAGATTTTGGTTTTAAGACAATAAAGAAAAGTAGTTAGATTCAGGGTAGGTATTTGATTTCTTGCATATTTTCATCTATTTAGCCATCTTTTTATTGCATTCTTTGTCTTGTAGGCTAAGGTTTGGGCATGTTTAGGATCATTCTGCATTCATTTGTCCTTATCAGGTGTTGGAGTGTGCTTTGGTGTGATTTGAGGTGTTTGGGAACCTTATGACCCAAAAAGAAGTGAAGATTCAAGATTAGCCATGAGAAGAGAAGTGAAATCAAGAGATGGAAAGTTGGACCGGGGAGACCAGACCGGGTACACATACCCGGTGGGATGGAGATTGATCAAGGACGTCCGGACGACCGGGGACAATGGTCCGGCTTGCTGCACGGGCGATGAAACATGAAGTGGACCGAGGACAGTGGTCCGCTTGATGTACCCGGCGATGAGGCAGCACACATCAAAGTCCGGAGGAGCAGGAGACCTGCGTCGGCTTAGGTGACCGGACGATGGCCTGAAGAATGGACGGGAGCCAGACCCGGCTTAGTGTACCCGGTCGGGAAAACCTGCAGGACATCCGGACGACGGGGAGGCAGCGTCGGCTTGTGAACCCGGACGGGACAAGGAGCGGACAGAACAGGGACAACCGGGGTGGGACGACCGGTTTGGACCATTTGGTTTACCCCTGACCGAGTTTTTATGCTTCCTTTCTATTGGTTGAGACTCATTTGGCTCAAGGACTTTTTAGTAATTTTGTTTTATGTTTCTAGGGCTGTTAAGCCAAGTATAAATACTCTTGTTATCCCCAATTTGGGACTTATGTTATTTTTCTATCTAAGAACACATAACCTTTTGAGTAAAGTTTCATCTTTGAATCATAATCTCATCTCATCTTTGTGTTCTTGATTGCTTGATTTCATCTCCTTTCTTTCTCTTCATGATTAAACTTGGATTCCTCATGGATTTAAGAGTAATCATGATTATTAGTGAGTAGTCCTCTTTGGATTCATGGGTTAGGGAGACCAAGGGGTGATTAAGCTAGATCTATGGTGTTTTAGTGTAGATCTATCTTGTTCCTTGCTAGTAGAGTGCTTTTAATGCTATTTTAGGGTTGGCCACCCCAAAGTTGAGCTCTAGGTATTTCATGCCCGAAAGGTGCTCTATGAAATGTCTGAACCAACTCTCCTAAGCTTTTAACATTCTTTACCAAAGAGATTTGTTGTTAAAGGTGTTAAGATGGCTATTAGGCTTGTTCTTAATGATTGCTTAGATAATATTCAACCTAAGAGATTAGATGCTTGAGTTATCTTTGTGAATGAGCATTCATCTAGAGATAGAGCTTGTTTAGAATTGTGCTTAGGCTTAAGGTTGATAGATTGATTGTTTGCTGCCACCCTTAGACTTATGTTTGATCCCCCAAGGTCAATTCCCTTAGCCCATGGGTCTCATCTCCTCATAAAGAAAGAAAGCTTTACATTTTATTGCATTTTAGATATTGTGTTAGTTTAATAATCATCTCCCTTAATGATTGCATTTAGATTAAGCATAGGCTTGCATTCTCTTTGCTTTGTGATCACGTAGAACTGGTTTGACAATCTTATATACTACATCATTTGATTAGGACCCTTGATAAGTCCTTTCATCAAATTGGCGTCGTTGCCAAATTCTAAGTTGATTGTGACATTGGGATTTAGTCACTTGCTTGAGACTAAATAAGTTTTCTTGTGACTAAATCCCAATGTGATATTGATTCTCCTTTTGCCTCTTCCTTTGATTTTCAGGTGTATGAACACAAGAAGCAGGGGTGCAACAAGCCTGGTTCCCACTGTTGAAGAGATAGCTACACTTGAGAGGGAAATAGCAAGAAGGAGAAGAGAAGAAGAGCAACAGGCTCACATTCAGAGGTTGGGGTTTGAGATGGATGAACACCAGCATCAACCTCAAGATGGCAATGGTCAAGGAGCTGACAACCTTGGACCAGAGCGCCAGCAACAACAACACCCACAGCAGCCAGCTAGAGCTATTGGCACCTATGACCGTTCTCACATTCATGGTCATAAGACGGGCATCCGCGCACCAGCTGTGGAAGCTAACAACTTTGAGATCAAGTCAGGGTTGTTGAGTGTGATTGAGAACAACAAGTACCATGGCCTGGCTGCAGAAGACCCATTTGATCACTTGGACAAGTTTGATAGCTATTGTGGCTTGTCCAAGACCAATGGTGTGTCAGAAGATGCCTTCAAGCTCAAGCTGTTTCCTTTCTCTCTAGGAGACAAGGCACGCCAATGGGAGAAATCTCTGCCTAGTGACTCCATCACCACTTGGGATGATTGCAAGAAAGCCTTCTTGGAGAAATTCTTTTCTACATCAAGGACAGCCAAGCTGAGAAATGAGATCTCTAGCTTCCAGCAGAAGAATTTGGAAAGCTTTAGTGAAGCATGGGAGAGGTTCAAAGGCTATCAGGCTAAATTCCCCCACCATGGCTTCTCAAAGGAGAGTTTGATGAGCACATTCTACAGAGGTGCCCTTCCTGTGTTCAGAGCTAGATTGGATACAGCAAGCAATGGATTCTTCCTGGGCAGGTCTGAAGAAGATGCTGAGGAACTGGTTGACAACATGGTGAAGAGTGACTCAGTTTACAGTGGAGAGCATGACAGAGCTGATAGAACCACCAGAGCTGATGACAACCAGACCAAGAAGGAAATCAAATCCTTGCAGGAGAAGATAGACTTGCTGATTGCTAACCAAGCCAAATAGGAGCAGATACACTTTGTAGGTGGTCCTAGTCAAGAAGCTCCTCCTAAGGTTAATTAAGTTGATGGGTTAGAAGGGCAAGAAGAGCTTTGCTTCATCAACAACAATGGTACTTGGTACAGGAAGGAGCCTAACTTTCAGTACAACAACTACCAGCAGAGGTCTTATCCTAACAACCAGCAAGGAGGCTATCAACCCAAGCAAAACACTAAGCAAGGGAACTACCAGCCGAGGCAGAATCCTCCTCCTGGTTTTACCAATCAAGGCAATCAGCCTACTCAAGCTCAAGGTAGTGTTGGTGTCAAAATTGGTCACGACGGAATCAATGACTGAAAGTCTCTGGAAAGTATTTCTTAAAACAAAAAGTCTCGGATAATTTGAAAAGAAGTTATACGAGATTTTCTCAAATTAGAATATCCACTCTCTGGTGAGGTCGAAAACGGTTATCTCGAAATCTACGGCTAAAGATCCTTCGAACTCAAAGATTTCCGCATCTAACGTCGAAAGGGGAAATATCGGGCAACGGAAAACCCACGGGCGCAAAGAACCCTGGCACCGGGCGGTACTGCCTGGCGCCGCAGCAAGCCGCCTGGCGCCGGCAGCAAGCCGCCTGATGCCGGGCGGTATCCTCGCCTGGTGCCGGGCGGCACGCTGCCACGCTGGCCGCCTGGCGCCGGGCGGCACGCTGCCACGCTGGCCGCCTGGCGCCGGGCGGCACGCTGCCACGCTGGCCGCCTGGCGCCGGGCGGCACATCGCCACGCAGGCCGCCTGGCACCGGGCGGTACTGCCTGGCGCCGGGCGGCACATCGCCACGCAGGCCGCCTGGCACCGGGCGGTACTGCCTGGCGCCGGGCGGCACGACACGCTGAGCCGCCTGGCGCCGGGCGGCACGCTGCCACGCTGGCCGCCTGGCGCCGGGCGGCACATCGCCACGCAGGCCGCCTGGCACCGGGCGGTACTGCCTGGCGCCGGGCGGCACGCTGCCACGCTGGCCGCCTGGCGCCGGTTGGCGGCCCTCGTCCTGGTCTCGGTCCCATCATGCTCGGTCTGATCCCATCTTGCCTTGTTTTGATCGATGCTCGTGAGTTTGGTACGATCACGGCTACAGAATGAACATCTTTCGATTCGGTTGAGGTTGTCCTCCATGTTTTACGACAAAAACTAGAAGGATTGGATTTCTCGTAGAAGATATCGTATAAAACAAAGATCGATTAACTTGAACATCGAGCCTTTAGGCTATACGGTTTATTTTACGAGAAAGATAGTCTTTTCGAGAAATCGTATAAAACGTTCAACGAGTTAAGACAAGTCCACGGACTTACTTACGATTTTAAGAATTCGGGCCCAATCATGCTGTGACGGTTTATCCGATTTTCCGAACATCGGATAAACATAAAGTCACCGAAAAATAGGGAAAAACTCGGGGATAATTACGAAGATCGACGAAAATGGAATACTTCCTCAAGAGATAAACTTGGGCCCAAAGGCGAGGTCCATCATCCTAAGGCAAACCGACCTAGGAGTGAGTATATAAGGAGAGCAAGAGCAGATGAGAAGAAGATCCGAAAATCCTAGATTGGAGACCTAGAGAGCTCCTGTTAGCTGATAGAACTTAGAATTTAGGCGGTTAGACTAGCAAGGCAGGCCCTAGAACATCTGGCCGCCTCCTGCCATAATCTCGGCTCTCTGGAAGGATCGGACAATTCTTTTACTTAAGAGCTCCGCACATAGAAACCCTAGGGTTATCTTCGACATGCCTATTTCTATGACAAGCGCTCATACTAGGCGAACCCGAGCGGTTCGATCTCTTGTTCAATTACACCTAAACTGAACTACGTCCGACTTGATCCTCGAAAGGGGTACGTAGGCAGCCTTTCCTAAGGTCCAGTCCCAAATCTTAACAAAAATTTTCCGCATTTATTCGGTCACTTGTCGTTGGCTGTCGCAGAGAATCCAGACCTTCAGGGAAAGTCGGGTTAACTTGGCTTTCCTCCGCAATCTTATTCATTAAAATTGACGGTGTGAATTTCGGTTGCCACAGTTTGGCGCTAGAAGGAGGGGGGGCGGATTACTCTTACTCAAATGGCCGCAAAGAAAAACTTGTAGTTTGCGTCAACGATGGTAAAACAACTCCAGCAGCGACTGTTCCTACGGCCAACGCTTACGCAAACGCCACGTTGCTCGAACAAATCAAAAACCTAGCCGCGGATTTCCGCCACAGGAAGAGCACGAAAACGAGCTCGCAATTTCTCTATCTAAACAGAAAGGGCAACCATAAAATCTATCAAACCCCAAAAATTCGTCTTGTTACCAAGTTAGAAAAATCGCAACGAGCAAGGTTTCTACAAAAAACGTTTCTTTCGAGAACCTCTCGGAAAAATAAAAATTATTCTCCTCGAAACCTTGGGGAAACCCTATATTACTCGCGGAACAGAAGCACGGCAAATCGGTTCACCGATTCCCACTGCCGTACTTCTTACAAACAACTCTCGAGGAACAAACGGGAAAAACGAAAGGAGGTCGGAGCTTGATCTTACTATGACGACTTGCCATAGGGTAAGATCAGTCTTCCCAGTCCGCCTTAGTAAGAGCCCACTTTGTTCTCCTTTGTGTCTAGGTCAAAATGGCTTTCGTTTCATCTCAATCGGAGTTTCCGTTGAGATTTTACGAAGAGAACAAAGTCACTGTCCCGGCCACCTCGCCGTGAGCAAGGACAAACATTACCGACGTCACCTCACCCTCCGACATGGCTACCTCGCCACAGGGCGACTTCACCTTCGCTATCCTTTGAGTCTAGATCAAAGTGGCTTTCGTTTCGTCTCACTCGGAGTTTCCGTTGAGATTTTACGAAGGGAACAAAATCACTCTCCTGGCCACCTCGCCCGTGGACGAGAACAACCATCACCAAGGTCAACTCGCCCATGGCAACCTCGCCTGTGGAAACCTCACTTTTCTCTCCTTTGATTCTAGGTCAAGATGGATTTCGTTTCGTCTCAATCGGAGCTTCCGTTGAGATTTTACGAAGAAAACAATGTCGCTGTCTCGACCACCTCGCCCATGAGAAGGATCTCTCTGTCCCGTCAAGGACGAGCCCGGTCCTGTCTCAGTACCATGCATCTTTGCCTGAGTTTTCGTAACTCGGTCTTTGAGTCCGTGAGCCCCGGGGATCGACGAAGGCGAGCAATAGCAGCATCGGCGGACGCGGGACACGGCACGGGCGGCAGGGCGCCTGGCGCCGGTGTGGGAACCAAAATTCACACCGTCAATTTTCGATAAATAAGATTGCGGAGGAAAGCCAAGTAAACCCGACTTTCCTTGAAGGTCCGATTCTCTGCGCTGCCACACCTAAATCGAAAGTTCAATAGATAAAAATAAGAGTTGAAATATTTTCCCGAAGGCTTTTTATTAGATAAAAGATACGAGTACAAAGATTCTCCGAAAGACAGAGAGATTTGCGATTAAAGAAAAAGATAGAGTCGCAGGCAGCCAAACATCCTAAGCTTTGCTCCGCTAGTCTAGCCACCTAAGCCCTAATTCTTCTAAGCTAGCACAATGCTCTAAGTCTAATTTTCGGATCCCCTTCTCCTCTGCTCTTGCTCTCCTTATATACTCGCTCCTAGGTCTGTTTGCCTTAGGATGATGGACCTCGCCTTTGGACCCAAGTTTATCTCTTCAGGAAGTATTCCATTTTCGTCGATCTTCGTAATTATCCCCGAGTTTTTCCCTATTTTTCGGTGGCTTGATGTTTATCCGATGTTCGGGAAATCGGATAAACCGTCACAGCATGATAGGGACTGAATTCTTAAAATCGTAAGTAAGTCCGTGGACTTGTCTTAAGTCGTTGAACGTTTTATACGATTTAAAAGACTATCTTTCTCGTAAAATAAACCGTGATAGCCTAAAGGATCGATGTTCAAGTTAATCGATCTTTGTTTTATACGATATCTTCTACGAAATCCAATCCTTCTAGTTTTGTCGTAAAACATCGAGGACGCATTCTAACCGAATCGAAAGATGTTCTTTCCGCAGCTGTGATCGTACTCAAAATTCACGAGGATCGCACTCCAAACAAGCCAAGATGGGATCAGACCGAGGATGATGGGACCGAGACCAGGATGAGGGCCGCCGACCGGCGCCAGGCCGCTCGCGGACGCTGCTGCCGACGCCAGGCCAGGGTGCCGCCGGCTCCAGGCCGCCCGCTGCGGACGCTGCGGCCGCCGGGCGCCAGGCCGCTCGCGGACGCTGCGGCCGCCGGGCGCCAGGGTTCTCTGCCGCCCGTGGGTTTTCCGTTGCCCGATCTTTCCCCGCTAGTCGCTCGGCGGGAAATCTTTGAGTTTGAAGGATCTTTAGTCAGATTTCGAGATAACCGCTTTTGACCCCAACAGTTAGCCCCCAGCTCGTAAGATCGAGACGATTTTGCTGGCTTAATAGGTAGAATTTTCTGAAAATCGAAATTTTCGGCTAAGGACTCTTTTCCGCGAGAAACCTATGTCATCTCCCCCCTTTTCTTACAAATAGCCAGCCTTCTCTTCTCATTCTTCACATCTTTTCAAATCCTCTCTTCTTCTCTCTCAAGAAGGAAAATGTCTTCTTCCCAAGTTGAAAAGAATGATTCTGATGTTGAGATGGGCGAGGCCAGCCAAGCCCCGGCGGTTCCGGCCAGCCAAGCTCCGGCGGTTCCGGCCAGCCAAGCTCCGGCGGTTCCGGCCGTTCAGGGCGCCACCCGCCCCTCATTGACGGTTTGACTCTTTCAAGGCTAATCTATCCCGCGAAGCGCCATGAAGGCTCAAAGCGGGCGAGGACTGAGACGCCTTATGTTCCCTCCGCGGCCCCAACTCCTTTGCCTGTTCCTCCGATCTCTTTGCCTGCTCCTTCGGCCTCTTCGCCTGTTCTTCCGGCTCCCAGCTCCGAAGTCCCATCCGATGCCCTCCTGCCTGCGGAAGGGGTTACTGTTCCTGAACAGATTCTTGATGTTCAGGCCCATCCATCGGTTCTTCGACTGCTCGATCGTGATCTCCGGAAGAGAGGATGCGATAGAATCTACACCTCTTCCCCCGGCGAAGAGGGAACTCGTCTTGGGACTGCCAGCGGCTGGTGCCGCACCGTTGCCCAAGGGGAGGGCAAGGGCTGGTACGGCATCCGGAGCAAAAAGGAAACGGGGTGCGAAGAGCGAGGAGAGCGAACTTTCAGAGCCGTTGACGCATCATCATTCCAAGGTTCGATTTTAATCTATCTGCAATTCTTGTATTGCTTTCTTTTTTTTTCTTTTTTTTACGATGATACTTACTCCTTCTTTTGCGGACAGTTTGTGTCACTGATTGACGGAATGCTTGGCGAGTGCGGGTCGGAAGTCATTCCCCTATCGAAGGAAATGGAGTCGTCGCAGGAAGCGCTGAAGCGTACTAATGCTGCATTGCAGACTGTCGAGGACACCCATGCCGCCCAGACGTCCTAGCTTGAGGTTCGTATCAGTGATCTTGAGCGTGACCTTGGGAAGACCGCGAGTTCGTTACTCAGGGTGAAGAAGGAGAAGAAGAGCAAATCCTCTAAGTCCGCCCGCAGCGTAAGATCCAGAATCATGAGGAGATGAGCGCGTAGATCCTCGGAGGTTGCCGATGCCCGCAACGACTTCTTTGGTGCGTCGGCGAGGATGGCCACCCTGTTTGAGTCCTTGATAGCCATCCGCAAGAGGGACTTGGCTCTAGCGGGGATCGAGGGGAGTTTGAGCGAGCTCGAGTTGCTTCGAGGTAACGAGGCCCCGTCTTTGGACTTGGAGGAGGCCAGACTATCGTCCTGCAAAGGAGAGTGGGCAGCCACCGAGGGAGATTTCGATTCGATCCTTGCCGGCCTGAGGTCAATGCACCTTGCGGCCGACCTCCGAAGACTCAGAAGATCAGGAGCGCGCGGGAGAGGATTGCGAGGCTGGCGTGGACGAGGCGGGTAGTGGCGATGCGACCGAGGGAGGCGACGGCGAGGCTATCCCTATCGCGAGTGAGGATGAAGGTGACGCTCCTGGGAGCGTCTAGGTTTATCAATCCCTTCTGGGATTTTATATGTGTTTCGGCCGTTAAGAGGCCATGATGTATTTACTGGGACTGGCCGTTGGTGGCTTTGAACTGCACTCTTTGGGGTTTTGTTTGAACTTTTGCGGTCTCAATCTATGAAACGTTTTTCGATTATTTATGAACTTCAGTTTTTTCGAAGTATGAGAAAGAGGTTGTGAGTTGTCGTCTCATTCATAGTTCTCTGATGATCACCATACCTATTGTTTGCATAAAGCGAGATTTTCTGCGGTTTACCGATTTACGCGAGAAGTTCGTGAAACAAATAGGCTTAAGTGAAGAGACAAATTTTTGGATCTCGTATACCATACTATGCCTGTGAGATGTCAAGATCCAGCGTGGCTGGGTTTAGGGCAAGACCTAGGTTTACTCTCGGACTGAGGCTTTGCGATGACAAATCGGCTTTCGTTTTGCCTGTTTGTGATTTTAACCTGACTCGTACCTTTTAAAATCCGCGAATTGTTGTCGGCTTATACGATTTGTTTGGGCGTGAGTCGAGCTACTTCCTTTACGAAGATCTAGACCAAAATTTTGGATTTCTTGTGTAGCGCGCTATGTTTATCCTTGTCGGATGTAAGAGAGCCTACCCCTTGAAGGGCGGCTATTGATATCTTGCATATTTACATGTTTTTAGCATCCATATCTTATGCATTTTGATCATATAAGTTAAGCATTAGGCATGTTTAGGTCCATTTTGCATTCATTTGTCCTTATCAGGTGTTGGAGTATGCTTTGGTGTGATTTGTGGTGTTTGGAAGACTTATGGCCCCAAAAGAGATGAAGTATCATGTTTGGCCATGAAAAGAGAAGTGAAACCATGATCTGGTCAAGACAAAGATGAGCATGGACAGAGGTCTTAGAGATGTCTCCTGCTGCTAAGATTTTGTGGAAACACAGCAAATTGAGTTAGCTTTCCAATGGAGGTGGTTTCAAGTCATTTGGACCTGTATTGGAGAAGTTATGATAAATTCACTTGAAGCATGTCAGGATGGCCGGGTAGAGACAACCGGGTAGAGACAGCCGGCCGGGAAAAGGACAGACGGATGGATGTGGTCCAGTCCGGGATGACTGAGCCTGGGACAGGTACCCGGTCGGTTGGCTTGTGCTGGAGGTGACCAGACCGGGTAGACAGGTCCGGGTTGGTGAAGCCGGACGGGAAGAGACGGATCAAGGCGTCCGGACGGCCGGGGAGGAAGAACCGGGGAACAGCACCCGGACGGGCTGGACAGAGGCCAGAACTGGACAGGCCGGGGTGGCCAGAACGGGTTGGATGGCTCTGAGTCTTCCCTGACCGAATTTCAAGCTCCATTCTCATTGGCTGAGACCAATTTTGCTTAAGGACTTTTTAGTAATCTTGTTTTATGTTTCTTAGGGCTTTCAAGCCTCCTTTAAATACTCTTGTAATCTCATGAAGAGATCTAACTTCTTTTCTCTCAAAAAACATAATAAGATCTTGAAGAAAGTTTGGATCTTGGATCCTTTTTGCATCATTTCTTTTGTGTTTAATAGATTATCTTATTCTTTAATCATGTTTAGCCTTGAATCATCATTGATTTTGAGGTTTTCCATGGCTATTAGTGAGTAGATCTATATACGGTTCATGGGCTAGGGAGACTAAGGGTGATTAAGTGTAGATCCAAGGTGTTTAGGGTTAGATCTATCATCTCCTTGCATTGATTTGGTGTTCTTAAAGCTATATTTGAGTTGGCCTCTCAAAGATAGAGCCATAGGCATTTCATGCCCGAAAGGTGTTCTATGAAATGCCTGAACCAACTCATCTATGCTTTTAGCTTGCTTTGCCTAAGAGATTAGTTGTCAAAGGAGCCAGGATTGCTATTAGACTCATTCTCCATGTTTGCTTTGATCATTACAGCCAAAGAGATTTGGTGTACTCGGGTGATCATTGCAAAAGAGCATCCATCTAGAGATAGAGCTTGCTTAGTTTTGTTGTCTAGGCATAAGGTATTAGATTGATTGAAAAGTTAGCATCTTGGATTGAACCTTGATCACCCAAAGTCAATTCCCTTGTCCCAAGAACCCCCTTGCCTCATTGAGAAAGAAAGTTCAATCTTTTATTGCATTTTTATTATTGCCTTAGTTTCATAATCATCCTCTCATCTTGATTGCACTTAGATTAAGCATGAACTTGCATTCCCTTTGCAATAGAATCTCTTAGAATTGGATTGACATCTTGTATTCTACAACATTTGATTAGGACCCCACAAAAGGCCTGGCATCAAATTGGCGCCGTTGCCAAGTTCTAAGTTGATTTTGATATTGGGATTTAGTTATTTGCTTGAGACTAAGTCATTTTTATTTTTATTTTATCTTGTGATATTGGTTCTTGCCTCTTCTATCTTTGACTTTCAGGTGTATGATCACAAGAAGCAGAGGGGTATCCAACTTGGTTCCTACTGTTGAAGAGATTGCTGCACTTGAGAGGGAGATAGCTAGACAACGAAGAGAAGTAGAGCAACAGGCTCATCTACAAAGGTTGGGGTTTGAGATGGAGAATCTGCCTCAAGATGGTGATGCCCTAGGGGGCAATGGTCCAAGAGCTGACAACATAAGACCACAGCACCAGCCACAACAACCACAGCGCCAAGTTAGAGCCATTGGAGCCTATGATCAACCTCACATTCATGGTCATAGGTTGGGGATAAGGGCACCAGCTGTGGAGAACAACAACTTTGAGATCAATTCAGGGCTGCTGCATTTGATTGAGAACAACAAGTTTCATGGCCTTGCTGTGGAGGATCCCCTTGATCACTTGGACACATTTGATAGCTACTGTAGTTTGTCCAAGATTAATGGAGTCTCTGAAGATGCTTTCAAGCTGAGGTTGTTTCCCTTCTCTTTGGGAGACAAGGCACATCTATGGGAGAAGGCTCTTCCAAGTGACTCTATCACAACTTGGAATGAGTGTAAGAGGGCATTCCTAGAGAAATTCTTCTCTACCTCAAGAACAGCCAAGATCAGAAATGAGATCTCTAGCTTTCAGCAGAAGAACCTTGAGAGCTTTAGTGAAGCATGGGAGAGGTTCAAGGGCTATTGGTCTCAATGCCCACATCATGGCTTCACCAAGGAGAGTTTGCTTAGTACCTTCTAGAGAGGTGCTCTACCAGAGTTCAGGAGCAGATTGGACACAGCCAGCAATGCGTTCTTCTTGGGCAGAACTGAGCAGGATGCTGAGGAGCTAGTGGAGAACATGGCCAGGAGTGACTCAGTCTACAGTGAGGAGCATGATAGAGCAAACAGAAGAACTGATGAAGATGATCCGCACACAAGAAAGGCCCTCAAATATCTCCAAGAAAAGTTGGACAAGCTTCTTGTAGAGAAGGCTACGCAAGAGCAGCTTAACTCCATTGGGAACAAGCAACAGAAACAGCCTGCTAGAACTACTGAAGTTCATGGTGTAGAAGGTCAAGAGGAGCTGTGCTTCATCAATTCTAATGGCACATGGTATAGGAAAGAGCCCAACTTCCAATACCAAAACAACTACCAGCAAAGACCATACTACAACAATCAACAAGGAGGGTACCAAGCGAACCAGCCTACTCAGCCCCAAGGAAGCTCTCCTCCAGCTCAGGTTCCAAGTTCAAATTTGGAGTCCATGTTCAAGCAACTCTTAGAAGCTCAAGAGAAGAATGCTAGGAGCATTGGAGATGAGTTCAAGAATATCCATGCCAAGATTGATGGAACTTATTCTGATCTCAACAACAAGTACATGCAACTTGCCTCTCATCTCAAAGCTTTGGAGAGCCAGGTTGCTTCTATGTCTTCATCCTCCAAGAGCCCAATGGGATCTCTACCAGGAAAACCAGAGAAGAACCCTAAGGAGACTTGCAATGTTATCCTCTCCACTTCTTCAAGGATTGCGTTGAGTGATCATAAGAATGATGTTGATGAGATTGAGAGGCTAGTGCTTGGAAATCAGATTGAAAATGATAAGAAACTGGTTGTGTCCACAGCTGAAGCTAGAGTTGTGCAGAGAGCTGATAAGAAGGTTCAAGGAAAGATTCTGAAGATTGATGAGCCTAAGGTTGAGACACAAGTTGAGAAGAGTGCTAACCCCAAGCTACAAGAAGTGAAGGAAGAAGACAATGAGGTTGAGCTATCACCCTATGATAAGCTCCCTTTCCCTCAAATGTTTCCCACCAAAGCTCAAAAGAAAGTGATCTCAAAGTTCAGGAAGGATCTTAGTGATATTGGAGTCAAGCTTCCAGAGATCAGCAATATGCATGCTGCTCATGTCCAAATGATGCTCATACAAGACATTCTCACCCACCAAGCTAAAGTGGCTGAGCTTTTGGACATCTCACTTCTGCAGATTGATCCACCAATCCCTCCCAAGTCCCTCCCTAAGCTTGCATCTCAAGGGAAGTTCACCTTGTCTTGCTCTCTTGGTCAACTACATATGGATGATGCTCTTGTGGATAGTGGAGCTAGTGTGAATGTCATCTCCTTGGATATGGTGCAGAGTATTGGGATTGAAAGCATGGAAACAGATACTCCTCCTCTCACCTTTGGGGATTCCTCTTCTACAATCCCACTTGGCATAATCAAGGACTTCCCCTTGAAGATTGGATCCTGCACCATACCTATTGACCTCACTGTTTTGAAGATGGAATCTGAAGAGAGAGTCCCTTTGATCCTTGGCACTCATTTCCTCACAACAGTTGGCGCTTGCATTGACTTTCTCAACAATGTCACTCTCATGCATGTCAACAAAGCTGTCTCCTATCCTCTCCAGCCTCCAATGGAATCAGACTACTGTGGGACAATCACTTGTGATGCACAAGCTGTTGAGAAGCCCCAAGATGAAGAGGTTGTTGGTAAGAAAGAAAGTCTTGATGGAGAGTGTTCTAAGGAGTTGTGTGTTGAGCACTTGGAAAGTGCTAAAAGAAAGGGGATGGGTGGAGCCTCAAAGGCCACTCATGGCAAGAAGAAGATAGTGAAAGAGCCTCATCCTCCACCTCTTGATTTGCTCTCACACACTCTCACTCTCCATCCAAAGAAGCTCAAGGATGGAGCCATTGAGTACAAGATCAAGCATAAGGGCAGGTCCACACCATTCTCAAGTGCTAGAGCCATCATCACTCCTCAGCTCCAAGCTGACCCAATCAAGCTTCAAGAGCTTCTCTCTCAGGTCCTCACCATCACACTTGAAGGTGGGAAGGATCCTCCTTCTCACTAGTTCAAGAGACAAGGTAGTCAAGCTAAGTGACTCAAAACAAGCTCACTTGGGAGGAAGTCCCATGGTTATCCTTGTACATAGCTTTGCAATTTTAATTTTCCTTTTAAGTTTTTTTAATAAAAGTGGTCAAGGTTTTCAGGTTGAGCCAAGCACTAGAGGAGAGAAGAAAGGTGATTAATCACCTGACCCTATGATTGCCATGTAGCAGCCTCCTCTAGTCGCTATGAAACAAGCCAGCTCCTAGCCCCGGAACCAAACACCGCACCCAAACACCCTTCTTAGGTATCACTCCAACCCTTCTTGTATATACATTTGCTTTTGTTTTGTTGGGGTCTCTCCTTCTCTTTTACTCACACAGAGACTGTGTGATTTAAGTGTGGGGGAGGTACCAAGTATTTGACCCTGTTTGCTTTGTGATTTTGAGTCTCATGCATTGCATTGTTCATTCATATTTGCATAAAAAAAATTTTTTTTTTAATTTTTTGAATCATGTAGATTGCATCACTTGCATCCTTAAGATTGAGTCTAGAGCATATAAGTTGCATTCATTTGCATATGGAGCATTGCCTTGTAAAGAACACTTGTTTGCACTGAATTTGACACCCTAGTTAAACATATCAAGTAGCTTAAGCATCTTTTGAAAGGCTTGCATGCTTTGAGCCTTGAAAACTCTTCTTGAAACTTGCTTGCTTGCTTGATATTGGCATTGTTCTTAAGGCCAGCTCCATCCTGAACTTAGACTTGAATGAACTTAATTTCTCTTGCATATGGGCATTTGCATACTTGATCATGGATCTCATACACATTTGGGTTATCTTTTTCCATTGTACCACCCTTTGTTAACCCAAATGGCACTCCCTTACCCTTGAACCCTATCCATTCTTTGAAGCCTACATTGATTTGCTTGAGTGAGGCCTCTTTTGATAGCTTGTCATGTGCAAAATCTTGAGAGTATTGGGAGCGACATGGATTTGTTCTCATCTCTTGCTAGCATAGGGTCCTCATTCGAGCTAGCTTCTAGGATGGTGAGTGAAGTTTTTGGTTCCTTAATGGTTTATATCTTGGGTTTGGAATGTAACAATGTTGAGATCTATGAACAAATGGGTATCATAAGAAAGAAGAACCCTAGGGACCTAAAATAAAAAGATAAGAAGCTCTTAGCTAATGTTTTTGACCTTCCCCCTTCATATAAAAAAAATGAAGAAAAAGAAAAGAAAAAGAAAAGAAAAATATTCAATAAGATAGTGGGGAAGGAAAAACTTAAGAGTTAGAGTTTAGAATGTGAATAGAGGTCCTTAGAGGTTGAATCATGAGAAAGAAAATGTTCATTGGGTGAGTGATGTGAGTATTTCTTCATTTTGGGTTATGGGATGAACAAAAAGGGTGTAGATCTTGTAATCACTTAGGAATTGGGTAGAATGATGAGGATGGATCCATGTATGCATGAATTGCTCCTAGTCTTAGATAAATTTTGCATAATGATCAAGCTCCTTGATTTTGAGTGATTGCCACCTTGAAATGATGCATTGAAACCCCATTATCATCCATATTAGACCATTTGATCACCTAGCCAAATAATTGAGATCATGTGCCCATATGTGAGACTTCACCTTGTGTGTGTGTGTGTGAATCAATGTGAGGGCTGGTTAAAAAAACTTGTTGGTTGATAAGCATTGCATCTTGTGTAGAGGCATAAGAGTAATTGATAGGCCTTGTGAAGCTAGAGCATAATAAGAAAGTTTTGCTCATGCTATTTGCTATGTTTCTTTAGGATGTCAAGTTAAGTGCTATGAGTGTTTCTTTTGGCTTTGTTTCCATCTTTATGTCTCTCCTCCTTGTGTTTTGAAAAGATTACTTGAGGACAAGTAAAGGTCTAGTGTGGGGGAGTTGATATCTTGCATATTTACATGTTTTTAGCATCTATATCTTATGCATTTTGATCATATAAGTTAAGCATTAGGCATGTTTACGTCCATTTTGCATTCATTTGTCCTTATCAGGTGTTGGAGTATGCTTTGGTGTGATTTGTGGTGTTTGGAAGACTTATGGCCCCAAAAGAGATGAAGTATCATGTTTGGCCATGAAAAGAGAAGTGAAACCATGATCTGGTCAAGACAAAGATGAGCATGGACAGAGGTCTTAGAGATGTCTCCTGCTGCTAAGCTTTTGTGGAGACACAGAAAATTGAGTTAGCTTTCCAATGGAGGTGGTTTCAAGTCATTTGGACCTGTATTGGAGAAGTTATGATCAATTCACTTGAAGCATGTCAGGATGGCCGGGTAGAGACAGCCGGGTAGAGACAGCCGGCCGGGAAAAGGACAGACGGATGGAAGTGGTCCAGTCCGGGATGACTGAGCCTGGGACAGGTACCCGGTCGGTTGGCTTGTTCTGGAGGTGACCAGACCGGGTAGACAGGTCCGGGTTGGTGAAGCCGGACGGGAAGAGACGGATCAAGGCGTCCGGACGGCCGGGAGGAAGAACCGGGAACAGCACCGGACGGGCTGGACAGAGGCCAGAACTGGACAGGCGGGGTGGCCAGACCGGGTTGGATGGCTCTGAGTCTCCCTGACCGAATTTCAAGCTCCATTCTCATTGGCTGAGACCAATTTTGCTTAAGGACTTTTTAGTAATCTTGTTTTATGTTTCTTAGGGCTTTCAAGCCTCCTTTAAATACTCTTGTAATCTCATGAAGAGATCTAACTTCTTTTCTCTCAAAAAACATAATAAGATCCTGAAGAAAGTTTGGATCTTGGATCCTTTTTGCATCATTTCTTTTGTGTTTAATAGATTATCTTATTCTCTAATCATGTTTAGCCTTGAATCATCATTGATTTTGAGGTTTTCCATGGCTATTAGTGAGTAGATCTATCTAGGGTTCATGGGCTAGGGAGACTAAGGGTGATTAAGTGTAGATCCAAGGTGTTTAGGGTTAGATCTATCATCTCCTTGCATTGATTTGGTGTTCTTAAAGCTATATTTGAGTTGGCTCTCAAAGATAGAGTCATAGGCATTTCATCGCCGAAAGGTGTTCTATGAAATGCCTGAACCAACTCATCTATGCTTTTAGCTTGCTTTGCCTAAGAGATTAGTTGTCAAAGGAGCTAGGATTGCTATTAGACTCATTCTCCTTGTTTGCTTTGATCATTACAGCCAAAGAGATTTGGTGTACTTGGGTGATCATTGCAAAAGAGCATCCATCTAGAGATAGAGCTTGCTTAGTTTTGTTGTCTAGGCATAAGGTATTAGATTGATTGAAAAGTTAGCATCTTGGATTGAACCTTGATCACCCAAAGTCAATTCCCTTGTCCCAAGAACCCCCTTGCCTCATTGAGAAAGAAAGTTAAATCTTTTATTGCATTTTTATTATTGCCTTAGTTTCATAATCATCCGCTCATCTTGATTGCACTTAGATTAAGCATGAACTTGCATTCCCTTTGCATTAGAATCTCTTAGAATTGGATTGACATCTTGTATTCTACAACATTTGATTAGGACCCCACAAAAGTCCTGTCATCAGCTATTTGTCTGTTTAGGACGTTAGAGTTCGTTTGTTGTGATCAGCAACAACGAAATGATACCGCTTTTGAGGTGCGCTTAGATGTTCAGAGATCTAAGATTTCGCCTGCAATGTTTTGGCGGAAAAGAATGTCCTTCGCCGCTAGCGACGCCTCGCAGTGCTAAAGGTCGATTTTTCCTTTTGCTGTATTTCGCGGATTGAAACGCCATGGCTTTGGGGATGTCTTTGCGAATGTTCGCAGCCAGAAAACTGTTGTTTCCGCTTTGGACGCTGACCAAGGGGTCGCCAGAATTTGACCCAGGAGAAGCGCCTACATTCACTTTGCTTGAAGTGTTATCCTCCGGATTTGTTTTTGATGTAATAATTTTAGTGGATACTAGATCCGTTGTTGTGGCCGTTTCGGCTGATTTGAAAAAGTCGTGAAAAAGTTTCAAAAATTTTAGAGTCTTCGAAATTTGTGGGAGTATACGAGTATATCGCATTCACTCACTCTTTTAATTGGGGATAGCTGAATCCGCCGGTTGGCGGGTTGCCTAACGATCCCGCCTAGGGATCAAGCCATCTCAGAAGTTCTTTTGTACCACGCTTTATTGTTTAGTGGTAGTATTTTTAGGTGCATCGCATTCCAAGTTCTCGGGATTTTGACGTCTTGCATGTTTGCGATTTGGTATGAGCCTGGTCGGACTACTTTTATGACTTTGTATGGTCCTTCCCAGTTTGCTCCCAGTTTTCCTGCGTTTTGTTCGGCAGTGTTTTGGAAGACTTTATGAAGACTAAATCGCCTTCTCTGAACCTGCGATTGCGTATGTTTGAGTTGTAGTACCTTGCGGCAGCTGCTGGTAATTTTGGATTCGAATGAGCCTGGTCACGGCGCTCATTGATAAGATCGAGATTGTCCAGCATCATAGGGTTGTTTAGATCTTCTCGCTCGGGAGGAATCTTCTCCGACCGGGAATTCTACTCGCTGGGATCATGCATTCCGCTCCATAAACGAGCTAATGGAGTTTCACCTGTAGCCCGCCTTGTGGTTGTAACGATGTGACCAAAGAACTCCTTCGAGCTCCTCTGCCCATCGCCCCTTTTTGGCGTCTAGGCGCTTTTTTAGTCCGTCAAGGACGGTCTTGTTGATGGTTTCTGCCTGTCCGTTGCATTGCGGATACCTGGGGGTTGACTTTGTAAGTCGTATTTTCCACTTTTCGCAGAATGCTTCGAATCGAGCAGAGATAAATTGAGATCCATTGTCTGTTACGATTTCGTATGGGACCCCATGTCTAGTTATGATATGTTTCCAGACGAAGTTCTCGACTTGTGTGTCTTTGATGCTTGCGTAGGATTCTGCTTCTACCCATTTGGAAAAGAAACTGCGGAGGACTAGGAGGAAGCGTTTTTGTTTTGATGGGTGCATAGGTCCGACAATGTCCATGGACCATCGCATTAAAGGATAGGGGGACGAGATTGAGGAGAGGATTTCCGTGGGTTGATGGATTGTTGGAGCATGCCTTTGGTATTTCTCGCACTTCCGGGCGAATTTCTCGCAGTCTTTTACCATGGTTGGCTAATAATAACCGTGGCATTTGATTTTGACTGCGAGATCTTCCGCCAGAATGATTTCGCATGATCCGAATGGACCTCTTCCATGATTCTTCTTGCCCTTTCTCCTTCTGCGCATGTCATGAGAGGACCGGAGAAACACCACTTATAAATTTCTCCTCTATCGCGGACGCACCGCACCGCTTTGGGTTTTATTTTACGTTTCCAGTTTTCGGGCGGTAAGGTTCCATTCACGATATAGGCTCGATTGGTTCTAACCAAGGGCTGTCGCAGCCGCATCGTTGGGTCCACATCCGCTTCCGGCTGATCCTCGACTTCTTCCGCGATCTTCAATCTCTCCCCGATTAGATTGACGACCACCGTGGTCCGATGCTTGGATGTTCGATGAATTCGACCGGGATTATCCTTTGGAGCCCTGGATCTGAGCTTGAGGCGAGGGCAGCCAAGGCGTCGGCCTGGACGTTTTCCGAGCGAGGAATTCTGGTCAGGGAGAACTGGTCGAAACTACGAGCCAGTTCTTGGACGAAGTTTTAGATATGCGCCCATCCTTTCGCTCTTGCCTCATATTCTACGCTGTATTGATTGGCTTAATTAACTGAGAATCGCAGTAGCGTGAATATTACGGATTTTAATCCATGGGCCAGCCCCAAGCCTGCGACGAAGTGCTTCAGATTCTGCCTCATTGTTTGAAGCATGAAAAGATAATCGAAAGACTGTTCTAGGATTTCCGCTAGAGAGGTGAGTCAGATTCGATTCGATCCTTGTTTGGACGAAGATCCGTCGACGTGGAGGACCCAAGTTGAGTTTAGTTCCTCGTTAGTCATGTCTCTAGTGGGTAACTCTACCAAGAAATCCGCAAGTACTTGGGACTTTGCACATGTCCTTGGGCGATATTCGACGTCAGATTCACTCAGTTCGATTGCCCATTTTGCAGCCTACCAGATTGGCCGGACTGTGCAGGATTAGCCGCGATGGGAGCGTGGTGAGAACCACTATAGTATGAGACTGGAAATATGGTCCTAGTTTTCTGCCGAGGTTATGACGGCTAATGCTAATTTTTCCATTAGCGGTATCGGTTTCGCATCCAGTAATGTCTTTACTTACGTAAAAGATTGGCTTTGTTCGCCGCGTTCTTCTCGTATCAGGACGCCACTGACTGCTGTTGCGGAAACTGCGATATAGAGGAAAAGGGGTTCACCTTCCACCGGTTTTGCGAGGACTGGTGGAGTGGCCAGGTAATGTTTCAACTCTGGAAAGCTTTTTCACATTGCTCGGACCATTCGAACTTCTTGTTTCCTTTAATGTTTCAGAAACTGCAGGCACTTATCCGCGGAGCGAGATGAAACGGTTCAAAGCCGCGACTCTTCCTGTTAGACTTTGGACTTCTCGCTTGGTTCTCGGGGAGGCCATCTCTATCAGTGCGTCAATTTGTTTAGGTTTGGCCTCGATTTCGCGATACGTTACGAGGTATCCGAGGAATTCTCCCGATGCCACCGCGAATCTACATTTCGCCGGGTTGAGTTTCATGTTATGCTGGTTGAGTCGTGCAAAACATTCCTCTAGGTGGGCTACATGATCGTGTTCATCAAGAGATTTCACGAGCATATCATCGATGTATACCTCCATAGTTTTTCCGAGTTGCTCAGCAAACATTCTGTTGACGAGTCGTTGATACGTTGCACCCACGTTTTTAAGACCGAAAGGCATTATCTTGTAGCAATACGTTCCGCGGTCTGTGATGAATGCATTTTTTTCGCGGTCGTCGGGATTCAACATGATCAGATTGTATCCAGAAAAAGCGTCCATGAATGACAGAAGCTTGTTTCCCGCAGTTGCTTCGACCAGTCGGTTGATGTGCGGAAGCGGGAAGCAGTCCTTTGGACAGGCTTTATTCAGATCCGTGAAGTCAACAGAGACTCGCCACTTGCCGTTCTTCTTTTTCACCACAACAGGGTTGGCAAGCCAATCTGGATACCTAACTTCTGTTATCGACCCTACTTTGAGGAGTCTTTCGACTTCCTAGTTCACTGTGGCGGCACGCTCAGGTCCCAGCTTCGTCTCTTTTGTTTTACGGGTTTGTGAGTCGGGTCGATGTTAAGTTCGTGACATGTTACGCTAATGTCGATTCCTCGTCATATCCTCCGCAGCCCGCTTAACGCATCGAGGTTCTTTTGAGGCATGCGATGAGCTCTGTTTTTATTGGTTCGCGGAGGTTAGCTCCAATTTCGATGCACCGTTCCGGGAAGGAATCGTCGAGGCAAATTGAGACTATGTGGGAACCGAAATTCACACCGTCAATTTCCGATAAATAAGATTGCGGAGAAAAGCCAAGTAAACCCGACTTTCCTTGAAGGTCCGGATTCTCTGCGTTGACACACGAAATCGATAAAATAAACAGAAGACAAAGATGGGAAATGTAATATTTGCCCGAGGGCGTTTTATTAGATGACAGATACAAGTACAAGGATTCTCCGAAAGAAAAAGAGATTTGCGATTTAAAGAAAAAGATAGAGTCGCAGGCAGCCAAACGTCCTAAGCCTTGCTCCGCTAGTCTAACCACCTAAACCCTAGTTCTTCTAAGCTAGCAGGATGCTCTAAGTCTGATTTTCGGATCCTCTCCTCTTCTGCTCTTGCTCTCCTTATATATCCACTTCAAGGTCGGTTTGCCTTAGGATGATGGACCTCGCCTTTGGGCCCAAGTTTATCTCTTCAGGAAGTATTCCATTTTCGTCGATCTTCGTAATTATCCCCGAGTTTTTCCCTATTTTTCGGTGACTTGATGTTTGTCCGATGTTCGGGAAATCGGATAAACCGTCACAGCAAGATTGGGCCTGAATTCTTAAAATCGTAAGTAAGTCCGCGGACTTGTCTTAAGTCGCTTGAACGTTTTATACGATTTAAAAGACTATCTTTCTCGTAAAATAAACCGTGATAGCCTAAAGGATCGATGTTCGCTAATCGATCTTTGTTTTATACCATATCTTCTACGAAATCCAATCCTTCTATTTTTGTCGCGGAACATCGAGGACGCATTCCAACCGAATCGAAGATGTTCATTACGAGCCGCGGATCGCACTAAACTCACGGGATCGATCCAAACAAGCCAAGATGGGATCAGACCGAGCATGATGGGACCGAGACCAAGACGAGGGCCGCCGACCGAGCCAGGCCGGCGTGCCGCCGGGCGCCAGGTCAGGCCGCCACGCTAGGCCGCCGCCAGACGCTGCGGTTGCGGCGCTGTAGGCGCGCGCGGCGTGTTGCCGGCGCTTGGGGCCGTTTTGCTGCCCCGCGGGTTTTCCGTTGTTCGATCTTTCCCCGCTAGTCATCCGTGCGGGAAATCTTTGAGTTTGAAGGATCTTTAGCCGCGGATTTCGAGATAACCGCTATTGACCCCAACAGTTAGCCCCAGCTCGTAAGATCGAGTCGATTTTGCGGGCGAAAGTGATTAAAATTTTTGTAAAATCGAATTTTGGCTAAAGATTTTTCCGCAGAAAACCTGAGTCATTAGCCCCTTTTCTTATAAAATGCCAGCCTTCCTTCATTTTTCACATCTTTTCAAATTCTCTTCTTCTATTCCAAGAAAGAAATTGTCTTCATCCCAAGTTGAAAAGAATGATTCTGATGTTGAGATGGGTGAGGCCGCCAAGCTCCGGCCGTCCAGCCAGAGGCTTTTCCGTCCTCACTGATGGGTTTGATTCTTTCGCTGTTATCCCGGCGTAGTGCTGCGAAGGCTCAAAGCTGGCGAGGACTGAGACGCCTCGATGTTCCTTTCGCGACTCCAACTCCTTTGCCTCTTTCTCCGATCTTTGCTCGTTCCTTCGCCCTTCGCCGTTCCTCCGTTCCCAGCCCCGGTCCCACTCGATGTCCTCCGTCTGCGGGAGGGGCTATTGTTCCCAACAGACTCTTGATGTTCAGGTCCATCCATCGGTTCTTCGACTGTTCGATCGCGGATCTCCTAAGAGAGGATGCGATAGACCTGCACCTCTTCCCCGCCAAGAGGGAACTTGTCTTGGGACTGCCATGTTGTTCGCCGCTGCCTGGCAAGGGAAGGGCAAGGGCTGGTGCGCATCCGGAGCAAAAAGAAGCGGGTGCGAAGAGCGAGGAGAGCGAACTCGAGCCGTTGGCGTCATCGTTCAAAGTTTGATTTAATCTGTCCGCAATTTTGTATTGCTTTCTTTTTGGGCGATGATACTTACTCCTTCTTTGGCGGACAGTTAGTGTCGCTGATTGACGGAATGCTTGGTGAGTGCGGGTCGGAAGTCATTCGCTTATCGGGATTTGGAGTCCTCACAGAAGCCAGCCGCACTAAGGCCGCGATTGACTGTCGAGGACACCCATGCCGCCTGACGCCCCAGCTTGGGTTCAGACAGTGATCTTGAGCGTGACCTGGGAAGACCGCGAAGTTCGCTACTCAAGGTGAAGAAGGAGAAGAGGAGAAAATCCTCTAAGTCCGCCGCCTTCGAGAAGATCCAGACTCATGAGGAGATGAACCCCAGATCCTCGGAGGTTGCCGATGCCCGCAACGACTTTTTGGTCGCCTCGACGAGGATGGCCACCCTGTTTGAGTCCTTGATAGCCATCCCAAGAGGGACTTGGCTTTAGCGGGATCGAGGGAGTTTGAGTGAGCTCGAGTTGCTTCGAGGTAATGAGGCCCCGCCTTTGACTTGAGGAAGCCAGACTATCGCCTTGCAAAGGAGAGTGGGCGGCCACCGAGGGAGATTTCGATTCGATCCTTGCTGGCCTGCAGGTTTAATGCACCCTTGGCCGACCAAGACTCAGAAGATCAGGAGCGCACGGAGAAGATCATGAGGCTGGCGCGGATGAGGCGGGTAGTGGCGATGCGACCCGAGGGAGGCGACGGCGCAGGCTATCCCTATCGCGATGAAGGTGACGCCCTGGGAGCTTAGGTTTATCAAACCCTTTGGGATTTCGTTTTATGTGTTTCGCCGCTGAGAGGCCATGATGTATTTACCAGGACTGGCCGCTGGTGGCTTGAATCCCTGCCCTTTTGAGGTTTTGTTTAAACTTTTGCGGTCTCAATCTATGAAACGCTGATTTTTATGAACATCAGTTTTTCGGTATGAGAAAGAGGGTGTGAGTTGTCGCCTCATTCCTAGTTCCCCGATGATCACCGTATCTATTGTTTGCATAAAGCAGATTTTCGGGCGGTTTACGATTTACGCGAAGTTCGTGAAACAAACAGGCTTAAGTGAAGAGACATATTTTGATCTCAGATACCATACTATGTCTGTGAGATATCAAGATCCAGCGTGGCTGGGTTTAGGCAAGACCTAGGTTTACTCTCGACTGAGGCTTTATGGCGACAAATCGGCTTTCGCTTTTGCCTGTTTGCGATTTTAACCTGACTCAGATCGCTTAAAATCCGCCAATTGTTGTCGGCTTATATGATTTGTTTAAGCGGAGTCGAGCTACTTCCTTTACGTAAGAGCTAGACCAAAATTTTGATTTCTTGTATAGCGCTATGTTTATCCCTGTCGGATGTAAGAGAGCCTACCCTCGGCGACGGCTATTTGTATGTTTAGGACGTTAGAGTTCGCTTGTTGTGATCAGCAACAACGAAATGATACCGCTTTTGAGGTGCGCTTAGATGTTCAGAGACTAAGATTTCGCCTGCAATGTTTTGGCGGAAAGAATATCCTTCGCCGCTAGCGACGCCTCGCGAGTGCTGAAGGTCGATTTTTCCTTATGCCGCATCTCGCGGTCGTAAACACTTATGGCTTTGGGATGGTTTTGCGAATGTTCGCGAGTCGGAAAACTGTTGCTCCGCTTTGGACGCAGGACCAAGGGGTTGCGAATTGACCCAGGGAGAAACGCCAACATTCATTTTGCTTTGTGAAGTGTTGGTCTCCCGATTTGTTTTTGATGTAATAATCGCTTAGTGGATACTAGATCCGTTGTTGTGGCCATTTCGCTGATTTGAAAGTCGGAGAAAGTTTCAAAATTTTATAGTCTTCGAATTTGTGGGAGTATACGAGCATATCGCACTCCACTCTTTTTAATTGGGGAGGATAGCTGAATCACCGGTTGGCGGTTGCCTACGCACTTTGCCTAGGATCAAGCCATCTCAGAGTTCTTTGTACCACGCTTTATTGTTTAGTGGTAGTATTTTTGAGGTGCATCGATTCCAAGTTCTCGGATTTTGACGCCTTGCATGTTTGCGATTTGGTATGAACCTGGTCGGACTACTTTTATGACATTGTACGGTCCTTCCGGTTGCTCCGGTTTTCTTGCGTTTGATTCGGCAGTGTTTTGGAAGACTTTGCATAAGACAAAATCGCTTTCTTTGAACCCGCGATGGCATACGCTTGAGTTGTAGTACCTTCGCGGCGGCGTGCTGGTAATTCTGGATTGAATGAGTGCCTGGTCGCGGCGCTCATTGATGAGGTCGAGATTGTCCAGCATCATAGCGTCGTTTAAATCCTCTCTTCGGGAGGAATCTTCTCCGTACTCCGGGGAATTCTACTTCCACGGGGATCATGCATTCCGGTCCGTAAACGAGGGCGAATGGAGTTTCACCCGTAGCCGTTTTGAGGTTGTATGATGCGATCAAAGAACTCCTTCGAGCTCCTCTGCTCATCGCCCCTTCTTGGCGTCTAGGCGTTTCTTGAGTCCGTCAAGGACGGTCTTATTGATGGTGTCTGCCTGTCCGTTGCATTGCGGATATCTGGGAGTTGACCGTTAGTTATTTTCCATTTTAGCAGAATGTTTGAATCGGCGAGAAATTGAGATCCGTTATCTGTTACGATTTTGTATGGGACCCCATGTCTAGTTATGATATGTTTCCAGACGAAGTTCTCGACTTGTGTGTCTTTGATGCTTGCGTAGGATTCTGCTTCTACCCATTTGGAAAAGAAATCCGTGAGGACTAGGAGGAAGCGTTTTTGTTTCGATGGGTGCATAGGTCCGACAATGTCTATGGACCATCGCATGAAAGGATAGGGGGACGAGATTGAAGAAAGGATTTCTGCGGGTTGATGGATTGTTGGAGCATGCCTTTGGCATTTCGCACTAGGGCCGAATTTCGCAGACTTTTACCATGGTTGGCCAATAATAACTGTGGCGTTTAATTTTGACTGCGAGAGATCTTCCGCCAGAATGATTTCCGCATGATCCAGAGTGGACCTCTTCCATGACTTTTCTTGCCCTTTCCCCTTCTGCGCATGTCATGAGAGGACCAGAGAAGCACCATTTATAAATTTCTCCTCTATTGGCGTACCGTGCGGCAGGTTTCACTTCTGAGCCGCCCATTTTTCGGGCGGTAAGGTTCCATTCACGATATAGGCTCGGATTGGTTCTAACCAAGGGCTGTCGCAGCCGTACTCGGTTGGGTCCACATCCGCTTCCGGTTGATCCTCAACTTCTTCCGCATCTTCAATATTTTCCCGGATTAGATTGACGACCACAGGTGGTCCGATGCTTGGGTGTTCGATGAATTCGACCGGTATTATCCTTTGGAGCCCTTGATCTGAGCTTGAGGGCAGCTAGGCGTTGGCCTGGGCGTTTTCGGCGAGGAATTCTGGTCAGGGCGGAATTGAGTCAAGCTTCTGAGCCAGTTCTTGGACGAAGTTTTAGATACGCTGGCCCATCCTTTCGTCTCTTGCCTCATATTCTCCGCTGTATCGATTGGCGACTAGCGAAGTCGCGAGTAAGCGTGAATATTCTGGATTTTAATCCATGGGCCAGCCCTAAAGCCTGCGGCGAGCTTATTATTCTGCCTCATTGTTTGAAGCATGAAAAGCCAATCGGAAAGACTGTTCTAGGATTTCCCGTTAGAAGAAAGTGAGTTATTCGATTCCGGATCCTTGTTTGGACGAAGACCCATCGACGTGAAGGACCCAAGTTGAGTTTGGTTCCTCGCTAGCCATGCCTCTAGTGGGTAACTTCTACCAAGAAATCCATAAGTACTTGGGATTTTGCACATGTCCTTAGGCGATATTGACGTCGTATTCACTCAGTTCGATTGCCCATTTTGCGAGCCTACCAGATTGGCTCGGGCTATGCAGGATTATCCGTAGTGGGAACGTGGTGAGAACCACTATAGTATGAGACTGGAAATATGGTCTTAGTTTTCTTTCCGAGGTTATGGCCGAATGCTAATTTTTCCACTAGCTGGTATCGAAGCTCGCGATCCAGTAATGTCTTGCTTACGTAAAGATTGGCTTTTGTTAGCGGCGTTCTTCGTATCAGGACACCACTGACTGCTGTTGCGGAAACTGCGATGTAGAGGAAACGGGGTTCACCTTCCACCGGTTTTGCGAGGACCGGCGTAGTGGCCAAGTAATGTTTCAACTGTTGGAAAGCTTTTTCACATTGCTCGGACCATTCGAACTTCTTGTTTCCCTTCAATGTTTCAGAAACGGTAGACACTTATCCGAGGCGAGATGAAGCGGTTCAAAGCAGCGACTCTTCGGTTAGCCTCTGGACTTCTCGCTTGGTTTTCGGGAGGCCATCTCTATTAGTGCCGATTTGTTTAGGGTTGGCCTCGATTCGCTGATACGCTATGAGGTATCCGAGGAATTCTCCGATGCCACCGCGAACCTACATTTCGCCGGGTTGAGTTTCATGTTATGCTGGTTGAGTCGCGGCAAAACATTCTCTGTGGGCTACATGATGGGTGTTACGTCGAGATTTTATGAGCATATCATCGATGTAGACCTCCATAGTTTTTCCCAGTTGCTCAGCAAACATTCGTTGGCAAGTGCTGATACGTTGCACCAGCGTTTTAAGACCGAAGGGCATTACCTTATATATCGTTCAGCGATCGGTGATGAGCGCCAGTTTTTCGCGGTCGTCGGGATTCATCATGATCTGGTTGTAGCAGGAGCGTCCATGAATGACAGAAGCTTGTTTCAGCGGTTGCTTCGACCAGTCTGTCGATGTCGCGAGCGGAAGCAGTCCTTTATACAGGCTTTATTCAGATCCTTTAAGTCGACACAGACTTCGCCACTTGCCGTTCTTCTTTTTACCACGACAGGGTTGGCAAGCCAATCTGGATACCTAACTTCTGTTACCGACCCTACTTTGAGGAGTCTTTCGACTTCCTCGTTGACTCGCGGTACGCGCTCAGGTCCCAGCTTTCGTCTCTTTTGTTTTCACGGGTTTGTGAGTTGGTCGATGTTAAGTTGACATATTGCGCTAATGTAGATTCCGACATATCCTCCATAGGCCAAGCAAGCGTACTGAGGTTCTTTTGAGGCATCGCGATGAGCTCTGCTTTTATTGGTTAGCGGAGGTTAGCTCGATCTCGACACACCGTTCGGAAAAGAATCGTCGAGACAAATTGAGACCACCGGTTCGAAGGTTGGTTCACGCTTCCCTTCCAGGCCTCAGCTCTTTGGGACTGCGAAGGTTTCTGGTCGTGAATCGTTTGCTTTTCGAGAGGTCGATTTGGAGTTTTCGTTTAAGTTCGGTAGCTAGGTAGATCTGCGCTGCTCGTGACTACCATGTATTGTTTCGACCCGAAAGCGTCGGGGAACTTGAGCATAGGTGGAATGTTGATGGGATCGCCTCATGGAGTTTAGCCAGGAGTTCCAACTATCGCATTGTAGGATGTTGGACCATCGATCATTAGGAATTCCGTGTTTTGGCTACGCTCGGTTTTGACTAGGAGGTTAGTCGAGCCGTGGGTCATAATTTCTCGAGAGTCGAATACTGGGCTGGGGTTGATGCAGTAAGGATGCTCAGATCGACCCCCATCCTCGAGCATCGGTGTCGTATACCCCCTTTCACGTCAATATCCTGGATCGTGAGTTCTATTACGAGGAGATTGTTGTGAGGTTTGGCCATACTGGCTGTTGCTCGATCCTCGAAAGATACGATGTTGTGGGCTGACGAAGAAGCCATATTGAATTTCGATCGATTGGTGGTTTTCGAAGGTGAGGAATCCGGCCCCTCCTCCTTCTAGCCAATCAGAAAACCAAATTCACACCGTCAATTTCCGATAAATAAGATTGCGGAGGAAATCCAAGTAAACCCGACTATCCTTGAAGGTCCGGATTCTCTGCGTTGCCACACGAAATCGATAAAATATACAGAAGACAAAGATGGGAATTGTAATATTTGCCCGAGGGCGTTTTATTAGATGAAAGATACGAGTACAAGGATTCTCCGAAAGACAAAGAGATTTGCAATTTAAAGAAAAAGATAGAGTCGCAGGCAGCCAAACGTCCTAAGCCTTGCTCCGCTAGTCTAACCACCTAAACCCTAGTTCTTCTAAGCTAGCAGGATGCTCTAAGTCTAATTTTCGGATCCTCTCCTCTTCTGCTCTTGCTCTCCTTATATATCCACTTCAAGGTGGTTTGCCTTAGGATGATGGACCTCGCCTTTGGGCCCAAGTTTATCTCTTCGGGAAGTATTCCATTTTCGTCGATCTTCGTAATTATCCCCGAGTTTTTCCCTATTTTTCGGTAAATTGATGTTTGTCCGATGTTCGGGAAATCGGATAAACCGTCACAGCATGATTGGGCCTGAATTCTTAAAATCGTAAGTAATTCCGTGGACTTGTCTTAAGTCGTTGAAGGTTTTATACGATTTGAAGACTATCTTTCTCGTAAAATAAACCGTGATAGCCTAAAGGATCGATGTTCAAGTTAATCGATCTTTGTTTTATACGATATCTTCTACGAAATCCAATCCTTCTATTTTTGTCGTACGCCGGGCGCCAGGCCAGCCCGCTGCGGACGCTGCGCCGCCGGCGCCAGGCCGCCTTTGCCGCCCTGTGGGTCGATCTTTCCGCTAGTCGTCCGTACGGAAATCTTTGAGTTTGGAAGGATCTTTAGCCGCGGATTTCGAGATAACCGCTTTTGACCCCAACAGACTACCGGTTCGCAGGTTGGTTCACGCCTTCCAGGGCCTCAGTTTTTGGGACCGCTGTCGCAGTCGCTAATCGCTTGCTTTTACGAGGTTTCGATTTCGAATTTTTCCGCTTTAGTTCGGTAACGAGGTAGATTTGGCGCTTACCCGTGACCACCATGTATTGTTTCGACTCGGCCGAACTTGAGGCATAGGTTGAATGTTGATGGGATCGCCTCATGGAGTTTAGCCAGGAGTTCCAACTATCGCTGTAGGATTTTGGACCATCGATCACCAGGAATTCGCGTTTTCGGCACACTCGCTCTAACTAGGAGGTTAGTCGAACCGAGGGTCATAATCTCTCCCGAGTCCTAATATTGGGCTGGGGTCATCTGTAAGGATGCTTAGATCGACCATCCTCTCGAGGGTGGTTTAGATAATATTAGCCGAGCATCGGTGTCGACTAATACCCTTGCTATGTCAATATCCTGGATCGTGAGTTCTATTACGAGGAGATTGTTGTGAGGTTTGGCCATACTGGCTGTTGCTCGATCCTCAAAGATAATGATTATGGCTGACGAAGAAGCCATACTGAACCGATCTATTGGTGGTTTTCGAAGTTAGAGAATCCGCCCCTCATTCTAGCCAAACTGTGGGAACCAAATTCACACATCCACTTCCGATAAATAAGATTGCGGAGGAAAGCCAAGTAAACCCGACTTTCCTTGAAGGTCCGGATTCTCTCTACACACCTAAATCGAAAGTTCAATAGAAAAAATAAGAGTTGAAATATTTCCGGCTAGGCTTTTATTAGATAAAAGATACGAAAGTACAAAGATTCTGAAAGACAGAGATTTGCGATTAAAGAAAAGATAGAGTCGCAGGCAGCCAAACGCCCTAAGCTTTGCTCCGCTAGTCTAACCACCTAAGCCCTAATTCTTCTAAGCTAGCAGAATGCTCTAAGTCTAATTTTCGATCCCCTTCTCCTCTGCTCTTGCTCTCCTTATATACTCGCCCTAGGTCGGTTTACCTTAGGATGATGGACCTCGCCTTTGGGCCCAAGTTTATCTCTTCAGAAGTATTCTATTTTTGTCGATCTTCGTAATTATCCCGAGATTTTCCCTATTTTTCGGTGGCTTGATGTTTATCCGATGTTCGAAATCGGATAAACCGCCACATCATGATTGGGACTGAATTCTTAAAATCGTAAGTAAGTCCGTGGACTTGTCTTAAGTCGCTGAACGCTTTATACGATTTTCAAAGACTATCTTTCTCGTAAAATAAACCGTATAGCCTAAAGGATCGATGTTCAAGTTAATCGATCTTTGTTTTATACGATATCTTCTACGAAATCCAATCCTTCTAGTTTTTGTCGTAAAACATCGAGGACGCATTCTAACCGAATCGAAGATGTTCATTCCAGAGTCGCGGATCATACCAAATTCACGAGGATCGACTCCAAACAAGCCAAGATGGGATCAGACCGAGCATGATGGGACCGAGACCAGGACGAGGGCCGCCGACCGGCGCCAGGTCGCTCGCGCGACTGCGTTGCCGGCGCCAGGCCGGGTGCCGCTGACGCCAGGCCGCCCGCATGACGCTGCGCCGGGCGCAATGCCGGGTGCCTCCCGGCCAGTCCGCCATGCGGATGCGTACGCCGGGCGCCAGATCGATGCCGCCGGCGCCAGGCCGCACGCTGCCGCGCCAGGCCGGGTGCCGCCGACGCCAGGCCGGGTCAGCAGGACGCTGTGCCGGGCGCCAGGGGTTCTCTGCAGCCGTGGATTTTCCGCTGTCGGCCTTTTCCCCGCTAGTCGCTCAGGCGGAAATCTTTGAGTTTGAAGCGATCTTTAGCTGTAGATTTCGAGATAACCGCTTTTGACTCCCAACAGCCGGCGGCAGACCGAATTACACCGCGCTGGCGCCGGGTAGCAGATCGACACGCCAGGCTTACGCCGGGCGGTAGGGTTTGATGCCGGGCGGTAGCAGCACCGCGCCGGCGTGCGACTCGACCACGCTTTATACCGGCGCAGGCTCGCCCTTCCTTTCATGCGCCGTGGCAGGCCCATCGCTTCGCCTCCGCCTCTGGCTAGGGTCCTTACGCCCATCCGCAGTCGCCTCGCGATCTCGGCAACGGCAACATCTCGGTCCCTTAAACCCATGTTCGATTGTTCGAGAAACACGACGCATTCTTCCGCAAAGCCTTCTCGATTGTTTAACAAAGTTCGATTTTAAAATCTAAGTTCAAGCCTCATTATTCAAACCCTCGAAGGCGGAAGTCTAAGAATCAAGTCCATCTCGATCCCGACACTCGAGAAATCTCGGAGGACCATAAAGGTTCGAATAATGAATGGATTTCGATTCGTCAGATTAAACGATCACGGTTATTCTAAACACCAATCATCTCGACTATACGAGGAAATGGGATTCCTTCGAAATGCCAAACCTTCAAAAGACTATTTTCTAAAATTTTGTAAAGGTTTTAATTCTTCGAGGACAAGAACAAAAGCGTCTTGAAAACTGCCGAGAATTTAGGGAACTTAGGACCTAGGTGGATAGTCTAGCAAGCTAAGTCTTAGGCAAAATTTTCAGTCTTGTTCCATCGTTCCTTGATTATCCAGGGTGAACATGCAAACCGATCTAGTCTCTCAAAAAACCGAGAAACGATCGCCACGCGTTCTAAAAGCATACTCATCCCGCTTCCTAAAAGAAAAAAAAACGCATTACCAAGCCTTCGAAGAATGGCTAACCGTTTTCTTTAAGTAAAAGAAAAGGGAAGTAGGTACGATACTATACCCGTGATAATCCCATCTTGAAAACTTTTGCTTCAGCATCAAGACAACGCTTTTGACAAAGCAAACTCTCGAGCAATAAGATTCGCCTAAAACGCTTAGCGCATAGCCTAACCATTACAAACATAGTCTTGAAAACTCTCGTCGTCTCGTTGCAAACTTCGCGACTAGAAACGGTACCAACGCCATATACTAATAGCACGATGGTAAACTATGAAAATAACGAAATAACCTTCGTAAAATTCGTGAGTAATTCAAGCAGCTTTCATCCAAAGGTCGAAATCATAGCGAAACATCTCCCCGCGGTAATCCGCTGAAACATCGCTATTTTGACAATCTGCGATTTTCTATCTCCATGAAACGGTCATCCATTACTTTCCTATAACAAGAATATTTTAAACAAAGCGGCCTATGGAAAAACATGATCGGTCTCATGCAAAACGACTTCGAGTACGCTAAAGTGAATGAGAAAAACATAACCGGGTCGCGAAATATCGCAAGTAATTTGTGAGAAACACTCTCAAGTTACCTTTACAAAACCCCTCTTACATCACTTTACGAAAAATCCTCTGTATGGTCGAAATAATTCATACAAAGCAACTTTCGTCAGAAATAAACATAATGGGTCCAACGGGTAACTGTCATAGACAGTTTTGCTCCACAAGGTTTCTGGCTCCTGGTTTCACTTCACGTTACGCCCGAAAGCAGGAAATAATCACGCAGGCTAACCCGCACATGTCCTGGCGCCGATCCCTTAAACTTTTTCCCCGGATAAAATGAAGCGATTTTCATGCGCAGCCATTCATCGTGATAACTAAGACCTAAAGTGGAAGATCGCTTCTAAAAGCCATCAGCCATAACTCAGAAAACTCCGCTATGCTCGGCATGTCTATCTCGCAACGCTTATTTGGCTCCGCCAACTACGCTCTTCCGTAAAGCCCGACCTGAATTCGCATCCCCATTAAGGACAATCAGAACTGACATGACCTTAATAAGGGTCATGGTCTGATCATTTACCAAGGACTTCCTTGGCGATACGGCTGAATCTAGCCTCCATGCCAATCCAAAGCTATTGAGCGACCGCTCCAATCACTTAACGGCTAAAAACAACAATCCACGCATTTGTTCATAGAACGCCAAGTGACTATTACGCAAGCAATTTGTCGATAACCCAGAATCGAAATCATACGATAAACTCTTCATACCAAAACTCAGTCCTAACAACCATATGGTTAACGGAAGATTTAAACTCATCGCCAATCGACAGTTCTATACTCGTAAACACGCATGAAAAGAAACACTCGTGACAAGGCTCCAAGAGTTATAATGAAGTCATCCTTAATATATACAAACAAATCCCGAAGGCCAACACTTCAACGGCACTGTGAATGTAGATGCTTCTCCCTGGTCGAACTTACGGTCCTGGTCCTGCATCCAAACCAAACAATAGTTTTGGCTGCTAACATTCGCGAAAACATCTCCAAAGCCCGCAACATTTCAACCAATAAATGCGCATAAGGGAAACTCGACCTTCGGCACTGGTAGACGCCGCTAACGCCAAGGACATTCTTTCCTCAAAACATACAAACACACCTCTAAACGGTAACATACCTCTAAACTGGAGATCATGTCGTTGTTGTTGATCACAACAAACTAACTCTAACATCCTAAACAGACAAATAGCCGCCTTCAAGGGTAGGCTCTCTTGCATCCGACCAGGATAAACATAGCGCTATACAAGAAATCCAAATTTTGGTTTAGCTCTTCAGAAGGAAGTAGCTCGACTCACGCCTAGACAAATCATATAAGCCGACAACACCATGGATTTTAAACGGTACGAGTCAGGTTAAAATCGCAAACAGGCAAAACGAAGCCGATTTGTCATCGCAAAGCCTCAGTCCGAGAGTAAACCTAGGTCTTGTTCTAAACCCAGCCACGCTGGATCTTGACATCTCACAGACATAGTATGGTATAACGATCCAAAATTTGTCTCTTCACTTAAGCCTATTCGCTTCAGAACTTTTCACAGAATCGGTAAACCGCTGAAAATCTCTTTATGCAAACAATAGGTACGGTGATCATCAGGAATTAGGAATGAGACGACAACTCACACCCTCTTCTCATACTTCAAAAACTGAAGTTCATAAAAATCAAAACACATAACGGCCTCACAACGCCCAGACCAAAACAAATACATCAACAGCATCATGCTCGAAAGTCTCTCATGACACATAACCAGACCATATAAGTCTCGCTGGAAAACAGATCACAAGGGTCTTAAACTCCAAACTAACTACGGAAGGCTTGATCCTACAACAAAGTGCGTAGGCAGCCGAAACGCGGCCCAATCACCACCACTTTCCGGAGCCTTTCAACCATTAATTCCGCCTATATTACCTGACATATCTTATCGCCGCAAGAACATCACGAAGGTTCTAACGAGCTGGGGGGCTAACTGTTGGTGTCAAAATCGGCCTCGACGGAATCAATGACTGAAAGTCTCTGGAAAGTATTTCTTAAAACAAAAAGACTCAGATAATTTGAAAAGAAGTTATACGAGATTTTCTCAAATTAGAATATCCACTCTGGTGAGGTTGAAAGCGGTTATCTCGAAATCTACGGCTAAAGATCCTTCGAACTCAAAGATTTCCTGCGAGCGGCCGTGGGAAAGATCGGGCAACGGAAAACCCACGGGCGAAAAGAACCCTGGCACCGGGCGGCACGCTGCCACGCAGGCCAGCCTGGCGCCGGGCGTAAGCCGCCTGGCGCTGGCAGCACCCCAGCCTGGCGCCGGGCGGCACGCTGCCACGCAGGCCAGCCTGGCGCCAGCGGCACCCGGCCTGGCGCCCGGCGATGCAGCGTCCGCGAGCGGCCTGGCGCTGGCAGCACCCCAGCCTGGCGCCGGGCGGCACGCTGCCACGCAGGCCAGCCTGGCGCCGGCGGCACTCGCCAGGCGCCGCAGCACGCTGCCACGCAGGCCAGCCTGGCGCCCGGCGATGCAGCGTCCGCGAGCGGCCTGGCGCCAGCGGCAAGCGACCTGGCGCCGGTTGACTGCCCTCGCCCTGGTCTCGGTCCCATCATGCTCGGTCTGATCCCATCTTGGCTTGTTTGGATCGATCCTCGTGAGTTTGGTGCGATCACGGCTACGGAATGAACATCTTCGATTCGGTTGGAATGCGTCCTCGATGTTTTACGACAAAAACTAGAAGGATTGGATTTCGTAGAAGATATCAGATAAAACAAAGATCGATTAACTTGAACATCGATCCTTTAGGCTATACGGTTATTTTACGAGAAAGATAGTCTTTTCGAAATCGATAAAACGCTCAACGACTTAAGACAAGTCCACGGACTTACTACGATTTTAAAATTGGGCCCAATCATGCTGTGGCGGTTTATCCGATTTCCCAAACATCGGATAAACATCAAGTCACCGAAAAATAGGGAAAAACTCGGGGATAATTACGAAGATCGACGAAAATGGAATACTTCCTCAAGAGATAAACTTGGTCCCAAAGGTGAGGTCCATCATCCTAAGGCAAACCGACCTAGGAGTGAGTATATAAGGAGAGCAAGAGCAGATGAGAAGAAGATCCAAAAATCCTTGATTGGAGACTTAGAGAGCTCCTGTTAGCTGATAGAACTTAGAATTTAGGCGGTTAGACTAGCAAGGCAGGCCCTAGAACATCTGGCCGCCTCCTTTTCGCAAATCTCCGCCCCTGTCAGAAGGATCGGACAATTCTTTTACTTAAGAGCTCCGCACATAGAAACCCTAGGCGTTATCTTCGACATGCTTGTTTCTATGACAAACGCTCATACTAGACGAACCCGCCCTGACGGTTCGATCTCTTTTTCAATTACACCTAAACTGAACTTCGTCCGACTTGATCCTCGAAGTAATGAGGCAGCCTTTCTTAAGGTCCAGTCCCAAATCTTAACAAAACCTTTTCCGAATTTATTCGGTCACTTGTCGTTGGCTGTCGCAGAGAATCTGGACCTTCAGGGAAAGTCGGGTTAACTTGGCTTTCCTCCGCAATCTTATTCATTAAAATTGACGGTGTGAATTTTGGTTCCCACAGGTAGCTCTTCCCATACTAAAGCTCCAGATTCAACTATGGAAGCTATGTTCAAACAACTACTGGAAGGTCAAGCTAGAACAGCCAAGGACATTGGCCATGAGTTCAAGACTGTCCACTCCAAAATTGATAGCAGCTATACTGAGCTAAACAACAAGATAAGAGCCTTGGAGAGTCAGTTTGCTTCTATGAATTCTCAGCCAAGCCGCCAACAAGGAACAAGACCAGGAAAGGCTGAGCAAAACCCCAAGGAGCCCATAAAAGCAATCACCTTAAGAAGTGGTAGAGAGTTACCTCCAAGAGCTCTCCCCAAGGATGGTGAGCAACTAGGTGGGGGGAGGGGTGGCCATCAACATTGATGATGATGTTGTGATTGTAGATGAGAAGGTTGATGAGGAGATTCTAGAAAAGATTGTTGAAGCTAAGGGTAAAGGAAAGGTTGGAGAAGAGAAGAAAACACTAAAGCATGGTGAAGTTGCCACTCCAACAAAAGAGTCTTCTTTTGTTCCTCCTCCCTATGAACCTAAGCTGCCATTTCCTGGAAGACTCAAGAATCAACTTTTGGAGAAGTACAAAGCACTCTTTGAGAAACAAATGAGTGAAGTTCAAGTCACAATGCCCATCATTGATGCCTTCATGCTTGTCCCTCAATACATCAAGTTCTTGAAGGATGCTGTGGCTGCTAAGAAGAAGGAAATGGAGGGCATGATGATTCTTACTCATGAGTGCAGTGCCATCATCCAGAGATTGACAATCCCTAAGAAGCTAGAGGATCCAGGCTGCTTTACCCTACCTTATGCCATTGGTCCTTTGATGTTTGAGAGATGTCTATGTGATTTGGGAGCTAGTGTCAGTCTCATGCCTCTATCTGTTGCCAAGAAGCTTGGGTTCAGCCAATACAAGAAGTGTAAACTCTCTTTGGTGCTTGCTGATCGCTCGGTCAAATTCCCTAATTGTATCCTTGAAGACCTCCCTGTGATGGTGGGAAATTGTGAGATTCCTACTGATTTTGTGGTGCTTGAGATGGATGAAGAAGCAAGAGACCCCTTGATCCTTGGAAGACCTTTCTTAGCCACAGCAGGAGCCCTTATCAATGTGAAGGAAGGTAAGATTCATCTTCATTTGGGGAAAGAGCACATTCTCCATTTTGACTTAAAGGAAGTGATGAAGAGGGCAACTGTGCAAGGCCAATTGTTTTACATTGAAGAGATGGAAGCCCTTGCTGATGAGCTTCATGAGGAATTGGCATTTGAAGAGTTGGCAATAAAGGAACCCTTGCAGCATGCTTTGACAGTGGATAAAGACGTCCAAGTGGTTGAGAACAAAGAGAGTGAGGCTATTGTGAGAATGCTGGATTCTCACAAGAAGATTGATGGTGAAGGCCAGTATGAGGAGCTTACACAAGAGGTTCACCAAGCTGATTCAGCCGCTCAACAAGAGGACACTCAACAAGATGATAGGAGTGAGCTCAAGGCACCAAAAGTGTAGCTAAAACCTCTTCCCTATGGTGTAAGGTACGCATTTCTAGGTCCTAATGAGTCATATCCTGTCATTGTGAGTAGTGAACTTACTGAACTTGAACTTTCTCAACTTTTAAATGCACTTAAAAAGTTTAGAAAAGCAATTGGGTACTCACTAGATGATATTAAGGGGATATCACCTTCTTTGTGCATGCATAGGATACATCTAGAGGATGAATCAATGACTTCTATAGAGCATCAAAGAAGGTTAAACCCTAACATGAAGTATGTTGTAAAAAAGGAGATTCTTAAGCTCTTAGATGCTGGTGTTATCTATCCTATTTCAGATTCTAAATGGGTATCTCCTATGCATGTAGTCCCAAAGAAAGGTGGTATCACTGTGGTTAAAAATGACAAGGATGAATTGATACCAACTAGAACCATAACTGGCCATAGGATGTGTATTGATTATAGAAAGCTCAACTCTGCATCTAAAAAGGATCATTTTCCATTGCCATTCATTGATCAAATGCTTGAGAGACTTGCAAACCATCCTTTCTATTGCTTTCTTGATGGGTATTCAGGGTTCTTCCAAATCCCCATACATCCCAATGATCAAGAGAAGACAACATTCACATGCCCCTATGGCACCTTTGCCTATCAAAGGATGCCATTTGGGTTATGTAATGCTCCAGCAACCTTTCAAAGGTGCATGATGTCTATCTTCTCGGATCTCATTGAGGATATAATGGAGGTATTCAGGGATGATTTATCTGTCTACGGATCTTCGTTTTCTGCTTGTTTGTCCAACTTGTGCAGGGTCCTACAGAGATGTGAAGACACCAATCTTGTGCTGAATTGGGAGAAGTGTCACTTCATGGTCAAAGAGGGGATTGTTCTTGGGCATAAGATTTCAGAAAAGGGTATTGAAGTGGACAAAGCTAAGATTGAGGTGATGGTCAGCTTGCCACCACCAAAGACAGTGAAAGACATCAGGAACTTCCTTGGCCATGCTGGGTTATATAGACGATTCATCAAGGACTTCTCAAAGATTGCTAGACCAATGACCAAGTTGCTGTGCAAGGAGGCCACTTTCAGCTTTGATGAAGAGTGTCTTGAAGCCTTCAAGAAGATTAAGGGTGAACTTGTTAGTGCTCCCATTGTCCAGCCACCTGATTGGGACCTCCCCTTTGAGATAATGTGTGATGCTAGTGACTTTGCTGTTGGGGCTGTCTTAGGGAGCCACTGGAAAGGAGCCATTGGGTCTTGCGGGGTATGAGAAGAAGAAGTTCTAGAAAGATTTGAAGAGATACTATTGGGATGAACCATACCTCTACACTCTTTGCAAGGATCAGATCTATAGAAGAGTGGTGGATAAAGAAGAAGTTGAAGAAATCCTTACACATTGCCATGGATCTTCCTATGGAGGCCATTTTGCTACCTTCAAGACTGTCTCAAAGGTGCTACAAGCTGGATTTTGGTGGCCAAACATGTTCAGGGACACACAAGACTTCATCTCAAGATGTGACTCTTGCCAAAGGAGAGGGAACATTACTAAGAGGAATGAGATGCCTCAAAACCCAACCCTTGAAGTGGAAGTGTTTGATGTTTGGGGGATAGACTTCATGGGACCCTTCCCTTCTTCTTATGGCAACAAATACATCTTGGTGGCTGTGAACTATGTGTCAAAATGGGTAGAAGCCATAGCAAGTCCCACAAATGATTCAAGAGTGGTGATCAAAATGTTCAAGAGCGGTGATCAAAATGTTCAAGAGCAATATCTTCCCAAGATTTGGAGTACCAAGAGTGGTCATAAGTGATGGAGGTTCCCATTTCATCAACAAAGTATTTGAGGGTCTTCTCAAGAAGAAGGGAGTGAAACACAAGGTTGCAACACCTTATCTCCCTCAAACAAGTGGCCAAGTGGAAGTTTCCAACAAGCAAATCAAGGGCATCTTGGAGAAGATTGTGGGAACTAGGAGGAAGGATTGGTCAGACAAGCTTGATGATGCTCTTTGGGCATATAGAACAGCTTTCAAGACTCCTCTAGGCACTACCCCTTTCAACCTCGTCTATGGGAAGTATTGCCATCTACCAGTTGAGCTTGAATACAAGGCATTGTGGGCTGTGAAGCTTCTAAAATTTGACATCAAGTGTGGAATGGAGAAGAGACATCTTCAACTCAATGAACTGGATGAGATAAGGATGGATGCCTTTGAGAACTCAAGGATTTACAAGGAAAAGACTAAGGCCTTTCATGACAGGCACATCCTCAAGAGAGAGTTCAAGGCAGGAGATCAAGTTCTTCTCTACAACTCTAGACTGAAGTTATTTCCAGGGAAGCTTAAGTCAAGGTGGTCTGGTCCATTTGTGATCAAAGAAGTGAGGCCTTATGGAGTCATTGTGTTATGGGATTGTGGGAACCGAAATTCACACCGTCAATTTTAATGAATAAGATTGGGAGGAAAGCCAAGTAAACCCGACTTTCCTTGAAGGTCCGATTCTCTTGCCACACGTAAATCAATAAAGTTCAATAGATAAAAATAAAATTTGAAATATTTGCCCGAGGCGCTTATTAGATAAGAGAAACGAGTACAAGGATTCTCCGAAAGACAAAGAGTTGCGATTTAAAGAAAAGATAGAGTCGCAGGCAGCCAAACGCCCTAAGCCTTGTTCTTAGTCTAACCACCTAAACCCTAGTTTTTCTAAGCTAGCAGGCTGCTCTAAGTCTAATTCTCGGATTTTAGGATGCTCTTCTCTTCTGCTCTTGCTCTCCTTATATACCCATCTCTAGGTCGGTTTGCCTTGGGGTGATGGGCCTCGCGGGCCCAAGCTTATCTCTTCGAAATGTTCCATTTTCGTGAGGTCTTTGTAATTATCTCGAAGTTTTCCGCTATTTCGATGACTTGATGTTTATCCGATGTCTCGTAGAATCGGGTAAACCGCTATAGCCTGATTAGACCAAACTCACGAGGGCTGATCCAAACAAGCTAAGGCAGGAATGAACCGAGCACGATAGGACCGGAGACCGGACGAGGCGGGACTGACGCCAGACCGCCCCGCTGGATGCCGCCGCTTAGTCGGTGCCGCTGGCGCCAGGCCAGCCAGCGTCCAGCGTGCCGCCCGGCGCCAGGCCAGCCAGCGTCCAGCGTGCCGCCCGGCGCCAGGCCAGCCAGCGTCCAGCGTGCCGCCCGGCGCCAGGCGAGTACCGCCCGGCGCCAGGCCAGCCAGCGTCCAGCGTGCCGCCCGGCGCCAGGCGAGTACCGCCCGGCGCCAGGCGAGTGCCGCCCGGCGCCAGGCGAGTACCGCCCGGCGCCAGGCGAGTGCCGCCCGGCGCCAGGCCAGCCAGCGTCCAGCGTGCCGCCCGGCGCCAGGCGAGTGCCGCCCGGCGCCAGGCCAGCCAGCGTCCAGCGTGCCGCCCGGCGCCAGGCGAGTGCCGCCCGGCGCCAGGCCAGCCAGCGTCCAGCGTGCCGCCCGGCGCCAGGCGAGTGCCGCCCGGCGCCAGGCCAGCCAGCGTCCAGCGTGCCGCCCGGCGCCAGGCGAGTGCCGCCCGGCATGAGCCAGCCAGCGTCCAGCGTGCCGCCCGGCGCCAGGCGAGTACCGCCCGGCGCCAGGCCAGCCAGCGTCCAGCGTGCCGCCCGGCGCCAGGCGAGTGCCGCCCGGCGCCAGGCCAGCTCATGTCTCCGCTGTGCCGCCGCTTTCAGGCCGGTTGGCGCGCCATTCGCCTCGCTGCCGCCGGCGCCAGGTTGGTACCGGGCTGGCGCTCAAGAAGCCTGCTGCCCCTGCCGCTGCCAGGTCCGTTCGTCCGTGGGTTTTTGTTCGATCTTTCCCTCGTCGTCGTTTGCGGAAATCTTTTGAGTTTCGGAAGGTCTTTAGCCGTAGATTTGAGATAACCGTTTTGACCCCAACAAGTTAGCCCCCGTGAAGGTCGGAGACGATTTTATGGGCTTAATGATATGAATATATTTTTTTGAAAATCGAAATCTTGGCTAAGGATTTTTCCGCAGAGAATCTGTGTCTTCTCCTTTTTTTTTTCTTATAAGTAGCCAACCCTCCTTCTCATTCTTCACATCTTTCCAAATTCTCTCTTCTTCTCTCTCAAGAAAGAAAATGTCTCCATCCCAAGTTGAAAAGAGTGGTTCTGATGTTGAGATGGGCGAGGCGGCCAAGCTCCGTCGGTTCGGCCAGTCAAGCTCCCGCCGTTCAGGCGTTCAAGAGGCTATTCCGTCCCTGACTGATGGGTTTGATTCTTTCAAGGCTAAGCTATCCCGCAGGTTGCTAAAGGCTCAAGCGGCGAGGACTGGAGACTCGATGTTTCTTCCGCTGCTCCAACTCCTTTGCCTGCTCCTTTGGTTCCAAGTCCTGAAGTCCCATCCGATGCCCTCCTGTCCACGTAAATTATTATGCCGAACAGACTCTCGATGTTCAGATCCATCCATCGGGTTCTTCGACTGCCCGATCGTGATCTCCGGAAGAGATGATGCGATAGAATCTGCACCTCTTCCCGGCGAAGAGGAACTTGTCTTGGGACTGCCAGCGCTGGTGCCGCACCACTGCCCAAGGGAAGGGCAAGAGCTGGCCCAGTCCGCCCGGAGCCGCGAAGCTAGCAAGAGCGCAGGAAAGCGACCTCTGAGCCATTGGCGTCATCGTTCAAGGTTCGATTTTGTCCGTAACTCGCATCGGTTTTGCGATGATACTTACTCTTTCCTTTTGCGGACAGTTTGTGTCTCTGATCGTGGAATGCTTGGCGAGTCGCGGTCGGAAGTCATTCGCTCATCGGCGAACTGGAGTCGTCGCGAGGAGAGGCGCTGAAATTTTACTAAGGTCGAGATTGCGACTCGTCGAGATACCCATGCCGCCTTGACGCCCCAGCTTGAGGTTCAGATCAGCGATTCGAAAGCTGACCTTGGGAAGACCGCTAGCTCGCTACTCAAGGTGAAGAAAGAAAGAGTAAATCCTCGGAAGTCCGCCGTCTTGGGAGAAGGTTCAGGCTCACGAGGAGATGAGCAGTAGAACCTCGGAGGTTGCTGATGCCGCTGACGACTTCTATGGTCGTCGACGAGGGATGGCCATCCTGTTTGAGTCCTTGATAGCTGTCCGTAAGAGGGACTTGGCTTTAGCGGGATCGGGGAGTCGAACGAAGCTCGAAGTTGCTTCGAGGTAACGAGGCCCCGCCTTTGGACTTGGGAAGCCGATTATCGGCCCCAGAAGGAGAGTGGGCGGCCACCAGGGAGATTTCGAATGATCCTCGGGTCCAAGTTAATCGTACTTAGTTCGACCTCCAAAATTCGGAAGATCGAGCCGCGGGAGAAGATTGGCGAGGGTGGCGCGGACGAAGGGTAGTGGCGGCGCGATCGAGGGAGGCGACGGCGAGGCTGTCCCCGCCGCAAGTGAGGATGAAGATGACGCCCTGGGAGCGTTTAGGTCTATCAATCCCTTCTGGGATTTCGTTTTTATGTGTTTGGCGTTTAAGAGGCCATGATGTATTTACCGACTGGCCGCTGGTGGCTTCAATCCCCGCCCCTTTTATGGGGTTTTGTTTGAATTTCCGCAGTCTCAATCTATGAAGCGTTTTAATTATTTATGAACTTCAGTTTTTCTTTGAAGTATGAGAAGGAGGGTGTGAGTTGTCGTCTCATTCCTAGTTCCCGATGATCACCGCATCTATTGTTCGCGATAAAGCGAGATTTTCAGCGGTTTACCGATTTATGCTAAAACTCGTGAAACTATCAGGCTTAAGTGAAGAGACAAATTTTTGATCTCGTGATACCATACTATGTCTGTGAGATGTCAAGATCCAGCGTGGCTGGTTTAGGGCAAGACCTAGGTTTACTCTCGGACTGAGGCTTTGCGATGACAAATCGGCTTCGTTTTGCCTGTTTGCGATTTTAACCTGACTCGTGACCGCTTAAAATCCGCTAATTGTTGTCGGCTTATATGATTTGTTTTGGCGTGAGTCGAGCTACTTCCTTCACGAAGAGCTAGACCAAAATTTTGGATTTCTTGTATAGCTATGTTTATCCTTGTCGGATGTAAGAGAGCCTACCCTCGAAGGCTATTTGTCTGTTTAGGGCGTTAGAGTTAGTTTGTTGTGATCAGCAACAACTAAAATGATACCGCTTTTGAGGTGCGCTATGTTTTAGAGAAGATTTCGCCCCGCGAATGTTTTGCGGAAAGAATGTCCTTCTGCCGCAGCGACGCCTCGCAACGCTGAAGGTCGATTTTCCTTATGCAGCATCTCGTTGAAGCGTTCGCGGGCTTTGGGGATGTCTTTTGCGAATCGCTCGCAGCCAGAAAACTGTCGTTTCCGTTTTGGGCCAGCGGGACCAAGGGTCGGCGTAAGTTTGACCCAGGAGAAGCGTCCACATTCACAATGCCTCGTGAAGTGTTTGGCCATCTGGGATTTGTGCTTGGATGTGATAATCGCTAGCGGCACTAGATCCGCTGTTTGTGGCCATCTCGGCTGATTTTGAAAAAGTCGTGAAAAAGTTTGAAAATTTTAGAGTCTTGAAATTTGTGGGAGTATCACGGTATCGTACCCTCCCCTTTTAAATTGGGGGATAGCTGAATCCGCCGATTGGCGAGTTGCCCTCATACCCTTGTCTAGGGATCAAGCCATCTCGTAGTTCTTTTGTACCGCGCTTTATCGTTTAGTGGTAGTATTTTTGAGGTGCATCGCATTCAAGTTCGGGATTTTGGCGTCTTGCATGTTTGCGATTTGGTATGAGCCTGGTCGGACTACTTTTATGACTTTGTACGGTCCTTCCCAGTTTGTTCCCGCTCTGGCGCTTCGCTCGGCAGTGTTTTGGAAGACTTTTCGTAAGACTAAATCGCCTTCTTTGAACCCGCGATGGCGACGCTTTGAGTTGTAGTATTCCGCGCAGCGCTGGTAATTCTGGATTGGTGAGTGCCTGGTCGGCTCATTGATGAGTCGAGGTTGTCCAGCATCATAAGCGTCGTTTAAATCCTCTCTTCGAGGAATCTTCTCCGCATCTGGGAATTCTACCGCTGGGATCATACATTCCGTTCCGTAGCGAGGCGAATGGAGTTTCACCGTAGCCCGTCTTGGGGTTATGCGATGCGACCAAAGAACTCCTTGAGCTCCTCTGCCCATCGCCCCTTCTTGGCGTCTGGCGTTTCTTGAGTCCGTCAGGGCGGTTTTGTTGATGGTTTCTGCCTGTCCATTGCATTGCGGATATCTGGGAGTTGACTTTGTAAGTCGTATTTTCCATTTTTCGCAGAATGCTTCAATCGAAAGTAGAGATAAATTGAGATCCATTATCTGTTACGATTTCGCACGGACCCTCATGTCTAGTTATGATATGTTTCCGCATCGTTCTCGACTTGTGTGTCCTTGATACTTGCGTAGGATTCGCTTCTACCCATTTGGAAAAAGAAACTGTAGCGACTGGGAGGAAGCTGCTTTTGTTTTGATGGGTGCATAGGTCCGGCGATGTCCATGGACCATCGCATGAAAGGATAGGGGGCGAGATCGAGGAGAGGATCTCCAGCGGGTTGATGGATTGTTGGAGCATGCCTTTGGCATTTTTCGCACTTCCGCTTAACTTCTCGCAGTCTTTACCATGGTTGGCCAGTAATAACCGTGGCGTTTGATTTTAACCGCGAGATCTTCCGCCAGAATGATTTCCGCATGATCCTGAATGGACCTCCTTCATGATTCTCCTTGCTCTTTCCCCTTCTGCATGCCATGAGAGGACCAGAGAAACACCACTTATAAATTTCTCCCTCTATCGACATACCGCGTCTTTGGTTTTTATTTTACGGGCTTCCATTTTCGCGGTAAGGTTCCATTCGCGAGCATAAGCTCGATTGGTTCTAACCAAGGGCTGTCGCGAGCCATACTCGGGTTCACATCCGCTTCCTGATCCTCGACTTCTTCGCATCTTCAATCTCGTCCTGGATTAGATTGATGACCACTGGTGGTCCGATGTTCTGATGCTCGATGAACTCGACCGGGATTACTCTTTGGAGCCCTGGATCTGAGCTTGGCGAGGGCAGCCAAGCGCCAGCCTGGGCGCTTTCCGAAGCGAATTCTGGTCAGGGCTTAACTGGTCGAAATTCGAGCCAGCTCTTGGGCGAGTTTTAGATATCGTCCATCCTTTTCGTCTCGCCTCATATTCTCCGCTGTATTGATTGGCGACTAACTGAGAATCGCAGAATATTACGGATTTTTAACCCATGGGCCAGCCGAACGATTATTCTGCCTCATTGTTTGAAGCGTGAAAAGCCAATCGGAAAGACTGTTCTAGGATTTCCCGTTTGGAGAGGTGAGCGTATTCGATTCGGATCCTTGTTTGGATGAAGATCCGGCCGACGGAGGACCCAAGTTGAGTTTGGTTCCTCGATAGTCATGTCTCTAGTGGGTAATTCTACCAGAAATCCGCCAGTACTTGGACTTTGCACACGCCCTTGCGGTATTCGACGTCATTCACTCAGTTCGATTGCCCATTTTGCGAGCCTCGGATTGACTTGGACTATGCAGGATTATTTCAGAAGGGAACGGTGAGAACCACTATAGCGTGAGACTGGAAATATGGTCTTAGTTTTCTTGCGAGGTTATGACAGCTAATGCTAATTTTCCATTAGAGGTATCGAGTTTCGCATCCAGTAATGTCTTGCTACGTAAAAGATTGGTTTTGTTCGCCGCTCTTCTCGTGATCAAGACGCCACTGACCGCCGTAAGGAAACCGCGATATAGAGAAAGAGGTTCGCCTTCCAACGGTTTGGCGAGGACTGGTGGAGTGGCTAGGTAATGTTTCAATTGCTGGAAAGCTTTTCACATTGCCGGACCATTCGAACTTCTTGTTTCCCTTCAATGTCTCGTAAAATGGTAGGCACTTATCCGTGGACCGTGAGATGAAACGGTTCAACGCCGCGACTCTTCGGTTAGCCTCTGGACTTCTGCGCTTGGTTCTCGGGGAGACCATTTCTATCAGTCGTCGATTTGTTTTGGGTTGGCCTCGATTCCACGATACGCATTTAGGTATCCGAGAATTCTCCTGATGCCACTGCGAATCTACATTTTGCGGGTTGAGTTTCATGTTATGCTGGTTGAGTCGGTAAAACATTCCTCTAGGTGGGCTATGTGATCGCGTTCGCCAAGAGATTTTAACAGCATATCATCGATGTATACTTCCATAGTTTTGCGAGCTGTTAGGCAAACATTTTGTTGACGAAGTCGCTGATATGTTGCACCTGCGTTTTAAGACCGAAGGCATTACCTTATAGCAATACGCTCGCCGGGTTCGTGATGAACGCGAAGTTTTTTCGGGTCGCCGGATTCATCATGATCTGATTGTAACGGAAAAAGCGTCCATGAATGACGAAGCTTGTTTCCAGAATTCACCAGTCGGTCAATGTGTGGGGCGGGAAGCAATCCTTTGGACAGGCTTTATTCAGATCCGTGAAATCGACACAGACCGCCATTTGCCGCTTTTTTACCACGACGGGTCAAGCAGCCAGTCCCGATACCTGACTTCTGTTATCGACCCTACTTTGAGAGTCTTTGACTTCCTCATTGATCGCGGTGGCACGCCAGGTCCCAACTTTCGTCTTTTTGTTTCACGGGTTTGTGAGTTGGTCGATGTTAAGTTAAGTGACATGTTACGCTAATGTCGATTCCCGCATATCCTCCGCAGCCCACGCTAACGCATTGAGGTTCTTTTGAGGCATGCGATGAGCTCTGCTTTCATCGGTTCTGAGCCACCGGATTCAATAATAACCGCTCCGGGAAGAATCGTTCGACAGATTGAAACCACCGGTTCAGGTTGGTTCACGCTTTCCTCCGGGCCTCGCTTTTGGGACTGCCAGAAGGTCTCCGGTGAATTGTTAACCGTTTGCTTTTCGAAGGTTTCGATTTCAGAATTTTACCGCTTTAGTTCGGTAGCCAGGTAGATCTGAGCTGCCCGCGACTACCATGTATTGTCGACCCGAAAGCGTTGGGAACTTGAGGCATAGGTGGAATGTTGATGGGATGCGCTCTCATGGAGTTTAGCCAGGGAGTTCCAACTATCGCATTGTAGGATGTTGGACCATCGATCACCAGAATTCCGTGTTTTGGCGGCGCTCGGCTCTGACTAGGAGGTTAGTTGAACCGGGTCATAATTTCTCGAGAGTCGAATACTGGGCTGGGGTCATCCGTGGGGCAGCTTAGGTCGGCGCCCATCCTCTCGAGGGTGCTTTTGTAGATAATATTGGCGAGCATCGGTGTCGACTAATACCCGCAATACCAATGTCCTGGATCGTGAGTTCTATTCAGATACGCAGGGAGATTTGTTTGGACCGCAATGCTCCATCCTCGAAGATACGGTGTTATGGCTGACGGAAGAAGTCATACTGAACTTTGATCGATCGGTGGTTTTGAGTTAGAGAATCCGTCCCTCCTTCTAGCCAAACTGTGGGAACGAAATTCACACCGTCAATTTTAATGAATAAGATTGCGGAGGAAAGCCAAGTAAACCCGACTTTCTCAAGGTCCGGATTCTCATGCTGCCACACCTAAATCAATAAAGTTCAATAGATAAAAATAAGAGTTTGAAATATTTGCCCGAGGCGCTTTTATTAGATAAGAGAAAGCGAGTACAAGGATTCTCCGAAGACAAAGAGAGTTGCGATTTAAAGAAAAGATAGAGTCGCAGGCAGCCAAACGCCCTAAGCCTTGCTTCGCTAGTCTAACCACCTAAACCCTAGTTTTTCTAAGCTAGCAGGATGCTCTAAGTCTAATTCTCGGATTTTCGATGCTCTCTCTTCTGCTCTTGCTCTCCTTATATACCCATCTCTAGGTCGGTTTGCCTTGGGGTGATGGGCCTCGCTTTGGGCCCAAGCTTATCTCTTCCTGAAATGTTCCATTTTCGTAGGTCTTTGTAATTATCTCCGAGTTTTCGCTATCTTTCGATGACTTGATGTTTATCCGATGTCTCGTAGAATCGGGTAAACGCTATAGCCTGATTAGACCAAACTCACGAGGGCTGATCCAAACAAGCTAAGGCAGGAATGAACCGGCACGAGTAGACCGACCGATCGAGGGCCGCTGGATCGACGCCAGACCGCCCTGCCAGGGATGCCGCCGGGCGCTAAAGTCGGGTGCCGCCGGGCTGCCGCTCGCTGACGGTGCTGGGCCAGCGCCAGGTTCAGCCGCTGCCTCCGGCGCGGGCCTGGCGCCAGGCCGCCAAGGTGGATTTGAAAGCCGCTTAGCTGGTGCTGCCGGCCAGCTCATTAAGGTGCCGCTGCCGCCGGCCAGACGGTGCCGCTGGCGCCAGGCCGCCTGGCGTGGACGGAAAGCCGCCGGGCGCCAGGTCGGTGCCGCCGCGCCAGGGCAGTGCCTGCTGCCCTGGCCGCGCCAGGTTGGTGCCGCTGCGCCAGGCCGCTGCGGATTGGTGCCGCCGGGCGCTTAGGCCGGTGCCGCCGGCGCCAGGCCAGCCAGCGTCCAGCGTGCCGCCCGGCGCCAGGCCAGCCAGCGTCCAGCGTGCCGCCCGGCGCCAGGCCAGCCAGCGTCCAGCGTGCCGCCCGGCGCCAGGCGAGTGCCGCCCGGCATGAGCCAGCCAGCGTCCAGCGTGCCGCCCGGCGCCAGGCCAGCCAGCGTCCAGCGTGCCGCCCGGCGCCAGGCGAGTGCCGCCCGGCGCCAGGCCAGCCAGCGTCCAGCGTGCCGCCCGGCGCCAGGCGAGTGCCGCCCGGCGCCAGGCCAGCTCGCTGCCCCGCTGCCGCCGGGCGCCAGGCCGCCTCGGCCGTCCGTGGGGTTTTTCGTTCGATCTTTCCTCGCCAGTCGCTTATGGAAATCTTTTGAGTTTCGGAAAGGTCTTTACCAGATTTCGAGATAACCGCTTTTGACCCCAACAGGATAAGGTGGTAATGACTTCACGTTGAATGGCCAGAAACTCAAGGAATACACGGCCACCATACCAAAGGAGGATGAAACATCAACCCCACTTTCTGATGCTCCCTTGCCTAACCTCAAAGGAGGCAAAGTCGTTAGTGACTTTAAACAAGCTCACTTGGGAGGAAGTCCCATGGTTATCCTTGTAAATATTGCTTTAGGATTTCTTTTCAAAGTTCCTTGGAAGGTGTTGGGGCCATAGGAAGGTGATGGCTTGTAATTTGAATTAAAAAAAAGAAGGTTAGAGGTTTGGACCGGTAGGATGGACCGGGTGACCTCACCGGGTCGGAACGCATGGTAGGATGGACCGGTGCAGGCGCCCGGTTCACCATCCCGGCCGTGAAGCTTGAATGAGAAGGACCGGGGACAGGCCCCGAAAGCACACCCTGGCCGGAAACCAAGAGGAATGGGCCGGGACAGGCGTCCGGTTCACCATCCCGGCCGCAGCATCCAGCAGCAGGATCCGCTGCGATGACCCGCGCCGCACCACGGAGCTCCACACCCGCCGCAACCCGTGTGTTTTTCTTTCAAGACCCAACCCATCTACCCTGACCCAGACCTCACCCAGACCCACCCAGACCACCCTTAAAGCCCTAATTCACCCTCTCCTCATTTCATCTTCTTCCTCACATCAAAATCCTCTCTAGCCTCCAAGAACCAAAATCACCATAACTTTGTCAAATCTCAACCAAATCACCAAATTCTTTCCCACATCCAAGTCTTCCCCTAGGTCTAATTCCTTGAATCTTTTCATCTTTATCCTTCATCCAAAGCAAGGTATGGTATCTTTAAGTTCAAATTCGTAACTCTCATGAACCATAAAATTTTGAACTTGAAATTTGAGCTTTTTCTTCCTTGATTCTTGTAAATTATACTAGGAAAGATTATACATCATGCTGGGTAGTTGATTTCATGGTGGAATTGAGATTAATTTGAACTTTGAAAAATTAGGGTTCACTTAGATTTGGGGGTTTTTCATAAAGTGCTTGTTTTAGGTTGTTTTGGGGTGATTGATGCTAGGTTGCTGGAGAACTTCAATTTAGGCTGATTCAAGCTTGATATTGTGGGGTTTTGATTCTTGGAGATTCTCATTGTTCATAAAAAAATAAAAAATAAAAAATAAAAAATAATTTGAGCATGAGAATTCTCTAAGATGTTTTAAAGCCCCCCTTTGCTTAATGCTTTGTTTATTATGAGTATTTGATCATTGGAATTGCAATCTTATGCTTTTGATCATGTTTCTCATCTTGAGAAGTTTTTCCTTCTTCAGCTCATTCTTTTCCAAGGTTTAAATTTCAGGTACCAATGGGGAGAAAGAATGAAGCTGAGATAGAAGCTGAGAAGCAAAAGCTTGCAGCAAGACACACTGCTCAGTTTGGGAAAGTTTTGTGTTCTCGGCCTTGTTCAGAGGAAGAGCGTCGCCAGCAAGCTTTGGCAATGCTAAGGAAGAAAGCACAAGCCTAGAAAGATGGGAAGAGGGTTGTTGCTGATAAGAGTGAGGCTGAAGGTGCTCACAAGCAAGCCAAGAGGGATGGAAAGAGAACAGCTGTTGGGGACAGTGAGGCTGATGTTGCTCACAAGCAAGCCAAGAGGGATGGAAAGAGAACAGCTGTTGGGGACAGTGTGACTGATGGTGCTAACAAGCAGGCTCCTCCCAAGAGAGCTAAGGCACCAAGAAACTCTAGTGTGGGAGCTCTTCTTGTAGAGAAAACCAACAACAAAGGTGATCATGCACTTTCTCACACTATGAGGGCTATGACTTGTTGGGGTCAAAAACGGTTATCTCGAAATCTACGGCTAAAGACCTTCCCGAAAACGACTGACGAGGGAAAGATCGAACAACGGAAAAACCCACGGACGGCGAGATCGCCTGGCACCGGCGCACCCTCGCCCGGCGCCGGGCGGCACGCTGGACGCTGGCTGGCCTGGCGCCGGGCGGCACTCGCTCATGCCGGGCGGCACGCTGGACGCTGGCTGGCCTGGCGCCGGGCGGCACCCCTCGCCTATACGGGCGGCACGCTGGACGCTGGCTGGCCTACGCCGCGCACTCGCCTGGCGCCGGGCGGCACGCTGGACGCTGGCTGGCCTGGCGCCGGGCGCACTCGCCTGGCGCCGGGCGGCACGCTGGACGCTGGCTGGCTCATGCCGGGCGGCACGCTGGACGCTGGCTGGCCTGGCGCCGGGCGGCACGCTGGACGCTGGCTGGCTCATGCCGGGCGGCACGCTGGACGCTGGCTGGCCTGGCGCCGGGCGGCACGCTGGACGCTGGCTGGCCTGGCGCCAGCGGCACCGGCCTGGCGCCGGGCGGCACGCTGGACGCTGGCTGGCCTGGCGCCGGGCGCACTCGCCTGGCGCCGGGCGGCACGCTGGACGCTGGCTGGCCTGGCGCCCGGCGGCACCCGCCTGGCGCCGGGCGGCACGCTGGACGCTGGCTGGCCTACGCCGCGCACTCGCCTGGCGCCGGGCGGCACGCTGGACGCTGGCTGGCTCATGCCGGGCGGCACGCTGGACGCTGGCCTGGCGCCAGCGGCACCGGCCTGGCGCCGGGCGGCACGCTGGACGCTGGCTGGCTCATGCCGGGCGGCACGCTGGACGCTGGCTGGCCTGGCGCCGGGCGGCACTGCCTATGCCGGGCGTACCCCTCGCCTATACGGGCGGCACCCATCGCTGGTCGCCCGGCGCTTCTCGCCCTGGTCTCGGTCCTATCGTTCTCGGCTCGATCCCGCTTTAGCTTGTTTGAATCAGCCTCGTGAAGTTTGGTCCAATCAGGCTATGGCGGTTTACCCGATTCCACGAAACATCGGATAAACATCAAGTCATCGAAGATAGCGGAAAACTTCGGAGATAATTACAAAGACCGACGAAAAGGAACATTTCCTAAGAGATAAGCTGGGCCCAAAGGCGAGGCCCATCACCCTAAGGCAAACCGACCTAGAAGTGGGTATATAAGGAGAGCAAGAGCAGAAGAGAAAGGCATCCCAAAATCCAGAATTAGACTTAGAGCATCCTGCTGGCTTAGAAAAACTAGGGTTTAGGTAGTTAGACTAGCGAGCAAGGCTTAGGACGCTGCCTGCGACTTATCTTTTCTTTAAATCGCAACTCTCTTTGTCTTCGGAGAATCCTTGTACTCGCTTCCTTATCTAATAAAACGCCTTCGCAAATAATTCAATTTCTATTTTTGTCTTCTGCTTACTTTGTCGATTTCGTGGCAACGAGAGAACTGACCTTCAGGAAAGTCGGGTTCACTTGGCTTTCCTCCGCAATCTTATTTATCGAAAATTGGCGGTGTGAATTTCGTTCCCACAGTTTGGCTAGAAGGAGGGGGCGGATTCTCTAACTCAAAACCATCGACGATCAAAGTTCAGTATGACTTCTTCGCCAGCCCGCATCGATCTTCGAGGATCGAAAGCAACGCCCAGACGGTCAAACCTCACAACGATCTCCTCGAATAGAACTCACGATCCAGGACATTGACGTATAAGGGTATTGGTCGACACCGGTGCTCGCCAATATTATCTACAAAAGCACCTCGAGAGGATGGGCCGACCGCATCCTACGGATGACCCCAGCCCAGATTCGACTCTGGGAATTATGACCTCGGCTCAACTAACCTCCTAGTCAAAGCCGCCGAGCCAAAACACGGAATTCTGGTGATCGATGGTCCAACATCCTACAATGCGATAGTTGGAACTCCTCTAAACCCATGAGAGCCATCCCATCAACATTCCACCTATGCCTCAAGTTCCCAACGCCGGTCGGACAATACATGGTAGTCACGAGCAGCTCAGACCTACTCTCGCCACCAACTAAAACGAAAATTCTGAAATCGAAACCTCTCGAAAAGCAAACGGTTAACAATTCACCAGAGACCTTCTGGCAGTCCTAAAGAGCCGAGGCCCTGGAAGGGAAGCTGAACCAACCTGCTAACCGGTGGTTTCAATCTGTCTCGACGATTCTTCTCCGAACGGTGTGTCGAGATCGAGCTAACCTCCGCGAACCGATGAAAGCAGAGCTCATCGTGATGCCTCAAAAGGAACCTCAGTACTCAGGTCTGCGGAGGATATGCCGAATCGACATTAGCGTAACATGTCACTTAACTTAACATCGAATCTAACTCACAAACCCGTGAAACAAAAAGACGAAGTTGGGACCTGAGCGTACATCAAGAGTCAATGAGGAAGTCGAAGACTCCTCAAAGTAGGGTCGATAACAGAAGTCAGGTATCCGGACTGGCTCGCCAACCCCGCCGTGGTAAAAAGAAAACGGCAAATGGCGGTCTGTGTCGATTTCACGGATCTGAATAAAGCCTGTCCAAAGGATTGCTTCCCGCCCCACACATTGACCGACTGGTCGGGCAACCGCGGAAACAAGCTTTTGTCATTCATGGACGCTTTTCCGGATACAATCAGATCATGATGAACTCCCCGCATCGCTAAAAACCGCGCTCATCACGACCGGAACGTATTGCTATAAGGTAATGCCTTTCGGTCTTAAAACGCAGGTGCAACATATCAGCCACCGTCATCAAAATGTTTGCCTAACAGCTCGCAAAACTATGGAAGTATACATCGATGATATGCTCGTAAAATCTCTGACTAACACGCATCACATAGCCCACCTAGAGGAATGTTTTGCACGACTCAACCAGCATAACATGAAACTCAACCCGCAAAATGTAGATTCGAGTGGCATCGGAGAACTGGATACCTCGTGAACGCATCGCGGAATCGAGGCCAACCCAAAACAAATCGACGACTGATAGAAATGGCCTCCCCGAAACAAGCGAAGTCCGTGAGGCTAACCGAAGAGTCGCTTGAACCGCTTCATCTCACGGTCCACGGATAAGTGCCTACCATTTTACGAGACATTGAAGGGAAACAAGAAGTTCGAATGGTCCGAAAGTAATGTGAAAAGCTTTCCAGCAATTGAAACATTACCTGGCCACCCACCAGTCCTCGCGAAACCGTGGAAGGGGAACCTCTTCTCTATATCGCAGTCTCCGCGAACGGCGTCAGGGCGCTTTGATACGAGAAGAGCGCCGCTAACAAAACCAATCTTTACGTAAGCAAGACATTACTGGATGCGGAAACTCGATACCCTCTAATGGAAAATTAGCATTCGCTGTCATAATCTCGCAAGAAAACTAAGACCATATTTCCAGTCTCACGCTTATAGTGGTTCTCACCACGCTCCCGCCACGGATAATCCTGCATAGTCCAAGTCAATCCGAGGCTCGCAAATGGGCAATCGAACTGAGTGAGTACGACGTCAATACCGCCAAGGACGGTGCAAAGTCCCAAGTACTGGCGGATTTCTGGTAGAATTACCCACTAGAGACATGACTATCGAGGAACCAAACTCAACTTGGGTCCTCCACGCCGACGGATCTTCATCCAAACAAGGATCCGAATCGAATACGCTCACCTTCCAAACGGGAAATCCTAGAACAGTCTTTTCCGGACTTTTCACGCTTCAAACAATGAGGCAGAATACGAAGCACTCGCCGCAGGATTGCGGCTGGCCCATGGGTTAAAAATCCGTAATATTCACGCTTACCGCGATTCTCAGTTAGTCGCCAATCAATACAGCGGAGAATATGAGGCGAGAGACGAAAGGATGGACGATATCTAAAACTCGCCCAAGAGCTGGCTCGAATTTCACCAGTTCGCCTCTAACCAGAATTCTCGCCGAAAACGCCCAGGCTGACGCTTTGGCTGCTCCTCGCTCAGATCCAGGGCTCCAAAGAGTAATCCCGTCATTCATCGAGCATCCGGCATCGACCACCAGTGGTCATCAATCTAATCCAGGACGATTGAAGATGAAGAAGTCGAGGATCAGCCGGAAGCGGATGTAAACCCGACCGAGTATGGCTGGCGACAGCCCTTGGTTGAACCAACCGGAGCCTATATCGCGTGAATGGAACCTACCACCGAAAAATGGCGGCCCGTGAAGTAAAACCTGCCGCACGGTATGTCACGATAGAGGGAGAAATTTATAAGTGGTGTTTCTCTGGTCCTCTCATGGCATGCAGAAGGGGAAAGAGCAAGGAGAATCATGAAGGAGGTCCATTCAGGATCATGCGGAAATCATTCCGGGCGAAGATCTCGCGTTAAAATCAAACGCCACGGTTATTACTGGCCAACTATGGTAAAGACTGGCGAAGTTCGCCCGAAGTGCTAAAATGCCAAAGGCATGCTCCAACAATCCATCAACCCGCTGGAGATCCTCTCCTCGATCTCGCCCCTATCCTTTCATGCGATGGTCCATGGACATCGCCGGACCTATGCACCCATCAAAACAAAAACGCTTCTCCTAGTCCCACGGATTTTTTCCAAATGGGTAGAAGCGAATCCACGCAAGTATCAAGGACGACAAGTCGAGAACTTCGCCTGGAAACATATCATAACTCACATGGGTCCCGCATTTAAATCGATAACAGATAATGGATCTCAATTTATCTCTACTGATTCGAAGCATTCTGGCAAAAATGGAAGATAATTGACTTACAAAGTCAACTCCCAGATATCCGCAGTGCAATGGACAGGCAGAAACCATCAACAAACCGCCCTGACGGACTCAAGAAACGCCAGACGCCAAGAAGGGCGATGGGCGAGAGCCTCAAGGAGTTCTTTGGTCGCATCGCACAACCCCAAGACGGGCTACGGTGAAACTCCATTCTCGCTAATGAACGGAATGTATGATCCCCGCCGAAGTAGAATTCCTGAGTAGGGAGAAGATCTCCCCCAAAGAGAGGATTTAAACGACGCTATGATGCTGGACAACCTCGACTCATCAATGACATGACCAGGCACTCACTAATCCAGAATTACCAGCACGCCGCGTCGCAAGATACTACAACTCAAACGCGCGCATCGAGGTTCAAAGAAGGCGATTTAGTCTTACTAAAAGTCTTCCAAAACACTGCCGAATCCAAACGCAGGAAAACCGGAGCAACCGAAGGACCGCAAAGTCATAAAAGTAGTCCCACCAGGCTCATACCAAATCGCAAACATGCAAGACGCCAAAATCCCGAGAACTTGAATGCGATGCACCTCAAAAATACTACCACTAAACGATAAAGCGCGGTACCAAAGAACCACGAGATGGCTTGATCCCTAGACAAGGGTACGTAGGCAACTCGCCAATCGGGGATTCAGCTATCCCCCAATTTAAAAGGGGAGGGTAACGATACTGTGATACTCCCACAAATTTCAAGACTCTAAAATTTTCAAACTTTTCACGAATTTTTCAAAATCAGACGGCCACAAACAGCGGATCTAGTGTCCGCTAAGCGCATTATCACATCCAAACACAAATCCCAGATGGCCAAACACTTCACGCAGGCATGGTGAATGTGGACGCCCTGGGTCAAACCTACGCCACCCTCTGGTCCCGCGGCCAAAACGGAAACGACAGTTTTCTGGCTGTGAGCATTCGCAAAGACATCCCCAAAGCCCGCAAACGCTTCAACGCCGAAGATGCGCATAAGGAAAATCGACCTTCGGCGTTATGACGCCGCTAACGCTTGAAGGACATTCTTTCCTCAAGAAAACATTGCTATCTAAATCTTCGCTCTAAAAATATACAAACGCACTCAAAACGGATCATTTCGTTGTTGCTGATCACAACAAACTAACTCTAACGCCCTAAACAGACAAATAGCCCTTCGAGGGGTAGGTTCTCTTACATCCGACAAGGATAAAACATAGCCGCTATACAAGAAATCCAAAATTTTGGTCTAGCTCTTCGTAGGAAGTAGCTCGACTCACGCCAAAACAAATCATATAAGCCGACAATATCATGGATTTTAAACGGTACGCAGTCAGGTTAAAATCGCAAACAGGTAAAACGAAGCCGATTTGTCATCGCGAAAGCCTCAGTCCGAGTAAACCTAGGTCTTGCCCTAAACCCAGCCACGCTGGATCTTGACATCTCACAGACATAGTATGGTATACGATCCAAAATTTGTCTCTTCACTTAAGCCTATTCGCTTCACGAAGTTTCAGAATCGGTAAACGCTGAAAATCTCGCTTTTATGCAGATAATGGGTACGGTGATCATCGGGAACTAGGAATGAGACGCATAACTCACACCCTCTTTTCTCATACTTCAAAGAAAAACTGAAGTTCATAAATAATTAAAAGCTTCATAGATTGAGACTGCGGAAATTCAAACAAAACCCCATAAAAGGCGATTCTAGCCACCAACGCCAGTCCCGTAAACATCATGGCTCTTAAACGTCAAACACATAAAAACAAAATCCCAGAAGGGATTGATAGATCTAGACGCCCCGAGCCGCCATCTTCATCCTCACTTTGCGACAGGGACAGCTCGCCGTCCGCTTCAGTCGTGACGCCACTACTCACTTCGCTCCGCGCTTCACCCTTTCGCATTCCACCGCCCGGATCTTCCTCAATTTTCGAGGTCGGAGCTAGGGTGCATTCGCTTGCAGACCGGGCGAGGATCGACTCGAATCTCCTCGTGGTCGCCTTCACTCTCCTTTACAGACGATAATCTGGCTTCCTCCAAGTCCAAAGACGGGCCTCTACTCGGCAACTCGAAGCTCGCTCAGACTCCTCGATCCCCTCAAAGCCAACCTCTTACGGACAGCTATCATGACTCAAACAGGATGGCCATCCTCGCCGACGCACCATAGAAGTCGCCACGGCATCAGCAACCTCCGAGGTTCTACTGGCGCTCATCTCCTCGCGAGTCTGAACCTTCTCCCCAAGCGCGCGACTTCCGAGGATTTACTTTTCTTCACCTTGAGTAACGAAGCTATGTCTTCCTAGGTCGCGCCAAGATCGCTGATACTTAACCTCGTGGGACGCCTGGGCGATATGGTATCCTCGACACCGCAATGCGCTCTTAGTATCGCTTCAACGCTTCCGCGACGATCTAGTTCCTTCGATAGATCTAATGATTCCGACCCGCGACTCGCCAAGCATCTCACGATCAGAGACACAAACTGTCCGCAAAAGGAAAGAGTAAGTATCATCGCGAAAACCCGCGGTAAGTTTACGGATAAATCGAACCTTGAACGATGACGCGACCAATGGCTTCAGAGGTCGCTTCGCCGCGACTCCCCGCTTTTTCGCCCGACGCCAGCCAGTTTTGCCCTTCCTTGGCAGCGGTGCGGCACCAGCCGCTGGCAGTCCTAAGACAAGTTCTCGCCACGGGAAGAGGTGCAGATTCTATCGCGATCATCTCTTCCGAGATCACGATCGGGCAGTCGAAGAACCCGATGGATGGATCTGAACATCGAGAGTCTGTTCGAACAATAACCCCTTCGTGGACGGAGGGCATCGGATGGGACTTCAGAACTTGGAACCAAAATAGGCAAAGGAGTTGGAGCCGCGAAGAAACATCGGGCGCCTCAGTCCTCGCCGCTTGAAGCCTTTCGCAGCACTACGCCGATAGCTTAGCCTTGAAAGAATCAAACCCATCAGTCAGGGACGAATAGCTTTCTGAACGCCTGAACGGCGGAGCTTGACTGGCCGAACCGACGGAGCTTGGTTGGCCTCGCCATCTCAACATCAACCACTCTTTTCAACTTGGGATGAAGACATTTTCGAGAGAAGAAAAGAGAATTTGGAAAGATGTGAAGAATGAGAAGGAGGGTTGGCTACTTATAAAAAAAGAAAGGGGGAGAAGACACAGGTTCTCTCGCGGAAAATCCTTAGCCAAAGATTTCATTTTCAAAAAATTAGATCATCCGCGCAAAAATCGCCTCCGACCTTACGGGCTGGGGCTAACTGTTGGGGTCAAAACGGTTATCTCGAATCTACAGCTAAAGACCTTCCCGAAAACGACCGACGAGGGAAAGATCGAACAACGGAAAACTCCACTGACGGCGAGACGCCTGGCACCGGGCGGCCTCCTCGCCGGGCGCCGGGCGGCTGGACGCTGGCTGGCTCTGGCGCGGCGGCACTCGCCTGCGCCGGCGGCACGCTGGACGCTGGCTGGCCTGGCCGGGCACTCGCCTACGCCGGGCGCATCGCTGGACGCTGGCGCCATGCCGGGCGGCACTCGCCTGGCGCCGGGCACGCTGACGCTGGGTTGGCGCCGCGGCGCACTGCCTCGGCCGGGCGCACCCGCCGCTGGGCTGGTTGGCTCGGCGGCACCTCGCCTGGCCGGGCACGCTGGACGCTGGCTGGTTCGGCCGGCGCACTCGCCTAGGCCGGGCGCACGCGACGCTGGTTGGCCTGGCGCCGGGCGCATTCGCCATACTGGCGCACTCCGCCGCTGGCCGCCATGCCGGGCACGCTGGACGCTGGCTGGTTCCGCCAGGGCACTCGCCTGGCGCCGCTGCACGCTGACGCTGGTTTCTGGCGCCGGGCGGCATCGCCTGAGCGGCGGCGGCCTGCCGCTGGCCGGCCTCGCGCCGGGCGGCACTCGCCTGGCGCCGGGCGCACGCTGGACGCTGGCTGGTTTGCGCCGGGCGTATCGCTGACGCTGGCCGCTCATGCGGCGCAGACTCGCCTGGCGCTGGCGCACGCTGGACGCGCTGGTTCTACGCTGGCGGCAGACGCTGACGCTGGTTGCCTGGCGCCGGGCGTACCTGGCGCCAGCCGCGCACTCGCCTGCTGGCGGGCACTCCATCGCTGGTCGTTCGGCGTCGTCCGCGACTCTCGCCCTGGTCTCGGTCCTATCGCTTTCGGTTCGATCCCGCCTTAGCTTGTTTGAATCAGCCCTCGCGGAAGTTTGGTCCATCAGGCTATGGGTTTACCCGATTCCACCTAAACATCGGATAAACATCAAGTCATCGAAAGATAGCGAAAACTCTCGAGATAATTACAAAGACCGACGAAAAGGAACATTCGAAGAGATAAGCCAGCCCAAAGCAGGCCCATCACCCTAAGGCAAACCGACCTAGAAGTGGGTATATAAGGAGAGCAAGAGCAGAAGAGAAAGGCATCCCGAAAACTGGAATTAGACTTAGAGCATCCTGCTGGCTTAGAAAACTAGGGTTTAGGTAGTTAGACTACTGGAGCAAGGCTTAGGACGCTTGGCTGCCTGGCGACTTATCTTTCTTTAAATCGCAACTCTCTTTGCCTTCGAGAATCCTTGTACTCGCTTCCCTTATCTAATAAAACCGGGCAAATAATTCAATTTCTATTTTTGTCTTCTGTTTACTTTGTCGATTTCGTGGCAACGCAGAGAACTGACCTTCAGGAAAGTCGGGTTCACTTGGCTTCCTCCGCAATCTTATTTATCAAAAATCGACGTGAATTTCGGTTCCCACATGACTCCACCTAGAGAGCACCAGATCCTGCAAGAGAATGTAAAAGCCTTAACCAGCACACCTTGGAAGAGAAGTTGGCAAGGGCTAGAGCAAAGAAGCAAGGCAAGAAGCCAATAGTTGCAGAGAGTGAAGGTGAAGAGGATGAGATATCTTCTGACGATGAGCACGCTGATCCTAAATCAAAGTATGACAAGAGGGACAGGTCCAAGACACCTAATGAGGATGAGCTGGTAGATCTCTTGAGGAATGGCATTGCTTGGCTCCTACAAGATTTGTTGATAAGATGATCTTGCAAGAGATGTACTTTGATGATGATGTTAAAACCATGCTTGAGCACATGAAGGTGGGAAGCTTCTACTAGTAGCTTACCTTACTCACAAAGAAGTCTCTTGCCAATTCTTGGCTACACTGGAAGCAACCTTTCATACTTCCAAGCATGCTCAGCAAGGATGGGGGAGATCAAATTCAAGATTGAGGGTGAGGTCTACTCCATGTCTTTCAAGAGATTGGTGAAGTTCTTGGCCTGAGGGTCAGAAAACCCTTCACTTCCCACACTCAAGACAGCCCCTAAGGAGAAGACCATTGCTGAATCAATGTGGACCTTGTTAACAGGACAAGGGAGAGGAGGCCACAAGAAAGAGAAGAATGGCTCTATTAGGCATCCCATTGTATGCATATCTCACAGGTGCTTAACCCACCCTCTTCCGTAAGAAAGAGATAGGGAATGTTGCTGGAGAAGAGCTGAGATTCCGGGCGGCACTCGCCTGGCGCCGGGCGGCACGCTGGACGCTGGCTGGCCTGGCGCCGGGCGTACCCTCGCCTGGCGCCGGCGGCACGCTGGACGCTGGCTGGCCTGGCGCCGGGCGGCACGCTGGACGCTGGCTGGCCTGGCGCCAGCGGCACCGGCCTGGCGCCGGGCGGCACGCTGGACGCTGGCTGGCCTGGCGCCGGGCGGCACGCTGGACGCTGGCTGGCCTGGCGCCGGGCGTACTCGCCTGGCGCCGCGCACTCGCCTGATGCCGCGGCATCCATCGCTGGTCGTCCGGCGTGGTCCGCGACTCGCCCTGGTCTCGGTCCTATCGCGGTTCGGTTCGATCCCGCCTTAGCTTTTGCTGAATCAGCCCTCGTGAAGTTTGGTCCAATCAGGCTATGGCGGGTTAATTCGACCAATAAACATCGGATAAACATCAAGTCATCGAAAGATAGCGGAAAACTTCGGAGATAATTACAAAGACCGACGGAAAAGGAACATTTCGGAAGAGATAAGCTGGGCCCAAAGGCGAGGCCCATCACCCTAAGGCAAACCGAATTTAGAAGTGGGTATATAAGGAGAGCAAGAGCAGAAGAGAAAGGCATCCCGAAAATCCGAGAATTAGACTTAGAGCATCCTGCTGGCTTAGAAAAACTAGGGTTTAGGTAGTTAGACTAGCGGAGCAAGGCTTAGGACGTTTGGCTGCCTGCGACTCTATCTTTTCTTTAAATCGCAACTCTCTTTGTCTTTCGAGAATCCTTGTACTCGTTTCCCTTATCTAATAAAACGCCGGCAAATAATTCAATTTCTATTTTTGTCTTCTGTTTACTTTGTCGATTTCGTGGCAACGCAGAGAACTGACCTTCAGGAAAGTCGGGTTCACTTGGCTTTCCTCCGCAATCTTATTTATCGAAAATTGACGGTGTGAATTTCGGTTCCCACATGACTCCACCTAGGAGAGCACCAGATCCTGTGCAAGAGAATGTAAAAAGCCTTAACCAGCACACCTTGGAAGAGAAGTTGGCAAGGGCTAGAGCAAAGAAGCAAGGCAAGAAGCCAATAGTTGCAGAGGAAGTGAAGAGGATGAGATATCTTCCGACGAGAGCACGCTGATCCTAAATCAAAAGTATGACAAGAGGGACAGGTCCAAGACACCTAATGAGGATGAGCTGGTAGATCTCGAGGAATATTGCTTGGCTCCTACAAGATTTGTTGATAAGATGATCTTGCAAGAGATGTACTTTGATGATGATGTTAAAACCATGCTTCGAAAGCACATGAAGGTGGGAAGCCTCTACTCAGTAGCTTACCTTACTCACAAAGAAGTCTCTTGCCAATTCTTGGCTACACTGGAAGCAACCTTTCATACTTCCAAGCATGCTCAGCAAGGATGGGGGAGATCAAATTCAAGATTGAGGGTGAGGTCTACTCCATGTCTTTCACAGAGATTGGTGAAGTCTTGGCCTCGGGGTCAGAAAAACCCTTCACTTCCCACACTCAAGACAGCCCCTAAGGAGAAGACCATTGCTGAATCAATGTGGACCTTGTTAACAGGACAAGGGAGAGGAGGCCACAAGAAAGAGAAGAATGGCTCTATTAGGCATCCCATTGCTGCTATTCCACAGGCTGCTTAACCACACCCTCTTCCGTAAGAAAGAGATAGGGAATGTTGCTGGAGAAGAGCTGAGATTCCTTCACCAAACCGCATACTCTTTTTCCTCCTTTCCTCAGCTTCCTGCTGTCCCGGATGACTTCTACTCAGATTTTGGTATGGTTGGCTTCCTTGTTCAGCGCTTAATGCACTACAAGAGTTGAGCTTGGACAAACCGTGACTCGGGTCCTCAGATTGGTATTGGTGGATGGATAACTCCATTATTGGCTTACCAAGGAATTGATTTGGGTGATGATGGAGTAGGTCCTACTTTGTTGGATGGACCTTACCTGAAGAAGACTCAGTTCCTAAGTGGAAGGTTTAATGGGAGATGTGTCTATTCCTATTCGAGAGGTGGCAAAAGGGCTGAGCTGTTGCTTCCTAACTCTGAACTCACCTCATTGGAAACTTCAGGAGACATCAGTTTTGACATCAGTGAGGAGCACCTCCTTCAGAGTCATGGAGCCCTTTGTCCTATGGCCCTTCCCAAAGGTGAGAAGGCAGCAAGCAAAATGTCTGTCTATGATCAGGAGCACACCAGAAGAGCCACTGCTCATCTTTTTGGTCCTCCTCGCTACAAGTTCGAGCAATGCACCAAAGCCTTGCCTCTTGGGCCCATTCGCCAAGCTCATGACCAGATTAGCACCCTCCTGCGGTGGAACAGGGCTCAAGATAGGACCATTTTCAAGCTAACCAACCAGTGCAATGAGCTGAAAAGAACTGTGAAGAGGCAAGCTGAAGCTTCAGCTCGGTTATTGAAGAAAGTGGCTGAGGATCTAGCTAGGGGAGCTGTAGCTGGCTGTAAGGCTGAGGCCTTTGATCTTGATTCTCTCAATGCACCCCCTCCTCAGCCACTTCATGACCCCTCTGCATCTAGAACCAAGAAGCAAGCCCTCCGCCGCTTGAGGAACCCTTACATGGCCCCATCCGAGTCCGGAAACCAGTCACCTTCTCTAGACACCACTGCCGATGAAGATGACTCTGAGGGTGAGGCATCAACCTCATCCCACGCTCCATAGAGGTACTCCAACACCTTCTCATTGTATATACCATCTAGCATTTCATTTAGATTTTATTTATCTTTCCTCTTTTGGGCCCTTCTCCACATTTAACAAACGCAGAGACTGTGTGAATTAAGTGTGGGGGAGGTGTCTAGTTGCTGATAGTTTTGTGTTTTATGTCATACGCATGCATTTGTAGATAGTTATGGCATAGAAAAACCAAAAAAAAAAAATTTGAAAAATTTGAAAAGCATAAAAAGAATCATGTAGTTGCATTAGGATTGAGTCTAGATCATTCACTTGCATAAAAAAAAAGAAGAAATCCTCATATAGGTTGCATCATGCATAAGGGGACAAGGATGATAGTTGCCTTGTAAAGATGCTCATGCTAAGTTCTTAAAGTGATAACCTTTATAATCATAGTAAGTAGCTTGAGCAATCTTAGGATAACTTGTAAACTTCGAGCCTTGAAAACTCTTCCAAAGCTCATTTGATTGATTGATGCTCTCTCTTTGAAATTTGCTCCTGTCATATTTAGATTCTAAGTCTCTTGCCCATGGTCCCTTGTGTACTGAGTCATGGATAGAACACTTGAGTTGTCCCTCCCATTCTTTGCCTATCTTTTTGGGCAAACTCAAGTGGTACTCCACACCCTTAAAACCCTTTCCTCCTTTCAAGCCTTCATTGTTTGTTGAGTGAGGCCTTCTTTGAAAAGCTTTACATGTGCATAATGTTGAGAGTATTGGGAACGACAATGCTTGGTCTCCATTTTAGCTAGATTAGACACTCATATTGTCTAGCTTCTAGGATGGGGGTGAGTGTTGTATGGTGTGATCTTGGGAATGTGAAAGGTTTATGAAAGAAAAGGTTGACTAAAAGAAACTCTAAGGTTATAAGTGATTTAGTCTAGAAGGGATAAGAGATATGAAAAGTTCTAAAGCTCTAGTTTTAAAGAAAGTCTTGGCCCCAAATAAAGAAAGAAAAAAAAAAAAAGAGAAAAAGAATAATGAAAAGGGGGCTAGCAATTTTTAGAGAGAGCTGATAAGAGTTTAAAATGTGAAAAATCCTTTGTAGACTTCAATAAGAAAGAGTTCTAAATGAGAAAGTATCTTTGAGTGTTTTGGGGGTATTTTTGGGTGAGAGATGTGAGTGGTATTTTGACATTGGGAATGAGGATGTAACTTTTGTATTTGGGGAAAGGGTAAAACAATGGAGATTGAGCATTGTATGCATGAGGTAATCCCTTTCTTAGATATATTATGTGCAATGTCAAAGCTACTTTGTTTTGAGAGTAAACCACCTTTAAAGATCCTTCTTGAACCACTTGATTTGCTTTGCATCAAAGCCTTTTTCACCAAACCAAATGACTTGGACCATTTGACCATTTGCAAGAGATCTTTGAGTTTGCTTAATGATTGTTAGAGAGCAAGTGGATTTGTGGATTGTGGATTCATGATGAATGAGTGTAGGGATCAAAAGGGTTAAGATAGGTCTTGAGAACTTAGAGTAGGATTAAGTGTTTGCTCTAGCTAGTTGGTATGATTATACAAGGTTATCAAGTTGAGAACTAAGAAGAGCATTCTTTTGGTTATGAGTCCCCTCCTTCAAACCTCTCCTCCTTAGTCCTTGCTAGTTTACTTGTGGACAAGTAAAGGACTAGTGTGGGGGAGTTGATGTCTTGCATATTTTCATCTATTTAGCCATCTTTTTATTGCATTCTTTGTCTTGTAGGCTAAGGTTTAGGCATGTTTAGGATCATTTTGCATTCATTTGTCCTTATCAGGTGTTGGAGTGTGCTTTGGTGTGATTTGAGGTGTTTGGGAACCTTATGACCCAAAAAAAAGTGAAGATTCAAGATTGGCCATGAGAAGAGAAGTGAAATCAAGAGATGGACAGTTGGACTGGGGAGACCAGACCGGGTAAACATACCCGGTCGGATGGAGATTGATCAAGGACGTCCGGACGACAGGGGACAATGGTCCAGCTTGCTGCACCCGGACGATGAAGAGCATGAAGTGGACCGGGGACAGTGGTCCGGCTTGATGTACCCAGGCGATGAGGCAGCACACAGCAAGGCGTCCGGACGGCCGGGGACACGCGTCCGGCTTGGTGAACCCGGCTTGATGTACCCGGTCGGGAGAAACACGCGCGCAGGACGTCCAGACGACCGGGGAGACGCGTTCGGCTTGGTGAACCCGGACGGGACAAGGCGCGGACAGAACAAGGACGACCGGGGTGGGACGACCGGGTTGGACCATTTGGTTTACCCCTGACCGAGTTTTTATGCTTCCTTTCTATTGGTTGAGACTCATTTGGCTCAAGGAATTTTTAGTAATTTTGTTTTATGTTTCTAGGGCTTTTAAGCCAAGTATAAATACTCTTGTTATCCCTAATTTGGGACTTATGTTATTTTTCTACCTAAGAACACAAAACCTTTTGACTAAAGTTTCATCTTTGAATCATAATCTCATCTCATCTTTGTGTTCCTGATTGCTTGATTTCATCTCCTTTCTTTCTCTTCATGATTAAGCTTGGATTCCTCATGGATTTAAGAGTAATCATGATGATTAGTGAGTAGTCCTCTTTGGATTCATGGGTTAGGGAGACCGAGGGGTGATTAAGCTAGATCTAGGGTGTTTTAGTGTAGATCTATCTTGTTCCTTGCTAGTAGAGTGCTTTTAATGCTATTTTAGGGTTGGCCACCCCAAAGTTGAGCTCTAGGCATTTCATGCCCGAAAGGTGCTCTATGAAATGCCTGAACCAACTCTCCTAAGATTTTAACATTCTTTACCAAAGAGATTTGTTGTTAAAGGTGTTAAGATGGCTATTAGGCTTGTTCTTAATGATTGCTTAGATAATATTCAGCCTAAGAAGTTAGATGCTTGAGTTCTCTTTGTGAATGAGCATTCATCTAGAGATAGAGCTTGTTTAGAATTGTGCTTAGGCCTAAGGTTGATAGATTGATTGTTTGCTGCCACCCTTAGACTTATGTTTGATCCCCCAAGGTCAATTCCCTTAGCCCATGAGTCTCATCTCCTCATAAAGAAAGAAAGCTTTACATTTTATTGCATTTTAGATATTGTGTTTGTTTAATAATTATCTCCCTTAATGATTGCATTTAGATTAAGCATAGGCTTGCATTCCCTTTGCTTTGTGATCACTTAGAACTGGTTCGACAATCTTATATACTGCATCATTTGATTAGGACCCTTGAAAAGTCCTTTCATCAGTATTCAGGAATTCAGGATTATAAATACTATAAATGCTAACAAGTTGCTTGCATGATATGTCAGAGCTCAACACTATTAAATGAATCCATCAGCTCTCGCAATATTTAGACCATATATTACTTAGATGCTAAATGGGGTTTGCGGCCAGCTATATCGCCGACAGTATTGATCGATTATTCGATAGGAATATCGACCGATACACCTCTAGCTACGTCGATCGATTACTATATAGGAGTATCGATCGATACGACTCTAAGCAGACATTATGCGCGAGTTGATACAATGCTCACAATGATCTTAGATCAGCTTCCGCTTGTCTCAAGAGGGTCATAGCATGTTTAGGATGTTGTCAGGAATTGTATTGAATGAATAATACAATCCAAGTTCATGTTCTAGGTAGCTAAGCTAGAAAAAGCGTTAGTGAACAATCCTAACAATAAATATCACAACTATAGCAGATATAGGCTGGGGCTAATCCCTCATATCCTATTTAAACCCTAAATCTAACAAATGAATCTACTCAGACATGGCTAAGTGATTCATAGTAACAAGGTAATAATAGGAGTTCATAGATCTATTAGAGGGTGAACAATTAGGTTCCAATCACAAATCTCTTTGGATCTGTCCTCTAGATCTAGAATCCTATAACCTTTGTTAAGAAGAACAAGTAAAGAACTGAATAGAACTTTATTGAGAACTTGCAAAGTAATGAAAAACAATAGAAAAAATGAGTAGAAAAGATGGAGGTAAAAAGAAGCTTGTTAAATCATTGTTGTGGTGCCAAAACACTTAGGCACATATAAATATGAGTTCATTAGGTTAAAAAACTCACCAGGGGCAATCTTGTAAAATGTGTGTTGGGGTCAAAATCGGTCAATGACGAAATCGTCACCCGAAAGTCCTCGAAGAAAAGCCGCGACGATCAAATCCAAGAACGGTCGCCGCCGATAAAACTCACGGAAGGCTCGCCCACTCCCATCCGCGCCAACGGCGCAGGGTCCCGGCCATCAATGCATCATCACATCTCGGCAATGACAGCATCCTGGTCCCTTGAAATCCATGTCTGGATTGTCCGAGATCTACAATGAGTCTTCCGTAAAACCTTCCCCGATTGTTTCAAAGATTCATCTTTAAACATATCTAAAACTTCGAGCCACATTGCCTCATCCTCGACGACGGAAAATCTGAAGATCTAAGTCCATCTCAAAATCCCGATACTCGCAGAATCTCGGAAACAATTATCTCGATTCTACGACTAGAGACCCTCCCAAAACTCGAAGATTTCCGCGAAACGACTGACGAGGAAAGATCGAACGAACCAACAGACGGCAAGACGGCCTGGCACCAGCAGCACGCTGACGCTGGTGGCGCTGGCGGTATACTCGCCTGGCGCCGGCGGCACGCTGACGCTGGCTGGCCAAGCGCCGGCGGCATTCCTCGCCTGCCCGGCATCGCTGGACGTGCTTGCCTATTGGCGGCACTCGCCTGGCCATGGACGCTGGCTGGCCTGGCGCCGGGCGCACTGCCTATGCCGCGCACGCTGGACGCTGGTTGGCCTACCGGGCGGCACTCGCCTAGCCTGGCGGCACTCGCCTTACCGGGCGCACTCGCCTGATGCCGCGCATCGCTGACGCTGGTTGAATTTTACGCCGGCACTGCCTGGCGCCGGGCGGCAATTGACGCTGGCCGCCCATACGGGCGGCACCTGACGCTGGCTTGCCTACGGGCGCACCCGCCCATACGCCGGGCGGCACGCTGACGTGGTCGCCTGATGCCGGGCGCATTCGACGCTGGTTGGCCTGGCCGCGCACCCGCCACGACGTTTGCCTGCCGGGCGGCACTGCCCATGCCGGCGTACCCGGACGCCTGATACGCGCACGTGGACGCTGTTCTGGCGCCGCGGCATCTGCCGCGACGGAAGTCGGCTCCGGGCGGCATTCGCCTATGCCGGGCGGCACTCCGCCATTTACGGGCGCCTGATACGCGGCACTGCCCATACGCACCCGCCGCGACGGGTCGGCCTGGCGTCGGTCCACTCGCCCCGTCTCGCCCTATCGTGGTCCGGTTCGATCCCATCCTAGCTTGTTCGATCAGTCTACGCACCGACTAAACAAGGAATTAAGGTTCCTTCGAAACACCAAGACCTTCAAAGACTGTTCTTCAAAACCGTGAAAACGCTTCTAATAACGCCTAACGCCGCCAAACGCCCACGATCGCATTTTCCGAAAAGAAGGATAACTATGACGGTTTATCTTTATCCTCACATAAGAGATAAATGTCAAGTTTCCAGAAGATAAATGTCGAGATTTCGAAGATAAATGTCAAGTTTCCGATAAATACAAAGATGGACGAAAATGGAAAAAGCCCAACTCAGCCCGCGATAAGATAGACCGCCATAGAGGAGTATATAAGGAGAGCTTTGAGCAAGAAGCAAACCAGATCACAAATTTTCGAGCACTTAGCACTTAGAGCGATTTAAGCATTCTTTTCTGTTTTCACTAGCGAGCTGCGACTCAACTAGGATAGACTTAGGCGACCGGACTAGCGACAGCTCTTGTAGTTTACTTCTCACCTGTTGTTCACGCCAAAACGCCAATTCAGAAATAAGATCTTTCTTCCGCCATCTTTTACGATTTCTATTTTCGCAACTTCTATTTTATTGATTGTTTCGTAGCGCCCAGCAGATATCCGGACCTTCAAGGAAGATCGGGTTAACTCGGTTTTCCTCCACAAGTCTTTATCGGAAATTGACGGTGTGAATTTCGGTTCCCACAGTTTGGCGCTAGAAGGAGGGGGGGTTACGGATCTATCTATCTCGCAACTGCACACGCTCGATCATGTCAGCCGACGCCACCAAGGATCAGCCAGCCAGACGGCACACCCGCCGATGCCAACGCTGAGAAGACTCCAGCCGAGACGCGCCCACAGTCACTGCTGATGCAAACACCGAGGCGCCAAGCAGATGAAGGAACTGTTTACTTCCGCGGGCAGAACAACAGACAAGCTGATAACCTCGCCGCAAAACAGGTCGATACCTTAACTGCGAGGAGCAAGCTGCCGCTGGATCCACCGAGGCACGCCAGGGCAGGAGACTCGACTGATCTCCGGCACGAGAAAGACGCCCGAAGAGCCCACTCCGAGGAAACGGCTCCAAGAGGACAGCAAACGACCTCGCAGGACCTTCCACTCCGGCCGCGGAAACAAGGAAAGCGACGCCGAAGATCGATCTAGATGTCAGCGATCGATCGATCCTTCCGATGAAGACGCTGACATCCACCCGGAGAACCCGGCCAGTCCGCCGGCAGACGGTATCCTTCGATAGGCCCATGACAGAAGAGGAAGAAGAACTCTACTGGATGGAGCAGGAAGAACTCGCGGAAGATCAAACTCGGATCTATCGCGACCAGCGTCGACAGGTTCGGAGGAACGCCGGCGGCAATAGCGAGATCCGTGATCTCCGTGAATCTCTCAAAAAGACCGTGGCTGAAGTGAAAGCGGTAAAATCGCAGATCCATCAGGCGACCAGTTCCGCCCCCGAGATCGATAGACTTCTCGAGGAAGCACGGAAAACACCGTTCACCACTCGGATCACGGAAACACGCATCTCAGACCCAGGGAAGATCAAAATCCCGATCTATGACGGTACGACGGATCCTAAGTCGCACCTGCAGTCCTTCCAGATCGCAATGGGTAGGTGCAAACTCCCGGAGCGCGAACGGGACGCAGGTCATTGTCTTCTCTTCGTCGAGCATCTCAAAGGTGCTGCACTCGAGTGGTTCTCCCGGCTCAAACGGAACTCCATCGGAAGCTTCCGCCAACTGGCCTCGGCGTTTCTCAAACAGTACTCCATGTTCATGGATAGAGAAACGTCCGACGTGGATCTATGGAGTCTAGCTCAGAAGGAAGACGAGTCACTCCGCGACTTCATGCGAAGGTTCAAACTGGTGATGGCCAGAGTAACGGGCATCAGCGCATAATGTCGCAATCGACTCGAAAACTCTGGTACAAGTCAAAGTTCGAAGTGGATACTACTGGAAAAGCCGCGGACAATCCAGGACACTTCCACAAGGCAACAGACTTCATCATCATGGAAGAAGAGATGAAGCTTTATCGCAGAAGCACGGACCGCAGAAAACCGGCCCAAGAAGAAACCCTCTCGTAACGACAAATACGCCCATCACGGCGGAAGACGCCCGCGCAGCATAACTACGCCATCAACTCGAGCAGGGCAAAACCTCCGAAACACCTGACCAGGAACCAGTACAAGGATAACTCCTACTGCGAAGTTCCACGAGACCAGAGGCTAATCCGCTAACTCTGTTTCGCGCCCTCGCAACTCCTCACCGGGCGAAGCTATCAAAAGTCAAGAGTATAAAGGACTTGCTCCTGACTCCGACCGCCAAAGACTAACAAAACTACCTCAAGACCGCTAATCAAACCAATCAGGGAAAAGCGGAAGAAGACAGGACGACCAAGGAAACAACAGCAGTCGCCAGAGGGTAAACATGATCATCGGAGGATCACAGTTCTACCAGGACTCTGTCTCGCCGATAAAGCCTACGGGCTTAAAAGCCGAGACCAGTTCCAACTGGTTCCGGACAGCGATGTTCCTAACCACAATCGCTGAGGAACACGAGACCGCCGGAATCGACAAACCTCACTGCGATTCTTTGGTAATCGACCTGGTCATCCAGGATCTCGGTCGGCCGCGATTCTCGCCGATACTGAAGCACGGTCAACGCCATCTTCCGCGACACCCTCTACAGGATGAAGATCCCACTTGGGAAGTCATCCCTGAGCCAAAACCATTGACGGTTTCGGCGTCACTACCATGACCTCGGAAAATTAAACTCCACCATGGCGAAGGAAGTTACAAAGATCGCCGAAGTTTTCAGTAGTCGACAACCCGCCATCTACAACGCCATCATGGGAACCCCATGGATCAACTCCATGAAGGCAGTACCGTCCACATATCACCTAGGTATCAAGTTCCCGACCGACCGAACCGCAGCCATCCGGGTAGTCAGAAACAGTCGAGACTCGTTACCTAGCCGAAGCTTAAACTGCGAAAAGATCGAACGCCTTCGCGCCAACCCAAACGAAAGCAAAGGAATCACACAACATTCCCGAAGACTCAAGAAAGATGATCCAGAATCATCCAACAGGCAACGATTCAGGACGCGACAAAGCCTCCGAATCCACCGCCGTGAAGACCGACAGCTCGACCCCACACATACCACTGATCCGACCAGCACGATCGAACGGCGACGACGGGAGTAAAAACGCCCGCAGCAACTATCAGAACTACGAGATGGCTTGATCCTCGAAGAGGTATCGAGGCAGCTCGTCAAACCCGACGAAGTTCAGCTATCCCCTCACCAAAAGGGGGACTGCGCGTGATACTCCTATACTCCCACAAAACGCCGAATCCGCGATATGTACTTTAAACTTCGAAATTTTTTGATAAAATTCTTTCTATCTTTTATACTTACTTAAACGCATCAACGCTTCGGAAAAACGAAAATCATATCTTCAAAAGAAACGCGAGACGTCGTGATAGTGGGAGTTTTCAAGGCTCCCAAGTCAAATGATAGTATAGAAAGGTTGTCGAACCCACAGAGAACTAGTGATCTATAGCACCAAGAATACACAAGCTTCCTTAATCTAAGCAACAAGAAGATAGATGAAGGTAACAAGCTAAGATCCTAAAAATATAGACAAGGTGATCTCAAATCCAGTCAAGAAACAAGTGCAAGAACTCAATCAAATGCTAAGGTAGGATCCATGGGACTAGGGACTTGACTTTAGGTGATGTAGATCCAATCTAGAGGTCGCAAGCCATCAATCAAACACTCTCCTTATGCCTAAACAACAAAACTAAGCAAGCTCTATCCCTAGATGAATGCTCCTTTGCAATGATCACCCAAGTACACCAAATCTCTTTGGCTGTAATGACTAAAGCAAGCATGGAGAACAAGTCTAATAGCAATCTTAGCTCCTTTAACAACTAATCCCTTAGGTAAAGCAAGCTAAAAGCATTGAAGAGATGGTTCAGGCATTTCATCGAACACCTTCCGGGCCGAAATGCCTAAAGATCTATTTTGATATGATCAAGAACAAAATAGCATTAAGAACCCTCAACAAGCAAGGAAACAAGTAGATCCGATCTAAAGGTGGCAGCTTTTAATCAATCTAACAACCTTAGGCCTAGGCACAAGTCTAAACAAACTCTATGGTCAAGAAGAATGTTCATTTGCTAACACATCTCAACAACATGCAAGCAATCATTAAGAACAAGCCTACTAGCCATCTTAACACCTTTACAACAAATGGTCTTTGGTAAAGAATGTTAAAAGCTTAGTAGAATTGGTTCAGACATTTCATAGAACACCTTGTGGGTGAGAAATGTCTAGAACTCAACCTTTGAGAGGCCAACTCAAAAGAAGCATTAAAAGCACTCTACTAGCAAGGAACAAGATAGATCTACACTAAAACACCCTAGATCTTCACTTAATCACCCTAATCACCCTAACCCATGGATCCAAAGTGTGTCTACTCTCTAATCTTCATGAGAAACCTTAAATCTATGTGAGATTCAAGGCTAATCAAGTTAATGATCAAGAGAAACAAGATATAAGATGAAGAACTTCCTTAGATTAATAAAAAGATTCAAGCTTTTACAATATGAGGCAAAGTCTTGAGAGAAAATGAGATAAGTCCCTCAAAGGGGATACAAGAGTATTTATATGGGGCTTGGAAACCCTTAAAAACATAAAATAAAAATTACTAAAAGGTCCTTGGCCAACTTGATTTTCAACCAATGAAAAGCTAGGAAGAAAGGAAGGGTGGGACACCCGGCAGGCTGGACTGGTCCATGGCCGGTGTGACCAGCCGGTGTCCTGGTGTTCGCCCATCTCCTCGTGCGTGGGTAGAGGAGTCGAGATGCGGGTAAGTGCAGGTCGGTGTCCATCCGTCCGTGATCTCTAAGCCGTGCGGTCCGTTCGCCCGTGTGTCCTTGACTGGGTGCACTCCATACGCTGGTAGTGGCGGCCGGGTGGACGTCCGGTGCCAGGCGCTGCGTTCGTGTCTCCTTCCCGTGCGGGTAGGTTAGGTCGGGTGTCCAGGTCGGGTGTCCAGGTCGGGTGTCCAGGTCGGGTGTCCAGGTCGGGTGTCCAGGTCGGGTGTCCAGGTCGGGTGTCCAGGTCGGGTGTCCAGGTCGGGTGTCCAGGTCGGGTGTCCAGGTCGGGTGTCTTGACATGCTTCCAATGAATCGATCATAACTTCTCCAATATGGCTACAAATGACTTGAAACCACTTCCATTGGAAAGCTAACTCAAAATGATGTATCTCCACCAAATCTTAGCATCAGAAGATATGTCTAAGGCCTCCGTCCATGCTCATCTATGTCTTGATCAGATCATGGATTGACTTCTCTTTTCATGGCCAAACTTGATTCTTCACCTCTTTTTGGGCCATAAGGCTTCCAAACACCTCAAATCACACCAAAGAATACTCCAACACCTGATAAGGACAAATGAATGCAAAATGGACCTAAAGATGCCTAATGCCTAACTTATATGATCAAAATGCATGAGATATGGATGCTAAAACATGTAAATATGCAAACTATCAACTCCCCACACTAGACCTTTACTTGTCCTCAAGTAATCTTTTCAAAACACAAGGAGGAGAGACATAGAGATGGAATAAAAGCCAAAAGAAACACTTATAGCACTCAACTTGACATCCTAAAGAAACATAGCAAATAGTATGAGCAAAACTCTCTTATTATGCTCTAGCTTCACAAGGCCTATCAATTACTCTTATGCCTCTACACAAGATGCAATGCTTATCAACCAACAAGTTCTCTTAACCAGCCCTCACATTGATTCACACACACACACACACACACACAAGGTGAAGTCTCACAAATGGGCACATGATCTCAATCATTTGGCTAGGTGATCAAATGGTCTAATAAGGATGAAAAGGAGGGTTCAATGCATCATTTCAAAATGCATCATTTCAAAATGCATCATTTCAAAATGCATCATTTCAAAATGCATCATTTCAAGGTGGCAATCACTCAAGAATCAAGGAGCTTGATCATTATGCAAAATTTATCTAAGACTAGGAGCAATTCATGCATACATGGATCCATCCTCACCATTCTACCCATTCCTAATTGATTACAAGTTCTAAACCCTTTTTATTCATCCCATAACCCAAAATGAAAAATACTCACATCACTCACCCAATGAACAATTTTCTTTCTTCAAAATTCAACCACTAAGGACCCTTTTATTCATCCCATAACCCAAAATGAAAAATACTCACATCACTCACCCAATGAACAATTTTCTTTCTTCAAGATTCAACCACTAAGGACCCTTTTATTCATCCCATAACCCAAAATGAAAAATACTCACATCACTCACCCAATGAACAATTTTCTTTCTTCAAGATTCAACCACTAAGGACCCTTTTATTCATCCCATAACCCAAAATGAAAAATACTCACATCACTCACCCAATGAACAATTTTCTTTCTTCAAGATTCAACCACTAAGGACCCTTTTATTCATCCCATAACCCAAAATGAAAAATACTCACATCACTCACCCAATGAACAATTTTCTTTCTTCAAGATTCAACCACTAAGGACCCTTTTATTCATCCCATAACTAAAAATGAAAAATACTCACATCACTCACCCAATGAACAATTTTCTTTCTTCAAAATTCAACCACTAAGGACCCTTTTATTCACAATTCACATTTCAAAGCTCTAACACTTTTTGTTTTCCCTTCCCCACTATCTTATTGAATCTTTCTTTTCTTTTCTTTTCTTTTCTTTTCTTTTCTTTTCCCTTTTTTTTTTTTTTGTTTAGGGGGAAGGTCAAAAAAACATCAATCAAGAGCTTCTTATCTTTCTATTCTAGGTCCCTAGGGTTTTTCTTTCTCAATACATTCTTTTGTTCATCAATCTCAACATTGTCACATCCCAAACCCAAGATATAAACCTTTAAGGAACAAAAACCCCACTCACCATCCTAGAAGCTAGCTCAAATGAGGATCCTATGCTAGCAAGAGATGAGAACAAATCCATGTCGCTCCCAATACTCTCAAGATTTTGCACATGACAAGCTATCAGAAAAGGCCTCACTCATGCAAATCAATGTAGGCTTCAATGAATGGCTAGGGTTCAAGGGTATGGATGTGCCATTTGGGTTAACAAAGAGTGGTATAATGGGGAAAGATAACCCAAATGTGTATGAGACCCATGATCAAGTATGCAAATGCCCATATGCAAGAGAAATTAAGTTCATTCAAGTCTAAGTTCAGGATGGAGCTGGTCTTAAGAACAATGCCAATATCAAGCAAGCAAGCAAGTTTCAAGAAGAGTTTTCAAGGCTCAAAGCATGAAAGCCTTTCAAAAGATGCTTAAGCTACTTGATATGTTTAACTAGGGTGTCAAATTCAGTGCAAGCGAGTGTTCTTTACAAGGCAAAGCTCCATATGCAAATGAATGCAACCTATATGCTCTAGACTCAATCTTAAGGATGCAAGTGATGCAATCTACATGATTCAAAAATTTAAATTTTTTTAGATTTTCTATGCACTTATGAATGTACAATGCAATGCATGAGACTCCATCACAAAGCACACATGATCAAATATCCGGTACCTCCCCCACACTTAAATCACACAGTCTCCTGTGTGAGTAAGAGAGTAAGAGATACCTCAACAAGGCAAAAGCAAATGTATATACAAGAAGGGTTGGAGTGATACATACTTGGAGTTATTGGCTGAATTGGGTGGTAGAGGACCCTTGGCCTCGGATTAGTGCCACCGGAGAGATAGGCTGAAACGGATAAGTGAAGGCGCTGTCTAGAGTTGCAATGCTTGGCTGCCTTTCACCTTTTGTCTAGCCTTAGACCCAACCTGAAAAACCTCAACTATCCTTATTAAAAAGCTTAAAAGAAAGAAAGATAAAGAAATATATAAAATGGATAAACATGGGAATGCCTCCCAAGCGCGCTGGTTTTAAGTCTCTAGCTTGACCTTGTGTGCTTGCTAATCATAAGTATCAAAAGGTTGAGCCAATGCACCTTTGGTCCTTCTCCTATGAGAACAAGGAACCAAGTATGCAAAGGAGCACACTACTGTCCATAGAAAATAGACAGATTTTTCATCAAAGAGCTTCACTAAAGATGCATCATGAATCATGAGATGCTCTTTGAGGTTAAAATTGTCATGAGAATCAAAAGCATTTGGTGGAAACACAAAGTCAACTACAGGCTCAAACGAAGTTTTAACAAAGTAGTCAACTCTATCTCCATCAACCAAATAATACACAATGTTCACATTCTCATGATAATTTTCAGCATGGGGGTTTTCTATCTCAAGCAAGAGCTTATCCACATCAAGTTCATCCCTAGATCAGCAAGTGCAAGAAGAGGTCTAGGTTCATTAAGAATGAAAACTCAGATTCAAGATCAAATGAAGCACATAGATAACTCTTGTCAAAACAAACTTCAATATGATCTCTAACAAGCTTTTCTATTCTCAACTCATCTAGTTTCCTAGTTTCACATATCAGATCAAGACATTCATTTATGAGCACATGAGAATCAAGATCATGGGCAATATTCTCACCACAAGGCAAGCAAATTTCCTCAAGTTGAAGTTCTAAAGTGGAAATGCTTGTACCTTCCAGCTGGAGTGGTGGAACCCAATACATTACCTCTTTAAGGTCATAAGCAACATCAAACTCATGTTGTGTAACCTCCCTTTCTTCAAACTCTGCTCGATCCCTAATGAGGTGTACCGGATCATTCGTGCCAGGGATCTCATTGGCTTGCCCCTATTCTCTTTCATTCTCTGAAGCCGATGCAACTCCACCCTTTGGTCTGGTGTGAGTATGCGTATATCAAAGGGTGGTGGCTCCACATACACATATGGCTGATCTTCAATGTGATCTTCCTCTTCTTGTGGCTTTTCAAGGTAACTCGAAGCCATCACTACAAAACAGAAATTCTAGAATAGAAAGTTAGTAACTGTACAAAAGCAAAACAAAGCAAGAAAATAAAGCTTAGTCTCAAGAAAGATTGAAATCCTAATGATAAATCTACTAGTTCCCGACAGCGGCCAATTTGATAGTGGGAGTTTTCAAGGCTCCCAAGTCAAATGATAGTATAGAAAGGTTGTCGAACCCACAGAGAACTAGTGATCTATAGCACCAAGAATACACAAGCTTCCTTAATCTAAGCAACAAGAAGATAGATGAAGGTAACAAGCTAAGATCCTAAAAATATAGACAAGGTGATCTCAAATCCAGTCAAGAAACAAGTGCAAGAACTCAATCAAATGCTAAGGTAGGATCCATGGGACTAGGGACTTGACTTTAGGTGATGTAGATCCAATCTAGAGGTCGCAAGCCATCAATCAAACACTCTCCTTATGCCTAAACAACAAAACTAAGCAAGCTCTATCCCTAGATGAATGCTCCTTTGCAATGATCACCCAAGTACACCAAATCCCTTTGGCTGTAATGACTAAAGCAAGCATGGAGAACAAGTCTAATAGCAATCTTAGCTCCTTTAACAACTAATCCCTTAGGTAAAGCAAGCTAAAAGCATTGAAGAGATGGTTCAGGCATTTCATCGAACACCTTCCGGGAGGAAATGCCTAAAGATCTATTTTGATATGATCAAGAACAAAATAGCATTAAGAACCCTCAACAAGCAAGGAAACAAGTAGATCCGATCTAAAGGTGGCAGCTTTTAATCAATCTAACAACCTTAGGCCTAGGCACAAGTCTAAACAAACTCTATGGTCAAGAAGAATGTTCATTTGCTAACACATCTCAACAACATGCAAGCAATCATTAAGAACAAGCCTACTAGCCATCTTAACACCTTTACAACAAATGGTCTTTGGTAAAGAATGTTAAAAGCTTAGTAGAATTGGTTCAGACATTTCATAGAACACCTTGTGGGTGAGAAATGTCTAGAACTCAACCTTTGAGAGGCCAACTCAAAAGAAGCATTAAAAGCACTCTACTAGCAAGGAACAAGATAGATCTACACTAAAACACCCTAGATCTTCACTTAATCACCCTAATCACCCTAACCCATGGATCCAAAGTGTGTCTACTCTCTAATCTTCATGAGAAACCTTAAATCTATGTGAGATTCAAGGCTAATCATGTTAATGATCAAGAGAAACAAGATATAAGATGAAGAACTTCCTTAGATTAATAAAAGATTCAAGCTTTTACAATATGAGGAAAAGTCTTGAGAGAAAATGAGATAAGTCCCTCAAAGGGGATACAAGAGTATTTATATGGGGCTTGGAAACCCTTAAAACATAAAATAAAAATTACTAAAAGGTCCTTGGCCAACTTGATTTTCAACCAATGAAAAGCTAGGAAGAAAGGAAGGGGTGGGACACCCGGCAGGCTGGACTGGTCCATGGCGGGTGTGACCAGCCGGTGTCCTTGGTGTTCGCCCATCTCCTCGATGCGTGGGTAGAAAGGAGTAGTCGAGATGCCGGGTAAGTGCAGGTCGGTGTCCATCCGTCCGTGATCTCTAAGCCGTGCGGGTCCTTTAGGCAGCGTATGCCAGGCGGGTGTGTGGAGCCGTCGCGGGGATCTCATCTCGGTGTGTGAGGCCGGGTACACTCCTGGCGTCCATCATCTCGCCCAACCCGTGCGGGTAGGTTAGGTCGGGTGTCCAGGTCGGGTGTCCAGGTCGGGTGTCCAGGTCGGGTGTCCAGGTCGGGTGTCCAGGTCGGGTGTCCAGGTCGGGTGTCCAGGTCGGGTGTCCAGGTCGGGTGTCCAGGTCGGGTGTCCAGGTCGGGTGTCCAGGTCGGGTGTCCAGGTCGGGTGTCCAGGTCGGGTGTCTTGACATGCTTCCAATGAATCGAACATAACTTCTCCAATATGGCTCCAAATGACTTGAAACCACTTCCATTGGAAAGCTAACTCAAACTGCTGTATCTCCACCAAATCTTAGCATCAGAAGATATGTCTAAGGCCTCCGACCATGCTCATCTTTGTCTTGATCAGATCATGGATTGACTTCTCTGTTCATGGCCAAACTTGATTCTTCACCTCTTTTTGGGCCATAAGGCTTCCAAACACCTCAAATCACACCAAAGCATACTCCAACACCTGATAAGGACTAATGAATGCAAAATGGACCTAAAGATGCCTAATGCCTAACTTATATGATCAAAATGCATGAGATATGGATGCCTAAAACATGTAAATATGCAAGCTATCAACACGGCCCAAAACCAACTTACGATTTCATAAGAAATCAAGCCCGTTAATTCTATGACGGTCTATCTGATAATAGGAGTTTTCAAGGCTCCTAATCAAATGTTATAGTACAAAAGATGTCAAACCAGTTCTAAGTGATCACAAAGCAAAGTGAATGCAAGCCTATGCTTAATCTAAATGCAACTATTAAGAGAGATGATTATTAAACTAAGACAATAATTAAATGCAATAAAAGATGAAACTTTCTTTCTTAATGAGATGGGAGAACTCATGGGCTGAGGGAATTGACCTTGGGGAGATCAAGCATCAATCTAAAGGTGGCAGCAACAATCAGTCTAGCATCCTTAAGCCTAGACACAATCCTAAACAAACTCTATGGTCAAGAAGAATGTTCATTTGCTAACACATCTCAAGCATCAAATGGTCATTGGTTGAATAATATGCAAGCAATCATTAAGAGTAAGTCTACTAGCCATCTTAACACCTTTACAACAAATGGTCTTTGGTAAAGAATGTTAAAAGCTTAGGAGAGTTGGTTCAGATATTTCATAGAACACCTTGTGGGTGGGAAATGTTTAGAACTCAACCTTTGAGAGGCTAACTCAAAAGAAGCATTAAAACACTCTACTAGCAAGGAATAAGATAGATCTACACTAGAACACCCTAGATCTAGCCTAATCACCCTAACCCATGGATCCAAAGTGTGTCTACTCTCTAATCTTCATGAGAAACCTTAAATTTATGTGAGATTCAAGGCTAATCATGTTAATGATCAAGAGAAACAAGATATAAGATGAAGAACTTCCTTAGATTGATAAAAAGATTCAAGCTTTTACAATATGAGGCAAAGTCTTGAGAGAAAATGAGATAAGTCCCTCAAAGGGGATACAAGAGTATTTATATGGGGCTTGGAAACCCTTAAAAACATAAAGGAGAAAGTCTAAAAAGTCCTTGAGGTCATTAAGTCTTCAGCCAATCAGAATCCAGCAAGAAGGAGGAAACTGGCCGATACCCGGGTAAGGTGGTCGAGTCCCGACCCGCGTATGCTGACCCGCGTACCAGACTCTCGTCCAGCATTCCAGCCGTCGCGGGTCCTTTAGGCCGCGTATGCCAGGCCGGGTGTGTGGAGCCGTGCGGGGATCTCATCCCGGGTGTGTGAGGCCGGGTACACTCCCTGGCGTCCATCATCTCTCGCCCAACCCGTGCGGGTAGGTTAGGTCGGGTGTCCAGGTCGGGTGTCTTGACATGCTTCCAATGAATCGAACATAACTTCTCCAATATGGCTCCAAATGACTTGAAACCACTTCCATTGGAAAGCTAACTCAAACTGCTGTATCTCCACCAAATCTTAGCATCAGAAGATATGTCTAAGGCCTCCGACCATGCTCATCTTTGTCTTGATCAGATCATGGATTGACTTCTCTGTTCATGGCCAAACTTGATTCTTCACCTCTTTTTGGGCCATAAGGCTTCCAAACACCTCAAATCACACCAAAGCATACTCCAACACCTGATAAGGACTAATGAATGCAAAATGGACCTAAAGATGCCTAATGCCTAACTTATATGATCAAAATGCATGAGATATGGATGCCTAAAACATGTAAATATGCAAGCTATCAACACGGCCCAAAACCAACTTACGATTTCATAAGAAATCAAGCCTTGCTGGATCTTGACATCTCACAGACATAGTATCGTTATCACGAGATCCCAAAACATGTCTCTTATCGCTACACCTAAAAGCGCTAAAAGTAGCATACGGACCAAGCGACGAAAAGAGTTAGGATAATGGCGACTACTCGCGATCCTTCCTCTACACTTGACGAAGTATAAATCAAAACAAAAGACTAAATCTCGCAAATTTTCATATTCATAAAAGCCGCAAAAGGCGGCAGGATTCAAAGCCACCAACGCCAGTCCCGAAAACATAAGAATGCAACCTCCAACGGTTGCAGGATAAAATTACTAAAACGCCACACACGGCCAGAAAATTCAATTCACAAAAGGAAGTCAACGTTGAGAACCGATGCAGAAATCCCAAATGAACTAGCAGGCTGGTCCACTTCTTCATTCACACCTCGAGCATTCCCACCATTCTCGGTGTTCTCATCAGCTCCGACCTCCACCGTATCCTCGGAAACCTCGATTGGTTCCCATAGTCTCCGGACTCTTTCTTCTACCGGAGGAACCAAGGACTCAGCATGAGCGCACTCGGCCATGAAATCCTTCATTTCAGCGATCTCGAATCGAAGAGAAATCTGGTTCTGAGACTTGTAAAGATTTACGACCGAACCTCGGCACTCGCGGAAATCACCAACAAACTCCTGAGCTTCTTTAAAGCATTGAAACTCAGCGGCAAACGATTCCGCCCGTCTTGCCACCTCCGCTGCGACCATCCTTCTTCCTCTCCTTTCCGCCCGTACGAGAGCCCGAGCGTGAAGCTCAGCTTGCTTCGCGTTCTGTGCCTTCACCTCTTGACGGAACCGGAAAAGCTCTCGCTCCACTTCTGTGGTCTTGAAGTTAGCAATCCTGGATTTACGGAAACTCGAGTCAAGCGCCTCGCTGAACACTCTTAGTCCCTGCATGAAACTCAAGATCAGCAAGCATGCTCATATACGGATTCAAACGCAAGGTTAAAGAAGTTCGAAGGGTCAAACCTCGTTGACACGTTGGGAGCCCTCGGCAAAAACCCGTTGTTTCTCCTCATCCTCCAGCGACTCATCAGTAGTAAACTCCGGAGGAAGGCCATCAAAGAAGTTGATAGGTGGAAAACCGCTGGCTCCATCTTTTTCCGTTGGAACTAAACTAGGTTTTTCTCCCAACGGTGAAGGGTTTTCCGAGCCTTCCCCATCGTCAATTTCCTTCCCCTTACGAGACCTCTGTCTGCGCCTCCGAGAAGGAACCACGGTAACAGGTTCGGCGTCGTACGACGGAACAGAACCCCGGGACCGATAAAGGTTAACCGCATCTCGGATCCGTTCGAGGGTAAAGGATTTCCAGAAAAACGGCCTTTGACGAAGAAGATCTCTCTTGACGAAAACGTTACCAGGCAAATGCGCGGTAGGGTTGTTCGCTACAAAACGAAAATTTTGTCAAAGACACGCACTTCCGAAAAAGTAAGATAGATAACAGAATTTTCGTCATATTACCTCGGTTAAAGTTCCATGCCCGCGGAAATAGATGGAGGCAGCTCTCCTCGACAGACTCGCCATCTATTTGAACAAAGAAGAAACGCTCCTGCCACGATTTGGGATTAGTAGTCCCTGAATCACGCCATATCCTTCTTAGGCAGCATGGAATAGTAACCGTCACTCCCGTCGGCGAGTACCCCAAAGACCTTGAAATCATCGGGACCAAGATCAATCCGAGTTAAGCTTCTAGCAATTAATGCGCCAAGCCAACTCTCCAAGGCAGGAACGCTGAGTTGGTTGATCGAAGTTCGGCGTGAAGCGCACGAACAATGGCACCAGGAATTGGGAACCACATACGGCGATGCGTAAAGCTTCGTAACATGTAAAGAAATCTTGCGGAGGATTCCTTGCACTCGCTACCAACGGAATCCAAATTTGACTCCTTCAGAACCTGGTAAAAATCTCGAAGAACCTTGAGATACTTACGAGAAACCGAGCTTCGGCAAAAGGAGCACCGGCTGCCGCAGAGGCCTCTTCGAACAGGATCTTGGTAGGGCGAACCTACAAGGGCTCGGTAATACGCATTCCTCTTTTCCTCCTCGACCGACTCCTCCTGCTTTACCGATACATGAGCAGGAGAGTCATCCGAGGATGAATGAGAAGAAGAGTTTCTCCTTGAGGATCTTGAAGACATTGTTCTTAAAGAGAGAGAAAGGATTCTTGAGAGAGAGAGTAAAAACCTTGTGATGAAGTAAGAAAGAGATTTCTCACTCCATATAAAGGAGGTAAAACCACTATTTACCCCGATTTTCGGCAGACGATTACATCTCAACACTTTTCCACACGGCTATACCGCGAGCTAGGACCCGACAGGCTCTACGGTTCCTAGCTAGCTGGGGCTAACTGTTGGGGTCAAAATCGGTCAATGACGAAATCGTCACCCGAAAGTCCTCGAAAGAAAAGCCAAGCGACGATCAAATCCAAGAAACGGGTCGTCGCTCGATAAAACTCACGGAAGGCTCGTCCACTCCCATCTGGCGCCAACGGCGAGGGTCCTGGCGCCCATCAATGCGATCATCTCGCGATCTCGGGCAATGACAGCATCCTGGTCCCTTGAAATCCATGTCTGGATTGTCCGAGATCTACAATGAGTCTTCCGTAAAACCTTCCCGATTGTTTCAAAGATTCATCTTTAAACATATCTAAAACTCGGAGCCACATTGCTCTCATCCTCGACGACGGAAAATCTGAAGATCTAAGTCCATCTCAAAATCCCGATACTCGCAGAATCTCGTTGGAAACAATTATCTCGAGATCTACGACTAGAGACCCTCCCAAAACTCGAAAGATTTCCCGCGGCGGCGAGGAAAGATCGAACGAACCAACAGACGGCAAGACGCCTGGCACCAGCAGCACGCTGGACGCTGGCTGGCCTGGCGCCGGCGGCACGCGGGACGCGGGCTGGCCTGGCGCCGGCGGCACGCTGGCCTGGCGCCGGCGGCACGCTGGACGCTGGCTGGCCTGGCGCCGGCGGCACGCTGGACGCTGGCTGGCCTGGCGCCGGCGGCACGCTGGACGCTGGCTGGCCTGGCGCCGGCGGCACGCTGGACGCTGGCTGGCCTGGCGCCGGCGGCACGCTGGACGCTGGCTGGCCTGGCGCCGGCGGCACGCTGGACGCTGGCTGGCCTGGCGCCGGCGGCACGCTGGACGCTGGCTGGCCTGGCGCCGGCGGCACGCTGGACGCTGGCTGGCCTGGCGCCGGCGGCACGCTGGACGCTGGCTGGCCTGGCGCCGGCGGCACGCTGGACGCTGGCTGGCCTGGCGCCGGCGGCACGCTGGACGCTGGCTGGCCTGGCGCCGGCGGCACGCTGGACGCTGGCTGGCCTGGCGCCGGCGGCACGCTGGACGCTGGCTGGCCTGGCGCCGGCGGCACGCTGGACGCTGGCTGGCCTGGCGCCGGCGGCACGCTGGACGCTGGCTGGCCTGGCGCCGGCGGCACGCTGGACGCTGGCTGGCCTGGCGCCGGCGGCACGCTGGACGCTGGCTGGCCTGGCGCCGGCGGCACGCTGGACGCTGGCTGGCCTGGCGCCGGCGGCACGCTGGACGCTGGCTGGCCTGGCGCCGGCGGCACGCTGGACGCTGGCTGGCCTGGCGCCGGCGGCACGCTGGACGCTGGCTGGCCTGGCGCCGGCGGCACGCTGGACGCTGGCTGGCCTGGCGCCGGCGGCACGCTGGACGCTGGCTGGCCTGGCGCCGGCGGCACGCTGGACGCTGGCTGGCCTGGCGCCGGCGGCACGCTGGACGCTGGCTGGCCTGGCGCCGGCGGCACGCTGGACGCTGGCTGGCCTGGCGCCGGCGGCACGCTGGACGCTGGCTGGCCTGGCGCCGGCGGCACGCTGGACGCTGGCTGGCCTGGCGCCGGCGGCACGCTGGACGCTGGCTGGCCTGGCGCCGGCGGCACGCTGGACGCTGGCTGGCCTGGCGCCGGCGGCACGCTGGACGCTGGCTGGCCTGGCGCCGGCGGCACGCTGGACGCTGGCTGGCCTGGCGCCGGCGGCACGCTGGACGCTGGCTGGCCTGGCGCCGGCGGCACGCTGGACGCTGGCTGGCCTGGCGCCGGCGGCACGCTGGACGCTGGCTGGCCTGGCGCCGGCGGCACGCTGGACGCTGGCTGGCCTGGCGCCGGCGGCACGCTGGACGCTGGTCGGCCTGGCGTCGGTCCCGCGACCCTCGTCGATCGTTCTCGTGTCGGTTCGATCCCATCCTAGCTTGTTGGATCAGTCTCGCCACTTCCTCGACTAAACAAAATTAAGGTTCGCCGAACACCAAGACCTTCAAAGGCGTTCTTCGAAAAACCGTAAAAGCGCTGCTTGACCCAGCAGCGGCCAAGCGATACGATACGTTTTCGAAAAAGAAGGATAACTATGGCCGGTTTATCTTTATCCTCACATAAGAGATAAATGTCAAGTTTCCAGAAGATAAATGTCAAGTTTCCAGAAGATAAATGTCAAGTTTCCGATAAATACAAAGATGGGCGAAAATGGAAAAGCCCAACTCAGCCAGCGAGAAGATAGACCGTCATAGAGGAGTATATAAGGAGAGCTTTGAGCAAGAAGCAAACCAGATCACAAATTTTCGAGCACTTAGCACTTAGAGCGATTTAAGCATTCTTTTCTGTTTTCACTAGCGAGCTGCGACTCAACTAGGATAGACTTAGGCTAATCGGACTAGCGACAGCTCTTGTAGTTTACTTCTCACCTGTTGTTCACGCCAAAACGCCAATTCAGAAATAAGATCTTTCTTCCGCTCATCTTTACGATTTCTATTTTCGCAACTTCTATTTTTATTGATTGTTTCGTGTGCGGCCCAGCAGATATCCGGGACCTTCAAGGAAGATCGGGTTAACTCGGTTTTCCTCCACAAGTCTTTATCGGAAATTGACGGTGTGAATTTCGGTTCCCACAATGTGATGTCTTGGCCTTCAAGTTCGGCCCGGTCCAACTTGTCTTCTGCCGCTTCGATATCGATCGATACTACTAGGTGTGCATCGATCGATTATAATCTCGATGTATCGTCCTTTGGCAAATGTGTATCGATCGATAGCACAGAGTGTGCATCGATCGATGTGTAACTCTGGATGTCGACCTCTGGTCTTGATCACGGGTGAACTCTTCTTTAAGCTCCAAAAAGGCACCTAAAACTTCACTTTTCTCCAAAATGCTCCTGAGCCTGAAAACATACCTAATAGACTCCAAAACATAGATAATAGTAGTAAAAATACTCATATACCATGGGTAAAAACGGGTAAAATCCATGGTATATCATCCTCTCTGGATATGTGGAGTATTCGTCCATCCATTGAGCGTGCAAAACCTTTTGAATCCCTGGAAATACCAAACTCATCCGGGGTTAGATTACTGAAATCAAGTACAATTGAATTTGTTACCTGGGATGGTATGATGCATGTATCGGTCGATGGCACAGGTATGGGATCGGTCGATGGTTGTTCAGGCCTATCGGTCGATTGTGTTGGTGCCATGTCTATCGATGAGACTTCCTCGGGTTGGGTGATGTATGTTGTCGTTGCGGTCTCGACGAAGCTCGTCTGTGTAAGCTTTCCCAGCCCCCGATTTAGTAGTCTCCGTCTCGCTTGTTGTTGACTGTGTTGTCGAATGATGCGAGGCAAGTAGTATCGATCGATGGGGAGAAGGTCCTGTCGATCGATGTGTTGATTATGAGGTTGTGGTGGAGAAGTCGATCTTCATCTTCTGGAAGGTTATGATACTCTATAGCTCTCTCCTCCTCGTAATCATCAGTATACTCCTCAATGTGAGTAGTATCTACAGCGTGTGGTGGGATGTAGTAGTCGTTCTCCCACTCGTTTACTTCGAAATCACCGTCTAGAAATTCCTCCTCGATCTGGTTGAAGAGCAAATCGATCGATGACCATGACAGTCTGTCGATAGATGTCTTTTCACGAGAGTTGATCAATGAGACATTGCCACTATCGATCGATTCGGCGTACTCCGTCTCGTATGCGTCTTGTCAATCGTATTCATCTCCACAATAGCAAACAGCTACGAGGTTTGAGCCGTCTTGGATCTTCTCACAAACCTTGATGACTCGTACCGGATCATAGTAGACGTAGGATTGATCAGGGTTAGGCACAATTTGTTTGTCTGAAGGTTGCAGACCGCTCCAACTGTGGCTAGGAAGGCTCTTCCAAGTAGCAAAGAAGTAGGTAGGGTTACCTTGACGTCCAAGACATGGAAGTCTACTGGTATTAGGGCTTCTCTTATGGTGACCTCAAGGTTTCTCACAATTCCTCCAGAGTTCTACTGAGAACAATCCACAAAGATGAACGATTCTTCAGTAGGCTCTATCTTCAGACCTAGATGGTCTCCTATCACCTTGGGTAGGATGCTAACTCCAGATCGTGTGTCACATAGGGCACGTGGGAAGTTGATCCCATGGACTGAGTAAGGAACAACGAACTTCCCTGGATCACCCTTCTTCTCAAGTTTGATCCTTTTCTTCATGCTGTCTCTGACTTGGTTGAACATCCTCCTGATGTCTTCTTCTGTCTCCTTAGTTTCTCTGAAAAACATCCACAATCTGTGTGAAAAGTAGGCTTCTTCAAAGGGTTTCTCTGTAGGTATTCTTAGAACTCTCTTTCTGAAACTTTCCGGCTCCTTCTCATTAACTCCTCTTTTAAGGTGTTTAGGATCCTTCTCTTTCCTTTTTTCTGAGAACTCTGCCATCTTTTTCCTTTTCTATCTCCATTGGATCAATGATATCTGTGGGCTTCTTCGTGATGGCGGTTGGTGGGTTTCTGGAAGGCTTAGATTGCTCCCGGAGTGCATTTAGTCGTGCAACATCAATCTTGGGAAGTTGCACTCGGCGTGTGATAACTGAATATCGATCGACAGGTTCTGGAGTATGTCGATCGATTTCCTTATCCTTATGTCGATCGATGGGACATCCATTCTGTCGATCGATGTTGTAAGGGCTGGGTGGATGTTGGTGCTTTGCTGCGAACTCCTCGTGAGTAAGTATCTTTACGGCATTGCATTCGTGAGTGGATTCTTCAAGACCCATCGGTCGATGCTCGTCTGAGTCCATCGTTCGATTTGAGGTGGTGTACATCGATCAATGTTCATGTCCAGACATCGGTCGATACCAGTGGTTTCCGCCAATACTCATGGAACTTTCGATCTGGAAGTCTCCCTCTTGCAGCTTCTCATGCTTCACCACTTTCCAAAAATTATCTTCTATGATAGCATTGACGTTGTGGTCTGTTGCTTCTTCTCCTGTCCCTTTTGCTAAGGCTTCTTGCTTCTTAACAGCTTCTCCTGTCTGAATCACCTGAGTCTCTAGTTTCTTCACATGAGTGCTCAAAGCATCAAGCTTTGTGGTTCAAAGTGGTGTAGACAGCGTCGATCTTTCCATTGAAGTTCACCTCTAACTGCTGCTGGCTTTCAAGAACTTTGCTGAGCATGTCTTCTAGCTTTCCTTCTGGGGTTGGTGTGGGTGGCTTTATGTAAGATGAGTTTCCATAACTCATGTTGTTGTTGGGGTTGCTGCTGTTGAAGTTGCCTCTCTGTCCTGAGAAGTTTCTGTTTCCTTGGTTTCCAGATCTCTGAAATCCAGTTCCACTGATCCAGTTGACTTCTGCTTCTATGTAGTCATCTTCTTCATCCTCCACTGAGCAGATTGCTTGTTTAGCAACTTCTGAACATTGTCAAGTGTAGCTTGTACCTCATTTATCTGTTCCTTTCCAAGGAACGCTGCAGATCTTGGTTTTACAATGTTCTTCGTGCTGTTGCTGGATGCTAAGTTATCTATTAGCTTCACAACATCTTCAGGATTCCTTGTGGTGAAGTTGCCTTCACTCGCAGTGTCCAGAGCCATCTGATATTTCAGTGCGATGCCTCTGAAGAAAGTGCAAAGCAGTTGCACCTTGTTGAATCCATGGTGTGGACAATCTCGCTGGTAAGACTTGAATCTGATCCAGGTATCCTTGAATGACTCTCCAGGCTCCTGGTTGAATGTGGCAGTTTTCCTCCTTATGTCTTCAGCGCACATCATCAAAAAGTGCAAAAATGCGTTTTGATGTCCCTCCAGGATGTAAGAGATCCTGGTGGTAGTTGCTTAAGCCACCGTAAAGCTTTTCCAGATAAAAAGTGCTTGAAGAGCTTACAGAGAAGGTTGTCCACAGGGACTCCATTGGCTTTGATAGCAGATATGAGATCCTCGAACCTCTCCAGATGGTCCATGGGATGCTCATTGGACAGCCCACAGTAGGGTGTCTGTCCCTTAAGGGTGTAGTACTGCGGCTTGAGCTCAAATCGCCTCTGAATAGCAGGGGGCGAATGGCTGATCTGTTGGTGTAGAACTGATCTGGGCCGGTTGTAGTCAGCTAGTGTTCGAGCAGCCTCTCCTACAGGTTGAACAGCTCCTGTAGGTGCAGTTTCTGGCTCAGGGATTACTTCATTCTGAGCATTGAGTTTCTGACCTGCTTCACGAAGGTGACCTTCTTGGTCACGCAAGTGTCCATTCTCATCTCTTATAAGAATAATAGGCAACCATGACTCGCGGAACAGTATCGATCGATATACAGATAGGGTATCGATCGATGTCGGATGAAATGTGTCGGTCGACGGTGAAGTAGTGTCGGTCGACGGTGAAGTAGTGTCGGTCGACGGTGAAGTAGTGTCGGTCGACGGTGAAGTAGTGTCGGTCGACGGTGAAGTAGTGTCGGTCGACGGTGAAGTAGTGTCGGTCGACGGTGAAGTAGTGTCGGTCGACGGTGAAGTAGTGTCGGTCGACGGTGAAGTAGTGTCGGTCGACGGTGAAGTAGTGTCGGTCGACGGTGAAGTAGTGTCGGTCGACGGTGAAGTAGTGTCGGTCGACGGTGAAGTAGTGTCGGTCGACGGTGAAGTAGTGTCGGTCGACGGTGAAGTAGTGTCGGTCGACGGTGAAGTAGTGTCGGTCGACGGTGAAGTAGTGTCGGTCGACGGTGAAGTAGTGTCGGTCGACGGTGAAGTAGTGTCGGTCGACGGTGAAGTAGTGTCGGTCGACGGTGAAGTAGTGTCGGTCGACGGTGAAGTAGTGTCGGTCGACGGTGAAGTAGTGTCGGTCGACGGTGAAGTAGTGTCGGTCGACGGTGAAGTAGTGTCGGTCGACGGTGAAGTAGTGTCGGTCGACGGTGAAGTAGTGTCGGTCGACGGTGAAGTAGTGTCGGTCGACGGTGAAGTAGTGTCGGTCGACGGTGAAGTAGTGTCGGTCGACGGTGAAGTAGTGTCGGTCGACGGTGAAGTAGTGTCGGTCGACGGTGAAGTAGTGTCGGTCGACGGTGAAGTAGTGTCGGTCGACGGTGAAGTAGTGTCGGTCGACGGTGAAGTAGTGTCGGTCGACGGTGAAGTAGTGTCGGTCGACGGTGAAGTAGTGTCGGTCGACGGTGAAGTAGTGTCGGTCGACGGTGAAGTAGTGTCGGTCGACGGTGAAGTAGTGTCGGTCGACGGTGAAGTAGTGTCGGTCGACGGTGAAGTAGTGTCGGTCGACGGTGAAGTAGTGTCGGTCGACGGTGAAGTAGTGTCGGTCGACGGTGAAGTAGTGTCGGTCGACGGTGAAGTAGTGTCGGTCGACGGTGAAGTAGTGTCGGTCGACGGTGAAGTAGTGTCGGTCGACGGTGAAGTAGTGTCGGTCGACGGTGAAGTAGTGTCGGTCGACGGTGAAGTAGTGTCGGTCGACGGTGAAGTAGTGTCGGTCGACGGTGAAGTAGTGTCGGTCGACGGTGAAGTAGTGTCGGTCGACGGTGAAGTAGTGTCGGTCGACGGTGAAGTAGTGTCGGTCGACGGTGAAGTAGTGTCGGTCGACGGTGAAGTAGTGTCGGTCGACGGTGAAGTAGTGTCGGTCGACGGTGAAGTAGTGTCGGTCGACAGACAGTTGTTGATGTCGATCGATGCGAACGGATTTCCTCGCTGATTGAACGCTCCAACCTAGCAGGGTCTTCGAGAACAAAAGTTGAGATGCCTTGTTGCTTCGGTGCTGCTGGGCATGTACCGAAAAGACAAGAAAAATTTGTGTCGAGAAAACAGATTAAAGTAAAAATAACCTAGACCTAATCAAATTAAATCCTATTGTATCAAAGCTCCCCGGCAACGGCGCCAAATTTGATATCACTCAAATTACTTTAAGGAGTGACTTTACTCTCTCAAATAAGAGGTTCAGTTGTAGTACTTAGGGATCAAATCCACAGAGAGCTAGTGTACAAATAAGATGCAATCTTAGTGACTATGCCTGGTTGAAAATGGTTTAAAGTAAATTGCAGGTTTTTGAGTAATGGTAAGATTACTCAGTTGAAAGGTTTTGGTTTTAAGACAATAAAGAAAAGTAGTTAGATTCAGGATAGGTATTCAGGAATACAGGATTATAAATACTATAAATGCTAACAAGTTGCTTGCATGATATGTCAGAGTTCAACACTATTAAATGAATCCATCATCTCTCGCAATATTTAGACCATCTATTACTTAGATGCTAAATGGTGTTTGCGGCCAGCTATATCGCCGACAGTATCGATCGATTACTCTATAGGAGTATCCATCGATTACTCTATAGGAGCATCGATCGATACGGCTCTAAGCAGACATTATGCGCGAGTTGATACAATGCTCACCATGATCTTAGATCAGCTTCCGCTTGTCTCAAGAGGGTCATAGCATGTTTAGGATGTTGTCAGGAATTGTATTGAATGAATAATACAATCCAAGTTCATGTTCTAGGTAGCTAAGCTAGAAAAAGCATTAGTGAACAATCCTAGTAATAAATATCACAACTATAGCATATATAGGCTGGGGCTAATCCCTCATATCCTATTTAAACCCTAAATCTAACAAATGAATCTACTAAGACATGGCTAAGTGATTCATAGTAACAAGGTAATAATAGGAGTTCATAGATCTATTAGAGGGTGAACACTTAGGTTCCAATCACAAATCTCTTTGGATCTCTGCTCTATATCTAGAATCCTATAACCTTTGTTAAGAAGAACAAGTAAAGAACTGAATAGAACTTTATTGAGAACTTGCAAAGTAATGAAAAACAGTAGAAGAAATGAGTAGAAAAGATGGAGTAAAAAGAAGCTTGTTAAATCATTGTTGTGGTTCCAAAACACTTAGGCACATATAAATATGAGTTCATTAGGTTAAAAAAACTCGTCAGGGGCAATCTTGTAAAATGTGATGTCTTGGGCTTCAAGTTCGGCCAGGTCCAACTTGTCTTCTGCCACTTCGAGATCGATCGATAGTAGAGGGTGTACATCGATCGATTGTGATCTCGATGTATCGTCCTTCGGCAAATGTATGTCGACCTCGGGTCTTAATCACGGGTGAACTCTTCTTTAAGCTCCAAAAAGGCATCTAAAACATCACTTTTCTCCAAAATGCTTCTGAGCCTGAAAACATACCTAATAGACTCCAAAACATAGATAATAGTAGTAAAAATACTCATATACCATGGGTAAAAACGGGTAAAATCCATGGTATATCACGTGCCGAACGATATGATCACCTTCGAAGAACACGAAACCATCGGCATCGACAAACCGCACTGCGACCCGCTAGTCATCAATTTGGTGATCCGAGACCTCAAAGTCGCCAGGATCCTTTTGTCACAGGAAGCACGGTCAATATCATCTACCGCGATACACTACGAAGAATGAGTATCGAACTCGGCGAAGTCGTCCCAGAACCAAAACCTCTCACAGGTTTCTCGGGTACGTTGTCAATGATCCTCGGATCCATCAAACTTCCCGTGATGGAAAAAGATGTGACGAAAATTGTCGACTTCATTGTGGTCGACACTCCTGCCATCTATAACTTCATCATGGGAACCCCCTTGATCAATGCCATGAAAGCAGTACCATCGACTTACCATCTCAGTATCAAATTCCCAACCCGGCGGAACATCAGTAATCTGGGATGCCAAAACAGTCAAGGCTCTGCTACTTGGCGAACATAGACTGCGCCAACTCGAACATCCCAGCGTCAACCTGAAGAAATCAAAGAAAACTCAGGACTCTAACCGAGTTCAAGAAAAGCAGTCCGAACCACCGGATCAGGCAACGACTCAGGATGACAGCATCATCCCGAATCCATCACTCACCAGCGGATGATCCTACTCCGAAACGATCGTCAACCCAGCATCAGTCCCAGTAGCTGAAGCGACTAAAGGCGACCCCTCCAGCGGTAGGAACACCCACGAAACCAGCAGAACTTCTGAGATGGCTTGATCCTCGAAGGAATGCGTGAGCAGCTTGTCCTATTGACAAGTTCATCTATCCCCTCTCCAAAAGGAGGGAGATGCGATATACTCATATACTCCCATAAAGTTTGAAATATCCGTGTTTGTACTCAAATTTTCAAACTTTTAATAAAATTTCTTTTTCGATTTCACGAATCACTGCTTAATAAGCCTCTACCGTCAAATAATCCTTGGACGAAAAACAGTTCCTATTTTAAACAGCCACGGTCAAGCAAGACCTAAAATGCACATGTCTTCTCCAAAAGAGATCGAAACCACTTCGTAAAAGATATATCTTTAGGAAGCGAGCGTGTCAAAAACAATCATGAAAGATCTTATCTAAGTTCACAGTCCATCCGCGACTTTAAAACGATGATCGCCGATTGGCCCGATTGGCCCGATGAGCGATACCTGAAAAGCGTTCTCAAAAGGAGCTCGTGAGTCAAACCTTTCATAAAAGTAAAGGTTCTCTTACATCCGCAAGGATATCATAGCGGCAATACAAAAATCGAAATTTTGGTCCGCACTCAGACGGACTCTGGAAGATGCTCTGTTCTTCCCATACAAGTTGTATATGCGGCATCAATCCGGACTTTAAAGCGGAAAGAACCAGGTAGAAATCGCCAACAGGCAAAACGAAAAGCCGATTAGTCATCACAGAGCCTTAGTGCCGAGTAAACCTAGGTCTTGCCCTAAGGCCAGCCCTACTGGCCCATTAACATCTCAAGGCATGATATCAGAACTGATACGAGATCGTAAAACATGTCTCATCGTCCAAATGCTCACGAAACTTCGTGAAACTCCTAAAAGTTTCCGAATACCCTCGTCCATATAAGAGCAAACTAACAGGACGACAAACTAAGAGTTAAGATACGAAGTGACTACTCGTATCTTTCCCTCAAACAGTTGACAAAAGTATAAACTAAAAATCACAGGATGATAAAAATATTCGTCATATATATAAAAGCCGCAAAACGGTTGGGATTCAAAAGCCACCAACGGCCAGTCCCACAAATAAAGTCAAATGGCCCCGTAAGGCCATAGCACACTCATATAAACAGGCCACAGTCGCCTAAAAACTCAACAATACAAATAAAGAATAAGGGAAATCTATCCCAAATAATCGAAATCTACATACCCAGACATCGAAATGCCAAACGAGTTCGCAGGCTGATCGACCTCTCCCTCTCCGTCCGCAACTCCGGCACCTTCGTCGTCAACACCGACACCTTCGTCTCCAACACCAGCTCCCTCTTCCGCCGTGTCCTCCGAGACCTCGATGGGATCCCAAAGCTGTCGGACCCTTCCTTCGATCGGAGGAACCAGGATTCAGCGTGGGCGCGTCCGTCCATAAGGACCGACATCTCAGCGACCTCGGCAGGAAAGGAGAACTTCTGGTTCTGGGACTTGTAGAGGGTGGCAACCGAGCTACGACACTCGCGAAAAATGCCTACGAATTCCTGAGCGTCCTTAAAACTCTTGAATTCGGTGGCAAACAAAGCGCCCCTCCGCTTCATCTCGGCGACAATCGTCCTTCTTCCTTTCCTCTCCGCACGAACAAGAGCCCGAGAATGGTGCTCAGCCTGTCTCTGGCTCTGTTCCTCGACCTCCTTCCGAAACCGAAAGAGTTCCCTTTCAGCTTCCTCGGCTTTAGAGTGAGAGATGCGCGATTCCCGGAAACTCCCGTCAAGCGCCACATTAAACACCTTCATCCCCTGCATGAACTTAAGATTAAAAAAAGTATATATGTATATATATACCAAAATTCAGATAAAAGTTCAAAGGATAAACCTCGTTGATTAAACGAGAGCCTTCAGCGACCACTTTCCGCCTCAACTCTTTGTTCAGCGACTCGTGAGTAGTAAAACCGGGTGGGAGGTCAGCGAAAAAATCACTAGGAAGGGGAACCTCTTTGGCTCCGCTCTCTTCCCCTGGAGTGAAACTAGGTTTCCATCCTGGCAGCGGAGGATCTCCCGAAACGGTCTCAGAAGCAACTCCTTTTCCTTTCCGAGACCTGTTTCTCCACCTCTGAGTAGCCAAGACATCAGCGACCGGTTCCTCGTCATACGGAACATCAAGGGGCTGGGAGACGGCTCGAGATCGATGGAGCTTCGTCGCACTTCGAATCCGTTCAACGGTAAAGGAATTCCAGAAGAACGGTCTGCTGCGGAGGAGATCTCGCTTGGCGAAAGGATCGGCAGGAGCTGGCGGAAGGATCCTGTTCGCTGCAAGATATTAAAAAAAATCAAAATCAAAAACCATCGTCACATGAAAGCGTCACTGAGTCATTATTACGGCGTTTGAAGTTCCATTCCCGATGGAATAGGTGGAGATAGCTCTCTTCGACGGATTCCCCATCTATTTGTAGTACGCGTCCTTTGCATCTTCATCAACTCCAAACTCTTCCTTCGGAGCGATCACCTCGTTACCAGAAGAATCGTCCGAAAACGAATGAGAGGAAGAGTGCCTCTTTGAAGATCCTTTGCTTGAAGACATCTTTCTTTTAAAAAAAAGCAAGGAGAGAAAGAAAAGGGAGATGCCTATCTTAGAGGTAAATTCTAGTGAGAAGTAAGTTTGGAATGATCAAAAACTTACTCCACCTATATAAAGCAATAAAAGAGATTTACTATTTACACCCGGGTTTTGGCAAACGATTAGGTCTTTACACCTTCCTCACAAGCTATACGAGCTAGGACCTATTACCAAACACCATGGAACCTAGCTAGCTGGGGGCTATCTGTTGGGGTCAAAATCGGTCAAGACAGAATCGATACCTGAAAAACCCTCGGAAAAAAAACAAATCTCAGTCAAAACTTCAAAAAACCGAGAAAGCGAATAACGAAGCGGATCACCCGACAAGTGCGGGTCTTTCGCCCGGCGAGCATGACCCGAAGCGGTCATCGCCAGCGACGCAGACTAGCTTCGCTGACGAGCTCAACTGGACAAGGAGAGCTCACCGGCGGCGTGCCTTCGCCCGGTGAGCTCGCCCGCGACAAAGGGTATTTCGTAGCCAGTGAGCCAACTCCAGCTTTCCTCCGTTTTATTCATTAAAATCGACAGTGTGAATTCGGTTCAGTAGAGATTTCTTCCATTGGCGTGCTGTGGGAACCGAAATTCACACTGTCGATTTTAATGAATAAAAGCGGAACAAGATAACTTCGACTTTCCACGAAGGTCAGTTATCTCGCGACAGCCAACGACAAGTGACCGAGTAAATGCGGAAAAGGTTTTGTTAAGATTAGGGACTGGACCTTAAGAAAGGCTGTCATTACCTTCGAGGATCAAGTCGGACGTAGTTCAGTTAGAAAGAATTGAACAAGAGATCGAACCGCCTGGGCGGGTTCGTCTAGTATGAGTGTTTGTCATAGAAACAGGCATGTCGAAGATAGCGCCTAGGGTTTCTATGTGCGGAGCTCTTAAGTGAAAGAATTGTCCGATCCTTCGAGAAGTGGAGATTCTGAGCATGGTGACCAAGCGTTCTAGGGCCTGGTTCGATCTAGTATGGCGTTGGTCATAGAAGCGGGCATGTCGAAGGTAATGCCTAGGGTTTCTATGTGCGGAGCTCGAGTAGAAGAATTGTTAGATCCTTCCGAGGAACAGGGGTCTGGGAGAAGATAAAACTAGAACAAGAGGCTGCCAGGCGTTAAAGTCCTGCCTCGCTGGCCTAACCACCTAAGATATAAGTTCTCTAAGCTAGCGGGAGTTCTCTAAGTCTAGATTCTAGGATTTTCGGATCCCCTTCTCCTCTGCTCTTGCTCTCCTTATATACTCACTCCTAGGTCAGTTTGCCTTAGGATGATGGACCTCGCCTTTGGGCCCAAGTTTATCTCTTCAGAAGTATTCCAATTTCGCCGATCTTCGTAATTATCCCGAGTTTTCCCTATTTTTCGGTGACTTGATGTTTATCCGATGTTCGAAATCGGATAAACCATCATAGCCTGATTGAGCCTGAATTCTTAAAATCGTAAGTAAGTCCGTGGACTTGTCTTAAATCGTTGAGCGTTTTATCGATTTCTCGGAAAAGACTATCTTTCTCGTAAAATAAACCGTATAGCCTAAAGGATCGATGTTGAGTTAATCGATCTTGTTTTATCTGATATCTTCTCGAGAAATCAATCCTTAATTTTTGTCGTAAAACATCGAGGATAATTCCAATCGAGTTGAATCGAAAGATGTTTATTACGTAGCGTCGTATCAAACTCCACGAGGATTGATCAAAGCAAGCCAAGATGGGATCAGACCGAACACGATGGGACCGAGACCAAGAGCGAGGACCGTCGACCCGGCGTAAAGGGAGCTTACGCTGGCGCCGGAGGCGGCTCTTGAGGACACCATAGCGGTTCAAAATTCAACTTGCATGGCGCTTGAACTAACTGCCGCCCAGCGCCAGGCTAACTGCAGCCGTACGTAGGCAACTGCCGCCCGGCGTAAAGGCGACTTCAGCGTAATGATGCCGTAAACAAACGGCTTACGCCCGGCGCCAAAACCTGCCAGCGGTAATGTACTGCCGATTACTGAGCGAGAATTACGCCGGCACCAAACCGATAGCGTGAAAACCGATGCCGTATGAGCGAACTGGTAAACCGGCGGTATGGCGGCGGCCGTCAAAACGCCAGCGCCGAGCAGAGTTGCCGCCCAGCGCCAAACCGGCCAGCGTGGCGATGCCGCCGGCGCCGAGCGGCTCTAAATTAACAGCGATACGCCCGGCATAGGCGAACGCCCGGCGCCAGAGTTCTTACGCCCGTGAATTTTCAGTTTCGATCTTTCCTTCGTTAGTGGTTCGATGCGGAAATTTTTGAGATTAGGAGGATCTTTGGCCGTGATTTGAGATAACCGTTTTCGACCTCACCGGAGAGTGGATATTCTAATTTGAAAATCATTATGACTTCTTTTCAAATTATCGAGACATTTTGTTTCAAGAAATACTTTCGAGAGACTTTCAGTCATTGATTCCGTCGTGACCGATTTTGACACCAACCGTTGCCTTGTCTCCTAGAGAAGCAGCTTGAGCTTGAAGGCATCTTCGATACACCATTGGTCTTGGACAAGCCACAATAGCTATCAAACTTGTCCAAGTGATCAAATGGGTCTTCTACAACCATGGTACTTGTTGTTCTCAGTCACATTCAACAACCCTGACTTGATCTCAAAGTTGTTAGCTTCCACAGCTGGTGTCGCGTTAGATCCTATGACAATAATGTGAGGGCGGTCATAGGTGCCAATAGCTCTTGCTGGCCGCTGTGGGTGTTGTTGTTGGCTGTGGTCCAAGGTTGGCAGCTCCTTGACCATTGCCATCTTGAGCAACTCTGTCTTGAGGTTGATGCTGGTATTCATCCATCTCAAACCCCAACCTCTGAATGTGAGCCTGTTGCTCTTCTTCTCTTCTCCTTCTTGCTATTTCCCTCTCAAGTGTAGCTATCTCTTCAACAGTGGGAACCAGGTTAGTTGCACCCTGCTTCTTGTGTTCATACACCTGAAAGTGAAAGGAAGAGGCAAAAGGAGAATCAATATCACAAGAAAAGAAAAATGAATTTAGTCTGGCAGTGACTAGATCCCAATGTTACAATCAACTTAGAATTTAACCTTGGCGCCAATTTGATGAAATGACTTTTCAAGGGTCCTAATCAAATGATGTAGTATATAAGATTGTCGAACCAGTTCTAAGTGATCACAAAGCAAAGGGAATGCAAGTCTATGCTTAATTTAAATGCAATCATTAAAGGGCGATTATTAAACTAAGACAATATCTAAAATGATTAAGGTTCAATCCAAGATGCCAACTTTTCAATCAATCTAATTCCTTATGCCTAGACACTATGCTTGAACAAACTCTATCCCTAGAGGAATGCTCTTTTGCAATGATCACCCAAATACATCAAACCCTTTTGACTGTAATGATCAAAGCAAACAATAAGAATGAGTCTAATAGCAATCCTAGCTTCTTTAACAACTAATCCCTTAGGCAAGCAAGCTAAAAGCATAGATGAGTTGGTTCAGGCATTTCATAGAACACCTTCCGGGCATGAAATGCCTATGGCTCTATATTTGAGAGGCCAACTAAAATATAGCATTAAGTACACCAAATTAAGCAAGGAAATGATAGATCTAACACTATTTGGATCTTGAATAAAGTTTGGATCTTGGATCCTTTTTTTTCTTTTATTCTTGTGTTCTTGAGCATTTGTTGCTCTCTAATCATGGTAAACCTTGAATTCTGGTGATGGAATTTTCAAGGGTCCAATCAAATGTTGTAGTATACAAGATGTCAATCCAATTCTAAGTGATTCTAATGCAAAGGGAATCCAAGTCTATGCTTAATCTAATTGCAATCATTAAGAGAGATGAGATGAAATAAAACTATACTAGAAATGCAATAAAAGAGTGAACTTTCTTTCTCAATGAGGCAAGGGATTCATGGGACAAGGGAATTGACTTTGGGTGATCAAGCTTTAATCTAAGATGGCAAACATTCAATCAATCTAACACCTTAAGCCTAGACACAGTCTTAAGCAAGCTCTATCTCTAGATGAATGCTCATTCACAAACATATCTCAAGCATCTAATCTCTTAGGTTGAATAATATGAAAGCAATTATTAAGAACTAGTCCATTAGCTATCTTAACACCTTTAACAACAAATCTCTTTGGTAAAGAATGTTAAAAGCATTGAAGAGTTGGTTCAGCCATTTCATAGAACACTTTTAGGGCATGAAATGCCTATAGCTCTATTTTGAAGAGCCCAACTCCAAAATTGCAGGAAGAACACTCTACAAGCAGGATCAACCCTAGAACATCTTAGATCTAGCCCTTAGTCTCCCAAGCTCATGAACCCTAGATAGATCTACTCACTAATAGCCATGGAAAACCTCAAGATCAATGATGATTCAAGGCAAAACATGATTAGAGAAGATAATCTATTAAACACAAAAGAAATGAGATGAAAAGGATCAAAGATCCAAACTTTCTTCAAGATCTATATGTGTTTTGAGAGAAAAGAAGTTAGATCTCCCAAAGAGATTACAAGAGTATTTATACAAGGCTTGAAAGCCCTAAAACATAAAACAAAATGACTAAAAGCGTCCTTGAAAGACTAATGATCTCAGCCAATCAAATGGCTTCAAAGAGCTTCGGATACCCTGGTGGGATGAGGCTCGACCAGGCGGGTATTGCTACCCGGGTATGAGGGAAGCTCTAGTCGGGGGAGTCAAGCCGTGCGGGTCGTCCTGTCGAGTGCTGAGGTCGGTGTTGTCTCTCGTCGGGTGAGGATGCTTCTGTGGTGAGCAGGTCAGTGGGCCGAGCCGCATATGATGACCGTGCGGGCTGTCTAGGCGGTGTGTCAAGCAGCGTCCTTGTCCTTGGCGTTCAGCATCATCGGCCCGATGCTGGTGGGAGCAGCGAGAGTGAGAGGTCGGGTGTGTTCGATGCGGGTCTTCTGGCAGCGCATCATCAGGCAGCGTCTGCGTGCTGATCTGTTCTCCCATCAGGTAGATGCGGGTAGTCTTCCCGGTGCTCTAGGCGGGTACATCCTTCGTCCATCATCTCGCCCAACCCGTGCGGGTAGGTTAGGTCGGGTGTGCAGGTCGGGTGTCTTGATATGCTTCCAATGAATCGATCATAACTTCTCCAATATGGCTCCAAATTGCGAAACCACTTCCATTGGAAAGCTAACTCAAAATTCTGTGTCTCCACCAAATATTAGCATCAGAAGATATCTCTAAAACCTCCGTCCATGCTCATCTTTAACCCCTTGATCACCATACTCCCAAACACCTCCAATAACTCCCAAGTACACTCCAACACCTAATAAGGACTTATGAATGCAATAATGAGCCTAAAGATGCCTAATGCCTAACTTATATGATCAAAATGTATAAGATATGAATGCTAAAACATGTAAATGCAAGACATCAACTCCCCCACACTAGACCTTACTTGTGCTCAAGTAAACTTTTCAAACACAAGGATGAGAGATACAAAGATGGCAGCAAAGCATAAAAGAAACGCTCAAAGCACTCAACTTAATATCCTAAAGAAACATAGCAAATAGCATGAGCAAAACTCTCTTATTATACTCTAGCTTCACAAGGCCTATCAATTACTCTTATGCCTCAACAGAAGATGCAATGCCTATCAACCAACATGTTCTCTTAACCAGCCCTCACATTGATTCACACACACACACACAAGGTGAAGTCTCACAAATGGGCACATAATCTCAATCATTTGGCTAGGTTATCAAATGGTCTAATATGGATGAAAATGAGGTTTCAATGCATCATTTCAAGGTGGCAATCACTTTCGAAAATCAAGGAGCTTGATCATTATGCAAAATTTATCTAAGACTAGGAGAAATTCATGCATACATGGATACATCCTCATCATTCTACCCAATTCCTAAGTGATTACAAGATCTACACCCCTTTTATTCATCCCATAACCCAAAATGAAAACATTCTCACATCACTCACCCAATGAACATTTTCTTCTTCATGATTCAACCTCTGGGACCTCTATTCACTTTTCTAAGCTCTAACTCTTTTAGTTTTTTCCCCACTATCTTATTGAATCTTTTTTTTTTTTTTTTTTTTTATATACATGAGGGGAGGTTAAAAACATCAATCAAAGCTTCTTATTTTTCTATTCGTCCTAGGGCTTTTCTTTCTCAATACTTTCTTTGCTCATCAATCTCAACATTATTACAATCCAAACCCAAGATATAAACCATTAAGTAACAAAGACCCCACTCACCATCCTAGAAGCTAGCTCAAATGATGATCCTATGCTAGCAAGAGGTGAGAACAAATCCATGTAAGCCCCAATACTCTCAAGATTTTGCACATGACAAACTATCAGAAAAGGCCTCACTCAAGAAAATCAATGTAGGCTTCAAAGAATGGATAGGGTTCAAGGGTATGGGAGTGCCATTTGGGTTAACAAAGGGTGGTACAATGGAAAAATAGCAAATGTGTATGAGATCCATGATCAAGTATGCAAATGCCCATATGCAAGAGAAATTAAGTTCATTCAAGTCTAAATTCAGGATGGAGCTGGTCTTAAGAACAATGCCAATATCAAGCAAGCAAGAAAGTTTCAAGAAGAGTTTTCAAGGCTCAAAGCATGCAAGCTTTTCAAGATATGCTTAAGCTACGATATGTTTAACTAGGTGTCAAATTCAGTGCAAACAAGTGTTCTTTACATGGCAATGCTCCATATGCAAGTGAATGCAACCTATATGCTCTAGACTCAATCTTAAGGATGCAAGTGATGCAATCTACATGATTCAAAAATTTAAATTTTTTTTGGATTTTCTATGAAAATAGTGAATGTACAATGCAATGCATGAGACTCAAAATCACAAAGCAAACATGATCAAATATCCGGTACCTCCCCCACACTTAAATCACACAGTCTCTGTGTGAGAAAGAGAGAAGGAGATACCCCAACAAGATAAAAGCAAATGTATATACAAGAAGGGTTGGAGTGATACCACATGAGGAGATTTGGTATTGGTGCTTGTGTCGGACTTAGAGCTGGCTTGGTTCATAGCAACTAGAGGAGGCTGCTACATGGCAATAATAAGGCTTAGGTGGTTCACCACCTTCCTTCTCTCCTCTAGTGCTTTGCTTAACCTGCAAACCTTGACCGTTTTAATTAAAAACTGAAAATAGAAATTTCAAAGCTATGTACAAGGATAACCATGGGACTTTGATGAAAGAACTTTTCTAGGGTTCTAATCAAATGATGTAGTATATAAGATTGTCGAACCAGTCCTAAGTGACAATGAAACAGAGGGAATGCAAGCCTATGCTCAATCTAAATGCAATCATTAGAGAGGATGATGATTAAACTAAAACAATAAGCAAAATGCAACAAAAGGTAAAACTTTCTTTCTTATGAGGAGAGTGAGACCCATGGGTATAGGGACTTGATATCAAATGATTAAGCTTCAATCCAAGATGCTAACTTTTCAATCAAACTAATCCTTATGCCTGACAACAAAACTAAGCAAGCTCTATCTCTAGATGGATGCTCTTTGCAATGATCACCCAAGTACACCAAATCTCTTTGGCTGTAATGATCAAAGCAAACAAGGAGACTGAATCTATTAGCAATCCTAGCCTCTTTGACAACTAATCTCTTAGGCAAAGCAAGCTAAAAGCATAGATGAGTTGGTTCAGGCATTTCATAGAACACCTTTGGGCATGAAATGCCTATAGCTCTATGTTTGGGAGGCCAACTCAAATATAGCTTTAGAAACACCAAATCTATGCAAGGAAATGATACATCTAACACTAGACACCTTGGATCTAACTTAATCACTCTCTATCACCTAACCCATGGATCTTAGAAGGATCTAATCACTAATCCACATGCTTACTCTTAAACCCATGAGAGATTCAAGCTTAAACATATAGAGAAGAAAGGATATGAAATCAAAACAATCAAGAACACAAAGACAAGATGAGATTATGAATCAAGATGAAACTTTACTCAAGAGGTTTATGTGTTCTTAGATAGAAAATGAGATCAGTCCCACATTAGGGATAATAAGGGTACTTATAGTTAGGCTTAAAAGCCCTAGAAACATAGATTAAGATTACTAAAAAGCCCTTAAGCTAGATGGGTCTAAACCAATAGGAAAGAGGCACAAAACTTCGGTCAGGAATTGCTTACCATCAACCGGTCCTAGGTTGCCCGAGCCCGTCTAAGCTGGCAGCTCTTTGCTCCGATCGGGTTCCACTTAGTCCGTCGTCCTCCCGATTAAGCCTCACCCGGTCACCGAGTATTCCTTCTTCACGAGGGTACTCCCTAGCGGACAGGCCACCCGGTCGTCCTCAGCTTGGAAGTGTCTTGTTAAGCCCGTCAGATGCATGTACCGGACATCTCCCGGCGATCAGCGGTCTTCATCGTCGGGTGATCCCTGCCGGACGTGCTTCCCCGGGCGTCTCGGCACCGGGCCCGGCGCCTTGTTCTTCAGAATCCGGGTTATGCGTGCCGGACATATCTCCCGGTGGCCGTCCAGCGGTCTTCATCGTCCGGGGTGTGTGTGGCGGTCAATTTCCCGGTCGACCTCTTCTCTTGGTTTACTTCTCTTCTTATAGCCATTCTTGATTCTTCACTTCTTTTTAGGGTCATAAGGTCTCCAAACACCTCAAATCTCACCAAAACATACTCCAACACCTGATAGGGACAAATGAATGCAAAATGATCCTAGACAAGCTAAGCTTAAGCCTATGACTAAGGAATGCAATAAAAGATGGCTAAATACATGAAAATATGCAGGACATCAACTCCCCACAGTCGCTACTTGTCCACAGAGTGAACTGAGTAAGGACTAAGGAGAGAAGGTTTGAAGGAGGACTCATAGCCAAAGAATGCTCTTCTTAGTTCCCAACTTGATAACCTTGTATAAACATACCAAGTAGCAGGAGCAAAACTCAATCAACTCCTAACACTCCAAGGCCTATCTTAACTCCTTTGATCCTACACTTACTCATCATGAATCCACAACCCACAATTCCATTTTAGCTCTAACAATCATTAAAGCAAACTCAAAAAGACTTCTTGCAAATGGTCAAAGTCATTTGGTTTGGTGGTAGAAGGTTTATTCAAGTGAAACAAAGGGGTTCAAAGGTCTTTCAAGGGGTGGTTCACTCTCAAAACAAAGTAGCCTTGACATGCACACAATATATCTAAGAAAGGGATCAACTCATGCATACAATGCTCAATGCCATTGATCTACCCTTTCCCCAAATACATAAATTACATCCTTATTCCCAATGCCAAAATACCACTCACATCTCTCACCCAAAAGATTCCCCAAATACTCAAGATATTTTCTCATTTGAAACTCTTTCTTAATGGAAGTCACGCAAGGGAATTTTCACATTTTAAACTCTTTTCAGCTCTTCACAGACATTGCTAGCCCCTTTTTCATTATTATTTTTTTTTTCTTCTTTTTTTTTTTTTTAATGGGGGCCAAGACTTTTTAACAACTTGGAGCTTACAATCTTTCATTCCTCTTATCCGTTCTAGACTTGTCACTTATAACATTAGAGTCTCATGAATTGACCTTTTCTTTCATAAACCTTTCACTTTCCCTAGATCATACCATACAACACTCACCCCATCCTAGAAGCTAGACATTATGAGTGTCTAATCTAGCTAAAATGAAGACCAAGCATTATTAAGTTCCCAATACTCTCAACATTATGCACATGTAAAGCTTTCCAAAGAAGTCCTCACTTTCGACAAATAATGAAAGCTTGAAAGAGTGGGGTTTTAGGGTGTGGAGTGCCATGATGTGTCTTGCATATTTACATGTTTTTAGTTATCATATCTTATGCATTTTTGCTCATTTAGATTAGGCTTTAGGCATCTTTAGGTTCATTATGCATTCATAAGTCCTTATTAGGTGTTGGAGCACACTTTGGAGATATTGAAGATGTTTGGGAGTTTTGTGATGAAAAGAAGGGTTTAAAGATGAACATGGACAGAGACCTTAGGAATACAGGCTAATATTTGGTGGAGACATGGCATTCTGAGTTAGCTTTCCAATGGAAGTGGTTTCAAGACATTTGGAGCCATATTGAAGGAGTTATGATCAGTTGAGTGGAAGCATGTCAAGCAACCCGGGTGAGCACACCCGAGTCCAACCATCCTTCCTCGCCTGGACAAGCTCAGGGCGACCAGGGCGACCGAGGGACAAGGACCCGCCCGGAATGGCTAACGGAATGACCGGACTGGAGCCCTTGAGCTCAGGGCTTGCACCCGACCTTACCTCACCGGCGTGCCAGCAGACACCCGACAGCACCTGCCCGACCTGGACTACCCGCACGATCTGATGCTGGACGAGCTCGGGGCGACCGAACACACCGGACCAGGACACCGGACGGTCCACAATGCCTCACCAGCGTACCAGCCTGCACACCCGACTAGCACCACCGGCCCGCGCACACCCGCACGTCCTGCTAGCTGCTGGACACCCACCGCAGCGGCGGACACACCCGGCCTAGAGAGGCCGCCGCGGCCTGGACGCGGACGAGCAAGCCATACCCGACCTGGGCACCCGACCTGGACAGGCACTAGCTGACCGGGTGGCTGAGTTTCTTCCTTTCTCCTTGTTTCTCATTGGTGAAAATCCTTGGCCAAGGGCTTTTAGACTTTCTCCTTTTATGTGTTTAGGGCTTTTAAGCCTACTATAAATACTCTCATTAACCCAAGTTTGGGATTATGTTATTTATGATCTAAGAACAAAACCTTTGAGTAAAACTTCATCTTTGAATTATTAATCTCATCTCATCTTGTGTTCTTGATTGTTTATCTCATCTCCTTTCTTTCTATATGTTTATGCTTGAATCTCTCATGGGTTTAAGAATAAGCATGTGGATTAGTGAGTAGATTCTTCTAAGATCCATGGGTTAGGGTGATAGAGTGATTAAGTTAGATCCAAGGTGTCTAGAATTAGATCTATCATTTCCTTGCATAGATTTGGTGTTTTAAAGCTATATTTGAGTTGGCCTCTCAAACATAGAGCTATAGGCATTTCATGCCGGAAGGTGTTCTATGAAATGCCTGAACCAACTCATCTATGCTTTTAGCTTGCTTTGCCTAAGGGATTAGTTGTCTTAGAGGCTAGGATTGCTATTAGACTCATTCTCATTGTTTGCTTTGATCATTACAGCCAAAGGGATTTGGTGTACTTGGGTGATCATAGCAAAAGAGCATTCATCTAGGGATAGAGCTTGCTTAGTTTAGTTGTCTAGGCATAAGGATTAGATTGATTGAAAAGTTAGCATCTTGGATTGAAGCTTAATCATTTGATATCAAGTCCCTACACCCATGGGTTTTGCTCTCCTCATAAGAAAGAAAGTTTGCTTTTTGTTGTGTTTTACTCATTGTTCTAGTTTAATCATCATTCTCTCTAATGGTTGCATTTAGATTGAGCATAGGCTTGCATTCCCTCTGTTTCATTGTCACTTAGGACTGGTTCGACAATCTTTTATACTACATCATTTGATTAGAATCTGAAAAGTTCTATCATCAAATTGGCGCCGTTGAAATTCTAAGTTGATTGTGACATTGGGATTTAGTCACTTGCTTGAGACTAAATCATTTTCTTTTCTTGTGATATTGATTCTCCTTTTGCATTTTCCTTTGATTTTCAGGTGTATGAACACAAGAAGCAGGGTGCAACTAACCTGGTTCCCACTGTTGAAGAGATAGCTACACTTGAGGGAAATAGCAAGAAGGAGAAGAACAACAGGCTCACATTCAGAGATTGGGGTTTGAGATGGATGATCATCAACCCCAAGAAGGCAATGGTCAAGGAGCTGACAACCTTAGACCACAGCCAGCAACAACAACACCCACAGCTGACAGCTAGAGCCATTGGCACATATGACCGTCCTCACATTCATGGCAACAGGACAGGTATCCGTGCACCAGCTGTGGAAGCTAATAACTTTGAGATCAAGTCAGGCTTGTTGAATGTGATTGAGAACAACAAGTACCATGGCTTGGCTGTAGAACCCATTTGATCACTTGGACAAGTTTGATAGCTATTGTGGCTTGTCCAAGACCAATGGTGTGTCAGAAGATGCCTTCAAGCTCAAGTTGTTTCCATTCTCTCTAGGAGACAAGGCACGCCAATGGGAGAAATCTCTACCTAGTGACTCCATCACTACTTGGGATGATTGTAAGAAGGCCTTCTTGGAGAAATTTTCTCCACATCAAGGACAGCCAAGCTGAGGAATGAGATCTCTAGTTTCCAGCAGAAGAACTTGGAAAGCTTTAGTGAAGCATGGGAAAGGTTCAAGGGATATCAAGCTAAGTGCCCACACCATGGCTTCTCAAAGGAGAGTTTACTGAGCACATTCTATAGAGGTGCCCTTCCTGAGTTTAGAGCAAGATTGGATACAGCAAGCAATGGTTTCTTCCTGGGCAGGTCTGAAGAAGATGCTGAGGAGCTGGTGGACAACATGGTCAAGAGTGATTCAGTCTACAGTGGAGAACATGACAGGGCTGATAGAACAACCAGAGCTGATGACAACCAGACCAAGAAGGAAATAAAATCCTTGCAAGATAAGATAGACTTGCTGATTGCTAACCAAGCCAAGCAGGAGCAAATTCACTTTGTGGGTGGTCCAAATCAAGAAACTCCTCTAAGGTTAATGAAGTTGAAGGGTTAGAAGGGCAAGAAGAGCTTTGCTTCATCAACAACAATGGTTCTTGGTACAGGAAGGAACCTAACTTTCAGTACAACAATTACCAGCAAAGGTCTTACCCAAACAACCAGCAAGGAGGCTACACCAACAACCAGCAAGGAGGCTACACCAACAACCAGCAAGGAGGTTATCCACCAAAGCAAAACACTCAACAAGGGAGCTACCAGCCTAGGCAGAATCCTCCTCCTGGTTTTGCAAACCATGGAAATCAATCTACTCAAGCTCAAGGAGCTCCTCCCAAGCTAAAGCTCCAGATTCATCTATGGAAGCTATGTTCAAACAATTGTTGGAAGGTCAAGCTAGAGCAGCCAAAGACATTGGCCATGAGTTCAAGACTGTTCACTCCAAGATAGACAGCAGCTACACTGAGCTAAACAACAAGATTAGAGCTTTGGAGAATCAATTTGCTTCTATGAACTCTCAGCCAAGTGCCAACAAGGAACATTACCAGGAAAGCCAGAGCAAAACCCAAAAGAACCAATGAAGGCAATCACTTTGAGAAGTGGTGAGAGCTACCTCCAAGAACTCTCCCAAGGATGGTGAGAAACTAAGTGGGGGTGGCTATCAACATTGATGATGATGTTGTGATTGTGGATGAGAAAGTTGATGAGGAGATTTTAGAAAAGATTGTTGAAGCTAAGGGCAAAGGAAAGGTTGGAGAAAGCAAACACCAAAGCATGGTGAAGTTACTACTCCAACAAAGGAGTCTTCTTTGTTCCTCCTCCTATGAACCTAAGCTGCCATTTCCTGGAAGATTCAAGAGGCAACTTTTGGAGAAGTACAAAGCACTCTTTGAGAAGCAATTGAGTGAAGTTCAAGTTACAATGCCAATCATTGATGCCTTCATGCTTGTTCCTCAATACAGCAAGTTCTTGAAGGATGCTGTGGCTGCCAAGAAGAAGAAATGGAAGGCATGATGGTTCTTACTCATGAGTGCAGTGCCATCATCCAGAGATTGACAATCCTAAAGCTAGAGGATCCAGGCTGCTTTACTCTACCTTGTGCCATTGGTCCTTTAATGTTTGAGAGATGTCTATGTGATTTGGGAGCTAGTGTCAGTCTCATGCCTCTATCTGTTGCCAAGAAGCTTGGGTTTAGTCAATACAAGAAGTGCAAACTCTCTTTGGTGCTTGCTGACCGCTCAGTCAAATTCCCCATTGGTATCCTTGAAGACCTCCCTGTAATGGTGGGAAATTGTGAAATCCCCACTGATTTTGTTGTTCTTGAGATGGATGAAGAAGCTAGAGACCCCTTGATCCTTGGAAGACCATTCTTAGCCACAGCAGGAGCCCTTATCAATGTGAAGGAAGGCAAGATTGATCTTCATTTGGGGAAGAGCACACTCTCCATTTTGATGTCAAGTAATGAAGAGGTCAACTGTGCAAGGCCAAGTGTTCTACATAGAGGAGATGGAAGCTCTTGCTGATGAGCTCCTTGAGGAATGGCACGTGGAGAGTTGACAATAGAGGACCCTTTGCAGCATGCTTTGACAGTGGATAAAGAGGTCAAGTGGTTGAGAACAAGGAGAGAGTGAGGCTATTGCAGCCATGCTGGATTCTCGAAAGAAGATTGCTGATAGAGGCCAGTATGAGGAGCTTAAACAAGAGGCATGTCAAGCTGTTCCAGCCACTCAACAGGAGATCACCAAACAAGATGATTGGAGTGAGCTCAAGGCACCAAAAGTGGAGCTAAAACCTCTTCCCCATGGTGTAAGGTGCATTTCTAGGCCCTAATGAGACATATCCTGTCATTGTGAGTAGTGAACTTACTGAACTTGAGCTTTCTCAACTTTTAAATGCACTTAAAAGGTTTAGAAAAGCCATTGGATACTCACTAGATGATATTAAGGGGATATCACCTTCTTTGTGCATGCATAGGATACATCTAGAGGATGAATCAATGACTTCTATAGAACATCAAAGGAGGTTAAATCCTAACCTTAAAGATGTTGTAAAGAAGGAGATTCTCAAGCTCTTAGATGCTGGTGTTATCTACCCTATTTCAGATTCTAAATGGGTATCTCCTGTGCATGTAGTTCCAGAAAGGGTGGTATCACTGTGGTTAAAAATGACAAGGATGAATTGATACCAACTAGAACCATAACTGGCCATAGGATGTGTATTGATTATAGAAAGCTCAACTCAGCATCTAGAAAAGATCACTTTCCATTGCCATTCATTGATCAAATGCTTGAGAGACTTGCAAACCATCCTTTCTATTGTTTTCTTGATGGGTATTCAGGGTTCTTCCAAATCCCCATTCATCCCAATGATCAAGAAGACAACATTCACATGCCCTATGGCACCTTTGCTTATCGAAGGATGCCATTTGGGTTAACAAGGGTGGTACAATGGAAAAATAGCAAATGTGTATGAGATCCATGATCAAGTATGCAAATGCCCATATGCAAAGAGAAATTAAGTTCATTCAAGTCTAAATTCAGGATGGAGCTGGTCTTAAGAACAATGCCAATATCAAGCAAGCAGAAAGTTTCAAGAAGAGTTTTCAAGGCTCCAAGCATGCAAGCTTTTCAAGATATGCTTAAGCTACGATATGTTTAACTAGGGTGTCAAATTGATTGCAAACAAGTGTTCTTTACATGGCAATGCTCATATGCAAGTGAATGCAACCTATATGATGATTTTCTCTTTTTTATTTTTTTTTTCTTCTTTTTTTTTTTTTTTTTTTTTTTATGAACAAGGGAACAATCAAGTTGAAATTCAAGTAAACACATCAAGCCAGCTGAAATTGAATGCTAAACAAGCTCTAGAACATCAATTCCAATCAATCTAGACCATAATCAACAAAAGTAAGAGCCTTTTAAAAACCCCAAATCTCATGAACCTAATTTTCAAAGTTCAAATTAATCTCAATTCCACCATGAAATCAACTACCCAGCATGATATACAAGCAATCCTAGTCTAATTTACAAGAAATTAGCAAGAAAAGCTCAAATTTCAAGTTCAAATTTTAGGGTTCATGAGATTTGGGGTTTTGAAAAGGCTCTTACTTTTGGTTGATTATGGTCTAGATTGATTGGAATTGATGTTCTAGAGCTTGTTTAGCATTCAATTTCAGCTGGCTTGATGTGTTTACTTGAATTTCAACTTGATTAAGTTCCCTTGTTCATAAAAAAAAAAAAATAAATCATCATATAGGTTGCATTCACTTGCATATGGAGCATTGCCATGTAAAGAACACTTGTTTGCAAATTTGACACCCTAGTTAAACATATCGGGTAGCTTAAGCATATCTTGAAAAGCTTGCATGCTTTGAGCCTTGAAAACTCTTCTTGAAACTTTCTTGCTTGCTTGATATTGGCATTGTTCTTAAGACCAGCTCCATCCTGAATTTAGACTTGAATGAACTTAATTTCTCTTGCATATGGGCATTTGCATACTTGATCATGGATCTCATACACATTTGGGTTATTTTTTTCCATTGTACCACCCTTTGTTAACAAATGGCACTCCATACCCTTGAACCCTATCCATTCTTTGGAAGCCTACATTGATTTTCTTGAGTGAGGCCTTTTCTGATAGTTTGTCATGTGCAAAATCTTGAGAGTATTAGGCGACATGGATTTGTTCTCACCTCTTGCTAGCATAGGATCATCATTTGAGCTAGCTTCTAGGATGGTGAGTGGGGTCTTTGTTACTTAATGGTTTATATCTTGGGTTTGGATTGTAATAATGTTGAGATTGATGAGCAAAGTATTGAGAAAGAAAAGCCCTAGGGACGTAGAATAGAAAAATAAGAAGCTCTTGATTGATGTTTTAACCTCCCCTCATGTATATAAAAAAAGAAAAAAAAGATTCAATAAGATAGTGGGGAGGAAAAACTAAAGAGTTAGAGCTTAGAAAAGTGAATAGAGGTCCTTAGAGGTTGAATCATGAAGAAGAAAATGTTCATTGGGTGAGTGATGTGAGAATGTTTTCATTTTGGGTTATGGGATGAATAAAGGGGTGTAGATCTTGTAATCACTTAGGAATTGGGTAGAATGATGAGGATGTATCCATGTATGCATGAATTTCTCTAGTCTTAGATAAATTTTGCATAATGATCAAGCTCCTTGATTTTCAGTGATTGCCACCTTGAAATGATGCATTGAAACCTCATTTTCATCCATATTAGACCATTTGATAACCTAGCCAAATGATTGAGATTATGTGCCCATTTGTGAGACTTCACCTTGTGTGTGTGTGTGAATCAATGTGAGGGCTGGTTAAGAGAACATGTTGGTTGATAGGCATTGCATCTTACTGTTGAGGCATAAGAGTAATTGATAGGCCTTGTGAAGCTAGAGTATAATAAGAGTTTTGCTCATGCTATTTGCTATGTTTCTTTAGGATATTAAGTTGAGTGCTTTGGCGTTTCTTTTATGCTTTGCTGCCATCTTTGTATCTCTCATCCTTGTGTTTGAAAAGTTTACTTGAGCACAAGTAAGGTCTAGTGTGGGAGTTGATGTCTTGCATTTACATGTTTTAGCATTCATATCTTATACATTTTGATCATATAAGTTAGGCATTAGGCATCTTTAGGCTCATTATTGCATTCATAAGTCCTTATTAGGTGTTGGAGTGTACTTGGGAGTTATTGGAGGTGTTTGGGAGTATGGTGATCAAAAAGGGTTAAAGATGAGCATGGACGGAGGTTTAGAGATATCTTCTGATGCTAATATTTGGTGGAGACACAGAATTTTGAGTTAGCTTTCCAATGGAAGTGGTTTCAAGTAATTTGGAGCCATATTGGAGAAGTTATGATCGATTCATTGGAAGCATATCAAGACACCCGACCTGCACACCCGACCTAACCCGCACGGGTTGGGCGAATGATGACGAAGGATGTACCCGGCCTAGAGCACCGGGGAAGACTACCCGCGACCTGATGGGAGAACAGATCAGCTGCGTCTGCGGCCTGATGATCTTGTGACCAGAAGACCAGCGTCGAACACCGACCTCTCACTCTCGGCTGCTCCCACCCTTGCGGGCGATGATGCTGAACGCCAAGGACAAGGGCGGCTTGACACACGGCCCTGGACAGCCCGCCGCGGTCATCATATGCGGCCTCGTCCACCCGACCTGCCTGCCAGCGTAGCATCCTCACCCGACGAGACAACGACCTCAGCACTTCGGACGACCCGCGCGGCTTGGACTCCCGGACGACCCTCATACCCGGGTAGCAATACCGGCCTGGTCGAGCCTCATCCGACCAGGGTATCAGCTTCTTCCTTTTGAAGCCATTTGATTGGCTGAGATCATTAGTCTTTCAAGGGCGTTTTAGTCATTTTGTTTTATGTTTTAGGGCTTTCAAGCCTTGTATAAATCTCTTGTAATCTCTTTGGGAGATCTAACTTCTTTTCTCTCAAAACACATATAGATCTTGAAGAAAGTTTGGATCTTTGATCCTTTTCATCTCATTTCTTTTGTGTTTAATAGATTATCTTCTTCTCTAATCATGTTTTGCCTTGAATCATCATTGATCTTGAGGTTTTCCATGGCGTGAGTAGATCTATCTAGGGTTCATGAGCTTGGGAGACTAAGGGCTATTAGGTGTAGATCTAAGATGTTCTAGGGTTGATCCTGCTTGTAGAGTGTTCTTCCTGCAATTTTGGAGTTGGGCTCTTCAAAATAGAGCTATAGGCATTTCATGCGAAAAGTGTTCTATGAAATGGCTGAACCAACTCTTCAATGCTTTTAACATTCTTTACCAAAGAGATTTGTTGTTAAAGGTGTTAAGATAGCTAATGGACTAGTTCTTAATAATTGCTTTCATATTATTCAACCTAAGAGATTAGATGCTTGAGATATGTTTGTGAATGAGCATTCATCTAGAGATAGAGCTTGCTTAAGACTGTGTCTAGGCTTAAGGTGTTAGATTGATTGAATGTTTGCCATCTTAGATTAAAGCTTGATCACCCAAGTCAATTCCCTTGTCCCATGAATCCCTTGCCTCATTGAGAAAAGTTCACTCTTTTATTGCATTTCTAGTATAGTTTTATTTCATCTCATCTCTCTTAATGATTGCATTAGATTAAGCATAGACTTGGATTCCCTTTGCATTAGAATCACTTAGTTGGATTGACATCTTGTATACTACAACATTTGATTGGACCCTTGAAAATTCCATCACCAGAATTCAAGGTTTACCATGATTGAGAGCAACAAAGCAGAACACAAGAATGAAAGGATCCAAGATCAAACTTTATTCAAGATCCAAGTTAGTGTTGATCTTTTTTTGGTGTGGCTATATTTTCCTCTCAAATATAGAGCCATAGGCATTTCATGCAGGAAGGTGTTCTATGAAATGCCTGAACCAACTCATCTATGCTTTTAGCTTGCTTGCCTAAGGTTAGTTGTTAAAGAAGCTAGGATTGCTATTAGACTCATTCTTATTGTTTGCTTTGATCATTACAGGGGTTTGATGTATTTGGGTGATCATTGCAAAAGAGCATTCCTCTAGGGATAGAGTTTGTTCAAGCATAGTGTAGGCATAAGGAATTAGATTGATTGAAAAGTTGGCATCTTGGATTGAACCTTAATCATTTTAGATATTGTCTTAGTTTAATAATCGCCTCCTTTAATGATTGCATTTAAATTAAGCATAGACTTGCATTCCCTTTGCTTTGTGATCACTTAGAACTGGTTCGACAATCTTATATACTACATCATTTGATTAGGACCCTTGAAAAGTCATTTCATCAAATTGGCCGTTGCCAAATTCTAAGTTGATTGTAACATTGGGATCTAGTCACTTGCTTGAGACTAAATCATTTTTCTTTTCTTGTGATATTGATTCTCCTTTTGCCTCTTCCTTTCACTTTCAGGTGTATGAACACAAGAAGCAGGGGTGCAACTAACCTGGTTCCACTGTTGAAGAGATAGCTACACTTGAGAGGGAAATAGCAAGAAGGAGAAGAGAAGAAACAACAGGCTCACATTCAGAGGTTGGGGTTTGAGATGGATGAATACCAGCATCAACCTCAAGACAGAGTTGCTCAAGATGGCAATGGTCAAGGAGCTGCCAACCTTGGACCACAAGCGCCAACAACAACACCCACAGCTGACCAGCAAAGCTATGGCACCTATGACCGTCCTCACATTCATTGTCATGGGGCCGGGCATCCGCTACCAGCTGTGGAAGCTAACAACTTTGAGATCAAGTCAGGGTTGTTGAATGTGACTGAGAACAACAAGTACCATGGCCTGGCTGTAGAAGACCCATTTGATCACTTGGACAAGTTTGATAGCTATTGTGGCTTGTCCAAGACCAATGGTGTATCGAAAGATGCCTTGAAGCTCAAGCTGTTTCCTTTCTCTCTAGGAGACAAGGCCGTGTTGGTGTCAAAATCGGTCCGCAGCGGAATCAATGACTGAAAGTCTCTGGAAAGTATTTCTTGAAACAAAATGTCTCGGATAATTTGAAAAGAAGTCATCACGAGATTTTCTCAAATTAGAATATCCACTCTACGGTGAGGTCGAAAGCGGTTATCTCGAAATCTACGACCAAAGATCCTCCCAATCTCAAAATTTCCCGCCGCGAGCGACTAGCGAAGGAAAGATCGGGAAACTGAAAATCCGCGAGGCAAAAAGAACCCCTGGCGCGACCTGGCGCCCGGCGCTGGCGATCCGCGAGAGCGGCCGGCGGCGACGAATCACCGGGCGGACCTGGCGCCAGCGGCAACCTGGCGCCCGGCGGCAGCGTGGCGTGGCCTTGGCCGACCTGGCGCCGGTGGCACCCGGCCTGGCGCCCGGCGCAGCGTCCGCGAGCGACTAGCGCCGGCAGCGGTAACCTGGCGCGGCACAGTCCGCAGCGGGCGGCCTGGTGCAGCGGCACCGGCCTGGCACCCGGTCTGGCGTCAGCGGGCAGGCCTTCGCGGCGGCGGCAAGCGGCCTGGCTCTGGCGACAGCGCGCGAAGACCTGGCGCGGCGGCAAGCCAGCCTGGCGCCCGGCAAACCAGCCTGGCGCCGGCGGCAACCAGCTGGCGGCGGCAACCAACCTGGAACGGCGGCGGGTGTCCCTGAAGCCGACTGGCGCCGGCGGCAAGCCCCCTACGCCGGTCGGCGGTCGTCTTGGTCACGGTCCCATCGTGTTGGTCTGATCCCATCTTGGCTTGCTTTGATCAATCCTCGTGAGTTTGATCGATCCGGCTACGTAATAAACATCTTCGATTCAACTTCGATTGGAATTATCCTCGATGTTTTACGACAAAAATTAGAAGAGATTGGATTTCGTAGAAGATATCGTATAAAACAAGATCGATTAACTTCGAACATCGATCCTTTAGGCTATCGGTTTATTTTCACGAGAAAGATAGTCTTTCAAATCGTATAAAGCGTTCAACGATTTAAGACAAGTCCACGGACTTACTTACGATTTTAAAATAGGCTCAATCAGGCTATGATGGTTTATCCGATTTCCCGAACATCGGATAAACATCAAATCACCGAAAAATAGGGGAAACTTCGGGGATAATTACGAAGATCGGCGAAATTGGAATACTTCTGAAGAGATAAACTTGGGCCCCGAAGGTCCATCATCCTAAGGCAAACTGACCTAGGTGAGTATATAAGGAGCAAGAAGGAGAAGGGGATCCGAAAATCCTAGAATCTAGACTTAGAGAACTCCGCTAGCTTAGAACTTATATCTTAGGTGGTTAGGCCAGCGAGGACTTAGAGCGTCTGGCGCCTCTTGTTCTAGTTTTATCTTCTCCGACCCTGTTCCTCGGAAGGATCTAACAATTCTTCTACTCGAGCTCCGCGCATAGAAACCCTAGGCATTACCTTCGACATGCCGTTTCATGACCAGCATCATACTAGGCGAACCAGGCCCTAGAGCGTTTGGCGCCTCATGCTCGCGAATCTCCACTCCTCTCGGAAGGATCGGACAATTCTTTCACTTAAGAGCTCCGCACATAAACCTAAGGCGTTATCGACATGCCTGTTTCTATGACAAACACTCATACTAAGGCGAACCGCCCGGCGGTTCGATCTCTTGTTCAATTCTTTCTAACTGAACTTCGTCGAGCTTGATCCTCGAAGAGTGCGTAGGCAGCCTTTCTTAAGGTCAGTCCACTAATCTTAACAAAACCTTTTCGCATTTACTCGGTCACTTGTGCGTTGGCTGTGCGATAATCCGGACCTTCAGGAAAGTCGGGTTAACCTTTCCTCCGTTTTATTCATTAAAATCGGCGGTGTGAATTCGGTTCCACAGCGCGCCAATGGAAGAAATCTGTGAACCGAAATTCACACTGTCGATTTTAATGAATAAAAGCGGAGGAAGCGGGGAGCTGGCCTCACTCGCTGACTCACCCGCTGCCGTGGTGACTCAGCTCACGGCTGAACTGGCGCTTCGCCCGGTGAGCTCTCCCTTGTCTCAGTTGAGCTCGGCCGAACTAGCCCGTGCTCGCCGGGCGAGATGACCCGTTCTTCGGTCATGCTGCGGCGAAGTAGACCGTACTTGTCGGGTGATCCGTTCGGTTATTAGTTTTCGGTTTTGAAGTTTTGACTGAGATTTGTTTTCGAGGGTTTTCAGGTATCGATTCTGTCTTGACGATTTTGACCCCAACAGATAGCCCCCAGCTAGCTAGGTTCCATGGTGTTTGGTAATAGGTCTAGCTTCGGCGGTATAGCTTGTGAGGAAGGTGTAAAGACTGTCGTTTGCCAAAAACGGTGTAAATAGTAAATCTCTTTTATTGCTTTATATAGGTGGAGTAAGTTTTTGATCATTCCAAACTTACTTCTCACTAGAATTACCTCTAAGATAGGCATCTCCTTTTCTTTCTCTCCTTGCTTTTTTTAAAGAAAGATGTCTTCAAGCAAAGGATCTTCAAAGGCACTCTTCCTCTCTCGGACGATTCTTCTGGTAGCGAGGTGATGGCTCGAAGGAAGAGTTTGGAGTTGATGAAGATGCAAGGGCCATTACTACAAATAGATGGGGAATCCGTCGAAGAGCTATCTCCACCTATTCCATCGAGAATGGAACTTCAAGCGGATATCGACTAGTGGCGTTTTTCATGTGGCGATGGTTTTGATTTTGATTTTTTAATATCTTGCAGCGAACAGGATCCTTCCGCCAGCTCCTGCCGATCCTTTAATAGCGAGATCTCCTCATAACGGACCGTTCTTCTGGAATTCCTTTACCGTTGAGCAGTTAGTCGCGACAAGCTCCATCGATCTCGAGCGTCTCCCAGCCCCTTGATGTTCCGTATGGCGAGGAACGGTGCTGATGTCTTGGCTACTCGGAGGTGGAGAAACAGGTCTCGGAAAGGAAAGGAGTTGCCGGGACGTTTGAGGAGATCGCTGCCAGGATGGAAACCTAGTTTCACTCAGGAAGAAGCGAGGCAAAGTTCCCCTTCCTAGTGATTTTTAGCTGACCTCCCACCGGTTTTACTGCAGTTGAACAAAGAGTTGGCGGAAAGTGGTGGCTGAAGAGCTCTCGTTTAATCAGCGAGGTTTATCCTTTGAACTTTTATGAATTTTGGTATATATATACATATATACTTTTAATCTTAAGTTCATGCAGGGGATGAAGGTGTTTAATGTGGCGGGGAGTTTCAGAATCGCGCATCTCTCACTAAAGCGAAGCTGAAAGGGAACTCTTCGGTTTGGAAGGAGTCGAGAACAGAGCCAGAGACAGGCTGAGCACCATTCGGGCTCTTGTTAGATGCGGAGAGGAAAGAAGACGATTATCGCCGAGATGAAGCGGGACTGTTTTGCCACGAATTCAAGAGTTTAGGGGCTAGAATTAGTAGGCATTTTGCAGTGTCGTGCTTCGGTTGCCACCCTCTACAAGTCCCAGAACCAGAAGTTCTCCTTTCCTGCGAAATTAAGCTGAGATGTCGGTCGGGCAGCGCCCGCGCTGAATCCTGGTTCCTCGATCGAAGGAAGAGGTCCGACAGCTTTGGGATCCCATCGAGGTCTCGGAGGAACCGGCGGAAGAAGGGGTGTTGACGAAGGTGTCGGTGTTGGCAGCGAAGGTGCGGAGTTCTTGGCGGAGAGGAGAGGTCGATCAGCCTGCTCGTTTGGCATTCGATGTCTGGGTATGTAGATTTCGATTATTTGGGATAGATTTCCCTTATTCTTTATTTGTATTGTTGAGTTTTGGCGACTGTGGCCTGTTTATATGAGTGTGCTATGGCCTTACGGGGCCATTTGACTTTATTTATGGGACTGGCGTTGGTGGCTTTTGAATCTAACCGTTTCGCGGCTTTATATATATAGCCGAATATTTTTATCATCTGTGATTTTTAGTTTATACTTTTGTCAACTGTTTGAGGGAAGATCACAGTAGTCGCCATTATCTTAACTCTTAGTTTGTCGTCTGTTAGTTTGCTCTTATATGGGCCGAGGGTATTGAGGAAACTTTTAGGAGTTTCCACGAAGTTTCGTGAGCATTTGGACGATGAGACATGTTTCTGATCTATTATCATCGGTTCTGATATCATGCCTTGAGATGTTAATGGGCCAGTAGGGCTGGCCTTAGAACAAGACCTAGGTTTACTCTCGGCCTAAGGCTCTGTGATGACTAATCGGCTTTTCGTTTTGCCTGTTGGCGATTTCTACCTGGTTCTTTCCGTTTTAAAGTCCGGGTTGATGCGGCATATACAACTTGTATGGGAAGAACAGAGCATCTTCCAGAGTCTGGAGTCGCGGACCAAATTTGGATTTTTGTATTGCGTATATGATATCCTTGCGGATGTAAAGAACCTTTACTTTTATGAAAGGTTTGACTCGAGCTCCTTTTGGAAAGCGTTTTCAGCGTTCATCCGGAATGTCGGCCGGGGCCAATCGGCGATCATCGTTTTAAAGTCGCGGATGGACTGTGAACTTAGATAAGATCTTTGCGGATTGTTTTGCGGCGTCACCGCTTTTCGAAAGATATATCTTTAAGTGGTTTCGATCTTCTCTCTTTTGGAAGACATGTGCATTAGGTCTTGCTTGACCGTGGCTGTTTAAAATAGGAACTGTTTTCGTCCAAGGATTATTTGGGCGGTTGTAGAAACTTATTGCGAGTGATTAGTGAAATCGGAAAAATTTTATTAAAAGTTTGAAAATTTGAGTACAAACACGGATATTTCAAACTTTATGGGAGTATATGAGTATCGTACCCACTCCCTTTTTGGAGAGGGATAGATGAACTTGTCAATAGGACAAGCTGCCTACGATACCTCTTTGAGGATCGAAGCCATCTCGTAGTTACTGCTGGTTTCAGTGGGTGTTCCTACTACAGCTGGAGGGAATTAGCCTTGATAAGCTTCAGCTACTGGGACTGATGCTGGGTTGTCGTTTCGGAGTAGGATCATCCGGCTGGTGAGTGATGGATTAGGGATGATGCTGTCATCAGTGGTTGCCTGATCCGGTGGTTCGGACTGCTTTCTTGAACTCGGTTAGAGTCCTGAGTTTTCTTTGATTTCTTCAGGTTGACGCTGGGATGTTCGAGTTGGCGCGAGTCTATGTTGGTAGAATGCAGAAACCTTGACTGTTTTGGCATCCCAGATTACTGATGTTCCTTCGGGGTTGGGAATTTGATCTGAGATGGTAAGTCGATGGTACTTTCATGGCATTGATGAGGGTTCCCATGATGAAGTTATAGATGGCGGTGTCGACCACAATGAAGTCGACAATTTTAGTCACATCTTTTCCATCCGCGGGAAGTTTGATGGATCCAGAGGATCATTGACAGCGTACCGAAACCTGTGAGAGTTTTGGTTAGGGGCGACTTCGCCGAGTTCGATACTCATTCTTAGTAGTGTATCGCGGTAGATGATATTGACCGTGCTTCTGTGACAAAAGGATCCTGGCGACTTTGAGGTCTCGGATCACCAAATTGATGACTAGCGGTCGCGGTCGCGGATGCGATCTTAGATGGTTTCGTGTTCTTGAAGGTGATCATATCGTTCGGCCGTGATATACCATGGATTTTACCGTTTTACCCATGGTATATGAGTATTTTACTACTATTATCTATGTTTTGGAGTCTATTAGGTATGTTTTCGGGCAGAAGCATTTTGGAGAAAAGTGATGTTTTAGATGCCTTTTGGAGCTTAAAGAAGAGTTCACCCGTGATTAAGACCGAAGTCGACATACATTTGCGAAGGGCGATACGAGATCACAATCGATCGATGTACACCTCTATCGATCGATCTCGAAGTGGCAGAAGACAAGTTGGACCTGGCGAACTTGAAGCCCAAGACATCACATTTTACAAGATTGCCCCTGAGTTTTTAACCTAATGAACTCATATTTATATGTGCCTAAGTGTTTTGGAACCACAACAATGATTTAACAAGCTTCTTTTTACTCCATCTTTTCTACTCATTTCTTCTACTTGTTTTCATTACTTTGCAAGTTCTCAATAAGTTCTATTCAGTTCTTTACTTGTTCTTCTTAACAAAGGTTATAGGATTCTAGATATAGAGCAGAGATCCAAAGATTTGTGATTGGAACCTAAGTGTTCACCCTCTAATAGATATGAACTCTATTATTACCTTGTTACTATGAATCATTAGCCATGTGTTAGTAGATTCATTTGTTAGATTAGGGTTTAAATAGGATATGAGGATTAGCCCCAGCTATATATGCTATAGTTGTGATATTTATTACTAGGATTGTTCACTAATGCTTTCTAGCTTAGCTACCTAGAACATGAACTTGGATTGTATTATTCATTCAATACAATTCCTGACAACATCTAAACATGCTATGACCCTCTTGAGACAAGGCTGATCTAAGATCATGGTGAGCATTGTATCAGCTTCAGCATATAATGCGCTTAGAGCCGTATCGATCGATGCTCATAGAGTGTCGATGGATACTCTATAAATGTCGATCGAACTCGTGATATAGCTGGCCATAAACACCATTTAGCATCTAAGTAATAGATGGTCTATTAGAGATGATGGATTCATTTAATAGTGTTGAACTTCGACATATCATGCAAGCAACTTGTTAGCATTTATAGTATTTATAATCACGTATTCACGAATACCTATCACGAATCTAACTACTTTTCTTTATTGTCTTAAAACCAAAACCTTTCAAGGTAATCTTACCATTACTCAAAACCTGCAATTTACTTTAAACCATTTTCAACCAGGCATAGTCACTAAGATTGCATCTTATTTGTACACTAGCTCTCTGGATTTGATCCACTAGTACTACAAGCTGAACCTCTTATTTGAGAGTAAAGTCACTCCTTAAAGTAATTTGAGTGATATCAAATTTGGCCGTTCTTGGGAACTTTGATACAATAGGATTTAATTTGATTAGGTGCAGGTTATTTTTACTTTAATCGTTTTTCGACACAAATTTTTCTTGTCTTTTCGGTACATGCCCAGCAGTACGAAGCAACAAGGCATCTCAACTTTTGTTCTCGAAGACCTGCTAGGTTGGAGCGTTCAATCAGCGAGGAAATCCGTTCGCGTCGATCGACATCAACAAGCATGCGTAGGCCGATACCGGCGCTTTTCCAGGCGAGACACCGTCTTCGATCGGCGGTACTCGCACCTTCACGATAGGCCGACACTACTTCACCGTCGACCGACACATTTCATCCGACATCGATCGATACCCTATCTGTATATCGATCGATGCTGTTCGAGTCATGGTTTAGCCTATTCTTATAAGAGATGAGAATGGACACTTGCGTGACCAAGGTCACCTTCGTGGCAGGTCAGAAACTCAATGCTCAGAATGAAGTCCCTGAGCCAGAAACTGCACCTACAGGAGCTGTTCAGCCTGTAGGAGAGGCTGCTCGAACACTAGCTGACTACAGCAGTCCAGATCAGTTCTACACCAACAGATCAGCCATTAGTCCCCTGTATTGAGGCGATTTGAGCAAGCAGCGATTACTACACCCTTAAGGGACAGACACCTACTGTGGGCTGTCCAATGAGCATCCATGGACCATCACGGAGAGGTTCGAGGATCTCATATCTGCTATCAAAGCCAATGGAGTCCCTGTGGACAACCTTCTCTGTAAGCTCTTCGCATCTGGAAAAGCTTTCACGGTGGCTGCAACTACCAGGATCTCTTACATCACGGAGGGACATCAAACGCATTTTGCGTAATTTTTTGATGATGTCTTGCGCTGAAGACATAAGGAGGAAAACTGCCACATTCAACCAGGAGCCTGGAGAGTCATTGAGGATACGGATCAGATTCAAGTCTTACCAGCGAGATTGTCCACACCATGGATTCAACAAGGTGCAACTGCTTTGCACTTTCTTGAGAGCATCGCGCAAATATCAGATGGCTCTGGACACTGCAGTGAAAACTTCACCACAAAGGAATCCTGAAGATGTTGTGAAGCTAATAGATAACTTATCCAGCAACGAAGAACATTAAAAAACAAGATCTGCAGCGTTCCTTGGAAAGGAACAGATAAATGAGTACAAGCTACACTTGACAATGTTCAGAAGTTGCTAAACAAGCAATCTGCTCAGTGGAGGATGAAGAAGATGACTACATAGAAGGAAGTCAACTAGATCAGTGGAACTGAATTTGAGATCTGGAAACCAAGGAAACAGAAACTTCTCGGAGACAGAGAGCCTTCAACAGCAGCAACCCCAACAACAACATAAGTTATGGAAACTCATCTTACATAAAGCCACCCACACCAGGAGGAAAGCTAGAAGACATGCTCAGCAAAGTTCTTGAAAGCCAGCAGCAGTTAGAGGTGAACTTCAATGGAAAGATCGGCTGTCTACACACTTTGAACCAAAGCTTGATGCTTTGAGCACTCATAATGAAGAAACTAGAGACTCAGGTGATTCAGACAGGAGAAGCTGTTAGAAGCAAGCCTTAGCAAAGGGACAGGAGAAAGCAACAGACCACAGCGTCAATGCTATCATAGAAGATAATTTTTGGAAAGTGGTGAAGCATGAGAAGCTGCAAGAGGGACTTCCAGATCGAAAGTTCCATGAGTATTGGCGGAAACCACTGGTATCGACCGATCTGGACATGAACATTGATCGATGTACACCACCTCAAATCGAGCGATGGACTCGGGCGAGCATCGTAGATGGGTCTTGAAGAATCCACTCCACGAATGCAATGCCGTAAAGATACTCTCAGGAGTTAGCAGCAAAGCACCAACATCCACCCAGCCCTTACATCGATCGACAGAATGGATGTCCCATCGTCGACATAAGGATAAAGAAATCGTCGACATACTCGGAACCGTCGTCGATATTCGAATATCTGCGCGAGTGCAACTTCCCAAGATTGATGTTGCCGACTAAATGCCTCGGGAGCAATCTAAGCCTTCCAGAAACCCACCAGCAGCCATCGCGAAGAAGCCCACAGATATCATTGATCAATGGAGATAGAAAAGGAAAAAGATGGCAGAGTTCTCAGAAAAAGGAAAGAGAAGGATCTAAACACCTTAAAAGAGAGAGTTAATGAGGAGGAGGAAAGTTTCAGAAAGAGTTCTAGAATACCTCAGAGAAACCCTTTGAAGAAGCTGCTTTTCACACAGATTGTGGATGTTTTGAGAAACTAAGGAGGCGAAGAAAGACATCGGAGGATGTTCAACCAAGTCGAGAGACAGCATGAAGAAAGGATCAAACTTGAAGAAGGGTGATCGGGGAAGTTCGTTGTTCCTTGTCCATGGGATCAACTTCCCGTGCTATGTGACACCACGATCTGGAGTTAGCATCCTACCAAGGTGATAGGAGACCATCTAGTCGAAGATAGAGCCTCTTGAAGAATCGTTCATCTTTGTGGATTGTTCTCGGTAGAACTCTGGAGGAATTGTGAAACCTTGAGGTCACCATAAGAGAAGCCCAATACCAGTAGACTTCCATGTCTTGGGCGTCAAGGTAACCTACCTACTTCTTTGCTACTTGGAAGAGCCTTCCCCAGCCACGGTTGGGCGATGCGCAACCGGACAAACAAATTGTGCTAACCACGATCAATCCTGTCTACTATGATCGATTGAGTCATCAAGGTTTGTGAGAAGATCAAGGCGGCTCAAACCTGCGTAGCTGTTTGCTATTGTGGAGATGAATACGATTGACAAGGCATCGAGGCAGTCGCCCGAATCGTCGATAGTGGCAATGTCTCATTGATCAACTCGTGAAAAGACATCTATCGACAGACTGTCATGGTCATCGATCGATTTGCTCTTCACCAGATCGAGGAGAATTTCTAGGCGGTGATTTGAAATAGCGAGTGGGAGCGACTACTACATCCCACCACCGCTGTAGATACTACACATTGAGGTATACTGATGATTCTGAGGAGGAGAGCTATAGAGTATCATAACCTTCCAGAAGATGAAGATCGACTTCTCCACCACAACCTCATAATCAACACATCGATCGGCAGGACCTTCTCCCCATCGATCGATACTACTTCCTCGCATCATTCGACAACACAGTCAACAACAGCGAGGCGGAGACTACTAAATCGGGGCTGGAAGCGATTACCAGCCGCGAGAGCCAGCGGTCGAGACGCCAGCGACAACATACATCACCCGGCGAGGAAGTCTCATCGATGGACATGGCACCAACACAGATAGGCCTGAACAACCATCGGCCGATCCCATACCTGTGCCATCGACGATACATGCATCATACCATCGGGTAACAAATTCAATTGTACTTGATTTCAGTAATCTAACCCGGATGAGTTTGGTATTTCCAGGGATTCAAAAGGTTTGCAGCTCGATGGATGGGCCGAATACTCCACATATCGAGAGAGGATGATATACCATGGATTTTACCGTTTTTACCCATGGTATATGAGTATTTTACTACTATTATCTATGTTTTGGAGTCTATTAGGTATGTTTTCAGGCTCAGGAGCATTTTGGAGAAAAGTGAAGTTTTAGGTGCCTTTTGGAGCTTAAAGAAGAGTTCACCCGTGATCAAGACCAGAGGTCGACATCGAGTTACACATCGATCGATGCACACTCGTGCTATCGATCGATACACGATACCAAAGGGCGATACATCGAATTATAATCGATCGATGCACACTAGTAGTATCGTCGATGTCAACGGCGAAGACAAGTTGGACGGGCGAACTTGAAGGCCAAGACATCACATTGTGGGAACGAAATTCACACGTCAATTTCGATAAAGACTTGTGGAGGCGGAGTTAACCCGATCTTCCTTGAAGGTCCGGATATCTGCTGGGCGCTGCGAAACAATCAATAAAATAGAAGTTGCGAAAATAGAAATCGTAAAAGATGGCGCGGAAGAAAGATCTTATTTCTGAATTGGCGTTTTGGCGTGAACAACGGTGAGATAAACTACAAGAGCTGTCAGCTAGTCCGATTTTAAGTACATCTAGTTAGTCGCCTTCGCTAGTGAAAACAGAAAAGAATGCTTAAATCGCTTCACAAGTGCTAAGTGCTTTCGAAAATTTGTGATCTGGTTTGCTTCTTGCTCAAAGCTCTCATATATACTCCTCTATGGCGATTACATCTTCTCGCGGGCTGAGTTGGGCTTTTCCATTTTAGTCCATCTTTGTATTTATCGGAAACTTGACATTTATCTTGAATCTCGACATTTATCTTCGGAAACTTGACATTTATCTCTTATGTGAGGATAAAGATAAGTCATAGTTATCCTTCTTTTCGGAAAAATGCGTGCGTGGGCGTTTTGGCGGCGTTAGGCGTTAAGCGTTTTCACGGTTTTGAAGCAGTCTTTGAAGGTCTTGGTGTTTCGAAGGAACAATTCCTTGTTTAGTCGGTGGCGTAGACTGATCGAACAAGCTAGGATGGGATCGAACCGGACCACGATAGGAGCAGGCGGGGCGAGGGCCGTGGACCGGCCGAGCCCGACCCGTCGCGGCGGGTGCCGCCCGGTATGGGCGGAGTCGCCGGCGTAGGCAGTGCCGCGGCGCCAGGCGAACCAGCGTGGCAGTTACGCCGGCGCCAGGCGAATGCCCGCCCGTGAGCCGACCGTCGCGGCAGTGCAGCGGCGTAGGCAACCAGCGTCCAGCGTGCCAGCCCGTCAGGCGACCAGCGTCGGGTGCCGCGGCGCCAGGCGAACCCGGCGTAAGGCGACCCGTCGCGGCAGTGCGCCCGGCATGGAGCCAACCAGCGTCCGGGTGCGCCCGGCGCCAGGCCGACCAGCGTCAGCGTGCGCGGCGCCAGGCGGTGCACCGGCGCCAGAGCCAGCCAGCGTCCGGTGCCCCGCGTAGGCAGCCAGCGTCGAGTGCCGCCCGGCGTAGGCAGTGCCGCCCGGCATGAGCCAGCCAGCGTCCAGCGTGCGCCCGTAGCCAGGCGAGTGCCGCGGCGCCAGAGCCAGCGTCCGCGTCACGCCCGGCGCAGGCGAGATGCGCCCGGCGCCAGGCCAACCAGCGTCAGCGTGCGCCCGGCGCCAGGCGAGAGTACCCGGCGTAAGGCAACCAGCGTCCAGCGAGAATTACGCCGGCGTCCCGGCGTTGCCCGGCATGAGCAGTGCCGCCCGGCGCCAGGCCAACCAGCGTCCAGCGTGCCGCCCGGCCTCAGCGGAGGTACGCGTATAACCAGCGTCCAGCGTGCTGCTGGTGCCAGGCGTCTTGCCGTCTGTTAGTTCGTTCGATCTTTCCCTCGTCGGTCGTTTGCGAAATCTTCGAGTTTTGGGAGGGTCTCTAAGTCGTAGATCTCGAGATAATTGTTTCCAACGAGATTCTGCAGTATCGGGATTTTGAGATGGACTTAGATCTTCAGATTTTCCGTCGTCGAGGATGAAAGCAATGTGGCTCGAGTTTTAGATATGTTTAAAGATGAATCTTTGAAACAATGGGGAAGGTTTCGGAAGACTCATTGTAGATCTCGGACAATCAGACATGGTTTCAAGGGACCAGGATGCTGTCATTGCCGAGATGCGAGAGATGATCGCATTGATGGCGCCGGACCCTGCCGTTGGCGCCAGATGGGAGTGGGCGAGCCTTCATGAGTTTTATCGGCGGCGACCGTTTCTTGGATTTGATCGTCGCTTGGCTTTTCTTCGAGGACTTTTCGGTGGCGATTTCGTCATTGACCGATTTTGACCCCAACAGTTAGCCCCAGCTAGCTAGGAACCGTGAAACTGTCGGGTCTAGCTCGTGATATAGATGTGGAAAAGTGTTGAGATGTGTCGTCTGAAAATCGGGGTAAATAGTGGTTTTACCTCCTTTATATGGGTGAAATCTCTTTCTTACTTCATCACAGTTTTACTCTCTCTCTAGAATCCTTTCTCTCTCTTTAAACAATGTCTTGAAGATCCTCGAGGAGAAACTCTTCTTCTCATTCATCCTCGGATGACTCTCCTGCTCATGTATCGGTGCGGAGAGTCGGTCGAGGAGGAAAAGAATCGTATTACAGAGCCCTTGTAGGTTAAGCCCTATCTTGCCGAGATCCTGTTCGAAGAGGCCTCTGCGGCAGCCGGTGCTCCTTTTGCCGAGCTTCGGTTTCTCGTAATATCTCAAGGTTCTTGAGATTTTTACCAGGTTCTGAAGGAGTCAAATTTGAGTTCCGTTGGTAGCTTGAGTCAAGAGAATCCTCCGCCAAGATTTCTTTACATGTTCGAAGCTTTCTTTCGTCTGCGCGTATGTGGTTCCCAATTCCTGGTGCCATTGTTCGTGCGCTTCACGGAACTTCGATCAACCAACTCGGCGTTCCTGCCTTGGAGAGTTGGCTTGGCGTACTAATTGCTAGCTCTGAACTTCGGGATTGATCTTGGTCAGATGATTTGAAGGTCTTTGGGGTACTTTCGGCCGGCGGTGTGATTACTATTCCATGCTGCCTAAGAAGGATATGGCGTGATTAGGGGACTACTTGAATCCCAAATGGCAGGGCGTTTCTTCTTTGTTCAAATAGATGGCGAGTCTGTGGGGAGAGCTGCCTCCATCATTTCAGCGGGCATGGAACTTTAGCAGAGGTAATATGGCCGAAAATTCTGTTATCTATCTTACTTTTTGGAGTCGCGTGTCTTTGACAAAATTTTCGTTTTGTAGCGAACAACCCTACAGCGCATTTGCCTGGTAGCGTTTTTCGTCAAGAGATCTTCGTCAAGGCGTTTTCTGGAAATCCTTTACCCTCGAGCGGATCGAGATCACGGTTAACCTTTATCGGTCGGGGTTCTGTTCCGTCGTCTGGCCTTGAACCTGTTACCGTGGTTCCTTCACCGGGCGCAGACAGAGGTCGTGGGGAAGAAGTGGCGATGGGGAAGGCTGGAAAACCCTTCACCGTTGGGAAAACCTAGTTTAGTTCCAGCGGAAAAAGATGGAGCCAGCGGTTTTCCACCTATCAACTTCTTTGATGGCCTTCCTCGGGAGTTTACTACTGATGAGTAAGCTGGAGGATGAGGAGAAAGAGGGTTTTGCGAGGGCTCCCAGCGATCAACGAGGTTTGACCCTGAACTTCTTTAACCTTGCGTTTGAATCCGTATATGAGCATGCTTGCTGATCTTGAGTTTCATGCAGGGACTAAGAGTGTTCAGCGGTAGCGACTTCGAGTTTCCGTAAATCCAGGATTGCTAACTTCAAGACCACGAAGTGGGCGAAACTTTTCGGTTCCGTCAAGAGGTGAAGGCACAGAACACGAAGCAAGCTGAGCTTCAGCTCGGGCTCTCGTCGCGAGGAAAGGAGAGGAAGAAGGATGGTCATGGCGGAGGTGGCAAAGGCGGAATCGTTGCGCTGAGTTTCAATGCTTTAAAAAGCTCGTTTGTTGGTGATTTCCTGAGTGCGAGTTACGAATCAACCTCGCACTCGGAAATCACCAACAAACTCCTGAGCTTCTTTAAAGCATTGAAACTCAGCGCAAACGATTCCGCCTGCCTTGCCACCTCCGCTGCGACCATCCTTCTTCCTCTCCTTTCCGCCCAGACGAGAGCCCGCTGAAGCTCAGCTTGCTTCGCGTTCTGTGCCTTCACCTCTTGACGGAACCGGAAAAGCTCTCGCTCCACTTCTGTGGTCTTGAAGTTAGCAATCCTGGATTTACGGAAACTCGAGTCAAGCGCCTCGCTGAACACTCTTAGTCCCTGCATGAAACTCAAGATCAGCAAGCATGCTCATATACGGATTCAAACGCAAGGTTAAAGAAGTTCAAGGGTCAAACTCGCTGACACGCTGGGAGCCCTCGAAAAACCCGTTGTTTCTCCTCATCCTCCAGCGACTCATCAGTAGTAAACTCCGGAGGAAGGCCATCAAAGAAGTTGATAGGTGGAAAACCGCTGGCTCCATCTTTTTCCGTTGGAACTAAACTAGGTTTTTCTCCCAACGGTGAAGGGTTTTCCGAGCCTTCCCCATCGCCAATTTCCTTCCCCTTACGAGACCTCTGTCTGCGCCTCGAGAAGGAACCACGGTAACAGGTTACGTCAGACGACGGAACAGAACCCCGACCGATAAAGGTTAACCGTGATCTCGATCCGCTCGAGGGTAAAGGATTTCCAGAAAACGCCTTGACGAAGAAGATCTCTCGACGAAAACGCTACCAGGCAAATGCGCCGTAGGGTTGTTCGCTACAAAACGAAAATTTTGTCAAAGACACGCGACTAAAAAGTAAGATAGATAACAGAATTTTCGCCATATTACCTGTTAAAGTTCCATGCCAGCGGAAATAGATGGAGGCAGCTCTCCTCGACAGACTCGCCATCTATTTGAACAAAGAAGAAACGCCCTGCCACGATTTGGGATTCAAGTAGTCCCCCTCACCGCCATATCCTTCTTAGGCAGCATGGAATAGTAACCGTCACTCCCGTCGGCCGAGTACCCCAAAGACCTTCGAAATCATCGACCAAGATCAATCCCGAAGTTCAGAGCTAGCAATTAGTACGCCAAGCCAACTCTCCAAGGCAGGAACGCTGAGTTGGTTGATCGAAGTTCAAGCGTGAAGCGCATCTAACAATGGCACCAGGAATTGGGAACCACATACGGCAGTACGTGAAGAAAGCTTCGTAACATGTAAAGAAATCTTGCGGAGGATTCCTTGCACTCGCTACCAACGGAACTCAAATTTGACTCCTTCAGAACCTGGTAAAAATCTCGAAGAACCTTGAGATACTTACGAGAAACCGAAGCTCGGCAAAAGGAGCACCGGCTGCCGCAGAGGCCTCTTCGAACAGGATCTCTGGCAGTATAGGGGCTAACCTACAAGGGCTCTGGAATACATTCCTTCTTTTCCTCCTCGACCGACTCCTCCCGCTTTACCGATACATGAGCGGAGAGTCATCCGAGGATGAATGAGAAGAAGAGTTTCTCCTTGAGGATCTTCAAGACATTGTTCTTAAAGAGAGAGAAAGGATTCTTGAGAGAGAGAGTAAAACCTTGTGATGAAGTAAGAAAGAGATTTCACCCATATAAAGGAGGTAAAACCACTATTTACCCCGATTTTCGCAGACGATTACATCTCAACACTTTTCCACGGCTATACAGCGAGCTAGGACCCGACAGGCTCTACGGTTCCTAGCTAGCTGGGGCTAACTGTTGGGGTCAAAATCGGTCAATGACCTAAATCGCCACCCCAAAGTCCTCGAAGAAAAGCCAAGCGACGATCAAATCCAAGAAACGGGTCGCCGCCGATAAAACTCACGGAAGGCTCGCCCACTCCCATCTGGCCAACGGCAAGGGTCCTGGCGCCCATCAATGCGATCATCTCGATCTCGGCAATGACAGCATCCTGGTCCCTTGAAATCCATGTCTGATTGTCCGAGATCTACAATGAGTCTTCCAGAAACCTTCCCGATTGTTTCAAAGATTCATCTTTAAACATATCTAAAACTCGAGCCACATTGCTCTCATCCTCGACGACGAAAATCTGAAGATCTAAGTCCATCTCAAAATCCCGATACCGCAGAATCTCGTTGGAAACAATTATCTCGAGATCTACGACTAGAGACCCTCCCAAAACTCGAAGATTTCCGCAAACGACCGACGAGGGAAAGATCGAACGAACCAACAGACGGCAAGACGGCCTGGCACCAGCAGCACGCTGGACGCTGGCTGGCGCCGGCGGCACTCGCCTGGCGCCGGGCGCACGCTGGACGCTGGCTGGCGCCGGGCGCACTCGCCTGGCGCCGGCGGCACGCTGGACGCTGGTTTACGCCGGGCGCACTCGCCTGGCGCCGGCGGCACGCTGGACGCTGGCTGGCCTACGCCGGGCGGCACTCGCCTGGCGCCGGGCAAGCGGACGCTGGCTGGCCTACGCCGGGCGGCATTCGCCTGGCGCCGGCGGCACGCTGGACGCTGGCTGGCCTGGCGCCGGCGCACTCGCCTGGCCGGCGGCACGCTGGACGCTGGCTGGCCTGGCGCCGGCGGCACTCGCCTGGCGCCGCTGCACGCTGGACGCTGGCTGGCTCATGCCGGGCGGCACTCGACGCTGGCTGGCTCTGGCGCCGCGGCACTCGCCTGGCGCCGGCGCACGCTGACGCTGGTCGGCCTGATGCCGGGCGGCACTGACGCTGGCTGGCTCATGCCGGGCGGCACTGCCGCACGGGTCGGCTCGGCGCCGGGCGGCATTCGCCTGGCGCCGGCGGCACTGACGCTGGTCGGCCTGGCGCCGGGCGGCATTCGCCTGGCGCCGCGGCACTCGCCTGGCGCCGCGGCACTGCCTGGCGCCGGCGGCACCCGACGCTGGTCGCCTGGCGCCGGCGCACGCTGACGCTGGTTGGTTTGGCGCCGGGCGCACTCGCCTGGCGCCGGGCGCACGCTGACGCTGGTCGCCTGATGCCGGGCGGCACTCGCCTGGCGCCGGCGGCACTGACGCTGGTCGGCCTGGCGCCGGCGGCACGCTGGACGCTGGTTGGCCTGGCGCCGGGCGCACTGCCGCGACGGGTCGGCCTGGCGCCGGCGGCACTCGCCTGGCGCCGCGGCACTCGCCTGGCGCCGCGGCACTCGCCTGGCGCCGCGTATCTCGCCTGGCGCCGGCGGCACTGCCGCGACGGGTCGGCCTGGCGCCGTCCACGGCCTCGCCCCGTCTCTGCCTTATCGTGGTCCGGTTCGATCCCATCCTAGCTTGTTCGATCAGTCTACGCCACTTCCTCGACTAAACAAGGAATTAAGGTTCCTTCGAAACACCAAGACCTTCAAAGATCGTTCTTCAAAACCGTAAAACGCTTAACGCCTAACGCCGCCAAAACGCCCACGCACGCATTTTTCCGAAAAGAAGGATAACTATGACGGTTTATCTTTATCCTCACATAAGAGATAAATGTCAAGTTTCCAGAAGATAAATGTCGAGATTCAAGATAAATGTCAAGTTTCCGATAAATACAAAGATGGACTAAAATGGAAAAGCCCAACTCAGCCCGCGAGAAGATAGACCGCCATAGAGGAGTATATAAGGAGAGCTTTGAGCAAGAAGCAAACCAGATCACAAATTTTCGAGCACTTAGCACTTAGAGCGATTTAAGCATTCTTTTCTGTTTTCACTAGCGAAGCCGCGACTAACTAGGATAGACTTAGGCTAATCGGACTAGCGACAGCTCTTGTAGTTTACTTCTCACCGTTGTTCACGCCAAAACGCCAATTCAGAAATAAGATCTTTCTTCCGCCATCTTTTACGATTTCTATTTTCGCAACTTCTATTTTATTGATTGTTTCGTAGCGCCCAGCAGATATCCGGACCTTCAAGGAAGATCGGGTTAACTCGGTTTTCTCCACAAGTCTTTATCGAAATTGACGGTGTGAATTTCGTTCCCACAATGTGATGTCTTGGCCTTCAAGTTCGCCCGTCCAACTTGTCTTCGCCGCTCGATATCGACGATACTACTAGGTGTGCATCGATCGATTATAATCTCGATGTATCGCCCTTTGGTAATGTGTATCGACGATAGCACAGAGTGTGCATCGACGATGTAACTCGATGTCGACCTCTGGTCTTGATCACGGGTGAACTCTTCTTTAAGCTCCAAAAGGCACCTAAAACTTCACTTTTCTCCAAAATGCTCCTGAGCCTGAAAACATACCTAATAGACTCCAAAACATAGATAATAGTAGTAAAATACTCATATACCATGGGTAAAACGGTAAAATCCATGGTATATCATCCTCTCTCGATATGTGGAGTATTCGGCCCATCCATCGAGCTGCAAAACCTTTTGAATCCCTGGAAATACCAAACTCATCCGGGTTAGATTACTGAAATCAAGTACAATTGAATTTGTTACCCGATGGTATGATGCATGTATCGTCGATGGCACAGGTATGGGATCGGCCGATGGTTGTTCAGGCTCATCGGTCGATTGTGTTGGTGCCATGTCCATCGATGAGACTTCCTCGCCGGGTGATGTATGTTGTCGCTGGCGTCTCGACCGCTGGCTCTCGCGGCTGGTAATCGCTTCCAGCCCCGATTTAGTAGTCTCCGCCTCGCTGTTGTTGACTGTGTTGTCGAATGATGCGAGGTAAGTAGTATCGATCGATGGGGAGAAGGTCCTGCCGATCGATGTGTTGATTATGAGGTTGTGGTGGAGAAGTCGATCTTCATCTTCTGGAAGGTTATGATACTCTATAGCTCTCCTCCTCAGAATCATCAGTATACCTCAATGTGTAGTATCTACAGCGGTGGTGGGATGTAGTAGTCGCTCCCACTCGCTATTTCAAATCACCGCCTAGAAATTCTCCTCGATCTGGTGAAGAGCAAATCGATCGATGACCATGACAGTCTGTCGATAGATGTCTTTTCACGAGTTGATCAATGAGACATTGCCACTATCGACGATTCGGCGACTGCCTCGATGCCTTGTCAATCGTATTCATCTCCACAATAGCAAACAGCTACGCAGGTTTGAGCCGCCTTGATCTTCTCACAAACCTTGATGACTCAATCGATCATAGTAGACAGGATTGATCGTGGTTAGCACAATTTGTTTGTCCGGTTGCGCATCGCCCAACCGTGGCTGGGGAAGGCTCTTCCAAGTAGCAAAGAAGTAGGTAGGTTACCTTGACGCCCAAGACATGGAAGTCTACTGGTATTGGGCTTCTCTTATGGTGACCTCAAGGTTTCACAATTCCTCCAGAGTTCTACCGAGAACAATCCACAAAGATGAACGATTCTTCAAGAGGCTCTATCTTCGACTAGATGGTCTCCTATCACCTTGGTAGGATGCTAACTCCAGATCGTGGTGTCACATAGCACGGGAAGTTGATCCCATGGACTGAGTAAGGAACAACGAACTTCCCCGATCACCCTTCTTCAAGTTTGATCCTTTCTTCATGCTGTCTCTCGACTTGGTTGAACATCCTCCGATGTCTTCTTCGCCTCCTTAGTTTCTCAAAACATCCACAATCTGTGTGAAAAGCAGCTTCTTCAAAGGGTTTCTCAGAGGTATTCTTAGAACTCTTTCTGAAACTTTCCTCCTCCTCATTAACTCTCTCTTTAAGGTGTTTAGATCCTTCTCTTTCCTTTTTCTGAGAACTCTGCCATCTTTTTCCTTTTCTATCTCCATTGATCAATGATATCTGTGGGCTTCTTCGCGATGGCTGCTGGTGGGTTTCTGGAAGGCTTAGATTGCTCCCGAGGCATTTAGTCGGCAACATCAATCTTGGGAAGTTGCACTCGCGCAGATATTCGAATATCGACGACGGTTCCGAGTATGTCGACGATTTCTTATCCTTATGTCGACGATGGGACATCCATTCTGTCGATCGATGTAAGGGCTGGGTGGATGTTGGTGCTTTGCTGCTAACTCCTGAGAGTATCTTTACGGCATTGCATTCGTGGAGTGGATTCTTCAAGACCCATCTACGATGCTCGCCCGAGTCCATCGCTCGATTTGAGGTGGTGTACATCGATCAATGTTCATGTCCAGATCGGTCGATACCAGTGGTTTCCGCCAATACTCATGGAACTTTCGATCTGGAAGTCCCTCTTGCAGCTTCTCATGCTTCACCACTTTCCAAAATTATCTTCTATGATAGCATTGACGCTGTGGTCTGTTGCTTTCTCCTGTCCCTTTGCTAAGGCTTGCTTCTAACAGCTTCTCCTGTCTGAATCACCTGAGTCTCTAGTTTCTTCATTATGAGTGCTCAAAGCATCAAGCTTTGGTTCAAAGTGTGTAGACAGCCGATCTTTCCATTGAAGTTCACCTCTAACTGCTGCTGGCTTTCAAGAACTTTGCTGAGCATGTCTTCTAGCTTTCCTCCTGGTGTGGGTGGCTTTATGTAAGATGAGTTTCCATAACTTATGTTGTTGTTGGGGTTGCTGCTGTTGAAGGCTCTCTGTCTCCGAGAAGTTTCTGTTTCCTTGGTTTCCAGATCTCAAATTCAGTTCCACTGATCTAGTTGACTTCCTTCTATGTAGTCATCTTCTTCATCCTCCACTGAGCAGATTGCTTGTTTAGCAACTTCTGAACATTGTCAAGTGTAGCTTGTACTCATTTATCTGTTCCTTTCCAAGGAACGCTGCAGATCTTGTTTTTTAATGTTCTTCGTTGCTGGATAAGTTATCTATTAGCTTCACAACATCTTCAGGATTCCTTTGTGGTGAAGTTTTCACTGCAGTGTCCAGAGCCATCTGATATTTGCGCGATGCTCTCAAGAAAGTGCAAAGCAGTTGCACCTTGTTGAATCCATGGTGTGGACAATCTCGCTGGTAAGACTTGAATCTGATCCGTATCCTCAATGACTCTCCAGGCTCCTGGTTGAATGTGGCAGTTTTCCTCCTTATGTCTTCAGCGCAAGACATCATCAAAAAATTACGCAAAATGCGTTTGATGTCCCTCCGTGATGTAAGAGATCCTGGTAGTTGCAGCCACCGTGAAAGCTTTTCCAGATGCGAAGAGCTTACAGAGAAGGTTGTCCACAGGGACTCCATTGGCTTTGATAGCAGATATGAGATCCTCGAACCTCTCCGTGATGGTCCATGGATGCTCATTGGACAGCCCACAGTAGGTGTCTGTCCCTTAAGGGTGTAGTAATCGCTGCTTGCTCAAATCGCCTCAATACAGGGGACTAATGGCTGATCTGTTGGTGTAGAACTGATCTGGACTGCTGTAGTCAGCTAGTGTTCGAGCAGCCTCTCCTACAGGCTGAACAGCTCCTGTAGGTGCAGTTTCTGGCTCAGGGACTTCATTCTGAGCATTGAGTTTCTGACCTGCCACGAAGGTGACCTTGGTCACGCAAGTGTCCATTCTCATCTCTTATAAGAATAGGCTAAACCATGACTCGAACAGCATCGATCGATATACAGATAGGGTATCGATCGATGTCGGATGAAATGTGTCGGTCGACGGTGAAGTAGTGTCGGCCTATCGTGAAGGTGCGAGTACCGCCGATCGAAGACGGTGTCTCGCCTGGAAAAGCGCCGGTATCGGGCCTACGCATGCTTGTTGATGTCGATCGACGCGAACGGATTTCCTCGCTGATTGAACGCTCCAACCTAGCAGGTCTTCGAGAACAAAAGTTGAGATGCCTTGTTGCTTCGTACTGCTGGGCATGTACCGAAAAGACAAGAAAAATTTGTGTCGAAAAACGATTAAAGTAAAATAACCTGCACCTAATCAAATTAAATCCTATTGTATCAAAGTTCCCAAGAACGGCCAAATTTGATATCACTCAAATTACTTTAAGGAGTGACTTTACTCTCAAATAAGAGGTTCAGCTTGTAGTACTAGTGGATCAAATCCAGAGAGCTAGTGTACAAATAAGATGCAATCTTAGTGACTATGCCTGGTTGAAAATGGTTTAAAGTAAATTGCAGGTTTTGAGTAATGGTAAGATTACCTTGAAAGGTTTTGGTTTTAAGACAATAAAGAAAAGTAGTTAGATTCGTGATAGGTATTCGTGAATACGTGATTATAAATACTATAAATGCTAACAAGTTGCTTGCATGATATGTCGAAGTTCAACACTATTAAATGAATCCATCATCTCTAATAGACCATCTATTACTTAGATGCTAAATGGTGTTTATGGCCAGCTATATCACGAGTTCGATCGACATTTATAGAGTATCCATCGACACTCTATGAGCATCGATCGATACGGCTCTAAGCGCATTATATGCTGAAGCTGATACAATGCTCACCATGATCTTAGATCAGCCTTGTCTCAAGAGGGTCATAGCATGTTTAGATGTTGTCAGGAATTGTATTGAATGAATAATACAATCCAAGTTCATGTTCTAGGTAGCTAAGCTAGAAAGCATTAGTGAACAATCCTAGTAATAAATATCACAACTATAGCATATATAGCTGGGGCTAATCCTCATATCCTATTTAAACCCTAATCTAACAAATGAATCTACTAACACATGGCTAATGATTCATAGTAACAAGGTAATAATAGAGTTCATATCTATTAGAGGGTGAACACTTAGGTTCCAATCACAAATCTTTGGATCTCTGCTCTATATCTAGAATCCTATAACCTTTGTTAAGAAGAACAAGTAAAGAACTGAATAGAACTTATTGAGAACTTGCAAAGTAATGAAAACAAGTAGAAGAAATGAGTAGAAAAGATGGAGTAAAAAGAAGCTTGTTAAATCATTGTTGTGGTTCCAAAACACTTAGGCACATATAAATATGAGTTCATTAGGTTAAAAAACTCAGGGGCAATCTTGTAAAATGTGATGTCTTGGGCTTCAAGTTCGCCAGGTCCAACTTGTCTTCTGTCATTTCGACATCGACGATACTACTAGTGTGCATCGATCGATTATAACTCGATGTATCGCCCTTGGTAATGTGTATCGACGATAGCACAGAGTGTGCATCGACGATGTGTAACTCGATGTCGACTCCTGGTCTTGATCACGGGTGAACTCTTCTTTAAGCTCCAAAAGGCACCTAAAACTTCACTTTTCTCCAAAATGCTCCTGAGCCTGAAAACATACCTAATAGACTCCAAAACATAGATAATAGTAGTAAAATACTCATATACCATGGGTAAAACGGTAAAATCCATGGTATATCATCCTCTCCGATATGTGGAGTATTCGGCCCATCCATCGAGCTGCAAAACCTTTTGAATCCTCGGAAATACCAAACTCATCCGGGTTAGATTACTGAAATCAAGTACAATTGAATTTGTTACCCGGGATGGTATGATGCATGTATCGGTCGATGGCACGTATGGGATCGGTCGATGGTTGTTCAGGCTCATCGGCTTCATTGGTTGCCATGTCTATCGGAGACTTCCTCGGTTGGGTGATGTATGTTGCCGGTCGGCGGTCTCGATCAAGCTCGCTGGTAATCGCCCAGCCCCGATTTAGTAGTCTCCGCCTCGCTTGTTGTTGACTGTGTTGTCGAATGATGCGAGAAGTAGTATCGATCGATGGGGAGAAGGTCCTGTCGATCGATGTGTTGATTATGAGGTTGTGGTGGAGAAGTCGATCTTCATCTTCTGGAAGGTTATGATACTCTATAGCTCTCCTCCTCGAATCATCAGTATACTCCTCAATGTGAGTAGTATCTACAGCGCAGTGGTGGGATGTAGTAGTCGTTCTCCCACTCGCTTACAAATCACCGCCTAGAAATTCTCCTCGATCTGGTGAAGAGCAAATCGATCGATGACCATGACAGTCTGTCGATAGATGTCTTTTCACGAGTTGATCAATGAGACATTGCCACTATCGATCGATTCGGCGCATTCGCCTCAGATGCCTTGTCAATCGTATTCATCTCCACAATAGCAAACAGCTACGAGGTTTGAGCCGCTTGGATCTTCTCACAAACCTTGATGACTCGCACGGATCATAGTAGACGTAGGATTGATCAGGGTTAGGCACAATTTGTTTGTCCGAAGGTTGCAGACCGCCCAACTGTGGCTAGAAGGCTCTTCCAAGTAGCAGAAGTAGGTAGGTTACCTTGACGCCCAAGACATGGAAGTCTACTGGTATTAGGGCTCTTATGGTGACCTCAAGGTTTCACAATTCCTCCAGAGTTCTACTGAGAACAATCCACAAAGATGAACGATTCTTCAAGAGGCTCTATCTTCGAACCTAGATGGTCTCCTATCACCTTGGGTGATGCTAACTCCAGATCGTGTGTCACATAGGGCACGAAGTTGATCCCATGGACTGAGTAAGGAACAACGAACTTCCCCGATCACCCTTCTTCAAGTTTGATCCTTCTTCATGCTGTCTCGACTTGGTTGAACATCCTCCTGATGTCTTCTTGTCTCCTTAGTTTCTCGAAAAACATCCACAATCTGTGTGAAAAGTAGGCTTCTTCAAAGGGTTTCTCTGAGGTATTCTTAGAACTCTTTCTGAAACTTTCCGCCTCTTCTCATTAACCTCTTTTAAGGTGTTTAGGATCCTTCTTTCCTTTTTCTGAGAACTCGCCATCTTTTTCCTTTTCTATCTCCATTGATCAATGATATCTGTGGGCTTCTTCGCGGATGCTGGTGGGTTTCTGGAAGGCTTAGATTGCTCCCGAGTGCATTTAGTCGCAACATCAATCTTGGGAAGTTGCACTCGGCGCAGATATTCGAATATCGATCGACAGGTTCTGGAGTATGTCGACGATTTCTTATCCTTATGTCGACGATGGGACATCCATTCTGTCGATCGATGTGTTGATTATGAGGTTGTGGGGAGAAGTCGATCTTCATCTTCCGGAAGGTTATGATACTCTATAGCTCTCCTCCTCGAATCATCAGTATACCTCAATGTGAGTAGTATCTACAGCTGTGGTGGGATGTAGTAGTCGCTTCCACTCGCTTACTCAAATCACCGCCTAGAAATTCCTCCTCGATCTGGTTGAAGAGCAAATCGATCGATGACCATGACACTGTCGATAGATGTCTTTTCACGAGAGTTGATCAATGAGACATTGCCACTATCGACGATTCGGCGACTGCCTCAGATGCCTTGTCAATCGATTCATCTCCACAATAGCAAACAGCTACGAGGTTTGAGCCGCCTGGATCTTCTCACAAACCTTGATGACTCGCACCGATCATAGTAGACGTAGGATTGATCAGGTTAGGCACAATTTGTTTGTCCGAAGGTTGCGACCGCCCAACTGTGGCTAGGAAGGCTCTTCCAAGTAGCAAAGAAGTAGGTAGGTTACCTTGACGCCCAAGACATGGAAGTCTACTGGTATTAGGGCTTCTTATGGTGACCTCAAGGTTTCTCACAATTCCTCCAGAGTTCTACTGAGAACAATCCACAAAGATGAACGATTCTTCAAGAGGCTCTATCTTCGACCTAGATGGTCTCCTATCACCTTGGGTAGGATGCTAACTCCAGATCGTGGTGTCACATAGGGCACGAAGTTGATCCCATGGACTGAGTAAGGAACAACGAACTTCCCTGGATCACCCTTCTTCAAGTTTGATCCTTCTTCATGCTGTCTCGACTTGGTTGAACATCCTCCTGATGTCTTCTTCGCCTCCTTAGTTTCTCGAAAAACATCCACAATCTGTGTGAAAAGTAGGCTTCTTCAAAGGGTTTCTCTGAGGTATTCTTAAACTCTTTCTGAAACTTTCCGCCCTTCTCATTAACTCCTCTTTTAAGGTGTTTAGATCCTTTCTTTCCTTTTTCTGAGAACTCGCCATCTTTTTCCTTTTCTATCTCCATTGATCAATGATATCTGTGGGCTTCTTCGTGATGGCGGTTGGTGGGTTTCTGGAAGGCTTAGATTGCTCCCGAGTGCATTTAGTCGCAACATCAATCTTGGGAAGTTGCACTCGGCGCAGATAATTGAATATCGATCGACAGGTTCTGGAGTATGTCGACGATTTTATCCTTATGTCGATCGATGGGACATCCATTCTGTCGATCGATGTGTTGATTATGAGGTTGTGGGGAGAAGTCGATCTTCATCTTCTGAAGGTTATGATACTCTATAGCTCTCCTCCTCGTAATCATCAGTATACCTCAATGTGAGTAGTATCTACAGCTGTGGTGGGATGTAGTAGTCGCTTCCACTCGCTTACTTCAAATCACCGCTCAGAAATTCCTCCTCGATCTGGTTGAAGAGCAAATCGATCGATGACCATGACACTGTCGATAGATGTCTTTTCACGAGAGTTGATCAATGAGACATTGCCACTATCGATCGATTCGGCGCATTCGCCTCAGATGCCTTGTCAATCGATTCATCTCCACAATAGCAAACAGCTACGAGGTTTGAGCCGCCTTGGATCTTCTCACAAACCTTGATGACTCGCACCGGATCATAGTAGACGAGGATTGATCAGGTTAGGCACAATTTGTTTGTCCGAAGGTTGCGACCGCCCAACCGTGGCTAGGAAGGCTCTTCCAAGTAGCAAAGAAGTAGGTAGGGTTACCTTGACGCCCAAGACATGGAAGTCTACTGGTATTAGGCTTCTCTTATGGTGACCTCAAGGTTTCACAATTCCTCCAGAGTTCTACCGAGAACAATCCACAAAGATGAACGATTCTTCAAGAGGCTCTATCTTCGAACCTAGATGGTCTCCTATCACCTTGGTAGGATGCTAACTCCAGATCGTGTGTCACATAGGGCACGAAGTTGATCCCATGGACTGAGTAAGGAACAACGAACTTCCCCGATCACCCTTCTTCAAGTTTGATCCTTCTTCATGCTGTCTCTCGACTTGGTTGAACATCCTCCTGATGTCTTCTTGTCTCCTTAGTTTCTCGAAAAACATCCACAATCTGTGTGAAAAGTAGCTTCTTCAAAGGGTTTCTCCAGGTATTCTTAGAACTCTTTCTGAAACTTTCCGCCTCTTCTCATTAACTCCTCTTTTAAGGTGTTTAGGATCCTTCTTTCCTTTTTCTGAGAACTCTGCCATCTTTTTCCTTTTCTATCTCCATTGATCAATGATATCTGTGGGCTTCTTCGTGATGGCGGTTGGTGGGTTTCTGGAAGGCTTAGATTGCTCCCGAGTGCATTTAGTCGCAACATCAATCTTGGGAAGTTGCACTCGGCGCAGATAATTGAATATCGATCGACAGGTTCTGGAGTATGTCGACGATTTTATCCTTATGTCGATCGATGGGACATCCATTCTGTCGATCGATGTGTAACTCGATGTCGACCCTGGTCTTGATCACGGGTGAACTCTTCTTTAAGCTCCAAAAGGCACCTAAAACTTCACTTTTCTCCAAAATGCCCTGAGCCTGAAAACATACCTAATGACTCCAAAACATAGATAATAGTAAAATACTCATATACCATGGGTAAAACGGTAAAATCCATGGTATATCATCCTCTCTGGATATGTGGAGTATTCGTCCATCCATTGAGCGTGCAAAACCTTTTGAATCCTGGAAATACCAAACTCATCCGGGTTAGATTACTGAAATCAAGTACAATTGAATTTGTTACCCGATGGTATGATGCATGTATCGATCGATAGCACAGAGTGTGCATCGACGATTATAATCTCGATGTATCGTCCTTTGGCAAATGTGTATCGACGATAGCACAGAGTGTGCATCGACGATTATAATCTCGATGTATCGCCCTTTGGTAATGTGTATCGACGATAGCACAGAGTGTGCATCGATCGATGTGTTGATTATGAGGTTGTGGTGGAGAAGTCGATCTTCATCTTCTCGAAGGTTATGATACTCTATAGCCTCTCCTCCTCGAATCATCAGTATACCTCAATGTGAGTAGTATCTACAGCTGTGGTGGGATGTAGTAGTCGCTTCCACTCGCTTACTTCAAATCACCGCTCAGAAATTCCTCCTCGATCTGGTTGAAGAGCAAATCGATCGATGACCATGACACTGTCGATAGATGTCTTTTCACGAGTTGATCAATGAGACATTGCCACTATCGACGATTCGGCGCATTCGCCTCAGATGCCTTGTCAATCGATTCATCTCCACAATAGCAAACAGCTACGAGGTTTGAGCCGCCTGGATCTTCTCACAAACCTTGATGACTCGCACGGATCATAGTAGGCGTAGGATTGATCGGGTTAGGCACAATTTGTTTGTCCGAAGGTTGCGACCGCCCAACTGTGGCTAGAAGGCTCTTCCAAGTAGCAAAGAAGTAGGTAGGTTACCTTGACGCCCAAGACATGGAAGTCTACTGGTATTAGGCTTCTCTTATGGTGACCTCAAGGTTTCACAATTCCTCCAGAGTTCTACGAGAACAATCCACAAAGATGAACGATTCTTCAAGAGTTTCTATCTTCGCACCTAGATGGTCTCCTATCACCTTGGGTGATGCTAACTCCAGATCGTGGTGTCACATAGGGCACGAAGTTGATCCCATGGACTGAGTAAGGAACAACGAACTTCCCTGGATCACCCTTCTTCAAGTTTGATCCTTTCTTCATGCTGTCTCTCGACTTGGTTGAACATCCTCCCGATGTCTTCTTCGCCTCCTTAGTTTCTCGAAAAACATCCACAATCTGTGTGAAAAGTAGCTTCTTCAAAGGGTTTCTCCAGGTATTCTTAGAACTCTCTTTCTGAAACTTTCCGCCTCTTCTCATTAACTCCTCTTTTAAGGTGTTTAGATCCTTCTCTTCCTTTTTCTGAGAACTCTGCCATCTTTTTCCTTTTCTATCTCCATTGATCAATGATATCTGTGGGCTTCTTCGATGGCGGTTGGTGGGTTTCTGGAAGGCTTAGATTGCTCCCGAGTGCATTTAGTCGCGGCAACATCAATCTTGGGAAGTTGCACTCGGCGCAGATAATTGAATATCGATCGACAGGTTCTGGAGTATGTCGACGATTTTATCCTTATGTCGATCGATGGGACATCCATTCTGTCGATCGATGTGTTGATTATGAGGTTGTGGTGGAGAAGTCGATCTTCATCTTCTGAAGGTTATGATACTCTATAGCTCTCCTCCTCGAATCATCAGTATACCTCAATGTGAGTAGTATCTACAGCGCGGTGGTGGGATGTAGTAGTCGCTCTCCCACTCGCTTATCAAATCACCGCCTAGAAATTCTCCTCGATCTGGTTGAAGAGCAAATCGATCGATGACCATGACAGTCTGTCGATAGATGTCTTTTCACGAGTTGATCAATGAGACATTGCCACTATCGATCGATTCGGCGCATTCGCCTCAGATGCCTTGTCAATCGTATTCATCTCCACAATAGCAAACAGCCACGCAGGTTTGAGCCGCCTGGATCTTCTCACAAACCTTGATGACTCGCACCGATCATAGTAGACGAGGATTGATCAGGGTTAGGCACAATTTGTTTGTCCGAAGGTTGCGACCGCCCAACCGTGGCTAGGAAGGCTCTTCCAAGTAGCAAAGAAGTAGGTAGGTTACCTTGACGCCCAAGACATGGAAGTCTACTGGTATTAGGGCTCTTATGGTGACCTCAAGGTTTCACAATTCCTCCAGAGTTCTACGAGAACAATCCACAAAGATGAACGATTCTTCAAGAGGCTCTATCTTCAGACCTAGATGGTCTCCTATCACCTTGGTAGGATGCTAACTCCAGATCGTGGTGTCACATAGGGCACGAAGTTGATCCCATGGACTGAGTAAGGAACAACGAACTTCCCTGGATCACCCTTCTTCTCAAGTTTGATCCTTCTTCATGCTGTCTCGACTTGGTTGAACATCCTCCTGATGTCTTCTTCGCCTCCTTAGTTTCTCGAAAAACATCCACAATCTGTGTGAAAAGTAGCTTCTTCAAAGGGTTTCTCTGTGGGTATTCTTAGAACTCTTTCTGAAACTTTCCTGCCCTTCTCATTAACTCCTCTTTTAAGGTGTTTAGATCCTTTCTTTCCTTTTTCGAGAACTCTGCCATCTTTTTCCTTTTCTATCTCCATTGATCAATGATATCTGTGGGCTTCTTCGATGGCGGTTGGTGGGTTTCTGGAAGGCTTAGATTGCTCCCGAGTGCATTTAGTCGTGCAACATCAATCTTGGGAAGTTGCACTCGGCGCAGATAATTGAATATCGATCGACAGGTTCTGGAGTATGTCGACGATTTCTTATCCTTATGTCGATCGATGGGACATCCATTCTGTCGATCGATGTGTTGATTATGAGGTTGTGGGGAGAAGTCGATCTTCATCTTCCGGAAGGTTATGATACTCTATAGCTCTCCTCCTCGAATCATCAGTATACTCCTCAATGTGAGTAGTATCTACAGCTGTGGTGGGATGTAGTAGTCGCTCTCCCACTCGCTTACTTCAAATCACCGCCTAGAAATTCCTCCTCGATCTGGTTGAAGAGCAAATCGATCGATGACCATGACAGTCTGTCGATAGATGTCTTTTCACGAGTTGATCAATGAGACATTGCCACTATCGATCGATTCGGCGCATTCGCCTCAGATGCCTTGTCAATCGTATTCATCTCCACAATAGCAAACAGCTACGCAGGTTTGAGCCGCCTGGATCTTCTCACAAACCTTGATGACTCGCACCGATCATAGTAGACGTAGGATTGATCAGGTTAGGCACAATTTGTTTGTCCGAAGGTTGCGACCGCCCAACTGTGGCTAGGAAGGCTCTTCCAAGTAGCAAAGAAGTAGGTAGGTTACCTTGACGCCCAAGACATGGAAGTCTACTGGTATTAGGGCTTCTCTTATGGTGACCTCAAGGTTTCTCACAATTCCTCCAGAGTTCTACTGAGAACAATCCACAAAGATGAACGATTCTTCAGTAGGCTCTATCTTCAGACCTAGATGGTCTCCTATCACCTTGGGTAGGATGCTAACTCCAGATCGTGTGTCACATAGGGCACGGGAAGTTGATCCCATGGACTGAGTAAGGAACAACGAACTTCCCTCGATCACCCTTCTTCTCAAGTTTGATCCTTTTCTTCATGCTGTCTCTCGACTTGGTTGAACATCCTCCCGATGTCTTCTTCGCCTCCTTAGTTTCTCTGAAAACATCCACAATCTGTGTGAAAAGTAGGCTTCTTCAAAGGGTTTCTCAGAGGTATTCTTAGAACTCTTTCTGAAACTTTCCGCCCTTCTCATTAACTCCTCTTTTAAGGTGTTTAGATCCTTTCTTTCCTTTTTCTGAGAACTCTGCCATCTTTTTCCTTTTCTATCTCCATTGGATCAATGATATCTGTGGGCTTCTTCGTGATGGCGGTTGGTGGGTTTCTGGAAGGCTTAGATTGCTCCCGAGTGCATTTAGTCGGCAACATCAATCTTGGGAAGTTGCACTCGGCGCAGATATTCGAATATCGATCGACAGGTTCTGGAGTATGTCGACGATTTCTTATCCTTATGTCGATCGATGGGACATCCATTCTGTCGATCGATGTTGTAAGGGCTGGGTGGATGTTGGTGCTTTGCTGCGAACTCCTCGTGAGTAAGTATCTTTACGGCATTGCATTCGTGAGTGGATTCTTCAAGACCCATCGGTCGATGCTCGTCTGAGTCCATCGTTCGATTTGAGGTGGTGTACATCGATCAATGTTCATGTCCAGACATCGGTCGATACCAGTGGTTTCCGCCAATACTCATGGAACTTTCGATCTGGAAGTCTCCTCTTGCAGCTTCTCATGCTTCACCACTTTCCAAAATTATCTTCTATGATAGCATTGACGTTGTGGTCTGTTGCTTCTTCTCCTGTCCCTTTTGCTAAGGCTTCTTGCTTCTTAACAGCTTCTCCTGTCTGAATCACCTGAGTCTCTAGTTTCTTCACATGAGTGCTCAAAGCATCAAGCTTTGTGGTTCAAAGTGGTGTAGACAGCGTCGATCTTTCCATTGAAGTTCACCTCTAACTGCTGCTGGCTTTCAAGAACTTTGCTGAGCATGTCTTCTAGCTTTCCTTCCGGGTTGGTGTGGGTGGCTTTATGTAAGATGAGTTTCCATAACTTATGTTGTTGTTGGGGTTGCTGCTGTTGAAGTTGCCTCTCTGTCCTGAGAAGTTTCTGTTTCCTTGGTTTCCAGATCTCTGAAATTCAGTTCCACTGATCTAGTTGACTTCTGCTTCTATGTAGTCATCTTCTTCATCCTCCACTGAGCAGATTGCTTGTTTAGCAACTTCTGAACATTGTCAAGTGTAGCTTGTACCTCATTTATCTGTTCCTTTCCAAGGAACGCTGCAGATCTTGGTTTTACAATGTTCTTCGTGCTGTTGCTGGATGCTAAGTTATCTATTAGCTTCACAACATCTTCAGGATTCCTTGTGGTGAAGTTGCCTTCACTCGCAGTGTCCAGAGCCATCTGATATTTCAGTGCGATGCCTCTGAAGAAAGTGCAAAGCAGTTGCACCTTGTTGAATCCATGGTGTGGACAATCTCGCTGGTAAGACTTGAATCTGATCCAGGTATCCTTGAATGACTCTCCAGGCTCCTGGTTGAATGTGGCAGTTTTCCTCCTTATGTCTTCAGCGCGCACATCATCAAAAAAATTACGCAAAAATGCGTTTTTGATGTCCCTCCAGGATGTAAGAGATCCTGGTGGTAGTTGCTTAAGCCACCGTAAAGCTTTTCCAGATAAAAAGTGCTTGAAGAGCTTACAGAGAAGGTTGTCCACAGGGACTCCATTGGCTTTGATAGCAGATATGAGATCCTCGAACCTCTCCAGATGGTCCATGGGATGCTCATTGGACAGCCCACAGTAGGGTGTCTGTCCCTTAAGGGTGTAGTACTGCGGCTTGAGCTCGAAATCGCCTCTCTGAATAGCAGGGGGACGAATGGCTGATCTGTTGGTGTAGAACTGATCTGGACGGTTGTAGTCAGCTAGTGTTCGAGCAGCCTCTCCTACAGGTTGAACAGCTCCTGTAGGTGCAGTTTCTGGCTCAGGGATTACTTCATTCTGAGCATTGAGTTTCTGACCTGCTTCGTTACGAAGGTGACCTTCTTGGTCACGCAAGTGTCCATTCTCATCTCTTATAAGAATAATAGGCGCAACCATGACTCGCGGAACAGTATCGATCGATATACAGATAGGGGTATCGATCGATGTCGGATGAAATGTGTCGGTCGACGGTGAAGTAGTGTCGGTCGACAGGAAGGTGCGAGTACCGGTCGACGAAGACGGTGTCTCGGTCGGAAGGTGCGCCGGTATCGGCCTACGCAGTTGTTGATGTCGATCGATGCGAACGGATTTCCTCGCGGATTGAACGTTCCAACCTAGCAGGGTCTTCTGAGAACAAAAGTTGAGATGCCTTGTTGCTTCTGGTACTGTTGGGCATGTACCTGAAAAGACAAGAAAAAATTTGTGTCAGAAAACAGATTAAAGTAAAAATAACCTAGACCTAATCAAATTAAATCCTATTGTATCAAAGCTCCCGACAGCGGCCAAATTTGATATCACTCAAATTACTTTAAGGAGTGACTTTACTCTCAAATAAGAGGTTCAGTTGTAGTACTTAGGATCAAATCCACGAGAGCTAGTGTACAAATAAGATGCAATCTTAGTGACTATGCCTGGTTGAAAATGGTTTAAAGTAAATTGCAGGTTTTGAGTAATGGTAAGATTACTCAGTTGAAAGGTTTTGGTTTTAAGACAATAAAGAAAAGTAGTTAGATTCGGATAGGTATTCAGAATACAGGATTATAAATACTATAAATGCTAACAAGTTGCTTGCATGATATGTCGAGTTCAACACTATTAAATGAATCCATCATCTCGCAATATTTAGACCATCTATTACTTAGATGCTAAATGGTGTTTATGGCCAGCTATATCACGACAGTATCGATCGACATTTATAGGAGTATCCATCGACACTCTATAGGAGCATCGATCGATACGGCTCTAAGCATTATTATGCTGAAGTTGATACAATGCTCACCATGATCTTAGATCAGCTTCCGCTTGTCTCAAGAGGGTCATAGCATGTTTAGGATGTTGTCAGGAATTGTATTGAATGAATAATACAATCCAAGTTCATGTTCTAGGTAGCTAAGCTAGAAAAGCATTAGTGAACAATCCTAGTAATAAATATCACAACTATAGCATATATAGGCTGGGGCTAATCCCTCATATCCTATTTAAACCCTAATCTAACAAATGAATCTACTAAGACATGGCTAAGTGATTCATAGTAACAAGGTAATAATAGGAGTTCATAGATCTATTAGAGGGTGAACACTTAGGTTCCAATCACAAATCTCTTTGGATCTCTGCCTATATCTAGAATCCTATAACCTTTGTTAAGAAGAACAAGTAAAGAACTGAATAGAACTTTATTGAGAACTTGCAAAGTAATGAAAAACAGTAGAAGAAATGAGTAGAAAAGATGGAGTAAAAAGAAGCTTGTTAAATCATTGTTGTGGTTCCAAAACACTTAGCACATATAAATATGAGTTCATTAGGTTAAAAAACTCGCCAGGGCAATCTTGTAAAATGTGATGTCTTGGGCTTCAAGTTCGCCAGGTCCAACTTGTCTTCTGCCACTTCGAGATCGATCGATAGTAGAGGGTGTACATCGATCGATTGTGATCTCGATGTATCGCCCTTCGGCAAATGTATGTCGACCTCGGTCTTAATCACGGGTGAACTCTTCTTTAAGCTCCAAAAGGCATCTAAAACATCACTTTTCTCCAAAATGCTTCTGAGCCTGAAAACATACCTAATAGACTCCAAAACATAGATAATAGTAGTAAAAATACTCATATACCATGGGTAAAAACGGGTAAAATCCATGGTATATCACGTGCCGAACGATATGATCACCTTCGAAGAACACGAAACCATCGGCATCGACAAACCGCATCAAGCACGCTAGTCATCAATTTGGTGATCCGAGACCTCAAAGTCGCCAGGATCCTTTTGTCACAGAAGCACGGTCAATATCATCTACCGCGATACACTACGAAGAATGAGTATCGAACTCGGCGAAGTCGTCCCAGAACCAAAACCTCTCACAGGTTTCTCGGGTACGTTGTCAATGATCCTCGGATCCATCAAACTTCCCGTGATGGAAAAAGATGTGACGAAAATTGTCGACTTCATTGTGGTCGACACTCCTGCCATCTATAACTTCATCATGGGAACCCCCTTGATCAATGCCATGAAAGCAGTACCATCGACTTACCATCTCAGTATCAAATTCCCAACCCCGAGCGGAACATCAGTAATCTGGGGATGCCAAAAACAGTCAAGGCTCTGCTACTTGGCCGAACATAGACTGCGGCCAACTCGGAACATCCCAGCGGTCAACCTGAAGAAATCAAAGAAAACTCAGGACTCTAACCGGAGCTCCGCAAAAAGCAGTCCGGAACCACCGGATCAGGCAACGACTCAGGATGACAGCATCATCCCCGAATCCATCACTCACCAGCGGATGATCCTACTCCGGAAACGATCGTCAACCCAGCATCAGTCCCAGTAGCTGAAGCGACTAAGGCGACCCCCTCCAGCGAGTAGGAACACCCACGGAAACCAGCAGAACTACGAGATGGCTTGATCCTCGAAAGAGGTACGTAGGCAGCTTGTCCTATTGACAAGTTCATCTATCCCCCTCTCCAAAAAGGGGAGGGAGTGGGTACGTATACTCATATACTCCCATAAAGTTTGAAATATCCGTGCTTGTACTCGAAATTTTCGAAACTTTTTAATAAAATTTCTTTTTTCCGATTTCACGAATCACTCGCAATAAGCCTCTACACCGTCCAAATAATCCTTGGACGAAAAACAGTTCCTATTTTAAACAGCCACGGTCAAGCAAGACCTAAAATGCACATGTCTTCTCCAAAAGAGAGAAGATCGAAACCACTTCGTAAAAGATATATCTTTCGGGAAAAGCGAGACGTCGCAAACAATCCGCGAAAGATCTTATCTAAGTTCACAGTCCATCCGCGACTTTAAAAACGATGATCGTCGATTGGCCCCGTCGATTGGCCCCGATGAACGTACCTGAAAAACGTTCTCCAAAAAGGAGCTCGTAGTCAAACCTTTCATAAAAGTAAAGGTTCTCTTACATCCGGCAAGGATATCATAGCGCGCAATACAAAAAATCCGAAATTTTGGTCCGCACTCCAGACGGACTCTGGAAGATGCTCTGTTCTTCCCATACAAGTTGTATATGCCGGCATCAATCCGCGGACTTTAAAACGGAAAGAACCAGGTAGAAATCGCCAACAGGCAAAACGAAAGCCGATTAGTCATCACAGAGCCTTAGTGCCGAGAGTAAACCTAGGTCTTGCCCTAAGGCCAGCCCTACTGGCCCATTAACATCTCAAGGCATGATATCAGAACTGATACGAGATCGTAAAACATGTCTCATCGTCCAAATGCTCACGAAACTTCGTGAAACTCCTAAAAGTTTCCGAATACCCTCGTCCATATAAGAGCAAACTAACAGGACGACAAACTAAGAGTTAAGATAATGGTGACTACTCAGATCTTCCCTCAAACAGTTGACAAAAGTATAAACTAAAAATCACAGGATGATAAAAATATTCGGCTATATATATAAAAGCCGCAAAACGGTTGGGATTCAAAAGCCACCAACGGCCAGTCCCACAAATAAAGTCAAATGGCCCGTAAGGCCATAGCACACTCATATAAACAGGCCACAGTCGCCTAAAACTCAACAATACAAATAAAGAATAAGGAAATCTATCCCAAATAATCGAATCTACATACCAGCATTATCAAATGCCAAACGAAGTTAGGCATCGACCTCTCCCTCTCCGCCCGCAACTCCGCACCTTCGCCGCCAACACCGACACCTTCGCTCCAACACCAGCTCTTCTTCCGCGGTTCCGAGACCTCGATGGGATCCCAAAGCGTCGGACCTCCTTCCGATCGAGGAACCAGGATTCAGCGTGGGCTGGCCCGTCCATAAGGACCGACATCTCAGCTTAATTTAGGAAAGGAGAACTTCTGGTTCTGGGACTTGTGTAGGGTACCAGCCACGACACTGCGGAAAATGCCTACTAATTCCTCGAAGCCCTTAAAACTCTTGAATTCGTGGCAAACAAAGCCGCTTCTCCGCTTATCTCGCGACCTTCTTTCTTCCAGACGTAACAAGAGCCCGAATGGTGCTCAGCCTGTCTCTGGCTCTGTTCTCGACTCCTTCCGAAACCGAAGAGTTCCCTTTCAGCTTCCTCGCTTTAGAGTGAGAGATGCGATTCCGAAACTCCCGCCAAGCCACATTAAACACCTTCATCCCCTGCATGAACTTAAGATTAAAAAGTATATATGTATATATATACCAAAATTCAGATAAAAGTTCAAAGGATAAACCTCGCTGATTAAACGAGAGCCTTCAGCCACCACTTTCCTTCAACTCTTTGTTCAGCGACTCGTGAGTAGTAAAACCGGGTGGGAGGTCAGCTTAAAAATCACTAGGAAGGGGAACCTTTTGGCTCCTCGCTTCTCCCCTGGAGTGAAACTAGGTTTCCATCCTGGCAGCGAGGATCTCCAAACGTCTCGGCAACCTTTTCCTTTCCGAGACCTGTTTCTCCACCTCTGAGTAGCCAAGACATCAGCGACCGGTTCCTCGTCATACGGAACATCAAGGGGCTGGGAGACGGCTCGAGATCGATGGAGCTTCGTCGCGACTTCAATCCGCTCAACGGTAAAGGAATTCCAGAAGAACGGTTCGCTGGAGGAGATCTCGCTGGAAGGATCGGCAGGAGCTGGCGGAAGGATCCTGTTAGCTGCAAGATATTAAAAAATCAAAATCAAAAACCATCGTCACATGAAAAAAAACGTCACTAGTCGTATTACCGCGTTTGAAGTTCCATTCCCGATGGAATAGGTGGAGATAGCTCTCTTCGACGGATTCCCCATCTATTTGTAGTACGCGTCCTTTGCATCTTCATCAACTCCAAACTCTTCCTTCGGAGCGATCACCTCGTTACCAGAAGAATCGTCCGAAAACGAATGAGAGGAAGAGTGCCTCTTTGAAGATCCTTTGCTTGAAGACATCTTTCTTTTAAAAAAAAGCAAGGAGAGAAAGAAAAGGGAGATGCCTATCTTAGAGGTAAATTCTAGTGAGAAGTAAGTTTGGAATGATCAAAAACTTACTCCACCTATATAAAGCAATAAAAGAGATTTACTATTTACACCCGGTTTTTGGCAAACGATTAGGTCTTTACACCTTCCTCACAAGCTATACCGCGAGCTAGGACCTATTACCAAACACCATGGAACCTAGCTAGCTGGGGGGGCTATCTGTTGGGGTCAAAATCGGTCAAGACAGAATCGATACCTGAAAAACCCTCGGAAAAAAAACAAATCTCAGTCAAAACTTCAAAAAACCGAGAAAACGAATAACCGAAACGGATCACCCGACAAGTACGGGTCTACTCGCCGGCGAGCATGACCGAAGAACGGGTCATCTCGCCCGGCGAGCACGGGCTAGCTCGCCGGCGAGCTCAACTGAGACAAGGGAGAGCTCACCCGGCGAGCGCGTGCCAGCTCGCCGGTGAGCTCGCCCACGACAAGGGTGAGCTCGCCCAGCGAGTGAGGCCAGCTCCCCGCTTTCCTCCGTTTTTATTCATTAAAATCGACAGTGTGAATTTCGGTTCCCACAGTAGAGATTTCTTCCATTGGCGTGCTGTGGGAACCGAAATTCACACTGTCGATTTTAATGAATAAAAACGGAGGAAAGCCAAGTTAACCCGACTTTCCCTGAAGGTCCGGATTATCTGCGACAGCCAACGACAAGTGACCGAGTAAATGCGGAAAAGGTTTTGTTAAGATTAGGGACTGGACCTTAAGAAAGGCTGCCTACGTACCCCTTTCGAGGATCAAGTCGGACGTAGTTCAGTTAGAAAGAATTGAACAAGAGATCGAACCGTCTGGGCGGGTTCGTCTAGTATGAGTGTTTGTCATAGAAACAGGCATGTCGAAGATAACGCCTAGGGTTTCTATGTGCGGAGCTCTTAAGTGAAAGAATTGTCCGATCCTTGAGAGGTGGATTCAGCGAGCATGAAATAAGCGTTCTGGGGCCTGGTTACGTCTAGTATGGCGTTGGTCATAGAAGCGGGCATGTCGAAGGTAATGCCTAGGGTTTTCTAATGCGGAGCTCGAGTAGAAAATTGTTAGATCCTTCAGAGAGGAACAGGGGTCTCTTGGAGAAGATAAAACTAGAACAAGAGGCGGCCAGACGTTCTAAGTCCTGCCTCGCTGGCCTAACCACCTAAGATATAAGTTCTCTAAGCTAGCGGGAGTTCTCTAAGTCTAGATTCTAGGATTTTCGGATCCCCTTCTCCTCTGCTCTTGCTCTCCTTATATACTCACTCCTAGGTCAGTTTGCCTTAGGATGATGGACCTCGCCTTTGGGCCCAAGTTTATCTCTTCAGGAAGTATTCCAATTTCGTCGATCTTCGTAATTATCCCCGAGTTTTCCCCTATTTTTCGGTGACTTGATGTTTATCCGATGTTCGGGAAATCGGATAAACCATCATAGCCTGATTGAGCCTGAATTCTTAAAATCGTAAGTAAGTCCGTGGACTTGTCTTAAATCGTTGAACGTTTTATACGATTTCTCGGAAAGACTATCTTTCTCGTAAAATAAACCGTATAGCCTAAAGGATCGATGTTCGAGTTAATCGATCTTGTTTTATACGATATCTTCTACGAGAAATCCAATCCTTCTAATTTTTGTCGTAAAACATCGAGGATAATTCCAATCGAGTTGAATCGAAAGATGTTTATTACGTAGCCGTGATCGTATCAAACTCACGAGGATTGATCAAAGCAAGCCAAGATGGGATCAGACCGAACACGATGGGACCGAGACCAAGACGAGGACCGCCGACCGGCGAGGCTTAGCCGGCGCCAGGTCGGGCTTATGGACACCGCCGCCGTTCCAGTTGGCTTGCCGCCGGCGCCAGGCTGGCTTTGCCGCCGGCGCCAGGTTGCTGGTTACCGGCGCAGGCTGGCTTGCCGCCGGCGCCAGGTCGTTTCGCTGACGCTGCCGCCAGAGCCAAGCCGGCTTGCCGCCGCCGAAGGCCTGCCCGCTGCGGACGCGCAGACCGCCGGTGCCAGGCGGGTGCCGCCGCACCAGGTCAGCCAGCGGACTGTGCCGCCGGCGCCATAGTCGGGTTGCCGGCGCTTAGGTCGCTCGCTGCGGACGCTGCGTCACGGCGCCAGGTCGGGGCCACCGGCGCCAGGTCGCTCGCGCCACGCCAGCCGGGCGCCAGGTCGGGTTGTTGCCATGCCAGTCGCCCGCTGCGACGCCGCCGGCGCCAGGTCGCTCTCGTGACGATGCCGCCAGTCGGTGCCGCCGTGGGTTCTTGTCACCGTGGATTTTCAGTTTCCCGATCTTTCCTTCGTTAGTCGTTCGTGCGGGAAATTTTTGAGATTGGGAGGATCTTTGGCCGTAGATTTCGAGATAACCGTTTTCGACCTCACCAGAGAGTGGATATTCTAATTTGAGAAAATCTCGTATGACTTCTTTTCAAATTATCCGAGACATTTTGTTTCAAGAAATACTTTCCAGAGACTTTCAGTCATTGATTCCGTCGTGACCGATTTTGACACCAACACGTGCCTTGTCTCCTAGAGAGAAAGGAAACAGCTTGAGCTTGAAGGCATCTTCTGATACACCATTGGTCTTGGACAAGCCACAATAGCTATCAAACTTGTCCAAGTGATCAAATGGGTCTTCTACAGCCAGGCCATGGTACTTGTTGTTCTCAGTCACATTCAACAACCCTGACTTGATCTCAAAGTTGTTAGCTTCCACAGCTGGTGTGCGGATGCCCGTCCTATGACAATGAATGTGAGGACGGTCATAGGTGCCAATAGCTCTTGCTGGCCGCTGTGGGTGTTGTTGTTGGCGCTGTGGTCCAAGGTTGGCAGCTCCTTGACCATTGCCATCTTGAGCAACTCTGTCTTGAGGTTGATGCTGGTATTCATCCATCTCAAACCCCAACCTCTGAATGTGAGCCTGTTGCTCTTCTTCTCTTCTCCTTCTTGCTATTTCCCTCTCAAGTGTAGCTATCTCTTCAACAGTGGGAACCAGGTTAGTTGCACCCCTGCTTCTTGTGTTCATACACCTGAAAGTGAAAGGAAGAGGCAAAAGGAGAATCAATATCACAAGAAAAGAAAAATGATTTAGTCTCAAGCAAGTGACTAGATCCCAATGTTACAATCAACTTAGAATTTGGCAACGGCGCCAATTTGATGAAATGACTTTTCAAGGGTCCTAATCAAATGATGTAGTATATAAGATTGTCGAACCAGTTCTAAGTGATCACAAAGCAAAGGGAATGCAAGTCTATGCTTAATTTAAATGCAATCATTAAAGGAGGCGATTATTAAACTAAGACAATATCTAAAATGATTAAGGTTCAATCCAAGATGCCAACTTTTCAATCAATCTAATTCCTTATGCCTAGACACTATGCTTGAACAAACTCTATCCCTAGAGGAATGCTCTTTTGCAATGATCACCCAAATACATCAAACCCTTTTGACTGTAATGATCAAAGCAAACAATAAGAATGAGTCTAATAGCAATCCTAGCTTCTTTAACAACTAATCCCTTAGGCAAGCAAGCTAAAAGCATAGATGAGTTGGTTCAGGCATTTCATAGAACACCTTCCGGGCATGAAATGCCTATGGCTCTATATTTGAGAGGCCAACTAAAATATAGCATTAAGTACACCAAATTAAGCAAGGAAATGATAGATCTAACACTATTTGGATCTTGAATAAAGTTTGGATCTTGGATCCTTTTTTTTCTTTTATTCTTGTGTTCTTGAGCATTTGTTGCTCTCTAATCATGGTAAACCTTGAATTCTGGTGATGGAATTTTCAAGGGTCCAATCAAATGTTGTAGTATACAAGATGTCAATCCAATTCTAAGTGATTCTAATGCAAAGGGAATCCAAGTCTATGCTTAATCTAATTGCAATCATTAAGAGAGATGAGATGAAATAAAACTATACTAGAAATGCAATAAAAGAGTGAACTTTCTTTCTCAATGAGGCAAGGGGATTCATGGGACAAGGGAATTGACTTTGGGTGATCAAGCTTTAATCTAAGATGGCAAACATTCAATCAATCTAACACCTTAAGCCTAGACACAGTCTTAAGCAAGCTCTATCTCTAGATGAATGCTCATTCACAAACATATCTCAAGCATCTAATCTCTTAGGTTGAATAATATGAAAGCAATTATTAAGAACTAGTCCATTAGCTATCTTAACACCTTTAACAACAAATCTCTTTGGTAAAGAATGTTAAAAGCATTGAAGAGTTGGTTCAGCCATTTCATAGAACACTTTTCGGGCATGAAATGCCTATAGCTCTATTTTGAAGAGCCCAACTCCAAAATTGCAGGAAGAACACTCTACAAGCAGGATCAACCCTAGAACATCTTAGATCTACACCGAATAGCCCTTAGTCTCCCAAGCTCATGAACCCTAGATAGATCTACTCACTAATAGCCATGGAAAACCTCAAGATCAATGATGATTCAAGGCAAAACATGATTAGAGAAGAAGATAATCTATTAAACACAAAAGAAATGAGATGAAAAGGATCAAAGATCCAAACTTTCTTCAAGATCTATATGTGTTTTTGAGAGAAAAGAAGTTAGATCTCCCAAAGAGATTACAAGAGTATTTATACAAGGCTTGAAAGCCCTAAAAACATAAAACAAAATGACTAAAACGTCCTTGAAAGACTAATGATCTCAGCCAATCAAATGGCTTCAAAAGGAAGAAGCTCGGATACCCTGGTCGGATGAGGCTCGACCAGGCCGGGTATTGCTACCCGGGTATGAGGGCTCGTCCGGGGAGTCCAAGCCGTGCGGGTCGTCCTGTCCGAGTGCTGAGGTCGGGTGTTGTCTCTCGTCGGGTGAGGATGCTACGCGGGCGAGGCAGGTCGGGTGGACGAGGCCGCATATGATGACCGTGCGGGCTGTCTAGGCCGGGTGTGTCAAGCCGCGTCCTTGTCCTTGGCGTTCAGCATCATCGGCCCGTGCGGGTGGGAGCAGCCGAGAGTGAGAGGTCGGGTGTGTTCGTACGCGGGTCTTCTGGCCGCGCATCATCAGGCCGCGTACGTGCTGATCTGTTCTCCCATCAGGTCGTGCGGGTAGTCTTCCCCGGGTGCTCTAGGCCGGGTACATCCTTCGTCCATCATCTCTCGCCCAACCCGTGCGGGTAGGTTAGGTCGGGTGTGCAGGTCGGGTGTCTTGATATGCTTCCAATGAATCGATCATAACTTCTCCAATATGGCTCCAAATTACTTGAAACCACTTCCATTGGAAAGCTAACTCAAAATTCTGTGTCTCCACCAAATATTAGCATCAGAAGATATCTCTAAAACCTCCGTCCATGCTCATCTTTAACCCCCTTTTTGATCACCATACTCCCAAACACCTCCAATAACTCCCAAGTACACTCCAACACCTAATAAGGACTTATGAATGCAATAATGAGCCTAAAGATGCCTAATGCCTAACTTATATGATCAAAATGTATAAGATATGAATGCTAAAAACATGTAAATGCAAGACATCAACTCCCCCACACTAGACCTTACTTGTGCTCAAGTAAACTTTTCAAACACAAGGATGAGAGATACAAAGATGGCAGCAAAGCATAAAAGAAACGCTCAAAGCACTCAACTTAATATCCTAAAGAAACATAGCAAATAGCATGAGCAAAACTCTCTTATTATACTCTAGCTTCACAAGGCCTATCAATTACTCTTATGCCTCAACAGAAGATGCAATGCCTATCAACCAACATGTTCTCTTAACCAGCCCTCACATTGATTCACACACACACACACAAGGTGAAGTCTCACAAATGGGCACATAATCTCAATCATTTGGCTAGGTTATCAAATGGTCTAATATGGATGAAAATGAGGTTTCAATGCATCATTTCAAGGTGGCAATCACTCGAAAATCAAGGAGCTTGATCATTATGCAAAATTTATCTAAGACTAGGAGAAATTCATGCATACATGGATACATCCTCATCATTCTACCCAATTCCTAAGTGATTACAAGATCTACACCCCTTTTATTCATCCCATAACCCAAAATGAAAAACATTCTCACATCACTCACCCAATGAACATTTTCTTCTTCATGATTCAACCTCTAAGGACCTCTATTCACTTTTCTAAGCTCTAACTCTTTTAGTTTTTTCCTCCCCCACTATCTTATTGAATCTTTTTTTTTCTTTTTTTTTTTATATACATGAGGGGGGAGGTTAAAAACATCAATCAAGAGCTTCTTATTTTTCTATTCTACGTCCCTAGGGCTTTTCTTTCTCAATACTTTCTTTGCTCATCAATCTCAACATTATTACAATCCAAACCCAAGATATAAACCATTAAGTAACAAAGACCCCACTCACCATCCTAGAAGCTAGCTCAAATGATGATCCTATGCTAGCAAGAGGTGAGAACAAATCCATGTCGCCCCCAATACTCTCAAGATTTTGCACATGACAAACTATCAGAAAAGGCCTCACTCAAGAAAATCAATGTAGGCTTCAAAGAATGGATAGGGTTCAAGGGTATGGGAGTGCCATTTGGGTTAACAAAGGGTGGTACAATGGAAAAAAAATAACCCAAATGTGTATGAGATCCATGATCAAGTATGCAAATGCCCATATGCAAGAGAAATTAAGTTCATTCAAGTCTAAATTCAGGATGGAGCTGGTCTTAAGAACAATGCCAATATCAAGCAAGCAAGAAAGTTTCAAGAAGAGTTTTCAAGGCTCAAAGCATGCAAGCTTTTCAAGATATGCTTAAGCTACCTGATATGTTTAACTAGGGTGTCAAATTCAGTGCAAACAAGTGTTCTTTACATGGCAATGCTCCATATGCAAGTGAATGCAACCTATATGCTCTAGACTCAATCTTAAGGATGCAAGTGATGCAATCTACATGATTCAAAAATTTAAATTTTTTTTGGATTTTCTATGAAAATAGTGAATGTACAATGCAATGCATGAGACTCAAAATCACAAAGCAAACATGATCAAATATCCGGTACCTCCCCCACACTTAAATCACACAGTCTCTGTGTGAGAAAGAGAGAAGGAGATACCCCAACAAGATAAAAGCAAATGTATATACAAGAAGGGTTGGAGTGATACCACATGAGGAGATTTGGGCGTGGTGCTTGTGTCAGGACTAGGAGCTGGCTTGGTTCATAGCAACTAGAGGAGGCTGCTACATGGCAATAATAAGGCTTAGGTGGTTCACCACCTTCCTTCTCTCCTCTAGTGCTTTGCTTAACCTGCAAACCTTGACCGTTTTAATTAAAAACTGAAAATAGAAATTTCAAAGCTATGTACAAGGATAACCATGGGACTTTGATGAAAGAACTTTTCTAGGGTTCTAATCAAATGATGTAGTATATAAGATTGTCGAACCAGTCCTAAGTGACAATGAAACAGAGGGAATGCAAGCCTATGCTCAATCTAAATGCAATCATTAGAGAGGATGATGATTAAACTAAAACAATAAGCAAAATGCAACAAAAGGTAAAACTTTCTTTCTTATGAGGAGAGTGAGACCCATGGGTATAGGGACTTGATATCAAATGATTAAGCTTCAATCCAAGATGCTAACTTTTCAATCAAACTAATCCTTATGCCTAGACAACAAAACTAAGCAAGCTCTATCTCTAGATGGATGCTCTTTTGCAATGATCACCCAAGTACACCAAATCTCTTTGGCTGTAATGATCAAAGCAAACAAGGAGACTGAATCTATTAGCAATCCTAGCCTCTTTGACAACTAATCTCTTAGGCAAAGCAAGCTAAAAGCATAGATGAGTTGGTTCAGGCATTTCATAGAACACCTTTCGGGCATGAAATGCCTATAGCTCTATGTTTGGGAGGCCAACTCAAATATAGCTTTAGAAACACCAAATCTATGCAAGGAAATGATACATCTAACACTAGACACCTTGGATCTAACTTAATCACTCTCTATCACCCTAACCCATGGATCTTAGAAGGATCTAATCACTAATCCACATGCTTACTCTTAAACCCATGAGAGATTCAAGCTTAAACATATAGAGAAAGAAAGGATATGAAATCAAAACAATCAAGAACACAAAGACAAGATGAGATTATGAATCAAGATGAAACTTTACTCAAGAGGTTTATGTGTTCTTAGATAGAAAATGAGATCAGTCCCACATTAGGGATAATAAGGGTACTTATAGTTAGGCTTAAAAGCCCTAGAAACATAGATTAAGATTACTAAAAAGCCCTTAAGCTAGATGGGTCTAAACCAATAGGAAAGAGGCACAAAACTCGGTCAGGGTAGCAGCAACACCATCCAACCCGGTCTAGGTTACCCGGCCGTCTAAGCTGGCCGCGCTCTTTGCTCCGTCCGGGTTCACTTCGTCCGTCACTCCCCGGTCGCCTCACCCCGGTCACCAGTACCTTCTTCACGACCGGGTACTCCTAGCCGGACAGGCCACCCCGGTCGTCCTCAGCTTGGAAGTGTCTTGTTCGCCCGTCCAGATGCATGTACCCGGACGCATCTCCCCGGCCGTCCAGCAGTCTTCATCGTCCGGGTGATCCTACCCGGACGTGCTTCCCCGGACGTCTCTCGGCTCGGACGCGCCTTGTTCTTCCGTCCGGGTGTACGTACCCGGACATGTCTCCCCGGCCGTCCAGCAGTCTTCATCGTCCGGGTGTGTGTAGCCGGTCAAGGCTACCCGGTCTGACCCTCTTCTCTTGGTTTTACTTCTCTTCTTATAGCCATTCTTGATTCTTCACTTCTTTTAGGGTCATAAGGTCTCCAAACACCTCAAATCTCACCAAAACATACTCCAACACCTGATAGGGACAAATGAATGCAAAATGATCCTAGACAAGCCTAAACTTAAGCCTATGACTAAAGGAATGCAATAAAAAGATGGCTAAATACATGAAAATATGCAAGACATCAACTCCCCCACACTAGTCCTTTACTTGTCCACAAGTGAACTAGTAAGGACTAAGGAGGAGAGGTTTGAAGGAGGGGACTCATAGCCAAAAGAATGCTCTTCTTAGTTCCCAACTTGATAACCTTGTATAAACATACCAAGTAGCAGGAGCAAAAACTCAATCCAACTCTAACTTACTCAAGGCCTATCTTAACTCCTTTGATCCCTACACTTACTCATCATGAATCCACAACCCACAATTCCATTTGCGCTCTAACAATCATTAAGCAAACTCAAAAGACTTCTTGCAAATGGTCAAAGTCATTTGGTTTGGTGGTAGAAGGTTTTATTCAAGTGAAACAAGGGGTTCAAAGGGATCTTTCAAGGGGTGGTTCACTCTCAAAACAAGTAGCCTTGACATTGCACACAATATATCTAAGAAAGGGATCAACTCATGCATACAATGCTCAATCTCCATTGTTCTACCCTTTCCCCAAATACATAAATTACATCCTTATTCCCAATGCCAAAATACCACTCACATCTCTCACCCAAAGATTCCCCCAAATACTCAAGATATTTTCTCATTTGAAACTCTTTCTTAATGAAGTCTACAAGGGAATTTTCACATTTTAAACTCTTTTCAGCTCTTTCTAGACATTGCTAGCCCCCTTTTCATTATTATTTTTTTTTCTTCTTTTTTTTTTTAATGGGGGCCAAGACTTTTTTAACAACTTGGAGCTTACAATCTTTCATTCCTCTTATCCGTTCTAGACTTAATCACTTATAACATTAGAGTCTCATGAGTCAACCTTTTCTTTCATAAACCTTTCACTTTCCCTAGATCATACCATACAACACTCACCCCCATCCTAGAAGCTAGACATTATGAGTGTCTAATCTAGCTAAAATGAAGACCAAGCATTGTCGTTCCCAATACTCTCAACATTATGCACATGTAAAGCTTTCCAAAGAAGTCCTCACTCAACAAATAATGAAAGCTTGAAAGGAGGTAAGGGTTTTAGGGTGTGGAGTGCCATGATGTCTTGCATATTTACATGTTTTTAGTTATCATATCCTATGCATTTTTGCTCATTTAGATTAGGCTTTAGGCATCTTTAGGTTCATTATGCATTCATAAGTCCTTATTAGGTGTTGGAGCACACTTTGGAGATATTGAAGATGTTTGAGAGTTTTGTGATGAAAAAGAAGGGTTTAAAGATGAACATGGACAGAGACCTTAGGAATACCTTCTGAGGCTAATATTTGGTGGAGACATGGCATTCTGAGTTAGCTTTCCAATGGAAGTGGTTTCAAGACATTTGGAGCCATATTGAAGGAGTTATGATCAGTTGAGTGGAAGCATGTCAAGCAACCCGGGTGAGCACACCCGAGTCCAACCATCCTTCCTCGCCTGGACAAGCTCAGGACGCGACCAGGACGACCCGGGGACAAGGACCCGCACGGGACGGACGGACTGGACGCGAGCTCAGGACGCACCCGACCTTACCTCACCCGCGTACCAGCAGACACCCGACAGCACCTGCCCGACCTGGACTACCCGCGACGATCTGATGCTAGGCGAGCTCGGGCCCGGCGAACACACCGGACCAGGACACTCGGACGGTCCACAATGCCTCACCCGCGTACCAGCCTGCACACCCGACTAGCACCACCCGGCCACGCACACCCGCACGTCCTGCTAGCTGCTGGACACCCACCACGCGGCCGGACACACCCGGCCTAGAGAGGCCGCACGGCCTGGACGCCGGACGAGCAAGCCATACCCGACCTGGGCATACCCGACCTGGACAGGCACTAGCTGACCCGGGTGGCTGAGTTTCTTCCTTTCTCCTTGTTTCTCATTGGTCGAAAATCACTTGGCCAAGGGCTTTTTAGACTTTCTCCTTTTATGTGTTTAGGGCTTTTAAGCCTACTATAAATACTCTCATTAACCCAAGTTTGGGGATTATGTTATTTATGATCTAAGAACAAAACCTTTGAGTAAAAACTTCATCTTTGAATTATTAATCTCATCTCATCTTGTGTTCTTGATTGTTTATCTCATCTCCTTTCTTTCTCTATATGTTTATGCTTGAATCTCTCATGGGTTTAAGAATAAGCATGTGGATTAGTGAGTAGATTCTTCTAAGATCCATGGGTTAGGGTGATAGAGAGTGATTAAGTTAGATCCAAGGTGTCTAGAATTAGATCTATCATTTCCTTGCATAGATTTGGTGTTTTTAAAGCTATATTTGAGTTGGCCTCTCAAACATAGAGCTATAGGCATTTCATGCCCGGAAGGTGTTCTATGAAATGCCTGAACCAACTCATCTATGCTTCTAGCTTGCTTTGCCTAAGGGATTAGTTGTCTTAGAGGCTAGGATTGCTATTAGACTCGTTCTCATTGTTTGCTTTGATCATTACAGCCAAAGGGATTTGGTGTACTTGGGTGATCATAGCAAAAGAGCATTCATCTAGGGATAGAGCTTGCTTAGTTTAGTTGTCTAGGCATAAGGATTAGATTGATTGAAAAGTTAGCATCTTGGATTGAAGCTTAATCATTTGATATCAAGTCCCTACACCCATGGGTTTTGCTCTCCTCATAAGAAAGAAAGTTTGCTTTTTGTTGTGTTTTACTCATTGTTCTAGTTTAATCATCATTCTCTAATGGTTGCATTTAGATTGAGCATAGGCTTGCATTCCCTCTGTTTCATTGTCACTTAGGACTGGTTCGACAATCTTTTATACTACATCATTTGATTAGAATCTGAAAAGTTCTATCATCAAATTGGCGCCGTTGCCAAATTCTAAGTTGATTGTGACATTGGGATTTAGTCACTTGCTTGAGACTAAATCATTTTTCTTTTCTTGTGATATTGATTCTCCTTTTGCATTTTCCTTTGATTTTCAGGTGTATGAACACAAGAAGCAGGGGTGCAACTAACCTGGTTCCCACTGTTGAAGAGATAGCTGCCCTTGAGAGGGAAATAGCAAGAAGGAGAAGAGAAGAGGAGCAACAGGCTCACATTCAGAGATTGGGGTTTGAGATGGATGATCATCAACCCCAAGAAGGCAATGGTCAAGGAGCTGACAACCTTAGACCACAGCGCCAGCAACAACAACACCCACAGCGGCCAGCTAGAGCCATTGGCACATATGACCGTCCTCACATTCATGGCAACAGGACAGGTATCCGTGCACCAGCTGTGGAAGCTAATAACTTTGAGATCAAGTCAGGCTTGTTGAATGTGATTGAGAACAACAAGTACCATGGCTTGGCTGTAGAAGACCCATTTGATCACTTGGACAAGTTTGATAGCTATTGTGGCTTGTCAAACATAGAGCTATAGGCATTTCATGCCCGGAAGGTGTTCTATGAAATGCCTGAACCAACTCATCTATGCTTCTAGCTTGCTTTGCCTAAGGGATTAGTTGTCTTAGAGGCTAGGATTGCTATTAGACTCGTTCTCATTGTTTGCTTTGATCATTACAGCCAAAGGGATTTGGTGTACTTGGGTGATCATAGCAAAAGAGCATTCATCTAGGGATAGAGCTTGCTTAGTTTAGTTGTCTAGGCATAAGGATTAGATTGATTGAAAAGTTAGCATCTTGGATTGAAGCTTAATCATTTGATATCAAGTCCCTACACCCATGGGTTTTGCTCTCCTCATAAGAAAGAAAGTTTGCTTTTTGTTGTGTTTTACTCATTGTTCTAGTTTAATCATCATTCTCTCTAATGGTTGCATTTAGATTGAGCATAGGCTTGCATTCCCTCTGTTTCATTGTCACTTAGGACTGGTTCGACAATCTTTTATACTACATCATTTGATTAGAATCTGAAAAGTTCTATCATCAAATTGGCGCCGTTGCAAATTCTAAGTTGATTGTGACATTGGGATTTAGTCACTTGCTTGAGACTAAATCATTTTTCTTTTCTTGTGATATTGATTCTCCTTTTGCATTTTCCTTTGATTTTCAGGTGTATGAACACAAGAAGCAGGGTGCAACTAACCTGGTTCCCACTGTTGAAGAGATAGCTGCCCTTGAGAGGAAATAGCAAGAAGGAGAAGAGAAGAGGAGCAACAGGCTCACATTCAGAGATTGGGGTTTGAGATGGATGATCATCAACCCCAAGAAGGCAATGGTCAAGGAGCTGACAACCTTAGACCACAGCCAGCAACAACAACACCCACAGCGGCCAGCTAGAGCCATTGGCACATATGACCGTCCTCACATTCATGGCAACAGGACAGGTATCCGTGCACCAGCTGTGGAAGCTAATAACTTTGAGATCAAGTCAGGCTTGTTGAATGTGATTGAGAACAACAAGTACCATGGCTTGGCTGTAGAAGACCCATTTGATCACTTGGACAAGTTTGATAGCTATTGTGGCTTGTCCAAGACCAATGGTGTGTCAGAAGATGCCTTCAAGCTCAAGTTGTTTCCATTCTCTCTAGGAGACAAGGCAGCCAATGGGAGAAATCTCTACCTAGTGACTCCATCACTACTTGGGATGATTGTAAGAAGGCCTTCTTGGAGAAATTTTTCTCCACATCAAGGACAGCCAAGCTGAGGAATGAGATCTCTAGTTTCCAGCAGAAGAACTTGGAAAGCTTTAGTGAAGCATGGGAAAGGTTCAAGGGATATCAAGCTAAGTGCCCACACCATGGCTTCTCAAAGGAGAGTTTACTGAGCACATTCTATAGAGGTGCCCTTCCTGAGTTTAGAGCAAGATTGGATACAGCAAGCAATGGTTTCTTCCTGGGCAGGTCTGAAGAAGATGCTGAGGAGCTGGTGGACAACATGGTCAAGAGTGATTCAGTCTACAGTGGAGAACATGACAGGGCTGATAGAACAACCAGAGCTGATGACAACCAGACCAAGAAGGAAATAAAATCCTTGCAAGATAAGATAGACTTGCTGATTGCTAACCAAGCCAAGCAGGAGCAAATTCACTTTGTGGGTGGTCCAAATCAAGAAGCTCCTCCTAAGGTTAATGAAGTTGAAGGGTTAGAAGGGCAAGAAGAGCTTTGCTTCATCAACAACAATGGTTCTTGGTACAGGAAGGAACCTAACTTTCAGTACAACAATTACCAGCAAAGGTCTTACCCAAACAACCAGCAAGGAGGCTACACCAACAACCAGCAAGGAGGCTACACCAACAACCAGCAAGGTGGTTATCCACCAAAGCAAAACACTCAACAAGGGAGCTACCAGCCTAGGCAGAATCCTCCTCCTGGTTTTGCAAACCATGGAAATCAATCTACTCAAGCTCAAGGAAGCTCCTCCCAAGCTAAGGCTCCAGATTCATCTATGGAAGCTATGTTCAAACAATTGTTGGAAGGTCAAGCTAGAGCAGCCAAAGACATTGGCCATGAGTTCAAGACTGTTCACTCCAAGATAGACAGCAGCTACACTGAGCTAAACAACAAGATTAGAGCTTTGGAGAATCAATTTGCTTTTATGAACTCTCAGCCAAGTCGCCAACAAGGAACATTACCAGGAAAGCCAGAGCAAAACCCAAAAGAACCAATGAAGGCAATCACTTTGAGAAGTGGTAGAGAGCTACCTCCAAGAACTCTCCCAAGGATGGTGAGAAACTAAGTGGGGGGGTGGCTATCAACATTGATGATGATGTTGTGATTGTGGATGAGAAAGTTGATGAGGAGATTTTAGAAAAGATTGTTGAAGCTAAGGGCAAAGGAAAGGTTGGAGAAGAGAAGCAAACACCAAAGCATGGTGAAGTTACTACTCCAACAAAGGAGTCTTCTTTTGTTCCTCCTCCCTATGAACCTAAGCTGCCATTTCCTGGAAGATTCAAGAGGCAACTTTTGGAGAAGTACAAAGCACTCTTTGAGAAGCAATTGAGTGAAGTTCAAGTTACAATGCCAATCATTGATGCCTTCATGCTTGTTCCTCAATACAGCAAGTTCTTGAAGGATGCTGTGGCTGCCAAGAAGAAGGAAATGGAAGGCATGATGGTTCTTACTCATGAGTGCAGTGCCATCATCCAGAGATTGACAATCCCTAAGAAGCTAGAGGATCCAGGCTGCTTTACTCTACCTTGTGCCATTGGTCCTTTAATGTTTGAGAGATGTCTATGTGATTTGGGAGCTAGTGTCAGTCTCATGCCTCTATCTGTTGCCAAGAAGCTTGGGTTTAGTCAATACAAGAAGTGCAAACTCTCTTTGGTGCTTGCTGACCGCTCAGTCAAATTCCCCATTGGTATCCTTGAAGATCTCCCTGTAATGGTGGGAAATTGTGAAATCCCCACTGATTTTGTTGTTCTTGAGATGGATGAAGAAGCTAGAGACCCCTTGATCCTTGGAAGACCATTCTTAGCCACAGCAGGAGCCCTTATCAATGTGAAGGAAGGCAAGATTGATCTTCATTTGGGGAAAGAGCACACTCTCCATTTTGATGTCAACAGTAATGAAGAGGTCAACTGTGCAAGGCCAAGTGTTCTACATAGAGGAGATGGAAGCTCTTGCTGATGAGCTCCTTGAGGAATTGGCACGTGGAGAGTTGACAATAGAAGACCCTTTGCAACATGCTTTGACAGTGGATAAAGAGGTCCAAGTGGTTGAGAACAAGGAGAGTGAGGCTATTGCAGCCATGCTGGATTCTCGAAAGAAGATTGCTGATAGAGGCCAGTATGAGGAGCTTAAACAAGAGGCATGTCAAGCTGTTCCAGCCACTCAACAGGAGATCACCAAACAAGATGATTGGAGTGAGCTCAAGGCACCAAAAGTGGAGCTAAAACCTCTTCCCCATGGTGTAAGGTACGATTTCTAGGCCCTAATGAGACATATCCTGTCATTGTGAGTAGTGAACTTACTGAACTTGAGCTTTCTCAACTTTTAAATGCACTTAAAAGGTTTAGAAAAGCCATTGGATACTCACTAGATGATATTAAGGGGATATCACCTTCTTTGTGCATGCATAGGATACATCTAGAGGATGAATCAATGACTTCTATAGAACATCAAAGGAGGTTAAATCCTAACCTTAAAGATGTTGTAAAGAAGGAGATTCTTAAGCTCTTAGATGCTGGTGTTATTTACCCTATTTCAGATTCTAAATGGGTATCTCCTGTGCATGTAGTTCCAAAGAAGGGTGGTATCACTGTGGTTAAAAATGACAAGGATGAATTGATACCAACTAGAACCATAACTGGCCATAGGATGTGTATTGATTATAGAAAGCTCAACTCAGCATCTAGAAAAGATCACTTTCCATTGCCATTCATTGATCAAATGCTTGAGAGACTTGCAAACCATCCTTTCTATTGTTTTCTTGATGGGTATTCAGGGTTCTTCCAAATCCCCATTCATCCCAATGATCAAGAGAAGACAACATTCACATGCCCTATGGCACCTTTGCTTATCGAAGGATGCCATTTGGGTTATGTAATGCTCCAGCAACCTTTCAAAGGTGCATGATGTCTATCTTCTCGGATCTCATTGAGGATATAGTGGAGGTATTCATGGATGATTTCTCTGTCTACGGATCTTCGTTTTCTGCTTGTTTGTCCAACTTGTGCAGGGTCCTACAGAGATGTGAAGACACCAACCTAGTGCTGAATTGGGAGAAGTGTCATTTCATGGTCAAAGAGGGAATTGTGCTGGGACACAAGATTTCAGAAAAGGGTATTGAAGTGGACAAAGCTAAGATTGAGGTGATGGTCAGCTTGCCCCACCAAAGACAGTGAAAGACATCAGGAGCTTCCTTGGCCATGCTGGATTTTATAGGAGATTCATCAAGGACTTCTCAAAGATTGCTAGACCAATGACCAAGTTGCTGTGCAAGGAGGCTGCTTTCAGCTTTGATGAAGATTGTCTTGAGGCTTTCAAGAAGATAAAGGGTGACCTTGTTAGTGCTCCCATTGTTCAACCACCTGATTGGGACCTCCCTTTGAGATAATGTGTGATGCTAGTGATTTTGCTGTTGGGGCTGTCCTGGGGCAGAAGAAGGATGGCAAAACTCATGTCATTTATTATGCTAGCCAAACATTGAATGATGCGCAGATGAGGTATGCCACAACAGAGAAGGAGATGCTGGCCATTGTCTTAGCCTTTGAGAAATTCAGAAGTTACCTGGTGGGTTCTAAGGTCATTGTGTATACTGACCATGCAGCTTTGAGACATCTCCTAGCAAAGAAGGATGCCAAGCCAAGACTACTAAGGTGGATCCTTTTGCTTCAAGAGTTTGACTTGGAGATTAGAGACAAGCCAGGGATTGAGAATGGAGTTGCTGATCACTTGTCCAGGTTGAGAATTGAAGGAGGAATCCCTATTGATGAGGGCCTCAGAGAAGAGCATGTCCTAGCCATCATGTCAGTGGTAGCAGCCATTGAGACTGGAAAAAGATTGAAGAGGTTAAGGCAGCTGAAGAGAACGGACCTTGGTATGCTGATTTGGTTAACTATTTAGCCACTGGAAAAGAGCCATTGGGACTTGCAGGATATGAGAGGAAGAAGTTCTACAAGGATGTGAAGAGATACTATTGGGATGAACCATACCTCTACACCCTATGCAAGGATCAGATTTATAGAAGAGTGGTGGCTGAAGAAGAAGTTGAAGGAATCCTCTCACAATCTCCTATGGAGGCCATTTTGCTCCATTCAAGACTGTCTCAAAGGTGTTACAAGCTGGATTTTGGTGGCCACACATGTTCAGGGACTCACAAGACTTCATTTCAAGATGTGACTCTTGCCAAAGGAGTGGGAACATTACTAAAAGAAATGAGATGCCTCAAAACCCAATCCTTGAAGTGGAAGTGTTTGATGTTTGGGGGATTGATTTCATGGGACCTTTCCCCTCCTCCTATGGCAACAAATACATCTTGGTGGCTGTGGACTATGTATCAAAGTGGGTGGAAGCAATAGCAAGTCCTACAAATGATTCAAGAGTAGTGGTCAAAATGTTCAAGAGCACTATTTTCCCAAGATTTGGAGTTCCAAGAGTGGTCATAAGTGATGGAGGTTCACACTTCATCAACAAGGTATTTGAGAGTCTTCTCAAGAGGAATGGAGTAAAGCACAAGGTTGCAACACCTTATCACCCTCAAACTAGTGGCCAAGTGGAAGTCTCCAACAAGCAAATCAAGGGGATCTTGGAAAGGTTGTAGGAACCAAGAGGAAGGATTGGTCAGCCAAGCTTGATGATGCTCTTTGGGCATATAGAACAGCATTCAAGACTCCTCTAGGCACCACTCCCTTCAACATTGTCTATGGAAAATCTTGCCACCTGCCAGTTGAGCTTGAATACAAGGCATTGTGGGCTGTGAAGCTTCTAAACTTTGACATCAAGTGTGCAAAGGAGAAAAGACTTCTTCAACTCAATGAGCTGGATGAGATAAGGATGGATGCTTTTGAGAACTCAAGGATCTACAAGGAAAAGACAAAGGCCTTCCATGATAGGCACATCCTCAAGAGAGAGTTCAAGGCAGGAGATCAAGTGCTTCTTTACAACTCTAGACTTAAGCTATTTCCAGGAAAGTTAAAGTCAAGGTGGTCTGGTCCATTTGTGATCAAAGAAGTGAGACCCTATGGAGCCATTGTGCTTTGGAACAAGGATGGTGGAGACTTCACAGTGAATGGCCAAAGACTCAAGGAATACATGACCACAGTACCAAAGGAGGATGGGACATCAACCCCACTCTCTGATGCTCCCCTTGCCTAACCTCAAAGGAGGCAAAGTCAAGCTAGTGACTTTAAACAAGCTCACTTGGGAGGAAGTCCCATGGTTATCCTTGTACATATTGCATTAGGATTCCTTTTATTTTTCATCAAAAAGTCCTTTGAATGATGATGGGGCTAGATTGGGAGTTTTGGAGATGAGTTCACTGCGGTTTTGAGATGGAAGAGACATGAAAGGAAGTGGTTTAGGCAGCTGAAGAGAACGGACCTTGGTATGCTGATTTGGTTAACTATTTAGCCACTGGAAAAGAGCCATTGGGACTTGCAGGATATGAGAGGAAGAAGTTCTACAAGGATGTGAAGAGATACTATTGGGATGAACCATACCTCTACACCCTATGCAAGGATCAGATTTATAGAAGAGTGGTGGCTGAAGAAGAAGTTGAAGGAATCCTCTCACAATCTCCCTATGGAGGCCATTTTGCTCCATTCAAGACTGTCTCAAAGGTGTTACAAGCTGGATTTTGGTGGCCACACATGTTCAGGGACTCACAAGACTTCATTTCAAGATGTGACTCTTGCCAAAGGAGTGGGAACATTACTAAAAGAAATGAGATGCCTCAAAACCCAATCCTTGAAGTGGAAGTGTTTGATGTTTGGGGGATTGATTTCATGGGACCTTTCCCCTCCTCCTATGGCAACAAATACATCTTGGTGGCTGTGGACTATGTATCAAAGTGGGTGGAAGCAATAGCAAGTCCTACAAATGATTCAAGAGTAGTGGTCAAAATGTTCAAGAGCACTATTTTCCCAAGATTTGGAGTTCCAAGAGTGGTCATAAGTGATGGAGGTTCACACTTCATCAACAAGGTATTTGAGAGTCTTCTCAAGAGGAATGGAGTAAAGCACAAGGTTGCAACACCTTATCACCCTCAAACTAGTGGCCAAGTGGAAGTCTCCAACAAGCAAATCAAGGGGATCTTGGAAAAGGTTGTAGGAACCAAGAGGAAGGATTGGTCAGCCAAGCTTGATGATGCTCTTTGGGCATATAGAACAGCATTCAAGACTCCTCTAGGCACCACTCCCTTCAACATTGTTTATGGAAAATCTTGCCACCTGCCAGTTGAGCTTGAATACAAGGCATTGTGGGCTGTGAAGCTTCTAAACTTTGACATCAAGTGTGCAAAGGAGAAAAGACTTCTTCAACTCAATGAGCTGGATGAGATAAGGATGGATGCTTTTGAGAACTCAAGGATCTACAAGGAAAAGACAAAGGCCTTCCATGATAGACACATCCTCAAGAGAGAGTTCAAGGCAGGAGATCAAGTGCTTCTCTACAACTCTAGACTTAAGCTATTTCCAGGAAAGTTAAAGTCAAGGTGGTCTGGTCCATTTGTGATCAAAGAAGTCAGACCCTATGGAGCCATTGTGCTTTGGAACAAGGATGGTGGAGACTTCACTGTGAATGGCCAAAGACTCAAGGAATACATGACCACAATACCAAAGGAGGATGGGACATCAACCCCACTCTCTGATGCTCCCCTTGCCTAACCTCAAAGGAGGCAAAGTCAAGCTAGTGACTTTAAACAAGCTCACTTGGGAGGAAGTCCCATGGTTATCCTTGTACATATTGCATTAGGATTCCTTTTATTTTTCATCAAAAAGTCCTTTGAATGATGATTGGGCTAGATTGGGAGTTTTGGAGATGAGTTCACTGCGGTTTTGAGATGGAAGAGACATGAAAGGAAGTGGTTTAGACTTGGCACCTTGGTGAAATTCAGAATTGGAAGCAGGACGGATGTACCCGGGTTGTGCTACCCGGGACACGGCACCCGCACGGGTGATTCAAACCGGACAGACGGATGAGCAGGACGGACATACCCGGGTTGACCCACTCGGGACGCAGCACCCGCACGGACGGTCGACGCTGGACGGACGGACACACCCGGTCGCATCTACTGACACGGCGCAAGACCGGACAGACGAGCACCCGGATGGACCTACGCGGGATGCGCCACCCGCACGGGACGATCAAGCACACGCGGGTGTAAGTACCCGAGCCAGTCCGAATGCCCCAGCACCCGCCCCTTTCACAGCTGCACTCGCCCAACTAACCCGCCTCGCCAGTGCTTCTTCCCTTATTTCAGACCCAAACCCACCTAAGCCGCCCAGAACCAACCCCACCCGACCCAGACACATTTTAAAACCCTAGGCCACCCCCTATTTCCTCATTCCATCTTCTTCCTCACATCAAAATCCTCTCTAGCCTCCAAGAACAAAATTCCCATAACTTTGCCAAATCTTAACCAAATCACAAGTTTCTTCTTCCCACATCAAGACCTTCCTCCCCTAGACCTAATTCCTTGAACCCTTTCATCTCTATCCTTCATCCAAAGCAAGGTATGGTATCTCTAAGTTCAAATTCGTAACCCTCATGAACCCTAAAAATTTGAACTTGAAATTTGAGCTTTTTCTTGCTAATTTCTTGTAAATTAGACTAGGGATTGCTTGTATATCATGCTGGGTAGTTGATTTCATGGTGGAATTGAGATTAATTTGAACTTTGGCAAATTAGGGTTCATGAGATTTGGGGGTTTTTGAAAAGGCTCTTACTTTTGGTTGATTATGGTCTAGATTGATTGGAATTGATGTTCTAGAGCTTGTTTAGCATTCAATTTCAGCTGGCTTGATGTGTTTACTTGAATTTCAACTTGATTAAGTTCCCTTGTTCATAAAAAAAAAAAAAAAAAAAAAAATATTTTTTTTTGTGAGCTTGGGAGCTTGGTTACTTTGATAGTCTTGCTAGGTTGCTGGTTCTAGACTAGGTTTGCAAGTATTAATTCCATCTCTTCTCTTTTCCAGCATATTCTCTCTTCCTTGTGCTTTATCTTGTCCAAGTCTTGATATTTTTCAGGTTCCAATGGGAAGGAAAGATGAGAAACTGATGGCACAAGAGAAGGCCGAGGCTGCTAAGAACCACACTGCTAAGTTCGGAAAAGCGTTAGGCTCTATGCCTGAATCCGAGGAAGAGCGTAGGCAACAAGCCCTGGCTATGTTGAGAGAGAAGGCAAAAGCCAAGAAGGCTAGACACAGATTGGTTGATGGGGCAGCAAAGAAACACAAGGATGAAGGAAAAAGAGTGGCTGATGTTGGTAATAAGACTAGCAAGGAGGATGGCAAGAGGTTGGCTAGTGATGAGAGTGCTTGATGATGCTTACAAGAAAGCCAAGAAAGATGGCAAGAGGGTGGCTGTTGGTGATGATAAGAGCACTCCTTCAAAGAAAGCTAGAGCTCCAAGATCTCAAAGTGTGGGACCTCTTGTTTTGGAGAAGAACACAAAGAAAGATGCTGAGAAACCCAAACTTCCCACAAAGATCAGAATCAAAGCACCAAACCCAAAGCCATTGGCACCTCCATCCTTGGTGCCAGTAGATACAACTGTTGAAGAAGCATCCTCTCCAATTGAAAGTGAGGCTGAGCAAGAAACTTTCGAAAAGTTAGGTTTCAACCCTCGTAGAGATCGACAAAGGAAGCCGACTGAAGTTGAACTATTGGAGCAGATGAGGCAAGGAGTATCTTGGCCTCCAACCAGATTTGCTGATGAGAAGGTAATGAGGGAGCTAGAAATTGACCAAGACATAAAGGATTTGCTTGCTCTCATGAACATGGACAGCTTCTATTCAATGGCTTTCCCAACATTTAAAGAAGTATCTTGCCAATTCTTGGCATCCTTGGAGGTCACATTCCACTCTTCTCAACATGAGGAACAAGGGTGGGGAAGAATCAGCTTCAAGATAGATAGGAAGCCTTATTTCATGACCTTCACTGAGATTGGAGAGGTGCTAGGCCTCAAGGATTTGAAGGAGTCATCTTTGCCTAAGCTGAAAGGACTACCTAAAGGAAAGACACTTGCCCACTTCACTTACAAGTTCTTATCAGGCAAGGATAGGGTATCCAGCAGAGACAAGAATGCATCTATCAGACATCCATCAGTCCGCTACCTTCATAGGCTGATTGTCAACACCATCTACCCAAGGAAGGAGCCAAGCAACGTGAATGGAGAAGACTTGAACCTCATGCACCAAGCCATCCAACACTTTGCCTTACCTCCTCACCTACCTGAAGTTCCCACTGATTTCTACGCTGAGTTTGGTATGGTTGGTTACTTTGTGAGGCTTATGTACTACAAGGAGTATGCTTGGACAAACAGGGATCGAGGCTCAGATTGGAATAGGCGGCTTGATCACACCTTTACTTGCGCACCAGGGTATTGATTTGGGAGATGATGCATCCGGTCCCTCTTTCATTGATCTCACCTACTTAAAGTCAGCTCATTACTTCTCTGGAAGATACGATGGGAAGTGAGTTTACTCGTACTTGAGAGGCCCCACCACAGTTGAGCTGCTTCTCCCTAACTATGAGCTCACTACTTTGAGCACACCGGGTACTATGAGTTTTGATATCAGTGAGCAGCACCTCCTGGGCAGTCATGGAGCTCTTGGCCCTATGACATTGAAGATGAATGAGAAAGCAGCAGCAAAGGCAGCTAAGTTTGATCAGGGATACTCAAGCGAGCCACAGCTCATCTCTTTGGTCCTCCTCGTTATCACGTTTGAGCAATGCACAGGTGCTTTGCCTTTTGGTCCCATTCGCCAAGCTCATGACCAGATTAGCACACTGCAAAGGTGGAACAGAGCTCAAGATAGGACCATCTTCAAGCTCACCAAGAAGTGCAAAGAATTGAGGAAAACTGTAAAGAGACAAGCTGAAGCTTCAGCTAAGTTCATGAGAAAGGTTGCTGATGTTCTGACTAAGGGAGCTGTAGCAGGCTGCAAGGCTGAGGACTTTGATCTTGAGACTTTCCTTGCACCACTTCCTCTACCCATTCTCGACCCAAACACACCACAAACCGAGAAGCAAGCCCTCCGCGGCTTGAGGAACCCTACATCGCCCCCATCCACCGAAACAAGTCACCAAGCCTAAGCACCACTGCTGATGAAGACGAGTCTGAGGGTGAGGCATCAGCCTCTTCCCATGCTCCATAGAGGTACTCCAACACCCTACCATTGTATATACCATTCATCATTTCATTTAGCTTTATTTTTCTTCCTTTAGGCCCTTCTCAACATTTAACAAACACAGAGACTGTGTGAATTAAGTGTGGGGGAGGTGCCAAGTCGCTGATCATTTTGTGTTTTATGTCATGAGCATGCATTTGTAGATAGTTATTGCATAGAAAAATCAAAAAAAAATTTGAAAAATTTGAAAAGCACAAAAAGAATCATGTAGTTGCATTAGAATTGAGTCTAGATCATTCAATTGCATAAAAAAAAAAAAATAATAAATCATCATATAGGTTGCATCATGCATAAGGGGACAAGGATGATAGTTGCCTTGAAAAGATGCTCATGCTAAGTTCTTAAAGTGATACCCTTCATAAGCATAGTAAGTAGCTTGAGCAATCTTAGGATGGCTTGTAAACTTTTTGCCTTGAAATCTCTTCCTAAAGCTTATTTGATTGATTGATGCCATCTCTTTGAAGTTTGCTCCTGTCATATTTAGACTCTAGTCTCTTGCTCATGGTCCCTTGTGTACTAAGTCATGGATAGAACACTTGAGCTGTCCCTCCCATTCTTTGTCTATCTTTTTGGACAAGCTCAAGTGGCACTCCACGCCCTAAAACCCTTACCTCCTTTCAAGCTTTCATTATTTGTTGAGTGAGGCCTTCTTTAGAAAGCTTTACATGTGCATAATGTTGAGAGTATTGGGAACGACAATGCTTGATCTCCATTTTTAGCTAGATTAGACACTCATTAATGTCTAGCTTCTAGGATGGGGGTGAGTGTTGTATGGTATGATCTTGAGGAAATGAAAGGTTTATGAAAGAAAAGGTTGACTCATGAGACTCCATTGTTATAAGTGATTAAGTCTAGAAGGGATAAGAGGAATGAAAGATTGTAAGCTCCAAATAGTTTGAAAAGTCTTGGCCCCCATAAAAAAAAAAAAAAAAAAAAAAAAAAAAAAAAAAAAAAAAAGAAAAAAAAAAAAAAAAAATAATAATGAAAGGGGGCTAGCAATATCTAGAAAGAGCTGAAAAGAGTTTGAAATGTGTAAATTCCCTTGTAGACTTCATTAAGAAGGAGTTTCAAATGAGAAAATATTTTGAACATTTGGGGAAAATCTTTGGGTGAGAGATGTGAGTGGTATTTTGGCATTGGTAATAAAGATGTGATCTATGTATTTTGGGGAAGGGTAGAACAATGGAGATTGAGCATTGTATGCATGAGTTGATCCCTTTCTTAGATATATTATGTGCAATGTCAAGGCTACTTGTTTTGAGAGTGAACCACCCCTTGAAAGATCCCTTTAAACCCCTTGTTTCACTTGAATAAAACCTTCTACCACCAAACCAAATGACTTGGACCATTTGACCATTTGCAAGAAGTCTTTTGAGTTTGCTTAATGATTGTTAGAGGGCAAATGGAATTGTGGGTTGTGGATTCATGATGAGTAAGTGTAGGGATCAAAAGAGTTAAGATAGGCCTTGTTGAGTTAGAGTTGGATTGAGTTTTTGCTCCTGCTACTTGGTATGCTTGTGCAAGGTTATCAAGTTGAGAACTAAGAAGAGCATTCTTTTGGCTATGAGTCCCCTCCTTCAAACCTCTCCTCCTTAGTCCTTGCAAGTTTACTTGTGGACAAGTAAAGGACTAGTGTGGGGAGTTGATGTCTTGCATATTTACATGTTTTTAGTTATCATATCTTATGCATTTTGCTCATTTAGATTAGGCTTTAGGCATCTTTAGGTTCATTATGCATTCATAAGTCCTTATTAGGTGTTGGAGCACACTTTGGAGATATTGAAGATGTTTGAGAGTTTTGTGATGAAAAAGAAGGGTTTAAAGATGAACATGGACAGAGACCTTAGGAATACCTTCTGAGGCTAATATTTGGTGGAGACATGGCATTCTGAGTTAGCTTTCCAATGGAAGTGGTTTCAAGACATTTGGAGCCATATTGAAGGAGTTATGATCAGTTGAGTGGAAGCATGTCAAGCAACCCGGGTGAGCACACCCGAGTCCAACCATCCTTCCTCGCCTGGACAAGCTCAGGACGCACCGACCTTACCTCACCAGCGTACCAGCAGACACCCGACAGCACCTGCCCGACCTGGACAGGCACTAGCTGACCCGGTGGCTGAGTTTCTTCCTTTCTCCTTGTTTCTCATTGGTGAAAATCACTTGGCCAAGGGCTTTTAGACTTTCTCCTTTTATGTGTTTAGGGCTTTTAAGCCTACTATAAATACTCTCATTAACCCAAGTTTGGGGATTATGTTATTTATGATCTAAGAACAAAACCTTTGAGTAAAACTTCATCTTTGAATTATTAATCTCATCTCATCTTGTGTTCTTGATTGTTTATCTCATCTCCTTTCTTTCTCTATATGTTTATGCTTGAATCTCTCATGGGTTTAAGAATAAGCATGTGGATTAGTGAGTAGATTCTTCTAAGATCCATGGGTTAGGGTGATAGAGAGTGATTAAGTTAGATCCAAGGTGTCTAGAATTAGATCTATCATTTCCTTGCATAGATTTGGTGTTTTAAAGCTATATTTGAGTTGGCCTCTCAAACATAGAGCTATAGGCATTTCATGCCCGGAAGGTGTTCTATGAAATGCCTGAACCAACTCATCTATGCTTCTAGCTTGCTTTGCCTAAGGGATTAGTTGTCTTAGAGGCTAGGATTGCTATTAGACTCGTTCTCATTGTTTGCTTTGATCATTACAGCCAAAGGGATTTGGTGTACTTGGGTGATCATAGCAAAAGAGCATTCATCTAGGGATAGAGCTTGCTTAGTTTAGTTGTCTAGGCATAAGGATTAGATTGATTGAAAAGTTAGCATCTTGGATTGAAGCTTAATCATTTGATATCAAGTCCCTACACCCATGGGTTTTGCTCTCCTCATAAGAAAGAAAGTTTGCTTTTTGTTGTGTTTTACTCATTGTTCTAGTTTAATCATCATTCTCTCTAATGGTTGCATTTAGATTGAGCATAGGCTTGCATTCCCTCTGTTTCATTGTCACTTAGGACTGGTTCGACAATCTTTTATACTACATCATTTGATTAGAATCTGAAAAGTTCTATCATCATGCCACTTGAGCTTGTCCAAAAAGATAGGCAAAGAATGGGAGGGACAACTCAAGTATTCTATCCATGGCTTAGTACACAAGGGACCATGAGCAAGAGACTAGAGTCTAAATATGACAGGAGAAAACTTCAAAGAGATAGCATCAATCAATCAAATAAGCTTTAGGAAGATATTTCAAGGCAAAAAGTTTACAAGCTATCCTAAGATTGCTCAAGCTACTTACTATGCTTATAAAGGGTATCACTTTAAGAACTTAGCATGAGCATCTTTTCAAGGCAACTATCATCCTTGTCCCCTTATGCATGATGCAACCTATATGATGATTTTTCTCTTTTTTTTATGCAAGTGAATGATCTAGACTCAATCCTAATGCAACTACATGATTCTTTTTGTGCTTTTCAAAATTTTCAAAATTTTTATGGCTTTTCTATGCAATAACTATCTACAAATGCATGCTTAGGACATAAAACACAAGATGATCAGCAACTTGGCACCTCCCCCATACTTAATTCACACAGTCTCTGTGTTTGTTAAATGTGGAGAAGGGCCCAAAGAAAGAAAAATAAAACTAAATGAAAGGATGAATGGTATATACAATGATAGGGTGTCAGAGTACCTCTATGGAGCATGGGATGAGGCTGATGCCCCTCCCCCAGAGTCATCTTCATCAGCAGTGGTGCTTAGGGATGGTGACTTGTTTCCGGACTTCGGATGGGCGATGTAAGGGTTCCTCAAACGGCGGAGAGCTTGCTTGCTGGATTGTGGTGCAGAGGAGTCAATAAGTGGCTGAGGAGGGGGTGCATTGAGAGCATCAAGATCAAAGTCCTCAGCCTTGCAGCCAGCCACAGCCCCTAGCAAGAACATCAGCCACTTTCTTCAATAAGCGGGCTGAAACTTCAGCTTGCCTCTTCACAGTCCTTTTCAGCTCTTTGCACTTGTTGGTGAGCTTGAAAATGGTCCTATCTTGAGCCTTGTTCCACCTCTGGAGGATTTTAATGTGGTCATGAGCCTGGCGTAGGGGTCCAAGGGGCAGGACACTGGTGCAATGCTCAAGCTTGTAACGAGGAGGGCCAAAAAGATGAGCAGTGGTGCTTCTGGTGTACTCCTCTTCATAAGCATTCTGCTTCCTTGCATCCTTATCACCTTTGGGAATGTTCACAGGGCAAAGGGGTCCATGACTCCTAAGGAGGTGTTCCTCACTGATGTCAAAGCTGATGTATCTTGTAGTGCTCAAGGAAGTGAGTTGTGGGCTAGGAAGCAACAGCTCAGCCTTCTTGCCACCCCTTGAGTAAGAGTAGACACATCTCCCTTTAAATCGTCCACTTAGAAATTGAGCCTTCCTTAGGTAAGCTCCATCCAAGAAAGTAGGACTTATTCCATCTTCACCCAAATCAATCCCTTGGTAAGCTATTAATGGGGTTATCCAGCCACCAATACCAATCCGAGGTCCGGAGTCACGGTTTGTCCAAGCCCAGCTCTTGTAGTGCATGAGGTGCTGTACAAGGAAACCAACCATACCAAACTCTGAGTAGAAATCATCCGGGACACTAGGGAGCTGAGGAGAGGAAACAAAGTGGCGGGCGGTTTGGTGAAGGAATCTCAACTTCGTCTCCAGCAACATTCCCTACTTCCTTCTTACGGAAGAGGTGTGGTTAAGCAACCTGTGGAGGTGGCATAGTGGGATGCCTAATAGCTCCATTCTTCTCCTTCTTTTGGCCCCCTTTTCCTTGTCCTGTCAATAAGGTCCACATTGATTCAGCAATGGTCTTCTCCTTAGGGGCTGTCTTGAGTGTTGGAAGTGAAGGATTTTTCTGATCCTCAAGGTCAAGAACTTCACTAATCTCTTTGAAAGACATGGAGTACACCTCACCCTCAATCTTGAATTTGATCTCTCCCCATCCTTGCTGTGTATGCTTGGAAGTGTGAAAAGTTGCTTCTAGTGTAGCCAAGAATTGGCAAGAGACTTCTTTGTGAGTGGGGTAAGCTGCTGAATAGAGGCTGCCCACCTTCATGTGCTTAAGCATTTCTTCAACATCATCATCATCAAGGTACAGCTCTTGCAAAATCATCTTATGAACAAATCTGGTGGGGACCCAAGCAATGCCATTCCTCAAAAAGTCTAGAAGCTCATCTTCAGTAGGTGTCTTGGACCTATCCCTCTTGTCATACCTTGATTTAGGATCAGCATGCTCATCATTAGAAGATATCTCATCCTCTTCACCTTAATTTTCTGCAATCATTGGTTTTTTGCCTTGCTTCTTTTCTCTAGCCCTTGCCAACTTCTCTTCCTTGTTGTGCTGGTTAAGGCTCTCTACAACTTCTTGCACAGGGTCTGGTGTTCTCCTAGGTGGAGTCATAACCCTCATAGTGTGAGCAAGGGTATGATCACCTTTGTTGCTTGTCTTTTCAATCACAAGAGCTCCCACACCAGAATTTCTTGGTGCCTTAGCTCTCTTTGGAGGAGCCTGCATGTGAGTACCATCAGCCCCATTGTCTCCAACAGCTAATCTCTTTCCATCCCTTTTGGCTTGCTTGTGAGCACCATCAGCCACACTCTTATCAGCAACAACTTTCTTCCCATCTTTCTTGGCTTGCTTGTGAGCACTTTCAGCCACACTCTTATCAACCACAACTCTCTTCCCTTCTTTCTTGGATTGTGCCTTCTTCCTTAGCAGAGCCAAGGCTTGCTGGCTCTTCCTCTGAACCAGGCTGTGAACCCAAAGATTTCCCAAACTGAGCAGTGTGTCTTGCTGCAGCTCTTTCTTCTCAACTTCAAGATCAGCTTCATTCTTTAGCCCCATTGGTACCTGAAACTTTAGACCTTGGAAAGAGTAAGCTTGAGAAGGAAAAAGCTTTCAATATGAGGAATATGATCAAAAGCATATGAATTACAACTCCAATGATCAAATGCTCACAAGAAACAACTTTTAAGCAAAGGCTTTAGAACAACTTAGAGAATTCTCATGCTCAATCTTTTTTTTTTTTTAATGAGCAAAAGAACCTCTAAGAATCAAAACCACTCAATTAAGCACAATCAAGCTTAAAATGGCCTAAATTGAAGTTCTCCATCAACCTAGCATCCAATCTAACCCAAGAACAACCTAAAACAAGCACTTTATGAAAAACCCCCAAATCTCATGAACCCTAATTTTTCAAAGTTCAAATTAATCTCAATTCCACCATGAAATCAACTACCCAGCATGATATATAAGCATTCCCTAGTCTAATTTACAAGAATCTAGCAAGAAAAGGCTTAAATTTCAAGTTCAAATTTTTAGGGTTCATGAGGGTTACGAATTTGAACTTAGAGATACCATACCTTGCTTTGGATGAAGGTTAAAGATGGAAAGGTTCAAGGAATTAGGTCTAGGGGAAGAAGGTCTTGATGTGGGAAAAAGAAATTTATGATTTGGTTGAGATTTGGCAAAGTTATGTGAAGTTGTGTTCTTGGAGGCTAGAGAGGATTTTGATGTGAGGAAGAAGAAGAAATGAGGAGAGAGAGGGTGGCTTAGGGTTTTAAATGTTTCTGGGTCGGGTGGATGGGTGTTCGGGTCAGGGTACGTCGGGTTTGGGCTTGAAAAAGGAAGAGAAACCTTACCTGGGTCGCGGATACGGGTCTGGTGCTCCATGGGTCGAGGCGCGGTTCGTGCTGGGTAGTGAATCCCGTCCGGGTAGCTCACCCCGGACGGACGTCCCCGGTCCGTTCCTTTCGTCCGTTCGTCTGTCTGCTTCACGACCGGGTGTTTCCACCCGGACACCCCACCCCGGGCCGATCAGTCAGCATGCTGCACGTCCGGGTAGGCGACCCCGGTCCACCCTACCCGGTGCAAACCTCCAACCCCTTTTTTTTTTTTTTTTAAGTTCTTCCATCTCAAGGCCTTATCCCACTCATTCCCAAGCTTTCACCATTCTCCAAGTGGCTTATTTGAAAAAGAACAAATCCTAATGCATATTTACAAGGATAACCATGGGACTTCCTCCCAAGTGAGCTTGTTTAAAGTCACTAGCTTGACTTTGCCTCCTTTGAGGTTAGGCAAGGGGAGCATCAGAGAGTGGGGTTGATGTCCCATCCTCCTTTGGTACTGTGGCCATGTATTCCTTGAGTCTCTGGCCATTAACTGTGAAGTCATTACCCTGCTTATCCCATAACACAATGGCTCTATAAGGCCTCACTTCTTTGATCACAAATGGACCAGACCATCTTGACTTAAGCTTTCCTAGAAATAACTTCAGTCTAGAGTTGTAAAGAAGAACTTGATCTCCTGCCTTGAACTCTCTCTTGAGGATGTGCCTGTCATGGAAGGCCTTTGTCTTTTCCTTGTAGATCCTTGAGTTCTCAAAGGCATCCATCCTTATCTCATCCAGCTCATTGAGTTGAAGAAGTCTCTTCTCCTTTGCACACTTGATGTCAAAGTTTAGAAGCTTCACAGCCCACAATGCCTTGTATTCAAGCTCAACTGGCAGGTGGCAAGACTTTCCATAGACAAGGTTGAAGGAGTGGTGCCTAGAGGAGTCTTGAATGCTGTTCTATATGCCCAAAGGGCATCATCAAGCTTGGCTGACCAATCCTTCCTCTTGGTTCCTACAACCTTCTCCAAGATCCCCTTGATTTGCTTGTTGGAGACCTCCACTTGGCCACTTGTTTGAGGGTGATAGGGTGTTGCAACCTTGTGCTTCACTCCATTCCTCTTGAGAAGACTCTCAAATACCTTGTTGATGAAGTGTGAACCTCCATCACTTATGACCACTCTTGGAACTCCAAACCTTGGGAAAATAGTGCTCTTGAACATTTTGACCACTACTCTTGAATCATTTGTAGGACTTGCTATTGCTTCCACCCACTTTGATACATAGTCCACAGCCACCAAGATGTATTTGTTGCCATAAGAAGAAGGAAAAGGTCCCATGAAATCAATCCCCCAAACATCAAACACCTCTACTTCAAGGATTGGGTTTTGAGGCATCTCATTCCTTTTAGTAATGTTCCCACTCCTTTGGCAAGAGTCACATCTTGAAATGAAGTCTTGTGAGTCCCTGAACATGTGTGGCCTCCAAAATCCAGCTTGTAACACCTTTGAGACAGTCTTGAATGGAGCAAAATGGTCGAGACCGCCACACCAACATACATCACCCAACTAGAAGAAGTCTCATCGATCGACACGACACAAGTACAATCGACCGATAGGCCTGAAACCATCGACCGATTCAGAACCTGTGCCATCGACTGATACATACACCCAACCATCCCAGGTAAAAAATTCAAATGTACTTAATTTCGGTAATCTAATCCCGGATGAGTTTGGTATTTTCAGGGATTCACAAGGCTTCGCACGCTCAATGGATGGACGAACACTCCAAATATCCAAAGAAGACATTGCAGACGTCCTACAGTTAGCCAATGGATCCCACAACCTATTCCAGCAACAACGCTACGGACCAGACCACCATTATCAGCACCAGGAGGCAGACACAACAACCGAGCCAAAGGAAGCTGAGGATAACCATCTCAACAGGAAGGATCCATATCTTCAACAGAAATCGATCGATACAGATTGTGTTGCATCGATCGATAAGTGTCCCGAATTCGGAAAGAGAGCCTTTCGATATGGAGTTCGAAAATTCTTTTGGGAGCAGAGAGATGAGTATGGGGTCTATAGAGACGAGAATGGTTTTGCTAGAGGAATAGATGGTGACGTCATCAGAATTTCTAAAGACGACATCAAGAAACTGCTCCAAAGAACTTCAATGGACGAGCGCTCCTACATCTGTCTACCAGAGCACACTAGTTCATTTACAAGAAGAGAATTGGTGCAAGAAACCTACACCAAAGACGATATCAACGAGAAGTTCACGGTTTACTTGGAAGCATAAATGGGAAAAACTCTCCATGGAAAAGAGTTTAGAAGAGGCCACAGACAAGCTTAGCAGTGAGATGAACTGGATGTTCAGTGCAGACCAAGGATTACTCAAGAAGGTTCAACGTCTTGAGATGGAATTTGAAGATCTTCGCAACGCACAGAACCATAGCTAGAAAAGATCAATATCGATCGACGGAGTAACATCCGCATCGATCGATACGGAGCCCACACCATCCACCACTTAATAAAAACATGAGGTTGATGAGTCTCTTGGAGATATCTGGAAAGAATTGAAGGAAGCAGAAGCTCGTCTCAGCAGCAAACTCACCAAAACCTGTAAACCTATCTTCCACAACCTAGGGGATCTAAGCATCTGCACAGAAGAGATAAAGAGATCTATACACCTTATCAATGAAGCACATGCAGATATGAACCCCGCTGCACCTTGCAATCCTTTTGGAGGATTGACTCGTCTGAAAGCAGTTGAGTGGAAAATTGCTCATATACACTTCTTAGTAGACAAAGAAGTGGAGGAACTCGCACTACGAATAGATGCTATACAGCAAGAGGCTGAGAAGTTCCAACGTCAAATTGATTATCAGGCTGCATCGATTGCATCGATCGACGAGCTCAACCTCACATCGATCGATAGGCGATTGACTGAAATCGACGGCAAGATGAAGCGCTTTGCAGAGAAGCTTCACGAGAGTCTGCAGAAGCAAAAATCGACCGATAAGCAACCGATTGCATCGATCGATTACCTGGACTCCATCTCAGTAGCTCATTTCATCCAAAGTCAAGCTAGATGACTATAATCAAAGCGCTGAGTGGGAGGCAACCCACTGTTAGGTAGTTTTCATTTTATTTTTATCTTTAGGATTTTATTTTTAAGTATTTGTTTTCTTTGCAGTTACCATTAGGCGATTGCCACTGAAATCGACCGACATGACACTGTCGATATCGATCGACATGAACCACCTGGCGATCGGCGAATCGACTCAACATCGATCGATCGCGCCGGGCGAAGGTATATCGTTAAACTTTTTGATATCAGTGTACTTTATTATTACCTATGCCTTCACTGGACTGGTTATACACTGGGGACAGTGTATGATTTAAGTTTGGGGGGATGTTACTGATGCTGTTTACCTTTTGATTTCATCCAAAAATATTTTCAAAATGGTTTTTATTGAGTCAAGAAAGGGATAATGATAATTTAAATTTTCACTTTTTATCTAACCAATCTTTTAGGCACCATTCTTATATTTGTTGATGCAGAATGTACTATAGATGCTAAAGTTGATCACCTATCAGCTATGACAACTCTTTCATTGATTGTCTGGAGGAACCAAAGCTGATTTCCAACCTAACCTGACAATTCTTTGCTTGTCTTGGGGCTTGGTATACATGGGATCGGATGCTTCAAACAAGTCTGGAAGGTAAAAGCCTTGTGTAGATAATTTTATCACCCTCTCTCTCTCATTTTCGAAATTAAGATTTAATTTTTATTAAGTTTTATTCTAAAAAACAAAAAAAAATCGAAAATTATCTTAAATTTATGTTGTAGGATTAGTTAGTTATTAACTAGGAAGGAATTCGAACAGAGCTTGGCGGTTACCCCCCTCAAGACTTGATTCATAAGAATTCTATAGGTAAAGGGTTGAACAGGGCTTGGTGGTTACCCCTTCAAGACTTGCCATGATGAATCTAGGATATAGGTCAAAAAGTTAACAGGACTTGGTGGCTACAACCATTAATGCTTGATTCATGGAAGCCTGTCCAATCTTGGTCAATGTCTTGCAAATGAAGCAGATTTGACTAGGAGAGAAAAAGTAGAGAGAGAGGATAGGAACTAATTTTTACCTGCAGATCCAGATACTTGTTTGAGCAACCTTGCATCTTGTGATCGATACTCCCAAGGTAAAGCCTGCACTTTTATTTTTATGTACAGAAATGAATCAGTAGAGGGGTTAGTCAGACATGATTGTTAAGTTGTTGGCTAGATGATCAAGGTTGTTTAATTAGGATATTGCATAATGTGCTTACGTGATTGTGAGACTCTTAGATGTGGTTTGCAACAAAGTAGAGGTTATGATTCTAAGTTTGAATTTGATTTAGTCCCTGCTTTTCAAAACCTCTTTCATAAAGACTGCCTGTGTGTTTGCTTGAGGACAAGCAAAAGGTTACGTCTGGGGGAGTTGATATACCATGGATTTTACCCGTTTTTACCCATGGTATATGAGTGTTTTTACTACTATTATCTATGTTTTGGAGTCTATTAGGTATGTTTTCAGGTTCAGAAGCATTTTGGAGAAAAGTGATGTTTTAGGTGCCTTTTTGGAGCTTAAAGAAGTGTTCACCCGAGATCAAGACCAGAGGTCGACGTCAGAGTTACACATCGATCGATGCACACTCTGTGCAATCGATCGATGCACACTCTGTGCAACCGATCGACACACATTAGCCGAAGAACGATACATCGAGACCATAATCGATCGATGTACACCCTGTACTATCGATCGATACAGAGGCGGCAGAAAGACAAGTTGGACCTGGCCGAACTTGAAGCCCAAGATATCACATCGATCGACGTAGCTAGAGGTGTATCGGTCGATATTCCTATCAAACTATCGAGCGATACCGTTAAGTGGCCGAACCCATAACACCATTTAGCATCTAAGTAATAGATGGTCTAAATAATCACGAGCTGATGGATTCATTTAATAAGTGTTGAGCTCTGACATATCATGCAAGCAACTTGTTAGCCTTTATAGTATTTATAATCCTGAATTCCTGAATACTTACCCTGAATCTAATTACTTTTCTTTACTGTTTTAAAACCAAATCCCTTCAACTGAGTAATCTTATCATTACTCAGCAAACCTGCACTTTATTTTAAACTATTTTCAACCTAGCATAGTCATTAAGATTGCATCTTATTTGTACACTAGCTCTCTGTGGATTCGATCCCTAAGTACTACAACTGAACCTCCTATTTGAGAGAGTAAAGTCACTCCTTAGGGTAATTTGAGTGATATCAATTTATACAAGGCTTGAAAGCCCTAAAAACATAAAACAAAATGACTAAAAAGTCCTTGAAAGACTAATGAGCTCAGCCAATCAAATGGCTTCAAAAGGAAGAAGCTCGGATACCCTGGTCGGATGAGGCTCGACCAGGCCGGGTATGGCTACCCGGGTATGAGGGCTCGTCCAGGGAGTCCAAGCCGTGCGGGTCGTCCTGTCTGAGTGCTGAGGTCGGGTGTTGTCTCTCGTCGGGTGAGTCGAGGTCGGGTGAGGATGCTACGCGGGCGAGGCAGGTTGGCTGGACGAGGCCGCGTATGAAGACAGTGCGGGCTGTCTAGGCCGGGTGTGTCAAGCCGTGTCCTTGTCCTTGGCGTTCAGCATCATCGGCCCTTGCGGGTGGGAGCAGCCGGGCGTAAAAGGTCGGTTGTGTTCGTACGCAGGTCTTCTGGCCGCGCATCATCAGGCCGCGTACGTGCTGATCTGTTCTCCCATCAGGCCGCAAGGGTCGCCGTCAAGGGTGCTCTAGGCCGGGTACATCCTTCGTCCATCATCTCTCGCCCAACCCGTGCGGGTAGGTTAGGTCGGGTGTGCAGGTCGGGTGTCTTGATATGCTTCAAATGAATAGATCATAACTTCTCCAAGATAGCTAACGGACTTGTTCTTAATGATTGCTTTCATATTATTCAACCTAAGAGATTAGATACTTGAGATATGTTAGTGAATGAGCATTCATCTTGACCATAGAGCTTGCTTAGGATTGTGTCTAGGCTTAAGGTTGATAGATTGAATGTTGCTGCCATCTTTAGATTGAAACTTGATCACCCAAGGTCAATTCTCTTGCCCCATGAGTCCTATTGCTTCATATTGAAAGAGAGATAATTACTTTATTGCATTTTAGTTTAGTTTTAGTTCATTTCACTCCACTCTATTGATTGCACTTAGATTAAGCATAGACTTGCATTCCCTTTGCATTGAAGTCACCTAGGATTGGTTCGAAAATCTTTTATACTACATCATTTGATAGGACCCTTGAAAAGTCCTTTATCAAATTGGCGCCGTTGCCAAGTTCTAGTTTGATTTTGACATTGGGATTTAGTCACTTGCTTGAGACTAAGTCTTGTTACCTTTATCTAGTTACTAATTCCCTTTCAAGTGGTTGTTCTTTTGCAAGATACATTCACAAGAGAGGAAGATCATGTCTCTTGACTTGGAATCAATGCTCAAGGCTATTTTAGAGAGTCAAGAAAGAATGATATCTAGAAGCTCCACTTATTGTAACAGAGCTTATGAGCCAACCACCCAATTGGAGTACCAACCACATGGAGACCTTGGTCAAGAAAGCCAATATGGATATGGAGATACCAACCTTGGGCTTTAGAGTATGAAGAACAAGAAGTCAAATCCCCTCAAGCTTCCAATGAAGAACACATCACCAACATGCTTGAGAAGTTGTTGGAGAATCAAGAAAGAGGAAGGCTTGAGATACAAAGGCAAATGAGCTCTCTTTCCACCAAGGTAGATGCTCATGGCAAGACTCTTAGCTCAAGGTTGGATGGAGTTATAACACCTGTGGAGTCCATCAACAACAAACTCTCTCACATGATTGAAGATCAAGAAGAAAGCATCACTCCCCTTTACAACACCAACACTTATGAAGAACATACCATGGATATGGACATTGATGTTGAAGAGGATGTTCAACTCAAGGATGGATTTCAACAAGAAGCTGAAGACTCCATACATGAGCTTGAATTACTCATCGGATGCATGTTAGATGAGAATCATGTGGTAAGATATGAAGACCAAGTTGAACAAACTACATTCATGGGTTATTCAACAAAGAGCAAGGATGAATAAGTAAGCTTAGTTGGAAGAGTCTTTGAAGATCTTTGTGATGATGGTTTGGTTGTTGAGTGCATAGAGGAGACAAGAGAGGTCTCATTGGTTATGGATGAGTTCTCAACCAAGGAAGAATTGCATGTGAAGATTACTTCCAAGAAAGGAACAAGGGGTGAAGAGTATAAGGAGAATCAAGTGATTCACATCGATCCATGTGTCCTATTGCTTCATATTGAAAGAGAGATCATTACTTTATTGCATTTTAGTTTAGTTTTAGTTCATTTCACTCCACTTTATTGATTGCACTTATATTAAGCATAGACTTGCATTCCCTTTGCATTGAAATCACCTAGGATTGGTTCGACAATCTTTTATACTACATCATTTGATAGGACCCTTGAAAAGTCCTTTACCAGACTCCGAGAAAGCAAAGGTAAAGCACTATTAGACTACTGGAACCCCTCGTAGCTCAAAGCATATAACCTCTAGTACGGTCCCCAGATTATAATTTATTACATATATTTAAGCATTATGGTTTTCTACTCTTATGTATGCCAAACGTCCACGGACTAAGCTCGACTAATATAATAGTCCCGACTATAAGGGCAATATAAAAATCATTATCCTCAAAGGTGCATACTGGGCTGGATCAGGTCCCTTGAAACCTTTGATCCCAGCTAAGCCTCACCAATACGTGGTACGTCCACACAGAATTACAAACGGGTATGAGACTGAAGGCAGGAATGGTTCTGATCAGCCTAAGCATGCTTGTCAACATTACCTATAACCCCGGTAGAGGCCCTGAGCCATAGAAATATCGGGGCCCCAAAACCAAGAGTACTGTAACACCTCAGGGTTAATCCAGGGAATTTGCATACTGCAAATGTACTGTTACGCACAGGGAGCAATATATAAAGTCTTGCTTGACCAGACGTGGAAAGCAGAAAAGCCTGGCACTTGGATTTCCGGATCCATTACCATCACCTCTAAGTCTGACAATGGCTTCTTGCAGAAGCAGAATGCAGCACGGGACCCGATAGTGACCAGCTTACGAGCGGTAGAATGCGAGGTCCCAATAGGTATCGGTAATAGTCCTGCCTAGGTGGACGGAATACGGTCCCTGCGAAACCAAAAACTCCAGATCCTTATGAGCTCTAAGTTCTTAGGAGTTCTGGGCTCGATTGTAAGAACACCAGGGTTATTACAAGGAAACGAACTTCCGAGTTACCAAATGAACTTCCGAGTTCCCAAACGAACTTCTGAGTTCCCAACGAACTTCCGTGTTCCCAACGAACTTCCGAGTTCTCGATGAACTTCCGAGTTCCCAACGAACCCCCGATTCCCAAACAAAATTCCGAGTTCCCAAATGAACTTCCGAGTTCCCAATGAACTTCCAAGCTCCATACGAAGTCCCGAGTTCTAAAATAAATTTCCAAATGCTCAAGCATAAAACCTCTAGGCTCCTACGAGATTCCTAGATCTCAGACGACATAACTTCAAGTTCCCTGAAAACATGGTTCCCACGTTATCTCCCACGGAGTCCTAGATCCGAATCCTCCGAGAAAATTTAAGCGAACTCCCAGTCTTCTCAACAGACCAGCAAGAACCTCAGAGTTATCTCCGGACCATAAAACGGTCCTCCGATCTGATCTAACGCATCACGAGCCTAGCAAACATCATATCTACAGAAGATAAGGAAACGAAAAACTCAAGCTACAAGATCAACAGGCAGATATGGTGTAAAGAAGCAAAATCCAAAAAACATCCATAAAAAGAGAGAGACCACAGCAGGGTCATCGTCTTAGAAAAAGCCATGAAGGGCCAACAAGAGATATCCAGGTGGCAATACCACAAGGGGCGATTATTTAAAAGAAAAGGAAACAAAGACATGAGCTCGAGCCCTCAAGGCCTAGAAAAAGACCTCGCGCGGGACGAGGGAACGGCTGGCTCATCCTCTAGGACCACTGTTTTGTATTGGTCTAGCGCCCTAGCCAAGTCCCATTGATCACTCTGTGTATTTATCCATTCCCTCATTAACTCCCAACGAGCAACGACTCTCGCTTCATTCACAGCCATAGCCATCTCAAGCTCAAAGTCCTCCGCAGCCGTCTCAATATCTTTCGCCAACTTCTGATTCTCTTGGCTGGCAGCCAAAGCATCGGCAGAAGCTTCATTAGCAATCTTCTCCGATGCCTTCAGCTTCTCCTTAAGATGTCGGACCTCCAATTCCTGAGCCATGATGAAGGACTTTTCAAGGGTCCAATCAAATGATGTAGTATAAAAGATTGTCGAACCAATCCTAAGTGATTCTAATGCAAAGGGAATGCAAATCAATCCTTAATCTAAGTGCAACCATTGATAAGAAGATGATTATGAACTAAGACAATATTAAAAATGCAATAAAAGAGTGAACTTTCTTTCTCAATGAGGCAAGGGGATTCTAGGGACAAGGGAATTGACTTTGGGTTATCAAGCTTTAATCTAAAATGGCAAACATTTAATCAATCTAACACCTTAAGCCTAGACACAATCCTAAGCAAGCTCTATCTCTAGATGAATGCTCATTCACAAACATATCTCAAGCATCTAATTTCTTAGGTTGAATAATATGAAAGCAATCATTAAGAACTAGTCCATTAGCTATCTTAACACCTTTAACAACAAATCCCTTTGGTAAAGAATGTTAACAGCATTGAAGAGTTGGTTAAGACATTTCATAGAACACCTTTCGGGCATAAAATGCCTATAGCTCTATTTTGAAGAGGCCAACTCCAAAATAGCAAGAAGAACACTCTACAAGCAAGGATCTACCCTAGAACATCTAAGATCTACACCTGATCACCCTTAGTCTCCCAAGCCCATGAACCCTAGATTACTCACTAATAGCCATGGAAAACCTCAAAATCAATGATGATTCAAGGATAAACATGATTAGAGAAGAAGATAATCTAATAAACACAAAAGAAGTGAGATGAAAAGGATCAAAGATCCAAACTTTCTTCAAGATCTAAATGTGTTTTTTTTTTAGAGAAAAGATGTTGTTCTCCTCAAGGAGATTACAAAAGTATTTATACATAGGCTTAGAAAACCTAGGAACATCATTAAAAATTACTAAAAAGTTCTTGGAGTCAATTAGGCTTCAGCCAATGGGAAGCCAGCTTGAATTTCGGTCAAGGGTTGAGGAAATGACCCAACCCGATCCAACCAACTCGGTCCAGCCCTGTTCTGGTCGTCCTGCGTTCCGACCGGGTTGCTCATCCCGGACTGCCCTACCCGGTCGTCCTGACTTGTCCATCTCGGCCTTCTCCCAACCGGGTAGCTCATCCCGGTCCAGCTTCCCCGGCCTGGCCTCATCCAGCTCTTTTTCGACCGGGTGGCTGTACCCGGACCAGTCTTCCCGGCTAGCTTGATGTGCTTCTAGTAAACTGATCATAACTCCTCCAATACAGCTCCAAATGACTTGAAATCACTTCCATTGGAAAGCTAACTCAATTTTCTGTGTTTTCGCAAAATCGTAGCAACAGAAGACATCTCTAAGGCCTCTGTACATGCTCATCTTTGTCTTGATCAGATCATGGATTGACTTCTCTTTTCATGGCCAAACTTGATTCTTCACCTCTTTTTGGGCCATAAGGCTTCCAAACAGCTCAAATCACACCAAAGCATACTTCCACACCTAATAAGGACAAATGAATACAAAATGGACCTAAAGATGCCTAATGCCTAACTTATATGATCAAAATGCATGAGATATGGATGCTAAAAACATGTAAATATGCAAGATATCAAGCCATACAACGATCCTTCTCCTCCATGGCCTCACGCTTCAGAGCTTCGAGCTCCTCCCGGACAGATGAAAAATTTTTGATGGACAATCGCTCTACTAGATGAAAGAGCTGGGAAATGGTCTGCGAAAACACGGATACTCGTCAGAGCTCAAATACAAAGAACTCCGATGGATTTACAGGGACCTACCCGAAGAAGTCCACCTTGGAGAACCTGAATCACCTCTGAAGTCTCTCCAATCAGGAGAACGGTCCCATCTCGAGGAAACACCGACATATTCAGATTAGCCAGGGCGGTCGCCAGGGTCCCAGCAGAGCAATCCGCGTCGGCTGACCGGTGGGATGCCCTGGTCACCACCCCGCCGCCTCTAGTCTTTCTCCTCTGAGACGAAGAAGTCGGCTCCGTTTTCACCATAATAGCGCGCTGACTGCCGATAACCGTCACGTCATCCCTGGATGTCGCTCTGCTAGCAGATCCCTTTTTCGCAGACATCACCTTGGCCGCCTCCTGATAAGCCGCAAACGAGTCGTCGGCCCCACTCCCTGACATGTTCCCTGCGCACAAATCAACGTTAGGTATCACATAAGATAAGGAAAACTTATGAATGAGCACTTACTCCACAGGCTGTTGCGTCGCAATACGGTCTCGCTAATTAGGAAGTCTACTTGACGACGATCTAAAGGAAGCTGTCGAGCCCAGAGAACTGTGCTTTCTCCTTCGGAGGGAGCAGGATGAGTTCCAGCTGCAAAGAAACACACGAAGAATAAAAGGACGGCTAAATCGTTGGAAAGATTTAACCCTGGCCTACAGCTACCTATGAAGTTCCACTGGTAGGTGGACCCCGGAAGCGACATAAAAGCGTATCTCTCTATCCATTTCTTGTTGAAGGCCGGTTCTTTCTGGTCAGCTTTGGGTAGTTCCTCCACTATCGGCATGCCACTGCGAGGATGAAGATATAAACGCCCCTCTCCTCCTTTAAGGGGAGCCATATGATAAGAAAACAGAACCTCGTTAATACCAAAGGAGAGGTACAGCAGATCGCCCAGGTTCTGAATGGCTATCAAGATTCTCCAAGCCGGAGGGTTTAGCTGGGAAGGGGAAATCTCGAAGAAATCACATAAACCCACAATGAGCGCCGGAACCACTCCTCTGAGTCCAGTCTCGAAGAAGGCGTCATAAACGGGGATCTCCCCCGGAGCATGGATGGAAGCCCGATCTTCAGAAGCCAGAGCCAGCAAAGCAATATGAGGAGATAAGGAATATTTACTTTGCCACTCTACCAAATCGTCCTCGACGACCGTCGAAGCAGGACCCACCAATGGAGGAGCGATGTAAGCATAGGTTAATGGCAAGGGGGCAAGTAGGTCTCCATTGAGCTCCACGCTAGGATCGAAGGAGCTGCCGGACTGGGAAGCCGGAGAATCAACTCGCTTTCTAAACAGAGCCCCGCCAACCAACAAAGGAACAGATGAGGCGGAACGCTTAGACATGGGTTCGGATAATTCATATCCAATGAATCGTAAGGATAGTAAGGAGGATAGCTTATGGATCTAACGAATAAGAAGGTCAACCTACCTATATAACCTCAAAGGTAAAGAGATCAAGAGAACAGTACCTGAATCAAGACGCCAGCGAACGAGCTGGATGATGGGAGAAGAAAAGCAAGAGTATATAAAGAAACAAAGTCTCGTGCCTCGGAATATTTCGATCCCGAGGAGATTTGAAATTCGAATTCTCCCCCTTCAATTCAGGCGCGTGACGCATCAACCATAATCCGATAATAAAGGAGAAAATCTTGCAAATCTGGACAGAATCTCCAATCTTCGCCAACAAGACTCCTCAGGAAGAGATGGCCCCAGCAAACGATGTCTTAAAAAGACTGAGAAAAGACTCCGAAATACAGAACTACTAAGAGCAAGGTCCTGCCTAAGGGAAGCCTGCTGAGAATGAGCAACTCCCGTTTGACTTGAGTGCACAGGTTATTCCCCGAGTTCGATGACGAAATCGAGAAATAAGGGGCAAACTGTTGGGGAAAAATACTCAGGTATCTTTTTTCCTCAAGGCTCCAGGCAGGACCCAGGCCTCCGAGTCCCCGCTACAGAGTACTCCGGGTCCTCACTGAAAGGAACTCAGGAACTCAGAACTCAGAACTCAGGAACTACCCCTTCCTTCGGGAATATAGATAACTTCCGATAAAGAGAACCTTCCATATTTCCGAATATGAAAGAGTTCCTCTTACTCTGACCGACTAAAACCGCCTCAAGGACTGTGGGAACCGAAATTTACACCGTCGATTTTAATGAATAAAATATGGAGAAAAGCAAAGAAAACCCTACTTTCCTTGAGGTCCGAATTCTCTGCAACAGCCAATGACAAGTGACCAAATAAGTGCGGAAAAGGGTTTGTTAAGAGTTGGGCCTGGACCTTAGGAAAGGCTGCCTACGTAACCCTTTCGAGGATCAAGTCGGACGTAGTTCAGTTAGAAAGAATTGAACAAGAGATCGAACCGTCTGGGCGGGTTCGTCTAGTATGAGCTTGGGTTATAGAAACAGGTATGTCGAGAACAATGCCTAGGGTTTCTAAGTGCCGAGCTCTAGAGTAAAAGAATTGTCTGATCCTTCCAAGAGGAGCGGAGATCTGCGAACAAGAGGCGACCAGACATTCTAGGTCCTGCCTTGCTAGTCTAACCGCCTAAATTCTAAGTTCCCTAAGCTAACAGGAGTTCTCTAGGTCTCCAATCTCGGATCCCTTTTTTCTTCTGCCCCAGCTCTCCTTATATAGTTGCTTTAGGTCGGTGGCCCGTTTATTCCTTTGCCTTCGGGCCCAAGTTTATCTCTTTTTGGGAATATTCCATTTTCCGTCGATCTTCGTAATTATCCTCGAATCCTGACATTTATCTTTGGAAACTTAACATTTATCCTACTTCCGAGAGTTAGGATAAACCATCATAATTCCTATGGGCTTGGATCCCCTCTGAGATCGTAGGTGGACCTCTAGACAAGTTTGGATCCTTGCGGACCGTTTTAAGGCCTTTAGGCGTTTATACGATTTTCTCGGTTTTAGTCGTAAAACTTTGAGAATAACTTTAATCGAAACGAAGCGAGAAGTATGTTGTCCCGAAGGTCGGACGCCACAGCTATACGGAAAATACGGGAGTCGAAGAATGTCGGACAGGCCGGGATCAGGTAAGCTCGTCGGTCAAGCTGACCCGCGTGCTGTTCGAGCTCCTCGGGTGAGAACACCCACGCCGGGGTTTAGCTCGCCGGCTAGCTGACCCACGTGCTAGTCGAGCTCGCCCGGCGAGAACACCCATGCCGGGGTTGAGCTCGCCGGGGAGCTGACCCGCGTGCTGGTCGAGCTCGCCGAGCGAGTACACCCACGCCAAGGTTTAGCTCGCCGGCGAACTGACCTGCGTGCTGGTCGAGCTCGCCCGGCGAGTACACCCATGCCGGGGTTGAGCTCGCCGTCGATGTGACCCGCGTGCTGGTCGAGCTCGCCCGGCGAGTACACCCACGCCGGGGTTGAGCTTGCCGGCGAGGTGACCCGCGTGCTGGTCGAGCTCCCCCGGCGAGAACACCCATGCCGGGTTGAGCTTCGCCCGGCGAGCTTCCAGCGTGCTGGTCGAGCTTCGCCCGGCGAGTATACCAAGCGAGGTTGAGCTTCGCCCGGTGAGCTGACCCGCATGACGGTCATACTCATCGGTCGAATGCGCCCATGCTGGGGTTGAGCTTCGCCCGGGAGCTGACCAGCGTGCTGGTCGAGCTTCGCCCGGCGAGTACACCCATGCCGGGTTGAGCTTCGCCCGGTGAGCTGACCAGCGTGCTGGTCGAGCTTCGCCCGGCGAGCTGACCAGCGTGCTGGTCGAGCTTCGCCGGCGAGTACACCCATGCCGGGTTGAGCTTCGCCCGGTGAGCTGACCCGCATGACGGTCATACTCGCCGGGTGAGTACGCCCATCTTTGGGGCTAAGCTCACCGGCGAGCTGACCAGCGTGCTGGTCGAGCTTCGCCGGCGAGTACACCCATGTCGGGGTTGAGCTCGCCGGCGAGCTGACCCGCGTGCTGGTCGAGCTCGCCCGGCGAGTATACCCATGCCGGGGTTGAGCTCGCCGGTGAGCTGACCCGCATGACGGTCATACTCGCCGGGTGAGTACGCCCATGCTGGGGCTAAGCTCACCGGCGAGCTGACCCGCGTGCTGGTCGAGCTCGCCCGGCGAGTACACCCATGCGGGGTTGAGCTTCGCCCGGGAGCTGACCAGCGTGCTGGTCGAGCTTCGCCCGGCGAGTACACCCATGCCGGGTTGAGCTTCGCCGGCGAACTGACCTGCGTGCTGGTCGAGCTTCGCCCGGCGAGTACACCCATGCGGGGTTGAGCTTCGCCCGTCGATGTGACCAGCGTGCTGGTCGAGCTTCGCCCGGCGAGTACACCCATGCCGGGTTGAGCTTGCGGCGAGGTGACCAGCGTGCTGGTCGAGCTCCCGGCGAGTACACCCATGTCGGGTTGAGCTTCGCCCGGCGAGCTTCCAGCGTGCTGGTCGAGCTTCGCCCGGCGAGTACACCCATGCCGGGTTGAGCTTCGCCCGGTGAGCTGACCCGCATGACGGTCATACTCATCGGTCGAATGCATACATGCTGGGGTTGAGCTTCGCCCGGGAGCTGACCAGCGTGCTGGTCGAGCTTCGCCCGGCGAGTACACCCATGCCGGGTTGAGCTTCGCCGGTGAGCTGACCATGCTGGTCGAGCTTCGCCCGGCGAGTACACCCATGCCGGGTTGAGCTTCGCCCGGGAGCTGACCAGCGTGGCGGTCATACTTTCGTCGGTGATGCGCCCATCTTTGGGGCTAAGCTCACCGGCGAGCTGACCAGCGTGCTGGTCGAGCTTCGCCCGGCGAGCTGACCAGCGTGGCGGTCATACTCATCGGTCGAATGCGCCCATGCTGGGGTTGAGCTTCGCCCGGCGAGCTGACCAGCGTGCTGGTCGAGCTTCGCCCGGCGAGTACACCCACGCCGGGTTGAGCTTCGCCCGGTGAGCTGACCCGCATGCTGGTCGAGCTTCGCCCGGCGAGTACACCCATGCGGGGTTGAGCTTCGCCGGTGAGCTGACCCGCATGACGGTCATACTTTCGTCGGTGATGCGCCCATCTTTGGGGCTAAGCTCACCGGCGAGCTGACCAGCGTGCTGGTCGAGCTTCGCCCGGCGAGCTGACCAGCGTGGCGGTCATACTCATCGGTCGAATGCGCCCATGCTGGGGTTGAGCTTCGCCCGGCGAGCTGACCCGCGATGCTGGTCGAGCTTCGCCCGGCGAGTACACCCATGCAGGTTGCCGGATAGTGACTTTGTTCTCTTCGTAAAATCTCAACGGAAACTCCGATTGAGACGAAACAAAAGCCATTTTGATCTAGACTCAAAGGAGAAAAAAGGTGAGCTTGCCCTAGGGCGAGGTGGCCATTACATAGGGCGAGCTGACCCGCGTGATGGTTGTACTCGCCGGGCGAGTACACCCACGAGGTTGCCGGGATAGTGACTTTGTTCTCTTCGTAAAATCTCAACGGAGACTCCGATTCAGAAGAAACGAAAGCCGTTTTGATCTAGACTCAAAGGAGAACAAAGGTGAGCTTGAACTAGGGCGAGGTGGCCATTACAGAGGACGAGCTGACCCGCGTGATGGTTGTACTCGCCGGGCGAGTACACCCACGAGGTGGCCTGGGCAGTGACTTTGTTCTCTTCGTAAAATCTCAATGGAAACTCCGATTGAGACGAAACGACAGCTATTTTGATCTAGACTCAAAGGAGAACAAAGGTGAGCTTGCCCTAGGGCGAGGTGTGATGTCTTGCATATTTACATGTGTTAAGCATCCATATCTTATGCATTTTGATCATATAAGTTAGGAATTAGGCATGTTTCGGTCCATTTTGCATTCATTTGTCTTGATCAGGTGTTGGAGTATGCTTTGGTGTGATTTGAGGTGTTTGGAAGCCTTATGGCCCCAAAAGAGATGTAGAATCAGCTTTGGCCATGAGAAGAGAAGTCAAATCCATGATCTGGTCAAGACAAATGAGCATGGACAGAGGCCTTAGAGATGTCTCCTGCTGCTAAGATTTTGTGGAGAAACATAAAATTGAGTTAGCTTTCCAATGGAAGTGGTTTCAAGTCATTTGGACCTGTATTGGAAGAGTTATGATCAATTCACTTGAAGCATGTCAGGCTGGCCGGGTAGAGACGGCTGTTGGGGTCAAAAACGGTTATCTCGAAATCTACGGCTAAAGACCTTTCCGAAACTCAAAAGATTTCCATAAGCGACTGGCGAGGGAAAGATCGAACAACGAAAAACCCGGACGGCGAGGCGGCCTGGCGCCAGCGGCACCAACCTGGCGCCGGCGGCACCGGCCTGGCGCCCGGCGGCACCGGCCTGGCGCCAGCGGCACCAACCTGGCGCCCGGCGGCACCGACCTGGCGCCCGGCGGCACCGGCCTGGCGCCGGCGGCACCGGCCTGGCGCCCGGCGGCACCGGCCTGGCGCCAGCGGCACCGACCTGGCGCCCGGCGGCAGCGGGGCAGCGGGCTGGCCTGGCGCCGGCGGCACCGACCTGGCGCCCGGCGGCACCGGCCTGGCGCCGGCGGCACCGGCCTGGCGCCAGCGGCACCGGCCTGGCGCCGGCGGCACCGGCCTGGCGCCAGCGGCACCGGCCTGGCGCCAGCGGCACCGACCTGGCGCCCGGCGGCACCGGCCTGGCGCCGGCGGCACGCTGGACGCTGGCTGGCCTGGCGCCAGCGGCACCGGCCTGGCGCCAGCGGCACCAACCTGGCGCCCGGCGGCACCGGCCTGGCGCCAGCGGCACCAACCTGGCGCCGGCGGCACCGACCTGGCGCCCGGCGGCACCGGCCTGGCGCCGGCGGCACCGGCCTGGCGCCCGGCGGCACCGGCCTGGCGCCGGCGGCACCGGCCTGGCGCCAGCGGCACCAACCTGGCGCCCGGCGGCACCGGCCTGGCGCCAGCGGCACCGACCTGGCGCCCGGCGGCAGCGGGGCAGCGGGCTGGCCTGGCGCCGGCGGCACCGGCCTGGCGCCAGCGGCACCAACCTGGCGCCGGCGGCACCGACCTGGCGCCCGGCGGCACCGGCCTGGCGCCAGCGGCACCAACCTGGCGCCCGGCGGCACCGGCCTGGCGCCGGCGGCACCGACCTGGCGCCCGGCGGCACCGACCTGGCGCCGGCGGCACCGACCTGGCGCCCGGCGGCATCCCAGCGAATTCGGTCTGGCGTCAGTCAGCGGCCCTCGTCGGTCGGTCCTATCGTGCTTTCGGTTCATTCCTGCCTTAGCTTGTTTGGATCAGCCCTCGTGAGTTTGGTCTAATCAGGCTATAGCGGTTTACCGATTCTGAGACATCGGATAAACATCAAGTCATCGAAAGATAGCGGAAAACTTCGGAGATAATTACAAAGACCTACGAAAATGGAACATTTCAGGAAGAGATAAGCTTGGGCCCAAAGGCGAGGCCCATCACCCCAAGGCAAACCGACCTAGAGATGGGTATATAAGGAGAGCAAGAGCAGAAGAGAAGAGCATCCGAAAATCCGAGAATTAGACTTAGAGCATCCTGCTAGCTTAGAAAAACTAGGGTTTAGGTGGTTAGACTAGCGGAGCAAGGCTTAGGACGTTTGGCTGCCTGCGACTCTATCTTTTTCTTTAAATCGCAACTCTCTTTGTCTTCGGAGAATCCTTGTACTCGTTTCTCTTATCCAATAAAAGCGCCTCGGGCAAATATTTCAAACTCTTATTTTTATCTATTGAACTTTATCGATTTAGGTGTGGCAGCGCAGAGAATCCGGACCTTGAGGAAAGTCGGGTTTACTTGGCTTTCCTCCGCAATCTTATCCATTAAAATTGGCGGTGTGAATTTCGGTTCCCACAGTTTGGCTAGAAGGAGGGGGCGGATTCTCTAACTTCGAAAACCACCGATCGATCAAAGTTCAGTATGACTTCTTCGTCAGCCCGCAACATCATTATCTTCGAGGATCGAGCAGCGGCCAGTATGGCCAAACCTCACAACGATCTCCTCGTAATAGAACTCACGATCCAGGACATTGGCGTATACGGGTATTGGTCGACACCGGATGCTCGGCCAATATTATCTACAAAAGCACCCTCGAGAGGATGGGCGTCGACCTAAGCGTCCTTACGGATGACCCCAGCCCAGTACTCGGACTCTCGGGAGAAATTATGACCCTCGGTTCAACTAACCTCCTAGTCGAGCGGGGCGTCGCCAAAAACGAATTCCTGGTGATCGATGGTCCAACATCCTACAATGCGATAGTTGGAACTCCTGGCTAAACTCCATGAGAGCGATCCCATCAACATTCCACCTATGCCTCAAGTTCCCAGCGCTTTGAGTCGAGACAATACATGGTAGTCCGCGGAGCAGCTCAGATCTACCTCGCTACCGAACTAAAGCGGAAAAATTCTGAAATCGAAACCTCGGAAAAAGCAAGCGGTTAACAATTCACGGAGACCTTCGGCAGTCCCAAGAGCGAGGCCCTGGAAGGCGTGAACCAACCTGCGAACCGGTGGTTTCAATCTGTCTCGGCGATTCTTCTCGGAGCGGTGTGTGAGATCGGAGCTAACCTCCAGCGAATCGATGAAAGCGAGCTCATCGCATGCCTCAAAAGGAACCTCGATGCGTTAGCGTGGGCTGCGGAGGATATGCGAGGAATCGACATTAGCGTAACATGTCACGAACTTAACATCGACCCAACTCACAAACCCGTAAAACAAAAAGGCGAAAGTTGGGACCTGGCGTGCCACCGCAGTCAATGAGGAAGTCGAAAGACTCCTCAAAGTAAATCGATAACAGAAGTCAGGTATCGGACTGGCTCGCCAACCCGTCGTGGTAAAAAGAAAAAGCGGCAAATGGCGGGTCTGTGTCGATTTCCGCGGATCTGAATAAAGCCTGTCAAAGTTGCTTCCGCTCCACACATTGACCGACTGGTGAAGCAACTGCGGGAAACAAGCTTTTGTCATTCATGGGCGCTTTCGGTTACAATCAGATCATGATGAATCCGGCGACGCGAAAAACTGCGTTCATCACAGACCGCGGGCGTATTGCTATAAGGTAATGCCTTTCGGTCTTAAAACGCAGGTGCAACATATCAGCGACTTCGTCAACAAAATGTTTGCGAACAGCTCGGCAAAACTATGGAAGTATACATCGATGATATGCTCGTAAAGTCTCTTGGCGAACCGCGATCATATAGCCCACCTAGAGGAATGTTTTGCGACTCAACCAGCATAACATGAAACTCAACCCGGCAAAATGTAGATTCGCGGTGGCATCGGAGAATTCCTCGGATACCTCGTAGCGTATCGCGGAATCGAGGCCAACCCTAAACAAATCGGCAGCTGATAGAAATGGCCTCCCGAGAACCAGCGAGAAGTCCAAAGGCTAACGGAAGAGTCAGCGGCTTTGAACCGTTTCATTTCGCGTTCCGCGGATAAGTGCCTACCGTTTCACGAGACATTGAAGGGAAACAAGAAGTTGAATGGTCGAGCAATGTGAAAAAGCTTTCCAGCAATTGAAACATTACCTGGCCACCCACCAGTCCTCGCAAAACCGGTGGAAGGTGAACCTCTTTTCCTCTATATCGCAGTCTCATAGCGGTCAGTGGCGTCTTGATCACGAGAAAGCGGCGAACAAAACCAATCTTTTACGTAAGCAAGACATTACTGGATCGCGAGCTTCGATACCCTCTAATGGAAAAATTAGCATTCGCTGTCATAATCTCGGCAAGAAAACTAAGACCATATTTCCAGTCTCACGCTATAGTGGTTCTCACCGCGTTCCCTTCTGGATAATCCTGCATAGTCCAAGTCAATCCGAGGCTCGCAAAATGGGCAATCGAACTGAGTGATGCGGCGTCGAATACCGCCCAGGGCGTGTGCAAAGTCCCAAGTACTGGCGGATTTCCTGGTAGAATTACCCACTAGAGACATGACTATCGAGGAACCAAACTCAACTTGGGTCCTCCGCGTCGACGGATCTTCATCCAAACAAGGATCGAGGAATCGAATCGGCTCACCTCGCCAAGCGGGGAAATCCTAGAACAGTCTTTCGATTGGCTTTTCACGCTTCAAACAATGAGGCAGAATCTGAAGCACTTCGTCGCAGGATTGCGGCTGGCCCATGGGTTAAAATCCATAATCTTCACGCTTACTGCGATTCTCAGTTAGTCGCCAATCAATACAGCGGAGAATATGAGGCGAGAGCGAAAGGATGGGCCATATCTAAAACTTCGTCCAAGAGCTGGCTCGAAATTTCGACCAGTTAAGCCTAACCAGAATTCCTCGGAAAAGCGCCAGGCTGGCCTTGGCTGCCCTCGCCTCAAGCTCAGATCCAGGGCTCCAAAGAGTAATCGGTCGAATTCATCGAGCATCCGAGCATCGGACCACCAGTGGTCATCAATCTAATCAGGGCGAGATTGAAGATGCGGAAGAAGTCGAGGATCAGCGAGGCGGATGTAAACCCGACCGGTATGGCTGCGACAGCCCTTGGTTAGAACCAATCGAGCCTATATCGTGAATGGAACCTTACCGCCCGAAAAATGGGTGGCCCGTAAAGTAAAACCAAAGCGACGCGGTATGTCACGATAGAGGAGAAATTTATAAGTGGTGTTTCTCTGGTCCTCTCATGTCATGCGCAGAAGGGGAAAGAGCAAGGAGAATCATGAAGGAGGTCCATTCAGGATCATGCGAAAATCATTCTGGCGGAAGATCTCTGCGGTTAAAATCAAACGCCACGGTTATTACTGGCCAACCATGGTAAAGACTGCGAAGTTAGCCGGAAGTCGCGAAAAATGCCAAAGGCATGCTCAACAATCCATCGACCAGCGGAGATCCTCTCCTCGATCGTCCCCTATCCTTTCATGCGATGGTCCATGGACATCGTCGGACCTATGCACCCATCAAAACAAAAGCGCTTCCTCCTAGTCCTTACGGTTTCTTTTCCAAATGGGTAGAAGCGGAATCCTACATAAGTATCAAGGACACACAAGTCGAGAACCGTGCGGAAACATATCATAACTAGACATGGGGTCCGTGAAATCGTAACAGATAATGGATCTCAATTTATCTCTACTCGATTGAAGCATTCTGCGAAAAATGGAAAATCGACTTACAAAGTCAACTCCCAGATATCCGCAATGCAATGGACAGGCAGAAACCATCAACAAAACCGTCCTTGGCGGACTCAAAGCTAGGCGCCAGAAGGGGGGCGGAAGGGAGCTCGAAGGAGTTCTTTGGTATCATTACAACAAGGCGGGCTACGGGTGAAACTCCATTAGCCCTCGTTTACGGAGCGGAATGTATGATCCCATGAGTAGAATTCCCGAGATGCGGAGAAGATTCCTCCCGAAGAGAGGATTTAAGCGGCTATGATGCTGGACAACCTCGACCTCATCAATGGCGCGACCAGGCACTCACTCGAATCCAGAATTACCAGCTGCGCTGCCAGATACTACAACTCAAGCGTCGCCATCGCGGGTTCAAAGAAGCGATTTAGTCTTCACGAAAAGTCTTCAAAACACTGCCGAGCGAAGCAGGGAAGCGGGAACAAGCTGGGAAGGACCGTACAAAGTCATAAAAGTAGTCCGACCAGGCTCATACCAAGTCGCAAACATGCAAGGCGTCAAAATCGAGAACTTGGAATCGATGCACCTCAAAAAATACTACCACTAAGCGATAAAGCGTGGTACAAAGAACTTCTGAGATGGCTTGATCCTAGACAAAGTGCGTAGGCAACTATGTCGAGGATTCAGCTATCCCCAATTTAAAAAGGGGAGTGAGTGCGTATACTCGTATACTCCCACAAATTTCGAAGACTCTAAAATTTTGAAACTTTTCCGACTTTTCAAAATCAGCGAGGCGGATGTAAACCCGACCAGTATGGCTCGACAGCCTGGTTAGAACCAATCCGAGCCTATATCGTGAATGGAACCTTACCGCGAAAAATGGGTGGCCCGTAAAGTAAAACCAAGCGTACGGTATGTCACGATAGAGGAGAAATTTATAAGTGGTGTTTCTCTGGTCCTCTCATGTCATGCGCAGAAGGGGAAAGAGCAAGGAGAATCATGAAGGAGGTCCATTCAGGATCATGCGGAAATCATTCTGGCGGAAGATCTCTGCGGTTAAAATCAAGCGCCACGGTTATTACTGGCCAACCATGGTAAAGACTGCGAAGTTAGCGGAAGTCGCGAAAAATGCCAAAGGCATGCTCAACAATCCATCGACCAGCGGAGATCCTCTCCTCGATCTGTCCCCTATCCTTTCATGCGATGGTCCATGGACATCGTCGGACCTATCACCCATCAAAACAAAAGCGCTTCCTCCTAGTCCTTACGGTTTCTTTTCCAAATGGGTAGAAGCGGAATCATAAGTATCAAGGACACACAAGTCGAGAACCGTGCGGAAACATATCATAACTAGACATGGGGTCCGTCTGAAATCGTAACAGATAATGGATCTCAATTTATCTCTTTCGATTGAAGCATTCTGCGAAAAATGGAAAATCGACTTACAAAGTCAACTCCCAGATATCCGCAATGCAATGGACAGGCAGAAACCATCAACAAAACCGTCCTTGGCCGGACTCAAGCTGAGCGCCAAGAAGGCGATGGGCGGAAGAGCTCGAAGGAGTTCTTTGGTGCATCGTACAACCCAAGGCGGGCTCACGGGTGAAACTCCATTAAGCCCTCGTTTACGGAGCGGAATGTATGATCCCAGCGAAGTAGAATTCCCTGGAGTGCGGAGAAGATTCCTCCCGAAGAGAGGATTTAAGCGGCAGCTATGATGCTGGACAACCTCGACCTCATCAATGGCGACCAGGCACTCACCGAATCAGAATTACCAGCACGCCGCAAGATACTACAACTCAAGCGTCGCCATCGCGGGTTCAAAGAAGCGATTTAGTCTTCGAAAAGTCTTCAAAACACTGCCGAGCGAAGCGCGGGAAAACGGGAACAAGCTGGGAAGGACCGTACAAAGTCATAAAAGTAGTCCGACCAGGCTCATACCAAGTCGCAAACATGCAAGGCGTCAAAATCGAGAACTTGGAATCACGATGCACCTCAAAAAATACTACCACTAAGCGATAAAGCGTGGTACAAAGAACTTCTGAGATGGCTTGATCCTAGACAAAGTGCGTAGGCAACTTCATGTCAGCGGATTCAGCTATCCCCAATTTAAAAAGGGGATGCGATATATATATACTCCTCCTATGGCGGTCTATCTTCGCGGGCTGAGTTGGGCTTTTCCATTTTAGTCCATCTTTGTGTTTATCGGAAACTTGACATTTATCTTCGGAAACTTGATATTTATCTCTTATGGAAACTTGACATTTATCTTCGGAAACTTGATATTTATCTCTTATGGAAACTTGACATTTATCTTCGGAAACTTGATATTTATCTCTTATGGAAACTTGACATTTATCTCTTATGGAAACTTGACATTTATCTCTTATGGAAACTTGACATTTATCTTCTGGAAACTTGATATTTATCTCTTATGGAAACTTGACATTTATCTTCGGAAACTTGATATTTATCTCTTATGGAAACTTGACATTTATCTCTTATGGAAACTTGACATTTATCTTCGGAAACTTGATATTTATCTCTTATGGAAACTTGACATTTATCTCTTATGGAAACTTGACATTTATCTCTTATGGAAACTTGACATTTATCTCTTATGGAAACTTGACATTTATCTTCGGAAACTTGATATTTATCTCTTATGGAAACTTGACATTTATCTCTTATGGAAACTTGACATTTATCTCTTATGGAAACTTGACATTTATCTCTTATGGAAACTTGACATTTATCTTCTGGAAACTTGATATTTATCTCTTATGGAAACTTGACATTTATCTCTTATGGAAACTTGACATTTATCTTCTGGAAACTTGATATTTATCTCTTATGGAAACTTGACATTTATCTCTTATGGAGCGGAATGTATGATCCCATGAGTAGAATTCCCGAGATGCGGAGAGATTCCTCCCGAAGAGAGGATTTAAGCGGCTATGATGCTGGACAACCTCGACCTCATCAATGGCGCGACCAGGCACTCATTGAATCCAGAATTACCAGCCGGCGCCAGGCAGTGCCGCCCGGCGCCAGGCCAACCAGCGTCCAGCGTGCCGCCGGCGCCAGGCCAACCAGCGTCCAGCGATGCCGCCCGGCGCCAGGCGAATGCCGCCCGGCGCCAGGCCAACCAGCGTCAGCGTGCCGCCCGGCGCCAGGCGAATGCCGCCCGGCGCCAGGCCAACCAGCGTCCAGCGTGCGCGGCGCCAGGCCAACCAGCGTCCAGCGTGCCGCCCGGCATGAGCCAGCCAGCGTCCAGCGATGCCGCCCGGCGCCAGGCCAACCAGCGTCCAGCGTGCGCGGCGCCAGGCGAATGCCGCCCGGCGCCAGGCCAACCAGCGTCCAGCGATGCCGCCCGGCGCCAGGCCAACCAGCGTCCAGCGATGCCGCCCGGCGCCAGGCCAACCAGCGTCCAGCGATGCCGCCCGGCGCCAGGCCAGCCAGCGTCCAGCGTGCGCGGCGCCAGGCCAACCAGCGTCCAGCGATGCCGCCCGGCGCCAGGCCAACCAGCGTCCAGCGTGCGCCCGGCGCCAGCCAGCGTCCAGCGTGCGCGGCGCCAGGCGAATGCCGCCCGGCGCCAGGCGAATGCCGCCCGGCATGAGCCAGCCAGCGTCCAGCGTGCCGCCGGCGCCAGGCCAACCAGCGTCCAGCGTGCGCGGCGCCAGGCCAACCAGCGTCCAGCGTGCGCGGCGCCAGGCGAATGCCGCCCGGCATGAGCCAGCCAGCGTCCAGCGATGCCGCCCGGCGCCAGGCGAGTGCCGCGGCGCCAGGCGAGTGCCGCGGCGCCAGGCCAACCAGCGTCCAGCGTGCCGCGGCGCCAGGCGAGTGCCGCCCGGCATGAGCCAGCCAGCGTCAGCGTGCGCCCGGCGCCAGGCCAGCCAGCGTCAGCGTGCGCCCGGCGCCAGGCGAATGCCGCCCGGCATGAGCCAGCCAGCGTCCAGCGATGCCGCCCGGCGCCAGGCCAACCAGCGTCCAGCGTGCGCGGCGCCAGGCGAATGCCGCCCGGCATGAGCCAGCCAGCGTCCAGCGTGCGCGGCGCCAGGCGAATGCCGCCCGGCGCCAGGCGAGTGCCGCGGCGCCAGGCGAGTGCCGCGGCGCCAGGCGAGTGCCGCCGGCGCCAGGCGAATGCCGCCCGGCATGAGCCAGCCAGCGTCCAGCGTGCCGCGGCGCCAGGCGAGTGCCGCGGCGCCAGGCCAACCAGCGTCCAGCGATGCCGCCCGGCGCCAGGCGAGTGCGCCCGGCGCCAGGCGGCCAGCGTGGCGAGTGCCGCCGGCGCCAGGCGGCCAGCGTGGCGAGTGCCGCCCGGCGCCAGCCAGCGTCCAGCGTGCCGCGGCGCCAGGCGAGTGCCGCGGCGCCAGGCCAACCAGCGTCAGCGTGCCGCCCGGCGCCAAACCAGCCAGCGTCCAGCGTGCGCGGCGCCAGGCGAATGCCGCCCGGCATGAGCCAGCCAGCGTCAGCGTGCCGCCCGGCGCCAGGCCAACCAGCGTCCAGCGATGCCGCCCGGCGCCAGGCGAATGCCGCCCGGCATGAGCCAGCCAGCGTCCAGCGTGCGCGGCGCCAGGCCAACCAGCGTCAGCGTGCCGCCCGGCATGAGCCAGCCAGCGTCCAGCGTGCGCGGCGCCAGGCCAGCCAGCGTCCAGCGTGCGCGGCGCCAGGCGGCCAGCGTGGCGAGTGCCGCCCGGCATGAGCCAGCCAGCGTCAGCGTGCCGCCCGGCATGAGCCAGCCAGCGTCCAGCGTGCCGCGGCGCCAGGCCAACCAGCGTCCAGCGTGCCGCGGCGCCAGGCGAGTGCCGCGGCGCCAGGCCAACCAGCGTCAGCGTGCCGCCCGGCGCCAGCCAGCGTCAGCGTGCCGCCCGGCATGAGCCAGCCAGCGTCCAGCGATGCCGCCCGGCGCCAGGCGAATGCCGCCCGGCGCCAGGCGAGTGCCGCGGCGCCAGGCAGTGCCGCCCGGCGCCAGGCAGTGCCGCCCGGCGCCAGGCAGTGCCGCCCGGCGCCAGGCGAATGCCGCCCGGCGCCAGGCGGCCAGCGTGGCGAGTGCCGCCGGCGCCAGGCGAATGCCGCCCGGCGCCAGGCCAGCCAGCGTCCAGCGTGCGCCCGGCGCCAGGCGAGTGCGCCCGGCGCCAGCCAGCGTCCAGCGTGCGCGGCGCCAGGCCAGCCAGCGTCCAGCGTGCGCGGCGCCAGGCGAGTGCGCCCGGCGCCAGGCGGCCAGCGTGGCGAGTGCCGCCCGGCGCCAGGCCAACCAGCGTCAGCGTGCCGCCCGGCATGAGCCAGCCAGCGTCAGCGTGCGCCCGGCGCCAGGCCGGCCAGCGTGGCGAGTGCCGCCGGCGCCAGGCGAATGCCGCCCGGCGCCAGGCCAGCCAGCGTCAGCGTGCCGCCCGGCGCCAGGCGAATGCCGCCCGGCGCCAGGCCAGCCAGCGTCCAGCGTGCGCGGCGCCAGGCGAATGCCGCCCGGCGCCAGGCGAATGCCGCCCGGCGCCAGGCCAGCCAGCGTCCAGCGTGCGCGGCGCCAGGCGAATGCCGCCCGGCATGAGCCAGCCAGCGTCCAGCGTGCCGCCCGGCGCCAGGCGGCCAGCGTGGCGAGTGCCGCCCGGCATGAGCCAGCCAGCGTCCAGCGTGCCGCGGCGCCAGGCCAGCCAGCGTCAGCGTGCGCCCGGCGCCAGAGCCAGCCAGCGTCCAGCGTGCCGCGGCGCCAGGCGAGTGCGCCCGGCGCCAGGCCAACCAGCGTCCAGCGTGCCGCCCGGCATGAGCCAGCCAGCGTCCAGCGTGCGCGGCGCCAGGCGAGTGCCGCCCGGCGCCAAACCAGCCAGCGTCCAGCGTGCGCGGCGCCAGGCGAGTGCGCCCGGCGCCAGCCAGCGTCCAGCGTGCCGCCCGGCATGAGCCAGCCAGCGTCCAGCGATGCCGCCCGGCGCCAGGCGAGTGCCGCCCGGCGCCAGGCAACCAGCGTCCAGCGATGCCGCCCGGCGCCGAGCCAGCCAGCGTCAGCGTGCGCCCGGCGCCAGCCAGCGTCCAGCGTGCAGCGGCGCCAGGCGAGTGCGCCCGGCGCCAGAGCCAGCCAGCGTCCAGCGTGCAGCGGCGCCAGGCGGCCAGCGTGGCGAGTGCCGCCCGGCGCCAGCCAGCGTCAGCGTGCCGCCCGGCGCCAGGCGGCCAGCGTGGCGAGTGCCGCCGGCGCCAGGCGGCCAGCGTGGCGAGTGCCGCCCGGCGCCAGCCAGCGTCCAGCGTGCGCCGGCGCCAGGCGAGTGCGCCCGGCGCCAGGCCAGCCAGCGTCCAGCGTGCCGCCGGCGCCAGGCCAACCAGCGTCCAGCGTGCAGCGGCGCCAGGCGAGTGCCGCGGCGCCAGGCGGCCAGCGTGGCGAGTGCCGCCGGCGCCAGGCAGTGCCGCCCGGCGCCAGGCCAACCAGCGTCCAGCGTGCGCGGCGCCAGGCGGCCAGCGTGGCGAGTGCCGCCCGGCGCCGAGCCAGCCAGCGTCAGCGTGCGCCCGGCGCCAGCCAGCGTCCAGCGTGCGCCCGGCGCCAGGCGAGTGCCGCCCGGCATGAGCCAGCCAGCGTCCAGCGTGCAGCGGCGCCAGGCGAGTGCGCCCGGCGCCAGGCGAGGTGCCGCCCGGCGCCAGGCAGTGCCGCCCGGCGCCAGGCGAATGCCGCCGGCGCCAGGCGGCCAGCGTGGCGAGTGCCGCCCGGCGCCAGGCCAGCCAGCGTCCAGCGATGCCGCCCGGCGCCAGGCGAGTGCCGCGGCGCCAGGCCAACCAGCGTCCAGCGTGCGCGGCGCCAGGCGAATGCCGCCCGGCGCCAGGCGAGTGCCGCCCGGCGCCAAACCAGCCAGCGTCAGCGTGCCGCCCGGCATGAGCCAGCCAGCGTCCAGCGATGCCGCCCGGCATGAGCCAGCCAGCGTCCAGCGTGCGCGGCGCCAGGCGAGTGCCGCGGCGCCAGGCGAATGCCGCCCGGCATGAGCCAGCCAGCGTCCAGCGTGCCGCCCGGCATGAGCCAGCCAGCGTCCAGCGATGCCGCCCGGCGCCAGGCAGTGCCGCCCGGCGCCAGCCAGCGTCCAGCGATGCCGCCCGGCGCCAGGCCAGCCAGCGTCCAGCGATGCCGCCCGGCGCCAGGCCAACCAGCGTCCAGCGATGCCGCCCGGCGCCAGGCCAACCAGCGTCAGCGTGCGCCCGGCGCCAGGCAGTGCCGCCCGGCGCCAGGCCAACCAGCGTCCAGCGTGCGCCGGCGCCAGGCAGTGCCGCCCGGCGCCAGGCGAATGCCGCCCGGCGCCAGGCCAGCCAGCGTCCAGCGTGCGCGGCGCCAGGCGAATGCCGCCCGGCGCCAGCCAGCGTCCAGCGTGCAGCGGCGCCAGGCGAATGCCGCCCGGCGCCAGCCAGCGTCCAGCGTGCGCGGCGCCAGGCGAATGCCGCCCGGCGCCAGGCGAATGCCGCCCGGCGCCAGGCGAATGCCGCCCGGCGCCAGCCAGCGTCCAGCGTGCCGCCCGGCGCCAGGCAGTGCCGCCCGGCGCCAGGCAGTGCCGCCCGGCGCCAGGCCAACCAGCGTCAGCGTGCCGCCCGGCATGAGCCAGCCAGCGTCCAGCGTGCGCCGGCGCCAGGCCAGCCAGCGTCAGCGTGCCGCCCGGCGCCAGGCGAGGTGCCGCCCGGCGCCAGGCCAGCCAGCGTCCAGCGTGCGCGGCGCCAGGCGAATGCCGCCCGGCGCCAGGCCAACCAGCGTCCAGCGTGCCGCCCGGCATGAGCCAGCCAGCGTCAGCGTGCCGCCCGGCATGAGCCAGCCAGCGTCCAGCGATGCCGCCCGGCGCCAGCCAGCGTCCAGCGTGCTGCTGGTGCCAGGCCGTCTTGCCGTCCGTGGGTTTGTTCGATCTTTCCCTCGTCAGTCGTTTGCGGGAAATCTTTCGAGTTTTGGGAGGGTCTCTAGTCGTAGATCTCGAGATAATTGTTTCCAACGAGATTCTGCGAGTATCGGGATTTTGAGATGGACTTAGATCTTCAGATTTTCCGTCGTCGAGGATGAGAGCAATGTGGCTCCGAGTTTTAGATATGTTAAAAGATGAATCTTTAAAACAATCGGGAAGGTTTTACGGAAGACTCAGTGTAGATCTCGGACAATCCAGACATGGATTTCAAGGGACCAGGATGCTGTCATTGCCCGAGATCGTGAGACGATCGCATTGATGGGCGCCAGGACCCTCGCCGTTGGCGCCAGATGGGAGTGGGCGAGCCTTCCGTGAGTTTTATCGGCGGCGACCGTTTCTTGGATTTGATCGTCGCTTGGCTTTTCTTCGAGGACTTTCGGTGGCGATTTCGTCATTGACCGATTTTGACCCCAACAGTTAGCCCCCCAGCTAGCTAGGAACCGTAGAGCCTGTCGGATCCTAGCTCGCGGTATAGCCGTGTGGGAAAGTGTTGAGATGTAATCGTCTGCCGAAAATCGGGGTAAATAGTGATTTTACCTCCTTTATATGGAGTAAGAAATCTCTTTCTTACTTCATCACAAGGTTTTTACTCTCTCTCAAGAATCCTTTCTCTCTCTTTAAGAACAATGTCTTCAAGATCCTCAAAGAAACTCTTCTTCCCATTCATCCTCGGATGACTCTCCTGCTCATGTAGCGGTAAAGCGGGAGGAGTCGGTCGAGGAGGAAAAAGAATCGTATTACCGAGCCCTTGTAGGTTAGCCCCTACACTGCCAGAGATCCCTGTTCGAAGAGGCCTGCGAGGCAGCCGGTGCTCCTTTTGCGCCGAGCTTCGGTTTCGTAAATATCTCAAGGTTCTTGAGATTTTTACCAGGTTCTGAAGAGTCAAATTTGGATTCCGTTGGTAGCGAGTGCAAGGAATCCTCCGCAAGATTTCTTTACATGTTCTGAAGCTTTCTTCACGTACTGCGGTATGTGGTTCCCAATTCCTGGTGCCATTGTTAGATGCGCTTCACGCTTGAACTTCGATCAACCAACTCAGCGTTCCTGCCTTGGAGAGTTGGCTTGGCGTACTAATTGCTAGCTTCTGAACTTCGGGATTGATCTTGGTCGATGATTTGAAGGTCTTTGGGGTACTTTCGGCCGGCGGGGAGTGGCGGTTACTATTCCATGCTGCCTAAGAAGGATATGGCGTGATTCAGGGGACTACCGAATCCCAAATCGTGGCAGGGCGTTTCTTCTTTGTTCAAATAGATGGCGAGTCTGTCGAGGAGAGCTGCCTCCATCTATTTCAGCGGGCATGGAACTTTAACGAGGTAATATGACGAAAATTCTGTTATCTATCTCACTTTTTCGGAAGTGCGTGTCTTTGACAAAATTTTCGTTTTGTAGGGAACAACCCTACCGCGCATTTGCCTGGTAACGTTTTCGTCAAGAGAGATCTTCTTCGTCAAAGGCCGTTTTTCTGGAAATCCTTCACCCTCGAACGGATCCGAGATGCGGTTAACCTTTATCGGTCGGGGTTCTGTTCCGTCGTCTGACGCCGAACCTGTTACCGTGGTTCCTTCGGGCGCAGACAGAGGTCGTAAGGGGAAGGAAATCGACGATGGGGAAGGCTCGGAAAACCCTTCACCGTTGGGAGAAAAACCTAGTTTTGTTCCAACGGAAAAAGATGGAGCCAGCGGTTTTCCACCTATCAACTTCTTTGATGGCCTTCCTCCGGAGTTTACTACTGATGAGTCGCTGGAGGATGAGGAGAAACAACGGGTTTTGCGAGGGCTCCCAGCGTGTCAGCGAGGTTTGGCCCTTGAACTTCTTTAACCTTGCGTTTGAATCCGTATATGAGCATGCTTGCTGATCTTGAGTTTTATGCAGGGACTAAGAGTGTTTAGCGGTAGCTTGACTCGAGTTTCCGCAAATCCAGGATTGCTAACTTCAAGACCACAGAAGTGGGCGAGAGCTTTTCGGTTCCGTCAAGAGGTGAAGGCACAGAGCGAAGCAAGCTGAGCTTCCTTTCGGGCTCTCGTCTGGCGGAAAGGAGAGGAAGAAGGATGGTCGCGGAGGTGGCAAGGCAGGCGGAATCGTTTGCTGCTGAGTTTCAATGCTTTAAAAGCTCAGGAGTTTGTTGGTGATTTCAGCGAGTGCGAGGTTGATCGTAAATCTTTACAAGTCTCAGAACCAGATTTCTCTTCGATTCGAGATCGCTGAAATGAAGGATTTCATGGCGAGTGTGCTCATGCTGAGTCCTTGGTTCCTCGGTAGAAGAAAGAGTCCGGAGACTATGGGAACTATCGAGGTTTCGAGGATCTGATGGAGGTCGAGCCGATGAGAACACCGAGAATGGTGGGAATGCTCGAGGTGTGAATGAAGAAGTGGACCAGCCTGCTAGTTCATTTGGGATTTCTGCATCCGGTTTCTCAGCGTTGACTTCCTTTTGTGAATTGAATTTTCTGGCCGTGTGTGGCGTTTTAATAATTTTATCCTGCGACCGTTGGAGGTTGCATTCTTATGTTTTGGGACTGGCGTTGGTGGCTTTGAATCCTGCCGTCTTTTGCGGCTTTTATGAATATGAAAATTTGCGAGATTTAGTCTTTTGTTTTGATTTATACTTTCGTCAAGTGTAGAGGAAGGATCACGAGTAGTCGCCATTATCCTAACTCTTTTCGTCGCTTGGTCCGTATGCTACTTTTAGCGGCGTTTTAGGTGTAGCGATAAGAGACATGTTTTGGGATCATTATCACGATACTATGTCTGTGAGATGTCAAGATCCAGCAAGACTGGGTTTAGGGCAAGACCTAGGTTTACTCTCAGCTTTGAGGCTGTCGCGATGACTGATCGGCTTCGTTTTGCCTGTTAGTGATTTCTTCCTGATTCTTTTCGTTTAAAGTCCGCGACTAGTCGCCGGCTTATATGACTTGTGTTAAAAGAATCGAGCTATCTTCGGAATATATCCGAGACGCTAAACCAAAATTTTGGGTTTCTTGTATAGCGCTATGATATCCTTGTCGGATGTAAGAGGACCTTTGTAGGTCTGACTACGATTTTGTATTGAGTGAAGCGTTTCTTATGGCGTCCGTCGGGGCCAATCGGCGAGCGTGAGTTATTTTAAGTCGCTGGTGGACTGTCTTTTGCGGATATCTGAGTTTTGTTATCTTTTTAAGAAGTTGCGGCGTCTGGCGTTTCTTTTGAAGATATGATTTTCGTTTTCGAGCGTTGATCGTTTAAGTAAGTATAAAAGATAGAAAGAATTTTATTAAAAATTTGAGAAGTTTAAAGTACATATCGCGGATTTTTGGCGTTTTGTGGGAGTATAGGAGTATCGCGCAGTCCCCTTTTGGTGAGGGGATAGCTGAACTTCGTCGGGTTTCGACGAGCTGCCTCGATACCTCTTCGAGGATCAAGCCATCTCGTAGTTCTGATAGTTGCGTGGGCGTTTTACTCCCGTCGTCGCCGTTCGATCGTGCTGGTCGGATCAGTGGTGTGTCGCGGGGTCGAGCTGTCGGTCCTACGGCGGTGGATTGAGAGGCTTTGTCGCCTTCTTGAATCGTTGCCTGTTGGATGATTCTGGATCATCTTTCCTCGAGTCTTCGGGAATGTTGTGTGATTCCTTTGCTTTCGTTTTGAGTTGACGCATGGGTGTTCGATCTTTTAGCAGTTTGAACTTCGGCTAGGTAACGAGTCTCGACTGTTTCTGGCTACCCGGATGGCTGCGGTTCGGTCGAGTCGGGAACTTGATACCGAGGTGGTATGTGGGCGGTACTGCCTTCATGGAGTTGATCCATGGGGTTCCCATGATGGCGTTGTAGATGGCGGGTTGTCGACTACTGCAAACTTCGGCGATCTTTGTAACTTCCTTTGCCATGGTGGGAGTTTAATTTTCGAGGTCATGGTAGTGGCGCCGAGAACCCGTCAACGGTTTTGGCTCGGGGCGACTTCCCCAAGTGGGATCTTCATCCTGTAGAGGGTGTCGCGGAAGATGGCGTTGACCGTGCTTCCAGTATCGGCGAGAATCGCGGCCGACTTGAGATCTGGATGACCAGGTCGATTACCAAAGGGTCGCAGTGAGGTTTGTCGATTCCGACGGTCTCGTGTTCCTCGAAAGCGATTGTGTGGTTAGGAACATCGCTGTCCGGGAACCAGTTGGAACTGGTCTCGGCTTTTCGCCCGTAGGCTTTTATCGATGAGACAGAGTCCTGGTAGAACTGTGATCCTCCGATGATCATGTTTACCCTCTGGCGACTGCTGTTGTTCCCTTGGTCGTCCTGTCTTCTTCCGCGCTTTTCCCCTGATTGGTTTTCGATTAGCGGTCTTGGAGGTAGTTTTGTTAGTCTTTGGGCGGTCGAGTCAGGAGCAAGTCCTTTATACTCTTGACTTTTGATAGCTTCGCCCGGTGAGGAGTTTTCGCGGCGAGCGGCGCCGAGAACCTTGCAGTTCGCGGTGGAGTGGCCTCTGGTCTCGTGGAACTTCGCGGTAGGAGTTATCCTTGTACTGGTTCCTGGTCCAGGTGTTTCCGGAGGTTTTGCCCTGCTCCGAGTTGATGGCGTAGTTATGCTCGCCTTGGACGTCTTCCCCTTCGTGATGGACGTATTTGTCGTTACGAGAGGGTTTCTTCTTGGACGCGGTTTTCTGCGGTCCGTGCTTCTGCGATAGAAGCTTCATCTCTTCTTCCATGATGATGAAGTCTGTTGCCTTGTGGAGAGTATCCTGGATTGTCCGCGGCTTTTCCAGTAGTATCCACTTCGAACTTCGACTTGTACCAGAGAGTTTTCTCGAGTCGATTGCGACATTGTCGCTGATGCCGTTACTCTGGCCATCACCAGTTTGAACCTTCGCATGAAGTCGGCGGGCGACTTCGTCTTCCTTCGAGCTAGACTCCATAGATCCCGTCGGACGTTTCTCTATCCATGAACATGGAGTACTGTTTGAAAGCGCCGAGGCCAGTTGGCGGAAGCTTCGATGGAGTTCCTTTTGAGCGGAGAACCACTTTCGGCGCAGCACCTTTGAGGTGCTTTCGGCGAAGAAGACAATGACCTGCGTCCGTTCGCTCGGGAGTTTGCACCTACCCATTGCGATCTGGAAGGACTGCAGGTGCGACTTAGGATCCGTCGTACCGTCATAGATCGGGATTTTGATCTTCCACGGGTCTGAGATCGTGTTTCCGTGATCCGAGTGGTGAGCGGTGTTTTCGTGCTTCCTCGAGAAGTCTATCGATCTCGGGCGGAACTGGTCGCTGATGGATCTGCGATTTTACGCTTTCACTTCAGCCCGCGGTCTTTTGAGAGATTCCGCGGAGATCATGGATCTCGCTATTGCCGCCGGCGTTCCTCGAACCTGTCGGCTGGTCGCGATAGATCGAGTTTGATCTTCGCGAGTTCTTCCTGCTCCATCGGTAGAGTTCTTCTTCCTCTTCTGTCATGGGCCTATCGAAGGATACCGTCTGCCGGCGGACTGGCCGGGTTCTCTGGGGTGGATGTCAGCGTCTTCGCCGGAAGGATCCGATCGATCGCTGACATCTAGATCGATCTTCGGCGTCGCTTTCCTTGTTTCCGCGGCGGAGTGGAAGGTTCTGCGAGGTCGTTTGCTGTCCTCGGAGCCGTTTCCTCGGGAGTGGGCTCTTCGGGCATCTTTCTCGTGCCGGAGATCGAAGTCGAGTCTCCTGCATGGCGTGCCTTGGTGGATCAGCGGCAACTTGCTCCTCGCAGTTAAGGTATCGACCTGTTTTCGCGGCGAGGTTATCAGCTTGTCTGTTGTTCGCCAGCGCTGGTAAACAGTTCCTTCATCTGCTTGGCGCCTCAGTGTTTGCATCAGCAGTGACTGTGGGCGTCTCCAGCTGGAGTCTTCTCAGCGTTGGCATCGGCGGGTGTTCCGTCTGGCGCTGGCTGATCCTTGGTGGCGTCGGCTGACATGATCGGCGTGTGCAGTTGCGAGATAGATAGATCCGTAACCCCCTCCTTCTAGCGCCAAACTGTGGGAACCGAAATTAGCACCGTCAAATTAAGTTGATTTGGAGGAAAGCCAAGTGAACCAAGCCTTCCCTGAAGGTCCGGATATCTGCTGGGCGCTGCGACACAATCAGTTCGACAAAGAAAATATGAAAGCGAAATAAAAATCGTAAGAAAAAGAATAGAGCAAGAGATTTTATTTCGAATCAGCGTTTGGCGTGAACAACAGGTAAGAGCCTTGGCTCACGAGAGCTGTCGGCAAGTTAAGCTAGTCTGATCGCCTAAGTCTATCCTAGTTGAGTCGCGGCTTCGCTAGTGAAAACAGAAAATAATGCTAAGTTGCTCTAAGTGCTCTGGGCGTTTTGTGATCTGGTTTGCTTCTTGCTCAAAGCTCTCCTTATATACTCCTCCTATGGCGGTCTATCTTCGCGGGCTGAGTTGGGCTTTTCCATTTTCGTCCATCTTTGTGTTTATCGGAAACTTGGCGTTTATCTTGAGGGGTCGAGCTGTCGTTCTTCGGTGGATGTCAGCGTCTTCATCGGAAGGATCCGATCGGTCGCTGACATCTAGATCGATCTTCGGCGTCGCTTTCCTTGTTTCCGCGGCGGAGTGGAAGGTTCTGCGAGTCGTTTGCTGTCCTCGGAGCCGTTTCCTCGAGTGGGCTCTTCGGGCATCTTTCTCGTGCCGGAGATCGAAGTCGAGTCTCCTGCATGGCGTGCCTTGGTGGATCAGCGGCAACTTGCTCCTCGCAGTTAAGGTATCGACCTGTTTTGCGGCGAGGTTATCAGCTTGTCTGTTGTTCGCCAGCGCTGGTAAACAGTTCCTTCATCTGCTTGGCGCCTCAGTGTTTGCATCAGCAGTGACTGTGGGCGCGTCTCCAGCTGGAGTCTTCTCAGCGTTGGCATCGGCGGGTGTTCCGTCTGGCGCTGGCTGATCCTTGGTGGCGTCGGCTGACATGATCGGCGTGTGCAGTTGCGAGATAGATAGATCCGTAACCCCCTCCTTCTAGCGCCAAACTGTGGGAACGAAATTAGCACCGTCAAATTAAGTTGATTTGGAGGAAAGCCAAGTGAACCAAGCCTTCCCTGAAGGTCCGGATATCTGCTGGGCGCTGCGACACAATCAGTTCGACAAAGAAAATATGAAAGCGAAATAAAAATCGTAAGAAAAAGAATAGAGCAAGAGATTTTATTTCGAATCAGCGTTTGGCGTGAACAACAGGTAAGAGCCTTGGCTACGAGAGCTGTCGGCAAGTTCGCTAGTCTGATCGCCTAAGTCTATCCTAGTTGAGTCGCGGCTTCGCTAGTGAAAACAGAAAATAATGCTAAGTTGCTCTAAGTGCTCTGGGCGTTTTGTGATCTGGTTTGCTTCTTGCTCAAAGCTCTCCTTATATACTCCTCTATGGCGGTCTATCTTCGCGGGCTGAGTCGGGCTTTTCCATTTTAGTCCATCTTTGTGTTTATCGGAAACTTGACATTTATCTTCGGAAACTTGATATTTATCTCTTATGGAAACTTGACATTTATCTTGAAATCTTGACATTTATCTTGAAATCTTGACATTTATCTTGGAAACTTGATATTTATCTCTTATGGAAACTTGACATTTATCTTCGGAAACTTGATATTTATCTCTTATGGAAACTTGACATTTATCTCTTATGTGAGGATAAAGATAAACCGTCATAGTTATCCTTCTTTTCGGAAAATCGTGCGTGGGCGTTTTGGCGGCGTTAGGCGTTTAAGCGTTTTACGGTTTTGAAAGGACAGTCTTTGAAGGTCTCGGTGTTTCGAAGGAACCTTAATTCCTTGTTTAGTCGAGGAAGTGGCGTTCTAGAATAACCGTGATCATACCAAACTTGCGTAGATTGATCGAACAAGCTAAGATGGGATCGAACCGGACCACGATAGGAGCGAGACGGGGCGAGGGCGTGGACCGGCGCCAGGCCAGCCAGCGTCCAGCGTGCGCGGCGCCAGGCAGTGCCGCCCGGCATGAGCCAGCCAGCGTCCAGCGTGCGCGGCGCCAGGCGAATGCCGCCGGCGCCAGGCGAATGCCGCCGGCGCCAGCCAGCGTCCAGCGTGCGCGGCGCCAGGCGAGTGCCGCGGCGCCAGGCAGTGCCGCCCGGCGCCGAGCCAGCCAGCGTCCAGCGTGCGCGGCGCCAGGCCAACCAGCGTCCAGCGATGCCGCCCGGCGCCAGGCGAATGCCGCCCGGCGCCAGGCAGTGCCGCCCGGCATGAGCCAGCCAGCGTCAGCGTGCCGCCCGGCATGAGCCAGCCAGCGTCCAGCGATGCCGCCCGGCGCCAGGCGAATGCCGCCCGGCGCCAGGCGGCCAGCGTGGCAGTGCCGCCCGGCGCCAGGCGAGTGCCGCGGCGCCAGGCGGCCAGCGTGGCGAGTGCCGCCCGGCGCCAGGCGAGTGCCGCCGGCGCCAGGCCAGCCAGCGTCCAGCGTGCCGCCGGCGCCAGGCGGCCAGCGTGGCAGTGCCGCCCGGCGCCAGGCGAGTGCCGCCCGGCATGAGCCAGCCAGCGTCAGCGTGCCGCCCGGCATGAGCCAGCCAGCGTCAGCGTGCGCCCGGCGCCAGGCGGCCAGCGTCCAGCGTGCAGCGGCGCCAGGCGAATGCCGCCGGCGCCAGGCGAATGCCGCCCGGCGCCAGGCGGCCAGCGTGGCAGTGCCGCCCGGCGCCAGGCCAGCCAGCGTCCAGCGATGCCGCCCGGCGCCAGGCCAGCCAGCGTCCAGCGTGCGCGGCGCCAGGCGAATGCCGCCCGGCGCCAGGCGGCCAGCGTGGCGAGTGCCGCCGGCGCCAGGCAACCAGCGTCCAGCGTGCCGCGGCGCCAGGCGAGTGCCGCCGGCGCCAGCCAGCGTCCAGCGTGCGCCCGGCGCCAGCCAGCGTCCAGCGTGCCGCCGGCGCCAGGCCGGGGTGCCGCCGGCGCCAGCCCGCGTCCCGCGTGCTGCTGGTGCCAGGCCGTCTTGCCGTCCGTGGGTTTGTTCGATCTTTCCCTCGTCAGTCGTTTGCGGGAAATCTTTCGAGTTTTGGGAGGGTCTCTAGTCGTAGATCTCGAGATAATTGTTTCCAGCGAGATTCTGCGGTATCGGGATTTTGAGATGGACTTAGATCTTCAGATTTTCCGTCGTCGAGGATGAGAGCAATGTGGCTCCGAGTTTTAGATATGTTAAAAGATGAATCTTTAAAACAATCGGGAAGGTTTTACGGAAGACTCATTGTAGATCTCGGACAATCGGACATGGATTTCAAGGGACCAGGATGCTGTCATTGCCGAGATCGTGAGGCGATCGCATTGATGGGCGCCAGGACCCTCGCCGTTGGCGCCAGATGGGAGTGGGCGAGCCTTCCGTGAGTTTTATCGGCGGCGACCCGTTTCTTGGATTTGATCGTCGCTTGGCTTTTCTTCGAGGACTTTCGGTGGCGATTTCGTCATTGACCGATTTTGACCCCAACAGATCTAGTGCCGCTAAGCGATTATCACATCAAACACAAATCCCAGATGGCCAAACACTTCACGAGGCATTGTGAATGTGGGCGCTTCTCCACAGGTCAAACTTACGCGACCCCTTGGTCGCGTCCAGCGTGCGCCCGGCGCCAGGCAACCAGCGTCCAGCGTGCGCGGCGCCAGGCCAACCAGCGTCAGCGTGCCGCCCGGCATGAGCCAGCCAGCGTCCAGCGTGCAGCGGCGCCAGGCGAGTGCCGCGGCGCCAGGCCAACCAGCGTCCAGCGTGCTGCTGGTGCCAGGCGTCTTGCCGTCCGTGGGTTTGTTCGATCTTTCCCTCGTCGGTCGTTTGCGGAAATCTTCGAGTTTTGGGAGGGTCTCTAGTCGTAGATCTCGAGATAATTGTTTCCAGCGAGATTCTGCGAGTATCGGGATTTTGAGATGGACTTAGATCTTCAGATTTTCGTCGTCGAGGATGAGAGCAATGTGGCTCGAGTTTTAGATATGTTAAAAGATGAATCTTTAAAACAATCGGGAAGGTTTTACGGAAGACTCATTGTAGATCTCGGACAATCAGACATGGATTTCAAGGGACCAAGATGCTGTCATTGCCGAGATCGTGAGGCGATCGCATTGATGGGCGCCAGGACCCTCGCCGTTGGCGCCAGATGGGAGTGGGCGAGCCTTCCGTGAGTTTTATCGGCGGCGACCGTTTCTTGGATTTGATCGTCGCTTGGCTTTTCTTCGAGGACTTTCGGTGGCGATTTCGTCATTGACCGATTTTGACCCCAACAGATCTAGTGCCGCTAAGCGATTATCACATCAAACACAAATCCCAGATGGCCAAACACTTCACGAGGCATTGTGAATGTGGGCGCTTCTCCACAGGTCAAACTTACGCGACCCCTTGGTCCAGCGTCAGCGTGCCGCCCGGCGCCAGGCCAGCCAGCGTCCAGCGTGCCGCCCGGCGCCAGGCCAGCCAGCGTCCAGCGTGCCGCCCGGCGCCAGGCCAGCCAGCGTCCAGCGTGCCGCCCGGCGCCAGGCCAGCCAGCGTCCAGCGTGCCGCCCGGCGCCAGGCCAGCCAGCGTCCAGCGTGCCGCCCGGCGCCAGGCCAGCCAGCGTCCAGCGTGCCGCCCGGCGCCAGGCCAGCCAGCGTCCAGCGTGCCGCCCGGCGCCAGGCCAGCCAGCGTCCAGCGTGCCGCCCGGCGCCAGGCCAGCCAGCGTCCAGCGTGCCGCCCGGCGCCAGGCCAGCCAGCGTCCAGCGTGCCGCCCGGCGCCAGGCCAGCCAGCGTCCAGCGTGCCGCCCGGCGCCAGGCCAGCCAGCGTCCAGCGTGCCGCCCGGCGCCAGGCCAGCCAGCGTCCAGCGTGCCGCCCGGCGCCAGGCCAGCCAGCGTCCAGCGTGCCGCCCGGCGCCAGGCCAGCCAGCGTCCAGCGTGCCGCCCGGCGCCAGGCCAGCCAGCGTCCAGCGTGCCGCCCGGCGCCAGGCCAGCCAGCGTCCAGCGTGCCGCCCGGCGCCAGGCCAGCCAGCGTCCAGCGTGCCGCCCGGCGCCAGGCCAGCCAGCGTCCAGCGTGCCGCCCGGCGCCAGGCCAGCCAGCGTCCAGCGTGCCGCCCGGCGCCAGGCCAGCCAGCGTCCAGCGTGCCGCCCGGCGCCAGGCCAGCCAGCGTCCAGCGTGCCGCCCGGCGCCAGGCCAGCCAGCGTCCAGCGTGCCGCCCGGCGCCAGGCCAGCCAGCGTCCAGCGTGCCGCCCGGCGCCAGGCCAGCCAGCGTCCAGCGTGCCGCCCGGCGCCAGGCCAGCCAGCGTCCAGCGTGCCGCCCGGCGCCAGGCCAGCCAGCGTCCAGCGTGCCGCCCGGCGCCAGGCCAGCCAGCGTCCAGCGTGCCGCCCGGCGCCAGGCCAGCCAGCGTCCAGCGTGCCGCCCGGCGCCAGGCCAGCCAGCGTCCAGCGTGCCGCCCGGCGCCAGGCCAGCCAGCGTCCAGCGTGCCGCCCGGCGCCAGGCCAGCCAGCGTCCAGCGTGCCGCCCGGCGCCAGGCCAGCCAGCGTCCAGCGTGCCGCCCGGCGCCAGGCCAGCCAGCGTCCAGCGTGCCGCCCGGCGCCAGGCCAGCCAGCGTCCAGCGTGCCGCCCGGCGCCAGGCCAGCCAGCGTCCAGCGTGCCGCCCGGCGCCAGTTCTCATACTTCAAAGAAAAACTGAAGTTCATAAATAATTAAAAGCGTTTCATAGATTGAGACTGCGGAAATTCAAACAAAACCCCATAAAAGGGGCAGGGATTCGAAGCCACCAACGGCCAGTCCCGGTAAATACATCATGGCCTCTTAAGCGGCGAAACACATAAAACGAAATCCCAGAAGGGATTGATAGACCTAGACGCTCCCGGGCGTCATCTTCATCCTCACTTGCATAGGGACAGCCTCGCCGTCGCCTCCCTCAGTCGCATCGCCACTACCCGCCTCGTCCGCACCACCCTCGCAATCTTCTCCCACGCGCTCCCGATCTTCCGAATTTTCGGAGGTCGGAGCTAGGGTGCATTCGGCTTGCAAACCGGCGAGGATCGACTTCGAAATCTCCCTCGGTGGCCGCCCACTCTCGCTACGGGGCGATAATCTGGCTTCCTCCAAGTCCAAAGACGGGCCTCGTTACTGGCAACTCGAGCTCGCTCAGACTCCTCGATCCCGCTAAAGCCAAGTCCCTCTTACGGACAGCTATCAAGGACTCAAACAGGATGGCCATCCTCGTCGGGCGACCATAGAAGTCGTCACTGGCATCAGCAACCTCCGAGGTTCTCACGGTTCATCTCCTCGTGAGCCTGAACCTTCTCTGAAGGCGGACTTCGAGGATTTACTCCTTTTCTCTTTCTTCACCTTGAGTAGCGAGCTAGCGGTCTTCCCAAGGTCGCGCTCAAGATCGCTGATCTGAACCTCACGCTGGGGCGTCAGGCGGCATGGGTATCCTCGACAGTCTGCAATGCGGCCTTAAATGCGGCTTCGCGCTTCTGCGGCGACTCCAGTTCGCCGATAGGCGAATGACTTCCGACCCTTTTCGCCAAGCATTCCGTCGATCAGAGACACAAACTGTCCGCAAAAGGAAAGAGTAAGTATCATCGCAAAAAAGCGTGCAAGAGTTACGGACAAAATCGAACCTTGGAGCGATGGCCAATGGCTCGAGGTCGCTTTCCTCGCTCTTAGCACCCTTCTTTTAAGCTCGGACGCTGGGCCAGCTCTTGCCCTTCCCTTGGGCAGTGGTGCGGCACCAGCGCTGGCAGTCCCAAGACAAGTTCCAGCTTAGCGGGGAAGAGGTGCAGATTCTATCGCATCATCTCTTCGGAGATCCGATCGGGGCAGTCGAAGAACCCGATGGATGGATCTGAACATCGAGAGTCTGTTCGGGAACAATAACCCTTCGTGGGCGGGAGGGCATCGGATGGGACTTCTTTGGAAAGATGTGAAGAATGAGAAGGGAGGGTTGGCTACTTATAAGAAAAAAAAGGAAGACACAGATTCTGCGGAAAAATCCTTAGCGAGATTTCGATTTTCAAAAAAAATATTCATATCATTCGCCGCAAAATCGTCTCCGACCTTACGGGCTGGGGAGCTAACTGTTGGGGTCAAAAGCGGTTATCTCGAAATCTGACTAAAGACCTTTCGAAACTCAAAAGATTTCCATAAACGACGTGAGGAAAGATCGAACAACGAAAAAACAGACCAGCGACTGACCTGGCGCCCGGCGGCACCGGCCTGGCGCCCGGCGGCACCGGCCTGGCGCCCGGCGGCACCGGCCTGGCGCCCGGCGGCACCGACCTGGCGCCCGGCGGCACCGGCCTGGCGCCCGGCGGCACCGGCCTGGCGCCCGGCGGCACCGACCTGGCGCCCGGCGGCACCGGCCTGGCGCCCGGCGGCACCGGCCTGGCGCCCGGCGGCACCGGCCTGGCGCCCGGCGGCACCGGCCTGGCGCCCGGCGGCACCGGCCTGGCGCCCGGCGGCACCGGCCTGGCGCCCGGCGGCACCGGCCTGGCGCCCGGCGGCACCGGCCTGGCGCCCGGCGGCACCGGCCTGGCGCCCGGCGGCACCAACCTGGCGCCCGGCGGCACCGGCCTGGCGCCCGGCGGCACCGGCCTGGCGCCCGGCGGCACCGACCTGGCGCCCGGCGGCACCGACCTGGCGCCCGGCGGCACCGGCCTGGCGCCCGGCGGCACCGGCCTGGCGCCCGGCGGCACCGGCCTGGCGCCCGGCGGCACCGGCCTGGCGCCCGGCGGCACCGGCCTGGCGCCCGGCGGCACCGGCCTGGCGCCCGGCGGCACCGGCCTGGCGCCCGGCGGCACCGGCCTGGCGCCCGGCGGCACCGGCCTGGCGCCCGGCGGCACCGGCCTGGCGCCCGGCGGCACCGGCCTGGCGCCCGGCGGCACCGGCCTGGCGCCCGGCGGCACCGGCCTGGCGCCCGGCGGCACCGGCCTGGCGCCCGGCGGCACCGGCCTGGCGCCCGGCGGCACCGGCCTGGCGCCCGGCGGCACCGGCCTGGCGCCCGGCGGCACCGGCCTGGCGCCCGGCGGCACCGGCCTGGCGCCCGGCGGCACCGGCCTGGCGCCCGGCGGCACCGGCCTGGCGCCCGGCGGCACCGGCCTGGCGCCCGGCGGCACCGGCCTGGCGCCCGGCGGCACCGGCCTGGCGCCCGGCGGCACCGGCCTGGCGCCCGGCGGCACCGGCCTGGCGCCCGGCGGCACCGGCCTGGCGCCCGGCGGCACCGGCCTGGCGCCCGGCGGCACCGGCCTGGCGCCCGGCGGCACCGGCCTGGCGCCCGGCGGCACCGGCCTGGCGCCCGGCGGCACCGGCCTGGCGCCCGGCGGCACCGGCCTGGCGCCCGGCGGCACCGGCCTGGCGCCCGGCGGCACCGGCCTGGCGCCCGGCGGCACCGGCCTGGCGCCCGGCGGCACCGGCCTGGCGCCCGGCGGCACCGGCCTGGCGCCCGGCGGCACCGGCCTGGCGCCCGGCGGCACCGGCCTGGCGCCCGGCGGCACCGGCCTGGCGCCCGGCGGCACCGGCCTGGCGCCCGGCGGCACCGGCCTGGCGCCCGGCGGCACCGGCCTGGCGCCCGGCGGCACCGGCCTGGCGCCCGGCGGCACCGGCCTGGCGCCCGGCGGCACCGGCCTGGCGCCCGGCGGCACCGGCCTGGCGCCCGGCGGCACCGGCCTGGCGCCCGGCGGCACCGGCCTGGCGCCCGGCGGCACCGGCCTGGCGCCCGGCGGCACCGGCCTGGCGCCCGGCGGCACCGGCCTGGCGCCCGGCGGCACCGGCCTGGCGCCCGGCGGCACCGGCCTGGCGCCCGGCGGCACCGGCCTGGCGCCCGGCGGCACCGGCCTGGCGCCCGGCGGCACCGGCCTGGCGCCCGGCGGCACCGGCCTGGCGCCCGGCGGCACCGGCCTGGCGCCCGGCGGCACCGGCCTGGCGCCCGGCGGCACCGGCCTGGCGCCCGGCGGCACCGGCCTGGCGCCCGGCGGCACCGGCCTGGCGCCCGGCGGCACCGGCCTGGCGCCCGGCGGCACCGGCCTGGCGCCCGGCGGCACCGGCCTGGCGCCCGGCGGCACCGGCCTGGCGCCCGGCGGCACCGGCCTGGCGCCCGGCGGCACCGGCCTGGCGCCCGGCGGCACCGGCCTGGCGCCCGGCGGCACCGGCCTGGCGCCCGGCGGCACCGGCCTGGCGCCCGGCGGCACCGGCCTGGCGCCCGGCGGCACCGGCCTGGCGCCCGGCGGCACCGGCCTGGCGCCCGGCGGCACCGGCCTGGCGCCCGGCGGCACCGGCCTGGCGCCCGGCGGCACCGGCCTGGCGCCCGGCGGCACCGGCCTGGCGCCCGGCGGCACCGGCCTGGCGCCCGGCGGCACCGGCCTGGCGCCCGGCGGCACCGGCCTGGCGCCCGGCGGCACCGGCCTGGCGCCCGGCGGCACCGGCCTGGCGCCCGGCGGCACCGGCCTGGCGCCCGGCGGCACCGGCCTGGCGCCCGGCGGCACCGGCCTGGCGCCCGGCGGCACCGGCCTGGCGCCCGGCGGCACCGGCCTGGCGCCCGGCGGCACCGGCCTGGCGCCCGGCGGCACCGGCCTGGCGCCCGGCGGCACCGGCCTGGCGCCCGGCGGCACCGGCCTGGCGCCCGGCGGCACCGGCCTGGCGCCCGGCGGCACCGGCCTGGCGCCCGGCGGCACCGGCCGGCCGGAAAAGAGCAGCTGGATGGAAGTGGTCGGTCGGGATGACTGAGCCTGGGAGAGGCACCCGGTCGTTTGAGTGGTGCTGGAGGAGACCAGACCGGGTAGATCAGTCCGGGAAGGGACACCCGGTCGGCAGAGATGGATCAAGGGACACCCGGATGGCCGGGAAGGAGGAACCGTGGTACTGAACACGGACGGGCTGGACAGAAACCAAGGCAAGCTTGGACCGGGTTGGCCAGACCGGGTTTGACCATGCTGGTTCAACCCTGACCGAATTTCTTCCCCTTTTCCCATTGGTTGAGACCAATTTGGCTCAAGGACATTTTAGTAATTTTGTTTTATGTTTCTAGGGCTTTCAAGCCTTGTATATATACTCTTATATCTCCCAATTTTGGACTGGTCTCTTTTTCTCTCAAAAAACATATTTGGATCTTGAATAAAGTTTGGATCTTGAATCCTTTTTCTTCTTTTATTCTTGTGTTCTTGAGCATCTGTTGCTCTCTAATCATGGTGAACCTTGAATTCTTCATGGGTTTAAGAGAAATCATGTCTATTAGAGAGTAGATCATCTTAGGGTTCATGGGCTTGGGAGATTTAGGGTGATTAAGTGTAGATCTAAGGTGCTTAGTGTTGGATCTATCCTTTCCTTGCATTGATTTGGTGTTCTCAATGCTATATTTGGGCTGGCCTCTCAAACATAGAGCCATAGGCATTTCATGCCCGAAAGGTGTTCTATGAAATGCCTGAACCAACTCATCTATGCTTTTAGCTTGCTTTGCCTAAGAGATTAGTTGTCAAAGAAGCTAGGATTGCTATTAGACCCATTCTTTATGCTTGCTTTGATCGTTACAGCCAAAGGGATTTGGTGTACTTGGGTGATCATTGCAAAAGAGCATTCATCTAGAGATAGAGCTTCCTTAGTTTTGTTGTCTAGGCATAAGGTTGATAGATTGAATGTTGCTGCCACCTTTAGATTGAAGCTTGATCACCCAAGGTCAATTCCCTTGCCCCATGAGTCCTATTGCTTCATATTGAAAGAGAGATCATTACTTTATTGCATTTTAGTTTAGTTTTAATTCATTTCACTCCACTCTATTGATTGCACTTAGATTAAGCATAGACTTGCATTCCCTTTGGATTGAAATCACCTTGGATTGGTTCGACAATCTCTTATACTACATCATTTGATTAGGACCTTTGAAAAGTCTATCATCAAATTGGCGCCGTTGCCAAGTTTTAGTTTGATTTTGACATTGGGATTTAGTCACTTGCTTGAGACTAAGTCTTGTTACCTTTATCTAGTTACTAACTCCCTTTCAAGTGGTTGTTCTTTTGCAAGGTACATTCACAAGAGAGGAAGATCATGTCTCTTGACTTGGAATCAATGTTCAAGGCTATTTTAGAGGGTCAAGAAAGAATGATATCTAGAAGCTCCACTTATTGTGACAGAGCTTATGAGCCAACCTCACAATTGGAGTACCAACCACATGGAAACCTTGGTCAAGAAAGCCAATATGGATATGATGAGAGATACCAACTTTGGGCTTTAGAGTATGAAGAACAAGAAGTCAAATCCCCTCAAGCCTCCAATGAAGAACACACCACCAACATGCTTGAAAAGTTGTTGGAGAATCAAGAAAGAGGAAGGCTTGAAATACAAAGTCAAATGAGCTCTCTTTCCACCAGGGTAGATGCTCACGGCAAGACTCTTAGCTCAAGGATGGATGAAACTATAACACATGTGAAGTCTATCAACAACATACTGTCTCACATCACTGAAGATCAAGAAGAAAGCATCATTCCCCTTTACAACACCAACACTTGTGAAGAATGTCCCATGGATATGGAAATTGATGTTGAAGAGGACATGCACCTCAAGGATGGATTTCAACAAGAAGCTGAAAACTCTATACATGAGCTTGACTTGCTCCTTGGATGCATGATAGATGAAAATCTTGGGCAAAGATATGAAGAGCAAGTTGAACCAGCACCATTCAAGAGTAATTCAACAAGAAGCAAGGATGAAGAACTAAGATTGGTTGGAAGAATCTTTGAAGATCTTTGTGATGATGGTTTGGTTGTTGAATGCATAGAGGAGATAAGAGAGATCTCATTGGTTATGGATGAGTTCTCAATCAAGGAGGAAGCACATGTGAAGTTTACTTCCAAGGAAGGAACAAGGGGTGAAGAGTCTATGGAGAATCAAGTTATTCACATTGAAGAATCCCTCAAAGATATGCACCAAGAAGACTCTCCTATGGACAGGCCCTTTGCCTACCATTTTTGTATACTCTCTACCAAGGAGCTCATTGTTGATGATCCAAGGAAGGTACCCTTTGAAGAGATCAGGATGAATGAGTGTAGGGGTTGGTTCTATGATCAATATGATCCTGGTGATCCGGTTTGGCAAGAAGGATTTCACTACATGGGTAAGGAGCCTAGACACACCAACCTTCACTATCCAAAGGAAGAAAAGTCAAGCTAGTGACTCAAAACAAGCTCACTTGGGAGGAAGTCTCATGGCTATCCTTTGTACATATTTAACTAGGATTTTTGGTTTTAAAGACCCTTGGGCTGATGAGGCAGGCAACCAGACATTGCTCCCCTTGTCACCACACCCAACACTCCTTATGTGGTATCACTCCAACCCTTCTTGTATATACATTTGCTTTTGTCTTGTTGGGATATCTCCTTCTCTCTTACTCACACAGAGACTGTGTGATTTAAGTGTGGGGGAGGTACCAAGTATTTGATCATGTTTGCTTTGTGATTTTGAGTCTCATGCATTGCATTGTTCATTCATATTTGCATAAAATAAAATAAAAATTTTGAATTTTTGAATCTTGTCGATTGCATCACTTGCATCCTTAAGATTGAGTCTAGAGCATATAGGTTGCGTTCATTTGCATATGGAGCATTGCCTTGTAAAGAACACTTGTTTGCACTGAACTTGGCACCCTAGTTAAACATATCAAGTAGCTTAAGCATTTTTTGAAAGGCTTGCATGCTTTGAGCCTTGAAAACTCTTCTTGAAACTTGCTTGCTTCTTGATATTGGCATTGTTGTTGAAACCAGCTCCATCCTGAACTTAGACTTGAATGAACCTAATTTCTCTTGCATATGGGCATTTGCATACTTGATCATGGATCACATACACATTTGGGTTATCTTTTCCCATTGTACCACACTTTGTTAACCCAAATGGCACTTCCATACCCTTGAACCCTATCCATTCCTTGAAGCCTACATTGATTTGCATGAGTGAGGCCTTTTCTGATAGCTTGTCATGAGCAAAATCTTGAGAGTATTGGGAGCGACATGGATTTTTTCTCATCTCTTGCTAGCATAGGGTCCTCATTTGAGCTAGCTTCTAGGATGGTGAGTGGGGTTTTTGTTCCTTAATGGTCTATATCTTGGGTTTGGAATGTAACAATGTTGAGATTTATGAACAAAAGAGTATCATTGAGAAAGAAAAACCCTAGGGACCTAAAATAAAAAGATAAGAAGCTCTTAATTGATGTTTTTGACCTTCCCCCATCTTTGTGTATATAAAAAAAAAAAAAAAAAAAAAAAAAAGAAAAAGAAAGAAAAAAAAAAAAATAAAATAAAGATTCAATAAGATAGTGGGGAAGGAAAAACTTAAAGAGTTAGAGCTTAGGAAAGTGATTAGAGGTCCTTAGTGGTTGGATTTCAAAGGAAAGAAAGTTGTTCATGGGGTGAGTGATGTGAGAATGTTTTCAATTTTTGGGGTATGAGATGAGTAAAAGGGGTGTAGATCTTGTAATCACTTAGGAACTGGGTAGAATGATGAGGATGGATCCATGTATGCATGAATTGCTCCTAGTCTTAGATATATTTTGCATAATGATCAAGCTCCTTGATTTTGAGTGATTGCCACCTTGAAATGATGCATTGAAACCTCATTATCATCCATGTTAGACCATTCGATCACTTAGCCAAATGATTGAGATCATGTGCCCATTTGTGAGACTTCACCTTGTGTGTGTGTGTGTGTGTGTGTGTGTGTGTGTGTGTGTGTGTGTGTGTGTGTGTGTGTGTGTGTGTGTGTGTGTGTGTGTGTGTGTGTGTGTGTGTGTGTGTGTGTGTGTGTGTGTGTGTGTGTGTGTGTGTGTGTGTGTGTGTGTGTGTGTGTGTGTGTGTGTGTGTGTGTGTGTGTGTGTGTGTGTGTGTGTGTGTGTGTGTGTGTGTGTGTGTGTGTGTGTGTGTGTGTGTGTGTGTGTGTGTGTGTGTGTGTGTGTGTGTGTGTGTGTGTGTGTGTGTGTGTGTGTGTGTGTGTGTGTGTGTGTGTGTGTGTGTGTGTGTGTGTGTGTGTGTGTGTGTGTGTGTGTGTGTGTGTGTGTGTGTGTGTGTGTGTGTGTGTGTGTGTGTGTGTGTGTGTGTGTGTGTGTGTGTGTGTGTGTGTGTGTGTGTGTGTGTGTGTGTGTGTGTGTGTGTGTGTGTGTGTGTGTGTGTGTGTGTGTGTGTGTGTGTGTGTGTGTGTGTGTGTGTGTGTGTGTGTGTGTGTGTGTGTGTGTGTGTGTGTGTGTGTGTGTGTGTGTGTGTGTGTGTGTGTGTGTGTGTGTGTGTGTGTGTGTGTGTGTGTGTGTGTGTGTGTGTGTGTGTGTGTGTGTGTGTGTGTGTGTGTGTGTGTGTGTGTGTGTGTGTGTGTGTGTGTGTGTGTGTGTGTGTGTGTGTGTGTGTGTGTGTGTGTGTGTGTGTGTGTGTGTGTGTGTGTGTGTGTGTGTGTGTGTGTGTGTGTGTGTGTGTGTGTGTGTGTGTGTGTGTGTGTGTGTGTGTGTGTGTGTGTGTGTGTGTGTGTGTGTGTGTGTGTGTGTGTGTGTGTGTGTGTGTGTGTGTGTGTGTGTGTGTGTGTGTGTGTGTGTGTGTGTGTGTGTGTGTGTGTGTGTGTGTGTGTGTGTGTGTGTGTGTGTGTGTGTGTGTGTGTGTGTGTGTGTGTGTGTGTGTGTGTGTGTGTGTGTGTGTGTGTGTGTGTGTGTGTGTGTGTGTGTGTGTGTGTGTGTGTGTGTGTGTGTGTGTGTGTGTGTGTGTGTGTGTGTGTGTGTGTGAATCAATGTGAGGGCTGGTTAAGAGAACTTGTTGGTTGATAAGCATTGCATCTTGTGTAGAGGCATAAGAGTCATTGATAGGCCTTGTGAAGCTAGAGCATAATAAGAAGTTTTGCTCATGCTTTTTGCTATGTTTCTTTAGGATGTTAAGTTGAGTGCTATGAGTGTTTCTTTTGGCTTTACTTCCATCTCTATGTCTCTTCTCCTTGTGTTTTGAAAAGATTACTTGAGGACAAGTAAAATTCTAGTGTGGGGGAGTTGATGTCTTGCATATTTACATGTTTTAAGCATCCATATCTTATGCATTTTGATTATATAAGGTAGGAATTAGGCATGTTGAGGTCCATTTTGCATTCATTAGGCATGTTTAGGTCCATTTTTTATTCATTTGTCTTTATCCTTATGGCCCCAAAAGAGATGAAGAATCAAAATTTGGCCATGAGAAGAGAAGTCAAATCCATGATCTGGTCAAAACAAAGATGAGCATGGACAGAGACTTTAGAGATGTCTCCTGCTGCTAAGAATTTGTGGAGACACAGAAAATTGAGTTGGCTTTCCAATGGAAGTGGTTTCAAGTCATTTGGACCTGTATTGGAAGAGTTATGATCAATTCACTTGAAGCATGTCAGGCTGGCCGGGTAGAGACGGCCGGGTTCAAGCAGCCGGCCGGGAAAAGAGCAGCTGGATGGAAGTGGTCCGATCCGGGATGACTGAGCCTGGGAGAGGCACCCGGTCGTTTGAGTGGTTCTGGAGGAGACCAGACCGGGTAGATCAGTCCGGGAAGGGACACCCGGTCGGCAGAGATGGATCAAGGGACACCCGGACGGCCGGGAAGGAGGAACCGGGGTACTGAACCCGGACGGGCTGGACAGCAACCAAGGCAAGCTTGGACCGGGTTGGCCAGACCGGGTTGGACAATGCTGGTTCAACCCTGACCGAATTTCTTCCCCTTTTCCCATTGGTTGAGACCAATTTGGCTCAAGGACATTTTAGTAATTTTGTTTTATGTTTCTAGGGCTTTCAAGCCTTGTATATATACTCTTATATCTCCCAATTTGGGACTGGTCTCTTTTTCTCTCAAAAAACACATTTGGATCTTGAATAAAGTTTGGATTTTGAATCCTTTTTCTTCTTTTATTCTTGTGTTCTTGAGCATCTGTTGCTCTCTAATCATGGTTAACCTTGAATTCTTCATGGGTTTAAGGGAAAACATGTCTATTAGAAATAGATCATCTTAGGGTTCATGAGCTTGGGAGATTTAGGGTGATTAAGTGTATATCTAAGGTGCTTAGTGTTGGATCTATCCTTCCCTTGCATTGATTTGGTGTTCTTAATGCTATATTTGGGTTGGCCTCTCAAACATAGAGCCATAGGCATTTCATGCCCGAAAGGTGTTCTATGAAATGCCTGAACCAACTCATCTATGCTTTTAGCTTGCTTTGCCTAAGAGATTAGTTGTCAAAGAAGCTAGGATTGCTATTAGACCCATTCTTTATGCTTGCTTTGATCATTACAGCCAAAGGGATTTGGTGTACTTGGGTGATTATTGCAAAAGAGCATTCATCTAGAGATAGAGCTTGCTTAGTTTTGTTGTCTAGGCATAAGGTTGATAGATTGAATGTTGCTGCCACCTTTAGATTGAAGCTTGATCACTTAAGGTCAATTCCCTTGCCCCATGAGTCCTATTGCTTCATATTCAAAGAGAGATCATTACTTTATTGCATTTTAGTTTAGTTTTAGTTCATTTCACTCCTCTCTATTGATTGCACTTAGATTAAGCATAGACTTGCATTCCCTTTGCATTGAAATCACCTAGGATTGGTTCGACAATCTTTTATACTACATCATTTGATTAGGACCTTTGAAAAGTCTATCATCAAGGTGGCCATTACAGAGGGCGAGCTGACCCGCGTGATGGTTGTACTCGCCGGGCGAGTACACCCACGAGGTGGCCGGGATAGTGACTTTGTTCTCTTCGTAAAATCTCAACGAAAACTCCGATTGAGACGAAACGGAAGCCATTTTGATCTGGACTCAAAGGAGAACAAAGTGAGCTTGTCCTAGGGTGAGCTGGGAAGACTGAGCTCGCCCTATGGCGAGTTGACCTGGTAAGACTAAGCTCCGACCTCCTTTCGTTTTGCCGTTTGTTTCCCGAGAGTTGTTTGTCGGAGAGATTGGATATTCTATTTTGAGAAGTTGTCGTATCACCTCTTTTCAATTTATACGAGACTTTTTGTTCCGAGAAATACTTTCCGGAGACTTTCAGGCATTGATTCCGTGGTGACCGATTCTGACCCAACAGTTAGCCCCCCAGCTCGTTAGAAATTTCGCGATGTTCTTGCGGGCGGTAAGACATGTTAGGTAAACTAGGCGGAATTAATGGTTGAAACGCTCCGTTGAAAGTGGTAAGATTGGGGCTGCGCCTTTCAAAGGCTGCCTTCGTACCCTTGTCGAAGGGATCAAGCCTTTCGTAGTTCGTTTTGGAGTTTAAGACCCTTGTGATCTGTTTTCCAGCGAAACTTATATGGTCTGGTTATGTGTCGTGCAGAGACTTTCGAGCATGTTGCTGTCGATGGTATTTTGTTTTGTTCTGGCCGTTGTGAGGCCATGATGTATTTTTCGGGACTGGCCGTTGGTGGCTCTGAATCCCTGCCCATTTTAGGGCCTGTTAAAATATTTTGCTCAAATTTATAAAATCGTGGTTTTTATAAATTGAGAGAACTTCCGTTTTCCGAAGTTAGAGGGACAGGGTGTGAGTTGTCGTCTCATTCCTGTCTCTCAGATGATCACCATACCTGTCGTTGTGTAAGATGAGAATTCCCGAAGTCTTTTGTTTTGCGGAGACTCATAAACGTACAAATATAAATGAGGAGACAAATTTTGGGATCTCGTATCGGGGTGTTGATACTATGCCTTTGAGATGTCAAGATCAAGCATGGCTGGGTTTAGGGCAAGACCTAGGTTTACTCTCGGACTAAGGCTTTGCGATGACAAGTCGGCTTTCGTTTTGCCTGTTTGCGATTTTAACCTGATTCATACCGATTTAAAGTCCGCAAATTGTTATCGGCTTATATGACTTGTCTTGGCACGAATCGAGCTACTTCCAAAGACCGTTTGGAGGGGCTAACCAAAATTTCAGATTTCTTGTATAGCGCGCTATGTTATCCTTGTCGGATGTAAGAGAGGCTATCCTTTCGAGGGTGGCTAATGTCTGTTTAGGACGTTAGAGTTCATGTGTTGTGATCAGCAACAACGAAATGATACCATTTTAGAGGCATGTTACCGTTTAGAGGTGTGTTTGTATGTTTTGAGTTCCTGAGACGAGCATTTCGTCTGGAATGTTTTGTGGAAAAGAATGTCCTTCGAGCGTTAGCGACGTCTCGCAGTGCTGAAGGTTGAGTTTTCCTTGTGCCGCATTTTGTGGTTGAAATGTTCGCGGGCTTGGAGATGTTTTGCGAATGTTCGCAGCCAGAAACTGTTGTTTCAGTTTGGATGCAGAATTTATTTTTTTGATTTTTGATCGAGGAATTAGGACCGAGGGGTCGTGTAAATTTGACCCAGGGAGAAGCGTCTACCTTCACTGTGCTTCGTGAAGTGTTGGCCTTCCGGGATTTGTTTTGTATATTTTAAGGATGACTCGTATAACTCTTGGAACTTTGTTACAAGTGTTTCTTAATCGATTGATGATAAGTTTAAATTTTCCGTTAACCATATGGTTGTTAGGACTGAGTTTTGTTATGAAGAATTTATCGTATGATTTCTGATTCTGGATTATACGACCAACTGTTTGCGTAATAGTCACTTGGCATTCTATGACAAATCGTGGATTGTCGTTTTTAGCCGTTAAGCGATTGGAGCAGCGGTCACTCAATTATTTGGGCGTGGCATGAAGGTTGTGTTCAGCCGTATAGCCAAGGAAGTTGGTGGTAAAGGATTAGACCATGACCCTTTCGTGTTAACATTGAGGTCATGTTAGTTTACGATTGTCTTTTAAGGGGATGCCAAATTCAGGTTCGGGCTTTATGGAAAGGCATAGTTGGCCGAGGGCCGAATAGCATTCGTCGAGATTAACAGGCCAAGCATAGCGGAGTTTTTCGAGTTACGGCTGATGGCTGTTAAAAATGATTTTCCACTTTAGGTTTCAGTTATACGATGAATGGTTTGTATACTGCTTTGGTTGCATGAAAATTGCTTAAGATGCGTTGCGATCGTTTCTTGGTTTTTCGAGAGATTAGATCGGTTTGCCTGTTCTGCCTGGACAGTCAAGGAACAATAGAACGATACTGGAAAAATTGCCTAAGACTTAGCTTGCTAGACTATCCACCTAGGTTCTAGGTTCCCTAAATTTTACGGCAGTTTTCAAGACGTTTTCATTCCTTTCCTACCAAGAATTAAAACCTGATAAAACTTTCTGAGTCGGACATACCTTAGTCTCATCGATTATTCGGGATTGCCTCTTCTTCCATCTTCGTCTCCTCTTGTCTTCTGACGAGTAAGTAGTTTATTGAGAGTTTGTTAGGCATTTCGGAATGGCCACTTTCGATTCAATGTCAAGGGACTTCGAAAAGCCTGATACTGAATTTTATACGAATTGGTTTTCGACGAAATTCTGACGACAATATCGGAATGAGGAAGAGACATCAACGTCCAATTCCGTGTCCTCGTTTCTTCGTACTTCCGGTTTTTCCGAAGGAATTTTACGAAATCGTTGGAACAAAAGGAGGAGAAGCAGGCCAAGAGGGGCGTTTAGGAAAGAGGAGGCAATGGACAAGATGTGATTTGGGTTTAGTTCGTCAAGCTATGAGAAAACTGTTCATGTCCCAGACCCTATTGTTTCATATGGTCTTGTTTAAATTTACGAATGATGTTTCGGAAAATATTGCCGAGTTTGATCTTACGGAAGTTGTTTCTTAAAACGTTGTCGAGCCTTTATTTTACGAGAGTTATTCTGCAAACTGTTGTCGAGTTAATTTTACGGAAGCAGTTTCGTAAAATGTTATCGATTTTAATTGTACAAAACCTGTCTTGTGAAATACTGCCGAGTATTATTTTACGAAAGGTGTACCGTAATATGTTATCGAATTTTAATATCAGAAACTCTCGCAGCGGTGAGCTGAAATTTTTGTGACTAAACTTCATCAGAAATTTTCTCGTTTCCGTAGGATTGATCCGAAGGAGTTTTGAGTAGTTTTCCGAAGTAAGCTTAGTGGAAAAATTGAGAGTTCGCGCAGCGTTATGAAATTCTAGGTTTCGGAAGACGTCTTAGCAGTGAGGGATAGGACCTCTCGTTTTGGCTTTGTTTAGTCTTCTTTAACCGTCTTAGGTTTCAAGTGATTTTATACAATTGAACTCTGTTTTTTCCAAAACTGGCCGAGAAGGACCGAGTTGGCCGTATGGCGAGTTTGTCGAGAAGGGCCGAGCTCGCTGTATGGTAAGCTGGTCGGGAAAGTCAGAGCTTTGTGTTTCCTCGGGGTGATTTAGATGGTTGGGAAGTATTGGTAAGCTTTTTCCATTACGTCGTTTGTTTCCCGATTTGTCGCACTCTTTTTCAAGAGTATTCAAAGGTTTCTCCGAGGTTTCGAGGAGAGTAAGTTTTATTTTTCCGAGTGGTCCTCGAAAAAACGTTTTTTGGTAGAACTCTTGATCGTTGAGATTTCTCTAACTTGGTAACAAGACGAATTTTCGGGGGTTGATAGATTTTATCGTTGCCCTTTCTGTTTAGACAGAGAAATTGCGAGCTCGTTTTCGTGCTCTTCCTGTGGCGAAAAACCGCGATTAGGTTTTTCATTTGCTCGAGCACTGCGGCGTTTGCGTAAGCATTGGCCATATGAGCAGTCGCTGCTGGAGTTGTTTTACCAGCGTCGACGCAAACTGCGAGTTTTTCTTTCATATTTCCGGACATCGCTTCGATCAAGCGTTTTACGGCCGTATGAGTAACAGTAATCCATCCCCCCTCCTTCTAGCGCCAAACTGTGGGAACCGAAATTCACACCGTTGATTTTAATGAATAAAATATGGAGGAAAGCAAAGAAAACCCTACTTTCCTTGAGGTCGGAATTCTCTGCGACAGCCAACGACAAGTGACCAAATAAGTGCGGACAAGGGTTTGTTAAGAGTTGGGACTGGACCTTAGGATAGGCTGCCTACGTACCCCTTTCGAGGATCAAGTCAGACGTAGTTCAGTTAGAAAGAATTGAACAAGAGATCGAACCGTCTGGGCGGGTTCGTCTAGTATGAGCGTGGGTTATAGAAACAGGCATGTCGAGAACAATGCCTAGGGTTTCTAAGTGCCGAGATCCAGAGTAAAAGAATTGTCCGATCCTTCCAAGAGGAGCGGAGATCTGCGAAAAAGAGGCGGCCAGACGTTCTAGGTCCTGTCTTGCTAGTCTAACCGCCTAAATTCTAAGTTCTCTAAGCTAACAGGAGTTCTCTAGGTCTCCAATCTCAGATTCCTTTTTTCTTCTGCCCCAGCTCTCCTTATATAGTTGCTTTAGGTCGGTGGCCCGTTTATTCCTTTGCCTTGGGGCCCAAATTTATCTCTTTTTGGGAATATTCCATTTTCCGTCGATCTTCGTAATTATCTTTGAATTGTGACATTTATCTTCGGAAACTTAACATTTATCCTACTACCGAGAGTTAGGATAAACCATCATAATTCCTATGGGCTTGGATCCCCTCTGAGATCACATGTGGACCTCTAGACAAGTTTGGATCCTGGCGGACCGTTTTTAGGCCTTTGGGCGTTTACACGATTTTCTTGGTTTTAGTCGTAAAACCTCGAGAATAACTTTAATCGAAACGAAGCGAGAAGTATGTGGCCCCGAAGGTCGGACGCCACAGCTATACGGAAGATACGGGAGTCGAAGTAAGTCGAACAGTCCGGGATCAGGTCAGCTCGTCGGTCAAGCTGACCCGCATGCTGGTCGAGCTTCGCCCGGCGAGCTGACCAGCGTGCTGGTCGAGCTTCGCCCGGCGAGCTGACCAGCGTGCTGGTCGAGCTTCGCCCGGCGAGCTGACCAGCGTGCTGGTCGAGCTTCGCCCGGCGAGTACACCCATGCCGGGTTGAGCTCGCCGGGCGAAGCTGACCCGCTGCTGGTCGAGCTTCGCCCGGCGAGTACACCCATGCCGGGTTGAGCTCGCCGGGCGAAGCTGACCCGCTGCTGGTCGAGCTTCGCCCGGCGAGTACACCCATGCCGGGTTGAGCTCGCCGGGCGAAGCTGACCCGCTGCTGGTCGAGCTTCGCCCGGCGAGCTGACCAGCGTGCTGGTCGAGCTTCGCCCGGCGAGCTGACCAGCGTGCTGGTCGAGCTTCGCCCGGCGAGCTGACCAGCGTGCTGGTCGAGCTTCGCCCGGCGAGCTGACCAGCGTGCTGGTCGAGCTTCGCCCGGCGAGCTGACCAGCGTGCTGGTCGAGCTTCGCCCGGCGAGCTGACCAGCGTGCTGGTCGAGCTTCGCCCGGCGAGCTGACCAGCGTGCTGGTCGAGCTTCGCCCGGCGAGCTGACCAGCGTGCTGGTCGAGCTTCGCCCGGCGAGCTGACCAGCGTGCTGGTCGAGCTTCGCCCGGCGAGTACACCCATGCCGGGTTGAGCTCGCCGGGCGAAGCTGACCCGCTGCTGGTCGAGCTTCGCCCGGCGAGCTGACCAGCGTGCTGGTCGAGCTTCGCCCGGCGAGCTGACCAGCGTGCTGGTCGAGCTTCGCCCGGCGAGCTGACCAGCGTGCTGGTCGAGCTTCGCCCGGCGAGCTGACCAGCGTGCTGGTCGAGCTTCGCCCGGCGAGCTGACCAGCGTGCTGGTCGAGCTTCGCCCGGCGAGCTGACCAGCGTGCTGGTCGAGCTTCGCCCGGCGAGCTGACCAGCGTGCTGGTCGAGCTTCGCCCGGCGAGTACACCCATGCCGGGTTGAGCTCGCCGGGCGAAGCTGACCCGCTGCTGGTCGAGCTTCGCCCGGCGAGTACACCCATGCCGGGTTGAGCTCGCCGGGCGAAGCTGACCCGCTGCTGGTCGAGCTTCGCCCGGCGAGCTGACCAGCGTGCTGGTCGAGCTTCGCCCGGCGAGCTGACCAGCGTGCTGGTCGAGCTTCGCCCGGCGAGCTGACCAGCGTGCTGGTCGAGCTTCGCCCGGCGAGCTGACCAGCGTGCTGGTCGAGCTTCGCCCGGCGAGTACACCCATGCCGGGTTGAGCTCGCCGGGCGAAGCTGACCCGCTGCTGGTCGAGCTTCGCCCGGCGAGTACACCCATGCCGGGTTGAGCTTCGCCCGGCGAGCTGACCAGCGTGCTGGTCGAGCTTCGCCCGGCGAGTACACCCATGCCGGGTTGAGCTCGCCGGGCGAAGCTGACCCGCTGCTGGTCGAGCTTCGCCCGGCGAGTACACCCATGCGGGGTTGAGCTTCGCCGGCGAGCTGACCAGCGTGCTGGTCGAGCTTCGCCCGGCGAGTACACCCATGCCGGGTTGAGCTCGCCGGGCGAAGCTGACCCGCTGCTGGTCGAGCTTCGCCCGGCGAGTACACCCATGCGGGGTTGAGCTCGCCGGGCGAAGCTGACCCGCTGCTGGTCGAGCTTCGCCCGGCGAGTACACCCATGCCGGGTTGAGCTCGCCGGGCGAAGCTGACCCGCTGCTGGTCGAGCTTCGCCCGGCGAGTACACCCATGCGGGGTTGAGCTTCGCCGGCGAGCTGACCAGCGTGCTGGTCGAGCTTCGCCCGGCGAGTACACCCATGCCGGGTTGAGCTCGCCGGGCGAAGCTGACCCGCTGCTGGTCGAGCTTCGCCCGGCGAGCTGACCAGCGTGCTGGTCGAGCTTCGCCCGGCGAGTACACCCATGCGGGGTTGAGCTTCGCCGGCGAGCTGACCAGCGTGCTGGTCGAGCTTCGCCCGGCGAGTACACCCATGCCGGGTTGAGCTCGCCGGGCGAAGCTGACCCGCTGCTGGTCGAGCTTCGCCCGGCGAGTACACCCATGCCGGGTTGAGCTCGCCGGGCGAAGCTGACCCGCTGCTGGTCGAGCTTCGCCCGGCGAGTACACCCATGCCGGGTTGAGCTCGCCGGGCGAAGCTGACCCGCTGCTGGTCGAGCTTCGCCCGGCGAGTACACCCATGCGGGGTTGAGCTTCGCCCGGCGAGCTGACCAGCGTGCTGGTCGAGCTTCGCCCGGCGAGTACACCCATGCGGGGTTGAGCTTCGCCGGCGAGCTGACCAGCGTGCTGGTCGAGCTTCGCCCGGCGAGTACACCCATGCCGGGTTGAGCTCGCCGGGCGAAGCTGACCCGCTGCTGGTCGAGCTTCGCCCGGCGAGCTGACCAGCGTGCTGGTCGAGCTTCGCCCGGCGAGTACACCCATGCGGGGTTGAGCTTCGCCGGCGAGCTGACCAGCGTGCTGGTCGAGCTTCGCCCGGCGAGTACACCCATGCCGGGTTGAGCTCGCCGGGCGAAGCTGACCCGCTGCTGGTCGAGCTTCGCCCGGCGAGTACACCCATGCCGGGTTGAGCTCGCCGGGCGAAGCTGACCCGCTGCTGGTCGAGCTTCGCCCGGCGAGTACACCCATGCCGGGTTGAGCTCGCCGGGCGAAGCTGACCCGCTGCTGGTCGAGCTTCGCCCGGCGAGCTGACCAGCGTGCTGGTCGAGCTTCGCCCGGCGAGTACACCCATGCCGGGTTGAGCTCGCCGGGCGAAGCTGACCCGCTGCTGGTCGAGCTTCGCCCGGCGAGTACACCCATGCGGGGTTGAGCTCGCCGGGCGAAGCTGACCCGCTGCTGGTCGAGCTTCGCCCGGCGAGCTGACCAGCGTGCTGGTCGAGCTTCGCCCGGCGAGCTGACCAGCGTGCTGGTCGAGCTTCGCCCGGCGAGCTGACCAGCGTGCTGGTCGAGCTTCGCCCGGCGAGCTGACCAGCGTGCTGGTCGAGCTTCGCCCGGCGAGCTGACCAGCGTGCTGGTCGAGCTTCGCCCGGCGAGCTGACCAGCGTGCTGGTCGAGCTTCGCCCGGCGAGTACACCCATGCCGGGTTGAGCTCGCCGGGCGAAGCTGACCCGCTGCTGGTCGAGCTTCGCCCGGCGAGCTGACCAGCGTGCTGGTCGAGCTTCGCCCGGCGAGCTGACCAGCGTGCTGGTCGAGCTTCGCCCGGCGAGCTGACCAGCGTGCTGGTCGAGCTTCGCCCGGCGAGCTGACCAGCGTGCTGGTCGAGCTTCGCCCGGCGAGCTGACCAGCGTGCTGGTCGAGCTTCGCCCGGCGAGCTGACCAGCGTGCTGGTCGAGCTTCGCCCGGCGAGCTGACCAGCGTGCTGGTCGAGCTTCGCCCGGCGAGCTGACCAGCGTGCTGGTCGAGCTTCGCCCGGCGAGCTGACCAGCGTGCTGGTCGAGCTTCGCCCGGCGAGCTGACCAGCGTGCTGGTCGAGCTTCGCCCGGCGAGCTGACCAGCGTGCTGGTCGAGCTTCGCCCGGCGAGCTGACCAGCGTGCTGGTCGAGCTTCGCCCGGCGAGCTGACCAGCGTGCTGGTCGAGCTTCGCCCGGCGAGCTGACCAGCGTGCTGGTCGAGCTTCGCCCGGCGAGCTGACCAGCGTGCTGGTCGAGCTTCGCCCGGCGAGCTGACCAGCGTGCTGGTCGAGCTTCGCCCGGCGAGCTGACCAGCGTGCTGGTCGAGCTTCGCCCGGCGAGCTGACCAGCGTGCTGGTCGAGCTTCGCCCGGCGAGCTGACCAGCGTGCTGGTCGAGCTTCGCCCGGCGAGCTGACCAGCGTGCTGGTCGAGCTTCGCCCGGCGAGCTGACCAGCGTGCTGGTCGAGCTTCGCCCGGCGAGCTGACCAGCGTGCTGGTCGAGCTTCGCCCGGCGAGCTGACCAGCGTGCTGGTCGAGCTTCGCCCGGCGAGCTGACCAGCGTGCTGGTCGAGCTTCGCCCGGCGAGCTGACCAGCGTGCTGGTCGAGCTTCGCCCGGCGAGCTGACCAGCGTGCTGGTCGAGCTTCGCCCGGCGAGCTGACCAGCGTGCTGGTCGAGCTTCGCCCGGCGAGCTGACCAGCGTGCTGGTCGAGCTTCGCCCGGCGAGCTGACCAGCGTGCTGGTCGAGCTTCGCCCGGCGAGCTGACCAGCGTGCTGGTCGAGCTTCGCCCGGCGAGCTGACCAGCGTGCTGGTCGAGCTTCGCCCGGCGAGCTGACCAGCGTGCTGGTCGAGCTTCGCCCGGCGAGCTGACCAGCGTGCTGGTCGAGCTTCGCCCGGCGAGCTGACCAGCGTGCTGGTCGAGCTTCGCCCGGCGAGCTGACCAGCGTGCTGGTCGAGCTTCGCCCGGCGAGCTGACCAGCGTGCTGGTCGAGCTTCGCCCGGCGAGCTGACCAGCGTGCTGGTCGAGCTTCGCCCGGCGAGCTGACCAGCGTGCTGGTCGAGCTTCGCCCGGCGAGCTGACCAGCGTGCTGGTCGAGCTTCGCCGAGCAAATGCATGCAAGGTGGCGAGACAGTGACTTTGTTCTCTTCGTAAAATCTCAACGGAAACTCTGATTGAGACGAAACGAAAGCCATTTTGATCTAGACTCAAAGGAGAACAAGGTGAGATTGCCATAGGGCGAGGTGGCCATTACAGAGGGTGAGCTGACCCGCGTGATGGTTGTACTCGCCGGGCGAGAACACCCACGAGGTTGTTGGGACAGTGACTTTGTTCTCTTCGTAAAATCTCAATGGAAACTCCGATTAAGACGAAACGAAAACCATTTTGATCTAGAATCAAAGGAGAACAAAGTGAGCTTGTCCTAGGGTGAGCTGGGAAGACTGAGCTCGCCCTATGGCGAGTTGACCTTGTAAGACCAAGCTCCGACCTCCTTTCGTTTTACCGTTTGTTTCCCGAGAGTTGTTTGTCGGAGAGGTTGGATATTCTATTTCGAGAACTTGTCGTATAACCTCTTTTCGATTTATACGAGAATTTTTGTTCCGAGAAATACTTTCCGGGGACTTTCAGGCATTGATTCCGTCGTGACCGATTCTGACCCCAACAAGGACGACTATATAAGACGAGACAAAGCCCTAAAGCAGGGGATTGACTCATATACACTCGAAGACATAGATATTAGATCTAGGCGGGTAGAGCTAGGGTTTTTACCACAATATCTTGTAATCCCGGTCTCTTGGATCTAATAAAACTTCTCTTCGAGTCTTCTTTGCTGTTCCTCTCTCTACATATTCTCAAATCTATACGAACCCTTCCATTCTTCTTCCGTTCCATAGTACTCAAAAAGGACCTGCACAAAAATCCCGTAAAAAGCATGAAAGCATCAATGATGGGCATTGTGACCTGAACTTCACTCATTTGCTTCTCAAAGAGTGCCTTGTACTTCTCCAATAGCTGCCTCTTTAATCTTCCAGGAAATGGTAGCTTTGGCTCATAGGGAGGAGGAACAAAAGAAGATCCTTTTGTTGGAGAAGCAACTTCATTCTCTTTCACTGTCTTCTTCTCTTTTCCTACTTTCCCTCTACCTTTGGCTTCAACAATCTTTTCCAGAATTTCCTCATCAACTTTCTCATTCGCAATCACCACATCATCATCAATGTTGATGGCCGCCTCCCCACCTTGTTTCTCATCAACCTTGATGAGGATTCTAGGAGGCAAATCTCTACCACTTCTTAAGGTGATTGCTTTCATTGGCTCCTTGGGGTTTTGCTCAGATTTTCCAGGTAATGACCCTTGTGGGTGATTGGGCTGAGAGTTCATGGAGGCAAACTGATTCTCTAAGGCTTTGATCTTGTTGTGTATCTCATTGTAGCCTCCATCAATCTTGGTGTGTATGTTCTTGAACTCATAGCCTATGTTTTTCTCTGTTCTGGACTGAGCTTCTAGGAGTTGCTTGAACATGGACTCCACACCTGAACCTGGAGCTTGAACCTGAGAAGAGCTTCCTTGGGCTTGGTTAGATTTCTTACCCTTGTTGGTGAGACCAGGAGGGTAACTCTGCTTAGCTTGATAGCCTCCTTGCTGATTGTTCTGCATGGGCTGATATCCTCCTTGCTGGTTGTTTGAATAAGGCCTTTGTTGGTAGTTGTTATACTGAAAGTTTGGTTCCTTCTTGTACCAAGTACCATTGTTGTTGATGAATCACAGCTCCTCTTCGCCTTCCAAACCATCAACCTCGTTGACCACAGGAGGCACCTCTTGGTTAGGATTACCAACAAAGTTCATCTGCTCTTGTCTAGCTTTGTCAGCAATAAGGATGTCTATCTTCTCCTGTAGGGATTTCAGCTCTTTCCTTGTTTGCTGGTCATCAGTCCTGTTGCTCCAATCATGCTCCTCACTGTAGACTGAGTCACTCTTAGCCATGTTCTCCACCAGTTCCTCTGCTTCTTGTGCAGTTCTTCCCAAAAAGAAACCATTGCTTGCAGTATCAAGTCTGTTTCTGCATTGTGGAAGAGCACCACGATAGAAGGTGCTAAGCAAGTTCTTTTTGGTGAATCCATGGTGTGGGCATTGAGACCAGTAGACCTTGAACCTCTCCCATGCTTCATTTAAGCTCTCAAGATTCTTCTGCTCATTTATGATCTTGGCTGTCCTGGAGGAAGAGAAGAACTTGTCAGGGAAAGCCTTCTTGCACTCATTCCAAGTGGTGATAGAGTCACTTGGGAGAGCCTTCTCCCATTGGTGAGCTTTGTCCCCTAGAGAGAAAGAAAAGAGCCTCAGCTTGAAAGCATCTTCAGAGACTCCTAATACGTGCTCAAATTACCCTAGAGCAACTTTACTCTCATCAAAAGAGGTTCAATTGCAGTACTTAGGGATCGAATCCACAGAGACTCTTGGATTGCACAATAGATCTTATAGTCTTCGAAATAAAGCTAGACTGAAAGGTTTTGAAATAGTAACTTAAATGAATTCTAGGAAAATCGATCGATAAGCTTTGAGAATATCGATCGACGAACAGGACAATTGTTCGATTTTAGTTTATGAGGTGTGTTATCAATTTAGAGAAAAAGCTAGATCAAGGTAAACATTTAGGGAATATCGTTTTTAGCTAATTATTAAGATCAGTCTAGTTTATTTTCCGGCAATTCACCATGCTGTCGCTTGCGCGAATTAAACCTAAGATCTAAGTCAAGGGTGATCAATTCCTTTACTTAGCATTAAGCACAACTAGAATGAAAGAACTATTAAAACACCCTAACAATCATAATATGATTAGCAATACATAAATCAACCTTTGGTGAACCTAAATGTAACAGTAGAACTACTCAGACATATTCATAAGAAGCAAAGTTATGATGGTCTGAATAATACTTAAATGAAACTTAATGAAAATAGTAATAGAGTAAGAAAACAAAAAGAGCTCAAGATCTTCTCTGTTTAATGTAGTTCATATCTCTCTCTCCAAGTAGATATCTTCTTCTCCAACTAACTCTTCAAGCTATTCCTTTTCTCCTTAGTGATGATTTTGGTGACTTGCTTGTAGCCTCCTTAATTGCTTGCTTTCTTTCTTCTCAATGCCTCCCTATTTAAATGGTACAAAACCCTAAAAATATGACATAACAGGCGGCCAGGGTGTATAGTGCAAATATGAAATCCCTTGGGTTGAACTCGTAAATCTTCTAATCTTCATTAATTGCGAATGGCTCTGCATCGACTGATATAGTGCATAGCAAATCGATCGATTCGTGTGATACTCTGTCGATCGATACGGCTGTAATGAGTTGGTCGATGCTCTGTTCAGTAGTTAGCTCCGTGAGTGAAATGTAAAAACTCCCAAAAAGATCTCAAAATGCTCCATAATCATCACTTTATTCCAATGAGTACCTAAACCTGAAATATCTCTAAAAGAGCTACGAAATGCATATAAAACCTTTGAATTCATATGAAACTTATAGGCTAAATAGGGTAAAATATATAGAATATCAACTCCCCCAGACTTATCCTTTTGCTTGTCCTCAAGCAAATTATAGGACAAATCTGAAAAAGGTTTTTGAAAATGATGGGGACTCACATAATTTTAAAATCATTACTCTCACACAAGCGATGATGGAAGTGAGTCATTGCTAACCGTTAGGAGATTTGATATACTACACACTAGCTTAGTCACCATACCATACATTCTACAACTCCACTAATAGTGCCTGGCATACACTTTTACTGACTTCATTTCTGCAATAATGTAAATGTGTAGGCTACATCTTGGTAGTATCGATCAAGGGACACATGGGTTCTTACTCTAGCAAGTTTCTGAACACACATGTAGTCTTTTCTGATCTCTTTCTTCTCTTTTCTCTCTTCTCTGAACCTTTATAGTTTCAATTTCAATGAACAGTGATACTGATGCAGTCCATCTTATTGACTTTTCTACTTTTGTAATTCTTATTTTGACAAAAGTGTAGCGAATAATGGGGTCACAGGAGACACTCCTATCCCTCGTTTTCCCAATGTGTGATCATTTCTTTCAGAATTAGAATAATGGGGGTCATAGGAGACACTCCTATTCCTCTGCATCTTCCAGGAAATCATCTCAATCTTTTATACTTAAGGTGCTTGAAGAGAGAGAGAAGGAAACCAGAAACACAAGACTTTCACCTTCCAGACTTGCACGAGGAATCCGATCCAATGTATACCGAGCCCCAAGACAAGCAGTAAAGTTAAATTAGGTTGGAAGTCAGCTTTGGTTTCTCCAGATGTTCTCAGCAAGTGCAGGTGTTAGCATTACATGATACACTGCGGTGTTTCTATCTAATACACTCTGCAAGTTAGTAAATCTAGATGGTGCTATAGAATGGTTAGAGTAATAATCAAATTAATTTAGTTCATAATCCCCTTTTGAAAACAAAATTTTTATTTTTTATAGAAATAGATAAAATTCATAGCTCATAAAAGATAATGTTAGTAACTACCTTCCCCCAGTCTTAAATTACACTATCCCCAGTGTAACCAGTCAAACGTTGGTGAAAAATGAAACGCAAATATAATTGGAATGGTTAGTGATTTGAGTTAGAATAGTCGTACCTATCTGTCTGTGCATCGATCGATACCGATACGTTGGTGTCGATCGATAGCAGTTTAGACAGAAAATCGTCATTTTGTCTGAGAGTGCCTAATCTATCTGATCTGTGAGTTTGTTAGTGCTGTTAGACAATCCAAACATAAGAAAACAAGTGATAAGTCATGAAAATGGAGAAGCAAATAGTCTGAAACATAAATCCTAAAAAAATCCGAAAACATAAATAAAATAAAAGTGCATAGAGATAAATGATAGGAATGTGAGGACTAGTCTGAGTCCTCTGCTGCCTCCTCGTAACCTGCAGACGAGTCATGCTGGTACTGATGCGATGGTCCTGCTGCTGATGGGTCACTGGCCCTGATGCTGCTCCTGCTAATGCACCTGCAGCGAGACACTCTGGCCCAAATGGCCTGAAGAGCGTCTGTGACAACCCTCTGAAAGTCTCCATGATCGCGGACCGGGATCTCTAGTATGATGGGGAAGTCGGGTATTGGCGCCTCTGGCGGCACTGAGTAGCTGGTGCTCTACGCGCTCCTGGAACTTTGCGTGGCATGTCCTGGAGGTTGCGAAGGAGTGCCTCATCTGGCTGGAACCGGAGCCTATCGATGCTCCCAGTAAAATCAGTAATGAGATGGGATGGTAGCTGCAGAAGACGGAGGCGCTCACCTGTCCTAAAACTCCAGCCCACGCCATCCTTCAGCCACTGGTCTGAAGACAGATGTGCCACGTCCAATTAGGCTCGGGAAGTGCGTGCTGACTCTCCATCCAAGCGGATGCCAAAATGCATGAAGATCGGTGTAAGCAGGCTCCCGACCATCTCCTTCTTCCTGCCAGTGCCCTTAAAGGGCTTTATCTTCAGAGTCACCAGGTGCTGAGCAAAAAGAGATCCGAGGTTGGGCGCGGGCATCTTGCGATCTGTGTCCAAATGATGCAAGTCCACTACTCCGTCAAGCGCAATGAACAACAGTGTAAGATCGTCTATCCGCACCTTGTTGGGCTCCATCTTGCACAGCAGAGCGCTGGCAAGGGCACTCATGAAGTAGCGCAGGGTCGGGTGGCGGATATCGGTCTGAGTGACGGATGTGCTCCAATGGCTCGTGCCTATAATGCTCCAGAACTCACTGAGTCTCGAAAACTCAGGGACACTCAGGGCGGTAGCAGTAGGGTCGACCCGTAGATCTCGCAGAGCTCGGTGACAGTGATCTGGTATCTGACGCTTCTAGCAAAGAAAGAGAGGATGCCGTCGCCTGCGATGCGGCCAGTCGTCGTGGTGTAGGAGAGATCAGCTGTGGCAATGATTTGCTTGACCAGAGAGGGGTGAAGGTCATAGGGATGTGTGGCCATGGTGCGGAACCCAAGCTGCTCGATCATGTCGATCAAATCGGACCGGAGACCAAGTTGCCTTACGGTAGCCTCGTCTATGAAATGCGTGGGACCAATATCGACGCGCAGCCATGCGTTGTAGAACAGGCTTCCGTAGTCGTCCCAAGTATCCGTCCTCCGACGGTTTATGCAGGCAGCATCTCGAACTGCTGTAGACGGGTCAGCAAAGTGCTCCACTGTCTGGATGGCCTTGGAAGGGTTCCTAGGCCAAGGGTGGCGCTCGTCTGGCTGTCGTGGTGGAGACTGTGATGATGATGACGGTGGAGATGAGGAAGATGGTGGTGTGGGTGGTGCCCTAGAGGTGCTCGGATTATCGAGCCTTCTCTTCGTCCTCCTCTCTCGTCTGCTGTCTCTCCTTGAGCTCATCTGCACACAAAACAAAAGTGTAAAATCAATAAGTGCTCTTGATGATGCTTTGCAACGATCGATGCTCAGGATGAGGGATCGATCGATGCTGAAAGCTAAATATCGACCGATATGTCTTGTGAGACATCGATCTCTGAACGCTTATGTCGATCGATTTGCCGTATCTGGTGTCGATCGACACGACATCGCGAAACATGCAAGAGAAATCTCAACCCAAATTTCAATTCCATAATACCAAGTGTAAATCGATCCGTTCTAGAACCTATTTCATCATACTAGCAAGCTAAATCGACCAAATACGAGCCTAATCGATCGATATTTGTTTATATCAAAACCTTACCAAAGAAAATCCTAAAAATAGAGAATTTCGAGTTTATACCTTGTAGATCGGTTGAATAGATGAACAAATGAGATAGAGAAATGAAAACCAAGAGGATTGAGGCAAGAAATGACAAAAATCGGTTGGGTTTCTAGAGAGAAAAAGGGGTTTGCCTTTTTTGGGAGGATTGTACGATTTGTGGAGATGAAACAGCGGATATCGAGGTTAATGAACCTCAGCCTCGTTTTGTCCGCATCGATCGATATGCCTTGTTGGATATCGATCGATTTTCAATGCTATCCCTGATTATCTCTCTTTTTTAATTTTAATTTTTTTTCTTATTTTGAAAAATAAAAATTTAAAATCCTAAATCTATTAGTGGGTTGCCTTCCACTCAGCGTTTATTTTAAGTCATGAGCTAGACTAATTTAGGGTCAGTCTCCGATTGGAATATCCAATCGCAGATTATCAGCATCCGGGATTTCTGCTTTTGCCCAATAATGTTTAACTCTGTGTCCATTCACAGTGAATTCATTTCCTTTTTCATCAAACAGGGTTATTGCTCCATAAGGCCGAACTTCCTTAACTGTGAAAGGTCCTGCCCAACGAGAGCGGAGTTTTCCGGGAAACAAGGACATTCGGGGATTATAAAGCAGTACTTGGTCATTAGGTTCAAAACGCCTAGAAATAATTTTCTTCTCATGATAGGCTTTCGTTTTTTTTTTTGTAAATCTTCAAATTCTCATAAGCCAAGTACCGGATTTCATCTAATTCATTTAGCTGAATAAGCCGTCCCTCAGCAGCGGGGTTAATGTCGAAATTTAGAAGCTTGACTGCCCAGGCCGCTTTGTGTTCAAGTTCAACTGGTAAATGACAGGCTTTTCCTTAGAGTAAATGAAATGGTGTAGTCCCTAATGGAGTTTTGAAGGCAGTCCCCAGAGTGCATTGTCCAATTTCCTAGACCAATCCTTTGGGACGTTCAAACAGTCTTTTCCAAGATTTCTTTTATTTGTCTATTGTAAACTTCTACTTGCCCACTTGTTTGCGGGTGGTAGGCTCTGGCAACTCTGTGATGGACTCCATTCTTTTTCAGTAGTTGATCAAAAATCTTATTGATGAAGTGGGCTCCACCGTCACTTATTACTACTCGAGGTACTCCAAAACGAAGGAAAATGATGCATTTGAAAAATTTGACAACTACTGCAGCATCATTTGTTGGGGAAGCAACTGCTTCAACCCATTTGGACACATAGTCTACAGAAACTAAGATGTACTTATTTCCATAAGAGGAAGGAAAGGGTCCCATAAAATCAATCCCCCAACAGTCAAAGACTTCAACTTCAAGAATGAATTTTTGTTGCATTTCATGTCTTTTGCTGATCTTTCCTCTACGATGGCATCTGTCGCATTTTGCGATGTAAGAATGGGTGTCGCGAAACATTGTCGGCCCCCAGAAACCTGTTTGAAGAATTTTTGTTACTGTTTTAAAGGTTACAAAGTGTCCAGCATAGGCAGATCCATGGCAGTGGAATAAGACATTACTGATTTCAGCTTCGGCGATACAACGTCTGTATATTCCATCAGGACAGTGCTTGTATAAGTAAGGTTCATCCCAATGATATCGTCTAACTTCTCTAAAGAACTTATTCCTCGAATAACTTTGGAGATCTTCTGGCTCTACGTCGGCAGCTAAATAATTTACTATATCGGCATACCAAGGTCGATTCTTTAAACCTACGTCTATTGCGTACACCCCCAGACTTAAACTTTTGTCTCCGGGAGGATCTGCTTCCACAGTATTTGGAGGGTAATAGGCAACATGAACTGCTAAATCAATGGTCATTGTTTTTGAAGAAGTCTCGATATTGTGTCCATATGTAATATCGATCGACTGGTTATTGTTAGCGTCGATTGATTTGGTAACGCCAGTATCAATCGATTGGTTTCCTTCCGTATCGACCTCTATCGAATTATCAGAATCGATCTATGGGTGATTTGTCAATACAATATGACCTATGAATAGGTCTTCAGTTTGGTAGACGTTTTCCGTAGGTAAGAAGTCGTCGATTGGAACATCATCATCGACTCTTATCCTAGATAGGTGATATGCGACTCCATTTTCTATTCCTTTCTTATCTTTAAACTCTATATCAAACTCTTAGAGTAGCAAGATCCAACGAATAAGTCTCGGCTTTTCGTCTTTCTTTTGCATTAGGTATTTAATCGCAGCATGGTCAGTGTGAACAATGACTTTCGAGCCGACAAGATATTGGCGAAATTTTTCGAATGCGAAAACTACTGCCAATAGCTCTTTTTCCGTAGTTCCATAGTTCCTTTGCGCTTCGTCGAGAGTTCGACTGGCAAAGTAAACAAAATGTATTCTCTTGTCTTTTCTTTGACCCAAAACTGCACCTACATCAAAACCACTCGCATCGCACATAATTTCGAATGGAAAATTCCAATAAGGCGCTTGTACGATGGGTGCGCTAATCAAAGCTGTTTTAATTTCTTCGAAAGCTTTGAGAAACTCGGGGGTGAAGTCAAATTTGACTTCTTTACACAGGAGGACTGTCAAAGGCCTAGCAATCTTGCTGAAGTCTTGAATAAATCTCCTATACAATCCATCATGCCCGAGAAAACTTCTCACATCCTTCACTGAAGCGGGTGCTGGTAAACCGGTCATAACTTCTATTTTTGCACGATCTACTTCTATACCGGCAGCGGACACTTTATATCCAATGACAATTCCACTAGTGACCATAAAGTGGCACTTTTCCCAATTCAGAACAAGATTATTTTCTTCGCATCTTGCTAGTACTTTGCATAGATGGTCGAGACAACTTTTAAAATCGGATCCGTGAACCGAGAAGTCATCCATGAAGACTTCCATGAAATCCTCAATCATATCTTTAAAGATAGACATCATACACCGCTGAAATGTGGCAGGTGCGTTGCAGAGTCCAAAAGGCATTCTATGATAGGCAAATGTTCCATAGGGGCATGTGCACGTTGTCTTTTCTTGATCGTCCGAGTGGATAGAAATTTGGAAAAATCCAGAATAACCGTCGAGAAAACAGTAATACTGATGATTAGCTAACCTCTCAAGCATTTGATCGATGAAGGGAAGGGGCAAATGGTCTTTTCAAGTGGCTGCATTTAGTTTCCTATAGTCAATACACATCCGATGTCCAGTGACAGTTCGGGTAGGGATGAGTTCGTCCTTATCTTTCTTTACCACTGTAATCCCTCCTTTCTTGGGTACAACATGCACCGGGCTCACCCATTTGCTATCCGAAATCGGGTAAATGACTCAGGCATCTAGTAGTTTGATAATTTCCTTCTTAACTACATCTTTGAGATTAGGGTTAAGCCTTCACTGGTGTTCTATCGAAGATTTCGATTCATCTTCCAAATGAATATGATGCATGCATAGATCTGGAGAGATACCAGGGATGTCCTCGAGGGAGTACCCGATAGCTTTCCTATGCTTGTGTAACTTATTTAGCAACAACGCAAGTTCTCCATTACTCAGGTCGGCGTTTACAATAACCAGATAGGACTTATCATAAAGAAATGCGTATTTTACTCCGGCAGGCAGTTGCTTTAACTCGACTTTTAGTGCCTTTTCTGAGGTCCAATCGTCTAGCGAGGTGGGTTGTCGATCGATAGTGTGTTGTAGATATCGATCGATATCAATCCTAGACTTGTTTGTATCCTCTTCATCAGTTTCCATAATATCATCTTTTGCGTTCATTAACCGCGTACACTCCTTGGTTTCGGCTTTCTACGCTAATGGTTTCCTCTCTAGTAGTCGAAAAAGTAGTTTCCAAGGTGCTATCAAAGTATAAATCGGCAAAGGGATTTTCAGCTTGAGCAGGGATGTCGTCTACATAAAAGGCGGGGTTATTGATCAAAGGACGTTTGATTAGTTTTTCCATGTTGAAAACCATTGGGATGTTTCCAATGTTTAGATGTATTCGTCCTTCCTTGACATCGATGATGGCTCCGGCTGTGGCGAGGAAAGGCCTTCCTAAAATAATGGGATCCTTTGGTTCTTGCATATATCTTAAAACAACGAAGTCAGTTGGTATGTGACAGTTGTTTATCATTATCGGCACGTCTTCAAGTATACCTTCCGGTACTAGGACGGATCTATTTGCAATAACAAGGGTTATTCGGGTAGGCTTAAACTGTGTAAAACCTAGGGATGTGGCAACAGAGTGAGGCACCAAATTAACGCTCGACCCTAGATCACAAAGTGATCTACTGAATTGTTTGTCCTCTATGCTGCAATCCAAAGCAAAACTACCAGGGTCGGGTCTTTTTACTGGTAATTTGCCTTGGATCATGGCACTCACTTCATCTGATACCATCATAATGCTGTGCTCTGTCGATGGAAAACTCTTAGATACCATGTCTTTCACATATCTTTTTATGGATGGAGAAACTTTCATGGCATCACTAAGTTTCAATTCGACATTAATTTTATCGAGGGAATCTGACAGATAGCTTTTTCCAACTCTCGTTTTGTCTGTGAATTTGTGAGGGGGAAGGGTTGTAGGGGTCTCTACACTCTCTCTACTACTGGTGCGGCGGATGCCGCTTGTGCCGTAGGAGGTATAGGTTGTCGATCGATGCTATCATCCTTATGTCGATCGATGTTTATATCATCCGATCGATTGATATTTCTTTCATCTCGCCGATCGATAGGCGTTTCCTCCTCATTATCATCACTAAGACAAATTAGTTCAGGAGTTATTGGCTCAGTTCTGTTTTCACGGGTTCTTTCGTCGCCAATGGGGTCGTTATAAGTAATGCTCTCTTTTGCAACTGGAGTGTGGCATTTCCCACTCCTAAGAAAAACAGCACTAGCCTGACGTCTTGGGTTAGCATCGGTGCTTCCGGGAAGACGTCCTATTTCCCTTTTTATAGCAATTGAATTCTCTGCTACTCTGCTGTCTAGCATCTTTATATGCTCGTCGAGGGTTTCAAATTTTGTCATTAATTCACCGCAGATCATACCCATTTTTCCTTCGAAATCAGCGATCTGTCTTCGATTTCCCGTAAAAGGTTAATTTAACCTAGATTTGGTTTTCTTTTCGTGATCCAATGGTCGCATCATAGCCTTGAGTAAAACTACTTCCATGAAAATCGACAGGTTGATCGTTTAGATGCGTTGCATCCACAAACTCTAATTTTTCCTGAAGTTCAGACAGAACCTCATCACTTATTTGAAAAATTCCTCTTTGACTTTGTTCTGCTAAAAAGGATTGGATTGAGCTTAGAGCTTCTTTGAAATGGGTTAGTTGAGAATCGTCTATGCCTTCAGCTCCATTTCTCCTTTCAAGAACCATCCTTTCATACGTTCTACCGGTTGCTGCATTCTCGATTAGTCTTTTTCCTTCTTTGGAGTTTCTTGAGCGGAAACTCCCTTCACTTGCCGTATCGAGAATGTTTTGGTAGTGCAAGCTAACACCTCTGTTGAAGGTGTTAATCAGCTGGGGTTCCAAATATCCATGATGGGGACATTCATTTTGGAGGTTTTTAAACCTTCCCCAAGCATTTTTAAAGGATTCTCGTGTGTCTTGGTGAAATGTGGAGATTTTCCTCCTCACATCGCAGTAGCAGGCATCATCGAAAAAATGGTTGATGAATGCACTCCTAATTTCTTTCCAACAGGTTAAAGATCCTGTTGTTGATAGGTCTAGCCATTTCTTGGCTTCACCAGCTAAAGAAAAAGAGAAAAGTTTGCAGCGATTACTCTCGTCATTCACCATATCTTCTAATTTTTCGATGTGGTCAATTGGGTTCTCTGAGAGAGTCCCATGGAAAGGGTTTTGCCTTACAAGAACAAGATGCTCAAGGTTAAGCTTGGACTTTATTGTTTCAATTTCTGGTAATTTTATGGCGGACCAATTGGAACAGGTCCTGCTAGGATTTGAAAATTTTGCAAAGACAATTCTTTTTCATTTCTAAACGTTGTATGAATTTTAACAGGGATTGCAGTCCCATGTTTTTTCATAATTTGGCTAATTGCGTTGCATGATTGAATTATTAATTTTCCTAGGGTTCTTTCTCATTATTAGTACCAGTAAGTTTAGAGAACTTACCTGCTTCCGGCTGGTCGGTATCGATCGATGTGATTAGTTGTGTATCGAGCAATTTCAGTTGGACATTATCGGTCGCTTTTTTGTAACAATGCCGATCAATTCCAGCCTCGTAGTGTGAGTCGTTTCGTCCATCAATGTATCGTTCGATGTGGCGATATCCGCGTCGATCGATAGTGGGGCGAAGTGTGCGAGTTCTTCCTTTAGGTACCTGTGTCAGTAGGAAGTGAAGAAAAACTTTAGTAAACAGAAAGTAAAATCTAGACTATATTCTAAACTTAATCTAATGGTAATCGGAAAGAGTCCCCGGCAACGGCGCCAAATTCGATACGTGCTCAAATTACCCTAGAGCAACTTTACTCTCATCATAAGAGGTTCAATTGCAGTACGTAGTGATCGAATCCACAGAGACTCTTGGATTTCACAATAGATCTTATAGTCTTCAAAATAAAGCTAGATTGAAAGGTTTTTGAAATAGTAATTTAAATGAATTCTAGGAAAATCGAGCGATAAGCTTTGAGAATATCGATCGACGAACATGACAATTGTTCGATTTTAGATTATGAGGTTTGTTATCAATTTAGGGAAAAATCTAGATCAAGTTAACCTTTAGGTATGATAAGCATAATGCTTTGGGTATTATAAGGGTTTTAAATATGGTTGTTCTCAAACTCAACTCTTAGGAACAATATATAGGATTGTCTAATAGCTGGATCTCAAGCCAGTCAGCTGTCGCTTGTTCCAACTTGAGAAAGCATAGATAGATATGTCTTTCTGACTATCGATCGGTGTGCCTTTCAGATAATCGATCGATAACTAATTGTCGTATCGATCGATTAGCCTTCCAGTAAGCATTACCGAGCAAGTTGATAGGTTCTCAGATTAACTAGGGCAACTTTAGTTTTTAGCTAATTAATAAGATCAGTCTAGTTTATTTTCAGGCAATTCACCATGCTGTCGCTTGCGCGAATTAAACCTAAGATCTAAGTCAGGGGTGATCAATTCCTTTACTTAGCATTAAGCACAACTAGAATGAAAGAACTATTGAAACACCTTAACAATCATAATATGATTAGCAATACATAAATCAACCTTTGGTGAACCTAAATCTAACAGTAGAACTACTCAGACATATTCATAAGAAGCAAAGTTATGATGGTCTGAATAATACTTAAATGAAACATAATGAAAATAGTAATAGAGTAAGAAAACAAAAGGAGTTCAAGATCTTCCTGTTTAATGTAGTTCAGATCTCTCTCTACAAGTAGATATCTTCTTCTCCAACTAACTCTTCAAGCTTATCCTTCTCTCCTTAGTGATGCCATTGGTGACTTGCTTGTAGCCTCCTTAAATTCTTGCTTTCTTTCTTCTCAATGCCTCCCTATTTAAATGGTACAAAACCCTAAAAATATGACCTAACAGGCGGCCAGGGTGTATAATGCAAATATGAAATCTCTTGGGTTGAACTCGTAAATCTTCTAATCTTCATTAATCGCGAATGGCTCTGCATCGACCGATATAGTGCATAGCAAATCAGTCGATTTGTGTAGTACTCTGTCGATCGATACGGCTGTAATTAGTTGGTCGATGCTCTCTTCACTAGTTAGCTCCGTGAGTAAAATGTAAAAACTCCCAAAAAGATTGAGCAGCCCTAACTTGATCTCGAAGTTGTTGTTCTCCACAGCTGGCTCTAATCCCCAACCTATGACCATGAATGTGAGGTTGGTCTTAAGCCCCAATGCCTCTGGCTTGGCGCTGTGGATGTCTTGGTCTAAGGTAGTCATCTCCTGGACCATTGCCTTCTTGAGGCTATTGATGTGCCCTAAGGTTTGCATCTCCTTGGCCAACTCCATCTTGAGGTTGATTCTGGTCTTGCTCCATTTCAAACCCCAATCTTTGCAAGTGAGTCTGTTGCTCTTCTTCTCTTCTCTTTCTTGCTATCTCCCTCTCAAGTGCAGCAATCTATTCAACAGTGGGAACCAGGTTTGATGCACCTCTGCTTCTTGTGATCATGCACCTGTAATGCAAAGGGAATGCAAGCCTATTCTTAATCTAAGTGCAGCCAATAAGTGAGATGGTTTTAAACTGAGACAATACTTAAATGCAATAAAAGATGATACTTTCTTTCAATATGAGGAGATGAGACCCATGGGTATAGGGACTTGATCTTAAGTAATTAAGGTTTCAATCCAAGATGTCAAACTTTTCAATCAATCTATTTCCTTATGCCTAGACACTATGATAAACAAGCTCTATCCCTAGATGAATGTTCTTTTGATGATCACACAAATACATTAAATCCCTTAGACTGTGATGAACAAGCCAAACATTAAATTTAGCACTCCTAGCTTCTTTAACAACTAATCCCTTAGGCAAAGAAAAAAGCGTAGATGGGAGTTGATTCAGGCATTTCATGGAACACCTTATGGGAATAAATGCCTAAAGCTCTATTTTTGAGAGGCCAACTCAAATATAGCATTAAGAACACTCAAACATGCAAGGAAAAGAAAGATTTAACACTAAACATCTTGGATCTACACTTAATCACTCTTAATCACCCTAACCCATGAATCTTAAATAGATATACTCACTAATCCACTTACTTACTCTTAAATCCATGAGAGATTTAAGCTTAATCATGTATAGAAAGAAAGAAATGAACTCAAGATCAATCAAGAACACAAGAACAAGATAATGATTTGATTCAAGATAAGAACTTTCACCCAAAAGATTTTTGTGTTTCTTAAGAGATAAAAATAAAAGTCCCAAATTGGGTTTACAAAAGTATTTATAGTGGCTTAGAAAACCTAGAAACAATAAGATAAAATGACCAAAAGGTCCCTGGATAAAGGTAAATTTTGACCAATAGGAGCTCGACCACGGGAAGCACGGTCAGCGTCATCTTCCGCGACACCCTCTACAGGATGAAGATTCCACTTGGGAAGTCAGTCGATTTGTGTAGTACTCTGTCGATCGATACGGCTGTAATTAGTTGGTCGATGCTCTCTTCACTAGTTAGCTCCGTGAGTAAAATGTAAAAACTCCCAAAAAGATTGAGCAGCCCTAACTTGATCTCGAAGTTGTTGTTCTCCACAGCTGGCGCTCTAATCCCCAACCTATGACCATGAATGTGAGGTTGGTCTTAAGCCCCAATGCCTCTGGCTTGGCGCTGTGGATGTCTTGGTCTAAGGTAGTCATCTCCTGGACCATTGCCTTCTTGAGGCTATTGATGTGCCCTAAGGTTTGCATCTCCTTGGCCAACTCCATCTTGAGGTTGATTCTGGTCTTGCTCCATTTCAAACCCCAATCTTTGCAAGTGAGTCTGTTGCTCTTCTTCTCTTCTCTTTCTTGCTATCTCCCTCTCAAGTGCAGCAATCTATTCAACAGTGGGAACCAGGTTTGATGCACCTCTGCTTCTTGTGATCATGCACCTGTAATGCAAAGGGAAAGGAAGAAAGAGAATCAATAACACAATAAAAGAAAAACGACTTAGTCTCAAGCAAGTGACTAAATCCCAATGTCAAAATCAACTTAGAACTTGGCAACGGCACCAATTTGATGTTTGGACTTTTCAAGGATCCCAATCAAATGATGTGGTATAAGAGATGTTGAACCAGTTCCAAGAGATCTCAATGCAAAGGGAATGCAAGCCTATTCTTAATCTAAGTGCAGCCAATAAGTGAGATGGTTTTTAAACTGAGACAATACTTAAATGCAATAAAAGATGATACTTTCTTTCAATATGAGGAGATGAGACCCATGGGTATAGGGACTTGATCTTAAGTAATTAAGGTTTCAATCCAAGATGTCAAACTTTTCAATCAATCTATTTCCTTATGCCTAGACACTATGATAAACAAGCTCTATCCCTAGATGAATGTTCTTTTGATGATCACACAAATACATTAAATCCCTTAGACTGTGATGAACAAGCCAAACATTAAATTTAGCACTCCTAGCTTCTTTAACAACTAATCCCTTAGGCAAAGAAAAAAGCGTAGATGGGAGTTGATTCAGGCATTTCATGGAACACCTTATGGGAATAAATGCCTAAAGCTCTATTTTTGAGAGGCCAACTCAAATATAGCATTAAGAACACTCAAACATGCAAGGAAAAGAAAGATTTAACACTAAACATCTTGGATCTACACTTAATCACTCTTAATCACCCTAACCCATGAATCTTAAATAGATATACTCACTAATCCACTTACTTACTCTTAAATCCATGAGAGATTTAAGCTTAATCATGTATAGAAAGAAAGAAATGAACTCAAGATCAATCAAGAACACAAGAACAAGATAATGATTTGATTCAAGATAAGAACTTTCACCCAAAAGATTTTTGTGTTTCTTAAGAGATAAAAATAAAAGTCCCAAATTGGGTTTACAAAAGTATTTATAGTGGCTTAGAAAACCTAGAAACAATAAGATAAAATGACCAAAAGGTCCCTGGATAAAGGTAAATTTTGACCAATAGGAGCTCGACCTGGGAAGAAGGTAAGTTGTCCAACCCGGGTACAGCCCTTGTCCAAGCTCGTCCAACCCGAGCGGGGTCTCCACCCCGGGTGGTCCAACCCGGGTATCTCCTTCCTCGTCCAACTTCGACCAGCCCGAGCGGGGTCTCTGTACCGCGTGGTAGAATCCGGGTATCGTCCTTCCTCGTCAAACTTTGACCAGCCCGAGCGGGGTCTTCGTCCCGGGTGGCCTTACCCGGGTGTCCTCATTCATTCTTCAACACCGGCCGCACGAGCGGGTAAGCCAACCCGGGTGTACTGACCCGGGTGTCACTCGCCAACTTCTATTTTTGCTTGTCTTTTCTTGTCTTGGCCAAACTCCATTCTTAACTTCTTTTTTTTTGGATCTTAAAGCTCCCAAACACTTCAAATCACACCATAGGATGCTCCAACACCTGATAAGGACAAATGAATGCAAAATGGATCCTAAAGATGCCTAAGTCCTAATCTATATGATAAAAATGCATAAAATGGATAGCTAAAACAATGAAAATATGCAAGATATCAGCCGGCCACCGCCATAAAGTCACAGGTCCTGGCCAACTTTTTGGCCGAGTTCTCGCCTACCTTACTCCCGGCTCTGGAGCAGGAGGTACGCTTCCAAAGCAAGACAGCGGAAGAAGGAGACTTGATCCTGTATGTCCACCAGTCCAGCAACGTTCGAGGAGCCAGAGTTGGGATAGTACTTACCTCACCTTCCGGGAACACGGCCTCAAGAGCTGTAAAGTTCAACTTTAAGGCAACCAACAATGAAAGCAAGTATGAAGCCCTAATCGCTGGACTGACACTCGCCCACCAGATGGGCGCGGAGAACATCCAGGTCTTCAGCGATTCTCAGCTGATCATCAATCAGGTGCAAGGAGAGTACCATGCCAAAGATGACAGTATGATCCGGTACCTGGCGATCGCTCAGCGCCTCCTCAACAAGATCAAGAGCCATAAGCTCACGCAGATCCCTAGGGAAAAGAATTCACAGGCTGATGCTCTGGCCAATCTAGGGTCCGCCCTCAAAACCAAGAGCTAGATGAGAATCCCCCTATTGGTCCTCCAATGGCCAGCCACCCTGGAGGAATCATCGTCCGAAGTCGTCTCTGCCATTGAAGAAGAGGAAACATGGTTGGCCCCCATAGTCCAGTACCTGGAGAACGATATCCTCCCATAGGACCGTAACGAGAGCAGGAATATCAAGAAAAAATAAGCAAGGTATTGCATCTCCCAAAGAGTACTGTATCGAAGATCCTTCTCAGGACGCTACCTGCGGTGTGTAACGCCCCAATAGGCTTCCAGGATCCTCATAGAACTACACGAATGAGACTATGGATCCCACTCTAGTGGCAGGAGCCTAGTGCTAAGAGCTAAGAGAGCGGGCTACTACTGGCCCACAATGTCTGAAGATGCTGATAGGAAAGCTAAGCACTACGACGAGTGCCAGAGACACGCTCCCGTGTCCAAGCTCCCCCCGGAAAACCGCAAATCCATAAGTTCCCCCCTAGCCATTCAGGAAGTGGGGCATGGATATAGTGGAAAAATTCCCGACTGCGCCGGGGCAAAAGGTTTTCCTTCTGGCGGTAACCGACTATTTCTCCAAGTGGGTTGAAGCAGAAGCGCTCAGCCGAATAACCGATATCCAGATAAGGAAGTTCTTGTGGACAAATGTGATTACACGCTTCGGAGTCCTGCAAGAGATTGTAACCGACAACGGGCCACAGTTCACCAGCCATAACTTCAAGGAGTTCTGCAAGGACTGGGGCATAAAGCTCACCTTCGCCACACCCAGACATCCTCAATCCAATGGACAAGCCGAGTCCATGAAAAAAATTGTTGTCAACATGCTAAAGAACCGCTTGGAGGGATCTCATGGGAAGTGGGCAGAGGAGCGACATGGAGTTCTCTGGGCCTACAAGACTACTCCCAAGACAGCGACGCAGGAAACTCCCTCCTCGTTGGTCTATGGGGCAGAAGCCATAGTCCCCACCGAGATGCACGAGAAGACAACTGTCTCCGGCTCCATCTCCTAAGAGGAGAACGACGAACTGATGTCCCTGAGTCTCGATCTACTCGACGAAAAGAGAGAGGCTGCTCGACTCAGAAACTGGTCCTACCAACAGGACGTTGCTCGAAGCTACAACAAGAAAGTCAGGACCAGGACCTTCCAGCAAGGGGATTGGGTTCTACGACGAGTAGCCGACAACACCAAGGTGAAAGCAGCAGGGAAACTCGCCCCCGGGTGGGAAGGACCCTACAAGATAATCGAGGTACAGGGAGCAGGAGCCTACAGGCTGCAAGCAAGCAAAGGTAAAATACAACCCAACTGCTGGAATTCCCTGCATCTCAAAGCTTATCATTTTTAAATACGATTTCCGGATCCCTATTTATATTGCTTACTATATACTATTTAAGCATTGTGGTTTTCTACTCCTATGTATGCTGCACGTCTACGGACCAGGCTTATAAAATAAAATAGTTCCGGCTATAAGAGTAGTAGAATTACCACCATCTTTAAATGGGTATACGAGCTGCATCAGGTCCCAAGGGACCTCCGATCCTGACCAACCCTTGCCAAACGTGGTACGTCCACAAAACACAAACGGGTATGAGACTTAAGGCAGGAATGGGTCTGCACAAACCTGAGTATGCTGTCAAAACGATATATAACCCAGGTATAGGCCTGGAGCCATAGAAATATCGGAATTCCCAATAGTACAAAATATGAAAAGTACAGAGGACACAAAGTACGAAAATTGCAAAAGTACTGTGACATACAGGGAGAAATAAGTGCAAAAGTCCGGGAGCACAATAAAATCTCTGCTTATCCAGACGTGGAAAGTAGCAAAGCCTGGTGACTGGATCACTATTCCAAGTAGATCCACACCAGCACCCCTTAGTCTGATAGTGGCTTCCTGCAAAAGAAGCATGCAGCACAAGGAACTCGATAGTGGCCAGCTTCCGAGCAGCAGAATGCGAGTTCCGAACAAGTACCGGGAGCGGTCTCGCCTAGGGAGATGGAGTACGGTCTCTGCAAAACTAAAATCCGGGTTTACAAACTTCGGGCACTAAAATAATTCCGGAAGTATTAAACAACTGAAACCTACGGGTTCCTTCAGACCTACAGGTCCACATGATCTCAGGATCCATAAAACCTACGGGTTCCATAAGATCTCAAACGGTCTCAGGACCTCAAACCTACGGGTTCTTGAAAGGACTACAGGTCTCGAACAGTCTAAGGACCTGGAACCCTTGGGTTCCTTAAAACGTACGGGTCCACATCCTACGGGTTTTATAAGATTGATATCTTGCATATTTACATGTTTTTAGCAATCATATCTTGTCCATTTTAATCATGTAGAATAGGAATAAGGCATCTTTAGGGTCTATATTGCATTCTTGAGTCTTTATCAGGTGTTGAAGTGTACTATGGAGTTATTGGAGGTGTGTGGGAGCATTGTGATCCAAAAGGGGGTGACAGATGAACATGGACGAAGACCTTATAAAAGTCTTCTGTTGCTACGATTTTGTGTAGACACAGAAAATTGAGTTAGCTTTCCAATAAAAGTGATTGCTGGCACCTTTAGGTTGAAACTTGATCACCCAAGGTCGATTCCCTTGTCCCATGAGTCCCCTTGCTTCATATTAAAAAAGAAAGTTCATTCCTTTATTGCATTTCCAGCTTAGCTCTTAGTTCATGATCACTTCACCATATTGATTGCACTTAGATTAAGCATTAACATGCATTCCCTTTGCATTGAAGTCTCTTTGAATTGGTTCGACATCCTTCTATACTACAACATTTGGATTAAGAGCCTTGAATTTTCCTTCTATACTACAACATTTGGATTAAGAGCCTTGAAAGCTGTCTCCTATCCCCTCCAATCTCCATTGGATGTTGGCTATTGTGGGACTATCACTTGTGGAGAACAAGCTGTTGAGAAGCCCCAAGAATACGTGGTTATTTGTGAGAAAGAAGGTCTTGTTGGAAAGTCTTCAAAAGAGTTGTGTGTTGAGCACTTGGAAAGTGCTAAAAGGGAGGGGATGAGTGGAGCCTCAAAGGCCACTCATGGCAAGAAGAAGATGTTGAAAGAACATCATCCTCCACCTCTTGATACGCTCCCACAAACTCTCACTCTCCATCCAAAAAAGCTCAAGGATGGTGTCATTGAGTACAAGATCAAGCGTAGGGGCAAGTCCACGCCATTCTCAAGTGCTAGAGCCATCATCACTCCTCAGCTCCAAGATGACCCAATCAAGCTTCAAGAGCTTCTCTCTCAGGTCTTCACCATCACTCTTGAAGGGGAGAAGGATCCTCCTTCTCACTAGTCCAAGAGAAAAGGTAGTCAAGCTAGAGACTCAAAACAAGCTCACTTGGGAGGAAGTCCCATGGTTATCTTTAAGTTTTTAATAAAAGTGGTTGAGATTTTTAGGTTGAGCCTAGCACTAGAGGAGAGAAGAAAGGTTGTGAAGCACCGGAGCCTTATGATTGACTCCATATAGCAGCCTCCTTTAGTTGTTATGAATCAAGCCTGCTCCTAGCCCAGACACCAAACACCACGCCTAAGTCTCCTCATGAGGTATCACTCCAACTCTTCTTGTATATACAATTGCTTTTACCTTGTTTCGGTATCTCCTTCTCTCTTACTCACACAGAGACTTGTGTGATTTAATTTTGGGGGAGGTACCAGGTATTTGATCATGTTTGCTTTGTTGGTTGTGAGTCTCATGCATTGCATTGTACATTCATATATGCATAGAAAAAACCAAACAAAATTTGAAAATTTTGAAACATGCAAAAAGAATCATGTAGTTGCATCACTTGCATTCTTAAGATTGAGTCTAGAGCATATAGGTTGCATTCACTTGCATATGGAGCAGCTGTTGAAAATGCCTTGTAAAGAACACTTGTTTGCACTGAAATTGGCACCCTGGCTAAACATATCAAGTAGCTTAAGCATCTCTTGAATGGCTTGCATGCTTTGAGCCTTGAAAACTCTTCTTGAAACATTTTTCCTTGCTTGATATTGGCATTGTTCTTGAAACCAGCTCCAACCTGAACTTAGACTTGAATGAACTTAATTTCTCTTGCATATGGGCATTTGCATACTTGATAATGGGTCTCATACACATTTGGGTTATCTTTCCCCCACCGTACCACTCTTTGTTAACCCAAATGGCACTTCCTTACCCTTGAACCCTAGCCATTCTTTGAAGCCTACATTGATTTGCATGAGAGAGGCCTATTTTGATAGTTTGTCATGTGCAAAATCTTGAGAGTATTGGGAGCGACATGGATTTGTTCTCATTTCTTGCTAGCATAGGGTCATCATTTGAGCTAGCTTCTAGGATGGTGAATGGGTTTTTGTTCCTTAAAGGTTTATATCTTGGGTTTGGGAAGTTATAGAGTTGAGATTGATGGACAAAAGAGTGTCATGAGATAGAGTTGAGATTGATTGTATTGTTTGAGACCTTCCTCCTTTATAAAAAAAAGAAGAGAAAAGAAAAAGAAAGATTCAATAAGATAGTGGGGAAGAGAAAACAAAAAGAGTTAGAGCTTAGAAATGTGAAAAGAGGTCCTTAGTGGTTGAGTCTTAAGAAAAGAATGTTGTTCATTGGGTAAGTGATGTGAGGGTTAGCAAGTAAACGACTAGTGTGGGGGAGTTGATATCTTGAATATTTACATGTTTTTAGCAATCATATGTTGTGCATTTTAATCATGTAGATTAGCAATTAAGCATCTTTAGGGTCCATATTGCATTCATGAGTCTTTATATGGTGTTGAAGTGTACTATGGAGTTATTGGAGGTATTTGGGAGCATTGTGATCCAAAAGGGGGTGAAAGATGAACATGGACGGATGCCTTAGAGAAGTTTTCTGTTGCTAAGGTTTTTGTGGAGATACAGAAAATTGCGTTAGCTTTCCAATATAAGTGGTTTCAAGTCATTTGGAGCTATACTGGAGGAGTTATGATCGATTTACTAGAGACATATCAACTCACCCGGGTTGGTTCACCCGGGGTTGAGACCCCGCTCGTTTTGGACGACCTTGGGCGATGGAGGAAGATACCCAGGTTGGTTCACCCGGAGTGGAGACCCCGCTTGTGTGGGCAAGCTTTGGTCGACGAAGGAAGACACCCGGGTTGGTTCACCCGGGGTAGAGTACCCGCTCGTGTGGGCTAGGAGAGGTCGAAGGTCATACCTGGGTTGGACGAATTGCTCCTTACCCGGGTATCGGCCAGCTTCTTCCTTTTTCTGGTTTCTGATTGGTGGAAGATTAAATGACCTCAAAGGCTTTTTAGACTTTTTCTTTATGTTTTTAGGGCTCTCAAAGCCTTATATAAATACTCTTGTAATCCCCTTTGTGGGATCTAACTCTTTTTCTCTTAAGAACACATTTGGATCTTGAAGAAAGTTTGGATCTTGAATTCTTTTTCATCTTATTCTCTTGTGTTTGTTGGATTACCTTGATCACTAATCATGTTTAACCTTAAATCATCCATGGTGTTAGGGTTATCCATGTCTATTAGTGAGTAGATCTATCTTGGATTCATGAGCTAGGGAGACTAAGGGTGATTAGGTGTACATTTAGGGTGTTTTAGTGTAGATCTCTCTTGTTCCTTGCTAGTAGAGTGTTCTTATTGCTATTTTAGAGTTGGCCTCTCTAAAGTGGAGCTCTAGGAATTTCATGCCCGAAAGGTGTTTGATGAAATGCCTGAACGAACTCTCCTAAGCATTTAACATTCTTTGCCAAAGAGATTTGTTGTTAAAGGTTTTAAGATGGCTATTAGACTTGATACTAATGATTGCTTACACTACAAGAAAACATCGTTATTCTGAGGGACATACCAAGGGAAAATGAGTTCCTCGGAATTTTCTGACCAAAAACCGAGGAAATACCGAGGAAACCAAGAAATGTGGTTTCCTCGAATTTCTCGAAAATTCGAGGAAATTCTGAGGAAGACATTTCCTCGGTATATTCCGAGGGAATACCGAGGAAACCATGTTCGTCGGAAAAAACCGACGGGGATTTTAAAAATTTCGAGGACTTTTTGTAGCCGTTAGAGAGCCGTTGGAGAGCCGTTGGGAGATTTTAAAAATTCCGAGGAAATTCCGAGGAAGTGTCAGTTCTCCTCGGAATTTCCTCAGTATGTCGGCAGGATTTCATCTATAAATACAGCCACCCCTCTTCCTCTTCATTCACTCCATTTCTTCTTCTTCCCTCCTACTATCACGTTGGTTTCAAAAAAACATGTCTTCTTCAAATTATTTTCGTTCTTTGATCGATCGACCTCATTTGGATCCGGACACGAGATTGCTTACAGAAGAATACCAACGAGGTATAACCGAATTCATGGGGTTAGTTTGCCGACAACCGGAAGCAGAAACAGGTAAGTTAAGATGTCCTTGCTCTAATTGTAAAAATAGAAAGGTTATTAAATAGTGGGATGTTTGGACTCATCTATATTTGAGTGGGTTTACACGAAGTTACAAAATTAGGTATCATCATGGGGAAACTGATTATGAACTTGGTAGTACTAGCAAACCTCAGCCTGCGGTTAGATTAGAAGAACCAATTAGAACGAATGTAGATTATGGTGTAGGTACTGAGCAGATGGTAAATGATCATTTTAGAGGGGAAGATTTACCCAATGCAGAAGCTAGGAGATTTTATGATATGTTGGATGCTGGAAAGCAACCATTGTCATCTGCTACAAGACTGATGGGCATTAAAACAGATTATAACTTGGCTGAAGACTGTGTGGATGCGATAGCTGATTTTGTTAAAGGTATTCTACCTGAGGATAATGTAGCTCCAGGTTCATACTACGAGGTTCAGAAACTCGTAGCTGGTGTTGGTTTATCTTATCAGGTAATAGATGTATGCAGCGATAACTGCATGATTTATTGGAGGGCGGATGACCAGCGGATTACATGCAAATTTTGTGGGAAGCCTCGTTATAAAGATACGAGTGGAAGAGTTCCAGTGCCATATAAAAGGATGTGGTATTTGCCTTTGACAGAAAGGTTGCAGAGGTTGTATCTTTCGGAACGCACAGCGCAACGAATGAGATGGCATGCGGAGCACTCAACAGATGGTGAGATTAGACATCCTGATGCAAAAGCGTGGAAGCATTTCCAATCAAAAGCGTGGAAGCATTTCCAATCAAAGTATCCCGACTTTGCGTATGAGAGAAGAAATTTCTACCTTGGATTATGTACTGATGGTTTCAGCCCGTATGGGAAGAGTGGAAGACAATATTCTCTATGGCCAGTCATTGTTACACCATACAACTTACCCCCAAACTTGTGCTTGCGACGAGAGTTTTGTTTCTCTCCATTCTCGTTCCCGGACCAGAGCATCCTAAGAGATCACTTGATGTGTTTCTTCAGCCACTAATATATGAGTTGCAACAACTATGGACTGAAGGTGCTGAAACATACGATATTTCGTGTAAAGAGAACTTTCAAATGCGGGCAGTACTAATGTGGACAATAAGTGATTTTTCAGCATATGGTATGTTATCTGGATGGACAACGCATGGGAGGCTATCATGTCCATATTGTCAAGATGACACAGATGCTTTCCAACTAAAGAACGGAAGAAAAACGTGTTGGTTTGACTGTCACAGACGATTCCTACCACCTGATCATCCATACCGTCGGAGTAAGACTTTGTTTAGGAAGAACAAGCAGGTGTTTGATGGTCCACCTGAGGAAGTTAGTGGGAAAGGTTTAAAGACACAACTAAGAGATTTTGGTGCAGCAAGGACGCCAGACGTCGGTGGACATGAGCATTTTCTGGTAGATGATGTTGGAGAACTACATAACTGGCACAAAAAAAAAAAGTATTTTCTGGGATCTGCCATACAGGGAGGATCATCTGCTAAGGCATAATTTAGATGTCATGCATATTGAGAAGAACTTTTTTGACAAACTCATGAACACGATCCTTAACGTTCAAGGTTAAACAAAGGATAATTTGAAGTCAAGACTGGATTTAGTCGATATATGTGCTCGTTCAGAACTTCATGTTGATGGGAATGGTAGGGCTCCTTTTCCCATATACCGACTTGATGCAGAGGGAAAAAATGCGTTCTTTGATTGGATTTCAAACAATGTGGAGTTTCCAGACGGTTAAGCATCTAATTTGCGTAACTGTATCGACAGAAAGTAAGGAAAGTTAGTGGCTTGAAAAGTCACGATTGCCATGTGTTGATGCAGCGCCTCCTTCCGTTTGCCTTCAAGGAACTATTACCACGCAAATTTCATGAAGCAATTGCAGGGATAAGTGCTTTCTTCCGCGATTTATGCACCAGATCAGTGACTCTTGAAGGTATTGAAAATCTGAAGACTAACATAGGCGTGATTCAGTGCAACCTTGAGAAGATATTTCCTCCCTCATTTTTTGATGTTATGGAGCATCTTGTTATTCACCAAGCAAGAGAATTGGAACTTGGTGGTCATGTGCAGTGTAGATGGATGTATCTGTATGAGCGGTATATGTTCCATTTGAAGAAGATGGTGAAAAATTTAAGTAGGGTGGAAGGTTCTATAGTCGCACAGATGATCAATGAAGAAATTTCAAACTTTGCCGAGTACTACTTTCCAGCAGAAGTTCAGACCAAAAACAGAAGACCTGCTCGGCATGATGATAGAGGCGAACGGGCAACATATCATGATAAGGTTCCAGATAGTTTTACAGATGTTGGACGACTTAGCGGAAAACCAAAGGACCGTCGACTTACTGAGCAGGAGCGAAGTCATTTGCAAACATATTTGCTCACCAGCTGCGAAGATGTTCTTCAATATGAGAGGTAAGTTTATTATCTTACAAATTTTTATTTTAACAAATTAACATTTATATCTTAATTAATTACATTACTGTCATCACATGTACATGATTTTCATGGCAGAAAAGCGGTTCGAATATAGATACGCCACAGAGGAGGGACTAGAAGAAATGAAGCAGAGAGAATTTTCTGGATGGATGTTTAATTATGTAAGTGCCTTAAACAAATTAAAATATCATTTGTCACATATTTATACAAATTAAAATATCATTTATCACATATTGATACTAATTCATTATATGTGTGCTATTAATAGGTGTCTGCTGGTTTGGTCAGAGGTGAAACATTTGACGATTGGATACGCGAGATGGTGGTTGGACCAAACTATGTTGAGAAGTCATATCCGAGATTTTGTACTCGGGGATATGCATTCACAACTGAAAATAGGAGACGTTCGCGTACGACCTATGATGCTGGTGTTTGTTCTGCATCAGGAGATGATGTATACTACGGACACATACATGAGATTATGGAAATCAAGTATTTGGGCATGCTTGGATTGCGCTGTACTGTTTTCTATTGTGATTGGCACGACAACACTCCAGATCGAGGTGTGAGAACAGATGCATTTGGTGTTACATCAGTACATTCGAGGCGAAAGCTGCAATATTATGATCCTTTCATTCTTGCTTCTCAGGCCGATCAGGTAAGTAAATGTTAATTATTCAGAATGATTGATCATAATTTATACTTTTACTAATAATTTTTTAAATGTTACAGGTTTGTTATATCAAGTACCCCCGGGTAAGGAACAGAGATGATCCATGGGTTACTGTTACAAGACTCAACCCGAGAGGCCGAGTTCAGGGAAGTTCTGAGCTGGAAGACCCAATACAACCAATCACATCCGGCAACTTAAGTGCAGCAGAAGATGTAGCTGAAGGTGGCCTTGTAGTCGATTTAATCGACTTCGCAGAGGAAGCCGTCGTTCACGCAGAGGATGAACCAGTTATTCGAGAGTTTCACCAAGATCCAGATTCAGATTCATCTGGTGATGATGACTCGGAAACAGACTAGCTTCTTCTTTTTTTTTAATAGAAATACCGAGGAAATTCCGAGAGACTTTAGGTTTTCCTCGGAATTCCTCGGAATTCACCTTCTCGATTTAGGGATTTGAGGGAACTTTGATATACCATAGATTTGACCCACTTTTACCCGTGGTATATAGATATTTTAAGATATGTTTATTATGTTTTAGAGTCTTTTTAGAGTATTTAGTTATTTACAGGTTCAGGTACAGTTTGGAGGAAAGTGGTGATTTTGGTGCCTTTTGGAGTCTTTCGAAGTGCATAACTAAACAGACGCATCAGATGTTTTGCTAATGATGGAGACCTTAACACCATTATATTGAATTTAACTTTTGACAAATTATAGAGCTTTGAGTTAGATTTCCAATGCCACCGGTTTGGGGTCAATCAGCATCCTGTAGCAGAAGTTATGGCCGTTTTACTGAATCGTGGTCAGTCTGTCTCGCGAGAGGAAGCTGTTGAGAAGAGGAACGTATGTCGATCGATGCAGCAACCTAAACATCGATCGACACTGATGCCAGGAAGTGGGCCTGATATATTCTATGACTTACTTAAGCCCAGAAGTCACCACAAATTACCAGAATATCCCTGGACGTATGTAAACCCTATTTTTTGTTTTCTAAGCCATTGTTGACGGCTATGCTTCATACTATCCTAGAGAGAGAAAGCTTTGGATTGGAGAGAGAGATCTGAGCACCTGGAGAGAGGGAAGATCTTGAACTCCCTTTGTTTCTTTATTTTATTTTGTTCATCTATTATTCTATTGTAGTATTATTCATACCATCATGATGTTTCTTATGAATATGTTTGAGTAATCTTGCTGTTAGATTTAGGTTTCTCATAAGGTTGATTATGTATTGCTAATACAAATTGCTATTAGGGTGTTTAAAATATAGTTCTTCATTTAGTTGTTTTTAATGTTAATGTTTAGGATTTGATTACCCTTGACTTAGATCTTAGGATTAATTTGGATAAGTGATAACTTGACCAAATACCTGAAACCCTAACTAGTATGATCTAATCAAACTGGATACACACGAAAGTTATTCTAGTAAGATTAAAGAACTAGTCCTTTACTTGTCCTCAAGTAAAATTTTCAAAAACACAAGGAGGAGAGTTATACAGATGAGAGCTTAGCCAAAAGAAACACTCAAAGCACTCATCTTGACATCCTAAAGAAACATAGCAAATAGCATGAGAAAACTCTTTTATTATACTCTAGCTTTTAAAGGCCTACCAATACTCTTATGCCTCTAACCAAGATGCAATGCTTTTCAACCAACATGCTCTCTCCACCAACCCTCATATTGATGTTGGGGTCAAAAACGGTTATCTCGAAATCAACGTCTAAAAATTGTATCCTCGTATGCTCTCGACGAAAGTTCTCGACCAAAAGACTCAAGAAAAACATACAACTACCAAAGATGACGAGTTTAATCTCCCAAAACTCTTCCAACTTGCCAAGATGGCGATTTGGACCTACCGAAACAATTCTAACACGCCAAGATGGCAAGATCGAGCTCCCGAAGCACCTCAAACTCGCCAATTTGGCGAGTTGTATCAGTCCGACTCGCCAAAATGGCGAGTTGGGACTCCCTAAGCACTGCCAAATCGCAAAATTGGCGAGTTGGAGCTTCCGAAGCACCTCCAACTCGCCAATTTGGCGAGTTGGAGCTTCCGAAGCACCTCCAACTCGCCAATTTGGCGAGTTGGACCAGTCCGACTCGCCGAAATGGCAAGTTGGAGCTCCCAAAGCACCTCCAACTCGCCAATTTGGCGAGTTATACCAGTCCGACTCGCCAAAATGGCTAGTTGGAACTCCCGAAGCACCTCCAACTCGCCAATTTGGCGAGCTGGACTGGTCAAACTCTCCAAGATGGCGAGTTGGAGCTCCCGAAGCACCCCCAACTCCCCAACTTGGCGAGTTGGAGCTCCCGAAGACTTCCAACTCGCCATCTTGGCGAGTTTGACCAGTCAAACTCGCCAGAACGGCGAGTTAGATCAAATCATGTGCCTTCCGTTGGACCTAGACAGGATCAGTCTCTTGTTTCGTCACGATCAGAGTTACTGTTGGAATCTTACGATAAAAACCGTCAAGGTCCATACTCCTGAATGAAGTTCATAGTTTTCGTAAAAACGATGACGATTAACTAAAACACCATATTCGTCTTAACTACATCGGAAGTATGAACTTCCTCGTCAAATCAACATCGTACCAAAAGAGCGCGCTTTCAAAGAACTCGTAAAACGTTCAAGTCGGAAGACAGTCCGAAGAGGCCTAGAACACTGCCCAAAATAACTTACGGTTCCATTTGAGATCAAGCCCAACAATGTTATGACGGTTTAGCTTACTTGCCGGATAGGGTCAAATCTCACGAAATTGGAAAGATAAATATCAAGTTTCAACATAATGACAAGGATCGAGAAGAAAAACAAAAACTTCAGAGAAACGTTTAAACCGAAGTATAGGGCATATATAAAGGGAGGTGAAGCAAAAGAGAGAGGGAGACCTAGAAGAACCCGGCTAGCTTAGGAGAACTTAGAATTTTAGGCGGCTTGATTTAGTCTCTTTTCGTCTTTGTTCTGATTTCGACTTGGCTAACGAAACTCTGTTCGTCTTGTTTCTCGGAAACTCTGTAACTTTGTTCTTATCAATAAGTAATATGCGTCTGTGCAACTTACTTTCGATATTCTGTTTGTCTCTTTCGTTTTCTCGTGTGTTTTAGCAGATAGCCGGGATCTCTGGGAAATTAGGCATTTCCTAACTTTCCTAAAGCAAAGGAAATCGATAGTGCGAATTTCGGTTCCCACAGTTTGGCGCTAGAGAGAGGGGGGTTCGGATTTTCTAACACAATAACCACCAAACGACTGAGACACGATATGTCTAACCATACAGACGGCGATATCATCTCCAGAATATCGACGACGCAAGAATATTAATCGATATTGGAAGCTCGGCTGATATCATCTTCAAAAACACTTTCGAAAGAATGGAAATCTTTCTGTCCGAAATCACGGAAGATCCCAATCCAGTAGTAGGACTCTCAAGGGAGACCACCATGACTCTCAGCACAATCAATCTCTTGGTTAAAGCCGTCAGCATGATGAAAATCGTGGAGTTTTTGGTGATCGATCGACCTACATCGTATAACGCGATTGTAGGAACTCCGTGTCTGTATTTGATGCGAGCAGTCCCGTCAACATAACATATGTGTCTCAAGTTCCCGACCCCTCGTGGAATCGATACAATCTAAGGAGATCGAAGAATCTCGCAGGTCTGCTTCGCCGCAGAGTTTAAACGAAAAAACCCTTCGGTGGAGATTTCACCCAACAAGAAAAAGAGATCGTCTGCCATCGACGACGCCCAGAACAAGATAACTCTGAAGTCTTTTGGCAGTCACGAGCGGCAGAAGCTCTGGAAGGAAAACGCGAGCCAACCTGCTAGCCCATAATCTCGGTATGTTTGGATGAAGCCTTCCCAGACCGCTGGGTGGAGGTCGGCGCAAACCTGAGCGAGTCACTGAAGGTCGAGCTCATAGCTTTCCTGAAAGAAAACTTGCACACGTTCGCATGGTCCGCGGAAGACATGCCCGGGATCGACATCAAAGTCACATGTCATGAACTAAACGTTGACCCAACTTTCAAACCTGTCAAACAGAAAAGACAAAAAATTGGGACCAGAACGCACCGAGGCGGTCAACAACGAAGTCGAAAAACTCCTCAAAGTCGGATCCATAACGGAAGTGAGGTATCCTGACTGGCTCGCCAACCCAGTTGTCGTCAAAAAGAAAAAAGGGAAGTGGCGAGTCTACGTCGATTTCACTGACCTCAATAAAGTGTGTCCAAAAGATAGTTTCCCGCTGCCACACATTGATCGCTTGGTTGAAGCGACGACAGGGAACAAACTCTTGTCCTTTATGGACGCGTTCTCCGGGTACAATCAGATCATGATGAACCCCGACGATCAAGAGAAAACTGCGTTCATAACTGACTGCGGCACTTACTACTTCAAGGTAATGCCGTTCGGTATTAAGAATGCTGGCGCAACTTATCAGCGTCTCGTCAACCGAAAGTTTTCCAAACAGCTCGGAAAACAATGGAGGTTTATATTGATGATATGCTCGTAAAATCCCTCGAAGAAAAAGATCATATCACTCACCTCCGAGAATGCTTCGAAAAATTCAAGCTTATGAAACTTAACCCTGCAAAGTGTAGGTTTTCAGTAGCATCATGAGAGTTCATGGGATAACTTGTCACCTTCCGCAGTATTGAGGCCAACCTGAAACAGATCACTACACTCATCAAAATGGCATCCCCGAGAACGAAGCAAGAGGTGCATAGACTAACCGGGAGAGTAACAGCGCTCAATCGCTTCATCTCGCGATCAACCGATAAATGTTTACCTTTCTACGACACTCTGAGAGGGAACAAAAAATTCGAGTTGACCGACGAATGCGAAAAGGCCTTCCAACAACTAAAACACTACCTAACCACCCCCCGGTACTCGCGAAACCCGTATAAGGAGAGCCGCATTCCTATACATCGCGGTATCAGTCACGGCTGCAAGCGGCATCCTCATCCGTGAGGAACGCAGAGAGCAAAAGCCTATCTTCTACATAAGCAAAACTTTACTCGATGCATAGGTTCGCTATCCTATGGTGGAAAAACTGGCACTTGCGGTCGTCTGGTCGGCACGAAAGCTTAGGCCGTATTTCCAATCTCATATGGTAGTAGTGCTCCCGTCGTTCCCGTTGCGGACGATCATGCACAGCCCCAGTCAATCTGGAAGATTAGCAAAATGGGCAATCGAGCTAAGCGAATACGATATCGAGTATCGAGCGAAAACTTGCACAAAATTGCAAGTACGTGCCGATTTCTTAGTAGAACTCTCGATGGGATATACTACCAACCAAGAACCCGATTCGCTGTGGACCCTCCATGTCGACGGGTCCTTGTAAAAACAAGGTTCCAGAATCGGGATCAGACTCACATCACCAACAGGAGAAGTGTTGGAACAGTCTTTCCGACTTGTTTCCCACGCCTCCAACAACGAAGCCGAGTACGAAGCCCTAATTGCAGGTTTACTTGGCTCATGGCCTGAAGATATGCAACATTCACGCTTACTGCGATTCCCAGATTATGGCGAGCCAATATAGTGGGGAATACGAAGCAAAGGATGAATGAATGGATGCCTACTTAAAACTCGTACAAAGTCTTGTCCAAATTTTCGACCGGTTTGCCGTCGCCAGGATCCCTCGCGCCGAGAACAAGCAGGCTGACGCCTTGGCCGGCTTGGCATCAAGCTCAAACCCAGGTCTAAGCAGGGTAGTTCCGGTAGAATTCATAGAACATCCTATCATCGGACCCCCTGTCATTATCAACTTAATCAATTCTCCCGACGGCGACGACGAAACTGACGTCCAGACAACACAAGATCCTGGACAATCCCACTACGGATTCGACAAAATTTGGATAGAGACGATCCTGTCATACATCACCGACGGAAACCTCCCGGCGGAGAAATGGGCTGCCCGAAAGATTAGAACCCAGGCCGCACGATACGTCCTGGTTGGCGGAGAACTCTACAAGTGGAGGTTTTCCGGACCACTCATGACCTGTGTAGAAGGAGAAAACGCAAGAAAGATAATGCAAGAGGTCCACTCCGGATCCTGCGGAAACCACTCTAGTGGAAGATCCCTCGCCATCAAAATCAAACGCCACGGACATTATTGGCCAACGATGATAAAAGACAGCTAGGTCTATGCGCGGAAATGTGAAAAATGCCAGAGGCACGCACCTACTATCCACCAACCTGCAGAGGTCCTTTCATCGACCTCAGCACCATATCCGTTGATATCACTCAAATTACCCTAAGGAGTGACTTTACTCTCTCAAATAAGAGGTTCAGTTGTAGTACTTAGGGATCGAATCCACAGAGAGCTAGTGTACAAATAAGATGCAATCTTAATGACTATGCTAGGTTGAAAATAATTTAAAGTAAAGTTCAGGTTTGCTGAGTAAGGATAAGATTACTCAGTTGAAAAGATTTGGTTTTGAAACAGTAAAGAAAAGTAGTTAGATTCAGGGTAAGTATTCAGGAATTCAGGATTATAAATACTATAAAGGCTAACAAGTTGCTTGCATGATATGTCAGAGCTCAACACTTATTAAATGAATCCATCAGCTCTCGCATTATTTAGACCATCTATTACTTAGATGCTAAATGGTGTTGCGGTCGGCTACTCTGCCGATAGTATCGATCGATGGTTCGATAGGAATATCGACCGATACACCTCTAGCTACGTCGATCGATTACTCTATAGGAGTATCGATCGATACGGCTCTAAGCAAGATTTATGCGCGAGTTGATACAATGCTCACCATGATCTTAGATCAGCTTTCGCATATCTCAAGAGGGTCATAGCATGTTTAGGATGTTGTCAGGTATTGCATGTAATGAATAATACAATCCAAGTTCATGTTCTAGGTAGCTAAGCTAGAAAAAGCATTAGTGAACAATCCTAACAATAAATATCACAACTATAGCAATTATAGGTTGGGGCTAATCCCTCATATCCTATTTAAATCCTAAATCTAACAAATGAATCTACTCAGACATGGCTAAGTAGTTCATAGCAACAAGGTAATAATAGAAGTTCATAGACCTATTAGAGGGTGAAGACTTAGGTTCCAATCATAAATATCTCTTGGTCTAGAATTCTATAACCTTTGTTAACAAATAAAGAACTAAAAGAAATAAGTAGAAGTAGAAGAAACTTGTAGAAAACTTAGAACTTGTATATCTTGTATGTAAAAGCTTGTATGAAAACTTATTTAAAAAAATGGCTTGTATGTAATGCCAAAACACTTAGGCATATATATATATGAGTTCATTAGGTTAAAAAACTCGTCAGGTGCATTCTTGTAAAATGTGATATCTTGGGCTTCAAGTTCGGCCAGGTCCAACTTGTCTTTCTGCCGCCTCAGTATCGATCGATAGTACAGGGTGTATATCGATCGATTATAGTCTCGATGTATCGTCCTTCGGCTAATGTGTGTCGATTAATTGCACAAAGTGTGCATCGATCGATGTGTAACTCTGGTGTCGACCTCTGGTCTTGATCTCGGGTGAACTCTTCTTTAAGCTCCAAAAAGACACCTAAAACATCACTTTTCTCCAAAATGCTTCTGAACCTGAAAACATACTAATAGACTCCAAAACATAGATAATAGTAGTAAAAACACTCATATACCATGGGTAAAAACGGGTAAAATCCATGGTATATCAACTCCCCCAGACTTAACCTTTTGCTTGTCCTCAAGCAAACACACAGGCAGTCTTTATGAAAGAGGTTTTGAAAAGCAGGGACTAAATCAAATTCAAACTTAGAACCATAACCTCTACTTTGTTGCAAACCACATCTAAGAGTCTGTCAATCACAGAAGCACATTATGCAATATCCTAATTAAACAACCTTGATCATCTAGCCAACAACTTAGCAATCATGTCTGACTAACCCCTCTACTGATTTCATTTCTGTACATAAAAATTAAAGTGCAGGCTTTACCTTGGGAGTATCGATCACAGGATGCAAGGTTCCTCAAACAAGTATCTGGACCTGCAGGTAAAAATTAGTTCCTATCCTCTCTTTCTACTATTTCTCTCCTAGTCAAGTCTGCTTTCATTTGTAAGACATTGACCAAGATTGGACAGGCATCCATGAATCAAGCCTTAATGGTTGCAGCCACCAAGTCCTGTTCACTTCTTTTTGACCCATATCCTAGGATTCATTACGAAGCAAGTCTTGAAGGGGGTAACCACCAAGCCCTGTTTGAACCCTTTTCCTATAGAATTCTTATGAATCAAGTCTTGAGGGGGGTAACCGCCAAGCCCTGTTCGAATTCCTTCCTAGTTAATAACTAACTAATCCTAGAACATAAATTTAGGATAATTTTCAATTTTTTTTTTGAACTTATAAAAGTTAAATCTAATTTCGAAAATGAGAGAGAGAGGGTGATAAAACTATCTACACAAGGCTTTTACCTTCCAGACTTGTTTGAAACATCCAATCCCATGTATACCAAGCCCCAAGACAAGCAAAGAATTGTTAGGTTAGGTTGGAAATCAGCTTTGGTTCCTCCAGACAATCAATGAAAGTGTTGTCATAGCTGACAGGTGATCAACTTTAGCATCTATAGTACATTCTGCATCAACAAATCTAAGAATGGTGCCTAAAAGATTGGTTAGATAAAAAGTGAAAATTTAGATTATCATTATCCCTTTCTTGACTCAATAAAAACTATTTTGAAAACATTTTTGGATGAAATCAAAAGGTAAACGACATCAGTAAACATCCCCCCAGACTTAAATCATACACTGTCCCCAGTGTATAACCAGTCCAGTGAAGGCATAGGCAATAATAAAGTACACTGATATCAAAAAAAGTTTAGAACGATATACCTGACCGCGATGCGTATCGATCGATGTTGGGTCGTCTTCGTCGATCGCTTCTGTGTGGTTCATGTCGATCGATATCGACAGTGTCATGTCGGTCGATTTCAATGGTAATCGTCAAATTGTAACTGCAAAGAAAAACAAATACGAAAAATAAAATCCTAAAGATAAAATAAAATGAAAAACTACCTAACAGTGGGTTGCCTCCCACTCAGCTCTTTGATTATAGTCATCTAGCTTGACTTTGGATGGAATGAGCTACTGAGATGAAGTCCAGGTACTTGTTGAGAAACAAGTATCCTCTGTATCTTTCTTCTCACCGAACCATGCGTCAAATAGGCTTCTTGTGGCTTCATATTCTCTGGTTCGTTTCTTCTATATCTCAATCAACTCATCAGTGATCCTTTGAATCCTTTCTTCATGACCTTCAATGCTGAACTCGTGCCATCCTAACTTCCTGTAGGCATGTTCTAAAAGATCACTGAGCTCCGCTTGCATTGAATCAAGACGTTGGATCATTTTGTCGTGGATGGAGCTGGTATCCATCAATTCCTTTGTTGTAGTCCATCGATCGATGCGCTGGTTGCTCGGTCGATCGATTCTAAGGGTGCAGGTCTGCTCGCAAGCTGCCTCTGAATGGCTTTAATTTCTTTCTGCATCCCTTCTATGCTAGATTCCATGCTTCCAACCTCGTTAACAAGCGGGAAATACGTTTGGTCTAGACGTCTATCTTGTGAATCATCCACGTTTTTTATTGCTGTGTAGACTTCATCAGCTAATTTATCCAAATCGGCTCTGGTACAGATCTCCGAAGTCTGTATATCGATCGATGCAATAGGTTGCTCATCGGTCTATTTTTGCGTCTGCAGATTCTCGTGAAGCTTATCTGCAAAGAGCTTCATCTGGCCGTTGATTTCAGGCAATCGCCTATCGATCGATGCGAGGTTGAGCTCGTCGATCGATGCAATCAATGCAGCCTGATAATCAAGTTGACGTTGGAACTTCTCAGCCTCCTGCTGCATAGTATCTATTCGTAGTGCGAGCCTCCACTTCTTTGTCTACTAAGAAGTGTATATAAGCAATTTTCCTCTCATCTGCTTTCAGACGAGTCAATCCTCCAAAAGGATTGCAAGGTGCAGCAGAGTTCATATCTGCATGTGCTTCATTGATAAGGCGGATAGATCTCTTTATCTCTTCTGTGCAGATGCTTTGATCCCCTAGGTTGTGGAAGATAGGTTTACAGGTTTTGGTGAGTTTGCTGCTGAGACGAGCTTCTGCTTTCTTCAATTCTTTTCAGATATCTCCAAGGGACTCATCAACCTCACGTTTTGAGTAAGTGGTCGATGGTGTGGTCTCCGTATCGATCGATGTGGATGTTACTCCGTCGATCGATATCGATATTTTCTGGATTCGGTTCTGTGCTGTGCGAAGATCTTCAAGTTCTAGCTCAAGACGTTGAACCTTCTTGAGTAATCCCTGGTCTGCATTGAACATCCAGTTCATCTCACTGCGAAGCTTGTCTGTGGCCTCTTCTAAACTCTTTTCCATGGAGAGCTTTTCCCATTTGCGTTCTCCAAGTAAACCGGTAAACATCTCGTTGATCTCGTCTTTGGTGTAGGTTTCTTGCACCAATTCTCTTTTTGTAAATGAACTAGCGTGCTCTGGTAGACAGATGTAGGAGCGCTCGTCCATTGAAGTTCTTTGGAGCAGTTTCTTGATTCTGATGACGTCACCATCTATTCCTCTAGCAAAGCCATTCTCGTCTCTATAGACCCCATACTCATCTCTCTGCTCCCAAAAGAATTTTCGAACTCCATATCGAAAGGCTCTCTTTCCGAATTCGGGACACTTATCGATCGATGCAACACACTCTGTATCGATCGATTTCCGTTGAAGATATGGATCCTTCCTGTTTAGAGTGTTATCCTCAGCTTCTTTTGGCTCGGTTGTTGTGTCTGCCTCCTGGTGCTGATAATGGTGGTCTGGTCCGTAGCGTTTTTGCTGGAATAGGTTGTGGGATCCATTGGCTAACTGTAAGACGTCTGCAATGTCTTCTTTGGATATGTGGAGTGTTCGTCCATCCATTGAGCGTGCAAAGCCTTGTGAATCCCTGAAAATATCAAACTCATCCGGGATTAGATTACCGAAATTAAGTACATTTGAATTTGTTACCTGGGATGGTTGGGTGTATGTATCGGTCGATGGCACAGGTTCGGAATCAGTCGATGGTTGTTCAGGCGATCGATTCGATTGTACTTTCGTGCGTGTCGATCGATGAGACTTCTTCGGGTTGGGTGATGTATGTTGGTGTGGCGGTCTCGACCGCGAAGCTCTCGTACTGGTAGTCGCTTGCCCAGCTCCCGATTGAGTAGTCTCCCTCTCGCGTGTGGTTGACTGTGTTGTCGAATGATGAGAGGCAAGTAGTATCGATCGATGGGGAGAAGGCCCTGTCGATCGATTTCGTGATTCTGAGGTTGTGGTGGAGAAGTCGATCTTCATCTTCTGGAAGGTTGTGACACTCTATAGCTCTCTCCTCCTCGTAATCATCAGTATACTCCTCAATATGAGTAGTATTTGCAGCATGTGGTGGGATGTAGTAGTCGTTATCCCACATGTTTATTTCGAAATCACCTTCTGGAAACTTCTCCTCGATCTGATTGAATAGTGAATCGATCGATGACCATGTGTGGCTGTCGATCGATGTTGGTTCACCAGGGATGATCGATGAGATAGTGCTACTATCGATCGATTCTGCGGTCTCTGTCTCGTATTCGCCTTGTTAGTCATATTCATCTCCACAATAGCAAACAGCTACAAGGTCTGACCCGTCTTGGATCTTCTTAGGGACCTTGATGACTCGTACTGGATCATAGTAGACCGTAGGGTTGATCAGGGTTAGGCACAGTGTGTTTGTCTGAAGGTTGCAGACTGCTCCAACTGTGGGTACGAAGGCTCTTCCAAGTAGCAAAGAAGTAGGTAGGGTTATCTTGACGTCTAAGACATGGAAGTCTACCGGAATTAGGGCTTGTATGTAATGCCAAAACACTTAGGAATATAAATATATGAGTTCATTAGGTTAAAAAACTCGTTAGGGGCATTCTTGTAAAATGTGATATCTTGGGCTTTAAGTTCGGCCAGGTCCAACTTGTCTTTCTGCCGCCTCAGTATCGATCGATAGTACAGGGTGTACATCGATCGATTATAGTCTCGATGTATCGTCCTTCGGCTAATGTGTGTCGATCGATTGCACAGAGTGTGCATCGATCGATGTGTAACTCTGGTGTCGACCTCGGTCTTGATCTCGGTGAACTCTTCTTTAAGCTCCAAAAGGCCTAAAACATCACTTTTCTCCAAAATGCTTCTGAACCTGAAAACATACCTAATAGACTCCAAAACATAGATAATAGTAGTAAAAACACTCATATACCATGGGTAAAAACGGGTAAAATCCATGGTATATCATCCGTTCATGCAATGCTCGATGGACATAATTGGACCCATGCATAGATCAAAACAAAAGCGAATCTTGCTGCTTTTGACAGATTTTTTCTCCAAATGGGTCGAAGCAGAATCCTACGCAAGCATTACAGACTCTAAGGTCGAAAGCTTCATATGGAGGAACATTATCTGCAGAGACGGAGTCCCTTACGAAATTGTAACGGACAACGGGTCTCAGTTCATCTCGACCAGATTCGAAGCCTTCTATGAAAAATGGAAGATACGATTGACCAAATCGACTCTTAGATACCCGAAATGCAACGGCCAAGCCAAAACAACCAACAAAACCATCCTTGACAGACTTAAAAAACAGCTGGATGCTAAAAAGAGCAGATGGGCCAAAGAACTCAAAGGAGTCTTATGGTCGCATCGCAACAACACCTAGACGCGCAACAGGAGAATCTCCATTCGCCCTAGTATACGGAGCAGATTGCATGATCCCAGCGGAAGTCGAATTTCCCGGAGTTCGTAGAAGATTACTCCCAGAGCGGGAAGAATCGAACTATCTAATGTTGTTGGATGAGCTCGATCTAATCAACAAACGGCGGGGTCAAGCCCTTATACGAATTCAGAACTATCAACAGGCGGCCGCAAAGTACTACAACGCTAGCGTACGCGGCCGCAGGTTCAAAGAAGGCGACCTAGTCTTACGAAAAATTTTCCAGAACGCCGCTGAGCGGAATGCAGGAAAACTCGGGGCAAATCGGGAAGGACCTTACAACATCATAAAGGTAGTCCGACCAGGCTCGTACGAAATCGCAAACATGCTGGATGTCAAAATTCCAAGAACTTGGAATGCGATGCACCTCAAGAAATACTATCACTAAACTACATCTTCACTGAACTACGAGACGGCTTGATCCCTTAACTGGGTACGTAGGCAATTCGTCGCATGACAAGCTCAGCTGCCCCCCCCACCTTAAATAGGGGAGGGGAGTGGGTGCATATATGTATACTCGTATACTCCCAAGAAATTCGAAATATCCGCAACTCGGTATTTTTTGAAACTTTATAATGCAGTGGAAAATTTCCAAAAACTCATCTAACATCATAAAAATGAAAAAGTTCCACCTTCGGCAGAAGCGAGACGTCGCTAACGCTTGAAGGACCTCTTTCTCGTCTAAAAAATTTCCGAAAAGGAATACTCACTCAAAAATAGTCCGCCCGCGACTATAAAACACAAACTCCTTCTTGACACGTATCCTTCGCGAAGAATCGAAAACGGTAATATCTACAGATAAATTTGTTGCTGATCACAACAAACTCTTAACTTCCTAAACAGACTAAGCTACCTCTAGAGATAGCTCTCGTACACCCGACAAAAGGGTAATAGCGCTATAAAAGAAATCCAAAATTTTGGTGAGCACTTTTGGGAGACTTTTAAAATTGTCCCCGAAGAGATGCTCGATTCCTACCATACAAGTCATATAAACCGAGTACATATCGCGGACTTTAAAGCGGGACGAAATCAGGTCAAAAACAATACAGGAAACGTAAGTCTAAGTAGTCATCGCACCCCTAAAGCTGTTATTAACCTAGGTCTTACCCTAAACCCAGCACACTGGTCTCTAACATCTCCAGACATAGTATCAAACACCCTGATACGAGATCCCAAAATTTGTCTCTTGGCTATTATTCACGCATCTCCAGAAACCTCGCAAGCTGTCATGCTGCGGAAAGCTCTCGAAACCGGTCACGAATATACGCACTTCACCAAGAGTTAGATTACGACATGCCAACTCATAATCTTCCCTCTATACCTAAGTTAGTAAATGACTCAACAAGCTATTGAAAGCAATACGAAGTTCATTCTAATAAAAAAGTCGCAGAAGCGACGGGGATTCAAAGCCACAAGCGGCCAGTCCCAAGATAAAAACATGGCCATACTCGGCCAGAAACCGAAACATTAGAAAACAAAATCTCACACGAGACTACCAACTCAATCATCCGCCGCACACGGAGTTTCTTCTTCACCGATCATCCCCCCTGGATTCGAAACTGCGCTACCACCACCCTCTTCAGCTATGGGATCATGACCCTCGGATGCTCCTAAACAGGGCAAAAGGGTGCACTCGGTCTTCAGGCACACGAGGATCTGATCAAAGTCACCCTCCTCGTCCTCTCACTCCGCCCTACGCGCCGAAATCTTGGCCTCTTCCGCTCATGGAGATGGGGGCGCCTCGCCGAGAAACAGCTGGATCTCACTCATCCTTCCGTCAACGCCCGCTAAGATCAGCTCCCTGACATGAACGATCGCCAAGGAATCGAGATCATCTGAGACCATTGCCAAACGGGTCCTAAACTCAGTATGCACAGATTCTTTGGCCTCCACGATCACACAGGCCGTTGACTCCTCCCCACTCTCGACCTTACATTTTAGTCGATGCAACTCTGAAGATTTGGCCACCTTCACCTCTTTTGCCTTAAGCAGAGAACTCGCGGTCTTACCATGATCCCGCTCAAGTTCGCTGATCGCAGACTCAAACTGACTCACTTCAAGGGAATGAGCGTCTTCGATAACCCTCAGCTTCCCGTCAAGCTGCGATGACCTTTCTCGTGACTCCGCTAACTCCTTAGCGAGACGTTCAACCTCTGATCCACACTTAGTGATCATCCCATCGATCAACGAAACAAACTGCGAGATAAAGTCAAAAAACGATTGGAGCAAAGACACAAAACAAAAAAAAAAAGAACCTTGGCACGTTTTCTTGGCACCAATCCCGTACCGGCCTCGAAATCCTTGGTGCACCTCCTCTTCTCGGCCGCGTCAGGATTAGCACATGGCCTTTTGCGACTCTTTGGCATAGCAGCCGGGACCACGCTTGGGGCAGGCCATCCCAAGACAGTCACTCTCTTGGCTGTAGGAGGAGGAGTCATCGATTCAGGAGCCGGCTCGACGTCAACAATGAGAACAGGAGTAGAAGAAGATCCCGACGGATGAACCTCGGCTTCAGGCACCGACGTGTCTGCAACGATCACCCCTTCGGCGGGAACGCCAAGAGTCGGGACGACGGTCAGAAACGCAGGTCTCAGAGACGCATCACATGTAGGATTTGCCATTTCTTCAGCCTCACTGCGAGCTAGCTCGCTCTGAAAAGAGAGGAACTCCGCAATATGGGCAAGATAGGCTTCCACGGCGGTTTGATCTGATGAATGTTCGCCGGCAGCCTTGCTCGTCTCGGCGTCACAGTTCTTCTGAAAATTGCTGGAAGAAGACATCTCGATGGGGAGATCTTTCTAGGAGGCAAAGACAAACTTGAGAGTTGAGAGAATATGAAGAGAATGGAGAGGAGAAGCCTAATATTTATAGAAAGAGTTGAAAGAATTTTTTGCATTAAAGTAATAATGGAAAGATTCCTCGGGAAAAATCAATTTTTAATCGCAGATTCCGATTAAACGCCACCACTCTCCCGCAAGAATCACGCTCGAAACTTGCGAGCTGGGGGGCTAACTGTTGGGGTCAAAACCGGTTATCTCGAAATCAACATCTAAAAATTGCATCCTCGTATGCTCTCGAAGAAAGTTCTCGAGCAAAAGACTGAAGAAAAACATACAACTCGCCAAGATGGCGAGTTAAATCTCCCAAAACTCTTCCAACTTGCCAAGATGGCGAGTTGGACCTACCGAAATGGCGAGTTGGGGCTCCCGATTTTGGCGAGTTGGAGCTTCTGAAGCACCTCCAACTTGCCAAGATGGCGAGTTGGAGCTCCCAAAGCACCTCCAACTCGCCAAGATGGCGAGTCAGATCAAATCGTGTGCCTTCCGTTGGACCTTGACAGGATCAGTCTCTTTTTTCATTACGATCAGAGTTACTGTTGGAATCTTACGATAAAAACCGCCAAGGTCCATACTCTTGAATGAAGTTCATAGTTTTCGTAAAAAACGACGACGGTTAACTAAAGCACTATATTCGTCTAAACTACATGGGAAGTATGACCTTCCTCGTCAAATCAACATCGTACCAAAAGAGCGCGCTTTCAAAGAACTCGTAAAACGTTCAAGTCGGAAGACGGTGCGAAGAGGCCTAGAACACGGCCCAAAACCACTTACAGTTCCATTTGAGATCAAGCCCAACAATGTTATGACGGTTTATCTTACTTACAGGATAGGGTCAAATCTCACGAAATCCGAAAGATAAATATCAAGTTTCAAGATAATCACAAGGATCGAGAAGAAAAAGGAAAACTTCCGAGAAACGTCTAAACCGACCTAGAGGGCATATATAAACGGAGCTGAATCAAAAGAGAGAGGGAGATCAAGAAGAACCCGGCTAGCTTAGGAGAACTTAGAATTTTAGGCGGCTTGATTTAGTCTCTTTTCGTCTTTGTTCTGATTTCGACTTGGCTAACGAAACTCTGTTCGTCTTGTTTCTCGGAAACACTGTAACTTTGTTCTTATCGATCAATAATACGCCTCTGTGCAACTTACTTTCGATATTCTGTTTGTCTCTTTCGTTTTTTCGTGTGTTTTAGCAGATATCCGGGCTTTCCTAACTTTCCTAAAGCAAAGGAAATCAACAGTGCGAATTTCGGTTCCCACAATTGATTCACACACACACACACACAAGGTGAATTCTCACAAAGGGGCACATGATCTCAATCATTTGGCTAGGTGATTAAATGGTCTAATATGGATGAAGAGGAGGGTTCAATGCAATCATTTTAAGGTGGTAATCACTCAAAAATCAAGGAGCTTGATCATTATGCAAAATTTATCTAAGACTAGGAGCAATTCCTGCATACATGGATCCATCCTCATCATTCTACCTATTCCTAAGTGATTACAAGTTCTACACCCTTTCCATTCATCCCATAACCCAAAAATGAAAAACATTCTCACATCACTCACCCCGTGAACAACTTTCTTTCCTTTGAAATTCAACCTCTAAGTGGTTACAACTTCTACACCCCTTTTGTTCATCCCAATACCAAAGTAACACCCTCTAACATCACTCACCCAATGAACAACTCTCTTTTCTTATGACTTAACCACTAGGGACCTCTCATTCACTTTTCACATTTCTAAGCTCTTACTCTTTTTCTTTCCCCTTCCCCACTATCTTATTGAATCTTTCATTTTTTTTTCTTTTTTTTTCTTTTCTTTTCTTTTCTCTTCTCTTTTTTTTTATATGAGGGGGAAGTCATCAATAAACAATCTAGAGCTTTCTTTTCTTTCTATTCTAAAGTCTCTAGGGCTTTTCTTTCTCATGACACTCTTTTGTTCATCAATCTCATCTTTATCACTTCCCAAACCCAAGATATAAACCTTTAAGAAACAAAGACCCACTCACCATCCTAGAAGCTAGCTCAATGATTATCTGCTTTTACAGAGGTCAATGAACCTAATGTGCCAACAATACCACAATCAAATGGTATGTCACTGTAGCATTTTAGGATCGAATCCACAGGAAACTCATGATCTATAACACCAAGAATACACAAACTTCCTTAATCTAAGCAAGCAAGAAAGATGATATGAGACAAGCTAAGATCCTAGAAATATAAACAAGGTGATCTCAAATCCATTCAAGAAACAGACACAAGAATTAAACTTTCAATCAAATGCTAAGGTAGGATCCATGGGATTAAGGTAATTGATCTAAGGCAATTTCTAAGACAAGGTGTTAAGGCTAATCAATCACGAGTTCTATAGGTCTAGATCTCATTTAATGTAGTTAATCCACTCTCGGTGCAGTAACCCATATGCTAATAATGCATCAAACATCAACTATTGCTAGCCTAATGCACTCTAGCATGCATGGATCACAAGTCTACTAACCATCTAGCAATCCTAACAGCAAATTCCTTTGCTTAATCAAGCTAGAGCAATACTTAATTCTTTCAAGCATTTTACGAAACACCTTCCGGGCATAAAATAGCTTAAGATCTAGATGAGATTTATCAAGTCTAATCTAGCATTGAGAACACTTAGAAAGCATTGAAACTAGTAGATCTACATTCTATCAATCATTTCCTTATGCCTAGACACAATAATAAACAAGTTCTTTCTCAAGATACAAGCTCATTTGCAAAAGTAACTCAAGCATCAAATCTCTTTGGTTGAATATTACTAAAGCAATCATGGAGAACAAGTCTAATAGCAATCCTAGCACCTCTGACATCAAATCTCTTTGGCAAATCAAGCTAAAAGCATTTAAGAGTTGGTTCAGGCATTTCATCAAACACCTCTCGGGCGTGAAAACCTAGAGATCTATTTTAGTATGATCAAGACTAAAATAGCATTAAGAACCCCTCAACAAGCAAGGAAAAGATAGATCTAGCACCTAACACCTTAGATATTCACTCAATCACCTTAGATCTACCAAACCCATGGATCCAAAATGTGTCTACTCACTAATCTCCATAAAAAACCTTAAATCTATGTGAGATTCAAGGCTAATCATGTTTGTCTTGAAGGAGAAACAAGATATAAGATGAAGAGCTTCCTTAGATTGATGAAAATATTCAAGCTTTATAAAATGAGGCAAAGTGTTTCTAGAGATAAAATGAGACAAATCCCTTAAAAACACAAAAGAAATTATCAAAATAGCCCTGAAAATCATTAAGTCTCGACCAATAGGATTTCGACCCGGGAATAAGTAGCTCGTCCAACCCGGGTAGAAATCTCGCCCAGTAAAAGAGCGGGCAGTCTACCCCGGGTGAACCAACCCAGGTGGTTTTCTCCATCGCCCAAGCTTGTCCAAAACAAGCGGGTAGTCGACCCCGGGTGAGCCAACCCGGGTGAGTTGATATGTCTATAGTAAATCGACCATAACTCCTCCTATATAGCTCTAAATGTCTTGAAACCACTTCCATTGGAAAGCTAACTCAATTTTATGTGTCTCCACAAAATCTTAGCAACAGAAGAATTCTCTAAGGTCTCCATCCATGCTTATCTTTCACTCCCTTTTGGATCACAATGCTCCCAAACACCTCCAATCACTCCATAACACACTCCTACACCTAATAAGGACATGAGAATGCAATATGGATCATAAATATTCCTAAATTCTAATCTACATGATCAAAATGCACAATATAAGAAGGATAAAACATGTAAATATGCAAGACATCAACTCCCCCACACTAGTCCTTTACTTGTCCTCAAGTAAACTTTTCAAAACACAAGGAGTACATATACAAAGATGGGAGCTTAGCCAAAAGAAACACTCATAGCACTCAACTTGACATCCTAAAGAAACATAGAAAATAGAATGAGAGAACTATTTTATTAAAATCTACCTTCTCTAGGCCTATCAATACTCTTATGCCTCTACACAAGATGCAATGCTTATCAACCAACATGTTCTCTTAACCAGCCCTCACATTGATTCGCACACATACACACTAGGTGAAGTCTCACATATTGGCACATGATCTCAATCATTTGGCTAGATGATCAAATGGTCTAATATGGATGAAAAAGAGGGTTCAATGCATCATTTTAAGGTGACAATCACTCAAGAATAAAGGAGCTTGATCATTATGAAAAATTTATCTAAGACTAGGAGCAATTCATGTATACATTGATCCATCCTCATCATTCTACTCATTCCTAGGTGATTACAAGTTCTACACCCCCTTCATTCATCCCATAACCCAAAATAACAAACACTCACATCACTCACCCAATGAACAACTCTCTTTTCTTATGATTTAACCACTAAGGACCTCTTATTCACTTTTCTAAGCACTAACTCTTTTTATTTTCCCTTCCCCACTATCTTATTGAATCTTCCTTTTTGATATCTTGCATTTTACATGTTTTTAGCTATCATATCTTGTGCATTTTGATCATTTAGATTAGGCATTAGGCATCTTTAGGTCCATGTTGCATTCATATGTCCATATCAGGTCCTGGAGTGTGCTATGGAGTATTTGGGGTGTTTGGGAGCTTTGTGGTCCAAAAGATAAAGAATAGAGTTTGGCCACGGTCGAGCAAGCCAAACCATGATCAAGACCATACCTGGGCGGATGGCATGGCTACCTCGGTTCTTGGAAGAGATCAGGACAGCCAGGACCACGAGACCAGGGCGGCGGGGCATAAGATGGATCAGAGACACTTACCTTGGGATGAAGGAAGTTGAATACGACAGTGGGTAGACATCGCGGGACAAGGTACCCGCACGGCCTAGGCAGTCTGGACGGGCGCTTGATCTGTGGACTGATCTGTGCAAATTAGTTGATGTCTTGCATATTTAAATGTTTTAGCATTCATATCCTGTGCATTTTGATCATTTAGATTAGGCATTAGGCATCTTTAGGTCCATGTTGCATTCATATGTCCATATCATGTGTTGGAGTGTGCTAAGAAGTTATTTGGGGTGTTTGGGAGCTTTGTGGTCGAAAAAATATGAAGAATGGAGATTGGACAAGGTCAGGACAAGCCAAGCCATGATCATGACCTCACGTTGGACGGTCGGAGACGCCGAGACGCCATACCAGCGGAGACGAGGACCGTCCAATCTTGTGACCATACATCTGTGGGGCGTAGCACCAGCGGGGCGAAGAGCGAGGGCAGGGCGTGCATGGGCTGGGCGTCGCGGGCGGACGGGATGAGTCAGCCCTGAACATTTTGACCCTCTTCTCCTATTGGTGAAGCCCATTTGATTGCAGGGACCTTTTAGTAATTTTTAATGATGTTTTAAGGTTTTCTAAGCCTTGTATAAATTCTCTTGTATCATAAAGTTGGGACTTGTCTCTTTTTCTCTCAAAACACATTTGGATCTTGAATCATTTTTCTTCTTATTTTCTTGTGTTCTTGAGCAATTGTTGCTCTCTAATCATGGTTAACCTATCAAAAGAGGCCTCACTCATGCAAGTCAATGTATGCTTTAAAGGAGGGAAGGGTCTAAGGCAATGGAGTACCACTTGAGTTTGTCAAAAAATTGGCAAAATGAGAGACAACTCAAGTGTGTATAGCCATGATTTAGCACACAAAGGACCATAAGCAGGAAACATTAAGTTCCTTCAGTTCAAATAAGATTGTAGTTGGCATCAAAGAGTAAGTTTCAGCAATCAATGAGTTTCAAGAAGAGTTTTCAAGGCTCAAAGCATGCAAGCTTTTCAAGAGATGCCTAAGCTACTTGTATGTTCAGCTAGGGTGCCAATTTCAGTGCAAACAAGTGTTCTTTACAAGGCAATTTGAACAGCTGCTCCATATGCAAGTGAATGCACCCTATATGCTCTAGACTCAAACTTAAGAATGCAAGTGATACAGCTACATGATTCTTTTTCTCTTTCAAAATTTTCAAAATTTTTTTTTTCAATGCATATATGTATGAACAATGCAATGCATGAGAGTCAAAATCAACAAAGCAAAATGATCAATACCTGGTACCTCCCTCAACTTAAATCACACAGTCTCTGTGTGAGTAAGAGAGAAGGAGCTACTGAAACAGGGTAAAAGCAATGTTATATACAAGAAGAGTTGGACTGATACCTCAAGAGGAGACTTGGGTGTGGTGTTTGGCGTCTGGGGCTAGGAGCTGGCTTGATTCATAGCAACTAGAGGAGGCTGCTACATGGTGTCAATCATAAGGCTCAGGTGCTTCACCACCTTTCTTCTCTCCTCTAGTGCTAGGCTAACGTGGAAACCTCAACCACACTTATTTAAAACTTGAAAAATGAAATAGCAAGACTATGTACAAGGATAACCATGGGAATTCCTCCCAAGTGAGCTTCTTTTGAGTCACTAGCTTGACTACCTTTTCTCTTGGACTAGTGAGAAGGAGGATCCTTCCCACCTTCAAGAGTGATGGTGAGGACCTAAGAGAGCTTTTGGAGCTTGATGGGATCGTCCTGAATCTGAAGAGTGATGATGGCCCTGGCACTTGAGAATGGCTTGGAACAGCCTTTGCACTTGACCTTGTACTCAATGGCTCCATCTTTGAGCTGCATTGGATGGAGAGTGAGAGTGTGTGGGTACAGACCAATAGGTGGAGGATGAGGCTCTTTCAGCATTTTCTTCTTGCCATGAGTGGCCTTTGTGGCCCACACCCCCTCCTTTGTAGCACTTCCTGAGTGCTCATCACACCCCTCTTAGAGGGCTCTCCATGATGACCATCTTGCAAACAAACAACCACCTCAGCCTGGATCTTCTCAACATATTGTTCTCCACAAGTGATTGTTCCACAATATCCAACATCCATAGGAGACTGAATTGGGTAAGAGACAGCCTTGTTCACATTGATGGGTGTGACCTTATTGTTTGGAAAGTCAATGCAAGCTCCAACTGTTGTGAGAAATCGAAAGTGCCAAGGATCAATGGAACTCTCTTCTCAGTTGCCATCTTCAGGACAGTGAGGTCAATAGGAATGGTGCAAGCTCCAATCTTCAAGGGAATTCCTTGATGAGACCTATATGGGTTGTAGAAGATGAATCCCCAAACGTGAGAGAAGATGTGTTTTTGCTCCATGCTCTCAATACCAAAACTCTTCACCATTTCCATTGAGATCACATTGACACTTGCACCACTATCAACAAGAGCATCATCCATAGTGATCTTACCAAGGGAGCAAGACAAAGTGAAGTTCCCTTGGGGCTCTAGCTAGGGAGGGACTTTGGAGGGACTGGTGGATCAAGCTTCAAAGTTTAGATGTCGAGGAGCTCGCTACTTCAGCTTAGTGATCGAGAATGTCCTTGATGAGGATCATCTGGACATGAGCAGCTTGCATATTGTAGATCTCTGGAAGCCTGAATCCAATATCACTCAGGTCTTTTCTGAATTTGGAGACCACCTTCTTCTGAGTTTTAGTGAGGACCCTTTGTGGAAAAGGGAGCTTGTCATAGGGTGACAGATCAACCTCAGTGGTATCCTCCAGCTGAACCTCCTTTAGTTTGTTGTCAGCTTTCTTCCCAACTTGTTTCTCAGCCCTGACTCAGCTTTCTATATGCTCTTTACTTCAACCTTCTTGGCAGCCCTTCAGAATCTTTGCTTCAGCTGTGGCCACAAAAATCTCTCAACTTCCCCAAGCTCAGTTCCAAATACCAGTCTTTCAATCTCATCCTCTTGCACATAATAACTGGACTCACTCTCTGAAGAAGTAGTTGAGAGAATAACATTGCAAGACTCCTTGGGATTCTTCTCTGTTTCTGGTAGAGATCCCATTGGGCTCTTGGATGTTGAAGGCATAAATGCAAACTGAGTCTCAAGGCTTTGAAGTGAGAGGCAAGTTGTAAGAGTTTGTTGTTGAGGTCAGGGTAGTTCCCATCAACTTTAGCATGTAGACTTTTCAACCCATACTCAATGTGGGAATCGAAATTCGCGACTGTTAATTTCTTCGATTTAGGAAAGTTAGGAAAGCCCAATTTTCCGTGAGGTCCTGATATCTGCTAAAACACATGAAAACGAAAGAGACAAACTGAATATCGAAAGTAAGTTGCACAAAGGCGATTATTGATTGATAAGAACAAAGTTACAGAGTTTTCGAGAAACAAGAACAGAGTTTCATAGCCAAGTTGAAAATCAGAACAAAGACGAAAAGAGACTAAAGCTGCCTAAAATTCTAAGTTCTCCTAAGCTAGTCCGCCCCCCTTCTCTTGCTTCAGCTCCCTTTATATATGCCCTCTAGGTCGGTTTAAACTTTTCTCAGAAGTTTTTCTTTTTCTTCTCGATCCTTGTCATTATCTTGAAACTTGACATTTATCTTTCCGATTTCGCGGAGATTTGACCCTATCCCGCAAGTAAGATAAACCGTCGTAACATTGTTGGGATTGATCTTAAATAGAACCGTAGTGGTTTTGGGCGTGTTCTAGGCCTCTTTGGACCGTCTTCCGAATTGAACGCTTTACGAAGTTCTTTAAAAGTGCTCTCTTTTGGTACGACGTTGATTTTTGACGAGGCAGTTCATACTTCCCATGTGGCTAAGACGAATATGGTGTTTTAGTTAACTGTCGTCGTTTTATGAAAACTATGAACTTCATTCAGGAGTATGGGCCTTGACGGTTTTATCATAAGATTCCAGCGTAACTGATCGAGACGAAATGAGAGCACTTTTAAAGAACTTCGTAAAGCGTTCAATTCGGAAGACGGTCCAAAGAGGCCTAGAACACGCCCAAAACCACTACGGTTCTATTTAAGATCAATCCCAACAATGTTACGACGGTTTATCTTACTTGCGGGATAGGGTCAAATCTCCGCGAAATCGGAAGATAAATGTCAAGTTTCAAGATAATGACAAGGATCGAGAAGAAAAAGAAAAACTTCGAGAAAAGTTTAAACCGACCTAGAGGGCATATATAAAGGGAGCTGAAGCAAGAGAAGGGGGGCGGACTAGCTTAGGAGAACTTAGAATTTTAGGCAGCTTTAGTCTCTTTTCGTCTTTGTTCTGATTTTCAACTTGGCTATGAAACTCTGTTCTTGTTTCTCGAAAACTCTGTAACTTTGTTCTTATCAATCAATAATCGCCTTTGTGCAACTTACTTTCGATATTCAGTTTGTCTCTTTCGTTTTCATGTGTTTTAGCAGATATCAGGACCTCACGGAAAATTGGGCTTTCCTAACTTTCCTAAATCGAAGAAATTAACAGTCGCGAATTTCGATTCCCACATTGAGTATGGGTTGAAAAGTCTACATGCTAAAGTTGATGGGAACTACCCTGACCTCAACAACAAACTCTTACAACTTGCCTCTCACTTCAAAGCCTTGAGACTCAGTTTGCATTTATGCCTTCAACATCCAAGAGCCCAATGGGATCTCTACCAGAAACAGAGAAGAATCCCAAGGAGTCTTGCAATGTTATTCTCTCAACTACTTCTTCAGAGAGTGAGTCCAGTTATTATGTGCAAGAGGATGAGATTGAAAGACTGGTATTTGGAACTGAGCTTGGGGAAGTTGAGAGATTTTTGTGGCCACAGCTGAAGCAAAGATTCTGAAGGGCTGCCAAGAAGGTTGAAGTAAAGAGCATATAGAAAGCTGAGTCAGGGCTGAGAAACAAGTTGGGAAGAAAGCTGACAACAAACTAAAGGAGGTTCAGCTGGAGGATACCACTGAGGTTGATCTGTCACCCTATGACAAGCTCCCTTTTCCACAAAGGGTCCTCACTAAAACTCAGAAGAAGGTGGTCTCCAAATTCAGAAAAGACCTGAGTGATATTGGATTCAGGCTTCCAGAGATCTACAATATGCAAGCTGCTCATGTCCAGATGATCCTCATCAAGGACATTCTCGATCACTAAGCTGAAGTAGCGAGCTCCTCGACATCTAAACTTTGAAGCTTGATCCACCAGTCCCTCCAAAGTCCCTCCCTAGCTAGAGCCCCAAGGGAACTTCACTTTGTCTTGCTCCCTTGGTAAGATCACTATGGATGATGCTCTTGTTGATAGTGGTGCAAGTGTCAATGTGATCTCAATGGAAATGGTGAAGAGTTTTGGTATTGAGAGCATGGAGCAAAAACACATCTTCTCTCACGTTTGGGGATTCATCTTCTACAACCCATATAGGTCTCATCAAGGAATTCCCTTGAAGATTGGAGCTTGCACCATTCCTATTGACCTCACTGTCCTGAAGATGGCAACTGAGAAGAGAGTTCCATTGATCCTTGGCACTTTCGATTTCTCACAACAGTTGGAGCTTGCATTGACTTTCCAAACAATAAGGTCACACCCATCAATGTGAACAAGGCTGTCTCTTACCCAATTCAGTCTCCTATGGATGTTGGATATTGTGGAACAATCACTTGTGGAGAACAATATGTTGAGAAGATCCAGGCTGAGGTGGTTGTTTGTTTGCAAGATGGTCATCATGGAGAGCCCTCTAAGAGGGGTGTGATGAGCACTCAGGAAGTGCTACAAAGGAGGGGGTGTGGGCCACAAAGGCCACTCATGGCAAGAAGAAAATGCTGAAAGAGCCTCATCCTCCACCTATTGGTCTGTACCCACACACTCTCACTCTCCATCCAATGCAGCTCAAAGATGGAGCCATTGAGTACAAGGTCAAGTGCAAAGGCTGTTCCAAGCCATTCTCAAGTGCCAGGGCCATCATCACTCTTCAGATTCAGGACGATCCCATCAAGCTCCAAAAGCTCTCTTAGGTCCTCACCATCACTCTTGAAGGTGGGAAGGATCCTCCTTCTCACTAGTCCAAGAGAAAAGGTAGTCAAGCTAGTGACTCAAAAGAAGCTCACTTGGGAGGAATTCCCATGGTTATCCTTGTACATAGTCTTGCTATTTCATTTTTCAAGTTTTAAATAAGTGTGGTTGAGGTTTCCACGTTAGCCTAGCACTAGAGGAGAGAAGAAAGGTGGTGAAGCACCTGAGCCTTATGATTGACACCATGTAGCAGCCTCCTCTAGTTGCTATGAATCAAGCCAGCTCCTAGCCCCAGACGCCAAACACCACACCCAAGTCTCCTCTTGAGGTATCAGTCCAACTCTTCTTGTATATAACATTGCTTTTACCCTGTTTCAGTAGCTCCTTCTCTCTTACTCACACAGAGACTGTGTGATTTAAGTTGAGGGAGGTACCAGGTATTGATCATTTTGCTTTGTTGATTTTGACTCTCATGCATTGCATTGTTCATACATATATGCATTGAAAAAAAAAATTTTGAAAATTTTGAAAGAGAAAAAGAATCATGTAGCTGTATCACTTGCATTCTTAAGTTTGAGTCTAGAGCATATAGGGTGCATTCACTTGCATATGGAGCAGCTGTTCAAATTGCCTTGTAAAGAACACTTGTTTGCACTGAAATTGGCACCCTAGCTGAACATACAAGTAGCTTAGGCATCTCTTGAAAAGCTTGCATGCTTTGAGCCTTGAAAACTCTTCTTGAAACTCATTGATTGCTGAAACTTACTCTTTGATGCCAACTACAATCTTATTTGAACTGAAGGAACTTAATGTTTCCTGCTTATGGTCCTTTGTGTGCTAAATCATGGCTATACACACTTGAGTTGTCTCTCATTTTGCCAATTTTTTGACAAACTCAAGTGGTACTCCATTGCCTTAGACCCTTCCCTCCTTTAAAGCATACATTGACTTGCATGAGTGAGGCCTCTTTTGATAGTTTATCATGTGCAAAATCTTGAGAGTATTGGGAGACACATGAATTTGTTCTCATATCTTGCTATCATAGGGTCATCATTTGAGCTAGCATCTAGGATGGTGAGTGAGTGTATGTTTCTTAAAGTTTAATGTTTTGGGTTTGGGATGTGAGATAGATGAGAAAGATGAGCAATAGAGTGTTATGAGAAAGAAAAGCCCTAGGGATCTAGAATAGAAAGAAAGAAAAGCTCTTGATGGTATTGTTTGAGACCTTTCCCTATATAAAAAAGAAAAAGAAAAGGAAAGAAAAGAAAAGTGATATCTTGCATTTTTACATGTGTTTAGCAATCATATCTTGTGCATTTTGATCATTTAGATTAGGCATTAGGCATCTTTAGGTCCATGTTGCATTCATATGTCCATATCAGGTGTTGGAGTGTGCTATGGAGTTATTTGGGGTGTTTGGGAGCTTTGTGGTCCAAAAAAGATGAAGAATGGAGTTTGGCCACGGTCAGAGCAAAGAAACCATGATCAAGACCATACCTCGGGGATGGCACGGCTACCTCGGTACTTGGAAGAGATCAGGACAGCCAGGACACGAGACCAGGATGGCCGGGACGAGATGGATCAGAGACACTTAGATGAGAGAAGTTGAGTGCGCGCGGGTAGACATGCGCGGGACGAGGTACCCGCCGCGGCCTAGGCAGTCTTGATGGACGGCTGATGCGCGGACTGATCTGCGCAAGGTATGGCGTCCCGTGCGTCCCGACCCGCGCACGCCCTGCCTCGGTCCGTCCTCATCCCGCACGGGTAAGGCGACCCACGCATGTTCGGCCGCGCACGTCCTGCCTTGGATCTTCTCGTCCCGCGCGGGTGCTACGTCCCGCGCATGTTCGGCCGCGCATCGGACTGTCCTCGGCTTTTCTCGTCCCGCGCGGGTATGGCTTTTCGCGCGTCCCGATCGTCCAAGGTGAGGTCATGATCATGGGTTGGCTTGTCCTGACCTTGGCCAAACTCCATTCTTCATCGTTTTTCGACCACAAAGCTCCCAAACACCCCAAATACGCCATAGCACACTCCAAGACCTGATAAAGACTTATGAATGCAAAATGGACCTAAAGATGCCTAATGCCTAACTTATATGATCAAAATGCACAGGATATGAATGCTAAAAACAAGTAAATACGCAAGACATTAACTACCTTGCACAGATCAGTCCGCGCATCAGCCGTCCGTCCAGACTGCCTAGTTCGTGCTGGTACCTCGTCCCGTGCATGTCTACCTGTGGCCGTACCAACTTCCTTCGTCTGAAGGTAAGTGTCTCTGATCCATCTTGCTTCCCGGCCGTCCTGGTCTCGTGTCCTGGCTGTCCTGATCTCTTCCAAGCACTGAGGTAGCCGTGCCATCCGCCCGAGGTATGGTCTTGATCATGGTTTGGCTTGCTCTGACCGTGGCCAAACTCCATTCTTCATCTTTTTTGGACCACAAATCTCCCAAACACCCCAAATAACTCCATAGCACACTCCAACACCTGATATGGACATATGAATGCAACATGGACCTAAGGATGCCTAATGCCTAATCTAAATGATCAAAATGCACAAGATATGATAGCTAAAAACATGTAAAAATGCAAGATATCAGCTCCCCCACACTAGCCCTTTACTTGTCCTCAAGTAAACTTTTCAAAACACAAGGAGGAGAGATATAAAGATGGGAGCAAGCCAAAAGAAACATTCAAAGCACTCAACTTGACATCCTAAAGAAACATAGCAAATAGCATGAGCAAAACTCTCTTATTATGCTCTAGCTTCACAAGCCTATCAATTACTCTTATGCCTCTACACAAGATGCAATGCCTATCAACCAACAAGTTCTCTTAACCAACTCTTACATTGATTCACACACACACACTCAAGGTGAGTTCTCACAAATGGGCACATGATCTCAATCATTTGGCTAGGTGATCAAATGGTCTAATATGGATGAAAAGGAGGGTTCAATGCATCTTTTTAAAGTGGCAATCACTCAAGAATCAAGGAGCTTGATCATTATGCAAAATTTATCTAAGACTAGGAGCAATTCATGCATACATGGATCCATCCTCATCATTCTACCCATTCCTAAGTGATTACAAGTTATACACCCTTTTATTCATCCCATAACCCAAAATGAAAAATACTCACATCACTCACCCCGGAACAACTTTCTTTCCTTTGAAATTCAACCTCTAAGTGGTTACAACTTCTACACCCCTTTGTTCATCCCAATACCAAAGTAACACCTCTAACATCACTCACCCAATGAACAACTCTCTTTTCTTATGACTTAACCACTAGGGACCTCTCATTCACTTTTCACATTTCTAAGCTTTAACACTTTTTGTTTTCCACTATCTTATTGAATCTTTCATTTTTTTTTCTTTTTTTTCTTTTCTTTTTATTTTATTTTTTATTTTTATGACGGGGAAGGTCATAAACTTCAATCAAGAGCTTCTTATCTTTCTATTCTAAGTCCCTAGGGCTTTTCTTTCTCAATACATTATTTTGTTCATCAATCTCAACATTGTCACATCTCAAACCCAAGATATAAAACTTTAAGGAACAAAGACCCACTCACCATCCTAGAAGCTAGCTCAATGATTATCTGCTTTTACAGAGGTCAATGAACCTAATGTGCCAACAATACCACAATCAAATGGTATGTCACTGTAGCATTTTAGGATCGAATCCACAGGAAACTCATGATCTATAACACCAAGAATACACAAACTTCCTTAATCTAAGCAAGCAAGAAAGATGATATGAGACAAGCTAAGATCCTAGAAATATAAACAAGGTGATCTCAAATCCATTCAAGAAACAGACACAAGAATTAAACTTTCAATCAAATGCTAAGGTAGGATCCATGGGATTAAGGTAATTGATCTAAGGCAATTTCTAAGACAAGGTGTTAAGGCTAATCAATCACGAAGTTCTATAGGTCTAGATCTCATTTAATGTAGTTAATCCACTCTCGTGCAGTAACCCATATGCTAATAATGCATCAAACATCAACTATTGCTAGCCTAATGCACTCTAGCATGCATGGATCACAAGTCTACTAACCATCTAGCAATCCTAACAGCAAATTCCTTTGCTTAATCAAGCTAGAGCTACTTTTAACTTTCAAGCATTTTACTAAACACCTTGCATAAAATAGCTTAAGATCTAGATGAGATTTATCAAGTCTAATCTAGCATTGAGAACACTTAGAAAGCATTGAAACTAGTAGATCTACATTCTATCAATCATTTCCTTATGCCTAGACACAATAATAAACAAGTTCTTTCTCAAGATACAAGCTCATTTGCAAAAGTAACTCAAGCATCAAATCTCTTTGGTTGAATATTACTAAAGCAATCATGGAGAACAAGTCTAATAGCAATCCTAGCACCTCTGACATCAAATCTCTTTGGCAAATCAAGCTAAAAGCATTTAAGAGTTGGTTCAGGCATTTCATCGAACACCTTTCGGACATGAAATGCCTATAGCTCTATTTTGAAGAGGCCAACTCCAAAATAGCAAGAAGAACACTCTACAAGCAAGGATCAAGAAGGATCTACCCTAGAACAGCTTAGATCTACACCTAATCACCCTTAGTCTCCCAAGCCCATGAATCCTAGATAGATCTACTCCTAATAGACATGATTTCCCTTAAACCCATGATGGATCCAAGGTTAACCATGATTAGAGAGCAACATTGCTCAAGAACACAAGAAAATAAGAAGAAAAATGATTCAAGATCCAAACTTTATTCAAGATCCAAAATGTGTTTTGAGAGAAAGAGACAAGTCCCAACTGCGATACAAGAGAATTTATACAAGGCTTAGAAAACCTTAAAACATCATTAAAAATTACTAAAAGGTCCCTGTCAAATGGGCTTCACCAATAGGAGAAGAGGGTCAAAATGTTCAGGGCTGACTCATCCGCCAGCGCCGCGTCCAGCCCATGCCGTCCTCTTCTCTTCTTCGCAGCGGTGCTACGTCCCGCGCATGTATGGCCGCGCATTGGACGGTCCTCGGCTTTTCTCGTCCCGCGCGGGTATGGCGTCTCGTGCGTCCCGACCGTCCAACGTGAGGTCATGATCATGGCTTGGCTTGTCCTGACCTTGTCCAATCTCCATTCTTCATATTTTTTCGACCACAAAGCTCCCAAACACCCCAAATACTCCATAGCACACTCCAGGACCTGATAAAGACTTATGAATGCAAAATGAACCGAAAGATGCCTAATTCCTAACTTATATGATCAAAATGCACAGGATATGAATGCTAAAAACATTTAAATATGCAAGACATCAACTAATTTGCACAGATCAGTCCGCGCATCAAGCGTCCGTCCAGACTGCCTAGGCCGTGCGGGTACCTTGTCCCGCGCATGTCTACCCGCGGCCGTACCAACTTCCTTCATCCGAAGGTAAGTGTCTCTGATCCATCTTGCGTCCCGGCCGTCCTGGTCTCGTGTCCTGGCTGTCCTGATCTCTTCCAAGAACCGAGGTAGCCATGCCATCCGCCCCAGGTATGGTCTTGATCATGGTTTGGCTTGCTCTGACCGTGGCCAAACTCTATTCTTTATCTTTTTGGACCACAAAGCTCCCAAACACCCCAAATAACTTCTTAGCACACTCCAACACATGATATGGACATATGAATGCAACATGGACCTAAAGATGCCTAATGCCTAATCTAAATGATCAAAATGCACAAGATATGATAGCTAAAAACATGTAAAAATGCAAGATATCAAAAAGGAAGATTCAATAAGATAGTGGGGAAGGGAAAATAAAAAGAGTTAGTGCTTAGAAAAGTGAATAAGAGGTCCTTAGTGGTTAAATCATAAGAAAAGAGAGTTGTTCATTGGGTGAGTGATGTGAGTGTTTGTTATTTTGGGTTATGGGATGAATGAAGGGGGTGTAGAACTTGTAATCACCTAGGAATGAGTAGAATGATGAGGATGGATCAATGTATACATGAATTGCTCCTAGTCTTAGATAAATTTTTCATAATGATCAAGCTCCTTTATTCTTGAGTGATTGTCACCTTAAAATGATGCATTGAACCCTCTTTTTCATCCATATTAGACCATTTGATCATCTAGCCAAATGATTGAGATCATGTGCCAATATGTGAGACTTCACCTAGTGTGTATGTGTCTGAATCAATGTGAGGGCTGGTTAAGAGAACATGTTGGTTGATAAGCATTGCATCTTGTGTAGAGGCATAAGAGTATTGATAGGCCTAGAGAAGGTAGATTTTAATAAAATAGTTCTCTCATTCTATTTTCTATGTTTCTTTAGGATGTCAAGTTGAGTGCTATGAGTGTTTCTTTTGGCTAAGCTCCCATCTTTGTATATGTACTCCTTGTGTTTTGAAAAGTTTACTTGAGGACAAGTAAAGGACTAGTGTGGGGAGTTGATGTCTTGCATATTTACATGTTTTATCCTTCTTATATTGTGCATTTTGATCATGTAGATTAGAATTTAGGAATATTTATGATCCATATTGCATTCTCATGTCCTTATTAGGTGTAGGAGTGTGTTATGGAGTGATTGGAGGTGTTTGGGAGCATTGTGATCCAAAAGGGAGTGAAAGATAAGCATGGATGGAGACCTTAGAGAATTCTTCTGTTGCTAAGATTTTGTGGAGACACATAAAATTGAGTTAGCTTTCAATGGAAGTGGTTTCAAGACATTTAGAGCTATATAGGAGGAGTTATGGTCGATTTACTATAGACATATCAACTCACCCGGGTTGGCTCACCGAGTCTCGACTACCGCTTGTTTTGGACAAGCTTGGGCGATGGAGAAACCACCTGGGTTGGTTCACCGGGGTAGACTGCCAGCTCTTTTACTGGGCGATTTCTACCGGGTTGGACGAGCTACTTATTGGTCGAAATCCTATTGGTGAGACTTAATGATTTTCAGGGCTATTTTGATAATTTCTTTTGTGTTTTTAAGGGATTTGTCTCATTTTATCTCTAGAAACACTTTGCCTCATTTTATAAAGCTTGAATATTTTCATCAATCTAAGGAAGCTCTTCATCTTATATCTTGTTTCTCCTTAAGCACAAACATGATTAGCCTTGAATCTCACATAGATTTAAGGTTTTATGGAGATTAGTGAGTAGACACATTTTGGATCCATGGGTTTGGTAGATCTAAGGTGATTGAGTGAATATCTAAGGTGTTAGGTGCTAGATCTATCTTTTCCTTGCTTGTTGGGGGTTCTTAATGCTATTTTAGTCTTGATCATACTAAAATAGATCTCTAGGTTTTCACCGAGAGGTGTTTGATGAAATGCCTGAACCAACTCTTAAATGCTTTTAGCTTGATTTGCCAAAGAGATTTGATGTCAGAGGTGCTAGGATTGCTATTAGACTTGTTCTCCATGATTGCTTTAGTAATATTCAACCAAAGAGATTTGATGCTTGAGTTACTTTTGCAAATGAGCTTGTATCTTGAGAAAGAACTTGTTTATTATTGTGTCTAGGCATAAGGAAATGATTGATAGAATGTAGATCTACTAGTTTCAATGCTTTCTAAGTGTTCTCAATGCTAGATTAGACTTGATAAATCTCATCTAGATCTTAAGCTATTTTATGCCCGGAAGGTGTTTCAGAAAATGCTTGAAAGAATTAAGTATTGCTCTAGCTTGATTAAGCAAAGGAATTTGCTGTTAGGATTGCTAGATGGTTAGTAGACTTGTGATCCATGCATGCTAGAGTGCATTAGGCTAGCAATAGTTGATGTTTGATGCATTATTAGCATATGGGTTACTGCACCGAGAGTGGATTAACTACATTAAATGAGATCTAGACCTATAGAACTCGTGATTGATTAGCCTTAACACCTTGTCTTAGAAATTGCCTTAGATCAATTACCTTAATCCCATGGATCCTACCTTAGCATTTGATTGAAAGTTTAATTCTTGTGTCTGTTTCTTGAATGGATTTGAGATCACCTTGTTTATATTTCTAGGATCTTAGCTTGTCTCATATCTTTTCTTGCATTGAGAACACTTAGAAAGCATTGAAACTAGTAGATCTACATTCTATCAATCATTTCCTTATGCCTAGACACAATAATAAACAAGTTCTTTCTCAAGATACAAGCTCATTTGCAAAAGTAACTCAAGCATCAAATCTCTTTGGTTGAATATTACTAAAGCAATCATGGAGAACAAGTCTAATAGCAATCCTAGCACCTCTGACATCAAATCTCTTTGGCAAATCAAGCTAAAAGCATTTAAGAGTTGGTTCAGGCATTTCATCAAACACCTCTCGGGCGTGAAAACCTAGAGATCTATTTTAGTATGATCAAGACTAAAATAGCATTAAGAACCCCTCAACAAGCAAGGAAAAGATAGATCTAGCACCTAACACCTTAGATATTCACTCAATCACCTTAGATCTACCAAACCCATGGATCCAAAATGTGTCTACTCACTAATCTCCATAAAAAACCTTAAATCTATGTGAGATTCAAGGCTAATCATGTTTGTGCGAAGGAGAAACAAGATATAAGATGAAGAGCTTCCTTAGATTGATGAAAATATTCAAGCTTTATAAAATGAGGCAAAGTGTTTCTAGAGATAAAATGAGACAAATCCCTTAAAAACACAAAAGAAATTATCAAAATAGCCCTGAAAATCATTAAGTCTCGACCAATAGGATTTCGACCGGGAATAAGTAGAAGTCAACCCGGTAGAAATCTCACCAGTAAAAGAGCTGGCAGTCTACCCCGGTGAACCAACCCAGGTGGTTTTCTCCATCGCCCAAGCTTGTCCAAAACAAGCGGTAGTCGACCCCGGTGAGCCAACCCGGGTGAGTTGATATGTCTATAGTAAATCGACCATAACTCCTCCTATATAGCTCTAAATGTCTTGAAACCACTTCCATTGGAAAGCTAACTCAATTTTATGTGTCTCCACAAAATCTTAGCAACAGAAGAATTCTCTAAGGTCTCCATCCATGCTTATCTTTCACTCCCTTTTGGATCACAATGCTCCCAAACACCTCCAATCACTCCATAACACACTCCTACACCTAATAAGGACATGAGAATGCAATATGGATCATAAATATTCCTAAATTCTAATCTACATGATCAAAATGCACAATATAAGAAGGATAAAACATGTAAATATGCAAGACATCAACTCCCCCACACTAGTCCTTTACTTGTCCTCAAGTAAACTTTTCAAAACACAAGGAGTACATATACAAAGATGGGAGCTTAGCCAAAAGAAACACTCATAGCACTCAACTTGACATCCTAAAGAAACATAGAAAATAGAATGAGAGAACTATTTTATTAAAATCTACCTTCTCTGCCTATCAATACTCTTATGCCTCTACACAAGATGCAATGCTTATCAACCAACATGTTCTCTTAACCAGCCCTCACATTGATTCAAGACACATACACACTAGGTGAAGTCTCACATATTGGCACATGATCTCAATCATTTGGCTAGATGATCAAATGGTCTAATATGGATGAAAAAGAGGGTTCAATGCATCATTTTAAGGTGACAATCACTCAAGAATAAAGGAGCTTGATCATTATGAAAAATTTATCTAAGACTAGGAGCAATTCATGTATACATTGATCCATCCTCATCATTCTACTCATTCCTAGGTGATTACAAGTTCTACACCCCCTTCATTCATCCCATAACCCAAAATAACAAACACTCACATCACTCACCCAATGAACAACTCTCTTTTCTTATGATTTAACCACTAAGGACCTCTTATTCACTTTTCTAAGCACTAACTCTTTTATTTTCCCTTCCCACTATCTTATTGAATCTTCCTTTTTGATATCTTGCATTTTTACATGTTTTTAGCTATCATATCTTGTGCATTTTGATCATTTAGATTAGGCATTAGGCATCTTTAGGTCCATGTTGCATTCATATGTCCATATCATGTGTTGGAGTGTGCTAAGAAGTTATTTGGGGTGTTTGGGAGCTTTGTGGTCCAAAAGATAAAGAATAGAGTTTGGCCACGGTCAGAGCAAGCCAAACCATGATCAAGACCATACCTGGGCGATGGCATGGCTACCTCGGTTCTTGGAAGAGATCAGGACAGCCAGGACACGAGACCAGGACGGCCGGACGAAGATGGATCAGAGACACTTACCTTCGGATGAAGGAAGTTGGTACGGCCGCTGGTGACATGCTGACAAGGTACCCCGACGCCTAGGCAGTCTGGACGACGCTTGCTGGACTGATCTGTGCAAATTAGTTGATGTCTTGCATATTTAAATGTTTTAGCATTCATATCCTGTGCATTTTGATCATATAAGTTAGGAATTAGGCATCTTTCGGTTCATTTTGCATTCATAAGTCTTTATCAGGTCCTGGAGTGTGCTATGGAGTATTTGGGGTGTTTGGGAGCTTTGTGGTCGAAAAAATATGAAGAATGGAGATTGGACAAGGTCAGGACAAGCCAAGCCATGATCATGACCTCACGTTGGACGGTCGGGACGCACGAGACGCCATACCGCTGGACGAAAGAGGACCGCCCATGCGCTGCCATACATGCTGGACGTAGCACCCGCTGGACGAAGAGCCGGGGCAGGACGTGCATGGGCTGGACGTGCGCGGGCCGGACGGGATGAGTCAGCCCTGAACATTTTTGACCCTCTTCTCCTATTGGTCGAAGCCCATTTGATTGCAGGGACCTTTTAGTAATTTTTAATGATGTTTTAAGGTTTTCTAAGCCTTGTATAAATTCTCTTGTATCGCAAAGTTGGGACTTGTCTCTTTTTCTCTCAAAAACACATTTGGATCTTGAATAAAGTTTGGATCTTGAATCATTTTTCTTCTTATTTTCTTGTGTTCTTGAGCAATTGTTGCTCTCTAATCATGGTTAACCTTGGATCCATCATGGGTTTAAGGGAAATCATGTCTATTAGGGAGTAGATCTATCTAGGATTCATGGGCTTGGGAGACTAAGGGTGATTAGGTGTAGATCTAAGCTGTTCTAGGGTAGATCCTTCTTGATCCTTGCTTGTAGAGTGTTCTTCTTGCTATTTTGGAGTTGGCCTCTTCAAAATAGAGCTATAGGCATTTCATGTCCGAAAGGTGTTCGATGAAATGCCTGAACCAATTCTCCAATGCTTTTAACATTCTTTACCAAAGAGATTTGTTGTTAAAGGTGTTAAATAGCTAATGGACTTGTTCTTAATGATTACTTTCATATTATTCAACCTAAGAGATTAGATGCTTGAGATATGTTAGTGAATGAGCATTCATCTAGAGATAGAGCTTGTTTAGGATTGTGTCTAGGCTTAAGGTGTTAGATTGGTTGCATTGCTGCCATCTTAGATTGAATCTTGATCACCCAAAGTCAATTCCTTTGCCCCATGATTCCTATTGCGTCAAATTGAAAGAGAGACCATTACTTTATTGCATTTTAGCTTAGTTTTAGTTCACTTCATTCCACTCTTTTGATTGCACTTAGCTTAAGTATAGACTTGCATTCCCTTTGCATTGAAATCACCTAGGATTGGTTCGACAATCTTTTATACTACATCATTTGATTGGCCCTTGAAAAGTCCATCATCAAATTGGCGTCGTTGCCAAGTTCTAGTTTGATTTTGACATTGGGATTTAGTCAATTGCTTGAAACTAAGTCTTGTTACCTTTATCTAGTTACTAATTCCCTTTCAAGTGGTTGTTCTTTTGCAAGGTACAATCACAAGAGAGGAAGATCATGTCTCTTGACTTGGAATCAATGTTCAAGGCTATTTTAGAGAGTCAAGAAAGGATGATATCTAGAAGCTCCACTTATTGTGACAGAGCTTATGAGACAACAACCCAATTGGAGTACCAACCACATGGAAACCTTGGTCAAGAAAGCCAATATGGATATGGTGAGAGATACCAACCTCGGGATTTAGAATATGAAGAACAAGAAGTCAAATTCCCTCAAGCCTCCAATGAAGAAAACATCACCAACATGCTTGAGAAGTTGTTGGAGAATCAAAAAAGAGGAAGGCTTGAGATAGAAAGGCAAATGAGTTCTCTTTCCACCAAGGTAGATGCTCATGGCAAGGATCTTAGCTCAAGGCTGGATGACACTATAACACATGTGAAGTCTATCAACAACAAACTGTCTCACATCATTGAAGATCAAGAAGAAATCATCATTCCCCTTTACAACACCAACACTTGTGAAGAATGTTCCACGGATATGGAAATTGATGTTGAAGAGGACATGCAAATCAAGGACGGATTTCAACAAGAAGCTGAAAATTCTATACATGAGCTTGCATTACTACTTGGATGCATGGTAGATGAAAATCTTGGGCAAAGATATGAAGAGTATGTTGAACCAACAAAATTCAAGAGTTATTCAACAAGAAGCAAGGATGAAGAAGTAAGCTTGGTTGGAAGAATCTTTGAAGATCTTTGTGATGATAGTTTGGTTGTTGAGTGCATAGAGGGGATAAGAGAGATCTCATTGGTTATGGATGAGTTCTCAACCAAGGAGGACGCACATGTGAAGTTTACTTCCAGGGAAGGAACAAGGGGTGAAGAGTCTAGAGAGATACAAGTTATTCACATTGAAGAATCCCCCAAAGAGATGCGCCAAGAAGACTCTCCTATGGACAGGCCCTTTGCCTACCATTTTGGTATACTCTCTACCAAGAAGCTCATTGTTGATGATCCAAGGATGGTACCGTTTGAAGAGATCAGGATGAAAGAGTTTAGGGGTTGGTTCTATGATGAGTATGATCCTGGTGATCCGGTTTGGCAAGAAGGCTTTCACTACATGGGTAAAGAGCCTAGACACATCCTCACTAGCCAGAGGAAGGAAAGTCAAGCTAGTGACTCAAAACAAGCTCACTTGGGAGGAAGTCCCATGGCTATCCTTTGTACATATTTCCCTAGGATTTTTTTTTTAAAGACCCTTGGGCTGACGAGGCAGGTGACCAGACATTGCTCCCCTAGGCACCAACTGAATCTTCTAACGCTCCTTATTAGGTATCACTCCAACTCTTCTTGTATATACATTTGCTTTTGTCTTGTTGGGGTATCTCCTTATCTCTTACTCACACAGAGACTGTGTGATTTAAGTGTGGGGGAGGTACCAAGTATTTGATCATGTTCGCTTTGTGATTGAGAGTCTCATGCATTGCATTGTACATTCATATTTGCATAGAAAATTCAAAAAAAAAAATGGAAATTTTTGAATCATGTAGTTGCATCACTTGCATCTTTAAGATTGAGTCTAGAGCATATAGGTTGCATTCACTTGCACATGGAGCATTGCCTTGTAAAGAACACTTTTTTGGACTGAATTTGACTCCCTTGTTAAACATATCAAGTAGCTTAAGCATCTTTTGAAAGGCTTGCATGTTTTGAGCCTTGAAAACTCTTCTTGAAACTTGCTTGCTCGCTTGATATTGGCATTGTTCTTGAACCAGCTCCAACCTGAACTTCGACTTGAATGAACTTAATTTCTATTGCATATGGGCATTTGCATACTTGATCATGGATCTCATACACATTTGGGTTATCTTTCCCCATTATACCACTCTTTGTTAACCCAAATGGCACTTCCATACCCTTGAACCCTAGCCATTCTTTGAACCCTACATTGATTTGCATGAGTGAGGCCTCTTCTGATAGCTTGTCATATGCAAAATCTTGAGAGTATTGGGAGCGACATGGATTTGTTCTCATCTCTTGCTAGCATAGGGTCCTCATTTGAGCTAGCTTCTAGGATGGTGAGTGGGGTCTTTGTTCCTTAAAGTTTTATATCTTGGGTTTGAGATGTGACAATGTTGAGATTGATGAACAAAATAATGTATTGAGAAAGAAAAGCCCTAGGGACTTAGAATAGAAAGATAAGAAGCTCTTGATTGAAGTTTATGACCTTCCCCTGTCATAAAAATAAAAAATAAAATAAAAAAGAAAAGAAAAAAAAAGAAAAAAAAAGAAAAAGAAAAAGAAAAAAAAATAAAAAAGAAAGAAAAAGAAAAGGAAAGATTCAATAAGATAGTGGAGAAAGGAAAACAAAAAGTGTTAAAGCTTAGAAATGTGAATTGTGAATAAAAGGGTCCTTAGTGGTTGAATCTTGAAGAAAGAAAGTTGTTCATTGGGTGAGTGATGTGAGTATTTTTCATTTTGGGTTATGGGATGAATAAAAGGGGTGTATAACTTGTAATCACTTAGGAATGGGTAGAATGATGAGGATGGATCCATGTATGCATGAATTGCTCCTAGTCTTAGATAAATTTTGCATAATGATCAAGCTCCTTGATTCTTGAGTGATTGCCACTTTAAAAAGATGCATTGAACCCTCCTTTTCATCCATATTAGACCATTTGATCACCTAGCCAAATGATTGAGATCATGTGCCCATTTGTGAGAACTCACCTTGAGTGTGTGTGTGTGAATCAATGTAAGAGTTGGTTAAGAGAACTTGTTGGTTGATAGGCATTGCATCTTGTGTAGAGGCATAAGAGTAATTGATAGGCTTGTGAAGCTAGAGCATAATAAGAGAGTTTTGCTCATGCTATTTGCTATGTTTCTTTAGGATGTCAAGTTGAGTGCTTTGAATGTTTCTTTTGGCTTGCTCCCATCTTTATATCTCCTCCTTGTGTTTTGAAAAGTTTACTTGAGGACAAGTAAAGGGCTAGTGTGGGGAGCTGATATCTTGCATTTTACATGTTTTTAGCTATCATATCTTGTGCATTTTGATCATTTAGATTAGGCATTAGGCATCCTTAGGTCCATGTTGCATTCATATGTCCATATCAGGTGTTGGAGTGTGCTATGGAGTTATTTGGGGTGTTTGGGAGATTTGTGGTCCAAAAAAGATGAAGAATGGAGTTTGGCCACGGTCAGAGCAAGCCAAACCATGATCAAGACCATACCTCGGGCGGATGGCACGGCTACCTCAGTGCTTGGAAGAGATCAGGACAGCCAGGACACGAGACCAGGACGGCCGGGAAGCAAGATGGATCAGAGACACTTACCTTCAGACGAAGGAAGTTGGTACGGCCACAGGTAGACATGCACGGGACGAGGTACCAGCACGAACTAGGCAGTCTGGACGGACGGCTGATGCGCGGACTGATCTGTGCAAGGTAGTTAATGTCTTGCGTATTTACTTGTTTTTAGCATTCATATCCTGTGCATTTTGATCATATAAGTTAGGCATTAGGCATCTTTAGGTCCATTTTGCATTCATAAGTCTTTATCAGGTCTTGGAGTGTGCTATGGCGTATTTGGGGTGTTTGGGAGCTTTGTGGTCGAAAAACGATGAAGAATGGAGTTTGGCCAAGGTCAGGACAAGCCAACCCATGATCATGACCTCACCTTGGACGATCGACGCGAAAAGCCATACCCGCGCGGGACGAGAAAAGCCGAGGACAGTCCGATGCGCGGCCGAACATGCGCGGGACGTAGCACCCGCTGGACGAAGATCCAAGGCAGGACGCGGCGTCAACATGCGGGTCGCCTTACCCGTGCGGGATGAGGACGGACCGAGGCAGGGCGTGCGCGGGTCGGGACGCACGGGACGCCATACCTTGCGCAGATCAGTCCGCGCATCAGCCGTCCATCAAGACTGCCTAGGCCGTGCGGGTACCTCGTCCCGCGCATGTCTACCCGCGGCCGTACCAACTTCGTTCATTCGAAGGTAAGTGTCTCTGATCCATCTCGCGTCCCGGCCATCCTGGTCTCGTGTCCTGGCTGTCCTGATCTCTTCCAAGTACCGAGGTAGCCGTGCCATCCGCCCGAGGTATGGTCTTGATCATGGTTTCGCTTGCTCTGACCGTGGCCAAACTCCATTCTTCATCTTTTTTGGACCACAAAGCTCCCAAACACCCCAAATAACTCCATAGCACACTCCAACACCTGATATGGACATATGAATGCAACATGGACCTAAAGATGCCTAATGCCTAATCTAAATGATCAAAATGCACAAGATATGATTGCTAAACACATGTAAAAATGCAAGATATCACTTTTTCTTTTTCTTTCCTTTTCTTTTTCTTTTTTTATATATAGGGGAAAGGTCTCAAACAATACCATCAAGAGCTTTCTTTTCTTTCTATTCTAGATCCCTAGGGCTTTTCTTTCTCATAACACTCTATTGCTCATCTTTCTCATCTATCTCACATCCCAAACCCAAAACATTAAACTTTAAGAAACATACACTCACTCACCATCCTAGATGCTAGCTCAAATGATGACCCTATGATAGCAAGATATGAGAACAAATTCATGTCGCTCCCAATACTCTCAAGATTTTGCACATGATAAACTATCAAAAGAGGCCTCACTCATGCAAGTCAATGTATGCTTTAAAGGAGGGAAGGGTCTAAGGCAATGGAGTACCACTTGAGTTTGTCAAAAAATTGGCAAAATAGGAGAGACAACTCAAGTGTGTATAGCCATGATTTAGCACACAAAGGACCATAAGCAGGAAACATTAAGTTCCTTCAGTTCAAATAAGATTGTAGTTGGCATCAAAGAGTAAGTTTCAGCAATCAATGAGTTTCAAGAAGAGTTTTCAAGGCTCAAAGCATGCAAGCTTTTCAAGAGATGCCTAAGCTACTTGTATGTTCAGCTAGGGTGCCAATTTCAGTGCAAACAAGTGTTCTTTACAAGGCAATTTGAACAGCTGCTCCATATGCAAGTGAATGCACCCTATATGCTCTAGACTCAAACTTAAGAATGCAAGTGATACAGCTACATGATTCTTTTTTCTCTTTTCAAAATTTTCAAAATTTTTTGTTTTTCAATGCATATATGTATGAACAATGCAATGCATGAGAGTCAAAATCAACAAAGCAAAAATGATCAAATACCTGGTACCTCCCTCAAACTTAAATCACACAGTCTCTGTGTGAGTAAGAGAGAAGGAGCTACTGAAACAGGGTAAAAGCAATGTTATATACAAGAAGAGTTGGACTGATACCTCAAGAGGAGACTTGGGTGTGGTGTTTGGCGTCTGGGGCTAGGAGCTGGCTTGATTCATAGCAACTAGAGGAGGCTGCTACATGGTGTCAATCATAAGGCTCAGGTGCTTCACCACCTTTCTTCTCTCCTCTAGTGCTAGGCGCAACGTGGAAACCTCAACCACACTTATTTAAAACTTGAAAAATGAAATAGCAAGACTATGTACAAGGATAACCATGGGAATTCCTCCCAAGTGAGCTTCTTTTGAGTCACTAGCTTGACTACCTTTTCTCTTGGACTAGTGAGAAGGAGGATCCTTCCCACCTTCAAGAGTGATGGTGAGGACCTAAGAGAGGAGCTTTTGGAGCTTGATGGGATCGTCCTGAATCTGAAGAGTGATGATGGCCCTGGCACTTGAGAATGGCTTGGAACAGCCTTTGCACTTGACCTTGTACTCAATGGCTCCATCTTTGAGCTGCATTGGATGGAGAGTGAGAGTGTGTGGGTACAGACCAATAGGTGGAGGATGAGGCTCTTTCAGCATTTTCTTCTTGCCATGAGTGGCCTTTGTGGCCCTACTACCCCCTCCTTTGTAGCACTTCCTGAGTGCTCATCACACCTCTCCTTAGAGGGCTCTCCATGATGACCATCTTGCAAACAAACAACCACCTCAGCCTGGATCTTCTCAACATATTGTTCTCCACAAGTGATTGTTCCACAATATCCAACATCCATAGGAGACTGAATTGGGTAAGAGACAGCCTTGTTCACATTGATGGGTGTGACCTTATTGTTTGGAAAGTCAATGCAAGCTCCAACTGTTGTGAGAAATCGAGTGCCAAGGATCAATGGAACTCTCTTCTCAGTTGCCATCTTCAGGACAGTGAGGTCAATAGGAATGGTGCAAGCTCCAATCTTCAAGGGGAATTCCTTGATGAGACCTATATGGGTTGTAGAAGATGAATCCCCAAACGTGAGAGAAGATGTGTTTTTGCTCCATGCTCTCAATACCAAAACTCTTCACCATTTCCATTGAGATCACATTGACACTTGCACCACTATCAACAAGAGCATCATCCATAGTGATCTTACCAAGGGAGCAAGACAAAGTGAAGTTCCCTTGGGGCTCTAGCTTAGGGAGGGACTTTGGAGGGACTGGTGGATCAAGCTTCAAAGTTTAGATGTCGAGGAGCTTCGCTACTTCAGCTTAGTGATCGAGAATGTCCTTGATGAGGATCATCTGGACATGAGCAGCTTGCATATTGTAGATCTCTGGAAGCCTGAATCCAATATCACTCAGGTCTTTTCTGAATTTGGAGACCACCTTCTTCTGAGTTTTAGTGAGGACCCTTTGTGGAAAAGGGAGCTTGTCATAGGGTGACAGATCAACCTCAGTGGTATCCTCCAGCTGAACCTCCTTTAGTTTGTTGTCAGCTTTCTTCCCAACTTGTTTCTCAGCCCTGGACTCAGCTTTCTATATGCTCTTTACTTCAACCTTCTTGGCAGCGTCCTTCAGAATCTTTGCTTCAGCTGTGGCCACAAAAAATCTCTCAACTTCCCCAAGCTCAGTTCCAAATACCAGTCTTTCAATCTCATCCTTCTCTTGCACATAATAACTGGACTCACTCTCTGAAGAAGTAGTTGAGAGAATAACATTGCAAGACTCCTTGGGATTCTTCTCTGGTTTCCCTGGTAGAGATCCCATTGGGCTCTTGGATGTTGAAGGCATAAATGCAAACTGAGTCTCGAAGGCTTTGAAGTGAGAGGCAAGTTGTAAGAGTTTGTTGTTGAGGTCAGGGTAGTTCCCATCAACTTTAGCATGTAGACTTTTCAACCCATACTCAATGTGGGAATCGAAATTCGCACTGTTAATTTCCTTCGATTTAGGAAAGTTAGGAAAGCCCTAATTTTCCAGAGGTCCCGGATATCTGCTAAAACACATGAAAAACGAAAGAGACAAACTGAATATCGAAAGTAAGTTGCACAAAGGCGTATTATTGATTGATAAGAACAAAGTTACAGAGTTTTCGAGAAACAAGACGAACAGAGTTTCGTTAGCCAAGTTGAAAATCAGAACAAAGACGAAAAGAGACTAAATCAAGCTGCCTAAAATTCTAAGTTCTCCTAAGCTAGTCCGCCCCCCCTTCTCTCTCTTGCTTCAGCTCCCTTTATATATGCCCTCTAGGTCGGTTTAAACTTTTCTCAGAAGTTTTTCTTTTTCTTCTCGATCCTTGTCATTATCTTGAAACTTGACATTTATCTTTCCGATTTCGTGAGATTTGACCCTATCCTGCAAGTAAGATAAACTGTCGTAACATTGTTGGGATTGATCTTAAATAGAACCGTAAGTGGTTTTGGGCCGTGTTCTAGGCCTCTTTGGACCGTCTTCCGAATTGAACGTTTTACGAGTTCTTTAAAAGTGCTCTCTTTTGGTACGACGTTGATTTTTGACGAGGCAGTTCATACTTCCCATGTGGCTAAGACGAATATGGTGTTTTAGTTAACTGTCGTCGTTTTATGAAAACTATGAACTTCATTCAGGAGTATGGGCCTTGACGGTTTTTATCATAAGATTCCAGCGGTAACTCCGATCGAGACGAAATGAGAGACTGATTCTGTCGAGGTCCAACAGAAGGCACATGATTTGATCTAACTCGCCATTCTGGCGAGTTTGACTGGTCAAAATCGCCAAGATGGCGAGATGGAAGTCTTCGGGAGCTCCAACTCGCTGTTTTGGCAAGTTGGAATGGTCCAACTCGCCAAATTAGCAAGTTAGAGGTTCCTCGGGAGCTCCAACTCGCCAAATTGGCCAGTTGGAGATGCTTCGGGAGCTCCAACTCGCCATTTTGGCGAGTTGCACTGGTCCAACTCGCCAAATTGGCGAGTTGGAGGTATTTTGGGAGCTCGAACTTGCCATCTTGGCGAGTTGGAAGTGTTTCGAGAACTCCAACTCGCCATCTTGGCGATTTAGAAGTGTTTCGGTAGGTCCAACTCGCCATCTTGGCGAGTTGGAAGAGTTTTGGGAGATTAAACTCGCCATCTTGGCGAGTTGTACTTTTCCTTGAGTCTTTTGCTCGAGAATCTTTCTTTGAGAGTATACGAGGATGCAATTTTTAGACGTTGATATCGAGCTAACCGTTTTTGACCCCAACAGCTAGCCCCCAGCTCGTGATTCTTGCGGGCGAGTGGTGGCGTTTAATCGGAATCTGCGATTAAAAATTGATTTTTCCCGAGGAATCTTTCCATTATTACTTTAATGCAAAAAAATTCTTACTACTTTTTCTATAAATATTAAGCTTCTCCTCTCCATTCTCTTCACGTTATCTCAACTCTCAAGTTTCTCTCTGCCTCCTAGAAAGATCTCCCCATCAAGATGTCTTCTTCCAGCAATGTTCAGAAGAACTGTGACGCCGGGACGAGCAAGGCTGCCGGCGAACATTCATCGGATCAAACCGCCGTGGAAGCTATTCCTGCCCATATTGTGGAGTTCCTCTCTTTTTAGAGCGAGCTTGCGCAGTGAGTCTGAAGAAACGGCAAATCCTACATGTGATGCGTCCCCAATGGCGGACCCAGGATGTTTTTTAACCTGGGTCAAAATATTAAATGGGCTTTAAGATAAAATAAAATGGTAAAAAAAAGGTGTTAAGAGGGGGTCGAAGGCTGGTTTAGGGGTGTCAACTTAAGGAAGAATACCGAAAGAGCTACGAAATCTTAATGGTAATTACTAACAATTTAATGTTTTTGACATTTAAAGGGTGTCAGCTGAAACCCCATAAGTGCATGTGGGTCCGCCTCTGTGCGTCCCCGAGACCTGCGTTTTCAACCGTCGTCCCGACTCTTGGCGCTTCCGTCGAAGCAGTGATCATTGCGGACACGTCGCTGCCTGAGGCCGAGGTTCATCCGTCGGGATCTTCTTCGACTCCGGTTCTCATTGTTGATGTCGAGCCGGCTCCTGAATCGAAGCCTCCTCCTCCTCCAGCCAAGAGAGTAACTGTCTTGGGATTGCCCGCCCCAAGCGTTGTCCCGACTGCTATGCCAAAGAGTCGCAAAAAGCCATGTGCTAATCCTGACGTGGCTAAGAAGGGGAGGTGCACCAGGGATTTTGAGGCCGGTTCGGGATTGGTGCCAAGACAACGTGCCAAGGTTCTTTTTTTTTGTGTGTCTGTGCTCCAATCGGCTTCTTGATTTTATCTCGCAGTTTTTTTCGTTGATCGATGGGATGATCGCTGAGTGTGGATCAGAGGTTGAACGTCTCGCTAAGGAGTTAGCGGAGTCACGAGAAAGGTCATCGCAGCTTGACGGGAAGCTGAAGGTTATCGAAGACGCTCATTCCCTTGAAGTGACTAAGTTTAAATCTCAGATCAGTGAACTTGAGCGGGATCTTGGCAAGACTGCCAGTTCTCTGCTTAAGGCAAATGAGGCGAAGGTGGCCAAATCCTCAGAGTTGCGTCGACTAAAGCGTAAGGTCAAGAGTGGGGAGGAGTCAACGGCCTATGTGATCGAGGAGGCCAAGGAATCTGTGCGTACTGAGTTTAGGACCCGTTTGGCAAGGATCTCAGATGGTCTCGATTCCCTGGCGATCTTTCATGTCAGGGAGCTGGCCCTAGCGGGCGTTGACGGAGGGATGAGTGAGATCCAGCTGTTTCTCGGCGAGGCGCCCCCATCTCTATGAGTGGAAGAGGCCAAGCTTTCGACCCATAGGGCGGAGTTAGAGGACGAGGAGGGTGACTTCGATCAGATCCTCGCGGGCTTGAAGACAGAGTGCACCCTTTTGCCCGGTTCAGGAGCGTCCAAGGGTCAGGATCCCATAGCTGAAGAGGGTGGTGGTAGCGCAGTTTCGAATCCAGGGGGGATGATCGATGAAGAAGAAACTCCGTGTGCGGAGGATGATTGAGTTGGTAGTCTCGTGTGAGACTTTGTTTTAATTTATGTTTTTGTTTCTGGCCGAGTATGGCCGTGTTTTTATCTTGGGACTGGCCGCTTGTGGCTTTGAATCCCCTTCTCTTCTGCAAATTTTTTATTAGAATGAACATCGTATTGCTTTTAATAGCTTGTTGAGTCATTTACTAACTTAGATGTAGAGGGAAGATTATGAGTTGTCATCTCGTAATCTAACTATGGGTGAACTGTTTATATTCGTGATCTGTTTCGAGAGCTTTCCGCAGCATAACAGCTTGCGAGGTCTCTGGAGATGCGCGAATAATAGCCAAGAGACATATTTTGGGATCTAGTATCAGGGTGTTTGATACTATGCCTGGAGATGTTAGAGACCAGTTTGTTGGGTTTAGGGTAAGACATATGTCTAATCACAGCTTTAGGGGGTGCGATGACTACTTTGACTTACGTTTTCCGTACTGTTTTCGACCTGATTCTGTCCCGCTTTAAAGTTCGCGATATGTTCTCGGGTTATATGACTTGTATGGTAGGAATCGAGCATCTCTTTGACGACAATTTTTAAGTCTCCCGAAAGTGCTGACCAAAATTTTGGATTTCTTTTATATTGCTATTACCCTTGTGTCGAGTGTACGAGAGCTATCTCTACGAGGTAGGCTTAGTCTGTTTAGGACGTTAAGAGTTTGTTGTGATCAGCAACAAACTTATCTGTAGATATTACCGTTTTTAATTCTTCGCGAAGGATACGTGTCAAGAAGGAGTTTGTGTTTTATAGTCGCGGGCAGACTGTTTTTGAGTGAGTATTCCCTTTCGGAAAGTTTTTAGAGGAAAAAGGGGTCCTTCGAGCGTTAGCAACATCTCGCTTCTGCCGAAGGTGGAACTTTTTCGTTTTTTATGATGTTACATGGGTTTTTGGAAAACAATTTGCTGTATTAATAAGTTTCAAAAAATACCGAGTTGCGGATATTTCGAATATCTTGGGGAGTATACGAGTATACGTATACGCACTCCACCCTCCCTTTTTAAGGTGGGGGGACAGCTGAGCTCGTCATGCGACGAATTGCCTACGTACCCAGTTAAGGGATCAAGCCGTCTCATAGTTCAGTGAAGGTGTTGTTTAGTGATAGTATTTCTTGAGGTGCATCGCATTCCAAGTTCTTGTAATTTTGACGTCCTGCATGTTTGCGATTTCGTATGAGCCTGGTCGGAATACATTTATGATTTTGTAAGGTCCTTCCCAATTTTCCCCGAGTTTGCCTGTGTTCCGCTTGGCGGTGTTCTGGAAAACCTTTCGTCAGACTAAATCGCGTACGTTAGCGTTGTAGTACTTTGCGGCTGCCTGGTTATGGTTCTGAATTCGTATAAGGTCTTGATCCCGGTGTTCGTTGATTAGATCGAGCTCGTCGAGCAACATTAGATTGTTCGATTCTTCCCACTCCAGGAGTAATCTTCTACGAACTCCGGGAAACTTGACTTCTGCTGGGATCATGCATTCTGCTCCGTATACGAGGGTGAATGGAGATTCTCCTGTTACGCATCTAGGTGTAGTTGCGATGCGACCATAAGACTCCTTCGAGTTCTGATGTCTTGCATATTTACATGTTTTTAGCATCCATATCTTGTGCATTTTGATCATATAAGTTAGGCATTAGGCATTTTTAGGTCCATTTTGCATTCATTTGTCCTTATCAGGTGTTGGAGTATGCTTTGGTGTGATTTGAGGTGTTTGGAAGCCTTATGGCCCAAAAAGAGGTGAAGAATCAAGTTTGGCCATGAAAAGAGAAGTCAATCCATGATCTGGTCAAGACAAAGATGAGCATGGACAGAGGCCTTAGAAATGTCTTATCTTGCTAAGATTTTGTGGAGACACAGAAAATTGAGTTAGCTTTCCAATGGAAGTGGTTTCAAGTCATTTGGAGCTGTATTGGAGGAGTTATGATCAGTTCACTTGAAGCATATCAAGCTGGCCGGGTAGATCAGTCCGGGTTCGAGCACCGGACGAACGCTGGACGACCAGGCTGGGGAGGCAGGACGGGTAGGATGGTCGGGATGAGCTACCGGTCGGAGAAGCTTGAGATGGACAAGGCAGGACCGGGTAGGCTGGTCCGGGATGAGCTACCCGGTCGGGACGGCTGGACGGCCAGAACAAGACTGGTCCGGATTGGATGGACCGGGTTGGGTCATTTCCTCAACTCCTGACCGAATTTCAAGCTGGTTTCTCATTGGATGAAGCCTAGTTGACCCCAAGGACTTTTTAGTAATTTTTAATGATGTTTCTAGGTTTTCTAAGCCATGTATAAATACTCTAGTATCCCAAAGTTGGGACTTAACTTCTTTTCTCTCAAAAACACTATTAGATCTTGAAGAAAGTTTGGATCTTTTATCCTTTTCATCTCATTTCTTTTGTGTTTATTGGATTATCTTCTTCTCTAATCATGTTTAGCCTTGAATCATCATTGATTTTGAGGTTTTCCATGGCTATTAGTGAGTAGATCTATCTAGGGTTCATGGGCTTGGGAGACTAAGGGTGATTAGGTGTAGATCTAAGATGTTTTAGTATAGATCTATCTTTTCCTTGCTTGATTGAGTGTTCTTCTTGCTATTTTGGAGTTGGCCTCTTCAAAATAGAGCTATAGGCATTTCATGCCCGGAAGGTGTTCTGTGAAATGCCTGAACCAACTCATCAATGCTTTTAACATCCTTTACCTAAGGGATTAGTTGTTAAAGGTGTTAAGATAGCTAGTAGACTTGTTCTTAATGATTGCTTTCATATTATTCAACCTAAGGGATTAGATGCTTGAGATATGTTAGTGAATGAGCATTCATCTAGGGATAGAGCTTGCTTAGGATTGTGTCTAGGCTTAAGGTGTTAGATTGATTGAAAGTTTGCCACCTTAGATTGAAGCTTGATCAACCAAAAGTCAATTCCCTTGTCCCAAGAACCCCCTTGCCTCATTGAGAAAGAAAGTTCACACTTTTATTGTATTTTTAATACTGTCTTAGTTCATAATCATCTTCTTATCATGGTTGCACTTAGATTAAGCATAGGCTTGCATTCCCGTTGCATTAGAATCACTTAGGATTGGATTGACATCTTGTATTCTACAAAATTTGATTGGACCCTTGAAAATTCCATCATCAAATTGGTGTCGTTGCCAAGTTCTAAGTTGATTTTGACATTGGGATTTAGTCATTTGCTTGAGACTAAGTCATTTTTTTTTCTTTTATTGTGTTATTGCTTTTTCTTGCTCTTTTCCCTTTTCATTTCAGGTGTATGATAACTAGAAGCAGAGGTGCATCAAACTTGACACCCACTGTTGAAGAAATTGCTACACTTGAGAGGGAGATTGCAAGAAAGAGAAGAGAAGAAGAGCAACAGGCTCACTTGCAGAGATTGGGGTTTGATATGGAGAATCAGCCTCAAGATGGTGATGCCCTAGGGGGCAATGGTCCAAGAGCTGACAACATAAGACTACAGCGCCAGCCACAACAACCACAGCGCCAAGCTAGAGCCATTGGAGCCTATGATCAACCTCACATTCATGGTCATAGGTTGAGGATAAGAGCACCAGCTGTGGAGAACAACAACTTTGAGATCAAATCAGGACTGCTGAATTTGATTGATAACAACAAGTTTCATGGCCTTGCTGTGGAGGATCCCCTTGATCACTTGGACACATTTGATAGCTACTGTAGCTTGTCCAAGACTAATGGAGTCTCTGAAGATGCTTTCAAGCTGAGGATGTTCCCCTTCTCTTTGGGAGACAGGGCACATCTATGGGAGAAGGCTCTTCCAAGTGACTCTATCACAACTTGGAATGAGTTCAAGAGGGCATTCCTAGAGAAATTCTTCTCTACCTCAAGAACAGCCAAGATCAGAAATGAGATCTCTATCTTTCAGCAGAAGAACCTTGAGAGCTTTAGTGAAGCATGGGAGAGGTTCAAGGGCTATTGGTCTCAATGCCCACATCATGGCTTCACCAAGGAGAGTTTGATTAGTACCTTCTACAGAGGTGCACTACCAGAGTTCAGGATCAGATTGGATACAGCCAGAAATGGATTCTTCTTGGGCAGAACTGAGCAGGATGCTGAGGAGCTGGTGGAGAACATGGCCAAGAGTGACTCAGTCTACAGTGAGGAGCATGATAGGGTCAACAAAGACAGTGATGAAGATGGTCAGCACACAAGGAAGGCGCTGAAATCTCTCCAAGAGAAGTTGGACAAGATTATTGCAGAGAAGGCTAAGCAGGAGCAAATTAACTCCATTGGGAACCAGCAACAAAAGCAGCCTGCTGGGCCTAATCAGGTCAATGGTGTAGAAGGTCAAGAGGAGCTGTGCTTCATTAATGTTAATGGGCCATGGTACAGGAAAGAGCCCAACTTCCAGTACCAAAACAACTATCAGCAAAGACCTTACTACAACTATCAGCAAGGAGGTTACCAAGCCAACCAGCCTACTCAGCCCCAAGGAAGCTCTTCTCAAGCTCAGGCTCCAAGTTCAAAGTTGGAGTCCATGTTCAAGCAACTCTTAGAAGATCAAGAAAGAAATGCTAAGAACATTGGTGATGAGTTCAAGAACATCCATGCCAAGATTGATGGAACCTATTTTGACCTCAACAACAAGTACATGCAACTTGCCTCTCATCTCAAAGCTTTGGAGAGCCAGGTTGTTTCTATGTCTTCATCCTCCAAGAGCCCAATGGGATCTCTACCAGGAAAACCAGAGAAAAACCTGAAGGAATCTTGCAATGTCATCCTCTCTACTACTTCTTCAAAGGTTGAGATGTGCACTCATGAGAAAGAGAAGGATGAGATTGAAATGTTTGGCACTGAGTTTGGGGATATTGAGAGATTTTTTGTGGCCACAGCTGAAGCACATATTCTGAGGGATGCTGCCAAGAAGGTTGAGGTAAAGAGTCTGCAGCAAGCTGAGCCTAGAGCTGAGACACCAACTATGAAATGAGTAGACAACAAGCTGAAAGAAGTGGAGCAGGAAGACACTGAGTTTGACCTATCACCATATGATAAGCTCCCCTTTCCCCAAATAGTTCTCACCAAAGCTCAAAAGAAAGTGATCTCAAAGTTCAGGAAAGATCTTAGTGATGTTGGGGTCAAGCTTCAAGAGATATCAGGTATGCGTGAAGCTCATGTCCAGATGATGCTCATCATGGACATTCTAGACCACCAGGCTGAAGTGGCTGAGCTTTTGGACATCTCCATTCTGAAGATTGATCCACCAACCCCTCCAAAGTCCCTCCCTAAGCTTGAGTCTCAAGGGAAGTTCACCTTGTCTTGCTCTCTTGGTAAACTAACTATGGATAATGCTCTTGTTGATAGTGGTGCTAGTGTGAATGTCATCTCATTGGATATGGTGAAGAGTCTTGGGATTGAAAGCATGGAACCAGATACTCCTCCTCTCACCTTTGGGGACTCTTCTTCTACAACCCCACTTGGCATAATCAATGAGTTCCCCTTGAAGATTGGATCCTGCACCATACCTATTGACCTCACTGTTTTTAAGATGGCATCTGAAGAGAGAGTCCCTTTGATCCCAGGCACTCCTTTCCTCACAACAGTTGGAGCTTGCATTGACTTTCCCAACAAGAAGGTCACCCTCATGCATGTCAACAAAGTTGTCTCCTATCCACTCCAACCTCCAATGGAATCAGACTATTGTGGGACAATCACTTGTGATGCACAAGCTGTTGAGAAGCCCCAAGATGAAGTGGTTGTTGGTAAGAAAGAAGGTCTTGATGGAGAGTCTTCAAAAGAGTTGTGTGATGAGCACTTGGAAAGTGCTAAAACAGAGGGGATGAGTGGAGCCTCAAAGGCCACTCATGGCAAGAAGAAGATGGTGAAAGAGCCTCATCCTCCACCTCTTGATTTACTCCCACACACCGTCACTCTCCATCCAAAGCAGTTCAAAGATGGTGTCCTTGAGTACAAGATCAAGCATAAGGGCAGGTCCACACCATTCTCAAGTGCTAGAGCCATCATCACTCCTAAGCTCCAAGATGACCAAATCAAGCATCAAGAGCTTCTCTCTCAGGTCCTCACCATCACACTTGAAGGTGGGAAGGATCCTCCTTCTCACTAGTTCAAGAGACAAGGTAGTCAAGCTAAGTGACTCAAAACAAGCTCACTTGGGAGGAAGTCCCATGGTTATCCTTGTACATAGCTTTGCAAATTTCAATTTTCCTTTAAGTTTTCTTTTTTAATAAAAGTGGTCAAGGTTTTCAGGTTGAGCCAAGCACTAGAGGAGAGAAGAAAGGTGGTGAACCACCTAAGCCGTATGATTGCCATGTAGCAGCCTCCTCTAGTTGCTATGAACCAAGCCAGCTCCTAGCCCCGACACTAAGCACCACCCCCAAACCTCCTTCTTAGGTATCACTCCAACCCTTCTTGTATATACATTTGCTTTTGTCTTGTTGGGGTATCTCCTTCTCTCTTACTCACACCGAGATTGTGTGATTCAAGTGTGGGGGAGGTAGCAAGTATTTGATCATGTTTGCTTTGTGATTTTGAGTCTCATGCATTGCATTGTACATTCATATTTGCATAGAAAATCCAAAAAAAAAATGTTAAATTTTTGAATCATGTAGATTGCATCACTTGCATCCTTAAGATTGAGTCTAGAGCATATAGGTTGCATTCACTTGCACATGGAGCATTGCCTTGTAAAGAACACTTGTTTGCACTGAATTTGAAACCCTAGTTAAACATATCAAGTAGCTTAAGCATCTTTTGAAAGGCTTGCATGCTTTGAGCCTTGAAAACTCTTCTTGAAACTTGCTTGCTTGCTTGATATTGGCATTGTTCTTAAAACCAGCTCCATCCTGAACTTGGACTTGAATGAACCTAATTTCTCTTGCATATGGGCATTTGCATACTTGATCATGGATCTCATACACATTTGGGTTATCTTTTCCCATTGTACCACTCTTTGTTAACCCAAATGGCACTTCCATACCCTGAAACCCTATCTATTCTTTGAAGCCTACATTGATTTGCATGAGTGAGGCCTTTTCTGATAGTTTATCATGTGCAAAATCTTGAGAGTATTGGGGGCGACATGGATTTGTTCCTTAAAGGATGGTGAGTGGGGTTTTTGTTCCTTAGAGGTTTATATCTTGAGTTTGAGATGTGACAATGTTGAGATTGATGAACAAAAGAATGTATTGAGAAAGAAAAACCCTAGGGACCTAGAATAGAAAGATAAGAAGCTCTTAATTGATGTTTTTGACCTTCCCCCTTCATATAAAAAAATAGATTCAATAAGATAGTGGGGAAGGAAAAACTTAAAGAGTTAGAGCTTAGAAAAGTGAATAGAGGTCCTTAGTGGTTGAATTTCAAAGGAAAGAAAGTTGTTCATGGGGTGAGTGATGTAAGGATGTTTTTCATTTTTGGGTTATGGGATGAATAAAAGGGGTGTAGATCTTGTAATCACTTAGAAATTGGGTAGAATGATGAGGATGGATCCATATATGCATGAATTGCTCCTAGTCTTAGATAAATTTTGCATAATGATCAAGCTCCTTGAATTTTGAGTGATTGTCACCTTGAAATGATGCATTGAAACCTCGTTATCATCTATATTAGACCATTTGATCACCTAGCCAAATGATTGAGATCATGCGCCCATTTGTGAGACTTCACCTTGTGTGTGTGTGTGAATAATTGTGAGGGCTGCTTAAGAGAGCTTGTTGGTTGATAAGCATTGCATCTTGTGTAGAGGTATAAGAGTAATTGATAGGCCTTGTGAAGCTAGAGCATAATAAGAGAGTTTTGCTCATGCTATTTGCTATGTTTCTTTAGGATGTCAAGTTGAGTGCTATGAGTGTTTCTTTTGGATTTGATTCCATCTCTATGTCTCTCCTCCTTGTTTTTTGAAAAGATTACTTGAGGACAAGTAAAGGTCTAGTGTGTGGGAGTTGATGTCTTGCTTATTTACATGTTTTAGCATCCATATCTTGTGCATTTTGATCATATAAGTTAGGCATTAGGCATTTTTAGGTTCATTTTGCATTCATTTGTCCTTATCAGGTGTTGGAGTATGCTTTGGTGTGATTTAAGGTGTTTGGAAGCTTTATGGCCCAAAAACAGGTGAAGAATCAAGTTTGGCCATGAAAAGAGAAGTCAATCCATGATCTGGTCAAGACAAAGATGAGCATGGAAAGAGGCCTTAGATATGTCTTCTGTTGCTACGATTTTGTGGAGACACAGATAATTGAGTTAGCTTTCCAATGGAAGTGGTTTCAAGTCATTTGGAGCTGTATTGGAGGAGTTATGATCAGTTCACTTGAAGCATATCAAGCTGGCCGGGTAGATCAGTCCGGGTTCGAGCACCCGGACGGAACGCTGGACGACCAGGCTGGGGAGGCAGGACCGGGTAGGCTGGTACCGGATGAGCTACCCGGTCGGGAGAAGCTTGAGATGGACAAGGCAGGACCGGGTAGGCTGGTCCGAGATGAGCTACCCGGTCGGGACGGCTGGACGGCCAGAACAAGACTGGTCCGGGTTGGGTCATTTCCTCAACCCCTGACCGAATTTCAAGCTGGTTTCTCGTTGGATGAAGCCTAATTGACCCCAAGGAAGTTTTAGTAATTTTTAATGATGTTTCTAGGTTTTCTAAGCCATGTATAAATACTCTTGTATCCCAAAGTTGGGACATAACTTCTTTTCTCTCAAAAACACTTTTATATCTTGAAGAAAGTTTGGATCTTTGATCCTTTTCATCTCATTTCTTTTTTGTTTATTGGATTATCATCTTCTCTAATCATGTTTAGCCTTGAATCATCATTGATTTTGAGGTTTTCCATGGCTATTAGTGAGTAGATCTATCTAGGGTTCATGGGCTTGGGATACTAAGGGTGATTAGGTGTAGATATAAGATGTTTTAGTATAGATCTATCTTTTGCTTGCTTGATTGAGTGTTCTTCTTGCTATTTTGGAGTTGGCCTCTTCAAAATAGAGCTATAGGCATTTCATGCCCGGAAGGTGTTCTATGAAATGCCTGAACCAACTCATCAATGCTTTTAACATCCTTTACCTAAGGGATTAGTTGTTAAAGGTGTTAAGATAGCTAGTAGACTTGTTCTTAATGATTGCTTTCATATTATTCAACCTAAGGGATTAGATGCTTGAGATATGTTAGTGAATGAGCATTCATCTAGGGATAGAGCTTGCTTAGGATTGTGTCTAGGCTTAAGGTGTTAGATTGATAGAAAGTTTGCCACCTTAGATTGAAGCTTGATCACCCAAAAGTCAATTCCCTTGTCCCAAGAACCCCCTTGCCTCATTGCGAAAGAAAGTTCACACTTTTATTGCATTTTTAATATTGTCTTAGTTCATAATCATCTTCTTATCATGGTTGCACTTAGATTAAGCATAGACTTGCATTCCCTTTGCATTAGAATCACTTAGGATTGGATTGACATCTTGTATTCTACAACATTTGATTGGACCCTTGAAAAGTCCATCATCAAGTTCTTCGGCCCATCTGCCCTTTTTAGCATCCAGCTGTTTTCTAAGTCTGTCAAGGATGGTTTTGTTGGTTGTTTTGGCTTGGCCGTTGCATTTCGGGTATCTAGGAGTCGATTTGGTCAATCGTATCTTTCATTTTTCACAGAAGGCTTCGAATCTGGTAGAGATGAACTGAGACCCGTTGTCCGTTACAATTTCGTAAGGGACTCCGTGTCTGCAGATAATGTTCCTCCATATGAAGCTTTCGACCTGAGAGTCTTTAATGCTTGGTAGGATTCTGCTTCGACCCATTTCGAGAAAAAATCTTTCAAAACCAGCAGGAATCGCTTTTGTTTTGATCTATGCATGGGTCCAACTATGTCCATCGACCATCACATGAACGGATATGGTGCTGAGACCGATGAAAGGACCTTTGCAGGTTGGTGGATAGTAGGTGCGTGCCTCTAGCATTTTTCACATTTCCGCGCATAGACCTCGCAGTTTTTTATCATTGTTGGCCAATAATGTCTGTGGCGTTTGATTTTGATGGCGAGGGATCTTCCACCAGAGTGGTTTCCGCAGGATCCGGAGTGGACCTCTTGTATTATCTTTCTTGCGTTTTCTCCTTCTACACAGGTCATGAGTGGTCCGGAAAACCTCAACTTGTAGAGTTCTCTGTCAACCAAGATGTATCGTGCGGCCTGGGATCTAATCTTTTAAGCCGCCCATTTCTCCGCAGGGAGTTTTCCGTCGGCGATGTATGACAGGATCATCTCTATCCAAGGTTTGTCGAATCCGCAGTCGGATTGTCCAGAAACTTGTGTTGTCTGGATGTCAGTTTCGTTGTAGCCGTCGGGCGAATCGATTAAGTTTATGATGATAGGGGGTCCGATGCTAGGATGTTCTATGAATTCTACGGGAACTACCCTGCGTAGACCTGGGTCTGAGCTAGACGCCAAGGCGTCGGCCTGTGTGTTAGCGGCGCGAGGGATCCTGGTGAGGGAAAACCAGTCGAAACTTTGGGGCAGACTCTGTGCGAGTTTTAAGTAGGCATCCACTCTTTCATCCCTTGCTTCGTATTCCCCACTATATTGGCTCGCCACAAGCTGGGAATGGCAGTAAGCGTGAATGTTGCGTATCTTTAGGCCATGAGCCAATCGTAAACCTGCGATTAGGGCTTCGTTGTTGGAGGCGTGGAAAACGAGTCGGAATGACTGTTCCAGCACTTCCCACGTTGGTGACGTGAGTCTGATCCCGGTTCCGGAACCTTGTTTTGACGAGGATCCATTGGCATGGAGGGTCCACAACAAACCAGGTTCTTGGTTGGTTGTATATCCCGTGGGGAGTTCTACTAAGAAATCGGCAAGCACTTGCGACTTTGCGCAGGTTTACACTCGATACTCTATATCGTACTCGCTTAACTCGATTGCCCATTTTGCTAACATTCCAGATTAACTAGGGATGTGCAAGATCGTATGTAATGGGAACGACGTGAGCACTACTACCGTATGAGATTGGAAATACAGCCTTAGTTTTCGTGCTGACATTACGACCGAAAGTGCCAGTTTTTCCATCATTGGATTGTGAATCTCCGCATCGAGTAAAGTTTTTCTTACGTTAAAGATACGCTTTTGCTCTCCGCGTTCCTCATGGATGAGGATGCCGCTTGCGGCCGTGACTGATACCGCGATGTACAGGAATAATCGCTCTCCATATACGGGTTTCGCGATGCAGGGTGGCTAGGTAGTGCTTTAGTTGTTGGAAGGCCTTTTCGCATTCCTCGGTCCACTCGAATTATTTTTCCCTCTCAGAGTGTCGTAGAAAGGTAAACATTTTTCGGTCGATCACGAGATGAAGAGATTGAGTGCTGCGACTCTCCCGGTTTATCTTTGCACCTCTCGCTTTCTTTTCGGGTTGGCCTCGATACCGCGGAATGGGACAAGGTATTGATATCACTAAAATGTTTATCCCTAAGAAGTGACTTTACTCTCTCAAATAAGAGGTTCAGTTGTAGCACTTAGGGGTCGAATCCACAGAGAGCTAGTGTACAAATAAGATGCAATCTTAGTTACTATGCTAGGTTGAAAATGGTTTAAAGTAAAGTGCAGGTTTTTGCGTAATGGTAAGATTACTCAGTTGAAAGGTTTTGGTTTAAGACAATAAAGAAAAGTAGTTAGATTCAGGGTAGGTATTCAGGAATTCAGGATTATAAATACTATAAATGCTAACAAGTTGCTTGCATGTATGTCAGAGCTCAACACTATTAAATGAATCCATCAGCTCTCGCAATATTTAGACCATCTATTACTTAGATGCTAAATGGTTTTTGCGGTCAGCTATATCGCCAACAGTATCGATCGATTATTCGATAGGAATATCGACCGATACACCTCTATACGTCGATCGATTACTCATAGAATTATCGATCGATCTGCTCTAAGCGAGAACTTATCTTGTGAGTTGATACACTGCTCACCATGATCTTAGATCAGCTTCCGCTTGTCTCAAGAGGGTCATAGCATGTATAGGATATTATCAGGAATTATGTTAAATAAATAATGCAATCCAAGTTCATGTTCTAGTTAGCTAATCTAGAAAAAGCATTAGTGAACATTCCTAACAATAAATATCATAACTATAGCAGATATAGGTTGGGGCTAATCCCTCATATCCTATTTAAACCCTAAATCTAACAAGTGAATCTACTCAGACATGGATAAGTGATTCATAGCAACAAGGTCATAATAGGAGTTCATAGATATATTAGAGGAATAAACACTTAAGTTCCAATCACAAATCTCTTTGGATCTTTCCTCTAGATCTAGAATCCTATAACCTTTGTTAAGAAGAACAAGTAAAGAATTAAGAACTGAATATAACTTTATTGAGAACTTGCAAAGTAATGAAACTATGGTAAAAGAAATGTGTAAAAAGGTGGTGGTGAAAAAGCTTGTGTGGTGCCAAAACACTTAGCACATATAAATATGAGTTCATTAGGGTAAAAACTCGTCAGGGGCAATCTTGTAAAAATGTGATGTCGTGGGCTTCAAGTTCGGCCAACTCCAACTTGTCTTCTTTCGCCGCTCTATATCGATCGATAGTACTGGATGTACATCGATCCATTATGATCTCGATGTATCATCCCTCGGCAAATGTGTGTCGATCGATAGCAAGGAATGTGCATCGATCGATGTATAGCTCCGGATGTCGACCTCTGGTCTGATCTCGGGTGAACTCTTCTTTAAGCTCCAAAAAGGCACCTAAAACATCACTTTTCTCCAAAATGCTCCTGAGCCTGAAAACATACCTAATAGACTCCAAAACATAGATAATAGTAATAAAAACACTTATATACCATGGGGAAAACGGGTAAAATCCATGGTATATCAACTCCCCCAGACTTAACCTTTTGCCTGTCCTCAAGCAAACACAGGCAGTCTTTATGAAAGAGGTTTCAAAAAAAAAACAGGGACTGAATCAAATTCAAATTTAGAATCATAACCTCTACTTTGTTGCAAGCCACATCTAAGAATCTGTCATTCACAAAAGTACATTATGCAATATCCTAGTTAAACAACCTTGATCATCTAGCCAACAACTTAGCAATCCTGTCTGACTAACCCCTCTACTGATTTCATTTCTGTACATAAAAATAAAAGTGCAGGCTTTACCTTGGGAGTATCGATCACAGGATGCAAGGTTGCTCAAACAAGTATCTGGACCTGCAGATAAAAATTAGTTCCTATCCTCTCTCTCTACTATTTCTCTCCTAGTCAAGTCTGCTTTTATTTGCAAGAAATTGACCAAGGTTGGACAGGCTTCCATGAATCAAGCCTTAATGGTTGTAGCCACCAAGTCCTGTTCACTTCTTTTTGAGCTATATCCTAGGATTCATTGCGAAGCAAGTCTTGAAGGGGTAACCACCAAGCTCTGTTCGAATCCTTTACCTATAGAATTCTAATGAATCAAGTCTTGAGGGGGGTAACCGCCAAGCCCTGTTCGAATTCCTTCCTAAGTAATAACTAACAAGTCCTAGAACATATATTTAAGCTTATTTTCGATTTTTTTTTTAATTAACTGAATACGAAAATTAAATCTAAATTCGAAAATGAGAGAGAAGGTGATAAAACTATCTACACATGGCTTTACCTTCCAGACTTGTTTGAAGCATCCGATCCCATGTATACCAAGCCCCAAGACAAGCATGGAATGTCAGGTTAGGTTGGAAATCAGCTTTGGTTCCTCCAGACAATCAATGAAAGTGTTGTCATAGCTGATAGGTGATCAACTTTAGCATCTATAGTACATTCTGCATCAAAAAATCTAAGAATTGTGCCTAAAAGATTGGTTAGATAAAAAGTGAAATTTTTTAGAAATATCATTATCCCTTTCTTGACTCAATAAATACCATTTTGAAAACATTTTAGATGAAGTCAAAAGGTAAACAGAATCAGTAATCATCCCCCCAGACTTAAATCATACACTATCCTCAGTGTACAACCAGTCCGGTGAAGGCGTAGGCAAAAATAAAATATACTGATATCGAAAAAGTAGAACGAAATACCTGACCGTGATCCGTATCGATCGATGTTGAGTTGCCTTCGTCGATTGTTATTGTTTGGTATATGTCGATCGATATCGATAGTGTCATATCGGTCAATTTCAGTGGTAACCGTCTAGTCGTAACTACAAAGAAAAACAAATACGAAAAATAAAATCCTAAAGATAAAAATTAAATGAAAAATTACCTAACAGTGGGTTGCCTCCCACTCAGCGCTTTGATTATAGTCATCTAGCTTGACTTTGGATGGAATGAGCTACTGAGGTGAAGTTCGGGTACTTGTTGGGAAACAAGTATCCTCTGTATCCTTCTTCTCACCGAACCATGAGTCAAATAAGCATCTTGTGCTTCATATTCTCTGGTTCATTTCTTCTTTATCTCAATTACCTTATCATTGATCCTTTGAATCCTTTCTGCATGACCTTCAATGCTGAGCTCGTGCCATCCTAATTTCTCATAAGCATGTTCTGAAAGATCACTGAGCTCCGCTTGCATTGAATCAAGGCGTAGGATCATTTTGTCGTGGATAGAGCTTGTATCGATCGATTCCTTTGTTGAATTATCGGTCGATGGCTGTCGAGGTCCGTCGAGCGATACGCTGGGTTTTCTGTCGATCGATGCTAAGGGTGCAGGTCTGCTCGCAAGCTGCCTCTGAATGGCTCTGATTCCTTTTTGCATCGCTTCTATGCTAGATTCCAATCCGCCAACTATGTTGTTTAGCGGGAAATACGTCTGATTTAGACGTCTGTCTTGCGAATCTTCCAAGCTCGTAATTGCCATGTAGACTTCATCAGCTAACTTATCCAAGTCAGCTTTGGTAGAGATTTCGGAAGTCTGTATATCGATCAATGCAACATGTTGTTCATCGGTCGATGTGTGCTTCTGCAGATTCTCGTGAAGCTTCTCGGCAAAGGGCTTCATCTGTCCGTCGATTTCAGTCATTCTCCTATCGATCGATGTGAGGTTGTACTCATCTATCGATGCAATTGATGCAGCATGAAAATCGAGTTGGCATTGGAACTTCTCAGCCTCCTGCTGCTTCTACGTAGTCATCTTCTTCATCAGCTTCTGCATCCTCCACTGAGCATATTTACTTGTTTAGCAGCTTCTGAACATTGTCAAGTGTAGCCTGCACCTCATTTATCTGTTCCTTTCCAAGGAACGCTGTAGACCTTGCTTTTACAATGTTCTTCGTGCTGTTGCGGGATGCTAAGTTGTCTATTCGCTTCACAGAATTTTCAGGATTCCTTGTAATGAAGTTACCTTCACTCGTAGTATCCAGAGCCATCTGATATTTCAGCGCGATGCCTCTGAAGAAAGTGCAGAGCAGTTGCACCTTGTTGAATCCATGGTGTTGACAATCTCACTGGTAAGTGATGATAGAACTTTTCAGGTTCTAATCAAATGATGTAGTATAAAAGATTGTCGAACCAGTCCTAAGTGACAATGAAACAGAGGGAATGCAAGCCTATGCTCAATCTAAATGCAACCATTAGAAAGGATGATGATTAAACTAGAACAATAAGCAAAATGCAACAATAAGCAGAAAGCAAACTTTCTTTCTTATGAGGAGAGTGAGACCCATGGGTATAGGGACTTGATATCAAATGATTAAGCTTCAATCTAAGATGCTAACTTTTCAATCAATCTAATCCTTAAGCCTAGACAACAAAACTAAGCAAGCTCTATCCCTAGATGAATGCTCTTTTGCAATGATCACCCAAGTACACCAAATCCCTTTGGCTGTAATGATCAAAGCAAACAATGATAATGAGTCTAATAGCAATCCTAGCCTCTTTGACAACTAATCCCTTAGGCAAAGCAAGCTAAAAGCATAGATGAGTTGGTTCAGGCATTTCATAGAACACCTTCCGGGCATGAAATGCCTATTGCTCTATGTTTGAGAGGCCAACTCAAATATAGCTTTAAAAACACCAAATCTATGCAAGGAAATGATAGATCTAACAATAGACACCTTGGATCTAACATAATCACTCTCTATCACCCTAACCCATGGATCTTAGAAGGATCTACTCACTAATCCACATGCTTACTCTTAAACCCATGAGATAAACAATCAAGAGCACAAGATGAGATGAGATAATAAATCAAAGATGAAGCTTTACTCAAAGGTTTTTGTTCTTAGATCATAAATAACATAAGTCTCAAACTTGAGTTTATGAGAGTATTTATAGTGGGCTTAAAAGCCCTAAACACATAGAATAAAATGACTAAAAGCCCTTAGAAGATTAAAGGTTTAAACCAATCAGAATGCTCCAAAGGAAGAAGCTCGGATACCCTGGTGGGATAGCCTTCTTCTAGGCGGGTATGGCTGGCGGGTATGAGGTTCGTCCGACATCCAACAGGCCATCAGGCCGCGGGTCTTCTAGGCGGGTGAGGGAGGTCGTGTCCTGAGCTCATCCCTTCAGTCCAACCCGTGCGGGTAGATGTAGCCGGGTGAGGGAGGTCGGTGTCTGCTGGTACGCTGGCTGGAATGGCGGATGGGGCGTCCGGGTGATCTGAACCGCGTGTGTCTTGGCGTCCGCACCATCAGGGCGTCGCGGGTCCTTCAGGCGGCGTGTGCGTGCCGGGTGACTCCATGCGGGTAGAAGCGGAAGGGTGTGCAAGGCGCGTGCGTTCTAGGCTCCAACACAATCAGAACGTCGCGGGTGCTGCGTCCCGGTCGTCCTGGCCGCGCCCTGATCCTGGGCGTCCTCCACTGTCGGGCCGCGGCGGGTCGCCTTGTTCGGTGTGGGCGCCCGGTAAGCTTTCACGCTGGTGGCGCCCAGTCGGGTGCTCCAAGCCGCGTCGCTGTCGTTCCGTGGTCGATGCGTGCGGGTCATCGAGGTCGCGTACGTCTGTCCGGGTGCGGTACTGTCTGGCGTTCATCCTCTCGTCCGTGCGGGTTGGTCAGGCCGAGCATGCTGACCCGGGTGTACTGACGTGCCTTCACTCAAACAGTCATAACTTCTCCAATATAGCTTCAAATGCTTTGAAACCACTCCCATTGGAAAGCTAACTCAGAAGGCCATGTCTCCACCAAATATGAGCATCAGAAGATACTTCTAAGGCTTTTGTCCGTGCTCATCTTTAAACCCCTCTTTTTCATCACAAAACTCCCAAACATCTTCAATATCTCCAAAGTGTGCTCCAACACCTAATAGGGACTTATGAATGCAAAATGAGCCTAAAGATGCCTAATGCCTAATCTAAATGAGCAAAAATGCATAAGATATGATAGCTAAAAACATGTAAATATGCAAGACATCAACTCCCCCACACTAGTCCTTTACTTGTCCACAAGTAAACTTGCAAGGACTAAGGAGGAGAGGTTTGAAGGAGGGGACTCATAGCCAAAAGAATGCTCTTCTTAGTTCTCAACTTGATAACCTTGCATAAACATACCAAGTAGCAGGAGCAAAAACTCAATCCAACTCTAACTTAACAAGGCCTATCTTAACTCCTTTGATCCCTACCCTTACTCATCATGAATCCACAACCCACAATTCCATTTGCCCTCTAACAATCATTAAGCAAACTCAAAAGACTTCTTGCAAATGGTCAAATGGTCCAAGTCATTTGGTTTGGTGGTAGAAGGTTTTATTCAAGTGAAACAAGGGGTTCAAAGGGATCTTTCAAGGGGTGGTTCACTCTCAAAACAAGTAGCGTTGACATTGCACATAATATATCTAAGAAAGGGATCAACTCATGCATACAATGCTCAATCTCCATTGTTCTACCCTTTTCCCAAATACATAGATTACATCCTTATTCCCAATGCCAAAATACCACTCACATCTCTCACCCAAAGATTTCCCCCAAATAGTCAAGATATTTTCTCATTTGAAACTCTTTCTTAATGAAGTCTACAAGGGAATTTTCACATTTTAAACTCTTTTCAGCTCTTTCTAGATATTGCTAGCCCCCTTTCATTATTATTATTATTTTTTTTTTCTTCTTTTCTTTTCTTTTTTTTTTATGGGGGCCAAGACTTTTTAACAACTTGGAGCTTACAATCTTTCATTCCTCTTATCCCTTCTAGACTTAATCACTTATAACAATAGAGTCTCATGAGTCAACCTTTTCTTTCATAAACCTTTCACTTTCCCAAGATCATACCATACAACACTCACCCCCATCCTAGAAGCTAGACATTATGAGTGTCTAATCTAGCTAAAATGGAGACCAAGCATTGTCGTTCCCAATACTCTCAACATTATGCACATGTAAAGCTTTCCAAAGAAGGCCTCACTCAACAAATAATGAAAGCTTGAAAGGAGGTAAGGGTTTTAGGGTGTGGAGTGCCACTTGAGCTTGTCCAAAAAGATAGGCAAAGAATGGGAGGGACAACTCAAGTGTTCTATCCATGGCTTAGTACACAAGGGACCATGAGCAAGAGACTAGAGTCTAAATATGACAGGAGCAAACTTCAAAGAGATAGCATCAATCAATCAAATAAGCTTTAGGAAGAGATTTCAAGGCAAAAAGTTTACAAGTTATCCTAAGATTGCTCAAGCTACTTACTATGCTTATAAAGGGTATCACTTTAAGAACTTAGCATGAGCATCTTTTCAAGGCAACTATCATCCTTGTCCCCTTATGCATGATGCAACCTATATGATGATTTTTTTCTCTTTCTTTTTTATGCAAGTGAATGATCTAGACTCAATCTAATGCAACTACATGATTCTTTTTGTGCTTTTCAAATTTTTCAAAATTTTATGGCTTTTCTATGCAATAACTATCTACAAATGCATGCTTATGACATAAAACACAAGATGATCAGCAACTTGGCACCTCCCCCACACTTAATTCACACAGTCTCTGTGTTTGTTAAATGTTGAGAAGGGCTCAAAGAAAGAAAAAATAAAACTAAATGAAATGATGAATGGTATATACAATGATAGGGTGTTGGAGTACCTCTATGGAGCATGGGATGAGTGTCATGTCCCTGATTCTGACTAAGCCTTCGGGCACAGCCATGGTACGAGGAGACGCGCAGTCTGGTCTTAGGACCTCAGGACAAGCGTGCCATGGCTGGATAGAAGGTTAAGGAGTTCAGGAATACTGAATCCTAACCTGGAACGGATGGTTAAGTGCATCTGAATGATGGGACTTGACCAGGAACGGATGGAGACAAGGAATGGGAGTTGGACAAGTGAAAGGGGAGCTGGACAACCTAGGTAGGAAGCTGGGGCCAGCTGGGACAAGCTCAGGACAGCTCATACTAGGAAGAGTCAGCTCCAGTAGCTGGATAGTTAGCTCACTCAGCTGGAACAGCTAGTGGCCAGCTCATCTCAGCTAGGTGGAGTGTTTGAGTCTTGACCATGTGGCTCGGTCCAAGAGGCCATGGGTCTGGCCGTGCTGGACATGGAGGTCTGATGGGTTGATGGCTTGGACAAGAAGGGCCAGGCGTGTGGGCTGCAGTATGGGCTTATGTTCGATCAGCCCAAGGGAGAGAAGAGCAGTTCCAGGCGGTTGGAGGCAGTTTGGCCGAAGGGGTGCAAACTGTCCAACCGGTCATGCCTGTTCGCCCAGGCAGTTGGCGGCCATTTCCTATAAAACACAGCCATGGGGTCGAAATCACTCACATTTTCCCTAAGGAAAGCTCTGCCAAAATCGTGACAGAGAAAGAAAGAAAGAGAGAGATCGATCAAAGGGTTGGCGTGTGAGTGTTTGGTGATTTCCGACCAGGAGATCGGTCGTGTGGCTTGGAGATCGGTGGAAGATGAGTACCAGAGGCAAGGAGAAGGATGTGGACAAGGGCTTGAGCACTCCTGGCGCGCCCAAGGTGAGTGGGATGGGCGGACTGTCCTGACACGGCCGCGGTGAGATTCCGTGTTGGCTGTGGATGGAACGGCCGGACCAGACCCATCTCTTCTCTTCCTCTTTCTGATTTACTGATGTTCTATCATGTGCTGGATGTGTTGGATGATTCCAAGTCAGAATGGCCGAGCCATGGCCTTGCTGGTTCAGTAGAACTCTCCATGGCCTTGGTTGGGCAGCTAAGTCCGGATCTCATAGTTCTGGATGGAATTGATGGGATCCGACCATGGATTCCTCTTAGTGGGGATTTATCATGATTTATCATGTGGTTTAATTGGATTGATCAGGCCGGTTTGATGGTGGCCAGTTATGGCCGGTTTGGTGGACTTTGGCCAAATTTGGAGTGAATTAGGCCGGTTCTGATTGATCTGATTATGGATTCTTCTTAGTTGGGATTTTTAGGGAATTATCATGGGTTTTAATAATTTTTATGAGTACTTTTGAAAATGGCCAGCATTGGACCCAATCATGGGTAGATCCGGTTCAGGCCGATTGGTGGCTGGTTTTGGACGGATCAGAGTGGCCATGTGCTGTTCTTGATATTAGGATAGCCATAGATGAGTATCCTGGTGTGGCCGTGTGCCTTGTTATTTGATTGGATAGATTAGTGAACTTAGTTAGGTGAACCGAACCATGCAATAGGACTTGTGTATGTTAGGCTATCGGATTACTTATGCTGTTGTGTTGTGTGTGTGTTGGTTTCAGGATCTGACCAGGACCGTGGCAAGGCCAAGCAGCCATGAGGACCAGGCCGTGTGTGGATGTGTGGGTTGTAGTAGTATTGTTAGTATGAACTTATGAACTTATGATAGCCTATTGTGCAACTGGATTTATGTATGGATCACATGTTTTATTTTAATAAAGATACACTTTCTCTTATCTGTTGACATTTAGAATGGAACTAGGCTGAACCTCATGTGATTGAATTTGACTTAGACAATTATTGAACCTCAAAATGAACAAAAATTTACATGGATTAGTTAAGTAAGGCCGCGGGTCCTAGTTGGGTCCTTTGGGCCAGGATCGGGTCTTACAAGTTGGTATCAGAGCGGAGTTGATTCTAGGATTGGTTTGGGTTTGGGTTTGTCACCACACATCCGGCTGGGTCTCATGGTAAGGTCTGGTCAGCTTGCTTAGCCTTAGGGATTGTTTGCAGATAATTGTTAAGTCTTGTGGACTAACTTGATTTGCTGACTGGTTTGAATCCTTAGGGTGGAAAAAGCAAGACTAAGTCTCGAAAGAGTAAGGAGGCTGCTGGAGCATCCGGTCATGTGGGTGCAGATGATGTGCATCTGGCCGCAGCATTGCCAATCCAAACGGATGTGGTCAATGCTGGGACTGGATTGACTACTGTCCAGCTCAATCCTACTGAGGTTCGTGTGGATGGGACTGATGTTCAGCTGGAACATGGTCAGGACAGGCTGATGGAGCTGGTGGAGCTGGGCGGCCGCAAGGTGGGGAGCTGGAGGGTGAGGTGAGTCCTCACACACGGGCCTTGGTGACCAGAGCGTGGCAGCGGGTGGTAGGACAGCTGGTCAGCTGGACCAGGCTGTGGAACCAACCATGCATGAGGTCTTGGAGGTCATAAAGGCTATGGGAGCTCAGATATTGGCTTTGACTCAGGCGTTCACACCCTTGGGTCAGGCCATGCCGATCCAGACAGCTATTCCCATTGGGAATCATCAGGCTGGCCGGACAGCAGCAGCTCAGGCAACTGGGGGAGTGGCTCCAGTGCAAGTGGAACAGGTGGCTGAGGTGATTGAGATTGATCCCCCAGCTGGATCCACTAAGAAGGTGGATTATCTTAAGGTGCTGGAGCACATAACCCGCATGGGGACCAAACACTTTGCTGGAAGTGTTGATCCCATAGAGGCTGATGAATGGAAGACCAGGCTTGTCCGCAACTTCAGCTCAAGCCGTTGTCCAAAGGACTACCAGAAAGACATTGCTGTTCATTTCCTGGAGGGAGATGCACACAACTGGTGGTTGGCTCTGGACAAGCGTACCAACTACACCATTGAACGCTTCTCAGACTTTGAGGTTGAGTTCAACCACAAGTACTTTCCAGCTGAGGCATGGGATCGTCTGGAGGCTCAGTTCCTGGACTTGGTTCAGGGGCGCAGGACGGTTCGGGAGTACGAGGAGGAGTTCAACCGACTTAGGCGCTATGTGGGAAGAGAGTTGGAGGATGAGGCAGTGCAGGTTCGAAGGTTCATCCGAGGCCTTAGGGCTGAACTCAGGACTTACTGTTCTGTCCGCACCTTCCCCACTGTGTCCGAGCTGGTTGAGAGGATGGCCTTGCTGGAGGTCAATCTTGCAGATGAGAACAAGCAGAAGCTCAAGAGTATGGTGGTGGCTTGGGCCAGAGTGGTGACGGAAGAGGAAGAGGGACCAGGCTGATGAGGGTAAAACCTCAGGTGGTAGGCCAGTGTGTTCTAAGTGTGGCAGACACCATGGAGGTGAATGCTGGAGGGCAATGGGAGCTTGTCTCCGATGTGGTAAGATGGATCACTCAGCTCGTGACTGTCCTAGACAGGAGCAAGGGGCCAGTGGTGATACCAGGACTTGCCACTACTGTGGAAAGAGGGGACATCTCCGCAAGGATTGTCCTAAGTTAGCAGCTGGGTCTAGCAAGGGCGTGGAGAGCCAGCAAGACAGGCCAGAGCCATGGACAGACATCAGCACCCCGCATCTATGAGTTGTCCAAGGACGAGGACAAGGCTGGACCATTCCTCGCGATCACTGGTACTATGTCTGATCTTATTCTTTTCAATTCAGTAGAATTGCATGGTATGGAACCTAGGATGGTTAGATACTTAGTTTGGGTCATGTGTAGGGACCCTAAGTATTGGTGGTGTGGAAACACACGTACTTTTCGATACTGGAGCTACACATAGTTTTGTGAGTCCAGAGATGCTCGGAAAGGGGTTGTTCCAGTTGGGAACGGGGGATTGTCCTGGGGTAGTGAATGCGGCCGGAGGCCAAGTGATGCATTCTCTAGGGGTGATTCAGGACGTCCCAGTGATGATCCAAGACAGGGTCATGCCTGTGGATCTTGTGGTAGTCCACCTAAAGAATCATGAAGTGATCTTAGGTATGGACTGGCTTGGAAAGTATCGGGCCACTCTTGACTGCCACCGGGGTCGTGTGCTGTTTGAGAGTGGGTGTGGGACTCCGATCAAGTTCCAAGGTATACGTCCGATCTCTGGATGCTTGGTGGTGTCAGCTATCCATGTGGAAAGGATGCTGAGGAAGGGTTGTGAGGCTTATCTGGCCACAATCGCCACTAAGGAGGTCGTAGGGGGTGGTGACCCGGAGGGAATACCGCTGGTTGGTGAGTTCCAGGATGTGTTTAGGGCGCTTCAGGGCATTCCCCCTGATAGGTCGGACCCATTCATAATAGAACTCGAACCAGGGACGGCCCCATTATCCAAAAGTCCCTATAGAATGGCTCCTGCTGAGATGGCTGAGCTTAAGAAGCAACTTCGAGGAGTTGCTGGATAAGGGTTTCATCTGACCAAGTGTGTCACCCTGGGGAGCACCAGTCCTCTTTGTGAAGAAGAAGGATGGTAGCTTCAGGCTGTGTATTGACTATCGAGGGTTGAACAGGGTTACTGTGAAGAACAAGTACCCATTGCCTCGGATAGATGAGCTATTGGATCAGCTCAAGGGTGCAAAGTGGTTTTCCAAAATAGATTTGGCTTCAGGGTATCATCAGATTCCCATTGAACCAAATGATGTCAGGAAGACAGCTTTCCGGACCAGGTATGGCCACTATGAGTTTGTGGTCATGCCATTTGGATTAACCAATGCACCAGCAGCTTTCATGAAGATGATGAACAGCATCTTCAGAGACTTCTTAGATGAATTTGTGATCATTTTTATCGATGATATCCTGGTCTACTCCAAAACCAAGGAGGATCATGAGAAGCATCTAAGGGCAGTGTTAGGACGGCTGAGGGAACAACAACTCTTTGCTAAATTAAGCAAGTGCAGTTTTTGGCAAAGGAGTGTTGGGTTCCTGGGTCACATTGTATCAGATCAGGGAGTGTCTGTGGACCCAGAGAAGATCAAGGCCATACAGGAGTGGCCAAGACCTAAGAATGCAACTGAGGTCAGAAGTTTTCTAGGTCTGGCCGGGTATTACAGGAAGTTTGTCAAAGGGTTTGCTAGCTTGGCTCAACCAATGACACAACTAACTGGAAAGGAGGTGAAGTTTGTATGGTCTGAGGCTTGTGAGAAGTGCTTCTCTGCACTAAAGGACATGTTGACCAGAGCACCTATCCTTGTGTTGCCAGAGGCTGATCAACCCTATGTGGTATACACTGATGCATCCATTACTGGATTGGGATGTGTATTGACCCAACATGGGAAGGTGATTGCCTACGCCTCTAGACAATTGAGGAAGCATGAGGGAAACTACCCAACACACGACCTGGAGATGGCCGCAGTGGTGTTTGCTCTCAAGATATGGCGATCATACCTGTATGGTGCCAAGGTTCAGATCTTAACCGACCACAAGAGCCTCAAGTATATATTCACTCAACCTGAGTTGAATTTGAGACAAAGGAGGTGGATGGAGTTTGTGGCCGATTATGATCTTGACATTGCTTACCACCCAGGGAAGGCAAACCTGGTGGCTGATGCCTTGAGCCGCAGGAGAGCTGAGGTATCAGCTGAGAAGGAAGCAGAAACACTGGAGGGAATGGTCAGGTCCTTGCACCTGAACACAATGGCCAGTGAGGACGAGCCATTGGGTTTGGAGGCAGTGAATCAGGCTGATCTTCTCACCAGGATTAGACAAGCACAAAGCTTGGATGAGAACCTTCAGAAGGTTGCTCAGAATGATAAGACAGAGTACCAGATTGCACAGGATGGTACAATCTTGGTCCATGGAAGAGTCAGTGTTCCTAATGATAAGGAACTCAAGGACGAGATTATGAGACAGTCTCATAAGTCTAAGTTCTCTGTGCATCCTGGCCTGAACAAGATGTATAAGGACATCAAGAGGTACTACCATTGGATCCGTATGAAGACGGATGTGGCCGAGTGGGTGGCCAAATGCCCAACCTGCCAGCTTGTCAAAGCTGAACATCAAGTACCCAGTGGGCTGCTGCAGAACTTACCTATTCCGGAGTGGAAGTGGGATCACATCACCATGGACTTTGTGTCTGGGTTCCCCACGACCAGGAACAGGAAGGACTCAGTCTGGGTAGTGGTGGATCGATTGACCAAGTCAGCTCATTTCATACCAATCAAGAAAACTGATGGTGTGGAGCCCTTGGTGCAGATCTACATGAATGAGATAGTACGTCTACATGGTGTACCAGCCAGTATAGTCTCTGATAGAGACCCACGTTTCACATCTTACTTCTGGAAGGCTTTTCAAAAGGCCTTGGGAACAAGAGTGAACATGAGCACGGCTTATCATCCACAAACGGATGGACAGTCTGAAAGGACAATCCAAACGTTGGAAGACATGTTGAGAGCTTGTGTCTTGGACTGGAAGGAGTCCTGGGAAAGGCACTTACCTTTGGTAGAGTTTGCCTACAATAATAGCTTTCACACAAGCATTGGTATGTCTCCATATGAAGCTCTATATGGGAGGCCTTGCAGGACACCATTGTGCTGGACCCAAGTGGGGGAGCGCAGCATGATAGGGCCTGAGATTGTTGAGGAGACAACCGAGAAAATCAAGTTCATAAGGGACAAGATGAAAGAGGCACAAGATCGCCATAAGAGCTATGCTGATAGAAGGAGGAAGCATGTGGAATTTGAGGTGGACGACATGGTCTACCTCAAGATGATCACTTTCAGAGGCCAGAAGAGAGTGTCTGGTCGCAGGAAGTTGGATCCAAGGTATTTGGGTCCATTCCGGATCATAGAAAGAGTTGGTGCTGTGGCTTACAAGCTGAACCTGCCAACCGAGATGGATGCTTTCCACAATGTGTTCCATGTGTCTCAATTAAGGAAATGTCTTACGGATCAAGACATCATCCTACCTGAGATTCCACCTGATCTAGGCACGAACCTCACCTTGGAAACAAGGCCAGTTCGGATTGTAGACAGGATGGAAAAAGCAATGCGGAACAAGACCATTCAAATGGTCAAGGTAGTATGGGAGTGTAGTGGTCATGAGCAAGTCACTTGGGAAACAGAGCCAAGGATGAAGGCTGATTACCCAGAGTGGTATAATCAGTTTGTGGTGGAGACAAGTCAGGGTTGGATTAGAGGGCGAATCCATCTCAAGTGGGGAGACTTGTCATGTCCCTGATTCTGACTAAGCCGGGCACAGCCATGGTGCGAGGAGGCAGCGCAGTCTGGTCTTAGGACCTCAGGACAAGCGTGCCATGGCTGGATAGAAGGTTAAGGAGTTCAGGAATACTGAATCCTAACCTGGAACGGATGGTTAAGTGCATCTGAATGATGGGACTTGACCAGGAACGGATGGAGACAAGGAATGGGAGTTGGACAAGTGAAAGGGGAGCTGGACAACCTAGGTAGGAAGCTGGGGCCAGCTGGGACAAGCTCAGGACAGCTCATACTAGGAAGAGTCAGCTCCAGTAGCTGGATAGTTAGCTCACTCAGCTGGAACAGCTAGTGGCCAGCTCATCTCAGCTAGGTGGAGTGTTTGAGTCTTGACCATGTGGCTCGGTCCAAGGGCGGCCATGGGTCTGGCCGTGCTGGACATGGAGGTCTGATGGGTTGATGGCTTGGACAAGAAGGGCCAGGCGTGTGGGCTGCAGTATGGGCTTATGTTCGATCAGCCCAAGGGAGAGAAGAGCAGTTCCAGGCGGTTGGAGGCAGTTTGGCCGAAGGGGTGCAAACTGTCCAACCGGTCATGCCTGTTCGCCCAGGCAGTTGGCCGGCCATTTCCCTATAAAAACACAGCCATGGGGTCGAAATCACTCACATTTTTCCCTAAGGAAAGCTCTGCCAAAATCGTGACAGAGAGAAAGAAAGAAAGAGAGAGAGAGATCGATCAAAGGGTTGGCCGTGTGAGTGTTTGGTGATTTCCGACCAGGAGATCGGTCGTGTGGCTTGGAGATCGGTGGAAGATGAGTACCAGAGGCAAGGAGAAGGATGTGGACAAGGGCTTGAGCACTCCTGGCGCAAAGGTGAGTGGGATGGGCGGACTGTCGACCGCGGCGGTGAATTCGTGTTGGCTGTGGATGGAGCGGCGGACCAGACCCATCTCTTCTCTTCCTCTTTCTGATTTACTGATGTTCTATCATGTGCTGGATGTGTTGGATGATTCCAAGTCAGAATGGCCGAGCCATGGCCTTGCTGGTTCAGTAGAACTCTCCATGGCCTTGGTTGGGCAGCTAAGTCCGGATCTCATAGTTCTGGATGGAATTGATGGGATCCGACCATGGATTCCTCTTAGTGGGGATTTATCATGATTTATCATGTGGTTTAATTGGATTGATCAGGCCGGTTTGATGGTGGCCAGTTATGGCCGGTTTGGTGGACTTTGGCCAAATTTGGAGTGAATTAGGCGGTTCTGATTGATCTGATTATGGATTCTTCTTAGTTGGGATTTTAGGGAATTATCATGGGTTTTAATAATTTTTATGAGTACTTTTGAAAATGGCCAGTATTGGACCCAATCATGGGTAGATCCGGTTCAGGCCGATTGGTGGCTGGTTTTGGACGGATCAGAGTGGCCATGTGCTGTTCTTGATATTAGGATAGCCATAGATGAGTATCCTGGTGTGGCCGTGTGCCTTGTTATTTGATTGGATAGATTAGTGAACTTAGTTAGGTGAACCGAACCATGCAATAGGACTTGTGTATGTTAGGCTATCGGATTACTTATGCTGTTGTGTTGTGTGTGTGTTGGTTTCAGGATCTGACCAGGACCGTGGCAAGGCCAAGCAGCCATGAGGACCAGGCCGTGTGTGGATGTGTGGGTTGTAGTAGTATTGTTAGTATGAACTTATGAACTTATGATAGCCTATTGTGCAACTGGATTTATGTATGGATCACATGTTTTATTTTAATAAAGATACACTTTCTCTTATCTGTTGACATTTAGAATGGAACTAGGCTGAACCTCATGTGATTGAATTTGACTTAGACAATTATTGAACCTCAAAATGAACAAAAATTTACATGGATTAGTTAAGTAAGGCCGCGGGTCCTAGTTGGGTCCTTTGGGCCAGGATCGGGTCTTACAATGAGGCTGATGCCTCACCCTCAGAATCATCTTCATCAGCAGTGGTGCTTAGGCTTGGTGACTTGTTTCCGGACGCGGATGGGGCGATGTATGGGTTCCTCAAGCTGCGGAGGGCTTGTTTCTCGGTTTGTGGTGCATTTGGGTCAAGAAGGGGTAGAGGAAGGGGTGCAAGGAAAGTCTCAAGATCGAAATCGTCAGCCTTGCAGCCTGCTACAGCTCCCTTAGTCAGAACATCAGCAACCTTTCTCATGAACTTAGCTGAAGCTTCAGCTTGTCTCTTCACAGTTTTCCTCAATTCCTTGCACTTCTTGGTGAGCTTGAAGATGGTCCTATCTTGAGCTCTGTTCCACCTTTGTAGTGTGCTAATCTGGTCATGAGCTTGGCGAATGGGACCAAAAGGCAAGGCACTTGTGCATTGCTCAAACTTATAGCGAGGAGGACCAAAGAGATGAGCTGTGGCTCTGCTGGAGTATCCCTGATCAAACTTAGCTGCCCTTGCGGCTGCTTTCTCGTCCATGTTCAATGTCATAGGGCCGAGAGCTCCATGACTGCCTAGGAGATGCTGCTCACTGATATCAAAACTCATAGTTCCTGGTGTGCTCAATGAAGTGAGCTCATAGTTAGGGAGAAGCAGCTCAACTGTGGTGGAACCTCTCAAGTACGAGTAAACACACCTCCCATTGTATCTTCCAGAGAAGTAATGAGCTGACTTCAAGTAAGTGAGATCAATGAAAGAGGGACCTGATGCATCATCTCCCAAGCTAATACCCTGGTGCTCAAGCAAAGGTGTGATCAAGCCGCCTATTCCAATCTGAGCCTCTGGATCCCTGTTTGTCCAAGCATACTCCTTGTAGTACATGAGGCGCCTCACAAAGTATCCAACCATACCAAACTCAGCGTAGAAATCAGTGGGAACTTCAGGTAGGTGAGGAGGTAAGGCAAAGTGTTGGATGGCTTGGTAAGGCAAAGTGTGGACAATCAGCCTATGGAGGTAGCGGACTGAAGGGTGCCTGATAGATGCATTCTTGTCTCTGCTGGACACTCTATCCTTGCCGGATAAGAACTTGTAAGTGAAGTGGGCAAGGGTCTTTCCTTTAGGAAGCCCTTTCAACTTAGGCAAAGAAGACTCCTTCAAATCCTTGAGGCCTAGCACCTCTCCAATCTCAGTGAAGGTCATGAAATAAGGCTTCCCATCAATCTTGAAGCTGATTCTTCCCCACCCTTGTTCCTCATGTAGAGAGGAGTGGAATGTGACCTCCAAGGATGCCAAGAATTGGCAAGAGACCTCTTTATATGTTGGGTGAGCCATGGAATAGAAGCTGTCCATGTTCATGAGAGCAAGCAAATCCTTCATGTCTTGGTCAATTTCTAGCTCCCTCATTAGCCTCACATCAGCAAATCTGGTTGGAGGCCAAGATACTCCTTGCCTCATCTGCTCCAATAGTTCAACTTCAGTCGGCTTCCTTTGTCGATCTCTATGAGGGTTGAACCCTAAATTTTCGAAAGTTTCTTGCTCAGCCACACTTTCAGTTGGAGAGGATGCTTCTTCAACAGTTGTATCTACTGGCTCCAAGGGTGGAGGTGCCAATATCTTTGGGTTTGGTGCCTTGATTCTGATCTTGGTGGGAGGTGTGGGTTTCTCAGCAACCTTCTTTGTGTTCTTCTCCAAAACAAGAGGTCCCACACTGTGAGATCTTGGAGCTCTAGCCTTCTTTGAAGGAGTGTTCTTATCATCACCGACAGCCACTCTCTTTCCATCTTTCTTGGCCTTCTTGTAAGCATCATCAAGCACTCTCTCATCACTAGCTAACCTCTTGCCATCCTCCTTGCTAGTCTTATGACCAACATCAACCACTCTTTTTCCTTCATCCTTTGGTTGCTTGTTTGCCCCATCAACCAATCTGTGTCCAGCCTTCTTGGCTTGTGCCTTCTTTCTCAACATAGCCAGAGCTTGTTGCCTACGTTCTTCCTCGGATTCAGGCATGGAGCTTAGCGTTTTCGAACCTAGCAGTGTGTTTCTCAGCAGCCTCCGCCTTCTCTTGTGCAATCAGTTTCTCATCTTTCCTTCCCATTGGAACCTGAAAATATCAAGACTTGGACAAGATAAAGCACAAGGAAGAGAGAATATGCTGGAAAAGATAAGAGATGGAATGAACACTTGCAAACCTAGTCTAGAATCAGCAACCTAGCAAGACTATCAAAGTAATCAAGCTCCCAAGTTCACAAGATTCATAATTTTTTTTTTTTTTTTATGAACAAGGGAACTTAATCAAGCTGAATTCCAAGTAAAAACATCAAGCCAGCTGAAATTGAATGCTAAACAGGCTCTATAACATCAATTCCAATCAACCTAGACCATAATCAACCAAAAGTAAGAGCCTTTTCAAAAACCCCCAAATCTCATGAACCATAATTTGTCAAAGTTCAAATTAATCTCAATTCCACCATGAAATCAACTACCCAGCATGATATACAAGCAATCGCTAGTCTAATTTACAAGAAATTAGCAAGAAAAAGCTCAAATTTCAAGTTCAAATTTTTTAGGGTTCATGAGGGTTACGAATTTGAACTTAGAGATACCATACCTTGCTTTGGATGAAGGATAAAGATGAAATGGTTCAAGGAATTAGGTCTGGGGGAGGATGGTCTTGATGTGGGAAGAAGAAACTTGTGATTTGGTTGAGATTTGGCAAAGTTATGGGAATTTTTGTTCTTAGAGGCTAGAGAGGATTTTGATGTGAGGAAGAAGATGAAATGAGGAAAGAGGGGGTGGCTTAGGGTTTTGAAATGTGTCTGGGTCGGGTAGGGATGGTTCTGGGCAGGTTTAGGTGGGTTTGGGTTGGAAAAAAGGGAAGAAACACTTACCTGGGCCGGGCGGGTCGCGGTTGGGTCGTCACGCGGGTCAGAGCTGGTGCGCGGGTGCTGGGGCGTTCGGACGACCCGGGTATGTCTACCCGCGTGCTCCCCTTCGTCCCGTGCGGGTGTCGCGTCCCGCGTATGTCCACCCGGGTGCTCGCCCGTCCCGTGCGGGCGTTGCGTCCCGCGTAGGTCCACCCGGGTGCGCGTCCGTCCGTCCTACTTGATTCACCCGTGCGGGTATTGCGTCCCGCGTAAGTCTGCTCGGGTACGTCCACTGGCTCGTCTGTCCGTCCTACCTGATTCACCCGTGCGGGCGCCGTGTCCCGGGTAGCACCACCCAGGTGCGTCCGTCCAAACTTCAAAGTCTGAATTTCACCTCCTTTTTTCTTGATTTCTGAACCAACCCACTTCCTTTCATGCCTCTTCCATCTCATAACCTCAGTGAACTCATTTTCAAGCTCCCAACCTAGCCCCATCATCATTCAAAAGGACTTTTTGATGAAAAATAAAAAGAATCCCAATACAATATGTACAAGGATAACCATGGGACTTCCTCCCAAGTGAGCCTGTTTAAAGTCACTAGCTTGACTTTGCCTCCTTTGAGGTTAGGCAAGGGGAGCATCAGAGAGTGGGGTTGATGTCCCATCCTCCTTTGGTACTGTGGCCATGTATTCCTTGAGTCTTTGGCCATTCACTGTGAAGTCTCCCCCATCTTTGTTCCAAAGCACAATGGCTCCATAGGGTCTCACATCTTTGATCACAAATGGACCAGACCACCTTGACTTTAGCTTTCCTGGAAATAACTTCAGTCTAGAGTTGTAAAGAAGCACTTGATCTCCTGCCTTGAACTCTCTCTTGAGGATGTGCCTGTCATGGAAGGCCTTTGTCTTTTCCTTGTAGATCCTTGAGTTCTTAAAAGCATCCATCCTTATCTCATCCAGCTCATTGAGTTGAAGAAGTCTCTTCTCCTTTGCACACTTGATGTCAAAGTTTAGAAGCTTCACAGCCCACAATGCCTTGTATTCAAGCTCAACTGGCAGGTGGCAAGACTTTCCATAGACAATGTTGAAGGGAGTGGTGCCTAGAGGAGTCTTGAATGCTGTTCTTTATGCCCAAAGAGCATCATCAAGCTTGGCTGACCAATCCTTCCTCTTGGTTCCTACAACCTTCTCCAAGATCCCCTTGATTTGCTTGTTAGAGATTTCCACTTGGCCACTTGTTTGAGGGTGATAGGGTGTTGCAACCTTGTGCTTCACTCCATTCCTCTTGAGAAGGCTCTCAAATACCTTGTTGATGAAGTGTGAACCTCCATCACTTATGACCACTCTTGGAACTCCAAATCTTGGGAAAATAGTGCTCTTGAACATTTTGACCACTACTCTTGAATCATTTGTAGGACTTGCTATTGCTTCCACTCACTTTGATACATAGTCCACAAACACCAAGATGTATTTGTTGCCATAGGAAGAGGGGAAGGGTCCCATGAAATCAATCCCCCTAACATCAAACACTTCCACTTCAAGGATTGGGTTTTGAGGCATCTCATTCCTTTTAGTAATGTTCCCACTCCTTTGGCAAGAGTTACATCTTGAAATGAAGTCTTGTGAGTCCCTGAACATGTGTGGCCACCAAAATCCAGCTTGTAACACCTTTGAGACAGTCTTGAATGGAGCAAAATGGCCTCCATAGGAAGATCCATGGCAATGTGAGAGGATTCCTTCAACTTCTTCTTCAGCCACCACTCTTCTATAAATCTGATCCTTGCATAGGGTGTAGAGGTATGGTTCATCCCAATAGTATCTCTTCAAATCTTTGTAGAACTTCTTCTTCTCATACCCTGCAATTCCCAATGGTTCTTTTCCAGTGGCTAAGTAGTTAACCAAATCAGCATACCAAGGTCCGTTCTCTTCAGCTGCCTTAACCTCTTCAATCTTTTTTCGAGTCTCAATGGCTGCTACCACTGACATGATGGCTAAGACATGCTCTTCTCTGAGGCTCTCATCAATAGGGATTCCACCTTCAATTATCAACCTGGACAAGTGATCAGCAACTCCATTTTCAATCCCTGGCTTGTCTCTAATCTCCAAGTCAAACTCTTAAAGCAAAAGGATCCACCTTAGTAGTCTTGGCTTGGCATCCTTCTTTGCTAGGAGATGTCTCAAAGCTGCATGGTCAGTATACACAATGACCTTAGAACCCACCAGGTAGCTTCTGAATTTCTCAAAGGCGAAGACAATGGCTAGCATCTCGTTCTCTGTTGTGGCATACTTCATCTATGCATCATTCAAGGTTTGGCTAGCATAATAAATCACATGAGTTTTGCCATCCTTCTTCTGCCACAGGACAGCCCCAACAGCAAAATCACTAGCATCACACATTATCTCAAAGGGGAGATCCCAATCAGGTGGCTGAACAATGGGAGCACTAACAAGGTCACCCTTTATCTTCTTGAAAGCCTCAAGACAATCTTCATCAAAGCTGAAAGCAGCCTCCTTGCACAGCAACTTGGTCATTGGTCTAGCAATCTTTGAGAAGTCCTTGATGAATCTTCTATAGAACCCAGCATGGCCAAGGAAGCTCCTGATGTCTTTCACTGTCTTTGGTGGTGGCAAGCTGACCATCACCTCAATCTTAGCCTTGTCCACTTCAATGCCCTTTTCTGAAATCTTGTGTCCAAGCACAATCCCCTCTTTGACCATGAAATGACACTTCTCCCAATTCAGCACTAGGTTGGTGTCTTCACATCTCTGTAGGACCCTGCACAAGTTGGACAAACAAGCAGAAAATGAAGATCCGTAGACAGAGAAATCATCCATGAATACCTCCACTATATCCTCAATGAGATCCGAGAAGATAGACATCATGCACCTTTGAAAGGTTGCTGGAGCATTACATAACCCAAATGGCATCCTTCGATAGGCAAAGGTGCCATAGGGGCATGTGAATGTTGTCTTCTCTTGATCATTGGGATGTATGGGGATTTGGAAGAACCCTGAATACCCATCAAGAAAACAATAGAAAGGATGGTTTGCAAGTCTCTCAAGCATTTGATCAATGAATGGCAATGGAAAGTGATCTTTTCTAGATGCTGAGTTGAGCTTCCTATAATCAATACACATCCTATGGCCAGTTATGGTTCTAGTTGGTATTAATTCATCCTTGTCATTTTTAACCACAGTGATACCATCCTTCTTTGGAACTACATGCACAGGAGATACCCATTTAGAATCTGAAATAGGGTAGATAACACCAGCATCAAAGAGCTTAAGAATCTCCTTCTTTACAACATCTTTAAGGTTAGGATTCAACCTCCTTTGATGTTCTATAGAAGTCATTGATTCATCCTCTAGATGTATCCTATGCATGCACAAAGAGGGTGATATCCCCTTAATATCATCTAGTGAGTATCCAATTGCCTTTCTAAACCTTTTAAGTGCATTTAAAAGTTGAGAAAGCTCATGTTCAGTAAGTTCACTACTCACAATGACAGGATATGTCTCATTAGGGCCTAGAAATCGTGCCTTACACCATGGGGAAGAGGTTTTAGCTCCACTTTTGGTGCCTTGAGCTCACCCAATCATCTTGTTTGGTGTTCTCTTGTTGAGTGGCTGAAACAGCTTGATGCACCTCTTGTTTAAGCTCCTCATACTGGCCTCTATCAACAATCTTCTTTCGAGAATCCAGCATGGCTGCAATAGCCTCACTCTCTTTGTTCTCAACCACTTGGACCTCTTTATCCACTGTCAAAGCATGCTGCAAAGGGTCCTCTATTGTCAACTCTCCAAGTGCCAATTCCTCAAGGAGCTCATCAGCAAGGGCTTCCATCTCCTCTATGTAAAACACTTGGCCTTGCACAGTTGACCTCTTCATTACCTCGTTGACATAAAAATGGAGAGTGTGCTCTTTCCCCAAATGAAGATTCTTGAATCTCCTCATCAACTTTCTCATCCACAATCACAACATCATCATCAATGTTGATAGCCACCCCCCCACTTAGTTTCTCACCATCCTTGGGGAGAGTTCTTGAGGTAGCTCTCTACCACTTCTCAAAGTGATTGCCTTCATTGGTTCTTTGGGGTTTTGCTCGCTTTCCTGGTAATGTTCCTTGTTGGCGACTTGGCTGAGAGTTCATAGAAGCAAACTGATTCTCCAAAGCTCTAATCTTGTTGTTTAGCTCAGTGTAGCTGCTGTCAATCTTGGAGTGAACAGTCTTGAACTCATGGCCAATGTCTTTGGCTGCTCTAGCTTGACCTTCCAATAGTTGTTTGAACATAGCTTCCATAGATGAATCTGGAGCTTTAGCTTGGGAGGAGCTACCTTGAGCTTGAGTAGATTGATTGCCATGGTTTGCAAAACCAGGAGGAGGATTCTGCCTAGGCTGGTAGTTCCCTTGCTGAGTGTTTTGCTTTGGTTGATAGCCTCCTTGCTGGTTGTTGGGGTAAGACCTTTGCTGGTAATTGTTGTACTGAAAGTTAGGCTCCTTCCTGTACCAAGAACCATTGTTGTTGATGAAGCAAAGCTCTTCTTGCCCTTCTAACCCTTCATCTTCATTAACCTTAGGAGGAGTTTCTTGAGTTGGACCACCCACAAAGTGAATCTGCTCCTGTTTGGCTTGGTTAGCAATCAGCAAGTCTATCTTCTCTTGCAAGGATTTGATTTCCTTCTTGGTCTGGTTGTCATCAGCTCTGGTTGTTCTATCAGCCCTGTCATGTTCTCCACCGTAAACTGAATCACTCTTGACCATGTTGTCCACCAGCTCCTCAGCATCTTCTTCAGACCTGCCCAGGAAGAAACCATTGCTTGCTGTATCCAATCTTGCTCTAAACTCAGGAAGGGCACCTCTATAGAATGTGCTCAGCAAACTATCCTTTGAGAAGCCATGGTGTGGGCACTTAGCTTGATATCCCTTGAACCTTTCCCATGCTTCACTAAAGCTTTCCAAGTTCTTCTGCTGGAAACTAGAGATCTCATTCCTCAGCTTGGCTGTCCTTGATGTGGAGAAGAATTTCTCCAAGAAGGCCTTCTTACAATCATCCCAAGTAGTGATGGAGTCACTAGCTAGAGATTTCTCCCATTGGTGTGCCTTGTCTCCTAGAGAAAATGGAAACAACTTGAGCTTGAAGGCATCTTCTGACACACCATTGGTCTTGGACAAGCCACAATAGCTATCAAACTTGTCCAAGTGATCAAATGGGTCTTCTACAGCCAAGCCATGGTACTTGTTGTTCTCAATCACATTCAACAAGCCTGACTTGATCTCAAAGTTGTTAGCTTCCACAGCTGGTGCACGGATGCCCGTCCTGTTGCCATGAATGTGAGGACGGTCATTTGTGCCAATGGCTCTAGCTGGCCGCTGTGGGTGTTGTTGTTGCTGGCGCTGTGGTCTAAGGTTGTCAGCTCCTTGACCATTGCCTTCTTGGGGTTGATGATCATCCATCTCAAACCCCAATCTCTGAATGTGAGCCTGTTGCTCCTTTTCTCTTCTCCTTCTTGCTATTTCCCTCTCAAGTATAGCTATCTCTTCAACAGTGGGAACCAGGTTAGTTGCACCCCTGCTTCTTGTGTTCATACACCTGAAAATCAAAGGAAGATGCAAAAGGAGAATCAATATCACAAGAAAAGAAAAATGATTTAGTCTCAAGCAAGTGACTAAATCCCAATGTCACAATCAACTTAGAATTTGGCAACGGCGCCAATTTGATGATAGAACTTTTCAGGTTCTAATCAAATGATGTAGTATAAAAGATTGTCGAACCAGTCGTAAGTGACAATGAAACAGAGGGAATGCAAGCCTATGCTCAATCTAAATGCAACCATTAGAAAGGATGATGATTAAACTAGAACAATAAGCAAAATGCAACAATAAGCAAAAAGCAAACTTTCTTTCTTATGAGGAGAGTGAGACCCATGGGTATAGAGACTTGATATCAAATGATTAAACTTCAATCTAAGATGCTAACTTTTCAATCAATCTAATCCTTAAGCCTAGACAACAAAACTAAGCAAGATCTATCCCTAGATGAATGCTCTTTTAAAATGATCACCCAAGTACACCAAATCCCTTTGGCTGTAATGATCAAAGCAAACAATGAGAATGAGTCTAATAGCAATCCTAGCCTCTTTGACAACTAATCCCTTAGGCAAAGCAAGCTAAAAGCATAGATGAGTTGGTTCAGGCATTTCATAGAACACCTTCCGGGCATGAAATGCCTATTGCTCTATGTTTGAGAGGCCAACTCAAATATAGCTTTAAAAACACCAAATCTATGCAAGGAAATGATAGATCTAACAATAGACACCTTGGATCTAACTTAATCACTCTCTATCACCCTAACCCATGGATCTTAGAAGGATCTACTCACTAATCCACATGCTTACTCTTAAACCCATGAGAGATTCAAGCATAAACATATAGAGAAAGAAAGGAGATGAGATAAACAATCAAGAACACAAGATGAGATGAGATAATAAATCAAAGATGAAGCTTTACTCAAAGGTTTTTGTTCTTAGATCAAAAATAACATAAGTCTCAAACTTGAGTTTATGAGAGTATTTATAGTGGGCTTAAAAGCCCTAAACACATAGAATAAAAATGACTAAAAAGCCCTTAGAAGATTAAAGGTTTAAACCAATCAGAATGCTCCAAAAGGAAGAAGCTCGGATACCCTGGTCGGATAGCTTTCTTCTAGGCCGGGTATGGCTGGCCGGGTATGAGGTTCCGTCCCGACATCCAACAGGCCATCAGGCCGTGCGGGTCTTCTAGGCCGGGTGAGGGAGGTCGTGTCCTGAGCTCATCCCTTCAGTCCAACCCGTGCGGGTAGATGTAGCCGGGTGAGGGAGGTCGGGTGTCTGCTGGTACGCGGGCTGGAATGGCCGGATGGGGCGTCCGGGTGATCTGAACCACGTGTGTCTTGGCGTCCGCACCATCAGGACGTGCGGGTCCTTCAGGCCGCGTGTGCCTGCCCGGGTGACTCCATGCGCGGGTGAGAACGGAAGGGTGTGCAAGGCCGCGTGCGTTCTAGGCTCCAACACAATCAGAACGTGCGGGTGCTCGTCCCCGGGTCGTCCTGGCCGCGTCCTGATCCTGGGCGTCCTCCACTGTCGGGCCGTGCGGGTCGTCTTGTTCGGGTGTGGGCGTCCGGGTAAGCTTTCACGCGGGTGGCGTCCAGTCGGGTGCTCCAAGCCGCGTACGCTGTCCGTTCCCGTGGTCAGTACGTGCGGGTCATCGAGGTCGCGTACGTCTGTCCGGGTGCGGTACTGTCTGGCGTTCATCCTCTCGTCCGTGCGGGTTGGTCAGGCCGAGCATGCTGACCCGGGTGTACTGACGTGCCTTCACTCAAACAGTCATAACTCCTCTAATATAGCTTCAAATGGTTTGAAACCACTCCCATTGGAAAGCTAACTCAGAATGCCATGTCTCCCCCAAATATGAGCATCAGAAGATACTTCTAAGGCCTTTGTCCGTGTTCATCTTTAAACCCCTCTTTTTCATCACAAAACTCCCAAACATCTTCAATATCTCCAAAGTGTGCTCCAACACCTAATAGGGACTTATGAATGAAAAATGAGCCTAAAGATGCCTAATGCCTAATCTAAATGAGCAAAAATGCATAAGATATGATAGCTAAAAACATGTAAATATGCAAGACATCAGTAAGACTTGAATCTGATCCAGGTATCCTTGAATGACTCTCCAGGCTCCTGGTTGAATGTGGCAATTTTCCTCCTTAAGTCTTCAGCGCGCGCATCATCAAAGAAGTTATGCAGAAATGCGTTTTTGATGTCGCTCCAGGATGTAAGAGATCCTGGTGGTAGCTGCTTAAGCCACTGTAAAGCTTCTCCAGATAAAGAGTGCTTGAAGAGCTTACAGAGAAGATCCACGGGGACTCCATTGGCTTTGATAGCAGATATGAGATCCTCGAACCTCTCCAGATGGTCCATGGGATGCTCATTGGACAGCCCACTGTAGGGTGTCTGTCCCACAATGGTGTAGTACTGCGGCTTGAGCTCGAAATCGCCTCTCTGAATAGCGGGGGGACGAATGGCTGATCTGGTTGTGTAGAACTGATCTGGACGGTTGTAGTCAGCTAGTGTTGGAGCAGCCTCTCCTACAGGTTGAACAGCTCCCGTAGGTGCAGTTTCTGGCTCATGGATTATTTCATTCTGAGCATTGAGCTTCTGATCTGCTTCATTACGAAGGTGACCTTCTTGGACATGCAAGTCTCCATTCTCATCTTGTGTGAGAATAATCGGCGCAACCATGACTCGCGGAAAAGTATCGATCGATATACGGTTAGTGGTATCGATCGATGTCGGATGAAGCGTGTCGGTCGACGGTGAAGTAGTGTCGGTCGACAGGAAGGTGCGAGTATCGTTCGACGAAGACGGTGTCTCGGTCGACAGTGGTGCGTTGGTATCGGTCGACAGACAGTTGTTGATGTCGGTCGATGCAGAACGGATTTCCTTGCGGATTGAACGTTCCAAGCTAGCAGGGTCTTCTGAGAACAAAAGTTGAGATGCCTTGTTGCTTCTAGTACTGCTGGGCATGTACCTAAAGTAAAAATAACCTAGACCTAATCAGATTAAATCTAATTGTATCAAAGCTCCCCGGCAACGGCGCCAAATTTGATATCACTCAAATGTTTATCCCTAAGAAGTGACTTTACTCTCTCAAATAAGAGGTTCAGTTGTAGCACTTAGGGGTCAAATCCACAGAGAGCTAGTGTACAAATAAGATGCAATCTTAGTGACTATGCTAGGTTTAGGTTTAAGACAATAAAGAAAAGTAGTTAGATTCAGGGTAGGTATTCAGGAATTCAGGATTATAAATACTATAAATGCTAACAAGTTGCTTGCACGATATGTCAGAGCTCAACACTATTAAATGAATCCATCAGCTCTCGCAATATTTAGTCCATCTATTACTTTGATGCTAAATGGTGTTTGCGTTCAGCAATATCGCCAACAGTATCGATCGATTATTCGATAGGAATATCGACCGATACACCTCTAGCTACGTCGATCGATTACTCTATAGGAGTATCGATCGATACGGCTCTAAGCAGAACTTATGCGCGAGTTTATACAGTGCTCACCATGATCTTAGATCAGCTTCCGCTTTTCTCAAGAGGGTCGTAGCATGTATAGGATGTTATCAGGAATTATATTAAATAAATAATGCAATCCAAGTTCATGTTCTAGTTAGCTAATCTAGAAAAAGCATTAGTGAACATTCCTAACAATAAATATCACAACTTTAGCAGATATAGGTTGGGGCTAATCCCTCATATCCTATTTAAACCCTAAATCTAACTAGTGAATCTACTCAGACATGGCTAAGTGATTCATAACAATAAGATAATAATTGGAGTTCATAGATATATTAGAGGAATGAACACTTAAGTTCCAATCACAAATCTCTTTGGATCTTTCCTCTAGATCTAGAATCCTATAACCTTTGTTAAGAAAAACAAGTAAAGAATTAAGAACTGAATAGAACTTTATTGAGAACTTGCAAAGTAATGAAACTATGGTAAAAGAAATGTGTAAAAAGGTGGTGGTGAAAAAGCTTGTGTGGTGCCAAAACACTTAGGAACATATAAATATGAGTTCATTAGGTTAAAAACTTGCCAGGGGCAATCTTGTAAAAATGTGATGTCGTGGGCTTCAAGTTCGGCCAAGTCCAACTTGTCTTCTTTCGCCGCTCGATATCGATCGATAGTACTGGATGTACATCGATCGATTATGATCTTGATGTATCGTCCCTCGGCAAATGTGTGTCGACCGATAGTATGTGCATCAATCGATGTATAGCTCCGGATGTCGACCTCTGGTCTGATCTCGGGTGAACTCTTCTTAAGCTCCAAAGAGGCACCTAAAACATCACTTTTCTCCAAAATGCTCCTGAGCCTGAAAACATACCTAATAGACTCCAAAACATAGATAATAGTAATAAAAACACTTATATACCATGGGTAAAAACGGGTAAAATCCATGGTATATCAGGTATCCCAAGAACTCTCCCGATGCTACTGCAAACCTACACTTTGCAGGGTTAAGTTTCATATTGTGTAGGTTAAGCTTTTCGAAGCATTCTCGGAGGTGAGTGATATGATCTTTTTCCTCGAGGGATTTTACGAGCATATCATCAATATAAACCTCCATTGTTTTTCCGAGCTGTTAAGAAAACATTCGGTTGACGAGACGCTGATAAGTTGCACCAGCATTCTTAAGACCGAACGGCATTACCTTGTAGCAGTAAGTGCCGCCGTCAGTTATGAATGCGGTTTTTCCTTGATCGTCGGGGTTCATCATGATCTGAATGTACCCAGAGAACGCGTCCATAAAGGACAAGACTTTGTTCCCTGCTGTTGCTTCGACCAGGCGATCGATGTGTGGCAGCGGGAAGCTATCTTTTGGACACGCTTTATTGAGGTCAGTGAAATCGACGCAGACTCGTCACTTCCCATTTTTCTTCTTGACGACGACTGGGTTGGCGTGCCAGTCAGGATACCTAACTTCCGTTATGGATCCGAATTTGAGGAGTTTTTCGACTTTGTTGTTGACCGCCTCAGCGCGTTCTGGTCCCAATTTCTGTCTTTTCTGTTTGGCAGGTTTGAAAGTTGGGTCAACGTTTAGTTCGTGAAATGTGACCTTGATGTCGATCCTAGGCATCTTTTCTGCGGACCATGCGAACGTGTGCAAGTTTTCTTTCAGGCAAGCTAGGAGCTCGATCTTAAGTGACTCGCTCGATCTTAAGTGACTCGCTCAGGTTTGCGCCGACTTCCACGCAGCGGTCTGGGAAGGCTTTGTCCAGACATACCGAGATTATGGGCTCGCAGGTTGGCTCGCGTTTCCCATCCAGAGCTTCTGCCGCTCGTGACTGCCAAAAGACTTCAGAGTTATCTGGTTCAAGGGCATCGTCGACGGCAGACGATCTCTTTTTCTTGTTGGGTGGTATCTCCGCCGACGGGTTTTTTTGTTTTAACTCGGCGACGAAGCAGACCTGCGAGATTCTTCGATATCCCCAGATGGTCTCGATTCCGTGAGGGGTCGGGAACTTGAGACACATATGGTACGTCGACGGGACTGCTTGCATCGAATTCAGCCACGGAGTTACTACAATCGCGTTATTCGATGTAGGTCGATCGATGACCACAAACTCCACGATTTTCGTCATGCTGCCGCCTTTAACCGAGAGATTGATCATGCCAAGAGTCATGGTGGTCTCCCCAGAGAGTCCTACTACTGGATTGGGATCTTCCGTGATTTTGGACGGAAGAATTTCCATTCTTTCAAGGGTGTTTTTGAAGATGATATCAGCTGAGCTTCCGGTATCGACTAATATTCGTGCGACGTCGATATTGTGGGTTGTCAGCTCGACTACAAGGAGATCATTGAGAGGTTTGACCGGGTCGGTCATTTATTTTTCATTGAAAGAGATGATATCGCTGCCTGTTTGGTTAGACATATCGCGTCTCAGTCGTTTGGTGGTTTTTGAGTTAGAAAATCCGAACCCCCCCCCCCTCCTTCTAGCGCCAAACTGTGGGAACCAAAATTTGCACTGTCGATTTCCTTCGATTTAGGAAAGTTAGGAAAGCCCTAATTTCCCAGAGGTCCCGGATATCTGCTAAAACACACAAAAAACGAAAGAGACAAACTGAATATCGAAAGTAAGTTGCACAGAGGCGTATTATTGATTGATAATAACAAAATTACATAGTTTTCGAGAAACAAGACGAACAGAGTTTCGTTAGCCAAGTCGAAAATCAGAACAAAGACGAAAAGAAACTAAATCAAGACGCCTAAAATTCTAAGTTCTCCTAAGCTAGTCCGCCCCCTTCTCCCTCTTGCTTCAGCTCCCTTTATATATGCCCTCTAAGTCGGTTTAGACTTTTCTCGGAAGTTTTCCTTTTTCTTCTCGATCCTTGTCTTTATCTTAAAACTTGACATTTCTCTTTCCGATTTCATGAGATTTGACCCTATCCTGCAAGTAAGATAAACTGTCGTAACATTGTTGGGCTTGATCTTAAATGTAACAGTAAGTTGTTTTGGGCCGTGTTCTAGGCCTCTTCAGACCATCTTTCGACTTGAACGTTTAACGAGTTCTTTGAAAGCGCGCTCTTTTGGTACGACGTTAATTTGAAGAGGAAGTTCATTCTTCCCATGTGGCTTAGACGAATATGGTTTTTTAGTTAACTGTCCTCGTTTTTACGAAAACTATGAACTTCATTCAGGATTATGGGTCTTGACGGTTTTCATCGTAAGATTCCAACGGTAACTCCGATCGAGACAAAACAAGAGACTGATTGTCATGTCCCCGATCCTGGGTAGGATCGTCCGGATTAACCATATTGCGTGGAGACGCACCAGACAGGTCATATGACATAAAGACAAGCTTGTCATGATCCAAAAACGTGGTTAAGGGAATCAGACAGCTGAGACTTAACCAAAATAGGATGGAGACAAGCCTAAACGAGTTGGTCGAGTGTTTCGGTAGCTGGACGAGGTCTGGGTTAAACTGGATCAGCTAGGTGAAGGTGTGATGTGGTGCATGATCAGAATGGATCATGGGAGAAATAAGTCTAGGTCTGTAAATAGACCAAGGGACTTAGAGTGATTGAATAACATAAAGATATCAAGTTGTTCGAAGTGTATCATAGCTGGGTGATGTGAACAAGAAGCTCAACCAGCTGGACGAAGCTCACTTGGAGCTTAAGTAGAGTGTGTCAGCTCCCTGATCTGGTTGGACTAGCTCACTCAGCTGGGTCAGATGGGGATCAGCTCAACTCAGCTTGACTGAGTGTTCGGGTCTCGGGCAGTTAGGCCCGGTCCGGACAGTGATCGGGCCATGCGGGCAGTCATGTGAGGCGATGGGCTGGTGGACTCTTGGGATTGGGCCAGTAGCTTGGCATTAGGTTTGGCCTTGTATTGGACATGCCCAGGAATGGTTTTACAGGCCCAGGACGTCTGGTAACTGCCTGAGGCGAATGGGTGTGATCTGGACCATTGATTAAATCAATGGCCAGAAATGAAACAGAAGGGATGCATTGGTTGGGAAGTAACCATTCCTTTTCTATAAATGTGAGGGCAAGTCCGTGCCTTTGCAGGTACGCCAGGGATCCTTCTTCCTCCCTGAAACACAAAGAAAAACAGAGAGAAAAGTTTAGGAGGTCGGATTAAACAATCCAAACCAGAGAGAGATGTGAAGGCAGTAAAGGGGCAGATTTGAGGGTAATCAAGAGGGGAGTTGAGAACGACCCTCTGGTGAGTTTTGATTATTGTTGGCCACGCCCTGGGCTTCCTCTACATCCATAGAAGACACGAAAATAGCCAGGAGAGAAGTTGGAAGACCGTATTCCACTTCCAAGGGCAGAGACAGCCTTGAAGGCAGAGGTGTGTGGGAAGGCAGTTTCATGGGAAACAAAGGGGGAAGTGATGCACGACTTTTGGATGGGTTTTGATCATGGATGATCATCCCTGGGCTTCCTATACAGTCTAGGAACACACGCAGATGGTTAAGAGAAAAGGCAGAAGGCCAGACTTCACTCCCAAAGGCAGGAACAGCCTTGAAGGTGGATGATGTGCAGAAACTGTTTGCATGGAAGTTCCATGGAAGGGATGATGGGTACGACCCATGATGGGAACTTATCAATACTGTAAGTATGTGATAAAGGCTTGATGGAGGCATGCTCTGGAGGAGCATGGCCGGACTTGATAAGGGGGAACACATGATCTAATAAGATCAAGTATAAGGTAACAGATTTGATACTTACTTTCCTGTTTATGTCTACGTCACTTGTGGTGCTGTTAAGGCCAGGTAAGACATGCCCCTTGAAGACCATATATTGTGATATAAACCAAGATTACATGGAGACACTGAACCATAGCCTTGGCCGGTTCAGGGAAACTCTCCATGGCCTTGGTTGGGCTGGTATGTCCAGATCTCATAGTTCCTGAAGGAATTGTGGAGATCTGATTATGGATTCCTCTTAGTGGAGAATTATCATGAATTATCATGGTTTTTAATTAGTTTTATCGAATTGATTTAGAGATGGTCAGTTTAGCCGGTTTGGCTGTTCATGGTCGAGATCCATGGGATCGAGGCCGGTTCTTGGAATTCTGACTTGGCCATTCTCTTAGTTAGGATTTATCATGAATTGTTCATGAATATTAATTAGTTTTTGGGAATTTATTTGAGTAGGTCAGATTTGGGCCAGAGATGTGTCCTAAGGATCTGAACCATGGTTATGTAGATCTGTTGCTAGGTTATCGGTTTATATATGTATTGTGATCTATTATAAGGATCCAAGACCTTGAGGAAAGGATCGGATCAGTGATGATCTAACTCATCCATGAGGGATGGCAGTTAGATGAAATCTTTTGGATAGTGATCCATAGTGGATCATGGATTGATGTGAGGTTTGATCATGGTGTGAACCATTGATCTGACTCACTGAGGAGAAACATGGGGGTCCAAGTATCAGAGGAACCATGTGGAGTGCAAGGTCCAATTCGTTTGGAACCAACAACAAGCACAAGAGATGGGAATGGTTAGTCCTTGTGAGGACTTGGTCTGATTAGTCCATAAGAGGGACTTGGTATTATACTCTACAAGTGTAAGGATGTGGGATGATACATGAGCCAAGGAGAGGCTATATGTACATCAGTTTACATTGAAGACTTCCCAAAGGTTACTTAGTCTGTGGAGATGGTTGGCTGAATGACTAAGTACCCAAGGGAAGAGTTTATGCAGGTATAAGGGAGTCGGACGCATGGATGAGGAGCTGGGCAAAGCTACCTCGCACTTTTATCAGCTGGAGGAGAGTAGATGGAACCTCAAGTGAAGTGGTTCAGCTCAGCTAGCTGGATGAGCTAGCTAAACAGCTAAGTCAGCTGGGACAATGAGCTAACAGCTCCGTGGATGTGGTAAAGGTATGATCTATCAATGTTGCATAGATCTAGATAGAATGGTTAGGTGGAACCTCGGATTTTGTATGGCTTTGTTTGGGTTCAGCATCGACCTTGGAGCTAGCTGGTAGTTAAGTATACTGACCATTAGCTGAGGTGATGTGACCAGACAAGTGTTAGATTGGTTTTAGACCAATGGTTAAGTAGATATTATTCCGTTGTGCATAAGTTGAAATGATCTAAGCTAGAAAATGACTAAGGTAGTCTTGAGCTAGGACCTGAGTTAGCCCTCGCCTATGGGCGATGTTTTAAATAAAGGGCTAAATTTTTAGAGGTTCGGTCAGGGTATAGACCGAGCGACATGAGGCATCGACCGCGGCCTGAGAGGCTGGGTCGGGGTCTTACACTGATTCTGTCGAGGCCCAACAGAAGGCACATGATTTGATCGAACTCACCACGATGGCGAGTTGGAGATGCTTCGGAGCTATAACTCGCCATTTTGGCGAGTTGGAGGTGCCTCGGGATCCAACTCGCCATTTTGGTGAGTTAGAGTGGTCCAACTCGCCAAATTGGCGAGTTGGAGGTGTTTCGGGAGTTTGAACTTGCCATCTTGGCAAGTTGGAAGTGTTTTGAGAACTCCAACTTGCCATCTTGGCGATTTAGAAGTGTTTCAGTAGGTCCAATTCGCCATCTTGGTGAGTTGAAGAGTTTTGGGAGATTGTTATTCATATGAGAGTATGACTGATTGTTTGAACCTAGAATCATAGGACAACGGAACCCGAATCTTGCTGGATTAGATACTTAGGCGCATATGAGAATTTCTCTAAGAGTCTAGTTGAACATAATCGATTAGGTCGTTAATGCTTGTCTGAGGAAGTATCGATCGATGCTCAGGCCATAGCATCGATCGACACTCACTTCTTGTTCGCATGCGAGAGTTGGAACAGAGACTTAGACATATGATTAGTAATTGCTTGAGAGAGATGATTACTTGCTTATCATAATCGAGTTCTAAAATTGAATCTATAAACCCTTAGCATCCTTGAATTGTAGTTTTGAATCTCTTGATTGATAAATCCCTAAATCTAGCTATTTCTTATTATTGTTTACAACCTCAATCAATCGAACAACTGCCTTGTTCACATTGCTTTATTTACTGTTTTAATATTGATTGCCTAGCTTAACCTTGATTTCTATAGTCTATTGTGTGCCCCTGCTCTCTGTGGATTCGATCCCTAAGTACTACAATCGAACCTCTTATTTGAGAGAGTACGATCACTCCTTAGGGTAATTTGAGTGATATCAACTCCATACTTGAATCTGGAGCCTGAACCTGAGAAGAGCTTCCTTGGGCTTGGTTAGACTGCTGACCCTTGTTGGTGAAACCAGGAGGGTATTGTTGTTGCTGAGTTTGGTAACCACCTTGTTGGTTGTTGTAGATGGGCCTTTTCTGGTAGGTGTTGTACTGAAAGTTAGGCTCCTTCCTGTACCATGTCCCATTAGCATTTATAAAGCACAGCTCCTCTTGGCCCTCTAAACCAGCAACCTCATTGATCCCAACAATATTTTCCTGTTTCTGGTCATTAACAGAGTTCACCTGCTCCTGCTTAGCCTTTTCTGAAAGATGTAGATCCAACTTTTCTTGGAGAGACTTCAGCTCTTTCCTGGTGTTCTGAGCAACACCTCTGTTGCTTCTATCATACTCCTCACTATAGACTGAGTCACTCTTAGCCAGGTTTTCAACTAGCTCTTCTGCATCTACTTCAGTTCTGCCCAAGAAGAAACCATTGCTGGCTGTGTCTAATCTGCTCCTGAACTCTGGAAGAGCACCTCTATAGAAGGTACTAAGAAAACTCTCCTTGGTGAAGCCATGATGTGGGCATTTAGACCAATAGCCCTTGAACCTCTCCCATGCTTCACCAAAACCTTCAAGGTTCTTCTGCTGGAATCCAGAGATTTCATTCCTGATCTTGGCTGTCCTTGAGGTAGAGAAGAACTTTTCTAGGAAGACCTTCTTGCACTCATTCGAAGTGGTGATATAGTCAATTGGAAGAGCCTTCTCCGTTGGTGTTATTTGTCTCCTAGAGAGAAAGGGAACAGCCTCAGCTTGAAAGCATCTTCAGAGACTCCATTTGTCTTGGACAAGCTACAGTATTTGTCAAACTGATTCAAGTGATCCAGAGGATCCTCAACTGCCAGGCCTTGAAACTTGTTGTTCTCTATCACATTGAGCATCCCTGACTCTATCTCGAAGTTGTTCTTCTCCACAGCTGGTGCTCTGATCTCCAACCTATGACCATGAATGTGAGGTTGGTCATAGGCCCTAATGCCTCTGGCTTGGCACTGTGGATGTTGTGGTTGGCGCTGTGGTCTAAGGTTGTCAGCTCCTTGACCATTACCCCCTTTGGCAGCACCATCTTGAGGCAGGTTCTCCATATCAAACCCCAACCTCTGCAAGTGAGCCTGTTGCTCTTCTTCTCTTCTCTTTCTTGCTATCTCCCTCTCAAGTGCAGCAATCTCTTCAACAGTGGGAACCCGCTTTGATGCATCTCTGCTTCTTGTGATCATACACCGGAAATGCAAAGGAAGAGGAAGAAGCAGAATCGATAACACGATAAAAGAAAAATGACTTAGTCTCAAGCAAGTGACTAAATCCCAATGTCAAAATCAACTTAGAACTTGTCAATGTCGCCAAATTGATTATCTGCTTTTGCACAGGTCAATTAACCTAATGTGCCAACAATACCACAATTGAATGGTATGTCACTGTAGCATTTTAGGATCGGATCTACAGGGTACTAGTGATCTATATAACCAAGAATACACAAACTTCCTTAATCTAAGCAAACAAGAAAGATGATATGAGACAAGCTAAGATCCTAGAAATATAAACAAGGTGATCTCAAATCCAATCAAGAAACAGACACAAAAATTAAACTTTCAATCAAATGCTAAGGTAGGATCCATCGGATTAAGGTAATTAATATAAGGCAATTTCTAAGACAAGGTGTTAAGGCTAATCAATCACAAGTTCTATAGGTCTAGATCTCATTCAATGTAGATTAGTCCACTCTCGTGGCAGTAACCCTTATGCTAATAATGCATCAAACATCAACTCTCGCTGGCCTAATGCAATCTAGCATGCATGGATCACAAGTCTACTAACCATCTAGCAATCCTAACAACAAATCCCTTTGGTTAATCAAGCTAGAGCAATACTAAGTTCTTTCAAGCATTTTAACAAACACCTTCCGGGCATAAAATAGCTTAAGATCTAGATGAGATTTATCAAGTCTAATCTAGCATTTAGAACACATAGCAAGCATAGAAACTAGTATATCTACATCCTGAATTTGCCGACAGTTCTTATGGCCATAGCTTTTGTAACCTTTTGTAATGATTGCAACGCTCTTACGCAAATTCGAAAAAAAGATCTACTTTATCTAAACTTGTTTACTGTCTTTATGTATTTTCCGCATTTATTTGGTTACTTGTCGTTAGCTCTCGCAGGGAATCCAGACCTCAAGGAAATTAGGTTTGAATTCTGACGGTGTGAATTTCAGTTCCCACACAAATCATGTATGACTAACCCCTCTACTAACCTCATTTCTTACATAAATAAAAGTTTAGGCTTTACCTTGAGAGTATCAATCAAAGGAGACATGGACTCAACTCAAGCAAGTATTTAGACCAACAGGTAGTTTTCCGTAATCCCTTTCTTCCCTCATTCTCTCTTCTCTGAACCCTTATAGTTTCAATTTCAATGAACAGTGATGCTGATGCAGTCCATCTTGTTCATCTTATTGACTTGTTTACTTTTGTAGCTCTTATTTTGACAAAGTGTAACGAAAAATGGGGTCATAGGAGATACTCCTACCCCTCGTTTCCTTAGTGTGTGATCTTCCTTTCTGAATTAGAATACTAGGGTCATAGGAAACACTCCTACTCCTCTGCATCTTACAGGAAATCATCTCAATCTTTTATATCTCAAGATGCTTAAAGAGAGAGAGAGAGAAAAGGGAACTAGAAACACAGACTTTTACCTTCCAGACTTGCAGAGGGAACCCGATCTAGTATATACCAAGCTCCAGGATGTCAGCACCACTGGATTCGAGGACGAATCCATCCTAAGTGGGGGAGACTTGTCATGTCCTCATTCAACAGAAACGGAACTGCTTTGGTTCAGATCATGTGAATTGATCGTGAACAAGCTGTAATGAGGTGAATGATCAGAATGGATCATGGGAAAACTAAGTCTAGGTCTGGAAATAGACCAAGGGACTTAGAAATATTGAATAAGATAAAGAAAACAAGCTGGACGCAGTGTATAACAGCTAGGCTATGCAATGAAGAAGCAAAACCAGCTGAACGGAGCTTGGTTGGAACTCAAGTAGAGTGTGTCAGCTCCCTGAGCTGGATGGACTAGCTCACTCATATGGGTCATCTGGGGATCAGCTCAACTCAGCTAGACCAAGTGTTTGGGTCTCGGGCGGTTGGGCCGGGTCCGGGCAAGGGCCAGGCCATATGGTCGACCCATGTGTGGTGATGGGCCGGTGGGTTATGGGATTAGGCCAGGGTCTTAGTATTCGGTTTGGGCTTTGGCTGGACATGTCCAGGAGTGGTTTGGCAAGCCCAATACATCCTGGCAACCGCCAAGAGGCAGTTATGGGCAGTTACTAGGCGGCGGTTATGAGATGAAGGGAAAACCACCCCTTTTGGTTCTCTTTTGGTAACTGCTCGTCCAGGCAGTTAAGGGGGCAGTTATAATCGACCTCTTCCTTGTATTTTGTGGGGTTCGGTTGAAAATATAGTTTTTCCACAGAAGAAAACTTAGACAAATTCCTAGAGAGAAACCGGCGGTTGATCTGATACGTGGGGGTTCCTTGGTTGTTTCCGGTGGATTTTGTTTGTGATTAAGAAGATGGATACTAGAAAGAGAGGCAAGCCAGGTTTTCTTCACACACCCTGAAACACAAATAAAAACAGAGAAAAATAGAGAGATGGTCGGATTGCTCCATCCAAGACAAAGAGTGGTGTGAAGGCAGCAAAGAGGCAGTTTTGTGGGCAATCAAGAGAGGTGTTTGGAACGACCCTCTGGTGAGTTTTGATTATTTTTTGCCACGCCCTGGGCTTCCTCTACATCCATACAACACATGCAAATAGCCAGGAGAGAAGATAGAAGACCGGAATTCACTTCTAATGGCTGAGACAGCTTTGAAGGCAGATGTGTGTGGAAAGGCAGTTTCATGGGCAACAAAAGGGGAAATTGATGCACGACCTTTGGGTGGGTTTTGATCATTGATGAACACACCCTAGGCTTCCTCTATAGCTCTGGAACACACGCAAATTGTCAGGAGAGAAGGGAGAAGGCCGGACTCCACTCTCAATAGCATGAACAGCCTTGAAGGCAGATGCAGTGCAGAAACTGGTTTCATGGAAGTTCCATGGAAGGGATGATGGGTACGAACCATGATTGGATCTTATCAATACTGGAGGAATGTGAGAAAGTCTTGATGGAGGCGTGCTTGGAGGAGCATGGTCGCCCCTGATAAGGTAACAGGTGTGGACTGCGGACCATCGGACATAGCCGGATGCATATGGGCCGATCTGTTCCTGCAGTTACACCTTACTCTGTTTATATATTAGTCTTCACCACATTTATTCTGTTTATGATTGAGATTGATGATGAGACACGTAGGCACTGAACCATGGCCTTGGCCGGTTCAGGAAGTGAATGTCCTAGGCCATGGGCCGGACTGACCATGATCAGGATCCATATGGTCTGGGTCGATCCATTGGATTCTGATAATTGGAATCTCTTATATGAGATTTATCATGAGTTTACATGAATTTTAATCAATTTTTAGGAATTGATTTGATGATGTCCATTTCTGACCGGTTGGACTGATCATGATCGGAATCCATATGGTCTGCGTCAATTCATTGCATTCTGGTAATGGGAATCTCTTAGTTGGGATTTATCATGAGTTTTCATGAATTTTAATTAATTTTTGGAACAGGTTTACTTGAGGTCGAAATTGCACCTGAGGGTATATTGATGTCAGATCCTTGTGTTAGATTATCTGATCATATGCATGTGTGCTGGATATATTGGTCACTTATGATATTGATCATAAGGAAGGTTTGTTATCAACCTTGTGCGAACCGAAATTCACACCGTCGAGTTTCAGTTGATCGGAGGAAAACCAAGTAAACCTAGTTTCCCCTAAAGGTCACGGTTATCTGCTGGGCCACACACAACACAATCAATATGACGAAAATATCAAGATAGAAAACCGTAAGAGAAAAAAAAAGAGAGAGCAAAAGGATCTTATTTCCGAATCCGCGTTTGAACGTGAACAATAGGTGAGAGCCTTGGCTACGAGAGCTATCGGCAAGTTTGCTAGTCTAGCAACCTAAGTTCTAACCTAGTTGAGTCGCAGCTGGATAGTAAAAACGGAAAAATGCCAAATTTGCTCTAAGTGCTAAGTTTGCTCTGACAAAGCTCCTTTTTGCTCCTTGTCTCAAGCTCTCCTTATATACTTCCTCTAAGCCGGTTTGCCTCTCTTTTCAGGCCGGATTCGTCGCAAGTCGGGCTTTTCCATATTTCCTTCATAATTATCTCCGGAAACTTAACATTTATCTTCGCGGAAATTTAACATTTATCTTCGCGGAAACTTGATATTTATCTCTTTCCCCGAATGAGATAAACCGTCATCCTATTCTTTGGGCTCAAGTCTCATAGGATCGTAAGTGGGACGTCATCCGCAATTCGAACCCTCTTTGGGCCGTATCGAGATTTTAAGCGTTTTTACTCGCGAAGTGTCCGTTGGCATAAGTACGATCCTTCTAATGGAACCTCGTCTCTTCGTACAGCCGAGGTGGTTGATGTTGAATTAATCGTAACCCGTCCTATCACGAAGAATGGGAAACCGTTTGAGAGACCTAACCTTCCCAATTTCCCGAAAGATTTTGAAGATATTTCTAGACGGAACGTCGATGTTATATCCGTGGACCTGAGGATCGAGTTACGGAAATTTTGGACGAGGACCCATGGTCACGGGATAAAACAGGGTTTAGGAATAATCGCCGAAAGGTTTGTCGTGCTTGCTGGGCGAACTCTCCTATGCATTGGCCGAGCTCGCCTGGCGAGCTGTCCCATGACGGGGTTGTACTCGCCGGGCGACCTGACCCATGTCATGGCCGTGCTCGCCGGCGATCTGTCCCTTACTATGGTCGAGCTCGCCGGCGAGTTGGCCCATGCTTGTCGGGCGAGCTCGCCCTTGCCATAGTCCAGCTCGCCGGCGAGCTAGCCCACGCTCGCCGGGCGAGCTCACCCTGGTCTCGGTCGAGCTCGCCGGGCGAGCTCACCCTTGTCTTGGTCGAGCTCGCGGCGAGCTCACCCTTGTCTCGGTCGAGCTCACTGGCGAGCTGGCCCGCGCTCGCCGGGCGAGCTCACCCTTGTCTCGGTCGAGCTCGCCGGCGATTTGGCCCGCGCTCGCCGGCGAGGTGGCCCGCGCTCGCTGGGCGAGCTCACCCTTGTCATGGGCGAGCTCGTAGGCGAGCTGGCCCGCGCTCGCCGGCGATTTGACCTGCGCTCGCCGGGCGAGCTCACCCTTGTCACGGGCGAGCTTCGCGGCGAGTTGGCCCATGCTTGTCGGGCGAAGCTCACCCTTGTCTCGGTCGAGCTCGCCGGGCGAAGCTCACCCTCCTATGGTCGAGTTAGCGGCGAGCTGACCGGTACTTTCCGGCGAGCTGTCCTGTGTTAGCGGCGAGCTGACCGGTACTTTCCGGGCGAGCTGTCCTGTGTTCGCCGGGCGAGCTGACCCGTGCTACGGTCATGCTCGCCGGCGAGCAGACCCGTGCTCGTCGTGTGATCCATTTCGGTTATTCCTTTTTTTTTGGTTTTTTGAGGTTTTGACCGAGATTTTGTTTTTCCGAGGATTTTCAGGTATCGATTCCGTCGTGACCGATTTTGACCCCAACAAACCTTCGTGTTGGTAAGCTATGTGCAAAGAATTGGCTGAGAGCCATAAAGAAGAGTACTGCCAATACTAGGTGGTGTAGACCACTAGTATTGTGCTGGGTGTACTTTTGCAAGGAAGGCCGCGTGTTATCTGATCTTGGGCAAGGCTGAACGACCTGATCCTTGGTTGATGGATCAAAGTGTCTACTCTGAGTGATCAAAGGATGCACCGGTTGTAAGAGCAAGACTGATCGGGTCCATTGGGACATGGTTCTTTGGCTGGTCTGATAAGTGTGAAGACTCATCAGTTCTGAGTCATGTGGGGTGGTTGGTTGAATGATTTAGGATTTGATGGGCATTATTTGTCCATGAGAGAACTTGGTATTACTAGTCCATGAGAGGACTTGATATTATATCCTACAAAGTGTAAGGATATTGGTTGATGCATGGGCTGAGATGGGCCAGATGCTTACCAATTACTATTGCAGACTTCCCAAAGGTTACTTGGTCTGTGGGGATGGTTGGTTGAATGACTAAGTACCCAAGGGAAGAGTTTATGCATGTGTAAGTAAGCTTAGTCAGCTGAGACAAAGAGCTAACAAGCTCCGTGGATGTGGCAAAGGTATGATCTAGCAATCTTGCTTAGATCTAGATAGAATGGGTTAGGGGAATGGAACCTCGGATTTGTATGACTTGGTTTGGGTTCAGAACCGACCTTGGAGCTAGCTGGTAGTTGAGTATACTAACCATTAGCTGAGGTGATTCGACCCGACAAGTGTTAGATTGGTTTAGACCAATGGATGATTGTTGTTATTCCGCTGAGTATGTGTTGAATTGATCTAAGCTAGTAAATGACAAAGGTAGTCTTGAGCAAAGTTCTGAGTTAGCCCTCGCCTATAGGCGATGTTTTAAATAAAAGGCGAAAAAAATTTAGAGGTTCGGTCAGTGTGTGGACCGAACGACGTAAGGCATCGAACGCGGCCCGAGAGGCCGGGATCGGGTCTTACAGGTTGGTATCAGAGCATGCTTGATTCTGTTAAGGACAGTGCTCAAAGATGTTGAGTTCCAAACCCGAAATTTTTTCTTAATACTGAGATGACTTGGAACCTTAGCAGTGGTGAGCCAAGTGAGAGTTGAGGTAAGATTGGGTTTCATGCTTGTTAACGGGGAAGTTCCAAGATGGACCGGCTTAGCCAAGATGCACTCTCCAAGGGCAAGACCCTGAAAACAGAAATGTTAGTTTATCTAGTTATTTGGAAGTAATAGACGGATTGGACGACCTGGACCATGGAAGTAACATGGACCAGAGAGTGGCTTAGGTTGAAAGAAATGTGCAGCACTCTCTTGTAGGTAAATGTTATCCTTTGGTGGCCGTTCAAAACAAGTGAGCATATGCGGTGTTCATATTGATTTAAGGGAGACGCTACATGGCTAGTATACGAGTGGGCTTGTGATCAGATGGATCAGCTTGGACTAGGTATAAGTCAAGGTAGGATTCCGTAGATCGGGTTGAATGGAATGGATCAATTCCAAGAGGAATTGGAAACACGATGTTGAGTATCTTAATATGATAAGGATTGAGGTATATTATAAACACTCTTGTGAATGGTATGGGACGTTCACAGAAGTGTGACGCTTTGGAGAATGGTATGGGACGTTTTCCAAATGTGTAATCAGACCGAGATCCTATTCATCTAGGTACTTAATGATCGGTGGTGTGTAAACACACGTAGTTTTCGATACTGGAGCTACTCATTGTTTTGTGAGTCCAGGGAAGATCGGAAAGGGAATGTTACGGGTTGGAACCTGCAATGGTCCTGACAAAGTGAGTTCGGCCGGAGGGCAGATTATGAACTCACTAGGTCTGGTTAAGGACATTCCAGTGATGATCTTGGACAGGCCGGTGCCGGTAGATCTGATTGTCGTCCCCCTAAAGAATCATGAGGTGATCTTAGGTATGGACTGGCTTGGAAAGAATCGAGCAACTCTTGATTGTTACCGTGGAAGGGTGCAGTTTGAGAATGAGTTTGGACCCCCAATCAGGTTCCAAGGTATTAAGCCGACCTCTTGTTGTTTAGTGGTTTCAGCAATCCAGGGGAAAGGATGCTTGGAAATGGTTGTGAGGCTTTCTTGGCTACCATTTACACTAATGAGGTCGTAGGGGGTGGTGACCCGGATAGGATACCTTTGGTTCAAGAGTTCAAGGATGTGTTTTGGGCGCTGCTGGGTGTGCCCCCTTGCAGGGCTGACCTGTTCATGATCGAACTCGAACCTGGAACGGCCCCAATGTCCAAAAGTCCGTAACGTATGGCACCAGCCGAAATGGCTAAGTAAAGAAGCAACTTGAGGAGTTGCTTGATAAGGGTTTCATACGCCCTAGTGTATTGCCTTGGGGAGCACCAGTTCTTTTTGTAAAATAGAAAGATGGTAGCTTCAGGCTGTGTATTGATTGAGACGGTTGAGTCCCTGAGTAGACCAGAACCGTAATATGATCAAGTCCAGTAAGGGACAAGGATCAGGACACGACCTACTCAAAGATGGACCTATTGTCGGAATGCCAGTCGAGTCCCTGAGTGGACCAGGACCGGAATAATGATCACGTCCTAAATGGACCAGAATATTACAAAGTCCAATGATGGACAGAAGTCAAGTTAAGGCGGTTTAGTCTTGTAGAGACTAATATCGCAATATGTCCAAGCTGGGAAAGGCTGTGGCTGGTTAAGGAATGATCCAGTAATTTGTGGCTGGAATCATAAACCATTGTGTCCGGGAAGGACATAAGTAAACAGAACTTTCTGTTATAACTCGTGGTAGAACGAGAAGCCTAAAGATTGGAACAAGTTCTTTAAGACTTGACTGGTACATCGAGTGGTTTGGAGATTTGGTAAATCTACTACGACTCGGTTACGCAGTATGTTCTTAAGGACTGAATATGATCTAGTCGTTGACTAGGGTCAGAGAGTAATAGACTTGGTGTTTACTAGAACCGCAACCTGGAGAGTTGGGCCAGTGACACAAGTCATGTCCTTGTATGGGTGCTTGATTGACCAAAGGATGGCCTACTTGATAACATTTTGGGTTAAATCTCTATCAAGTGGGAGAGACATGTATATATGATGATCAAGACGTGATCAGTGAGAAGGAACAAGGAAGAAGATGCAACGAATTGGTTAGAAAGAACCAATCGATCATGCTCCATGTTCCGAGTGCAAAGAGTTTGGTTGGAACATTTGTCTTGAGGCAAGACGTCAGCACCACTGGATTCGAGGACGAATCCATCCTAAGTGGGTGAGACTTGTCAGGTCCCGTTCCTAGAACTTGACATGGGACATAGACGTTTCAACAGAAACGGGACTGCTTTGGTTCATATCATGTGAATTGATCGTGAACAAGCTGTAATGAGGTGAATGATCAGAATGGATCATGAGAAAACTAAGTCTAGGTCTGGAAATAGACCAGGGGACTTAGAAATATTGAATAAGATAAAGAAAGCAAGCTGGACGCAGTGTATAACAGCTAGGCTATGCAATGAAGAAGCTCAACCAGCTGAACGGAGCTCGGTCGGAACTCAAGTAGAGTGTGTCAGCTCCATGAGTTGGATTGACTAGCTCACTCAGCTGTGTCAGCTGGGGATCAGCTCAACTCAGCTAGACCAACTGTTCGGGTCTCGGGCAGTTGGGCCAGGTCCGGGCCAGGGCCGGGCCATATGGTCGACCCATGTGTGGCGATGGGCCGTTGGGCTCTTGGGATTGGGCCAAGGGCTTGGTATTCGGTTTGGGCCTGGGCTGGAAATTTCCAGGATTGGTTTGGCAAACCCAATACATCCTAGTGATGATGGACTTTTCAAGGGTCCAATCAAATGTTGTAGAATACAAGATGTCAATCCAATTCTAAGTTATTCTAATGCAAAGGGAATGCAAGCCTATGCTTAATCTAAGTGCAATCATAGAGAGAGAGATGAGATGATTATGAACTAAGACAATATTAAAAATGCAATAAAAGAGTGAACTTTCTTTCTCAATGAGGCAACGGGGTTCTTGGGACAAGGGAATTGACTTTGGGTGATCAAGCCTCAATCCAAGATGGCAAACTTTCAATCAATCTAACACCTTAAGCCTAGACACAATCCTAAGCAAGCTCTATCCCTAGATGAATGCTCATTCACTAACATATCTCAAACATCAAATCCCTTAAGGTTGAATAATATGAAAGCAATCATTAAGAACAAGTCTACTAGCTATCTTAACACCTTTAACAACTAATCCCTTAGGTAAAGGATGTTAAAAGCATTGATGAGTTGGTTCAGGCATTTCATAGAACACCTTCCGGGCATGAAATGCCTATAGCTCTATTTTGAAGAAGCCAACTCCAAAATAGCAAGAAGAACACTCAATCAAGCCAGGAAAAGATAGATCTACACTATAACATCTTAGATCTACACCTAATCAGCCTAAGTCTCCCAAGCCCATGAACCCTAGATAGATCTACTCAGTAATAGCCACGGAAAACCTCAAAATCAATGATGATTCAAGGCTTAACATGATTAGAGAAGAAGATAATCCAATAAACTCAAAAGAAATGAGATGAAAAGGATCAAAGATCCAAACTTTCTTCAAAATCTAAATGTGTTTTTGAGAGAAAAGAAGTTAAGTCCCAATCTTTGGGATACAAGAGTATTTATACAAGGTTTAAAAAACCGAGGAACATCATTAAAAATTACTAAAAAGTCCTTGGAGTCAATTAGGCTTTAACCAATAGGAGAGAAGCTAAATTTTCGGTCTGGGGTCGACCAAGTTGTCCAACCCGGTCCTGCTCACCCGGTCCAGCCATAGTCCTGGTCGTCTCTCGTCCCGACCGGGCATCCCGGACGGCCCATCCCGGTCCTGCCTCGTCCATGTCTTGATCATCCTTCCCGACCGGGTGCATGAAGCCGGTCCGTCCATCCCGGTCATGCCTCTCATTCCGACCGGCTGCTCGAAACCGGATTGATCTACCCGGTCATCCCATGCCTTGGACGCGTCTTCACTTCCCGACCGGCTGCTCGAACCCGGACTGATCTACCCGGTCGTCCCATGCCTTGGACGCGTCTTCACTTCCCGACCGGCTGCTCAAACCCGGACAGATCTACCCGGCCAGCTTGATATGCTTCAAGTGAACTGATCATAACTCCTCCAATACAGCTCCAAATGACTTGGAACCACTTCCATTGGAAAGCGAACTCAATTTTCTGTGTCTCCACAAAATGTTAGTAACAGAAGATATCCCTAAGGCCTCTGTCCATGCTCATCTTTTTCTTGACCAGATCATGGATTGACTTCTCTTTTCATGGCAAAACTTGATTCTTCACCTCTTTTGGGGCCATAAGGCTTCCAAACACCTCAAATCACATCAAAGCATACTCCAACACCTGATAAGGACAAATGAATGCAAAATGGACCTAAAAATGCCTAATGCCTAACTTATATGATCAAAATGCACAAGATATGGATGCTAAAAACATGTAAATATGCAAGACATCAACTCCCCCACACTAGACATTTACTTGTCCTCAAGTAATCTTTTAAAAACACAAGGAGGAGAGACATAGAGATGGAAGCAAAGCCAAAAGAAACACTCATAGCACTCAACTTGACATCCTAAAGAAACATAGCAAATAGCATGAGCAAAACTCTCTTATTATGCTGTAGCTTCACAAGGCCTATCAATTACTCTTATGCCTCTACACAAAATGCAATGCTTATCAACCAACAAGTTCTCTTAACCAGCCCTCACATTGATTCACACACACACACTCAAGGTGAGTTCTCACAAATGGGCACATGATCTCAATCATTTGGCTAGGTGATCAAATGGTCTAATATGGATGATAATGAGGTTTCAATGCAACATTTCAAGGTGGCAATCACTCAAAATTCAAGTAGCTTGATCATTATGCAAAATTTATCTAAGATTAGGAGCAATTCATGCATACATGGATCCTTCCTCATCATTCTACCCAATTCCTAAGTGATTACAAGATCTACACCCCTTTTATTCATCCCATAACCCAAAAATGAAAAACATTCTCACATCACTTACCCCATGAACAACTTTCTTTCCTTTGAAATTCAACCACTAAGGATCTCTATTCACTTTTCTAAGCTCTAACTCTTTAAGTTTTTCCTTCCCCACTATCTTATTGAATCTTTCTTTTTTTTTTTTTCTTTTTCTTTTTCTTTTCTTTTCTTTTTCTTTTTATTTAGGGGGGAGGTCAAAAAACATCAATCAAGAGCTTCTCATCTTTCTATTCTAGGTCCCTAGGGTTTTTCTTTCTCAATACATTCTTTTGTTCATCAATCTCAACATTGTCACATCCCAAACCCAAGATATAAACCATTAAGGAACAAAAACCCCACTCACCATCCTAGAAGTTAGCTCAAATGAGGACCCTATGCTAGCAAGAGATGAGAACAAATCCATGTCGCTCCCAATACTCTCAAGATTTTGCACATGACAAGCTATCAGAAAAGGCCTCACTCATGCAAATCAATGTAGGCTTCAAAGAATGGCTAGGGTTCAAAGTTATGATTGTGCCATTTGGGTTAACAAAGAGTGGTACAATGGAAAAAGATAACCCAAATGTGTATGAGATCCATGATCAAGTATGCAAATGCCCATATGCAAGAGAAGTTAGGTTCATTTAAGTCTAAGTTCAGGATGGAGCTGGTCTTAAGAACAATGGCAATATCAAGCAAGCAAACAAGTTTCAAGAAGAGTTTTCAAGGCTCAAAGCATGCAAGCCTTTCAAAAGATGCTTAAGCTACTTGATATGTTTAACTAGGGTGTCAAATTCAGTGTAAACAAGTGCTTTTTACAAGGCAATGAAGAACATTGATGTTTTGACATTTAGAGATTAAACATGTTCTTAAAATTCAGACAGCACAACAAACTCATATGCTTCTTCATTCTCTCCCTGAGATACCCTCGACGAAACCATAACACCATAACACACCGTCTTCAATAGTTAAACCCAGAGAGAAATGACTGTAAGTAATTCTCAGTTATAATGACCCCACATCTACAAGTCACTTAAGCTAACACCGTTACGCTTAATTAGAGTATCTCAACTAGAGTAACTTATCACACAAGTTTCTCCTTCCACTGGCTTTTGCGTCTGAATTATCATGAAGATGGAAAATATTTTATCGTACAACAAATGTATCTTGTGACATTCAGACCAACGCCTACTAGTTTGCCAAAAATAATTCCTCATTTTTCTTCTGAGTTTCAGAAACACATGTTCCTCATTTTGTAGCTTCGATGCTTGAACTCAACATAAGCTCGTTTATCATTGAGACTCGCACGACTTACAGAAAAACCATAACGTGAGGCTCATCTCTTCAGCAGCAAATTGAAACAGAGCTTCGAAAATCAAGCTAAAACAAGCTACACGCATCACAAACCCATATAATACGAGCAGAACATCAGTGCCAGCCATCATAAGTCATTGACTTGGCTTGTAGACCAGAACCAAAAATCACCAGATTCCAACACAGCAAAACTCAAGAGCATGAATCAGTTTTGGATCAGACAACCTTTCTGTTTCTCACTCGTAAGCTGGAAACACTGAAGTTCTTAGCAGAATAATTTCTCTGGTGACAGTAACATACGCTGATTACTTCTTGGGAGATTGTTTTGCTGTCATCTGAGATACATCCTTCTAGCAATCAAACACGCAAACACCATCTGTTGCATCACCAACACGAAAACACTTGAATAACTCTTCTCGTATCCCTTGCAAAAATTTCTTGTGTTCCATCAAGTGTCAGTCTATCATTGTAGAAGCATTTTGGTAGTTGCAGCAAACACTTAAGAAAACTTTTTCAGGATCTGAACCACAAGAGAACCATGTCTGATTGTCCTTTAGAGCTCCTTTTAACCATCAACGATGCAGGGACGAACAAATGACTTCCTGAGACTGAAGATCAACTCTTTTAGCAGAGCACCAACACTATTAGATCTCTTGATGACCTTTTCTTTCTACCAAAGCCTAAACTTTTGATGATGGGAATCTCCATCCTACGTTAGCTTGACGATCATCCCTCTACCACAGAATCTGAATTTTGCTGCATTCTTCAGTCTTTGACCTTATCATCAGTCTAGTAACTCTTTGCAGTTTAGAGATCTGAGCTTGCCTTTGATCTTTATTCCACAATCTGATTGTCTTCTTGTATTTACCAAGCATATTCACTTCTACTTGATTCACGTGCAATAACCCTTGGTAGAGCATAATACAGACTCTTAATCAACTGTTCTGAGGCTCCATCATTCATTTATGAGCTTGGTTTCTAAAAGAAAATCCCTTATATTTGAATACAGCTCTACATGTCTAGAAGGTTTCTGGAGAGGATTGAACAAGATCAAATAAAACTCAAACCAACCGTTGAAATATCAATCCCACGGTTGAATCTTAAGATAGTGGCACCATGAAGTTCCTAACCAAATTTCAGCTCGATCAAGTTAATTTAGAATCTCCAAACGTTGCTGTGATTAACCCATCTCAGAACTGATTTTCTGCAATAGTCATTGGGATCTGTAGCAGATGTAGAACATCTCCAAACTTTGCACTGAGAATTTTATGATTCTACTCTGATCGTCTTCCGGTTGAGCCAATATCACACAAGCCAAACTCACCTTCTTCATGAGAATTTCTCCAGTGCCATCTTAATAACTTAGCTCACGTTCTCAACCATTTGCTCTCTTTACTCGGCAGCCTTCATATCAGATCATTATTGGTTATACTTCCACTGTAACTACCAGAATCAAGAGCCACTGATATGTTCCCCCATCCACTTCGTTTCAATATCGTTCCCAAGACAGAAAACGTGTGCCTGATTTCTTTAATAACAAAGACAGCTGGGACTTTGTAGAGCTCCACCGGAGCCTAAATTTCCAGACAATCTGCAACTCAATCTTGAACCATGAACGCATGCTATTCTTCTCCTTGGTTGTGTAAAATCTCTCAAGATCCCATGACGGCACTTCAGCGACTATAAAGTATTGATACAAGCCTTTGAACACCTGCTTCTCTTGCTTTTATACTCTGACAAGTGATTTTCTTCTGACGACGATGTGAGAACAATAGAAATATCGCAGTAATTTCCAGCCAGCACTTCTGCAGCTCTCAGTGGTTTCATTGACACTACTGTTGTTCCAGTTTCCGAACTTACTCAATCGTCACTATTAGTTACACTCTGTTTCTCCTTCTCAGCATCACACATCAGTGATGGTAGGGTGGTCAAAGTGACGTCGGCTGCCTCGGTCATCTCAGTCAAATCATGACTTTGAGAAGCTTCCTGTTCAGAATTGTTCGTTGACCAGCGGCAGGAAGAGACACACACAAGTCTGAGTATTAACTCATAACCTTTTTCGAACCATGTTGATCCCATCTTCTATTTGACATAAGCATTGGACCTAACTCTGTTTTGCTTTCATACAAATTCTGTTCTTCCTCTAATGTAGCCAGATTAATGATGAGACAATCTTCTCTTCTTCAATCTTCATCACCAATGAAACCAAAGAAACACCAGCTAGATGCTGCTTTGACGACAAATATTTGCTTCCTCTGATTCTTAATCATAACCAGAATCTGATACGTCTTGTCTTGTAGAGTTTAAGATATCTCAAGGTTCAGTCTTTTCTCTGATTTTCACTTTTTTCTTCATAACTGAAATTCCAACACTGAGCAACAAAGATCTTCTAGGATTTCCAGGCATAACCTGAGACATGAATGCTCGAAAGTCTTTGTAACTTCATCTTACTCTGAATTAACACTAGAAGCCTTATCTTCATATCTCGGAAATACTCTTATGAATGATCTGTCTTGACACACAAACGTCTTCATCTTCTACGCAACCACTTGAGAATTTCCTACGAGTCGTTTCAATGGTCTTAGGTAGATCGGAGCATGAACTTGTATTAGAAATCATTTGAACACCCTCGACAAGTCGTTGAATCAGGTTTATGAGACTACAAACACCCGTGTATCTCGACTGGCCAATTTCTAACAATCGTTAAGACGCAAGCCAACACATATATTGCTGTGTTTCTTGATCTCCAAGTTACACACTTTTAACTACCTAAAACCCTTTTTCAAACTTCGACGCCTAGCCTCTTGTCAACAACATGTCATCACAAAACTATTTGATGAAAGAAATCTCCATAACAACCAGAAACACCAGATAGTTAATATCGTCTTTGAGGCTTGACAAGAACAACTTCTGTAGAGCTGAGAAACATCATAACACGTGAACAATGATAACCCATAATCCTAAGAACTCCATCTTTGACTCTGAGACTCTTAATTTCTCCCTCTAGAACACCCCACTCAAAATTAAATCCGGAGCCCATGACCACAGCGGAAGCCCAAAATATGTCACATTCTGTCGACTTTCATCTCTTACCTCATTGACACGCAACCATGGTTATGCACGCGCAAAATCTCCAACCACCTTTGCATTAACGTTCTTAAATAACCAAGTAAACTTCAGTCTTGGCATCATCATATCATCAGACACATATCCAGGACCATACCCGAAACAAGAACAGTTCTCTGTCGAGCACCCGCTCTGATACCAATTGTTAAAATAGTATATGTGTCTAGATCTAAACGTTCGTATGCGAGTGTGTTCGACTGTGTTCGTATGCACGTATACATGAGCATTATGTAAAGAGACACAGAGATTTGTTAACAGGGTTCGTTTCCTACATTCCCGGGACCAAGTCCAGAACTCATTCATTAGAAAAGAACGCAAACAACATTGCTATATGGTTCAGCACACACTCGTGCCAACCACTCTAATCTAGATTTACAATGAAGAGTAACTACTACTCTTGTCTTCTCCGACGAGTATAGTTTTCTCTAACAAAACTACCAACCGTTCTCTCAACGATCTGGTAGGACGACGTCACACACATCCATGTGTATCTTCAATAAACTCTAGACACGTACCTCGTTTTGTCGGCACCCCTAGATACTTTATAGTCACGTCCATAAACCCTGACTCTCTAAGTCATGTGGGCTTCAAGGCCCATGAGCTTTCCACCACATATGCATGATCTTGTCCGTTGTTCTTTCCGCAATGGACATCATCCGACTACCACCGTACGTCTTCATCATGAGCCAACTAGCGTGCTTTTACTCTGCTCCACGTCACACATCTTGTATGTGTCAATAACATGTACGTTCTTCATGATGCAACTTATCATGTCGAAGATTAAACATGTTCTTAAAACTCAGACAGCACAACAAACTCATATGCTTCTTCAGGCAATGCTCCATGTGCAAGTGAATGCAACCTATATGCTCTAGACTCAATCTTAAGGAGGCAAGTGATGCAATCTACATGATTCGAAAATTTTAAAATTTTTTGGATTTTCTATGCAAATATGAATGTACAATGCAATGCATGAGACTCAAAATCACAAAGCAAACATGATCAAATACTTTGTACCTCCCCTACACTTAAATCACACAGTCTCTGTGTGAATAAGAGAGAAAGAGACCCCAACAAGACAAAAGCAAATGTATATACAAGAAGGGTTGGAGTGATACCTAAGAAGGAGGTTTGGGCGTGGTTTTTGGTGTCGGGGCTAGGAGCTGGCTTGATTCATAGCAACTAGAGGAGGCTGCTACATGGCAACCATAGGGCTTAGGTGGTTCACCACCTTTCTTCTCTCCTCTAGTGCTTGGCTCAACCTGAAAACCTTGACCACTTTTATTAGAAAAAACTTAAAAGGAAAATTGAAATTGCAAAGGTATGTACAAGGATAACCATGGGACTTCCTCCCAAGCGAGCTTGTTTGAGTCACTTAGCTTGACTACCTTGTCTCTTGAACTAGTGAGAAGGATGATCCTTCCCACCTTCAAGTGTGATGGTGAGGATCTGAGAGAGAAGCTCTTGAAGCTTGATTGGGTCATCTTGGAGCTGAGGAGTGATGATGGCTCTAGCACTTGAGAATGGTGTGGACCTGCCCTTATGCCTGATCTTGTACTCAATGACATCAGCCTGAGCTTCTTAGGATGGAGAGTAAGGGTGTCTGGGAGAAAATCAAGAGGTGGGGGATAAGGCTCTTTCACCATCTTCTTCTTGCCATGAGTGGCTTTTGAGGCTCCACTCATCCCCTTTGTTTTAGCACTTTCCAAGTGCTCATCACACAACTCTTTTGAAGACTCTCCATCCAGACCTTCTTTCTTACCAACAACCTCTGCATCTTGGGGCTTCTCAACAGCTTGTGCATCACAAGTAATTGCCCCACAATAGTCTGATTCCAATGGAGGTTGGATGAGAAAGCTTTGTTGACATGCATGAGGGTGACCTTCTTGTTGGGAAAGTCAATGCAAGCTCCAACTGTTGTGAGGAAAGGAGTGCCAAGAATCAAAGGGACTCTCTCTTCAGATGCCATCTTCAAAACAGTGAGGTCAATAGGTATGGTGCAGGATCCAATCTTCAAGGGGAAGTTCTTGATTATGCCAAGTGGGGTTGTAGAAGAAGAATCCCCAAAGGTGAGAGGAGGAGTATCTGGTTCCATGCTTTCAATCCCAAGACTCTTCACCATATCCAAGGAGATGACATTCACACTAGCACCACTATCGACAAGAGCATCATCCATAGTTAGTGTTCCAAGAGAGCAAGACAAGGTGAACTTCCCTTGAGACTCAAGCTTAGGGAGGGACTTTGGAGGGGTTTGTGGATCAATCTTCAGAATGGAGATGTCCAAAAGCTCAGCCACTTCAGCCTGGTGGTCTAGAATGTCCTTGATGAGCATCATCTGGACATGAGCTTCACGCATACCTGATATCTCTGGTAGCTTGACTCCAACATCACTAAGATCTTTCTTAAACTTTGAGATCACCTTCTTTTGAGCTTTGGTGAGAAGTCTTTGGGGAAAGGGGAGCTTATCATATGGTGATAGCTCAAACTCAGTGTCTTCCTGCTCCACTTCTTTCAGCTTGTTGTCTGCTCTTTTCACAGTTGGTGTCTCAGCTCTAGGCTCAGCTTGCTGCAGACTCTTTACCTCAGCCTTCTTGGCAGCATCCCTCAAAATATGTGCTTCAGCTGTGGCCACAACAAATCTCCCAACATCCTCAGACTCAGTGCCAAACATTTCAATCTCATCCTTCTCTTTCTCATGAGTGCACATTTCAATCTTTGAAGAAGTAGTAGAGAGGATGACATTGCAAGATTCCTTGGGATTTTTCTCTGGTCTTCCAGGTAGAGATCCCATTGGGCTCTTGGAGGATGAAGACATAGAAGCAACCTTTCTCTCCAAGGCTTTGAGATGAGAGGCAAGTTGCATGTACTTGTTGTTGAGGTCAGAATAAATTCCATCAATCTTGCAATGGATGTTCTTGAATTCATCACCAATGTTCTTAGCATTTCTTTCTTGAGCTTCTAAGAGTTGCTTGAACATGGACTCCATTTTTGAACTTGGAGCCTGAGCTTGAGAAGAGCTTCCTTGGGGCTGAGTAGACTGGTTGGCTTGGTAACCTCCTTGTTGATTATTGTAGTAAGGTCTTTGCTGGTAGTTGTTTTGGTATTGGAAGTTGGGCTCTTTCCTGTAACATGTGCCATTAGCATTGATGAAGCACAGCTCCTCTTGACCTTCTACACCATTGACCTGATTAGTCCCAGCAGGCTGCTTTTGTTTCTGGTTCCCAATGGAGTTAATCTGCTCATGCTTAGTCTTCTCTGCAATAATCTTGTCCAACTTCTCTTGGAGAGATTTCAGCGCCTTCCTTGTGTGCTGATCATCTTCATCAGTGCCTCGGTTGACCCTATCATGCTCCTCACTGTAGACTGAGTCACTCTTGGCCATGTTCTCCACCAGCTCCTCAGCATCCTGCTCAGTTCTGCCCAAAAAGAACCCATTGCTGGCTGTGTCCAATCTGCTCTTGAACTCTGGTAGAGCACCTCTGTAGAAGGTACTAAGCAAACTCTCCTTGGTGAAGCCATGATGTGGGCATTGAGACCAATAGCACTTGAATCTCTCCCATTCTTCACTAAAGCTCTCAAGGTTCTTCTGCTGAAAGCTAGAGATCTCTTTACCGAGCGACGTGAGGCATCGACCGCGGCCTGAGAGGCCGGGTCGGGGTCTTACACTGATTCTGTCGAGGTCCAACGGAAGGCACATGATTTGATCTAACTCACCACGATGGCGAGTTGGAGATGCTTCGGAGCTATAACTCGCCATTTTGGCGAGTTGGAGGTGCCTCGGGATCCAACTCGCCATTTTGGTGAGTTATACTGGTCCAACCCTCCAATTTGGCGAGTTGTAGGTGTTTCGGGAGCTCGAACTTGCCATCTTGGCGAGTTGGAGATGCTTGAGCTATAACTTCGCCATTTTGGCGAGTTGGAAGTGTTTGAGAACTCCAACTCGCCATCTTGGCGAGTTGGAAGTGTTTGAGAACTCCAACTCGCCATCTTGGCGAGTTGGAAGTGTTTGAGAACTCCAACTCGCCATTTTGGCGAGTTGGAGGTGCTCGGGATCCAACTTCGCCATCTTGGCGAGTTGGAGGTGCTCGGGATCCAACTTCGCCATTTTGGCGAGTTGGAGATGTTGAGCTATAACTCGCCATTTTGGTGAGTTATACTGGTCCAACCCTCCAATTTGGCGAGTTGTAGGTGTTTCGAGCTCGAACTTGCCATCTTGGCGAGTTGGAGATGCTTGAGCTATAACTCGCCATTTTGGCGAGTTGGAAGTGTTTGAGAACTCCAACTTCGCCATCTTGGCGATTTATAAGTGTTTCGGTAGGTCCAATTCGCCATCTTGGCGATTTATAAGTGTTTCGGTAGGTCCAATTCGCCATCTTGGCGAGTTGGAGGTGCCTCGGGATCCAACTCGCCATTTTGGTGAGTTATACTGGTCCAACCCTCCAATTTGGCGAGTTGTAGGTGTTTCGGGAGCTCGAACTTGCCATCTTGGCGAGTTGGAAGTGTTTTGAGAACTCCAACTCGCCATCTTGGCGATTTATAAGTGTTTCGGTAGGTCCAATTCGCCATCTTGGTGAGTTGAAGAGTTTTGGGAGATTAAACTCACCATCTTGTCGAGTAGTAAGTTTTCCTTGAGTCTTTTGGTCGAGAATCTTTCTTCGAGAGTATAGGAGGATGCAATTTTTAGACGTTGATTTCGAGAGAACCGTTTTTGACCCCAACACTCAACGTTTTTCTCTGTTATGGCTTGAACTTCTAAAATTTGCTTGAACATGGACTCCTGATCGACCATGAATTTTACCCATTTTTGGCCATGGTCTATAGGTGTTTTTATATATATTTACTACAATATAGAGTCTATTTAGAGTATTTACAGGTTCAGGTACGTTCTGGAGAAATATGGTGATTTTGGTGTCTTTTGGAGCCTTTTAAGTGCAGATCTACGCAGACACATCAGATATTTAGCTATGGATGGAGACCTTCCCACCGTAAGATTGAGCCTATCTATTGACATAAGATAGAGCTTTGAGTTAGCTTTCCAATGCCACCGGTCTCCGGTCAATCAGCATCCTGTAGCAGAAGTTATGCCCGTTTTACTGAAGAGTGGTCAGTCTGCCTCGCGAGAGGAAGCTGTCGAGAATATAAAGGAGTATCGATTGATGCACCACTGTGCATATCGATCGACAGGCATGACAGAATGTGGGCCGAACATATTTAATGACTGACTGAAGCCCAGAAGTAATCCTAAATTACCATAATACCCTTGGACGACCAGAAACCCTATTTATGTTATTTCTAAGCCATTGTTGACGGCTACACACTTTCTACGCTGTTTTTACACTTTTCTTTACTCCATTATTCTTGTTTTAAGGGTTGGAGAGAAGATCAATTATCCTTCAGAGATTGATTGGAACTCCATTGGTTTTATTATTTCTTTCTATTCTATTATATTATTCAGACTACGATTTGTGTTTCTTCTATCATGTCTGAGTAATTCATCTTGTTAGGTTTAGTGATTTCATGAGCTTAAAGTCAAACTGATAATCAAGTAGGATTGCTAGGTTATCTATAAAACTTCTACACCAGGGTGATTTGTAATACTAGGATCTGGAATAGTTTTATTCATATGAAAGTATGACTGATTTTTTGAACCTAGAATCATAGGACAATGGAGATGCACCAAAGTGCTGTCAATTAACGGAACCCGAATCCTGCTGGATTAGATACTTAGGCGCATAGTAGAATTTGGTCTAAGAGTCTAGTTGAACATAATCGATTAGGTCGTTAATGCTTGTCTGAGGAAGTATCGATCGATGCTCAGGCCATAGCATCGATTGACACTCACTTCTTGTTCGCATGCGAGAGTTGGAACAGAGGCTTAGACATATGATTAGTAATTGCTTGAGAGAGATGATTACTTGCTTATCATAATCGAGTTCTAGAATTGAATCTATAAATCCTTAGCATCCTTGTACGAGATGAGAACGAAGACCTGCATGACCAGGAGTTTCATCTGCGTAACGCAGCAGTTCAGAAGATAGATGGACAAGGGACTGCAATCCTTGAGCCATCTGCTACCACTGAGGATGCTAAAGTCTCTTGTCAGAGAACGATAGCAGAATGGATCAGACCTAGTCAGTTCTATACCAACAGATCTGCAATTCAACCTCCAGCAATACAAGGTGTTGATATGAAAGCCAGATACTTCTCTCATGTGGCTCAGCACCCTTTTCATGGTCTTCCTCAAGAGAACCCCTTAGACCATATTGAGACACTAGAAGATTATGTGTCTGGAATACATGAGAATGAAGCAGCCACAGACTACATCATTTGCAAGGTGTTCAAATATTCTCTATCTGGGGAAGCAAAAAACTTGGCTGAGGCACTTACCACCAGGGTCTCTCACTACCTGGAGTGATGTCAGGACGGCGTTTGTGACTGAATTCTTCAACGAAGGAAGGGCTGATGAGATAAGGGATAAAATTTGGACATTCTCTCAGGGACCTACAGAAGCTTTTAGAAGCTCTTGGGAGAGGTTTAGGAGATACCAAAGGGACTGTCTACATCATGGTTTTACAGAGACTCAGCTGTTGAAGAGGTTCATCAAGGGTATTGATGTACGATATCATATGATGCTGGATACTGCAAGCGAAGGAAACTTGGAGACAAGAACCCTAGAGGAAGCTAAGAGACTGATTGAGAACTTGGTGTCTAGCAACAATACCAAAAATTTGGATCAGCACAGGATAAAATCAGCTGCAATGGATAGTGACGAGATTGTGGAGGCTGAGATTGGTTCTGCACATGAAGTCTCATGGGTGGAGCAAACTATATACCAGGATGAGGATCAGCGCAATATAAAGGAGATGAAATTTATGCTAGAGAAGCTTTTGAAAGACCAGCAGGAGATGACTGAGGATTAAAAACCTTAGATACCCGTGTCAAGATGCTATACACCTAAGCTTCTCAGACTGAAGAAGCTGTAAAGAAGCAAGAAGCACTTTTTCAAAAGAAAAGTACTGTTCATCCCGGTACGGTTCATCGCGATCTTGTTCACCAAGTTACTGTTCATCCAACATCGATCGATACAGTTCATCCCGCGTCGATCGACATTGTTCACCATGTTACTGTTCACCCAACATCGATCGATACAGTTCATCCCGCGTCGATCGACATTGTTCACCATGTTACTGTTCATCGCGGCACTATTCACGCAGTTACTGATCATCACGGTACTGTTCATCGCGATACTGTTCACCAAGTTACTGTTCATCCAGTGTCCAAAAACACTGTTGATCAAGCCATTGAAGGACACCAGTGAGATTCCATCTTAGATAATGAATTTGGGGAAGTACTTGAGCAGGAGAAGCAGGAAGAAGATGCTTTTCTAGTCGAAATTTCTATGTCTGTAGGAAGCTCGTAGTGGTGTCGACCGACACAAACATCTAAACATCGCTCGACATCATCGCCTGAGCGTCGACCGACACCATCGGATAAGCATCGATCGACACCACTTTTTGGATCGGACAAGACTTTCCGAATTCAGAGCCACTCCGACTTCGCCGCTCGACACCCACATCCTCCCACCCTAGTTCGAGTCCGACCAAATGACGCCGATCGACAGCAACCTGAAAAAATCGATCGACAAAAACATGAGAGAATCGACCGACAGGAACATGGGAGCATCGATCGACAAGAGCAGCAGAGAACCGATCGACATCCATCCACGCCATACCAAGTACGCTTGCCAGATCTTGATGCACACCACCTGAATGCCACTCAAAATCAATCTCAGACATCAGTTTGCTTAGGGACAACAGAGCAGATCAGTCAGCAAACTGAAGACGCAACAGAGAAAGAGCACTCAACATTAGCTGAAACCTCTCTCGTTGAGATTAGGGGTGGGCATATCGGTTTAGTTTCGGGTTCGGTTTGGGTTCGGTTTGGTTTGGTTAGTTTGGGTTTTATAAAACTCAACCCAATTAAAACCAAAGTAGCTTTGGTTTGAGTTTGGTTCGGGTTTAGTTTGGTTCGGTTTAGTTTGGTTTAGATTTAGTTCGGTTTGGTTTTGGTTTAGTTCGGTTTACTTTATGATGGTGTAGTTTGGTTCGGTGTAGTTCGGGTAGGTTATAAAATATGATGACTAATCAAATTAACGTAAAAAGACTTGTAAGCATTCCAAAATCTATAAACTAAAAGACTATTTGCATCTACCTTTTTTTGTTTTTATTGATCTTGTTATAACTCTGTTACATAATTTTACTTTTAGACAATGAAAATTTGAGAAGATGAACGAGACAAGACGACTATGATATATAGATGCTTATAGTTTTTAGATTTTGTTTTCAATACAATCTTTAGGTATTAGAAATAGAGAATATATATAATAGTATTATTCATTTATTTGAATCATATTTGAATTTTTTTAAGAATATACGGAAGTCAAAAAAATGTGGAAAACGAAATTTTAACTAAAATTTACAATATGTTAATATATATATATTGGGTTTATCGGTTTGGTTCGGTTTAAAACCAAACCAAACCAAACCATTCGGGTTGAGTAAAACATGAACCAATTGGGTTATGTAAAGAATACGGTTTAGCTTTGGTTGGGTCGGTTCGGTTTAGCTTTGGTTGGGTCGGTTCGGCTCGGTTCGGTTTGGGTTTTTTGCCCACCCCTAGTTGAGATTGATCAACACCAAAGGGATGGATATGAACATATGATGGAAGTGCAGGCAACGAAAGAAGGAGTTCAACGTGAGAAAAGAGTCAAATCTAGGAAACCCTTTATTCCCAAACACCTCAGGAGAGAGGTTAACCAAGTGGAACTTGATGGATTTCACAAAAGGGTGAAGAGGGTTCCTAAGGATATGTTTTTCCTGGATGCATACTATAAGTATAGACTTGGTAATTTCTTCAGAGAGAGCAGAGAGACATATGAGGACATTGAGCAACTATTCAACACGGTCTGCCGTAAGCCTAAGAGGACTCTGAAGAAGAAACAAGATCCTGGAAAGTTCCTGATTCCATGCTCTATACAAAACAATGATTTGTCAAACGCCCTCTGCGATACTGGATCTGCAGTTAGCATCATGTCCATTGACACTTCTGACCTATTAGGTCTAAAGATGGAACTTTCTCAAGATAGTTTCACTTTCGTGGATAACTCCAATGCAAACTCAGCAGGCATGATCAGGAATGTTAAGGTGGAGATAGGAGACTGCACTATTCCTGTGGACTTTCATGTTTTGGAGATTAAATCAGGCAAGCCATCTTCTCTTCTTTTTGGAAGAGCCTTCATGGCTACAGTGGGAGCTGTTTGAGATCTAAAGAAGAATAAGATGTGCTTGACTAACATTGATGAAGGACAAGACCAGAAGCAAGGACTTTATCTCTTGCATAGAGCTGTCTGACGATGAAGCACACACAGCTGATTTAACTCGCGAGCCTGCAAAACTAGTATCAGCATCGATCGACCCCAGAACCTCACCATCGATCGACATAACCACCACACCATCGATCGACATCAGCGTCCAGACATTGATCGACCCAGACGTTTGTCAAAGATCAATACCACTTGAAATCTCTGAAAGTTCGAGTTGTCTTCAGGACATTGCAGACTCAACACATGAGAGCACAAATGAATCAAGCTATGATCTTACCTCCGATGTAGACAAAGTCACCCTAGAAGACTTCTTGGAGTTGGAAGAATGGCTTAAGCAGAGGCTTGACGACGATCGACACCCACCCCACATCATCGATTTCAAACCTCTTGATTTTATCGATCAACCAGACGCAACTGATATCGATTGATACCCACCAGAAACAATCGATCGACACCCATGGTTGGATGAGCTGCCAAGATACACAATTAAGATGGAACCAATTGATGAGAGAGTGCACAAGTTTGAGACTTCACACCTTTCTGTCCCTAAACATCATAGACCCTGTGAAGCTGTTGGGATTCACAAAAGAGTGAACAGGATACATGAGCCAGTAAAGATTGCGGTTTCCTACTATGTTTTTGAAGACGAATCTCCAATTCCACCAGATAGAAGTGTGCAACCATATTCCTACATTGGGGTATTGGATAATCATTAGCATGCATCAGTTTCTCAGAGTGGATGATATATAAGTGACTTTGACAAAGGTCCAACAGAACCAGCATCGGTCGACACCCTCCATATTTTAGAACAGACCGTGACAGAAACATCTAAGTCTGGGGGAAGAACCAGGAAGAGGAAGAAGAAGAATAGGAAAAAGAATATAGATGCTGATTTCCTATCAGTAGTTCCTTCACAATGCCAGGAGGGAAGTATTGAGTGTAGAGTACGCTGCAGAGGAGGTCATGAACCTTTTACCAAGGTTAGAGTGCTATGTGATCGAGAGATGAGAGATAAAGGGGAACTTTCAGCACGAGCTTTCATCAACTGCATCAACAAAATGAGGAAGAGGGACACTGAGACTTGTTTTGGAGCAAATTCACAATCTCATCCGGACTGAATCAGATCTCCAGAAGTCAAGCTAATGACTGAAAATAAGCGCTGAGTGGGAGGCAACCAACTGTTAGGTTTGTTTTAAATTTGGTTTTAATTCCATTTATTACTGATTCTTGTCTTTATTTATTGGAGGAAAAAAAAAAAAGGTGAACAGTAACGACGGTACTGTAGCAAACGCACTGTAACAGGAAAATCGATCGACATTATAGCAACACCATCGATCGACACTGTAGCAAACTTACTGTAGCAGAATCACTGTTCATCGGAAAAAAAATCTGGTTTTATTTTTTAGTGTTTTATTTATGTTAGGAAAAAGGAAAAAGATCTCCAGCAGACGAGTTTGCACAAGAATCGACGAGTTCTGCATCTGCATCGACTGACACTTGATCACTGTCGATCGACAGAACATCACAAGTATTGATCGCCACTTCTTTGTGTTGATCAATACTCAAATCAATGGCAGGTATACTCGTGAACCTTATTAAATATCGTCCTTATGGTTTATTTTTCCACCAATCTTAGACTGTATAACACTAGTCCGGGGAAGTTCTACTAATATTATGTTTGAATTAGATATTTAGAATAGGGACCCGAGTAGACGATTGCCTTGAATATCGACCGATTAGAGCATGTCGATATCGATCGACAGTACATCACCTGCATCGACCAAAGGTAACGTTTTTCCATCGATCGACACTTAATCCGGTCAGGTATATCGTTCTTACTTGTTAAATTTTGTACTTCTGCTTTTTGATTTTCACCTTGCCAACGACTGTGTTACACTGAGGATAGTGTAATTTAAGTCTGGGGGGGGGGGGGTTACTAACGTTTATTTACCTTTATGAGTCTTATTTAAAATATTTTCAAAATTTGTTTTTATTGAGTCAAGAAGGGGATGATGATCTAATTCGATTTATCCTTGTTATCTAACCACTCTTTAGCACTATTCTAGAATTACTAATTGCAGATAGTACTAAAGATACTAAAGTGGATCAACCTGTCAACTATCAACACTTGCTGAGATTGTTTGAAGGAACCAAAGCTGACCTCCAACATTAAACCTGACTCAATTACTTGTCTTGGGGCTTGGTATACATGGGATCAGATTCTTTAGACAAGTCTGGAAGGTAAATCCTTGTGTAGATTTATCACCTTCTCTCTCTCCATTTCGACCCTAGATATATAGGTAAAAAAACACGAAAAAGAAAAAAAGAAAAAAAAAATGAAAAAAAAGAAAAAAGAAAAAAAATATATATATAGGTTTTTAGTTAGGTGGAATCCGAACAAGACTTGGTGGCTACAACCATTAAGGCTTGCTTCATAAGGATTCCAACAAAAAGAATTCGAACGGGACTTGGTGGCGGCAATCATCAAGGTTCGATTCATATGAATTCTTGGATATAGGTCAAAAAGAAGTGAACATGATTTGGTGGCAACCACCATTAAGTCTTGATTCATGGAAGCCTGTCCAATCTTGGTCAATGATCCAGCAATAGAAGCAGACTTTGACTAAGAGAGAAATGAGTAGAGAGAGAGGATAGGAACTAACGTTTACCTGCAGGTCCAGATACTTGTTTGAGAATCCTTTCATCTTGTGATCGATACTCCCAAGGTAAAGCCTACACTTTTATTTATGTGAGTCCCTGCTGTTTTCAAACCTCTTTCAGAGAGACTGCCTGTTGGTTTTGCTTGAGGACAAGCAAAATGGTAAGTCTGGGGGAGTTGATCGACCATGAATTTTACCCATTTTTAGCCATGGTCTATAGGTGTTCTTATATATATTTACTATAATATAGAGTCTATTTAGAGTATTTACAGGTTCAGGTACGTTCTGGAGAAATATAGTGATTTTGGTGTCTTTTGGAGCCTTTTAAGTGTAGAGCTGCGCAGACACGTCAGATATTTAGCTATGGATGGAGACCTTCCCAACGTTAGATTGAGCCCATCTATTGACACAAGATATAGCTTTGAGTTAGCTTTCCAATGCCACCAGTCTCGGGTCACTCAGCACCCTGTAGCAGAAGTTATGCCCGTTTTACTGAAGAGTGGTCAGTCTGCCTCGCGAGAGGAAGCTGTCGATAATATAAAAGAGTATCGATCGATGCACCACTGTGCATATCGATCGACAGGCATGACAGAATGTGGGCCGAGCATATTTAATGACCGACTGAAGCCCAGAAGTAATCTTAAATTACCATAATGCCCTTGGACGACCAGAAACCCTATTTATGTTATTTCTAAGCCATTGTTGACGGCTACACACTTTCTACGCTCTTTTTACACTTTTCTTTACTCCATTATTCTTGTTTTTAGGGTTGGAGAGAAGATCATTTCTCCTTCAGAGATTGATTGGAACTCCATTGGTTTTATTATTGCTTTCTATTCTATTATATTATTCAGACTTTGATTTGTGTTTCTTCTATCATGTCTGAGTAATTCATCTTGTTAGGTTTAGGGATTTCATGATCTTAATGTCAAACTGATAATCAATTATGATTGCTAGGTTATCTATAGAACTTCTACACCAGGGTGATTTGTAATAGTAGGATCTGGAATAGTTTTATTCATATGAAAGAATGACGGATTGTTTGAACCTAGAATCATAGGACAATTGAGATGCACCAAAGTGCAGTCAATTAACGGAACCCGAATCCTGCTGGATTAAATACTTAGGCGCATATGAGAATTTGGTCTAAGAGTCTACTTGAACATAATCGATTAGGTCGTTAATGTTTGTCTGAGGAAGTATCGATCGATGCTCAGGCGATAGCATCGATCGACACTCACTTCTTGTCGCATGCGAGAGTTGGAACAGAGACTTGGACATATGATTAGTAATTGCTTGAGAGAGATGATTACTTTCTTATCATAATCGAGTTATAAAATTGAATCTATATACCCTTAGCATCCTTGAATTGTAGTTTTGAATCTCTTGATTGATAAATCCCTAAGTCTAGCTATTTCTTATTATTGTTTACAACCTCAGTCAATCGAACAACTGCCTTGTTCACATTGCTTTATTTACTGTTTTAATATTGATTGCCTAGCTTAACCTTGATTTCTATATTCTATTGTGTGCCCCTGCTCTCTGTGGATTCGATCCCTAAGTACTACAATCGAACCTCTTATTTGAGAGAGTAAGATCACTCCTTAGGGTAATTTGAGTGATATCAACTCCATACTTGAATCTGGAGCCTGAACCTGAGAAGAGCTTCCTTGGGCTTGGTTAGACTGCTGACCCTTGTTGGTGAAACCAGGAGGGTATTGTTGTTGCTGAGCTTGGTAACCACCTTGTTGGTTGTTGTAGATGGGCCTTTGCTGGTAGATGTTGTACTGAAAGTTAGGCTCCTTCCTGTACCATGTCCCATTAGCATTTATAAAGCACAGCTCCTCTTGGCCTTCTAAACCAGCAACCTCATTGATCCCAACAATCTTTTCCTGTTTCTGGTCATCAACAGAGTTCACCTGCTCCTGCTTAGCCTTTTCTGAAAGAAGTAGATCCAACTTTTCTTGGAGAGACTTCAGCTCTTTCCTGGTGTTCCGAGCATCACCTCTGTTGCTTCTATCATACTCCTCACTATAGACTGAGTCACTCTTAGCCAGGTTTTCAACCAGCTCTTCTGCATCTACTTCAGTTCTGCCCAAGAAGAAACCATTGCTGGCTGTGTCTAATCTGCTCCTGAACTCTGGAAGAGCACCTCTATAGAAGGTACTAAGAAAACTCTCCTTGGTGAAGCCATGATGTGGGCATTGAGACCAATAGCCCTTGAACCTCTCCCATGCTTCACCAAAACCTTCAAGGTTCTTCTGCTGGAATCCAGAGATTTCATTCCTGATCTTTGCTGTCCTTGAGGTAGAGAAGAACTTTTCTAGGAAGACCTTCTTGCACTCATTCGAAGTGGTGATATAGTCAATTGGAAGAGCCTTCTCCATTGGTGTTATTTGTCTCCTAGAGAGAAAGGGAACAGCCTCAGCTTGAAAGCATCTTCAGAGACTCCATTTGTCTTGGACAAGCTACAATATTTGTCAAACTGATCCAAGTGATCAAGAGGATCCTCAACTGCCAGGCCTTGAAACTTATTGTTCTCTATCACATTGAGCAGCCCTGACTCTATCTCGAAGTTGTTGTTCTCCACAGCTGGTGCTCTGATCCCCAACCTATGATCATGAATGTGAGGTTGGTCATGGGCCCCAATGCCTCTGGCTTGGCACTGTGGATGTTGTGGTTGGCGCTGTGGTCTAAGGTTGTCAGCTCCTGGACAATTACCCCCTTTGGCAGCACCATCTTGAGGCAGGTTCTCCATATCAAACCCCAACCTCTGCAAGTGAGCCTGTTGCTCTTCTTCTCTTCTCTTTCTTGCTATCTCCCTCTCAAGTGCAGCAATCTCTTCAACAGTGGGAACCCGCTTTGATGCATCTCTGCTTCTTGTGATCATACACCGGAAATGCAAAGGGAGAGGAAGAAGGAGAATCAATAACACGATAAAAGAAAAATGACTTAGTCTCAAGCAAGTGACTAGATCCCAATGTCAAAATCAACTTAGAACTTGGCAATGTCGCCAAATTGATTATCTGCTTTTACACAGGTCAATTAACATAATGTGCCAACAATACCACAATTGAATGGTATGTCACTGTAGCATTTTAGGATCGGATCTACAGGGAACTAGTGATCTATATAACCAAGAATACACAAACTTCCTTAATCTAAGCAAACAAGAAAGATGATATGAGACAAGCTAAGATCCTAGAAATATTAACAAGGTGATCTCAAATCCAATCAAGAAACAGACACAAGAGTTAAACTTTCAATCAAATGCTAAGGTAGGATCCATCGGATTAAGGTAATTGATATAAGGAAATTTCTAAGACAAGGTGTTAAGGCTAATCAATCACAAGTTCTATAGGTATATATCTCATTCAATGTAGATTAATCCACTCTCGTGGCAGCAGTAACCCTTATGCTAATAATTCATCAAACATCAACTCTCGCTGGCCTAATGCAATCTAGCATGCATGGATCACAAGTCTACTAACCATCTAGCAATCCTAACAACAAATCCCTTTGGTTAATCAAGCTAGAGCAATACTAAGTTCTTTCAAGCATTTTAACAAACACCTTCCGGGCATAAAATAGATTAAGATCTAGATGAGATTTATCAAGTCTAATCTAGCCTTTAGAACACATAGCAAGCATAGAAACTAGTAGATCTACATCGTGAATTTTCCGACAGTTCTTGTGGCCATAGCTTTTGTAACCTTTTGTAATGATTACAACGCTCTTACGCAGATTCGAAATAAAGATCTACTTTATCTAAACTTGTTTACTGTCTTTATGTATTTTCCGCATTTATTTGGTTACTTGTCGTTGGCTCTCGCAGGGAATCCAGACCTCAAGGAAATTAGGTTTGTATTCTGACGGTGTGAATTTCAGTTCCCACACAAATCATGTATGACTAACCCCTCTACTAACCTCATTTCTTACATAAATAAAAGTTTAGGCTTTACCTTGAGAGTATCAATCAAAGGAGACATGGACTCAACTCAAGCAAGTATTTGGACCAACAAGTAGTTTTTCGTAATCCCTTTCTTCCCTCATTCTCTCTTCTCTGAACCCTTATAGTTTCAATTTCAATGAACAGTGATGCTGATGCAGTCCATCTTGTTCATCTTATTGACTTGTTTACTTTTGTAGCTCTTATTTTGACAAAGTGTAACGAAAAATGGGTCATAGGAGATACTCCTACCCCTCGTTTCCATAGTGTGTGATCTTCCTTTCTGAATTAGAATACTAGGGTCATAGGAAACACTCCTACCCCTCTGCATCTTACAGGAAACCATCTCAATCTTTTATATCTCAAGATGCTTAAAGAGAGAGAGAGAGAAAAGGGAACTAGAAACACAGACTTTTACCTTCCAGACTTTCAGAGGGAACCCGATCTAGTATATACCAAGCTCCAGGACGTCAGCACCACTGGATTCGAGGACGAATCCATCCTAAGTGGGGGAGACTTGTCATGTCCCCATTCAACAGAAACGGGACTGCTTTGGCTCAGATCATGTGAATTGATCGTGAACAAGCTGTAATGAGGTGAATGATCAGAATGGATCATGAGGAAAATAAGTCTAGGTCAGGAAATAGACCAAGGGACTTAGAAATATTCAATAAGATAAAGAAAGCAAGCTGGACGCAGTGTATAACAGCTAGGCTATGCAATGAAGAAGCAAAACCAGCTGAACGGAGCTTGGTTGGAACTCAAGTAGAGTGTGTCATCTCCCTGAGATGGATGGACTAGCTCACTCATATGGGTCAGCTGGGGATCAGCTCAACTCAGCTAGACCAAGTGTTTGGGTCTCGGGCGGTTGGGCCGGGTCCGGGCAAGGGCCAGGCCATATGGTCGACCCATGTGTGGTGATGGGCCGGTGGGCTATAAGATTAGGCCAGGGGCTTTGTATTCGGTTTGGTCTTCGGCTGGACATGTCCAGGAGTGGTTTGGCAAGCCCAATATATCCTGGTAACCGCTAAGAGGCAGTTATGGGCAGTTACTAGACGGCGGTTATGAGAAGAAGGGAAAACCACCCCTTTTGGTTCTCTTTTGGTAACTGCTCGTCCAGGCAGTTAAGGGGACAGTTATAATCGACCTCTTCCTTGTATTTTGTGGGGTTCTGTCGAAAATATGGTTTTTCCAGAGAAGAAAACTCAGACAAATTCCTAGAGAGAAACCGGCGGTTGATCTGATCCGTGGGGGTTCCTTGGTTGTTTCCGGTGGAGTTTGTTTGTGAGATTAAGAAGATGGATACTAGACAGAGAGGCAAGACACGGCTTCTTCACACACCCTGAAACACAAATAAAAACAGAGAAAAATAGAGAGATGGTCGGATTGCTCCATCCAAGACCAAGAGTGGTGTGAAGGCAGCATAGAGGCAGTTTTGTGGGCAATCAAGAGAGGTGTTGGGAACGACCCTCTGGTGAGTTTTGATTATTGTTTGCCGCGCCCTGGGCTTCCTCTACATCCATACAACACACGCAAATAGCCAGGAGAGAAGATAGAAGACCGGAATTAACTTCTAATGGCTGAAACAGCTTTGAAGGCAGATGTGTGTGGAAAGGCAGTTTCATGGGCAACAAAGGGGGAATTGATGCACGACCTTTGGGTGGGTTTTGATCATTGATGAACACACCCTAGGATTCCTATATAGCTCTGTAACACACGCAAATTGTCAGGAGAGAAGGGAGAAGGCCGGACTTCACTCTCAATAGCATGAACAGCCTTGAAGGCGGATGTAGTGCAGAAAATGGTTTCATGGAAGTTCCATGGAAGGGATGATGGGTACGAACCATGATTGGATCTTATCAATACTGGAAGAATGTAAAAAGGGCTTGATGGAGGTGTGCTTGGAGGAGCATGGTCTCCCCTGATAAGGTAACAGGTGTGGACTGCGGACCATCGGACATAGCCGGATGCATATGGGCCGATCTGTTCCTGCAGTTACACCTTACTCTGTTTATATATTAGTCTTCATCACATTTATTCTGTTTATGATTGAGATTGATGATGAGACACGTAGGCACTGAACCATGGCCTTGGCCGGTTCAGGAAGTGAATGTCCTAGGCCATGGGCCGGACTGACCATGATCAGGATCCATATGGTCTGGGTCGATCCATTGGATTCTGATAATTGGAATCTCTTATATGAGATTTATCATGAGTTTACATGAATTTTAATCAATTATTTGGAATTGATTTGATGATGTCCATTTCTGACCGGTTGGACTGATCATGATCGGAATCCATATGGTCTGGGTCGATTCATTGCAATCTGATAATGGGAATCTCTTAGTTGGGATTTATCATGAGTTTTCATGAATTTTAATTAATTTTTGAAACAGGTTTACTTGAGGTCGAAATTGCACCTGAGGGTATATTGATGTCTGATCCTTGTGTTAGATTATCTGATCATATGCATGTGTGCTGGATATGTTGGTCATTTATGATATTGATCATAAAGTAGGTTTGTTATCAACCTTGTGCGAACCGAAATTCACACCGTCGAGTTTCAGTTGATCGGAGGAAAACAAAGTAAACCTAGTTTCCCCTAAAGGTCACGGTTATCTGCTGGGCCACACATAACAGAATCAATGTGACGAAAATATCAAGATAGAAAATCGTAAGAGAAAAAAAAAAGAGAGAGCAGCTATTTGGCATTGGGTATATTGGGATCTTATTTCCGAATCCGCGTTTGAGCGTGAACAACAGGTGAGAGCCTTGGCTACGAGAGCTGTCGGCAGGTTTGCTAGTCTAGCAACCTAAATTCTAACCTAGTTGAGTCGCAGCTCGATAGTAAAAACGGAAAAATGCCTAATTTGCTCTAAGTGCTAAGTTTGCTCTGAGAAAGCTCCTTCTTGCTCCTCGCCTCAAGCTCTCCTTATATACTTCCTCTAGGTCGGTTTGCCTCTCTTTTCGGGCCAGATTCGTCGCAAGTCACACTTTTCCATATTTCCTTCATAAATATCTCCGGAAACTTAACATTTATCTTCGTGGAAATTTAACATTTATCTACGCGGAAACTTGGCATTTATCTCTTTCCCCGAATGAGATAAACCGTCATCCTATTCTTTGGGCTCAAGTCTCATAGGATCATAAGTGGGCCTTCGTCCGCAATTCGAACCCTCTTTGGGCCGTATCGAGATTTAAGCGTTTTTACTCGCTTAGTGTCAGTTGGCATAGATACGATCCTTCTAACGGTTCCTCGTCTCTTCGTACAGCCGAGGTGGTTGATGTTGAATTAATCGTAACCCGTCCTATCACGAAGAATGGGAAACCGTTTGAGAGACCTAACCTTTCCAATTTCCCGAAAGCTTTTGAAGATATTTCTAGACGGAACGTCGATGTTATATTCGTGGACCTGAGGATCGAGTTACGGATATTTTGGACGAGGACGCATGGTCACGGGATAAAACAGGGTTTAGGAATAATCGCCGAAAGGTTTGTCGTGCTTGCTGGGCGAACTCTCCTATGCCTTGGCCGAGCTCGCCTGGCGAGCTCTCCCATGACGGGGTTGTACTTGCCGGGCGAGCTGACCCATGTCATGGTCGAGCTCGCCGGCGATCTGGCCCTTACTATGGTCGAGCTCGCCGGCGATCTGGCCCTTACTATGGTCGAGCTTCGCCGGCGATCTGGCCCTTACTATGGTCGAGCTTCGCCCGGCGAAGCTAGCCAGCGCTGCGGCGAGCTCACCCTTGTTTCGGTCGAGCTCGCCGGCGAGCTGGCCCGTGCTCGCCGGGCGAGCTCACCCTGGTCTCGGTCGAGCTCGCCGGGCGAGCTCACCCTTGTCTCGGTCAATCTCGCCGGCGAGCTGACCCATGTCATGGTCGAGCTTCGCCGGCGAGCTCACCCTTGTCACGGGCGAGCTCGCCGGCGCGTTGGCCCGTGCTCGCCGGGCGAGCTCACCCCTGCTATGGTCGAGCTCGCCGGCGAGCTGACCCATGTCATGGTCGAGCTCGCCGGCGAGCTCACCCTTGTTTCGGTCGAGCTCGCCGGCGAGCTCACCCTTGTTTCGGTCGAGCTCGCCGGCGAGTTAGCCCGTGCTTGTCGGGTGACCCATTTCGGTTATTCGTTTTCTTGGTTTTTTGAGGTTTTGACCGAGATTTGGTTTTTCCGAGGATTTTCCGGTATCGATTCCGTCGTGACCGATTTTGACCGATTTTGACCCCAACAAACCTTGGTGTTGGTAAGCGATGTGCAAAGCATTGGCTGAGAGCCATAAAGAAGCGTACTACCAATACTAGGTGGTGTAGACCACTAGTATTGGGCTGGGTGTACGTTTGCAAGGAAGGCCGCGTGTTATCTGATCTTGGGCAAGGCTGAACGACCTGATCCTTGGTTGATGGATCAAAGTGTCTGCTCTGAGTGATCAAAGGATGCACCGGTTGTAAGAGCAAGACTGATCGGGTCCATTGGGACATGGTTCTTTGGCTGGTCTGATAAGTGTGAAGACTCATCAGTTCTGAGTCATGTGGGGTTGTTGGTTGAATGACTTAGGATTTGATGGGCATTATTAGTCCATGAGAGGAATTGGTATTACTACTCCATGAGAGGACTTGATATTATATCCTACAAAGTGTAAGGATATTGGTTGATGCATGGGCTGAGATGGGCCAGATGCTTACCAATTACTATTGCAGTCTTCCCAAAGGTTACTTGGTCTGTGGGGATGGTTGGTTGAATGACTAAGTACCCAAGGGAAGAGTTTATGCAGGTATAGGCAAGCTAAGTCAGCTAAGACAAAGAGCTAACAAGCTCCGTGGATGTGGCAAAGGTATGATCTAGCAGTCTTGCTTATATCTAGATAGAATGGGTTAGGGGAATGGAACCTCGGATTTGTATGACTTGGTTTGGGTTCAGAACCGACCTTGGAGCTAGCTGGTAGTTGAGTATACTAACCATTAGCTGAGGTGATTCGACCCGACAAGTGTTAGATTGGTTTAGACCAATGAATGATTGTTGTGCTGAGTATGTGTTGAATTGATCTAAGCTAGTAAATGACAAAGGTAGTCTTGAGCAAAGTTCTGAGTTGGCCCTCGCCTATAGGTGATTTTTTAAATAAAGGGCGAAAAAAATTTAGAGGCTTGGTCAGTGTGTGGACCGAGCGACGTGAGGCATCGACCACGGCCCGAGAGGCCGGGATCGGGTCTTACAGGTTGGTATTAGAGCATGCTTGATTCTGTTAAGGACAGTGCTCAAAGATGTTGAGTTCCAAACCCGAAATTATTTCTTAATACTGAGATGACTTGAAATCTTAGCAGTGGTGAGCCAAGTGAGAGTTGAGGTAAGATTGGGTTTCATGCTTGTTAACGGGGAAGTTCCAAGATGGACCGGCTTAGCCAAGATGCACTCTCCAAAGGCAAGACCCTGAAAACAGAAAGGTTAGTTTATCTAGTTATTTGGAAGTTATAGACGGATTAGACGATGGATGCAATGCAAGATCTTTGTATGGACGACCTGGACCAGGGAAGTAACATGGACCAGAGAGTGGCTTAGGTTGAAAGAAACGTGCAGCACTCTCTTGTAGGTAAATGTTATCCCTTGGTGGCCGTTCAAAACAAGTGAGCATATGCGGTGTTCATATTGATTTAAGGGAGACGCTACATGGCTAGTACACGAGTGGGCTTGTGATCAGATGGAACAGCTTGGACTAGGTATAAGTCAAGGTAGGATTCCGTAGATCGGGTTAAATGGAATGGAACAATTCCAAGAGGAATTGGAAACACGATGTTGAGTATCTTAATATAACAAGGATTGAGGTATATTATAAACACTCTTGTGAATGGTATGGGACGTTCACAGAAGTGTGACGCTTTGGAGAATGGTATGGGACGTTTTCCAAATGTGTAATCAGACCGAGATCCTATTCATCTAGGTACTTAATGATCGGTGGTGTGGAAACACACGTACTTTTCGATACTGGAGTTACTCATGGTTTTGTGAGTCCAGGGAAGATCGGAAAGGGAATGTTACGGGTTGGAACCTGCAATGGTCCTGACAAAGTGAGTTCGGCCGGAGGGCAGACTATGAACTCACTAGGTCTGGTTAAAGACATTCCAGTGATGATCTTGGACAGGCCGATGCCTGTAGATCTGATTGTCGTCCCCCTAAAGAATCATGAGGTGATCTTAGGTATGGACTGGCTTGGAAAGAATCGGGCAACTCTTGATTGTTACCGTGGAAGGGTGCAGTTTGAGAATGAGTTTGGACCCCCAATCAGGTTCCAAGGTATTAAGCCGACCTCTTGTTGTTTAGTGGTTTCAGCAATCCAGGGGAAAGGATGCTTGGAAATGGTTGTGAGGCCTTCTTGGCTACCATTTACACTAATGAGGTCGTAGGGGGTGGTGACCCGGATGGGATACCTTTGGTTCAGGAGTCCAAGGATGTGTTTTGGGCGCTGCAGGGTGTGCCCCCTTGCAAGGCTGACCCGTTCAGGATCGAACTCGAACCTGGAACGGCCCCAATGTCCAAAAGTCCGTAACGGATGGCACCAGCCGAAATGGCTAAGTAAAGAAGCAACTTGAGGAGTTGTTTTATAAGGGTTTCATACGCCCTAGTGTATTGCCTTGGAGATCACCAGTTCTTTTTGTGAAATAGAAAGATGGTAGCTTCAGGCTGTGTATTGATTGAGACAGTTGAGTCCCTGAGTGGACCAGAACCGTAATATGATCAAGTCCGGTAAGGGACAAGGATCAGGACACGACCTACTCAAAGATGGACCTATTGTCGGAATGCCAGTCGAGTCCCTGAGTGGACCAGGACCGGAATATGATCACGTCCTAAATGGACCAGAATATGACAAAGTCCAATGATGGATAGAAGTCAAGTTGAGGCGGTTTAGTCTTGTAGAGACTAATATCGCAATATGGCCAAGCTGGGAAAGGCTGTGGCTGGTTAAGGAATGATCCAGTAATTTGTGGCTGGAATCATAAACCATGGTGTCCGGGAAGGACTTAAGTAAACAGAACTATCTGTTATAACTCGTGGTATAACGAGAAGCCTAAAGATTGGAACAAGTTCTTTAAGACTTGACTGGTACATCGAGTGGTTTGGAGATTTGGTAAATCTACTACGACTCGGTTACGCAGTATGTTCTTAAGGACTGAATATGATCTAGTCGTTGACTAGGGTCAGAGAGTAATAGACTTAGTGTTTACTAGAACCGCAACCTGGGCAGTTGGGCCAGTGACACAAGTCATGTCCTTGTATGGGTGCTTGATGGACCAAAGGATGGACTACTTGATAAGATTTTGGGTTAAATCTCTATCAAGTGGTAGAGACTTGTATATATGATGATCAAGACGTGATCAGTGAGAAGGAACAAGGAAGAAGATGCAACGAATTGGTTAGAAAGAACCAATCGATCATGCTCCATGTTCCGGGTGCAAAGAGTTTGGTTGGAACCTTTGTCTTGAGGCAAGACGTCAGCACCACTGGATTCGAGGACGAATCCATCCTAAGTGGGTGAGACTTGTCATGTCCCCGTTCCTGGAACTTGACATGGGACATAGACGTTTCAACAGAAACGGGACTGCTTTGGTTCATATAATGTGAATTGATCGTGAACAAGCTGTAATGAGGTGAATGATCAGAATGGATCATGAGAAAACTAAGTCTAGGTCTGGAAAAAGACCAGGGGACTTAGAAATATTGAATAAAATAAAGAAAGCAAGCTGGACGCAGTGTATAACAGCTAGGCTATGCAATGAAGAAGCTCAACCAGCTGAACGGAGCTCGGTCGGAACTCAAGTAGAGTGTGTCAGCTCCCTGAGCTGGATGGACTAGCTCACTCAGCTGGGTCAGCTGGGGATCAGCTCAACTCAGCTAGACCAAGTGTTCGGGTCTCAGGCAGTTGGGCCGGGTCCGGGCCATATGGTCGACCCATGTGTGGCGATGGGCCGTTGGGCTCTTGGGATTGGGCCAGGGGCTTGGTATTCGGTTTGGGCTTGGGCTGGAAATTTTCAGGAGTGGTTTGGCAAACCAATTACATCCTAGTGATGATGGACTTTTCATGGGTCCAATCAAATGTTGTAGTATACAAGATGTCAATCTAATTTTAAGTGATTCTAATGCAAAGGGAATGCAAGTCTATGCTTAATCTAAGTGCAATCATAGAGAGAGATGAGATGATTATGAACTAAGACAATATTAAAAATACAATAAAAGAGTGAACTTTCTTTCTCAATGAGGCAAGGGGGTTCTTGGGACAAGGGAATTGACTTTGGGTGATCAAGCCTCAATCTAAGATGGCAAACTTTCAATCAATCTAACACCTTAAGTCTAGACACAATCCTAAGCAAGCTCTATCCCTAGATGAATGCTCATTCACTAACATATCTCAAACATCTAATCCCTTAGGTTGAATAATATGAAAGCAATCATTAAAAACAAGTCTACTAGCTATCTTTACACCTTTAACAACTAATCCCTTAGGTAAAGGATGTTAAAAGCATTGATGAGTTGGTTCAGGCCTTTTATAGAACACCTTCCGGGTATGAAATGCCTATAGCTCTATTTTGAAGAGGCCAACTCCAAAATAGCAAGAAGAACACTCAATCAAACAAGGAAAGGATAGATCTACACTAAAACATCTTAGATCTACACCTAATCACCCTTAGTCTCCCAAGCCGCTGAACCCTAGATAGATCTACTCACTAATAGCCATGGAAAACCTCAAAATCAATGATGATTCAAGGCTAAACATGATTAGAGAAGAAGATAATCCAATAAACACAAAAGAAATGAGATGAAAAGGATCAAAGATCCAAACTTTCTTCAAGATCTAAATTTGTTTTTGACAGAAAAGAAGTTAAGTCCCAATCGTTGGGATACAAGAGTATTTATACAAGGTTTAGAAAACCTAGGAACATCATTAAAAATTACTAAAAAGCCCTTGGAGTCAATTAGGCTTTAACCAATAGGAGACAAGCTAAATTTTCGGTCTGGGGTCGACTAAGTTGTCCAACCCGGTCCTGCTCACCCGGTCCAGCCATAGTCCTGGTCGTCTCTCGTCCCGACCGGGTTTGGCATCCTGGACGGCCCATCCCGGTCCTGCCTCGTCCATGTCTTGATCATCTTTCCCGACCGGGTGCATGAAGCCGGTCTGTCCGTCCCGGTCATGCCTCTCGTCTCGACCGGCTGCTCGAACCAGGACTGATCTACCTGGTCGTCCCATGCCTTGGACGTGTCTTCACTTCCCGACCGGCTGCTCGAACCCGGACTGATCTACCCGGTCGTCCCATGCCTTGGACGCGTCTTCACTTTCCGACCGGCTGCTCGAACCCGGACTGATCTACCCGGCCAGCTTGATATGCTTCAAGTGAACTGATCATAACTCCTCCAATAAAGCTCCAAATGACTTGAAACCACTTCCATTGGAAAGCGAACTCAATCTTAGCAACAGAAGACATCTCTAAAGCCTCTGTTCATGCTCATCTTTGTCTTGACCAGATCATGGATTGACTTCTCTTTTCATGGCCAAACTTGATTCTTCACCTCTTTTGGGGCCATAAGGCTTCCAAACACCTCAAATCACATCAAAGCATACTCCAACACCTGATAAGGACAAATGAATTCAAAATGGACCTAAAAATGCCTAATGCCTAACTTATATGATCAAAATGCACAAGATATGGATGCTAAAAACATGTAAATATGCAAGACATGAACTCCCCCACACTAGACCTTTACTTGTCCTTATGTAATCTTTTCAAAACATAAGGAGGAGAGACATAGAGATGGAAGCAAAGCCAAAAGAAACACTCATAGCACTCAACTTGACATCCTAAAGAAACATAGCAAATAGCATGAGCAAAACTCTCTTATTATGCTCTAGCTTCACAAGGCCTATCAATTACTCTTATGCCTCTACACAAGATGCAATGCTTATCAACCAACAAGTTCTCTCAACCAGCCCTCACATTGATTCACACACACACACTCAAGGTGAGTTCTCACAAATGGGCACATGATCTCAATCATTTGGCTAGGTGATCAAATGGTCTAATATGGATGATAATGAGGTTTCAATGCATCATTTCAAGGTGGCAATCACTCAAAATTCAAGTAGCTTGATCATTATGCAAAATTTATCTAAGACTAGGAGCAATTCATGCATACATGGATCCATCCTCATCATTCTACCCAATTCCTAAGTGATTACAAGATCTACACCCCTTTTATTCATCCCATAACCCAAAAATTAAAAACATTCTCACATCACTCACCCCATGAACAACTTTCTTTCCTTTGAAATTCAACCACTAAGGACCTCTATTCACTTTTCTAAGCTCTAACTCTTTAAGTTTTTCCTTTCCCACTATCTTATTGAATCTTTCTTTTTCTTTTTCTTTTTCTTTTTCTTTTCTTTTTTTTTTTTTTATTTAGGGGGAAGGTCAAAAAACATCAATCAAGAGCTTCTTATCTTTCTATTCTAGGTCCCTAGGGTTTTTCTTTCTCAATACATTCTTTTGTTCATCAATCTCAACATTGTCACATCCCAAACCCAAGATATAAACCTTTAAGGAACAAAAACCCCACTCACCATCCTAGAAGCTAGCTCAAATGAGGACCCTATGCTAGCAAGAGATGAGAACAAATCCATGTCGCTCCCAATACTCTCAAGATTTTGCACATGACAAGCTATCAGAAAAGGCCTCACTCATGCAAATCAATGTAGGCTTCAAAGAATGGCTAGGGTTCAAAGGTATGGATGTGCCATTTGGGTTAACAAAGAGTGGTACAATGGAAAAAGATAACCCAAATGTGTATGAGATCCATGATCAAGTATGCAAATGCCCATATGCAAGAGAAGTTAGGTTCATTCAAGTCCAAGTTCAGGATGGAGCTGGTTTTAACAACAATGCCAATATCAAGCAAGCAAGCAAGTTTCAAGAAGAGTTTTCAAGGCTCAAAGCATGCAAGCCTTTCAAAAGATGCTTAAGCTACTTGATATGTTTAACTAGGGTGTCAAATTCAGTGCAAACAAGTGCTCTTTACAAGGCAATGCTCCATGTGCAAGTGAATGCAACCTATATGCTCTAGACTCAATCTTAAGGATGCAAGTGATGTGTGGGAACCGAAATCCGCACCGTCAATTTCCGATAAAGATTTGTGGAGGAAAACCGAGTTAACCCGATCTTCCTTGAAGGTCCCAGATATCTGCTGGGCCGCACACGAAACGATCAATAGAGATAAAAGTTACGAAAATAAAAATCGTAAAAGTTGAGCGGAAAAAGATCTTATTTCTGAATTCGCGTTCTGAGCGTGAACAACAGGTAAGAAGTAAGCTACAAGAGCTGTCGAAAGGTCCGCTAGTCCGGCCGCCTAGATCTAACCTAGTTGAGTCGCAGCTCGCTAATGAAAACAGAAAAAGAAAGCTAAAACGCTCTAAGTGCTAAGTGCTCTGGAAGTTTTTGTGATCTGGTTTGCTTCTTGCTCAAAGCTCTCCTTATATACTCCTCTTAAGACGGTCTATCTTCTCGCGGGCTGAATCGGGGCTTTTTCCATTTTCGTCCATCTTCGTGTTTATCGGGAAACTTGACATTTATCTTCGGAAAACTTGACATTTATCTTCTGCAAACTTGACATTTATCTTCTGGAAACTTGACATTTATCTCTTATGTGAGGATAAAGATAAACCGTCATAGTTATCCTTCTTTTTTGGAAAATCGTAAGTGGGACGTTTTGGCCACGTTGGGCCGTTTAGGCGTTTTTACGGTTTTTCGAAAGGACGGTCTTTGAAGGTTTCGGTGTTTCCAAAGGAACCTCAATCCCTTGTATAGTCGAGATAGTGGTGTTCTAGAATAACCGTGATCGTACCAAACTTGCGTGGAATTGATCGAACAAGCTAAGATGGGATCGAACCGGCACGATAGGACCAAGACCAGAAGAGGCCGTGGTGACGCCGAGCCGACCAGCGTGGCAGTGCCGCCCGGCGCCAGGCGAGTGCCGCCGGCGCCAGGCGAGTGCCGCCGGCGCCAGGCGGCCAGCGTCCAGCGTTCGCGGCGCCAGGCGAGTGTCGCCGGCGCCAGGCGAGTGTCGCCGGCGCCAGGCAGTGCCGCCCGGCGCCAGGCGAGTGTCGCCGGCGCCAGGCGAGTGTCGCCGGCGCCAGGCGGCCAGCGTGGCAGTGCCGGCGCCAGGCAGTGCCGCCCGGCGCCAGGCGAGTGCCGCCCGGCGCCAGGCCGCCAGCGTGGCGAGTGCCGCCGGCGCCAGGCGAGTGTCGCCGGCGCCAGGCCGCCAGCGTGGCAGTGCCGCCCGGCGCCAGGCGAGTGTCGCCGGCGCCAGGCCGCCAGCGTGGCGGAGTGCCGCCCGGCGCCAGGCGGCCAGCGTGGCAGTGCCGCCCGGCGCCAGGCGAGTGTCGCCGGCGCCAGGCAGTGCCGCCCGGCCAGGCGAGTGCCGCCGGCGCCAGGCAGTGCCGCCCGGCGCCAGGCGAGTGCCGCCGGCGCCAGGCGAGTGCCGCCGGCGCCAGGCGAGTGCCGCCGGCGCCAGGCGGCCAGCGTGGCAGTGCCGCCCGGCGCCAGGCGAGTGCCGCCGGCGCCAGGTCGGGTGCCGCCGGCGCCAGGTCGGGTGTCGCTGGCGCCAGGCGAGTGCCGCCCGGCGCCAGGCGAGTGCCGCCGGCGCCAGGCGGCCAGCGTGGCAGTGCCGCCCGGCGCCAGGCGAGTGCCGCCGGCGCCAGGCAGTGCCGCCCGGCGCCAGGCAGTGCCGCCCGGCGCCAGGCAGTGCCGCCCGGCGCCAGGCGAGTGCCGCCGGCGCCAGGCGAGTGCCGCCGGCGCCAGGCAGTGCCGCCCGGCGCCAGGCCGCTCGCTGACGCTGTGGCCGCCGTGCCGGGCCATCCTGCCGTCCGTGGGTTTTTCGTTGTTCGATCTTTCCCCCGTCAGTCGTTTGCGGGAAATCTTTGAGTTTGGGAAGATCTTTAGCCGTAGATTTCGAGATAATCGTTTCTAATCCAACGAGACTCCTCGAGTATCGGGATTTGAGATGGACTTGGATTTGTAGATTTTCCGTCGTCAAGGATGCGAGCAATGTGGCTTCGAGCTTTAGATGTGTTAAAAGATGAATCTTTTAAACAATCGGGAAGGCTTTGCGGAAGAACCATTGTAGATCTCGGACGATCCGGACATGGGTTTTAAGGGACCAAGATGCTGCCATTGCCCGAGACCATGAGATGATTGCACGGATGGGCGCCAGGACCCTTGCCGCTGGTGCCAGACGGGAGTGGACGAGCCTTCCGCTGAAGTTTTATCGGCGGCGACCCGTTTCTTGGCTTTGATCGCCGCTGGCTTTTCTTTCGAGGACTTTCGGTGGCGATTTCGTCATTGACCGATTTTGACCCAACAGTTAGCCCCAGCTAGCTAGGAACCGTAATGCCTGTCGGATCCTAGCTTGCGTATGGCCGTATGGGAAGGTGTAGAGACTAATCGCTTGTCGAAAAGTCGGGTGAATAGTGATTTTACCTCCTTTATATGGATGGAGTAAGAAATCTCATTCTTACTTCATCACAAGAATTTTACTCTCTCTCTCAAGAATCCTTTCTCTCTCTTTAAGAACAATGTCTTCAAGATCCTCAAAGAAACTCTTCTTCCCATTCATCCTCGGATGACTCTCCTGCCCATGTGGCGGTGAAGCGGGGAGGAGTTGGTCGAGGAGGAAGCGAAAAGAATCGTATTCTAGAGCCCTTGTAGGTTCGCCCCAACACTGCCAGAGATCCCTGTTCGAGGGAGACCTGCGAGGCAGCCTGGTGCTCCTTTTGCGCCGAGCTTCGGTTTCGTAAATATCTCAAGGTTCTTGAGATTTTTACCAGGTTCTGAAGAGTCAAATTCAGTTCCGTTGGTAGCGAGTGCAAGGAATCCTCCGCAAGGTTTCTTTACATGTTCTGAAGCTTTCTTTACGTACTGCCGTATGTGGTTCCCGATCCCTGGTGCCATTGTTCGTCGCTTCACAGCTTGAACTTCGATCAACCAGCTCAGCGTTCCTGCCTTGGAGACTTGGCTTGGCGTGCTGATAGCTACTCTGAACTTCGGGATTGATCTTGGTCGATGATTTGAAGGTCTTTGGGGCACTTCGGCGGCGGGGAGTGGCGGTTACTACTCCATGCTGCCTAAGAAGGATATGGCGTGATTCAGGGGACTACTTGAATCCCAAATCGTGGCAGGGCGTTTCTTCTTCGTCCAAATAGATGGCGAGTCTGTCGAGGAGAGCTGCCTCCATCTATTTCCGCAAGCATGGAACTTCAACCGAGGTAATACGATGAAAACCCTGTTGTCTATTTCACTTTTTGAAGTCGCGAGTTTTAGTGAAAAGTTTGGCTTTGTAGGGAACAACCCTACTGCGCATTTGCCTGGTGACCTCTTTGTCGAGAGATCTTCTTCGTCAAAGGCCGTTTTCTGAAGTCCTTCACCCTCGAGCGGATTGAGGCGGTTAGACTTTATCGGTCGAGATCCTGTCCGTCGTATGATGCCGAACCGGTCACGAAGCTCCTACTGGAGGCGCAGACAGAGGTCTCGTAAGGGGAAGGAAATTGATGATGGGGAAGGCTCGGAAAATCCTCCACCATTGGGAGAAAAACCTAGTTTTACTCCAACGGAAAAAGGCGGAGCCAGCGGTTTTCCACTAACAACTTCTTTGATGGCCTTCCTCGGAGTTTACTACTGATGAGTCGATGGAGGATGAGGAGAAACAACGGGTTTTGCCGAGGGCTCCCAACGTGTCAACGAGGTTTGGCCCCGAACTTCTTAACCTTACGTTAGAATCTGTACATAAGCATGCTTGCTGATCTTGAGTTTATGCAGGGACTAAGAGTGTTTACGAGAAACGACTCGGTTTCATAAATCAGGATTGCTAACTTCAAGACCACAGAAGCGGGCGAGCTTTCGGTTCGACAAGAGGTAAAAGCAGAGCGAAGCAAGCTGAGCTTCATGCTCGAGCTCTTGTTGGTGGAAAGGAGGAAGAAGGATAGTGCATGGCGGAGGTGGCAAGGCGAGGCGAATCGTTTGCTGCTGAGTTTCAATGTTTTAAAGAAGCCCAGGAGTTTGTTGGTGATTTCCGCGAGTGCCGGGTTCGGTCAGAACCTTACAAGTCTCAGAACCGGTTTCTCTTCGATTCGAGATTGCTGAGATGAAGGATTTCATGGCGGCGTGCTCATGCTGAGTCCTTGGTTCCTCCGGTAGAAGAAAGAGTCCGGAGACTATGAGAACTATCGAGGTTTCGAGGAAGCGGTGGAGGCGAGCCGATGAAACGCCGAGGTGGTGGGAGCGCTCAAAGCGTGAATGAGGAAGTGGACCAGCCTGCTAGTTCGTTTGGGATTTCCGCATCAGATTTCTCAATGTTGACTTTCTTTTGTGAATCGTATTTTTGGCGTGTGTGGCGTTTTAAGTTTTATTAGGGACGTTGGAGGTTGCATTCTTATGTTTTGGGACTGGCGTTGGTGGCTTTGAATCCTGCCGTTTTTGCGGCTTTTATGAATATGAAAATTTGCGAGATTTCGTCTTTTGTTTTGATTTATACTTTCGTCAAGTGTAGAGGAAGGATCACGAGTAGTCGCCATTATCCTAACTCTTTTTGTCGCTTGGTCCATTATGCTACTTTTAGCGGCGTTTTAGGTGTAGCGATAAGAGACATGTTTTGGGATCATTATCACGATACTATGTCTGTGAGATGTCAAGATCCAGCAAGACTGGGTTTAGGGCAAGACCTAGGCTTACTCTCAGCTTTAAGGCTGTGCGATGACTGATCGGCTTCGTTTTGCCTGTTAGTGATTTCTTCCTGATTCTTTTCGTTTAAAGTCCGCGACTAGTCGCCGGCTTATATGACTTTGTTAAAAGAATCGAGCTATCTTCGAGTTTATCGAGGCAGCTAAACCAAAATTTTGGGTTTCTTGTATAGCGCTATGATATCCTTGTCGGATGTAAGAGGACCTTGTAGGTCTGACTACGAGTTTGTATTGAGTGAAGCGTTTCTGTTTCGCGGTCGTCGGGGCCAATGTCCGGTGAGTTAACCGTCGAGTGGACTGTCTTTTGCGGATGATCTGAGTTTTGTTATCTTTTAAGAAGTTGCGATTCTGCGTTTCTTTTGAAGATATGATTTTTCGTTTTTCGAGCGTTGATCGTTTAGTGAGCATAAAAGATAGAAAGAATTTTATTAAAATTTGAAAAGTTAAGTACAATGCGGATTTTTGGCGTTTTGTGGGAGTATAGGAGTATCGCGCAGTCCCCTTTTGGCGAGGGATAGCTTAACTTCGCCGGGTTTCGACGAGCTGCCTCGATACCTCTTTCGAGGATCAAGCCATCTCGTAGTTCTGATAGTTGCGCAGATGTTTTACTCCCGTCGTCGCCGTTCGATCGTGCTGGTCGGATCGTGAATTACGTCTGGGGAGTGAATATCTGGTTTCTGGCCCGGAGGTGGACTGGAGGAGCTTTGTCTTGAATCGTTGCCTGTTGGGATGATTCTGGATCATCTTTCTTGAGTTTTGAGAATGTTGTGTGATTCCTTTGCTTTCGTTTGGGTTGGCATAAGCGTTCTGATCTTTTAAGTAGTTTGAACTTCGGCTAGGTAACAAAGTCTCGATTGCCTGACTACCCGGATGGCTGCGGTTCGGTCAGTCGGAAACTTGATACGAGGTGATATGTGGATGGTACTGCCTTCATGGAATTGATCAAGGGGTTCCCATGATGGCGTTGTAGATGGCGGGTTGTCGACTACTGCAAATTCGGCGATCTTTGTAACTTCCTTTGCCATGACCGGGAGTTTAATTCTCGAGGGTCATGGTAGTGGCGCCAACCCGTCAAAGGTTTTGGCTCGGGGCGACTTCCCCTAGTGGGATCTTCATCCTGTAGAGGTGTCGCGGAAGATGACATTGACTGTGCTTCCCGTGTCGATGAGAATCCGGCCGACTTGAGATCTGGATTACCAGGTCGATTACCAAAGGATCGCGATGGGGCTTGGAGATTCCGGCGGTCTCCTGTTCTCAGCGATCGTGTGGTTAGGAACATCGCTGTCCGGGAACCAGTTGGAACTTGTCTGGGCTTTTAAGCCCGTAGGCTTTTATCGGCGAGACAGAGTCTTGGTAGAACTGTGATCCTCCGATGATCATGTTTACCCTCTGGCGTGCTGTTGTTCCCTTGGTGATCTGTCTTCTTCGCGTTTTCTCGATTGATTTTCGGTTAGCGGTCCTCGGAGACAGTTTTGTTGGTCTTTAGGCGGTCGGAGTCAGGAGCAAGTCCTTTATACTCTTGACCTTTGATAGTTAGCGGTGAGGAGTTTTGCGGCGAGCAGGCGGGAACCTTGCGGTTAGCGATGGAGTGACCTCTGGTTTCGTGGAACTTGCGGTAGGAATTATCCTTGTACTGGTTCCTGGTCAGGTGTTTCGGAGGTTCTGCCTTGCTCGAGTTGATGGCGTAGTTATGCTGCGCGGCAGGGCGTCTTCGCCGTGATGGGCGCTTTTGCGTTCTGAGAGGTTTTCTTTTTGAGGGCGTTTTCGTGGTCCGTGCTGCGACGAAGCTTCATCTCTTCTTCCATGATGATGAAGTCCGTTGCCTTGTGGAAGTATCCTGGATTGTCGCGGCTTTTCCAGTAGTATCCACTTTCGAACTTCGACTTGTACCAGAAGTTTTCCTCGAGTCGATTGCGACATTGTCGCTGATGCCGTTACTCTGGCCATCACCAGTTTGAACCTTCGCATGAAGTCGCTGGAGTGACTCATCTTCCTTCTGAGCTAGACTCCATAGATCCACGTCGGACGTTTCTCTGTCCATGAACATGGAGTATTGTTTGAGAATCGCCGAGGCCAGTTGGCGGAAGCTTCGATGGAGTTCCTTTTGAGCCGGAGAACCACTCGAAGCGCAGCACCTTTGAGGTGCTCGGCGAAGAAGACAATGACCTGCGTCTCGTTAAGCTCGGGGAGTTTGCACCTACCCATTGCGATCTGGAAAGACTGCAGGTGCGACTTAGGATCCGTCGTGCCGTCATAGACCGGGATTTTGATCTTCCCTGGGTCTGAGATCGTGTTTCCGTGATCCGGCGGTGAATGGCGTTTTCCGTGCTTCCTCGAAGTCTATCGATCTCGGGCGGAACTGGTCGCTGATGGATTTCGCGATTTCACCGCCACTTCGCCACGGTCTTTTGAGAGATTCGCGGAGATCATGGATCTCGCTATTGCTGCCGGCGTTCCTCGAGCATGTCGGCTGGTCGCGATAGATCGAGTTTGATCTTCAGCGAGTTCTTCCTGCTCCATCCAGTAGAGTTCTTCTTCCTCTTCGTCATGGGCCTATCGAAGGATACCGTCTGCGGCGAACTGGCCGGGTTCTCTGGGGTGGATGTCAGCGTCTTCATCGGAAGAATCTGATTGGTCGCTGATATCTAGATTGATCTTCGGCGTCGCTTTCCTTGTTTCCGTAGCGGGAGTGGAAGGTTCTGCGAGGTCGTTTGCTGTCCTTTCGAGCCGCTTTCCTGAGTGGGCTCTTTCGGCATCTTTTTCTCGCGGCTTCGAGATCCGGTCGAAGTCTTCGCCGCGCTGCCTGGTGGATCCGCGTTTTCTCCTCGCAGTTAAGGTGTCGACCTGTTTTGCGGCGAGGTTATCAGCTTGTCTGTTGTTCGCCCGTGCACAGGCGGAGGTAAACAGTTCTTCATCTGCCTGGCGCCTCGGTGTTTGCATCAGCGGTGACTGCGGGCGCATCTCCAGCTGGAGTCTTCAGCGCTGGCGCCGACGTGTTCCGCCTAGCTGGCTGATCTTTGGTGGCGTCGGTAGACATGATCGGCGTGTGCAGTTGCGAGATAGATAGATCCGTAACCCCCTCCTTCTAGCCAAACTGTTGGAACCGAAATTAGCACCGTCAATTTCCGATAAAGATTTGTGGAGGAAAACGAAGTTAACCCGATCTTCCTTAAAGGTCCCGGATATCTGCTGGGCCGCATTACCAACGCATCAATAGAGATAAAAGTTACGAAAATAGAAATCGTAAAAGTTGAGCTGAAAGATCTTATTTCTGAATTCTTGTTCGAGCGTGAACAACAGGTAAGAAGTAAGCTACAAGAGCTGTCGAAGGTCCGCTAGTCCGCCGCCTAGATCTAACCTAGTTGAGTCGCAGCTCGCTAATGAAAACAGAAAGCTAAAACGCCGGTGCTAAGTGCTCGAAGTTTTGTGATCTGGTTTGCTTCTTGCTCAAAGCTCTCCTTATATACTCCTCTTAAGGCGGTCTATCTTCTCGCGGGCTGAATCGGGCTTTTCCATTTTCGCCCATCTTCGTTTATCGAAACTTGACATTTATCTTCGAAAACTTGACATTTATCTTCTGGAAACTTGACATTTATCTTCGGAAACTTGACATTTATCTCTTATGTGAGGATAAAGATAAACCGCCATACTTATCCTTCTTTTCGAAAATCGCGGGCTGCTTACCGCTAGTGCTTAGGCGCTTTTACGGTTTTCGAAGGACGTCTTTGAAGGTTTGGTGTTTCGAAGGAACCTCAATCCTTGTATAGTCGAGATAGTGGTGTTCTAGAATAGCCGTGATCGTACCAAACTTGCGTAGATTGATCCAACAAGCTAAGATGGGATCGAACCGAAAGTACGAGGACCGACGCAGGACGAGGGCCGGGTCCGACATCAGGCCGACCAGCGTGGCAGTGCCGCCCGGCGCCAGGCCGGGTGCCGCCGGCGCCAGGCCGCCCGCTGCGGACGGTGCCGCCGGCGCCAGGCCGGGTGCCGCTGGCCAGGCCCGTCAGGCCTTCCGCTGCCGCCGGCGCCAGGCCGCCCGCTGCGGACGGTGCCGCCGGCGCCAGGCCGGGTGCCGCCGGCGCCAGGCGGCCAGCGTCCAGCGTGCCGCCCGGCGCCAGGCCGCCCGCTGCGGACGGTGCCGCCGGCGCCAGGCGGCCAGCGTGGCAGTGCCGCCCGGCGCCAGGCCGGGCCATCCTGCCGTCCGTGGGTTTTCGTTGTTCGATCTTTCCCCGCTAGTCGCTTGCGGGAAATCTTTGAGTTTGGGAAGATCTTTAGCCGTAGATTCGAGATAATCGCTTTAATCCAACGACTCCTCGAGTATCGGGATTTTAGATGGACTTGGATTTGTAGATTTTCCGTCGTCGAGGATCACGAGCAATGTGGCCGAGCTTTAGATGTGTTAAAAGATGAATCTTTTAAACAATCGGGAAGGCTTTATGAAGAACCATTGTAGATCTCGGACGATCGGACATGGGTTTTAAGGACCAAGATGCTGCCATTGCCGAGACCATGAGATGATTGCACGGATGGGCCAGACCTTGCCGCTGGTGCCGACGGAGTGGACGAGCCTTCCGCGAAGTTTTATCGAGCGACAACCCGTTTCTTGGCTTTGATCGTCGCTTGGCTTTTCTTTCGAGGACTTTCGGGTGACGATTTTGTCATTGACCGATTTTGACCCCAACATGATGCAATCTACATGATTCAAAAATTTTAATTTTTTTTGGATTTTCTATGCAAATATGAATGTACAATGCAATGCATGAGACTCAAAATCACAAAGAAAACATGATCAAATACTTGGTACCTCCCCTGCACTTAAATCACACAGTCTCCGTGTGAATAAGAGAGAAAGAGATACCCAACCAAGACAAAAGCAAATGTATATACAAGAAGGGTTGGAGTGATACCTAAGAAGGAGGTTTGGGCGTGGTGTTTGGTGTCGGGGCTAGGAGCTGGCTTGGTTCCTAGCAACTAGAGGAGGCTGCTACATGGCAATCATAGGGCTTAGGTGGTTCACCACCTTTCTTCTCTCCTCTAGTGCTTGGCTCAACCTGAAAACCTTGACCACTTTTATTAGAAAAAACTTAAAGGAAAATTGATATTGCAAAGGTATGTACAAGGATAACCATGGGACTTCCTCCCAAGCGAACTTGTTTTGAGTCACTTAGCTTGACTACCTTGTCTCTTGAACTAGTGAGAAGGATGATCCTTCCCACCTTCAAGTGTGATGGTGAGGACCTGAGAGAGAAGCTCTTGAAGCTTGATTGGGTCATCTTGGAGCTGAGGAGTGATGATGGCTCTAGCACTTGAGAATGGTGTGGACCTGCCCTTATGCTTGATCTTGTACTCAATGACACCAGCCTTGAGCTTCTTAGGATGGAGAGTAAGGGTGTGTGGGAGCAAATCAAGAGGTGGGGGGTAAGGCTCTTTCACCATCTTCTTCTTGCCATGAGTGGCTTTTGAGGCTCCACTCATCCCCTTTGTTTTAGCACTTTCCAAGTGCTCATCACACAACTCTTTTGAAGACTCTCCATCCAGACCTTCTTTCTTACCAACAACCTCTGCATCTTGGGGCTTCTCAACAGCTTGTGCATCACAAGTGATTGTCCCACAATAGTCTGATTCCATTGGAGGTTGGAGAGGATAGGAGACAGCTTTGTTGACATGCATGAGGGTGACCTTCTTGTTGGGAAAGTCAATGCACGCTCCAACTGTTGTGAGAAAAGGAGTGCCAAGGATCAAAGGGACTCTCTCTTCAGATACCATCTTCAAAACAGTGAGGTCAATAGGTATGGTGCAGGATCCAATCTTCAAGGGGAAGTCCTTGATTATGCCATGCTTTCAATCCCAAGACTCTTCACCATATCCAAGGAGATGACATTCACAGTAGCGCCACTATCAACAAGAGCATCATCCATAGTTAGTGTTTCAAGAGAGCAAGACAAGGTGAACTTCCCTTGAGACTCAAGCTTAGGGAGGGATTTTGGAGGGGTTGGTGGATCAATCTTCAGAATGGAGATGTCCAAAAGCTCAGCCACTTCAGCCTAGTGGTTTAGAATGTCCTTGATGAGCATCATCTGGACATCAGCTTCACGCATACCTGATATCTCTGGAAGCTTGACTCCAACATCACTAAGATCTTTCCTGAACTTTGAGATCACCGCCTTTTGAGCTTTGGTGAGAAGTCTTTGGGGAAAGGGGAGCTTGTCATATGGTGATAGCTCAAACTCAGTGTCTTCCTGCTCCACTTCTTTCAGCTTGTTGTCTGCTTGATATCACTTAAATTACCCTAAGGAGTGACTTTACTCTCTCAAATAAGAGGTTCAATTGTAGTACTTAGGGATCGAATCCACAGAGAGCTAGTGTACAAATAAGATGTAATCTTAATGACTATGCTAGGTTGAAAATAGTTTAAAGTAAAGTTCAGGTTTGCTGAGTAAGGATAAGATTACTCAGTTGAAAAGATTTGGTTTTGAAACAGTAAAGAAAAGTAGTTAGATTCAGGGTAAGTATTCAGGATTATAAATACTATAAAGGCTAACAAGTTGCTTGCATGATATGTCAGAGCTCAACACTTATTAAATGAATCCATCAGCTCTCGCATTATTTAGACCATCTATTACTTAGATGCTAAATGGTGTTGTGGCCGGCTACTCTGCCGATGGTATCGATCGATGGTTCGATAGGAATATCGACTGATACACCTCTAGCTACGTCGATCGATTACTCTATAGGAGTATCGATCTATACGGCTCTAAGCAAGCTTTATGCACGAGTTGATACAATGCTCACCATGATCTTAGATCAGCTTTCGCATATCTCAAGGGGGTCATAGCATGTTTAGGATGTTGTCAGGTATTGCATGTAATGAACAATGCAATCCAAGTTCATGTTCTAGGTAGCTAAGCTAGAAAAAGCATAAGTGAACAATCCTAACAATAAATATCACAACTATAGAAATTATAGGTTGGGGCTAATCCCTCATATCCTATTTAAACCCTAAATCTAACAAATGAATCTACTCAGACATGGCTAAGTAGTTCATAACAACAAGGTAATAATTGAAATTCATAGACCTATTAGAGGGTGAACACTTAGGTTCCAATCACAAATATCTTTGGATCTCTCCTCTAGATCTAGAATTCTATAACCTCTGTTAACAAAAGAACTGAAAAGAAATAAGTGGAAATAGAAGGAACTTGAATAAAACGTGTATTGTGTATATTGTGTAAAAAGCTTGTATTGTAGAAAACGACCTTTTTCTAATGCAAAAACACTTAGGCATATAAATATATGAGTTCATTAGGTTAAAAACACGTCAGGGGCATTCTTGTAAAATGTGATATCTTTGGCTTCAAGTACGGCTAGGTCCAACTTGTCTTTCTGCCGCCTCAGTATCGATCGATAGTACAAGGTGTACATCGATCGATTATGGTCTCGATGTATCGTTCTTTAGCTAATGTGTGTCGATCGATTGCACATAGTGTGCATCGATCAATGTGTAACTCTGGTGTCGACCTCTGGTCTTGATCTCGGGTGAACTCTTCTTTAAGCCCCAAAAAGGCACCTAAAACATCACTTTTCTCCAAAATGCTTCTGAACCTGAAAACATACCTAATAGAGTCCAAAACATAGATAATAGTAGTAAAAACACTAATATACCATGTGTAAAAACGGGTAAAATCCATGGTATATCAACTCCCCCAGACTTAACCTTTTGCTTGTCCTCAAGCAAACACACAGGCAGTCTTTATGAAAGAGGTTTTGAAAAGCAGGGACTAAATCAAATTCAAACTCAGAATCATAACCTCTACTTTGTTGCAAACCACATCTAAGAGTCTGTCAATCACAGAAGCACATTATGCAATATCCTAATTAAACAACTTTGATCATCTAGCCAACAACTTATCAATCATGTCTGACTAACCCCTCTACTGATCTCATTTCTGTACATAAAAATAAAAGTGCAGGCTTTACCTTGGGAGTATCGATCACAGGATGCAAGGTTGCTCAAACAAGTATCTGGACCTGCAGATAAAAATTAGTTCCTAACCTCTCTACTATTTCTCTCTAGTCAAGTCTGCTTTCATTTGCAAGACATTGACCAAGATTGACAGGCTTCCATGAATCAAGCCTTAATGGTTGCAGCCACCAAGTCCTGTTCACTTCTTTTTAACCTATATCCTCGATTCATTGCATAAGTCTTGAAGGGGGTAACCACCAAGCCCTGTTCGAACCATTTACCTATAGAATTCTTATGAATCAAGTCTTGAGGGGGGTAACCGCCAAGCCCTGTTGTGGGAACTGAAATTCGCACCGTCAAATTAGGTTGAATGATTTGGAGGAAAACCGAGTTAACCCGATCGTCCTTGAAGGTCCCGGATATTTGCTGGGCCGCACACGATACAATCAATGGAGATAAAAGTTGCGAAAAATAAAAATCGTAAAAGTTGAGCGAAAGAGATCTTATTTCTGAATTCTCGTTTGAGCGTGTACAACAAACAAAGAAATCGGCTGTAAGAGCTGTCGAAAAGTCCGCTAGTCCGGTCGCCTAAGTCTATCCTAGTTGAGTCGCAGCTCGCTAGTGAAAACAGAAAAGAATGCTAAATCGCTCTAAGTGCTAAGTGCTCTGAGAGTTTGTAATGATTTTCTCCTCACCCAAAGCTCTCCTTATATACTCTTCTTAAGACGGTCTATCTTCTCGCGGGCTGAACTGGGCTTTTTCCATTTTCGTCCATCTTCGTGTTTATCGGGAAACTTGATATTTATCTTCGGAAAACTTGACATTTATCTTCTGGAAACTTGACATTTATCTTTTATGTAAGGATAAGAATAAACCGTCATAGTTATCCTTTATTTTCGAAAATCGTAGTGGGCGTTTTGGCCACATCGGGCAACGACGTTGTTCACGGTTTTTCGGCAGTCTTTGAAGGTTTGGTAATTCGAAGGAAACTCAATTCCTCGTTTAGTCGAGATGTTTGGTGTTTAGAATAATCGTGATCGTACCAAACTCGAAGATTGATTTAATCAAGCGAGGTGGGATCAGACCGAGCATGATGGGACCGAGACCAGGGCGAGGCCGTCGACCGGCCCAGCCAGGCGTGCGCGGCGCCAGGCGGGTGTGCGCCCGGCGCCAGGCGGCCAGCGTGGCGATGCCGCCCGGCGCCAGGCGGCCAGCGTGGCGATGCCGCCCGGCGCCAGGCGGCCAGCGTGGCGATGCCGCCCGGCGCCAGGCGGCCAGCGTGGCGATGCCGCCCGGCGCCAGGCGGGTGTGCGCCCGGCGCCAGGCGGCTTCAGCGTGGCCAGCGTGCGCCCGGCGCCAGGCGGCCAGCGTGGCGATGCCGCCCGGTGCTAGGCCGTCTTGCCGTCCGTGGGTTTTCCGTTGTTCGATCTTTCCCGTTAATTCGTTTGTGCGGGAAATCTTTGAGTTTGGAAGGATCTTTAGCCGTAGATTTCGAGATAACCGTTTTCAGGGTTTGAGTAATGTGGCCGAGCTTTAGGCGTTTAAAGATGAACTTTTAAACAATCGAAGGCTTTGCGGAAGAATCATTGTAGTTTTGCGGACAATCCGGACATGGGTTTAAGGGACCAAGTGCTGCTGTTGCCCGAGATCACGAGACAATTGCATAGACGGGAACCAGGACCCTTACGCCCGGCGCTCCTCTGGGACAGGGCAAACCTGCCGCCCGTGCTGTGTCGCCGTCCATCGGTGCCTGCTTGCCTTCGTTGATCCCGGGGCTTACGGTCCGTTCTTGCCTTCTTGTGAGTTCACGAGTGGCGACCCGTTTCTTGGTTTTGATCGTCACGTGGTTCTTCTTTCGAAGACTTTCGGGTGACGATTTCGTCGTTGACTGATTTTTACCCCAACGGTTAGCCCCCCAGCTAGCTTGGAATCGTAATGCCTTTCGGGTCCTGGCTTGCGGTATAGCCGTATGGAAAGGTGTAGAGGCGTGTCGTTTGCGAAAGTCGAGGTAAATAGTGATTTTACCTCCTTTATAAGGAGGGAGTAAGAAATCTCACTCACTCTTACCTCAACATAAAAAATTATTCTCTCAAGAATCCTTTTCCTCTCTAAGAATAATGTCTTCAAGATCCTCAAAGAGATTTTTCTTCCCATTCATCCTCGGTGATTCTCCTGCCCATGTGACAGTGAAGCAGGAGGAGTTTGTCGAGGAGGAAGCGAAGAATCGTATTATCGAGCCCTTGTAGGTTCCCCATCACTGCCAGACATCCCTGTTCGAGGAGACCTCGAGGCAGCCTGGTGCTCCTTTTACGCCCGAGCTTGGTTTCTCGTGAATATCTCACGGTTCTTGAGATTTTTACCAGTTTCTGAAGAGTCAAATTCGGATCCCTGTTGGTAGCGAGTCGAGAATCCTCCGGAAGGTTTCTTTACATGTTACGAGGCTTTCCTTATTTATTGCATGTGGTTCCCGATCCCGGCACCATTGTTCGCGCTTCATCATTTCAAACTCTCGATCAGCCAGCTCAAGCGTCCCTGCCTTGGAGAGTTGGCTTGGCGTACTGATCTCAAGTTATGAGCTTCGAATCGATCTCAGTCCGGGTGATTCGAAGGCCTTTGGAGCACTTTCGGCAGGCCGGGAGGCGGCGGTTACTACTCCATGCTGCCTAAGAAGGACATGGCCATAATTCAGGGAACCACTTGAACCATAAATTCATTGGCAGGAGCGTTTCTTATGTCGAATAGATGGTGAGTCTGTCGAGGAGAGCTGCCTCCATCTATTTCCGCGACGCATGGAACTTCAGCGAGGTAATATGATGAAAACTTCGTTGTCTATTTCGTTATTCGAGTCGCGGGTTTTTAATGAAAAAGTTCTGTTTTGTAGATAACGAGGCGGTTGCGCATTTGCATGGCGATCTTTTCGTCAAGAGGGACCTTCTTCGTCAAAGACCGTTTTTCTGGAAGTCCTTCACTCTTGAGCGGTTGAGGCGCGGTAAGGCTTTACGGTCCCAAGACCCTGTCCCATCGTATGGCCTTGAACCGGTTACGAAGCCCGACTTCGGGCGTAGACAGAGATCTCGTAAAGGGAAAGAGATCGATGGTGGGGAAGGTTGAAAGATCCTTCACCGTTGGGGAAAACTCTAGTTTTGTTCCAGCGGAAAAGCGAGCCAGAGATTTTTCACTTCCAACAACTTCTTTGAAGATCTTCCTCCGAGTTTGTTACTGATGAGTCGCTGGAGGAAGAAAAGAGGCAATGGATTTTTGCCGAGGGCTCCCAGCGGATCAATGAGGTTTTGTTCTTTGAACTTCTTAACCGTATTCTTGAATCCGCATGTATGTTTATTGATCTTGAATTTGTGCAGGGACTAAGAGTGTTTGGCAATGCGCTCGACTCAAGTTTCCGCAAGTCTAGGATTGCCAACTTCAAGACCAAGGAAGCTGGCGAGAGCTCTTCGATTCGACAAGAGGTCAAGGCGCAGAACGAAAAGCATGCTGAGCTTCATGCTGGCGCTCTTGTTGGTGAGGAAAGAGAGGAAACGGATGAGTCGCGGCGAGGTGAGGCAGGCGAATCGTTTGCTGCTGAGTTTCAATGTTTCAAAGAGGCTCAGGAGTTTGTTGGTGATTTCTGCGAGTGCCGGGGCTCGGTCGTAAACCTTTACAAGTCTCAGAACCCGGATTTCTCCTTTGATTCCGAGATTGCTGAGATGAAGGACTTCATGGCCGAGTGTGCTCATGCTGAGTCCTTGGTTCCTCCAGTCGAGGAGAGTCCGGAGACTATAGGAACTATCGAGGTTTCCGAGGATACCGTGGAGGCGGAGCGATGAAACGCCGAGGGTGGTGGGAACACTCAAAGGCGTGAGCGAGGAAGTGGACCAGCCTGCAGGTTCATTGGGATTTCCGCATCTGGATTTCGATGTTGATTTTCTTTTGTGAATCATTATGTTTTGGCCGTGTGTGGCGTTTTTATTCGCGGCGTTGGAGGTTGCACTCTCTTATGTTTTGGGACTGGCGTTAGTGGCTTAGAATCCCGCCGTCTTTCGCGGACTCTATAAATATGAAAATTTGCGTAAATTTCGTTCTTTGTTTTGATTTATACTTTTGTCAAGTGTAGAGGAAAGAATCACGAGTAGTCGCCATTATCCTAACTCTTTTTGTCGCTTGGTCCGTATGCTACTTTCTAGTGGCGTTTTAGGTGTAGCGATAAGAGACATGTTTTGGGATCCATTATACGATACTATATGCGTGAGATGTCAAGATCCAGCAAGACTGGGTTTAGGGCAAGACCTAGGCTTACTCTCAGCTTTAAGGCTGTCGCGATGACTGATCGGCTTTTCGTTTTGCCTGTTAGTGATTTCTTCCTGATTCTTTTAGTTTAAAGTCAGCGACTAATTAGCCTTATATGACTTGTGTTAAAAGAATCGAGCTATCTTCGAGTTTATCCGAGACGCTAACCAAAATTTTGGTTTCTTGTATAGCGGCTATGATATCCTTGTCGGATGTAAGAGGACCTTGTAGGTCTGACTACGAAGTTTGTATTTGAGTGAAAGCGTTTCTGAGTCGTCCGTCGGGGCCAATCGGCGGGCATAAGTTGTTTTTAAGTCGCAGGTGGACTGTTTTAGCGGATGATCTGAGTTTTGTTATCTTTTTCAAAGTTGCGGCGTCTCGCGTTTCTTTGAAGATATGATTTTTCGTTTTCCGTAGTGTTTACTGCGTTTTCTAAATTAAGTGGCGTAAAAATAGATAGAAAGAATTTTATTTGAAAATTTCAAAAAATTTGGAGTACATGTGCGATATTTCGCATTTTTGTGGGAGTATAGGAGTATACGTACCCTTTGGTGAGGAGGATAGCTGAACTCGCCGGGTTTCGACGAGCTGCCTACGTACCTCTTTCGAGGATCAAGCCATCTCGTAGTTCTGATAGTTGTCGCAGCTAACGTTTTTACTCCCCGTGCGTTGCCGTTCCGATCGTGCTGGTTGGATTGGCGGTTTGTCGAGGGTCGAACTAATCTGCTTTTATGGCGGTGGACTCAGAGGCTTTGTCGCTGTCTTGAATCGTTGCCTGTTTGGATGATTCTGGATCATCTTTTTTCGAGTCTTCAGGAATGTTGTGTGATTCCTTTGCTTTCGTTTGGGTTGGCTGCTGGGGCGTTCCGATCTTTTCGCAGTTGAACTTCGGCTAGGTATGAGCCTCGATTGTTTCTGACTACCCCAGATGGCTGCGATTCCGGTTGGAGTCGGAAATTTGATGCCGAGGTGATATGTGGATGGTACTGCCTTCATGGAGTTGATCCAAGGGGTTCCCATGATGGCGTTGTAGATGGCCGGGTTGTCGACTACTGCGAACTTCGGCGATTTTGTGACTTCTTTCGCCATGACCGGAGCATAATTCTTCCGAGGGTCATGGAAGTGACGCCGAGAACCCAGTCAAAGGTTTTGGCTCAGGAACGACTTCCCCAAGTGGGATCTTCATCCTGTAGAGGGTGTCGCGGAAGATAACGTTGACCGTACTTCCTGTATCGACGAGGATGCGGCCGACCTCGAGATCCTGGATTACCAGGTCGATAACCAAAGGATCGCAATGATGCTTGTCGATTCCGACGGTTCCTGTTCCTCGAAAGTGATTGCGTGGTTTGGAATATCGCTATCCGAAACCGGTTGGAACTTGTCACCGACTTTTAAGCCCGTAGGCTTTTATTGGCGAGACTGAGTCTTGGTAGAACTGTGATCCTCCGATGATCATGTTTACCCTCTGGCGATTGTTGTTGTTTCCTTGGTGGTCCTGTCTCCTTCGCGTTTTCACCGATTGATTTTCGGTTGCCGCGGTCCTCGGAGACAGTTTTGTTGGTCTTTGGCGGTCGGAGTCCAGGAGCAAGTCCTTTATACTCTTAACCTTTGATAGTTAAGCGGTGAGGAGCTGCGGCGAGCGAGCGTAACGGCTGCACGGTTAGCGGTGGAGTGACCTATGGTTTCGTGGAACTTCGCGGTAGGTATTATCCTTGTACTGGTTCCTGGTCCAGGTGTTTCCAGAGGTTTTGCCTTGCTCTGAGTTGATGGCGTAGATATGCTCGCCTTGGGCGTCTAACCCTTTGTGATGGGCGTTTTGTCGTTCTGAGAGAGTTTCTTTTGAGGTCGTTTTCTGTGGTCCGTGCTTCTGCGATAGAAGCTTCATCTCTTCCTCCATGATGATGAAGTCTGTTGCTGTGGAGGTATCCTGGATTGTCAGCGGCTTTTCGGTAGTATCCACTTTGAACCCGACTTATACCAGAGAGTCTTCCTCGGGCATCGATTGCGACATTGTCGCTGATGCCGTTACTCAACCATCACCATTTTGAGCCTTCGATGAAGTCGCGGAGCGACTCGTCCTCCTTCTGAGCTAGAATCCATAGGTCAACGTCGGACGTCTCTCTATCCATGAACATGGAGTATTGTTTCAGGAACGCCGAGGCCAGTTGGCGGAAGCTTCGATGGAGTTCCTTTGGAACCGGAGAACCATTGGCGAAGCCCTTGAGGTGCTTTCGGCGAAGAAGACAATGACCAGCGTCTGCGTTCGCTCGGGAGTTTGCACCTACCCATTGCGATCTGGAAAGACTGCAGGTGCGACTTAGGATCCGTCGTACCGTCATAGACCGTTTTGATCTTCCCTGGGTCTGAGATGCGGCGTTTCCGTGATCGGCGGTGAGCGGTGTTTTCCGTGCTTCCTCGAGAAGTCTATCGATCTCGGGCGGAACTGGTCGCTGATGGATTTCGCGATTTCACGCTTTCACGCCCACGGTCTTTTGAGAGATTAGCGGAGATCATGGATCTCGCTATTGCTGCCGGTGTTCCTTCGAAGTTTGTCGGCGCTGGTCGCGATAGATCGAGTTTGATCTTCAGCGAGTTCTTCCTTCTCCATCCAGTAGAGTTCTTCTTCCTCTTCTATCATGGGCTTTTCGAAGGATACCGTCGCGGCGGACTGGCCGGGTCCTCACGGGGTGGATGTCAGCGTCTTCATCGGAATGATCTGATTGGTGGCTGATATCTAGATCGAGCGCGCCGACGCCGCTTCTTTGTTTCGTGAGCGAGCGGAAGGTTCTGCGAGGTCGCTTTGCTGTCCTTTCGAGCCGCTTCTGAGTGGGCTCTTTCGGCATCTTTTCTCATGCTTCGAGATCCGGTCGAAGCCTTCTCGCCACGGGCGCGTCTTGGTTGATCCGCCAGCAACTTGCTCCTCGCAGTTAAGGTGTCGACCTGTTTTGCGAGCGAGGTTATCAGCTTGTCCTGTTGTTCCGCCCGTGCCTGGGCGGAGGTAAACAGTTCCTTCATCTGCCTGAGCTTCAGTGTTTGCATCAGCAGTGACTGTGACGATCTCCAGCTGGAGTCTTCAACGCTGGCGCCGACGGTGTTCCGCTTCAGCTGGCTGATCTTTGGTGACGCCAGTAGACATGATCGGCGTGTGTAGTTCGAGATAGATAGATCCGTAACCCACCCTCCTTCTAGCCAAACTGTGGGAACCGAAATTCGCACCATCAAATTAAGTTGAATGATTTGGAGGAAAACCGAGTTAACCCGATCTTCCTGAAGGTCCCGGATATCTGCTGGGCCACACGATACAATCAATGGAGATAAAAGTTACTAAAAATAAAATCGCTGTAAGAGCTGTCGAAAAGTCCGCTAGTCCGTCGCCTAAGTCTATCCTAGTTGAGTCGCAGCTCGCTAGTGAAAACAGAAAAGAATGCTAAATCGCTCTAAGTGCTAAGTGCTCAAAGTTTGTGATGATTTGCTCCTCGCCCAAAGCTCTCCTTATATACTCTTCTTAAGACGGCCTATCTTCGCTGGCTGAACTGGCTTTTTCCATTTTCGCCCATCTTCGTGGTTTATCGGAAACTTGACATTTATCTTCGAAACTTGACATTTATCTTCTGAAACTTGACATTTATCTCTTATGTGAGGATAAGGATAAACCGTCATAGTTATCCTTTCTTTCGAAAATCGTAAGTGGGCGTTTGGCCACGTCGGGCGCTTAAGCGTTGTTACGGTTTTGAAGAGCAGTCTTTGAAGGTTTAGGTTTTCGAAGGAACCCCAATTCCTCGTATAGTCGAGATGTTTGGTGTTTAGAATAACGTGATCGTACCAAACTCGAAGATTGATCCAAACAAGCGAGGTGGGATCAGACCGAGCATGATGGGACCGAGACCAGGGCGAGCCGTCGGCCAGCGCCAGGCGGCCAGCGTGGCAGCGATGCCGCCAGCGCCAGGCGGCCTGCGGGCGCATTCCGCCCGGCGTCAGGCCAGGTGTGCCGCCGGTGCCAGGCGGCCAGCGTGGCAGCGATGCCGCCCGGCGCCGACGAGTGCGTACGGCGGCGCCAGGCGGCCAGCGTGGCAGCGATGCCGCCAGCGCCAGGCGGCCAGCGTGGCAGCGATGCCGCCAGCGCCAGGCGGCCAGCGTGGCAGCGATGCCGCCAGCGCCAGGCGGCCAGCGTGGCAGCGATGCCGCCAGCGCCAGGCGGCCAGCGTGGCAGCGATGCCGCCAGCGCCAGGCGGCCAGCGTGGCAGCGATGCGCCCGGTGCTAGACCGTCTTGCCGTCCGTGGGTTTTTCCGTTGTTCGATCTTTCCCGTTAGTCGTTTGTGCGGGAAATCTTTGAGTTTGGAAGGATCTTTAGCCGTAGATTTGAGATAACCGTTTTCAAGGGTTTGAGTAATGTGGCCGAGCTTTAGGCGTTTAAAGATGAACTTTTAAACAATCGAAGGCTTTTGGAAGAATCATTATAGTTTTGGCGGAAAATCCGGACATGGGTTTAAGGGACCAAGTGCTGCCGTTGCCCTAGATCACGAGACGATTGCATAGACGGGAACCAGGACCCTTGCCGCCGGCGCCAGATGGGACAGGGAAAGCCTGCGCCCGTGCCGTGTCCTCGTCCACCGGTGCCCGCTTGCCTTCGTTGATCCCGGGGCTCCGCGGTCGGTTCATGCCTTCTTGTGAGTTCACCGAGTGATGACCCGTTTCTTGGTTTTGATCGTCACTTGGTTCTTCTTTCGAGGACTTTCGGGTGACGATTTCTTCGTTGACCGATTTTGACCCCAACACCTGTTCGAATTCCTTCCTAGTTAATAACTAACTAATCCTAGAACTTAAATTTAAGATAATTTTCGATTTTTTTTTTTACTTATAAAAATTAAATCTAATTTCGAAAATGAGAGAAAGAGGGTGATAAAACTATCTACACAAGACTTTTACCTTCCAGACTTGTTTGAAGCATCCGATCCCATGTATACCAAGCCCCAAGACAAGCAAAGAATTGTCAGGTTAGGTTGGAAATCAGCTTTGGTTCCTCCAGAAAATCAATGAAATTGTTGTCATAACTGACATGTGATCAACTTTAGCATCTATAGTACATTCTGCATCAACAAATCTAAGAATGGTGCCTAAAAGATTGGTAAGATAAAAAGTGAAAATTTAGATTATCATTATCCCTTTCTTGACTCAATAAAAACCATTTTGAAAACATTTTTGGATGAAATCAAAAGGTAAACAACATCAGTAAACATCCCCCCAGACTTAAATCATACACTGTCCCCAGGGTATAACCAGTCCAGTGAAGGCATATGCAATAATAAAGTACACTGATATCAAAAAAGTTTAGAACGATATACCTGACCCCGATGCGTATCGATCGATGTTGAGTCACATTCGTCGATCGCTTCTGTTTGGTTCATGTTGATCGATATCGACTGTGTCATGTCGGTCGATTTCAATGGTAATCATCTAATTGTAACTGCAAAGAAAAACAAATACGAAAAATAAAATCCTAAAGATAAAATAAAATGAAAAACTACCTAGCAGTGGGTTGCCTCCCACTCAGCGCTTTGATTATAGTCATCTAGCTTGACATTGGATGGAATGAGCTACTGAGATGAAGTCCAGGTATTTGTTGAGAAACAAGTATCCTCTGTATCTTTCTTCTCACCGAACCATGCGTCAAATAGGCTTCTTGTCGCTTCATATTCTCTGGTTCAATTCTTCTTTATCTCAATCAACTCATCAGTGATCCTTTGAATCCTTTCTTCATGACCTTCAATGCTGAACTCGTGCCATCCTAACTTCCTGTAGGCATGTTCGAAGATCACCGAGCCCGCTGCATTGAATGAAGGCGCTGGATCATTTTGTCGCGGATAGAGCTGGTATCGACGATTCCTTTGTTGAAATGTTGGTCGATGGCTGTTGAAGTCCATCGATCGATGCGCTGGATGCTCGGTCGATCGATTCTAAGGGTGCAGGTCTGCTCGCAAGCTGCCTCTGAATGGCTTTAATTTCTTTCTGCATCCCTTCTATGCTAGATTCCATGCTTCCAACCTCGTTAACAAGCGGAAATCGTTTGGTCTAGGCGTCTATCTTGTGAATCATCCGCTTGTTATTGCTGTGTAGACTTCATCAGCTAATTTATCCAAATCGGCTCTGGTACAGATCTCTGAAGTCTGTATATCGATCGATGCAATAGGTTGCTCATCGGTCGATTTTTGCGTCTGCAGATTCTCGTGAAGCTTCTCTGCAAAGAGCTTCATCTGGCCGTCGATTTCAGTCAATCGCCTATCGATCGATGTGAGGTTGAGCTCGTCGATCGATGCAATCGATGCAGCCTGATAATCTAGTTGGCGTTGGAACTTCTCAGCCTCCTGCTGCATAGTATCTATTCAGAGGCGAGTTCCTCCACTTCTTTGTCTACTAAGAAGTGTATATCAGCAATTTTCCTCTCAACCGCCAGACGAGTCAATCCTCCAAAAGGATTGCAAGGTGCAGCGGGTTCATATCTGCATGTGCTTCATTGATAAGGCGGATAGATCTCTTTATCTCTTCTGTGCAGATGCTTAGATCCCCGAGGTTGTGGAAGATAGGTTTACAGGTTTTGGTGAGTTTGCTGCTGAGGCGAGCTACGCTTTCTTCAATTCTTTCCAGATATCTCCAAGAGACTCATCAACCTCATGTTTTGAGTAAGTTGTCGATGGTGGTTCGTGACGATCAATGTGGATGGTGCTCCGTCGATCCATATTGATCTTTTCTGGCTATGGTTCTGTGCGTTGAGAAGATCTTCAAGTTCTAGCTCAAGACGTTGAACCTTCTTGAGTAATCCTTGGTCTGCACTGAACATCCAGTTCATCTAACTGTGAAGCTTGTCTGTGGCCTCTTCTAAACTCTTTTCCATGGAGAGCTTTTCCCATTTGCGTTCTCCAAGTAAACCGGTGAACATCTCATTGATCTCATCTTTGGTGTAGGTTTCTTGCACCAATTCTCTTCTTGCAAATGAACTAGCGTGCTCTGGTAGACAGATGTAGGAGCGCTCGTCCCCTGAAGTTCTTTAGAGCAGTTTCTTGATGTCGTCTTTAAAAATTCTGATGACGTCACCATCTATTCCTCTAGCAAAGCCATTCTCATCTCTGTAGACCCCATACTCATCTCTCTGCTCCCAAAAGAATTTTCGAACTCCATATCGAAAGGCTCTCTTTCCGAATTCGGGACACTTATCGATCGATGCAACACACTCTGTATCATTCGATTTCCGTTGAAGATATGGATCCTTCCTGTTGAGATGGTTATCCTCAGCTTCCTTTGGCTCGGTTGTTGTGTCTGCCTCCTGGTGCTGATAATGGTGGTCTGGTCCGTAGCGTTGTTGCTGGAATAGATTGTGGGATCCATTGGCTAATCAGGACGCCTGCAATGTCTTCTCGATATGTGGAGTGTTCGCCCATCCATTGAACGCAAAGCCTTGTGAATCCCTGAAAATACCAAACTCATCCGGGATTAGATTACCGAAATTAAGTACATTTGAATTTGTTACCTTGGATGGTTGGGTGTATGTATCGGTCGATGGCACAGGTTCGGAATCGGTCGATAATTGTTAAGGCCTATCAGTCGATTGTACTGGTGCCATGTCGATCGATGAGACTTCTTCGGGTTGGGTGATGTATGTTGGTGTGGCGGTATCGACCGCGAAGCTCTCGTACTGGTAGTCGCTTTCCCAGCTCCCGATTGAGTAGTCTCCCTCTCGCGTGTTGTTGACTGTTTTGTCGAATGATGCGAGGCAAGTAGTATCGATCAATGGGGAGAAGGCCCTTTCGATCGATTTCGTGATTTTGAGGTTATGGTGGAGAAGTCGATCTTCATCTTCTGGAAGGTTGTGACACTCTATAGCTCTCTCCTCCTCGTAATCATCAGTATAATCCTCAATATGAGTAGTATTTGCAGCATGTGGTGGGATGTAGTAGTCGTTCTCCCACGGTTTACTTCAAATCACCTTCTGAAACTCCTCCTCGATCTGATTGAATAGTGAATCGATCGATGACTATGTGTGGCTGTCGATCGATGTCGGTTCACCGAGATGATCGATGAGACAGTGCTACTATCGATCGATTCTGCGGTCTCGCCTCAGATTCGCCTTGTGAGTCGATTCATCTCCACAATAGCAAACAGCTACAAGGTCTGAGCCGCCTCGATCTTCTTAGGGACCTTGATGACTTCGTCTTGGATCATAGTAGACCGTAGGGTTGATTAGGTTAGGCACGCAGGTGTTTGTCCAAGGTTGCAGACTGCTCCAACTATGGCTAGGAAGGCTCTTCCAAGTAGCAAAGAAGTAGGTAGGGTTATTCGACGCCCAAGACATGGAAGTCTACTGGAATTAGGGCTTCTCTATGGTAACCTCAAGGTTTTTCACAATTCCTCCAGAGTTCTGCTGAGAACAATCCACAAAGATGAACGATTCTTCAAGAGGGCTCTATCTTCAGACCTAGATTGTCTGCTATCACCTTGGGTAAGATGCTAACTCCAGATCCTGTGTCACATAGGGCCGTGGGAATTTGATCCCTGTCTTGAGCAAGGAACAACAAACTTTCTGGATCACCCTTCTTCTCTAGTTTGATCCTCTTCTTCATACTTTCTCGACTTGGTTGAACATCCTCTTGATGTCTTCTTACGTCTCCTTAGTTTCTCTGAAAAACATCCACAATCTGTGTAAAAGTAGGCTTCTTCAAAGGGTTTCTCTGTAGGTATCCTTAGAACTCACTTTCTGAAACTTGCCAACTCTTTCTCATTAATTCCTCTTTAAGGTGTTTAGAACCTTCTCTTTCCTTTTTCTGAGAACTCTGCCATCATTTTCCTTTTCTATCTCCATTGGATCAATAATATCTGAAGGTTTCTTCATTATGGCGGTTGGTGGGTTTCTCGAAGGCTTAGATTGCTCGGAGTGCATTAAGTCGTGCAACATCTATCTTGGGAAGTTGCACTTTCGGCATATGATAACTGAATATCGATCGACAGCTTCTGGAGTGTGTCGATCGATTTCTTTATCATTCGATTCGCTGAAGATATGGATCCTTCCTGTTGAGATGGTTATCCTCAGCTTCCTTTGCCTCGTCTGGTTCTGCCTCCTGGTGCTGATAATGGTGGTCTGGTCCGTGGCGTTGTTGCTGGAATAGATTGTGGGATCCATTGGCTAATCAGGACGCCTGCAATGTCTTCTCGGATATGTGGAGTGTTCGCCCATCCATTGAACGCAAAGCCTTGTGAATCCCTGAAAATACCAAACTCATCCGGGATTAGATTACCAAATTAAGTACATTTGAATTTGTTACCTTGGATGGTTGGGTGTATGTATCGGTCGATGGCACAGGTTCGGAATCGGTCGATAATTGTTAAGGCCTATCAGTCGATTGTACTGGTGCCATGTCGATCGATGAGACTTCTTCGGTTGGGTGATGTATGTTGGTGTGGCGGTATCGATCGCCAAGCCTCGCACTGGTAGTCGCCCCAGCTCCCGATTGAGTAGTCTCCTCGCTGTTGTTGACTGTTTTGTCGAATGATGCGAGGCAAGTAGTATCGATCAATGGGGAGAAGGCCCTTTCGATCGATTTCGTGATTTTGAGGTTATGGTGGAGAAGTCGATCTTCATCTTCTGGAAGGTTGTGACACTCTATAGCTCTCCTCCTCGTAATCATCAGTATAATCCTCAATATGAGTATTTGCAGCATGTGGTGGGATGTAGTAGTCGCTCTCCCACGGTTTACTTCAAATCACCTTCTGAAACTCCTCCTCGATCTGATTGAATAGTGAATCGATCGATGACTATGTGTGGCTGTCGATCGATGTCGGTTCACCAGAGATGATCGATGAGACAGTGCTACTATCGATCGATTCAAGGTCTCGCCTCAGATTCGCCTTGTGAGTCGATTCATCTCCACAATAGCAAACAGCTACAAGGTCTGAGCCGCCTCGATCTTCTTAGGGACCTTGATGACTCGTGATCGATCATAGTAGACCGTAGGGTTGATTAGGTTAGGCACGCAGGTGTTTGTCCAAGGTTGCAGACTGCTCCAACTATGGCTAGGAAGGCTCTTCCAAGTAGCAAAGAAGTAGGTAGGGTTATCTTCGACGCCCAAGACATGGAAGTCTACCGAATTAGGGCTTCTCCTATGGTAACCTCAAGGTTTTTCACAATTCCTCCAGAGTTCTGCTGAGAACAATCCACAAAGATGAACGATTCTTCAAGAGGGCTCTATCTTCAGACCTAGATTGTCTGCTATCACCTTGTAAGATGCTAACTCCAGATCCTGTGTCACATAGGGCACGGGAATTTGATCCTCAGACCGAGCAAGGAACAACAAACTTTCCTGGATCACCCTTCTTCTCTAGTTTGATCCTCTTCTTCATACTTTCTCTGACTTGGTTGAACATCCTCTTGATGTCTTCTTCGCCTCCTTAGTTTCTCTGAAAAACATCCACAATCTGTGTGAAAAGTAGGCTTCTTCAAAGGGTTTCTCTCAGAGGTATCCTTAGAACTCACTTTCTGAAACTTGCCAACTCTTTCTCATTAATTCCTCTTTAAGGTGTTTAGAACCTTCTTTTCCTTTTTCTGAGAACTCTACCATCTTTTTCCTTTTCTATCTCCATTGATCAATAATATCTGAAGGTTTCTTCATTATGGCGGTTGGTGGGTTTCTCGAAGGCTTAGATTGCTCCCCGAGTGCATTAAGTCGCAACATCTATCTTGGGAAGTTGCACTCGCATATGATAACTGAATATCGACGACAGCTTCTGGAGTGTGTCGACGATTTCTTTATCATTCGGTCGATCGATGGGATGTCTGTCCTGTCGATTCGATGTGGTAAGGGCTGGGCGGATGTGGGTGCTTTGCTGCGAACTCCTCGTGAGTAAGTATCTTTCCGCGGTGTTGCACTTTCGTTGGTGGATCTTTCAAGATCCATCGGTCGATGCTCGCCTTGTTCCACCGATCGATTGGTGTTGGCGTACATCGATCGATGTGGTGGTCCCGACATCGATCGATTCCAGTGGTTGCCGCCAATTCTTCGATCTGGAAGTCTCCTCTTGCAGCTTCTCTTGCTTTACCACTCTCCAAAAATCATCCTCTATGATAGCAGCGGCGTTGTGGCCTGTTGTTTCTTCTCCAGTCCCTTTTCCTAAAGCTTCCTGCTTCTTAACAGCTTCTCCTGTCTGAATCACTTGAGTCTCTAGTTTCTTCACATGGGTACTCAAAGCATCAAGCTTTGTGTTCAAAGTGGTGTGAACAACGTCGATCTTTCCATTGAAGTTCACCTCTAGCTGCTGCTGGCTTTCAAGAACTTTGCTGAGCATGTCTTCTAGCTTTCCTTCTGGGGTTGGTGTGGGTGGCTTCATGTAAGATGAATTTCCATAACTCCTGTTGTTGTTGGGGTTGCTGCTGTTGAAGTTTCCTCTCTGTCCCGCTAGTTTCTGTTTCCTTGGTTTCCAGACTTCAACCGGCAGACCGATCCGTGTTACTTCTGCTTCTATATAGTCATCTTTTTCATCAGCTTCTGCATCCTCTACTGAGCAGATTTGCTTGTTTAGCAGTTTCTGAACATTGTCAAGTGTAGCTTGTACCTCATTTATATGTTCCTCTCCAAGGAACGCTGCAGATCTTGCTCTTACAATGTTCTTTGTGCTGTTGCTTGATGCTAGGTTGTCTATTAGCTTCACAGCATCTTCAGGATTCCTTGTGGTGAAGTTACCTTCACTCGCAGTGTCTAGAGCCATCTGATATTTCAGTGTGATGCCTCTGAAGAAAGTGCAGAGCAGCTGCACTTTGTTGAATCCATGGTGTGGGCAGTCTCGCTGGTAAGACTTAAATCTGATCCAGGTATCCTTGAATGACTCTCCAGGCTCCTGATTGAATGTGGAAATTTTCCTCCTTAAGTGTTCAGCGCGCGCATCATCAAAGAAGTTACGCCAAAATGCGTTTTTGATGTCGCTCCACGATGTAAGAGATCCTGGTGGTAGCTGCTTAAGCCACTGTAAAGCTTCTCCAGATAAAGAGTGTTTGAAGAGCTTACAGAGAAGGTAGTCCACAGGGACTCCATTGGCTTTGATAGCAGATATGAGATCCTCGAACCTCTCCAGATGGTCCATGGGATGCTCACTGGACAGCCCATAGTAAGATGTCTGTCCCACAAGGGTGTAGTACTACGACTTGAGCTCGAAATCGCCTCTCTGAATAGCAGGGGGACGAATGGCTGATCTGTTGGTGTAGAACTGATCTGGACGGTTGTAGTCAGCTAGTGTTGAGCAGCCTCTTCTACAGGTTGAACAGCTCACGTAGGTGCAGTTTCTGGCTCGGGGATTACTTCATTCTGAGCGTTGAGTTTCTGACCTGCTTCATTACGAAGGTGACCTTCTTGGTCACGCATGTCTCCATTCTCATCTCGTGTGAGAATAATAGGCGCAACCATGACTCACAGAGTAGTATCGATCGATATAGGGTTAGTGGTATCGATCGATGTCGGATGAAAGATGTCGGGTCGACGGTGAAGTAGTGTCGGTCGACGTCAAGGTGCGAGTGTCGGTCGACGAAGACGGTGTCTCGGTCGGCAGGGGTGCGTCGGTATCGGTCGACAGGCAGTTGACAGCGTCGACGATGCGGAACGGATTTCCTTGCGGATTGAACGTTCCAAGCTAGCAGGGTCTTCTGAGAAAAAAAGTTGGGATTCCTTGTTGCTTCTGGTGCAGCTGGGCATGTACCTGAAAAGACAAGAAAAAATTTTGTGTCAGAAAACAAATTAAAATAAAAAAAGAAATAACCTAGACCTAATCAGATTAGATCCTATTGTATCAAAGCTCCCGACAGCGGCCAAATTTGATATCACTCAAATTACCCTAAGGAGTGACTTTACTCTCTCAAATAAGAGGTTCAGTTGTAGTACTTAGGGATCGAATCCACAGAGAGGTAGTGTACAAATAAGATGCAATCTTAATGACTATGCTAGGTTGAAAATAGTTTAAAGTAAAGTTCAGGTTTGCTGAGTAAGGATAAGATTACTCAGTTGAAAAGATTTGGTTTTGAAACAGTAAAGAAAAGTAGTTAGATTCATGGTAAGTATTCAGGATTATAAATACTATAAAGGCTAACAAGTTGCTTGCATGATATGTCAGAGCTCAACACTTATTAAATGAATCCATCAGCTCTCGCATTATTTAGACATTTTATTACTTAGATGCTAAATGGTGTTGCGGTCGGCTACTCTGCCGATGGTATCGATCGATGGTTCGATAGGAATATCGACCGATACACCTCAGCTACGTCGATCGATTACTCATAGAATTATCGATCGTCTGACTCTAAGCAAGCTTTATCGCGAGTTGATACAATGCTCACCATGATCTTAGATCAGCTTTCGCATATCTCAAGAGGGTCATAGCATGTTTAGGATGTTGTCAGGTATTGCATGTAATGAACAATGCAATCCAAGTTCATGTTCTAGGTAGCTAAGCTAGAAAAAGCATTAGTGAACAATCCTAACAATAAATATCACAACTATAGCAATTATAGGTTGGGTCTAATCCCTCATATCCGATTTAAACCCTAAATCTAACAAATGAATCTTCTCAGACATGGCTAAGTAGTTCATAGCAACAAGGTAATAATAGAAATTTATAGACCTATTAGAGGGTGAACACTTAGGTTCCAATCACAAATATCTTTGGATCTCTCCTCTAGGTCTAGAATTCTATAACCTCTGTTAACAAAAGAACTGAAAAGAAATAAGTAGAAATAGAAGGAACTTGAATAAAACTTGTATTGTGTATATTGTGTAAAAAGCTTGTATTGTAGAAAAGGACTTGTTTCTAATGCCAAAACACTTAGGCATATAAATATATGAGTTCAGTAGGTTAAAAACTCGACAGGGGCATTCTTGTAAAATGTGATATCTTGGGCTTCAAGTTCGGCCAGGTCCAACTTGTCTTTTTGCCGCCTATGTATCGATCGAAAGTACAGGGTGTACATCGATCGATTATGGTCTCGATGTATCGTTCTTCGGCCAATGTGTGTCGATCGATTGCACAGAGTGTGCATAGATCGATGTGTAACTCTGGTGTCGACCTCTGGTCTTTATCTCGGGTGAACTCTTCTTTAAGCTCCAAAAAGGCACCTAAAACATCACTTTTCTCCAAAATGCTTCTGAACCTGAAAACATACCTAATAGACTCCAAAACATAGATAATAGTAGTAAAAACACTAATATACCATGGGTAAAAACGGGTAAAATCCATGGTATATCACTGCTCTTTTCACAGTTGGTGTCTCAGCTCTAGGCTCAGCTTGCTGCAGACTCTTTACCTCAGCCTTCTTGTCAGCATCCCTCAGAATATGTGCTTCAGCTGTGGCCACAACAAATCTCTCAACATCCCCAGACTCAGTGCCAAACATTTAAATCTCATCCTTCTCTTTCTCATGAGCGCATATTTCAATCTTTGAAGAAGTAGTAGAGAGGATGACATTGCAAGATTCCTTGGGATTTTTCTCTGGTTTTCCTGGTAGAGATCGCATTGGGCTCTTGGAGGATGAAGACATAGAAGCAACCTGGCTCTCCAAGGCTTTGAGATGAGAGGAAAGTTGCATGTACTTGTGGTTGAGGTCAGAATAAGTTCCATCAATCTTGGCATGGATGTTCTTGAACTCATCACCAATGTTCTTAGCATTTCTTTCTTGAGCTTCTAAGAGTTGCTTGAACATGGACTCCATTTCTGAACTTGGAGCCTGAGCTTGAGAAGAGCTTCCTTGGGGCTGAGTAGACTGGGGTGCTTTGTAACCTCCTTGTTGATTGTTGTAGTAAGGTCTTTGCTGGTAGTTGTTTTGGTATTTGAAGTTGGGCTCTTTCCTGTACCATGTGCCATTAGATTTGATGAAGCACAGTTCCTCTTGACCTTCTACACCATTGACCTGATTAGTCCCAGCAGGCTGCTTTTGTTGCTGGTTCCCAATGGAGTTAAACTGCTCATGCTTAGCCTTCTCTGCAATAATCTTGTCCAGCTTCTCTTGGAGAGATTTCAGCGACTTCCTTGTGTGCTGATCATCTTCATCAGTGCCTCTGTTGACCCTATCATGCTCCTCACTGTAGACTGAGTCACTCTTGGCCATGTTCTCCACCAGCTCCTCAGCATCCTGCTCAGTTCTGCCCAAGAAGAACTCATTGCTGGCTGTGTCCAATCTGCTCTTGAACTCTGGTAGAGCACCTCTGTAGAAGGTACTAAGAAAACTCTCCTTGGTGAAGCCATGATGTGGGCATTGAGACCAATAGCACTTGAACCTCTCCCATGCTTCACTAAAGCTCTCAAGGTTCTTCTGCTAAAAGCTAGAGATCTCATTTCTGATCTTGGCTGTTCTTGAGGTAGAGAAGAATTTCTCTAGGAATGCCCTCTTGCACTCATTCCAAGTTGTGATAGAGTCACTTGGAAGAGCCTTCTCCCATAGATGTGCCTTGTCTCCCAAAGAGAAGGGAAACAACCTCAGCTTGAAAGCATCTTCAGAGACTCCATTAGTCTTGGACAAGCTATAGTAGCTATCAAATGTGTCCAAGTGATCAAGGGGATCCTCCACAGCAAGGCCATGAAACTTGTTGTTCTCAATCAAATTCAGCAGCCCTGATTTGATCTCAAAGTTGTTGTTCTCCACAGCTGGTGCTCTTATCCCCAACCTATGACCATGAATGTGAGGTTGATCATAGGCTCCAATGGCTCTAGCTTGGCGCTGTGGCTGTTGTGGCTGGCGCTGTGGTCTTATGTTGTCAGCTCTTGGACCATTGCCCCCTAGGGCATCACCATCTTGAGGCTGATTCTCCATATCAAACCCAATTCTCTGCAAGTGAGCCTGTTGTTCTTCTTCTCTTCTCTTTCTTGCAATCTCCGTCTCAAGTGTAGCAATTTCTTCAACAGTGGGTGTCAAGTTTGATGCACCTCTGCTTCTAGTTATCATACACCTGAAATGCAAAGGGAAAAGAGAAAGGAGAAGCAATAACACAATAAAAGAAAAAAAATGACTTAGTCTCAAGCAAATGACTAAATCCCAATGTCAAAATCATATTAGAACTTGGCAACGGCGCCAATTTGATGATGGACTTTTCAAGGGTCCAATCAAATGTTGTAGTATACAAGATGTCAATCCAATTCTAAGTGATTATAATGCAAAGGGAATGCAAGCCTATGCTTAATCTAAGTGCAATCATAGAGAGAGATGAGATGATTATGAACTAAGACAATTTTAAAAATGCAATAAAAGAGTGAACTTTCTTTCTCAATGAGGCAAGGGGACAAGGGAATTGACTTTGGGTGATCAAGCCTCAATCTAAGATGGCAAACTTTCAATCAATCTAACACCTTAAGCCTAGACACAATCCAAAGCAAGCTCTATCCCTAGATGAATGCTCATTCACTAACATATCTCAAGCATCTAATCCCTTAGGTTGAATAATATGAAAGCAATCATTAAGAACAAGTCTACTAGCTATCTTAACACCTTTAACTACTAATCCATTAGGTAAAGGATGTTAAAAGCATTGATGAGTTGGTTCAGGCATTTTATAGAACACCTTCCGGGCATGAAATGCCTATAGCTCTATTTTGAAGAGGCCAACTCCAAAATAGCAAGAAGAACACTCAATCAAACAAGGAAAAGATAGATCTACACTAAAACATCTTAGATCTACACCTAATCACCCTTAGTCTCCCAACCCCATGAACCCTAGATAGATCTACTCACTAATAGCCATGGAAAACCTCAAAATCAATGATGATTCAAGGCTAAACATGATTAGAGAAGAAGATAATCCAATAAACACAAAAGAAATGAGATGAAAAGGATCAAAGATCCAAACTTTCTTCAAGATCTAGATGTGTTTTTGAGAGAAAAGAAGTTAAGTCCCAATCTTTGGGATACAAGAGTATTTATACAAGGTTTAGAAAACCTAGGAACATCATTAAAAATTACTAAAAAGCCCTTGGAGTCAATTAGGCTTTAACCAATAGGAGACAAGCTAAATTTTCGGTCTGAGGTCGACCAAGTTGTCCAACCCGGTCCAGCCATAGTCCTGGTCGTCTCTCGTCCCGACCGGGTTTGGCATCCCGACGGCCCATCCCGGTCCTGCCTCGTCCATGTCTTGATCATCCTTCCCGACCTGGTGCATGAAGCCGGTCCGTCCGTCCCGGTCATGCCTCTCGTCCCGACCGGCTGCTCAAACCCGGACTGATCTACCCGGTCGTCCCATGCCTTGGACGCATCTTCACTTCCCGACCGGCTGCTCGAACCCGGACTGATCTACCCGGTCGTCCCATGCCTTGGACGCGTCTTCACTTCCCGACCGGCTGCTCGAACCCGGACTGATCTACCCGGCCAGCTTGATATGCTTCAAGTGAACTGATCATAACTCCTCCAATACAGCTCCAAATGACTTGAAGAAACTTCCATTGGAAAGCTAACTCAATTTGATGTGTCTCCACAAAATCTTAGGAACAGAAGACATCTCTAAGACCTCTTTCCATGCTCATCTTTGTCTTGACCAGATCATGGATTGACTTCTCTTTTTATGGCCAAACTTGATTCTTCACCTCTTTTGGGGCCATAAGGCTTCCAAACACCTCAAATCACATCAAAGTATACTCCAACACCTGATAAGGACAAATGAATGCAAAATAGACCCAAAATGCCTAATGCCTAACTTATATGATCAAAATGCACAAGATATGGATGCTAAAAACATGTAAATATGCAAGACATCACCTGGTAACCGCAAAGAGGCAGTTATGGGCAGTTACTAGGCGGCGGTTATGAGAAGAAGGGAAAACCACCTCTTTTTGTTCTCTTTTGGTAACTGCTAGTCCAGGCAGTTAAGGGGGCAGTTATAATCGACCTCTTCCTTGTATTTTGGGGGGTTCTGTCGAAAATATGGTTTTACCACAGAAGAAAACTCAGACAAATTCCTAGAGAGAAACCGGCGGTTGATCTGATCCGTGGTGGTTCCGTGGTTGTTTCCGGTCTAGTTTGTTTGTGAGATTAAGAGGATGGATACTAGACAGAGAGAAACGCCAGGGCTTCTTCATACACCGCGAAACACAAAGAAAACCAGAGAAAAAGAGAGAGAGATGGTCGGATTGCTCCATCCAAGACCAAGAGTGGAGTGAAGGCAGCAAAAAGGCAGTTTTGTGGGCAATCAAGAGAGGTGTTGGGAACGACCCTCTGGTGAGTTTTGATTATATTTTGCCACGCCCTGGGCTTCCTTTCATCCATACAACACATGAAAATAGCCAGGAGAGAAGATAGAAGACCGGAATTCACTTCCAATGGCTGAGACAGCCTTGAAGGCAGATGTGTGTGGAAAGGCAGTTTTATGGGCAACAAAGGGGGAAGTGATGCACGACCTTTGGGTGGGTTTTGATCATTTATTAACACACCCCAGGCTTCCTATACAGCTTTAGAACACACACAAATGGTCAGGAGAGAAGGAAAAAGGCCGGACTCAACTCTCAATGGCATGAACAGCCTTGAAGGCGGATGCAGTGCATAAACTGGTTTCATGGAAGTTCCATGGAAGGGATGATGGGTACGACCCATGATTGGATCTTATCAATACTGGAAGTATTTGATAAGTTCTTGATGGAGGCGTGCTTGCAGGAGCATGGTCGCCCCTGATAAGGTAACAGGTGTGGACTCGGACCATCGGACATAGCCGGATGCATATGGGCCGATCTGTTCCTGCAGTTACACCTTACTCTGTATATATATTAGTATTCATGTTATTTATTCTGTTTATGATTGAGATTGATGATGAGACATGTAGGCACTGAACCATGGCCTTGGCCGGTTCAGGAAGTGAATGTCCTTGGCCATGGGCCGGACAGACCATGATGAGGATCCATATGATCTGGGTCGATTAATTGGATTATGATTATGGGCATCTCTTAGTCAAGATTTATCATGAGTTTACATGAATTTTAATCAATTTTTAGGAATTGATTTGATGATGTCCATTTCTGACCCGTTGGACTGATCATGATCAGAATCCACATGGTCTGGGTCGATTCATTGGATTCTGATCATGGGAATCTCTTGGTTGGGATTTATCATGAGTTTTCATGAACTTTAATTAGTTTTTGGAACAGGTTTGCTTGAGGTTGAAATTGCACCTGAGGGTATATTGATGTCAGATCCTTGTGTTCGATTATTTGATCATATGCATGTGTGCTGGATATGTTGGTCACTTATGATACTGATCATAAGGAAGGTTAGCTATCAACCTTGGTGTTGGTAAGCTATGTGCAAAGCATTGGCTGAGAGCCATGAAGAAGAGTACTGCCAATACTAGGTGGTGTAGACCTTTAGTATTGTGATGGGTGTACTTGTGCAAGGAAGGCCGTGTGTTATCTGATCTTGGGAAAGGCTGAACGACTTGATCCTTGGTTGATGGATCAAGGTGTCTGCTCTGAGTGATCAAAGGATGCACCGGTTGTAAGAGCAAGACTGATCGGGTCCATTGGGACATGGTTCTTTGGCCTGTCTGATAAGTGTGAAGATTCATCAGTTCTGAGTCATGTGGGGTGGTTGGTTGAATGACTTAGGATTTGATGGGCATTATTAGTCCATGAGAGGACTTGGTATTACTAGTCCATGAGAGGACTTGATATTATATCCTACAAAGTGTAAGGATATTGTTTGATGCATTGGCTGAGATGGGCCAGATGCTTACCAATTACGATTGAAGACTTCCAAAAGGTTACTTGGTCTGTGGGGATGGTTGGTTGAATGACTAAGTACCCAAGGGAAGATTTTATGCTGGTATAAGCAAGCTAAGTCAACTGAGAAAAAGAGCTAACAAGCTCCGTGGATGTGGCAAAGGTATTTTTTAGCAATGTTGCTTAGATCTAGATAGAATGGGTTAGGGGAATGGAACCTCAGATTGGTATGACTTGTTTTGGGTTCAGAACCGACCTTGGAGCTAGCTGGTAGTTGAGTATACTAACCATTAGCTGAGGTGATTCGACCCGACAAGTGTTAGATTGGTTTAGACCAATGGATGATAGTTGTTATTCCGCTGAGTATGTGTTGAATTGATCTAAGCTAGTAAATGACTAAGGTAGTCTTGAGTAAAGATCTGAGTTAGCTCTCGCCTATAGGCGATGTTTTAAATAAAGGGCGAAAAAAATTTAGAGGTTCGGTCAGTGTGTGGAACGAGCAACGTGAGGCATCGACCGCAGCCCGAGAGGCCGGGATCGGGTCTTACAAGTGTGGTCATAGTTGACATGTGATCCACTTTAGTATCTCTAGTACCATCTCCAGTCAGTAAGTCTAAGAATGGTGCTAAAGAGTGGTTAGATAACAAGTAAAAATTTCAAAAAGTTCATTATCCCCTTCTTAACTCAATAAAAAACTGTTGGGGTCAAAATCGGTCACGACAGAATCAACGCCTGAAAGTCCCCGGAAAATATTTCTCGCAATATAACCTTCGTATAATTTTTATTGAAAAGATTGTACGACGAGTTCTGACAAAATAAAAAGTCAGAAATTTTTTGGAAAAAGTCCCCTTTGGAAAAAGATAGATAGAATGAGCGCGAGAAACCTAAATCGAGTTTCAAATCAATTCCGAAAAAGAATCAGAAAACAAGAAATCTCGAGAAGGACTACTCTAAGCCTCGGACAACGAGACGATTACAAAATTTTGAATGTCCGAACATACAAACAAACTCACCGAAGAAACGAATCAAGCCAAGCAAGGCAACAAACTCGCCAAGATGGCGAGTTGAACCCGAAAACGAGACCAACTCGCCACCTTGGCGAGTTGGACCCGTGAAAGAGACAAACTCACCACCTTGGCGAGTTGGTTCCGTAAACGTGACCAACTTCCCACCTTGGCAAGTTGGAGCTCTTCCGACTCACCAAGATGACGAGTTGGACCCTGAAACAAGGTCAACTCGCCATCTTGGTGAGTTGGACCAAGAACGATGGTTTTCGTGTAGAACTGCACAGATGCGTCATATGTTTGGACATGGATAGAGACCTTCCCGTGGTGCGATTGAGCTTGATTTTTTGACACAAGCTAGAGGTTTGAGTTATCTTTCCAATGCCACTGGTTTGGAGGTAATCTAACAGATAGATCATAAGTTATTCCCGTTTTACTGAAGAGTAGTCAGTCTGCCTCGCGATAAGAAGCTATCGAGAAGACCGAGCCAATCCAACTCGCCATCTTGGCGAGTTGGGTAAAGCTCCGTCCTATTTTGCTCGTTTGGCGAGTTGGATCAAATCTTGTGCCTCCTGTTGGACCTCGACAAGATCAGTCCCTCGTTTCGTCTCGATCGGAGTTACCGTTGGAATCTTACGATGAAAACTGTCAAGGATCATATTCCCGAATGAAGTTCATAGTTTTTGTAAAACGACGATGGTTCACTTAATACCACAATTATCTAAAATAGACAAGAAGTATGGACTTCCTCGTCGAATCGACGTTGCATCAAGAAATTCTCTTTTGAAGAGATCGTAAAGACGTTTAAGTCAGGAAACGGCCCGAAGAGGCCTAGGACACGGCCGAAAAACCACTTATGATTTCCTTCAAAATCAAGCCCAGCAATGTTATGACGGTTTATCTTACTTGCAGGATAAGGTGAAGTGTCACAAAATCGGAAGATAAATATCGAGTTTCCCAGATAATGATGAGGATCGAGAAGAAAAAGGAAAATTTCCGAGAGATGTCTAACAGACCTAGAGGGCATATATAAGGGGAGCTAAAGCTAAAGACAAGAAAAAACTTAACCTGGACTCTAGAACTCTGCATTTAGAAACCCTAGGCATTATTCTCGACATGCCTGTTTCTATGACGTGCGCTCATACTAGACGAACTCGCCCAGGAAGTTTGATCTCTTGTTCAATTCTTTTTAACTTAACTACGTTCGTCTTGATCCTCGAAAGGGATACATAGGCAGCCTTTCATAAGGTCCAGTCCAAAATCTTTAAAACCTTTTTGGTATCTTTTTCGTCTAGGTTATCGAGCTGCGTCTCAACTAGGTCTACGGTTTCAGGTGGCTTAAACTGGCCGAAATCTCTAGCGGCCACAGTTTCATAACCTTTTGTAATTATTGCAACGCTCTTACGCGGATTCGAAATAAGATCTATTTTTTCTATAAATTTTTTTTGTTATCTCTTCGTATTTTTGCATCTGTTTGGTCACTTGTCGTTGGCTCTCGCAGAGAATCCGGGACCTCAGGGAAAGTTAGGGTTTCTTGACCTTCCTTAATTTACGAAAATCGATAGTGTGAATTTCGGTTCCCACAGTTTGGCGCTAGAAGGAGGGGGGGGGACGGATTACTCTTACTCACAGCCGCAAAAGGCTTGATCAAAACGATGTTTTGATATATGATAGACAAACTCGCAGCACTGAAAGCTCCTACGGCCAACGCTTACGCAGAAACCGCTGTCCTTGACAAAATAGAAAACCTAGTCGTAACTTTTCGCAACAAAAGAGCATCGAAACGAGTCCGCGATTTCTCTGTCTAAACAGAAAGGGCAATGATAAAATCTATCAAACCCCGAAAAATTGACTCGTTACCGAGTTGGAGAAATCTCGGCTCGCAAGGGTTCAATTCCGAAAAACTTTTCGGAAAAGTAATATTTGCTCTCTTCAAAACTACACGAAAAGCCTAGATTACTCACGTCATATCAGTAATTTGAACCGTTTTATAAAAATTAACGTCATATCAAAGGTACTCTTTCGAAGAAGTTGTAAAGACGTTTAAGTCGAAAAACAGCCAGAAAGGTCTAAAGCACGACTAAAACCCCACTTACGATTTTAGACGAAATAAAGCCCAATGATATTATGATGGTCTATTGCAGGAGAGGATAAATGTCAAGTTTCAAAGGACAAACACCAATATCGAAAAGGGCGTAAAGACACGAGAAGAGGAAGGAGAAATAAGCAAGCAAAACGAGAAGAGGCAAATCTGAATCTTCGAGAAAACTAAAGTATGTCCAACTTGGAATTTTCGTAGGAAGGTACAAAGAACTAAAAATGCTTTGGAGATTTCCATAAACTTCAGGGAACTTAGAATCTAGGTGGATAGTCTAGCGACCTAAGTCATAGGCGATTTTTCCTATCTCGATCTATAAATCCCTAAATTTTTCAGGCGGATCTTGATAACCAATCTAAACTCTCGAAAATTGAGAAACGATCACCATGCATACTTAGCTCGCTTCCTAAAGAAAGGAAGAACTAGAGACATTAATATCGTCTTAAAATCGATGCGTTCCTAGTAATTTTCATAAAAAACCGACATATTCCAAGTTGTCAAGGTGAAAAAAGCAAATCGCAGTCCTGACGTCATCTTTAAACCAACCCAGATTGTCAATCATCCCAATCCTTGAAAGAAAAAGCATACACAAAGAAAACTCTCGCAACAACAGGCAGAAAAACACTTAGGCATTCCAATGCCTCACTAAAATCATCCCACAAAGGCAAACGACAATCTAAGATTCGTCTAAACGCTAGCAACATATCTACACCACCACAAACAGAATCTCGGGGACTATGCAGCATCTCTTATCGCGATCAATCGCGAAAAAAACCTGTACCAATATCAAACTAAAACTCGATGATTGGCCAAAGTCTGGAAGACCTTTTCGACGTAATAAACTGATTTTCGATAAAAATCAAAATTATAATGAAATCTTGAAGCACCAAAGCATTGCTTTCGAGTCCGCTGAACCTAGTGAGTCACGGAAAAGCATCGAAAAATCGTTCTCACCACTAGATCATAACAAAAACCCGGTAAAACTTCATGAGTGATTCCAAGGAAATCTCGCCAAAGATCAAAATCAAAGCGAAACCGTAATCCGAAACATCGCAACTTTGATATTTTTGATTTCCTATCTTCGTAAAACTGGTCACCCATTATTTTCATTATAACCAAAGCGTTTTATAGAAACAGCCTACAGAAAACAAGTTACTACAAAACAACTCCAGATAAATTTCACGAAGCGAGTTACGGAAAACACTCTCAGTTACTTCTATGAAGCCCCTCTAACAATATTTTCACGAACCCCAAGGGATCCTCCATTGTGTTCTCTTTCAAATCTCGATCGAACGCTTTCGCCTCAAAGGGAGTTTCCGTTGAGATTTTATGACAAAAATAAGTAAGACTCGCCTAAACTCCTCGCTTGTTCCCACTCGCCCTCTTGGGCATCCTATTCTCCTCTGAGCACCTTACTCGCCCTTGCCTCTTTTGCATTCTCCTTTGAATCTCGACAAACGCCTCTTGTTTCATCTCGATTGAGTTACCATCGAACTTTCCGTTAATAACCGCAGAGTTTTGTTTTCAGATTTATTCAAATTAATCGTATAAAACGGCAACGATTAACTTAACACCTTAGCCGCCTCAACTATAATGAGTAATTTGCACTGTTTGACAAAAATTTACGCCATATCAAAGGTACTCTTCGAAGAAGTTGTAAAGACGCTTAAGTCGAAAAACAGCCAGAAAGGTCTAAAGCACGACTAAAACCCCACTTACGATTTTAGACGAAATAAAGCCCAATGATATTATGATGGTCTATTGCAGGAGAGGATAAATGTCAAGTTTCAAAGGACAAACACCAATATCGAAAAGGGCGTAAAGACACGAGAAGAGGAAGGAGAAATAAGCAAGCAAAACGAGAAGAGGCAAATCTGAATCTTCGAGAAAACTAAAGTATGTCCAACTTGGAATTTTCAGAGGAAGGTACAAAGAACTAAAATGCTTTGGAGATTTCCATAAACTTCAGGGAACTTAGAATCTAGGTGGATAGTCTAGCGACCTAAGTCATAGGCGATTTTTCCTATCTCGATCTATAAATCCCTAAATTTTTCAGGCGGATCTTGATAACCAATCTAAACTCTCGAAAATTGAGAAACGATCACCATGCATACTTAGCTCGCTTCCTAAAGAAAGGAAGAACTAGAGACATTAATATCGTCTTAAAATCGATGCTCCTAGTAATTTTCATAAAAACCGACATATTCCAAGTTGTCAAGGTGAAAAGCAAATCGCAGTCCTGACGTCATCTTTAAACCAACCCAGATTGTCAATCATCCCAATCCTTGAAAGAAAAAGCATACACAAAGAAAACTCTCGCAACAACAGGCAGAAAAACACTTAGGCATTCCAATGCCTCACTAAAATCATCCCACAAAGGCAAACGACAATCTAAGATTCGTCTAAACGCTAGCAACATATCTACACCACCACAAACAGAATCTCGGGGACTATGCAGCATCTCTTATCGCGATCAATCGCGAAAAAAACCTGTACCAATATCAAACTAAAACTCGATGATTGGCCAAAGTCTGGAAGACCTTTTCGACGTAATAAACTGATTTTCGTATAAAAATCAAAAATTATACGAGAAATCTTGAAGCACCAAAGCATTGCTTTCCGAGTCCGCTGAACCTAGTGAGTCACGGAAAAGCATCGAAAAATCGTTCTCACCACTAGATCATAACAAAAAAAAACCTTCGGTAAAACTTCATGAGTGATTCCAAGGAAATCTCGCCAAAGATCAAAATCAAAGCAGAAACGCGTCCCCTGTAATCCGGAAACATCGCAACTTTGATATTTTTGATTTCCTATCTTCGTAAAACTGGTCACCCATTATTTTCGTATAACCAAAACGTTTTATACGAAACAGCCTACAGGAAAACAAGACCGGTGTTACTACAAAACAACTCCGATAAATTTCACGAGCGAGTTACGGAAAACACTCTCAGTTACTTCTATGAGAAGCCCCTCTAACAATATTTTCACGAAAAATCCTCCGTACAGAAGAATCAAGTCATACGAAGCAACTTTCAGAAATAAACACAACGGGTCTTACGGAGAACTGTCATAGGTAATTTTTTGTATAATGAAAATGAAGCTCCATGAAGATTGCTGACTTCTACCTTTCACTTCCCTCGGTTACATCCGAGCACGAAATCACCTCGCAACCAAATCTGCAAGGGTTATGCGTCAAGCCTCTTAAAATTCGTCTTCCTTTGACAAAAAGGAAACAATATTAAACGACTAAAGGAAACAGTATACGAAACATTCATCGTATAACTTAACCCAAAGTGGAAACTCGTTTTTAACAACCATCGGCCATAACACGGAAAACTCCACTGTACTTGGCTTATCAGTCTCGGAAAATGCTCTTTGGCTCTCAACCTACTACGCCTCCCCTTAAAGCCCGAACCAGAATTCGGCATCTTTTTCAGGACAATCGTAAAACAAAAGTTCCATGGTCTGGTCCTTTACCAACAACGTCCTTGGCTGTACGGCTGAACACAACCTTCATCCCAAGCAATCAAGCGACCACCGCTCCAATCACTTAAACGGCTAAAAAACGATCCACGGTTTGTCGTAAAACGCCAAGTGACGATTACACAGATTTTTGTCAATATAAACCCGAGAGGAAAATATGCGATAAATTCTTCAGAACAAAATTCTGTCCTAGAAACCAAACGGTTAACGGAAAAATTAAACTTCTCGATAATCGACCAAGTTCCACACAATTCACTTAAATCCCGCAACGTTTACCCGTAAAACACGGCATGAAAGGAAACACTCGTAACAAATCTCCTAGAGTTATCGTCAAGCCTCTTAAAATTCGTCTTCCTTTGACAAAAAGGAAACAATATTAAACGACTAAAGGAAACAGTATACGAAACATTCATCGTATAACTTAACCCAAAGTGGAAACTCGTTTTTAACAACCATCGGCCATAACACGGAAAACTCCACTGTACTTGGCTTATCAGTCTCGGAAAATGCTCTTTGGCTCTCAACCTACTACGCCTCTTAAAGCCCGAACCAGAATTCGCATCTTTTTCAGGACAATCGTAAAACAAAAGTTCCATGGTCTGGTCCTTTACCAACAACGTCCTTGGCTGTACGGCTGAACACAACCTTCATCCCAAGCAATCAAGCGACCACCGCTCCAATCACTTAAACGGCTAAAAAACGATCCACGGTTTGTCGTAAAACGCCAAGTGACGATTACACAGATTTTTTGTCAATATAAACCCGAGCGGAAAATATGCGATAAATTCTTCAGAACAAAATTCTGTCCTAGAAACCAAACGGTTAACGGAAAAATTAAACTTCTCGATAATCGACCAAGTTCCACACAATTCACTTAAATCCCGCAACGTTTACCCGTAAAACACGGCATGAAAGGAAACACTCGTAACAAATCTCCTAGAGTTATACGAGTCATCCTTAACAAATCCCGGAAGGCCAAGACTTCAAGCACAATGGAGGACAACGCATCTTCCCAGGGACAAATCTATGAGGCCCCTTGGTCCTAATCCCTCTATCATAAATAAAAGTACTTAACATCGAAACTGGAACAACAGTTTTGGCTGCGAACATCCGCATACAAACCAAGACGTTTCTCCAACGCTGGATTAAGACTAAACCCTTGCAATACAGAAAATCTTAAAGCCCGCACGCACGATAAGCGGCATACGATAAAATAACCAATCTTCTGCATCGCGAGACGTCGCAGACGCCCGAAGATTCGTTTTTCGATAAAATCACCTTCCTTGATAAAAACACCTTCTTAGAAGACCAGACAGTCATATGCACTAACATCATCTTAAACATGTATCCTTCGTGAAGAATCAAAAACGGTAATATCTACCGATAAATTTGTTGCTGATCACAACAAACTCCAAACGTCCTAAACAGACTAAGCCATCTAGTAGAAATAGCTCTCGTACACCTGACACAAGGGTAATAGCACTATAAAAGAAATCCAAAATTTTGGTCAGCACTTTCGGGAGACTTAAAAATTGTCCCCGAAGAGATACTCGATTCCTACCATACAAGTCATATAAGCCTAGAACATATCGCGGACTTTAAAGCGGGATGAAATCAGGTCGAAAATGATACGGGAAACGTAAGTTGAAGTAGTCATCCCACCCCCTAAAGCCGTGATTTGACATAGGTCTTACCCTAAACCCAACAAACTGGTCTCTTGCATCTCTAGGGATAGTATCAAACACCCTGATACGAGATCCGGAAATTTGTCTCTTGGCTATTATTCGCGCATCTCCAGAAATCCCGCAAGCTTGCATGCTGCAGAAAACTCTCGAAACAGGTCACCAATATAGCAGTTCACCCAGAGATAGATTACGAGGTGACAACTCGTACTCGTCCCTCTACATTCACACGAATACAAACATGCTCATAAAACACAAAACACAATTCATTTAAAAGTCGCAAAGCGGCTGGGATTCGAAGACACACGCTGTCAGTCCCGAAAACATAAATACGGCCACATTTGGCCGAAGCAAACAGCCTACGAGGCTAGTCTCAAGGCTGACAAAAGTCCAACATAAAATGCCATTGGCAGCAACATGCCCGATAATCTCTACACAACACGCAACTAGACCGTAAAGGTCTTGCTGGAAAACAGGTCAAAAAAAATCTTAACTCCAAGACGAACTACGAAAGACTTAATCCCTCCATCAAGGGTACGTAGGCAGCCGTCATAAGGCTCAGCCCCAATCTTATCTCATTCCATTGTTAGGAGACCAAAAGACCCTTTACGACTGCCTTTTTCCACCATTAATTCCGCCGAACATACCTAGCTTGCCTAATTTTCCAAGCCGCTTGCCTAATTTTCTGACGTTACGATGGAATCAATGCCTGAAAGTCCCCAGAAAATATTTCTTGCAATATAACCTTCGTTTAATTTTTATTGAAAAGATTGTACGACGAGTTCTGTCAAAATCAAACGTCAGAAACTTCTCGGAAAAATTCTTCTTTGGAAAAAGAGAGATAGAATGAGCGCGAGAAACCTAAATCGAGTTTCACATCAATTCCGAAAAGGAATCAGAAAACAAGAAATCTCGAGAAGGACTACTCTAAGCCTCGGACAACGAGACGATTACGAAAGTTTGAATGTCCGAACATACAAACAAACTCATCGAACAAATGAATCAAGCTAAGCAAGGCAGCCAACTCGCCAAGATGGCGAGTTGAACCTGAAAACGAGACCAACTCGCCATCTTGGTGAGTTGGAGCTCTTCGAACTCGCCAAGATGGCGAGTTGCACCCGTGAACGAGACCAACTTGCCACCTTGGCGAGTTGGAGCTCTTCCAACTCGCCAAGATGGCGATTTGGACCCTGAAACAAGGCCAACTCACCAGGTGTTCCAACTCCCCAAAATGGGGAGTTGGACCAAGAACGATGGTTTTCATGTAGAACTGCACAGACGCGTCAGATGTTTGGACATAGATGGAGACCTTGCCATTGTGTGATTGAGATAATTTTTTTCACAAGCTAGAGATTTGATTTAGCTTTCCAATGCTACTGGTTTTGAGGTAATCCAACGGTTAGATAAGAAGTTATGTCCGTTTTACTGAAGAGTGGTCAGTCTGCCTCGCGAGAAGAAGCTATCGAGAAGACCGAGCCAATACAACTCGCCATCTTGGCAAGTTGGAGCTCCCGAAGGCATCCAACTCGCCATCTTGGCGAGTTGGAGCTCGCGAAGACATCCAACTCGCCAAAATGGCGAGTTGGGTCAAGCACTCCGTATATTTTTTCCCATTTGCCGAGTTGGATTAAATCTTGTGCCTCCCATTGGACCTCGACAAGATCAGTCCCTCGTTTCGTCTCGATCGGAGTTACCGTTGGAATCTTACGAAGAAAACTGTCAAGGTTCATATTACCGAATGAAGTTCATAGTTTTCGTAAAACAACGATGGTTCACTTAACACCACGATTGTCTAAACTATACGAGAAGTATGGGCTTCCTCGCCGAATCGACGTCGCATCAAGAAGTGCTCTTTCGAAGAGATCGTAAAAACGTTTAAGTCAGAAAACTGCCCGAAGAGGCCTACGACACTGATGGTTGGAGTTTTCAAGGATCCAAATCAAATGTTGTAGTATAAGAGATTTTCGAACGAATCCTAAGTGATTCTAATGCAAAGGGAATGCAAATCCATGCTTAAGCTAAGTGCAATCAATAAGTGAGATGAGATGAACTAAGATAATGCTTAAAATGAAATAAAGGAGTGAACTTTCTTTTCAATATGAGGCTTGGGTATTCATGGGACAAGGGAATTGACCTTGGGTGATCAAGTTTCAATCTAAGATGGCAAACTTTCAATCAATCTAACACCTTGAGCCTAGACACAATTCTAAGCAAGCTCTATCCCTAGATGAATGCTCATTCACTAACATATCTCAAGCATCTAATCCCTTAGGTTGAATAATATTAAAGCAATCAATAAGAACAAGTCTATTAGCTATCTTAACACCTTTAACAACTAATCCCTTAGGTACATGATGTTAAAAGCATTGGAGAGTTGGTTCAGGCATTTCATCAAACACATTCCAGCCATGAAATTCCTATGACTCTATTTTGAAGAGGCCAACTCCAAAATAGCAATAAGAACACTCTACAAGCAAGGATCAAGAAGGATCTATACTAAAACATCTTAGATCTACACCTAATCACCCTTAGTCTGTCAAGCCCACGAATCTTAGATAGATCTACTCACTAATAAACATGGATAACCTTAAAACCACGGATGATTCAAGGCTAAACATGATAGTGAGCAAGATAATCCAATAAACATAAGAGAATAAGATGAAAAATAATTCAAGATTCAAACTTTCTTCAAGATCCAAATGTGTTCTTAAGAGAAAAAAAGTTAGTCTCGCAAAGGAGATTACCAAAGTATTTATAGGAGGCTTGAAAGCCCTTAAAAACATAAAAACAATTGACCAAAATGGCCCTGGCATCATTAATCTCGACCAGACCTCACAAAAATGCTCAGAGTGGTTGGCCGGCTCCAACCCGAGCATCCTGACCCGCGCAAATCCATCCATCCTCTCGGCCGGCCGCGTGGGTAGGCTGACCCGCGGCCCTTTAACCGCGTGTTTCCTTGCTTCCAGTCCGTCCAGCCCGCGCATGTCCAGTCCTGGTCAGTTCCTCGTCCCGCGGCGACCCGCGCATGTCTGGCCGCGCACGTCCTGTCCTCGTACCGGCCTCGTCCGGCACGGGTATGGTGTCCCGCGCATGTTCGTCCGTGCACGTCCTTGTCCGAGTTCTCCTCCAGCTGCGCAGGTGAGCTGACCCGCGGCCCTTTACCCGCGTGGTTCCTTCATCCAAGCAGTCCAGGCCACGCAGGTGCTCCGTCCCGAGCGTCCTGACCCGCGGCCGTCTCGTCCAAGTCTCTCGTCCGGATCATGATTCGTCCAAAGGTAAGGTCTTCATGTATTGAGGGTGAGAAGGTGATCCGGAGGCCATCTAGCTAAGGCACATCCTGGTCCATGGTCCGGCTTGTCCAAGCTTGGCCAAACTCCATTCTTCACTAATTTTTGGATCACAATGCTCCCAAACCCCTCTAATCATTCCTTGGCACACTCCAGCACCTGATAAGGACAATGAATGCAATATGGACCTATAAAATGCATGATTCCTAATCTATATGATCAAAATGCACAAGATATGAAGGCTAAAAACATGTAAATATGCAAGATATAAGATACGGCCCAAAACCCACTTACGATTTCATTCGAAATCAAGCCCAGCAATGTTATGACGGTTTATCTTACTTGAAGGATAAGGTGAAATTTCACGAAAGCGGAAGATAAATATCGAGTTTCCAAGATAAGTATGAGGATCGAGAAGAAAAAGGAAAATATTCGAGAGATGTCCAAACCGACCTAGAGGGCAAATATAAGGGGAGCTAAAACTAAAGACAAGAAAAAACTTAACTTAGACTCTAAAACTCTGCACTTAGAAACCCTATGCATTATTTTCGACATGCCTGTTTATATGACTTGCGCTCATACTAGACGAACTCGCCCAGGCAGTTCGATCTCTTGTTCAATTCTTACTAGCTAAACTATGTTCGGCTTGATCCTCTAAAGGGGTACGGAGGCAGCCTTTCATAAGGTCCAGTCCGAAATCAATAAAACCTTTTTAATTTCTTCTTCGTCTTTGGTTATCGAGCTGCGACTCAATTTGTTTAAGGCTTTAGGTAGCTGGAACTAGGGAATTCGCCGACAGATCATGCGGCCATAAATTTTGTAATCTTTTGTAATTATTGCAATGCTCTTACGCGAATTCAAAATAAAGATCTACTTTTTCTAAACTTGTTTACTGTCTTTATGTATTTTCTGCATATATTTGGTTACTTGTCGTTGGCTCTCGCAGGGAATCCGAACCTTAAGGAATTTAGGTTTTCTTTGCTTTACTATGTTATCTAATCCCGACGATGTGAATTTCGGTTCCCACACAAATCCTGTCTGACTAACCCCTCTACTAACCTTATTTCTTACATAAATTAAAGTGTAGGCTTTACCTTGAGAGTATCGATCAAAAAACATATGGACTCAACTCAAGCAACTATCTGGACCAATAGGTAGTTTTCCCTGATCCCTTTCTTCCCTCTTTCTCTCTTCTCTGAACCCATATAGTTTCAATTTCAACGAACATTGATACTGATGTAGTCCATCTTGTTCATCTTATTGACTTGTCTACTTTTGTAACTCTTAGTTTGACAAAGTGTAGCGAATAATGGGGTCATAGGAGACGCTCCTACCCCTCATTTCCACAGTGTGTGATCTTCCTTTCTGAATCAAAATACTAGGGTCATAGGAAACACTTCTAACCATCTGTAGCTTATAGGAAATCATCTCAGTTTTTTATATCTCAAGATGCTTAAAGAGAGAGAGAGAGAGAAGGGAACTAGAAACACATACTTTTACCTTCGAGACTTGCAGGGAAAACCCGATCCAGTGTATACCAAGCCCCAAGACAAGCAGTTAAGTCAAATTAGGTTGGAGGTCGGCTTTGGTTCCTTCAAACATTCTCAGCAAGTGTGGTCATAGTTGACAGGTGATCCACTTTAATATCTCTAGTACCATCTTCAGTCAGTAAGTCTAAGAGTGGTGCTAAAGAGTGGTTAGATAACAAGTAAAATTTTGAAAAAGTTCATCATCCCCTTCTTGACTCAATAAAAAACCTTGAAAACATTTAATTAAGACTCAAAAAGTAAAGCAATATCAGTGAACCTCCCACTATACTTGAATTACACTATCCCCAGTGTATATCCAGTCCGAGTTTTGGTGAGAACATAAACCATAAGTACTCAATTTAATAAGTTAGAACGATATACTTCGCCAAAGTCCGTGTCAATCGATGGAAAGAAGTGACTATCAGTCACTGTTGCTGATAGAAGGTCGATCGATATCGACTTGGCCTCGTCGGTTGATTTTCTGGGCAACGTCTACTCGGATCTTTTTTTACCTTCAATAAAGTTTAAAACGAAAATTAGTATGAAATTAATATAAAACTAAGTTAGTTTACCAAATAGTGGGTTGACTCCCACTCAGCACTTTGTTATAGTCATTTAGCTTGATTTTGTTTTGGCTAGTGTGGATGAAAGTGACTACTTGTTGGGAATCAAGTGTCTACTTCTTCTTTTTTCTTCTGGAACCATGTACCAATGAAGCTTCCTATCGCTTCTTCTCCTCTGGTCCATTGATTCTTTAGTATCTCGTTAGCAACCTCCACTGTATGCATCCTCTTCTGAAGATGTCCACTGCTCTCCTTACGTGTTCCAAGTCCTGCATATGTGTACTCTTGAATATCCTTCTTTCCCGGTTGAAATCCTCTTTCATCAAGTCTTGAGAAAAATTAATCTCATCAAGCTTGTCCTGTAACAGCTTCTCGGTTACCAGCTTTCCTCGGAATGTGATATACCATGGATTTTACCCATTTTTACCCATGGTATATAGGTGTTTTAAGATACAATTATTATGTTTTGGAGTCTATTAGGTATGATATCAGGTTCAGGAATGTTCTGGAACAAAGTGATGTTTTTGGAGAATTTTGGAGCATAAAATAGATTTCACCCGAGCTGACCATCAAACCAGACCGGAGGTCGACATTCAGAATAAATAATCGATCAATGCACACTATGTGCCATCGATCGATATCGAAGAAAGGTCTATGACTGAAGATAGTAATCGATCGATGCACATCCTGTTACATCGATTGACGGTGAATCAAGCAGAAGACAGCGGACTTAAAACCCAAGACTTCACCAAATTACAAGATTGCCCCTGATGAGTTTTTAACCTAATATTTATATTTTTCTAAGTGTTCAAGGGAAAGAGAGCTTTTCTATTCTATTGTTTTACACAGTTAAAAGTTTTAGGGATTTCTAGAGCTGGAGAGAAGATCCAAAGAGATTTGTGATTGGAACTCCATGACGAGTTTTTAACCTAACATTTATTCTTTATATCTTGTTGTTATGAATTGCTTAGCCATGTCTCGGTAGTTATATTGTTAGATTTAGGGTTCAAATAGGTTATGAGGGATTAGCCCCAACTATAGATTGCTAAGTTGTGATATTCATCATTCACTACAAGAAATATTAACATTATTAGCTCATGATAAATGCTATAGTAGGCCTTTCATAGCGTTTTACGATCAGATATGTCATCGGCAACCATCATAGGTACCCCTCTACGTAACATTTTTTAACGCTATGAAATATGACGATATGATATAAATACATGAATGATATTATTAATTTAAGTATATCATCTGATTCGTGCTATGATGTATTTATAATGACATTGATATAATGCTATAATTAGGAATAAATAAATAAAAATTAATTTGATTATTTAATCAAAATTAATTAGTTACAAATTAAATAATTAGAAATTAAATAAAAAATTAAATATAATTAAAATCAAATTTTATTTTTAATTAAAATCAGTTTACAATAAAATCAGTTTTACAGAACTAAACCAAAATTAAGTAAACCAGAACAAACTAAACCATACACTAACTAAAACACATTAAACCAAAACCTAATTAACCTAAACCTAAACCTAAAGCCAAGCAGCCGCCCACAACCTCATCCCATCTGCTACGTCTTGCTTCATGCCTCAGCCTCAAATCACCTTTTTCTGAACCGCATCTACCTCTGCCGCCGTGTCTGGTCCGTCACTACCACCATCTCCACCACATCATCTTCTTCCTCTGTCATCTCCGTACCACCTCCGCTGCATCTTCCTTCTTCATGATGTCGTCTCTTTTCACGCCTTCATCTTCGCCGCCAAACCCGAGGACGAGGCTTCACGGAGAAGGCGGTCGGAGGAGGAGCACGGAGGAAGCTTCACGGAGAAGGGGTCAGGGAGGAGAAGGAGCCATTCAGATAGGAGGAGAGAAGGAGTGTATAGGAGTGATATGTATTTGGATCTCCTGTGTATTTGCAGACTGATGTGGAGAATAAAGACCTTGGGGTGGTGAGTTCTCGATGGAAAAGAGAGAAGAAGATAAGAATTGGCCAATGAAAAAAGAGAAAGAAATCACAAATGAATGTTTGTGAACCATTGGATTAAAAATCAATGGTCAAAAATAACAATCCTTCTTATGCAAGATCTACCAATGAGAAGAGAGTGCAGAGATAACACAAGAATGCTTTTGGGCCTTTGGATAAAACCAATCAATCAATGGCCAAAATAAATCCATGTTTTTATGATTAACCATGAAAATAATTTACTTTCTTCATTTATTGTAGTTAATAATATCATTTGTATAAATAACTTTATATTTTATGTTTAAGATTCTGTAATTAATAATTATATATTTGAGATTAAACTTTTTAACAAAAGTAAAGTTTATATTAAAATATGAGGTTTTAAATTGAAAATACTATATTTGATGTTTTAAATAAGAATATGTAGTTAAAAATACATAAAACAAAATTTATAATTTAAATATTTTGATTATGATTTAGAGTTTGGTGATTTTATTTAAAAATAAAAGAAGTATTAAAGTTCAATAGTTACTTAAATTTAGAGTTTGGAGTTTGGGAATATGTTTAGTTTAAAGTTTAATGGTTACTTAAAGTTTTATGTGGGTTTAGAGTTTGAAATATAGTGTTAGGGGTTAGTTTTAGAATATAGAATTTATGTTTTGGAGTTTATAATTAATTAAATTTAGTGTTATGATATAAGGTTTGGATTATGGGGTTTATGATTTAGAGTTTGGAGTTTGGGAATATGTTTAGTTTAAAGTTTAATGGTTACTTAAAGTTTTATGTGGGTTTAGAGTTTGAAATATAGTGTTAGGGGTTAGTTTTAGAATATAGAATTTATGTTTTGGAGTTTATAATTAATTAAATTTAGTGTTATGATATAAGGTTTGGATTATGGGGTTTGCGATTTAGAGTGAAATTCGAGGTAAATTTTGAAAATTAGCCAGATTTGTAATTTATGTGTTAAGTTTGGTGTTTAAGTTGGAAAATATTAATTAGTTTTACTGTGTAGATTTATAATTTATGGTGCATTACATATATATTTGGGGTTTGAGGAATAGGGTTTGGAGTTTAGATATAAGGTTTGGATTATGGGGTTTATGATTTAGAGTTTGGAGTTTGGGAATATGTTTAGTTTAAAGTTTAATGGTTACTTAAAGTTTTATGTGGGTTTAGAGTTTGAAATATAGTGTTAGGGGTTAGTTTTAGAATATAGAATTTATGTTTTGGAGTTTATAATTAATTAAATTTAGTGTTATGATATAAGGTTTGGATTATGGGGTTTGCGATTTAGAGTGAAATTCGAGGTAAATTTTGAAAATTAGCCAGATTTGTAATTTATGTGTTAAGTTTGGTGTTTAAGTTGGAAAATATTAATTAGTTTTACTGTGTAGATTTATAATTTATGGTGCATTACATATATATTTGGGGTTTGAGGAATAGGGTTTGGAGTTTAGATATAAGGTTTGGAATTTAAATTATTGATTTAGGGGTTATAAATGTTAAAGTGAAGTATTAAATATGAATGTTAAGACTTAGTTATAAAGTTAAAGTTATAAAACTATAAAATTTTGTAAATTACAAAATGTGTTTAGATTTAAAAAGAGTTTATGATTTGGTATATAGATTAAGTTTAGAGTTTTAGTGTTTGAAATATAATGTTTGAAAATGGCTTTTCTTAGCCTTAAAAAATGCTATCATATGTTTTTTGTTATCATTGCTGAAGCCGCTTAAATAATATTTTTAGCGCTTAAGTATAATTTCCGTCTCAATATTGGCGGGATAAGTAATTTTTTTTCCGCTCACTTAATTTTTAAAATAACATTAATTAAGTGCTATCTTAGGTTTATTCAATCATAGCGTATATATAATGCTATTATAGAATACAAAAATTTTAAACTCATCTATAATAGCAGTTCAGTAAAACGTGCTATAACAATATGCTATTAATGTGAACTTTTTTCGTAGTGATTGATGAAAGGACTTTTCTAGGGTCCTAATCAAATGTTGTAGAATACAAGATGTCAATCCAATTCTAAGAGATTTTAATGCAAAGGGAATGCAAGTTCATGCTTAATCTAAGTGCAATCAAGATGAGAGGATGATTACGAAACTAAGACAATATTAAAAATGCAATAAAAGATTGAACTTTCTTTCTCAATGAGGCAAGGGGGTTCTTGGGACAAGGGAATTGATTTTGGGTGATCAAGGTTCAACCCAAGATGCCAACTTTTCAATCAATTTAATTCCTTATGCCTAGACAACAAAACTAAGCAAGCTCTATCCCTAGATGAATGCTCTTTTGCAATGATCACCCAAGTACACCAAATCCCTTTGGCTGTAATGATCAAAGCAAACATGGAGAATGAGTCTAATAGCAATACTAGCTTCTTTGACAACTAATCCCTTAGGCAAAGCAAGCTAAAAGCATAGATGAGTTGGTTCAGACATTTCATAGAACACCTTCCGGGCATGAAATGCCTATAGCTCTATGTTTGAGAGACCAACTCAAATATAGCATGAAGAACACCAAATCAATGCAAGGAAATGATAGATCTAACACTAAGCACTTTGGATCTACACTTAATCACCCTTAGTCTCCCAAGCCCATGAACCCTAGATAGATCTACTCACTAATAGCCATGGAAAACCTCAAAATCAATGATGATTCAAGGCTAAACATGATAAGAGAAGAAGATAATCTATTAAACACAAAAGGAATGAGATAAAAAGGATCAAAGATCCAACTTTCTTCAAGATCTTATTATGTTTTTGAGAGAAAAGAAGTTAGATCTCTTAATGAGATTACAACAGTATATATAGGAGGCTTGAAAGCCCTTGAAAACATCAAAAGAAAATTACTAAAATGTCCTTGGACAAGTGATTTTCGACCAATGAGAAGCAAGGAGAAAGGAAGAAGCTAGGCCACCCGGGTCAGGCTGTGCTGTCCAGGCCGGTATGTCCAGGCAGCGTATCATGCTGCTCGTCCATCGCCCAGGCCGCGGCGGTCTCTAGGCCGGGTGTGTTCGGCGCGTGGTCCGTGTCCAGCAGCTAGCAGGCCGTGCGGGTCCTTCAGGCCGCGTCCTCCAGGTCGGGTGTGCAGGCTGTGCGGGTGCTGTTGGCCGGGTAGTCCTGTCCGGGTGCCTCCATGCGCGGGTGGGAACGGACGGGTGTGCAAGGTCAGGTGTCCTGATCAGCTCGTCCATCAGTTCGTACACGGGTGAGGCAAGGTCGGGTGCGTCCTTGGTCGCGTCCCGTCCGTTCGTCCCGTGTCCATCCCGTGGGGGCAGTATCTCCCGAGCATCCAAGACCGCGCATCCAATGCGTCGGTGCTCCGTTCGTCCCGTGCGGGCAAGTCTCCCCGGGTGTGTGCACCCGCGTGATCTCCATCAGCAAGGACTAACCCGTGCGGGTAAGCTATCCCGAGCACTCCAGCCCGCGTGTCTCGTCCTTCCCAGATGCTGTCCTGCGCGTTCCCTCGCCCGAGCACGTCCAGGCCGCGTGCGTTCTAGGTGTATAGCATGCGCGGTGGTTGACCTCGGGTATTGTCACCCGGGTGGCCTGACATGCTTTCACTCAATTGATCATAACTCCTCCAATATGGCTCCAAATGTCTTGAAACCACTTCCATTGGAAAGCTAACTCAGAATGCCATGTCTCCACCAAATATTATCATTATAAGGCACTTCTAAGGCCTCTTTCCATGTTCATCTTTAAACCCCTCTTTTTCATCACAAAACTTCCGAACATCTCCAATATCTCCAAAGTGTGCTCCAACACCTAATAGGGACTTATGAATGCAAAATGAGCCTAAAGATGCCTAATTCCTAATCTAAATGAGAAAAAATGCACAAGATATGATAGCTAAAAACATGTCTCCCCCACACTAGACCTTTGCTTGTCCTCAAGTAAACTTTTCAAACACAAGGGGGATGGATGCAAGGATGGGAACAAAGCCAAAGGAAACACTCATAGCACTCAACCTGAAATCCTAAAGAAACATACCAAATAGCATGAGCAAACTCTCTTATTATGCTCTAGCTTCACAAGGCCTATCAATTACTCTTATGTCTCTACACAAGATGCAATGCCTATCAACCAACATGTTCTCTTAACCAGTCCTCACATTGATTCACACACACACAAAAAAGGTGAAGTCTCACAAATGGGCACATGATCTCAATCATTTGGCTAGGTGATCAAATGGTCTAATAAGGATGAAAAGGAGGGTTCAATGCATCATTTCAAGGTAGCAATCACTCAAAAATCAAGGAGCTTGATCATTATGCAAAATTTATCTAAGACTAGGAGCAATTCATGCATACATGGATTCATCCTCATCATTCTACCCAATTCCTAAGTGATTACAAGTTCTACACCCCTTTTAATTCATCCAATAACCCAAAATGAAAACATACTCACATCACTCACCCAATGAACATTTTCTTTCTCATGATTCAACCTCTAAGGACCACTATTCACTTTCTAAGCTCTAACTCTTATGTTTTTCCTTCCCCACTATCTTATTGAATCTTTCTTTTTCTTTCTTTTTTTTTTTTTTTTCTTTCTTTCTTTTTTTCTTATATATATACATGAGGGGTAAGATCAAAAACTTCAATCAAGAGCTTTTCATTTTTTCATTTCTAGGTCCCTAGGGTTTTTCTTTCTCAAAACTTTCTTTGTTCATCAATCTCAACATTGTCATATCCCAAACCCAAAATGTAAACAATTAGGTAACAAACACTTCACTCACCATCCTAGAAGCTAGCTCAAATGATGACCCTATGCTAGCAAGAGATGAGAACAAATCCATGTCGCGCCCAATACTCTCAAGATTTTGCACATGACAAGCTATCAAAAGAGGCCTCACTCAAGCAAATCAATGTAGGTTTCAAAGAATGGATAGGGTTCAAGGGTAAGGGAGTGCCATTTGGGTTAACAAAGGGTGGTACAATGGAAAAAGATAACCCAAATGTGTATGAGATCCATGATCAAGTATGCAAATGCCCATATGCAAGAGAGATTAAGTTCATTCAAGTCTAAGTTCAGGATGGAGCTGGTCTTAAGAACAATGCCAATATCAAGCAAGCAAGCAAGTTTCAAGAAGAGTTTTCAAGGCTCAAAGCATGCAAGCCTTTCAAAAGATGCTTAAGCTACTTGATATGTTTAACTAGGGTGCCAAATTCAGTGCAAACAAGTGTTCTTTACAAGGCAATGCTCCACATGCAAATGAATGTAACCTATGCTCTAGACTCAATCTTAAAGATGCAAGTGATGCAATCTACATGATTCAAAAATCTTAATTTTTTTTTGGATTTTCTATGCAAATATGAATGTACAATGCAATGCATGAGACTCAAAATCACAAAGCAAACATGATCAAATATCCGGTACCTCCCCCACACTTAAATCACACAGTCTCTGTGTGAGTAAGAGAGAAGGAGATACCCCAACAAGACAAAAACAAATGTATATACAAGAAGGGTTGGAGTGATACCACACGAGGAGATTTGGGTATGGTGCTTGTGGCATGACTAGAAGCTGGCTTGGTTCATAGCAACTAGAGGAGGCTTCTACATGGATCATGGGGCTCAAGTTGTTCACCACCATTCTTCTCTCCTCTAGTGCTTGGCTCAACCTGAAAACCTTGACCACTTTTATTAAAAACTTAAAAGAGAATTGAAATTTCAAAACTATGTACAAGGATAACCATGGGACTTCCTCCCAAGTGAGCTTGTTTTGAGTCACTTAGCTTGACTACCTTGTCTCTTGAACTAGTGAGAAGGAGGATCCTTCCCACCTTCAAGTGTGATGGTGATGACCTGAGAGAGAAGCTCTTGAAGCTTGATTGGGTCATCTTGGAGCTGAGGAGTGATGATGGCTCTAGCACTTGAAAATGGTGTGGACCTGCCCCTGTGCTTGATCTTGTACTCGATGACTCCATCCTTGAGCTTCTTTGGATGGAGAGTGAGAGTTTGTGGGAGCAAATCAAGAGGTGGAGGATGAGGCTCTTTCACCATCTTCTTCTTGCCATGAGTGGCCCTTGAGGCTCCACCCATCCCCTCCTTTTTAGCACTTTCCAAGTGCTCACCACACTTCTCTTTAGAGGACTCTCCATCAAGACCTTCTTTCTTACTAACAACCTCTTCATCTTGGGGCTTCTCAACAACTTGTGCATCACGAGTGATTGTCCCACAATAGTCTGATTCCATTGGAGGTTGGAGAGGATAGGAGACAGCTTTGTTGACATGCATGAGGGTGACCTTCTTGTTGGGAAAGTCAATGCAAGCTCCAACTGTTGTGAGGAAAGGAGTGCCAAGGATCAAAGGGACTCTTTCTTCAGATGCCATCTTCAAAACAGTGAGGTCAATAGGTATGGTGCAAGATCCAATCTTCAAGGGAATGTCCTTGATTATGCCAAGTGGGGTTGTAGAAGAGGAATCCCCAATGGTGAGAGGAGGAGTATCTGTTTCCATGCTTTCAATCCCAATACTCTGCACCATATCCAAGGAGATGACATCACACTAGCTCCACTATCAACAAGAGCATCATCCATAGTTAGTTTACCAAGAGAGCAAGACAAGGTAAAATTCCCTTGAGACTCAAGCTTAGGGAGGGACTTGGGAGGGGTTGGTGGATCAATCTTCAGAGTGGAGATGTCCAAAAGCTCAGCCACTTCAGCCTGGTGGTCTAGAATGTCCTTGATGAGCATCATCTGGACATGAGCTTCACGCATACCTGATATCTCTGGAAGCTTGACTCCAATATCACTAAGATCCTTCCTGAACTTTGAGATCACTTTCTTTTGAGCTTTGGTGAGAACTCTTTGGGGAAAGGGGAGCTTATCATATGGTGATAGCTCAAACCCAGTGTCGTCCTGCACCACTTCTTTCAGCTTGAGGTTAGCACTCTTCTCAACTTGTGTCTCAACCGTAGGCTCATCAATCTTCAGAATCTTTCCTTGAACCTTCTTATCAGCTCTCTGCACAACTCTAGCTTCAGCTGTGGCCACAACCAGTCTCTTATCATTTCAGTCTGATTTCCAAGCACTAGCCTCTCAATCTCATCAACATTATTCTTATGATCACTCAACGCAATCCTTGAAGAAGTGGAGAGGATAACATTGCAAGTCTCCTTAGGGTTCTTCTCTGGTTTTCCTGGTAGAGATCCCATTGGGCTCTTGGAGGATGAAGACATAGAAACAACCTGGCTCTCCAAAGCTTTGAGATGAGAGGCAAGTTGCATGTACTTGTTGTTGAGATCAGAATAAGTTCCATCAATCTTGGCATGAATATTCTTGAACTCATCTCCAATGCTCCTAGCATTCTTCTCTTGAGCTTCTAAGAGTTGCTTGAACATGGACTCCAAATTTGAACTTGGAACCTGAGCTGGAGAAGAGCTTCCTTGGGGCTGAGTAGGCTGGTTGGCTTGGTAACCTCCTTGTTGATTGTTGTAGTAAGGTCTCTGCTAGTAGTTGTTTTGGTATTGGAAGTTAGGCTCTTTCCTATACCATGTGCCATTAGAATTGATGAAGCACAGCTCCACTTGACCTTCTACACCATGAACTTCAGTAGTCCTAGCAGGCTGTTTCTGTTGCTGGTTCCCAATGGAGTTAAGCTGCTCTTGCTTAGCCTTCTCTACAAGAAGCTTGTCCAACTTTTCTTGGAGAGATTTCAGGGCCTTTCTTGTGTGCGGATCATCTTCATCAGTGCCTCTGTTGGCCCTATCATGCTCCTCACTGTAGACTGAGTCACTCCTGGCCATGTTCTCCACCAGCTCCTCAGCATCCTGCTCAGTTTTGCCCAAGAAGAACCCATTGCTGGCTGTGTCCAATCTGCTCCTGACTCTGGTAGAGCACCTCTGTAGAAGGTACTAAGCAAACTCTCATTGGTGAAGCCATGATGTGGGCATTGAGACCAATAGCCCTTGAACCTCTCCCATGCTTCACTAAAGCTCTCAAGGTTCTTCTGCTGAAAGCTAGAGATCTCATTTCTGATCTTGGCTGTTCTTGAGGTAGAGAAGAATTTCTCTAGGAATGCCCTCTTGCACTCATTCCAAGTTGTGATAGAGTCACTTGGAAGAGCCTTCTCCCATAGATGTGCCTTGTCTCCCAAAGAGAAGGGAAACAACCTCAGCTTGAAAGCATCTTCAGAGACTCCATTGATCTTGGACAAGCTACAGTAGCTATCAAATGTGTCCAAGTGATCAAGGGGATCCTCCACAGCAAGGCCATGAAACTTGTTGTTATCAATCAAATGTAGCAGCCCTGATTTGATCTCAAAGTTGTTGTTCTCCACAGCTGGTGCCCTTATCCCCAACCTATGACCATGAATGTGAGGTTGATCATAGGCTCCAATGGCTCTAGCTTGGCGCTGTGGCTGTTGTGGCGGGCGCTGTGGTCTTATGTTGCCAGCTCTTGCACCATTGCCCCCTAGGGCATCACCATCTTGATGCTGGTTCTCCATATCAAACCCCAACCTTTGTAGATGAGCCTGTTGCTCTACTTCTCTTCTTTGTCTTGCTATCTCCCTCTCAATTGCAGCAATCTCTTCAACAATAGGAACCAACTTAGATGCCCCTCTGCTTCTTGTGATCATACACCTGAAAGTCAAAGATAGAAGAGGCAAGAACCAATATCACAAGATAAAAAAAAATAAAAATGACTTAGTCTCAAGCAAATGACTAAATCCCAATGTCAAAATCAACTTAGAACTTGGCAACGGCGCCAATTTGATGAAAGGACTTTTCTAGGGTCCTAATCAAATGTTGTAGAATACAAGATGTCAATCCAATTCTAAGAGATTTTAATGCAAAGGGAATGCAAGTTCATGCTTAATCTAAGTGCAATCAAGATGAGAGGATGATTATGAAACTAAGACAATATTAAAAATGCAATAAAAGATTGAACTTTCTTTCTCAATGAGGCAAGGGGGTGATCAAGGTTCAATCCAAGATGCTAAATTTTCAATCAATCTAATTCCTTATGCCTAGACAACAAAACTAAGCAAGCTCTGTCCCTAGATGAATGCTCTTTTGCAGTGATCACCCAAGTACACCAAATCCCTTTGGCTGTAATGATCAAAGCAAACATGGAGAATGAGTCTAATAGCAATCCTAGCTTCTTTGACAACTAATCCCTTAGGCAAAGCAAGCTAAAAGCATAGATGAGTTGGTTCACGCATTTCATAGAAAACCTTCCGGGCATGAAATGCCTATAGCTCTATGTTTGAGAGGCCAACTCAAATATAGCATGAAGAACACCAAATCAATGCAAGGAAATGATAGATCTAACAGTAAGCACTTTGGATCTACACTTAATAACCCTTAGTCTCCCAAGCCCATGAACCCTAGATAGATCTACTCACTAATAGCCATGGAAAACCTCAAAATCAATGATGATTCAAGGCTAAACATGATTAGAGAAGAAGATAATCTATTAAACACAAAAGGAATGAGATAAAAAGGATCAAAGATCCAACTTTCTTCAAGATCTTATTATGTTTTTGAGAGAAAAGAAGTTAGATCTCTTAATGAGATTACAAGAGTATATATAGGAGGCTTGAAAGCCCTTGAAAACATAAAAGAAAATTACTAAAATGTCCTTGGCCAAGTGATTTTCGACCAATGAGAAGCAAGGAGAAAGGAAGAAGCTAGGCCACCCGGGTCAGGCTGTGCTGTCCAGGCCGGGTATGTCCAGGCCGCGTATCATGCTGCTCGTCCATCGTCCAGGCCGTGCAGTCTCTCTAGGCCGGGTGTGTTCGGCCGTGTGGTCCGTGTCCAGCAGCTAGCAGGCCGTGCGGGTCCTTCAGGCCGCGTCCTCCAGGTTGGGTGTGCAGGCTGTGCGGGTGCTGTTGGCCGGGTAGTCCTGTCCGGGTGCCTCCATGCCCGGGTGGGAACGGACGGGTGTGCAAGGTCGGGTGTCCTGATCAGCTCGTCCATCAGTTCGTATGCGGGTGAGGCAAGGTCGGGTGCGTCCTTGGTCGCGTCCCGTCCGTTCGTCCCGTGTCCATCCCGTGCGGGCAGTATCTCCCGAGCATCCAAGACCGCGCATCCAATGTGTCCGTGCTCCGTTCGTCCCGTGCGGGCAAGTCTCCCCGGGTGTGTGCACCCGCGTGATCTCCATCAGCAAGGACTAACCCGTGCGGGTAAGCTACCCCGAGCACTCCAGCCCGCGTGTGTCGTCCTTCCCAGATGCTGTCCTGCGCGTTCCCTCGCCTGAGCACGTCCAGGCCGCGTGCGTTCTAGGTGTATAGCATGCGCGGTGGTTGACCTCGGGTATTGTCACCCGGTTGGCCTGACATGCTTTCACTCAATTGATCATAACTCCTCCAATATGGCTCCAAATGTCTTGAAACCACTTCCATTGGAAAGTTAACTCAGAATTCCATGTCTCCACCAAATCTTAGCTTCAGAAGGTACTTCTAAGGCCTCCGTCCATGTTCATCTTTAAACCCCTCTTTTTCATCACAAAACTTCCAAACATCTCCAATATCTCCAAAGTGTGCTCCAACACCTAATAGGGACTTATGAATGCAAAATGAACCTAAAGATGCCTAATTCCTAATCTAAATGAGCAAAAATTCACAAGATATGATAGCTAAAAACATGTAAATATGCAAGACATCAGTGATTAAGATGCTCTTAATGCTTGTGTTCTTGATTAGCTAATTAGAACGTTGACCTAGGATATAAGTTATTATTTAACCTTGTCCTGAACCTATCCTAATTGAGCTAGGTTTGCAGAGAAAGGCCGAAACTCCTCTAGGAACCCGTAGTGAGCAGTCATTCAATCCGAACTCAAAGCTTGGCTAGAGCTTGTTAATCGATATTTCTATAGAATAATCAATCGACGGTGCAAAACGTGTTTTGATCGATATTCCTCTAGAATAATCGATCGACACTTTCTAATTGATCAAGCCAATGGGTAAGATCATTAGATCTAGTCAATAGACGAATCTATAAGGCGAAAGCTGATCGATTTGTTCTTATGAAGTTGAGCTCTATAATATCATGCAAACAACTGTTAGGCATCTATAGGATTATAATCATGATTACCTGAATAGAAACCCTAAGTCTAGCTTCTTATAAAAGCTTCAAACCCTAAATCGATCAACCGAGCAACTATCTTGCTCAAAACCTGCTATTTAAGTTTAATCATAATCAACCTAGCTTAATCACTCTTATTAGATCTATTTGGTTCCCTAGTTCCTTGTGGATTCGATCCCTAAGTACTACAACTGAACCTCTTATTTGAGAGAGTAAAGTTGCTCCTAGGGTAATTTGAGCACGTATCAGAATGATGTGGACTCGTCATCGATCGATGGTCGAGAGGGTCTATCGATCGATGTTGATGCCTCTAGTCGATTCACATTCTGTCTCTGAATCATGTCTGTCTCTTGCTTCATATCTTTCATGCGTGTAGTCAACCAGTTGATGTTGTCATTGAGCGGATAGAAGACGCTGTCGAGCTTCCTGTTGTAGTCCTCTAGTGACATCTCTTGAGCTCCGTTGATTCCTTGTACCATCACGTCAATCACTTCCTTGCTGTATGTGTCTGGCTTTGGCATTGATTGAGTGTATCTCTCTGTATCTTTTGGGAGACATGTACTTGTGCGCTCAAACAGTGTAGCTCTTTCCACTTGATCTCTGATATCTTCCCTAGACACAGGAATAATTCTTCTATTGACAGCTCGGGCATGTTCATGCTCGTCTCTGTAGATACCATATTCATCTCTCCTTTCTCAGTGGAGTCTCCTCCTTCAACTCTGATCGTAAGCTCTTCTTCCAAATTTGCGATGAGCATCGATTGATTGTGAATTTGTCCTGTCGATCGATGGCGGAGGGTTTGCTTGTTGTTGACGGAAAAAGTTTCCTGATCCATTGACCATTGCAAGAATATCTGCAATATCTTCCTTGTAGACGTGTAGAAGTCGTCCATCCATAACTCTTGATTGGCCTTCTGGATCTCTGAAAATACCAAATTCATCCGGCATTAGATAACCATAATCTATAATATCTTGTGCTTGTACCTCGGATTCTGGTTTGTGATGAATGTTGATTGATATGCCATGGATTTTACCCACTTTTAGCCATGGTATATGAGTGTTTTGGAATAAAGTGATGATTTTGGAGCATTTTAGAGGCAAAAGGAGAAGTTACCCGAGCTGACTATCGAGCAGACCAGAGGTCGATGATCAGAGATGAAAATCGATCGATGCACACCTTGTGCCATCGATCGACAGTGAAGCGAGATGAGCCCAGCCAACTTAAAGCCCAAGTCAACACCAAATTACAAAACCACCCCTGACGAATTTTAACCTAGTATTTATGTGTTCTGCCATTGTTCTAGGCAACACACACATTCATAATTTCTTATTTTCATCACAGCAAAAGATTTTCTAGGGTTTTTAGTAGTTTGGAGAGAAGATCCAAGACTCCTTCAGAGATTTGTGATTGGAACTCCAGTTTTACTTACTACTCTATTTATGCAATTTATTCAGACTATGATTGTGCTTCTTTGATTATGTCTGAGTAATTTACTTGTTAGATTTAGGGTTCAAATAGGTTATGAGGGATTAGCCCAAAATATAGAACTGCTAAGTATTGGTATTCATCAATAGGATTGTGCTTATTGCTTGTTCTAGAGTAGCTAACTAGAGCATTGATCTAGGTTGATAGATATATTAACCTGAACAATCTTTATTGAACTAGATCTGTTAGAAACAAATGACAGTTGATTTTGCAAATCTAAGTGAAGTTAATTCAACCTGTTCGTAAGGCTTGCTAGGAAAGGACCATCGATCGATTATCCTATAGATAAATCGATTGACTACCGCAAGGTAAGATCGATCCACGCTTGCTCGGATCAACAAGCGAAAGCTGAGATACAGAGATCTTATGCAATAGATAATTTAAACAAACGAAAGTTGATAGATTATTGCTAAGTTTAGTTCTAATATACCATATAACTTTAGCTTCTATATACCTATAATCCTGATTACCTGAATAGAAACCCTAGGTCTAGCGCTTTCTTAATATTGACTTAAACCTCAATCAATCGAACAACTGCCTTGTTCACCCCTGCTATTCTGACAATTGCCATAGAAGTTCCTGTTTCCACTCTGATTTTCTGACTTTTGATTCTGAAATCCAGTGCCACTGATGATATTCACGTCCTCCTCTACTAGTCTGTCACTGTCGATGTCTACAGCTTCTACATCTTCTGCAAAGCTAACCTGCTTCTTAAGCCACTGCAAATGTACTCCAGCAAGTGAGTACTTGAAAAGCTTCCAAAACTGGTAGTCCTCCTGGAATCCATTGGCTTTAATTGCAGAAACTAGATCCTCGAACCGCTCCAGATGGTCCATAGGATGCTCGTGAGGTAACCCACATAAGGGTGTCTTTCCCACGAGTGTATAGTACTGGGACTTCAGCTTGAAATCGTTCCTCTGGATAGCTGGGGGACGAATAGCAGATCTGTTGCTGTAGTAGTGATCTGGACGGTTGTAGTTAGCCAACATTCTGGGTCAAGCAGCCTCGTCTACAGCTTGAGCATCAGCTGCAGCATCTCCAGTATCAGGATCAGGGATTACAGCCCCCTGATCATCTATTCTCTAACCTGCTGCATTACGCAGATGACCCTCCTGGTCACGCAGGTTTCCATTCTCGTCCTGAATGAGAACTAAATTCGCTACCATGTCTCGCAGCTGAGTATCGATCGACGTTCGGGATGAAATATCGATCGATGTTGGATGGGAAGTGTCGGTCGACGGTCGAGTGGTCTCGATCGATGATGGATGGCAATTATCGGTCGACGAACAAGCGTGGACGTCGATCGCTACAGAGCGTCTCTTTTTGCGTATTGAGCATTCTAAGTGGGCAGGATCTGAGAAGAATAACAGTTGTTCCTTGTTGCTTCTGCTACTACTGAGCATGCACCTGAAAAGTCAAGAAAATTTTTTTATGAGAAAAGTGATGAGAAAAATAATCTAGACTAAATCGGACAAGATAAGATCTAATGGCGAACAAAGCACCCCGGCAACGGAGCCAAATTTGATATGTGCTCAAATTACCCTTGAGAAACTTTACTCTCTCAAATAAGAGATTCAGTTGTAGTACTTAGGGATCGAATCCACAGAGAGCTAGGGCACACAATAGATCCTAATCAGCAGTGATTAAGCTAGGTTGATCAATTATTAAACTAAATAGCAGAGTGAACAAGGTAGTTGTTAAGATGGTTGGATTTAAGTTTGTAAACAGTTATGAGAAAGCGTTAGGCTTAGGGTTTATATTCAGGTAATCAGGATTATAATGATATAGAAGCTAATGTTGCATGCAAGATATTATGGAAGTCAACTTAAATAATAATCTAGCAACTTCCGTTTGTTTAGATCATCTATTGACTAGATCTAAGATCTTCAACTCTCGTTGTCGATCAGAGAATGTGTCGAGTGATTATTCTATAAGAATATCGATCGATACACCTTTTGAAATATCGATCGATCAATCTATAGGATTGTCGATCGATGTTCTTCTAGCAAGCCTAATGATCGGGTTGAAATAATGTTCACTAGGTTTCCTAGATCAACTTCTGCATGTTTCTAACAATCTTAGCTCAATAAGATTCAGTTCAGATAAGATACCAAGTTATCACTTGTGCCTAATTATTTTTAGTTAGCTATTCCAGAACACAAGCAATTAGAATAACCCTATTGATAAATATCACAGCTTAGCAGTTCTATATTTGAGGCTAATCATTCATAATCTATTTAAACTCTAAACCTAACAAGTGAATTACTCATACATGGCTAAGCAAAACATAACAAGAGATAATAAAAACTTAATAGAAGGATAGAAAAATTGGAGTTCCAATGACAAGTTCTGAAGGAGTCTTGGATCTTCTCTCCAGATCTACTAAAAATCCTAAATCCTTTGTTGTGTGAAAAGAATGAAAATATGAAAGCCTGTGTTGCATAACACAATGACACAGCACATAAATATTAGGTTAAAACTCCTCAGGGGTACACTACAGGAAATATGGGTATCAATAGCAATATATTATAGCGTTTATGACAGTTTTGTTATTGTATACCAACAATTGTTTTTTTATAGCGTTTGTCAATTTAAAACGCTATATTTATTATCACGGGAAAATTAAATTTTTTAGCCGCCTGATTTGGTGAGTTTAGGCTGAACACTTGGAAAAAAAAATTGCCACCAAAATTTGGTAAGTTTAGGCTTTCTCAAAATCGTAAACTGGAGTCGTCTCCGTTTCCTTTTCATACTCCTCTCTCTCTCTCTCTCTCTCTCTCTCTCTCTCTCTCTCTCTCTCTCTCTCTCTCTCTCTCTCTCTCTCTCTCTCTCTCTCTCTCTCTCTCTCTCTCTCTCTCTCTCTCTCTCTCTCTCTCTCTCTCTCTCTCTCTCTCTCTCTCTCTCTCTCTCTCTCTCTCTCTCTCTCTCTCCCTCTCTATCTCTCTCTCTCTCTCTCTGCCATCGTCTCGTTTCCTTTTCATAGTTCATGTTCGACTCCCTAAATCCCTCTCTGATTCGAGCAAGAACCCTAATTTGTGATTTGATTTATGATTCATATCTTCTTCAGATTGGTATTAAACAGAAACCCACTTCATCCCCTATCTCGTCCTCTAAAGTCATCTCCTCTTCTTCTTCCTCGCAGGCCCTTTGCTGCTTTGTCTTCAATGGAGAATAACAAAGCCAAGAACGGTTCAAAGTCTTCTCCTTTCGAGTTCAACAAGAGAAGAGCTGATGGTTTTGGCGATTAAACTATCAAAGGTATGTATCACTAAGACTCCTCTGTTTCTCTATGTTTGTGTTGTGATGAGTTTGAAGTTTGGTGTTTATCTTAATTATTTCAGATAGATCATGTGTTTTGTCTCGTGTCTTCTCAGAGACTCCAGGTGGACAAGAGTATAGGTTTTATTCTGTTTATTTTGGTTGTGTGTGTGTGTGTGTGTTAGTTGTATTGGCCTAAGTTATTACAACACAAGATCAAACAAAGACTGACTAATACGGCCTTGATTGTAGGTGTGATTTGATTGTAGTGCGAAGAATCCAACGTGGGCTTCCGTTACTTACGGCGCCTTTCTCTTCATCGATTGCTCAAGCCATGGCTGAAGAAGCTCCTTTGCCTTCATCAGTTGCTACTTCTCAGCCAGTAGAATGATCTGAGCCTCCTGCAAAAGAGAGTTCTTTGGTTATTAAGCAAGAGGCAACTCTTGCTCTGTCTTCTTCACCAAAAGCATCTCATGGAGCTGTGGCTTGCTAGTTTTATACGGAAACAGCGACGCTGGGACTGTAGCTGAAGCTTGTGCCCAGCTGACTCAAGATTTCTTTAAGGGTGATACTCTCTGCTGCTTGATCACATCACTTCAGTTTTTAACTTGAAGGTAACACATCTCATCTCTCATGATTGAAACCTCAAACGAGAGAGAGAGACACATATGATATCAAGTCTTCTTTGTTTGTTGTTATTAGGCAAGGAAAGATGCTACACAAGTCATTGCAAACAGGATTTAATTTCTTGAATTTCATTAGCTACATTCAACAGCTAAGAGAGAGTGTGCAAATCATGGAGATTCAAATTCCGATATATCACCTGGTGATTTTGAGAAAGCTGCTGTATGACTATGAGAGAAATTGAAGCTTTCAGAAGGTTCACAGTGGAGTTGATTAGTTTTATAGCCAGCAAAGAGTGTGTTCTAGTGTTGAGTTTTATATTTACTGTTATTGTGAGTATAGTGAAATAAAGAGGATACAAGTTTGAGATTAATTATTGATCCTTAGATCAAATGTTAATCTATGGTTTAAAATGATAATTAGAGTTTGTAATTTATTATGGGGCTATTCATTTCTCCATTTGTTATTTCCATCCATCTGCTCTATCTATATAATCCATCTAGATGATTCATCCAGATTTTAGGGGCTCTTTGTTTTTCCATCTAGATGAGCAATCTAGATGAACTATTTCAATGGATTTTATGTTCGTTTCTTTATTTCTATTTCCATTCAGATGAGTTTAATAAACAAATTACAAATATACCCTTGTTTTGATTTAATCATATGTTTGATGTTAATTTTAAATATATTAACTTTTATTATTTAATCTAAAATATGTTTACACTAAAATTATTTTTAAATTAGCATTTTGACATTAATAAATTATTATTCTATTTAAAATTTATAAATTTTTATTTAGATTTTTATTAAAATTATACTATAATATTAACTTCCAATAAACAAAACAATTGATAAACATATACTTAAAAACTTTAAAGTTTCAAATTAAAAAATGTATTAATAAAAAATGATTATAATATTCAAATAAATATACCTAAAAGTAGTTTTCTGGTTTTGACAGAAAATCAAAATTTTTGGTTTAAGTAGAAAAACAAATATTTTTAATTTTGGCACGAAAAATGAATTTTGCGTTTTTGGAAGGAAAACAAGATTTCCAGTTTTGGCAAGAGAATGAAATTTTCCAGTTTCGCGGGAAAACATGGTTAACTGGTTTTGGTGGAAAAATAAGATTTTTGGTTTTTGCGCGAAGGAGATTTTCCGATTTTGGCAGAAAAAAGACATTTTGGCGGAAAATGCGTTTTTCGGTTTCGGCGGGAAGACCCGTTTTTATGTTTTGACGGAAAACTTATTTTTGCGTTTTTGGCGGGAAAATGCGTTTTTTGCGTTTTGGCGAGAAAGTACATTTTGGCGGGAAAGTACGTTTTGGCAAGAAAACATGTTTTGCGGTTAGGACAAGAAAATGCATTTTTTGTTTTGGCGGGAAAACGCATTTTTGCGTTTTTGGCGGGAAAACAATTTTTTTTTTTGTTTTGACGGAAAACATGTTTTTGCGGTTTTTGCGATAAAACTCGTTTTGGTGAGAAAACAAATTTTTGCGGTTTTGGCAAGAAAATACATTTTTGGGTTTTTGGTGGGAAAACATGTTTTTGCTGTTTTTGCTGATTTGATGGAAAACACATTTTTGCAGTTTTGGCGAGAAAATGCATTTTTGGGGTTTTGGCGGGAAAAAATTGTTCGTAATTTTGGTAAGGAAATGTTTTTTATGGTTTTGTGGTTTTCGTGAGTGATAAAATGACATTAAGTTAAGTTTGTAATTTGTAAAATATATCAGCGGTATAATAGACATTATGCCATTTCGAATGAACAATTTGGATCAGCCAGTTGATTTTGAAAATTAAGTCAAAATTTTTAAAACTCATTCAGATGAACCATCCAGATGACTTATACTTTTGATGCCTAAACGAACAAAACTCTCATCTATATCCAGATGGCTCATTCAGATGGAGAAACGAATAGCCCCTATATGCTTTTTTCGTCATCAACTTAAAAACAAACTCATACTGACTATGTAAACCACACTGGTAACTCCCCATCAATGGGAACGACGAAAGACGGTTGATTCCTGAAACTTTGTGATAGACTATCCGCTCTCAAATTACGCGCTCGTGGTACATGAATGACCTATGAGCTGAGGAACCTTTTTTGCAGGGTCTTGATGTCTTCCAAATAACTTGCAAAAGCTGGCCATTCTTCTGGTTCTGAAACCATCTTCACCAATTGAGAACAATCCATTGCAAACGTGACCCAAAACTGACGCAAATTCCTCATACACTCCATTTCCCAGAGTAGCGCCTCCACCTCCGAATGAAGAGGGGAGAGACTCGCCCGGACATTCCTTGCCCCCATCAAACCATCAAAGCCTTCTAAAGGGCTATACCAACCTTGTCCTGAGAAAAACTCATTATCTTTCCAGGAACCATCTGTAAAACACCACCGCCCTGGGATTGACGGTAGATTTAAGACTTTTACATGTTGTGCTTCCCTGTGTTTGGTCAACATTTGTGCTTCAGCCCAAAGTGTTGACTCTGTTTCCGCAAATTTGAGCGTTTCTCTGGGATCAATGTCAACATTACTAAAAACCTTGTTATTCCTTAGTTTCCAAATGTACCATAAAATCCATGAAAATTGATGATCGTCCATTTTTGGTTGAACTGTCCATAATAGGTGATCCATATTCGTGAAGAGGGAGCCAGTGGGAAAAATAACTGGATTTGATGATATATATATGAGAGTGCCCAAACCTGACGCGCTGGATAACATTCGAAAAACACATGGCTTGTAGATTCTTCCGAAGCTACACATCTGGCACAACATAGATCCGTTTGTAGCCCTCTCGCTTGCAAATTTTCCTTAACTGCTAAACACCCTGACACCAATTGCCATAAAAATACTTAATCTTTGGTGGGCACCGTACTTTCCAGCAAAACGGTTTCACTAAATCAACTGTGGGTCCAAACACTACTATTGGTTTTCCCTGTAATTTAGTATATGTAAGTGTAAAATTAAAGTTTCAGTGTATTTTAATTAGATCGAAAGTTTGTATTTTAATTTATATGTTTGACAAATAAAGGATAAAAATGCTAACAAAAAAAAGACAAATAAAGGATAAAAATTAATTAGAGTTTTGATAAAAAAGTGATAATTATAGTTTTGATAAAACTATATTTTAATATATATATAATATCTTAGGGGTTTATATTCTAAACTCCAAACCCTAAAATTTAACTCAAAACCTTATATTCAATTTCAAACCCTAAATCCCAAAACTTAACCCTATACTATAGACATAAATCTTTAAACTCTAATCTTTTTCATACCATAACCCAAAACTGTAAATTTAAACACATTTTTTTCTTTTAATCTTGATATATAACTTCCAAAACAGAAACCTTAAATCTTTAGTAAAACTCTTAAGACCAACCCTTAACCTTACACTTCAAACCCTAAACTCTACATCCAAATCTTAATACAAACTATTATTTTCAAACAATAATCTGAAATTTATCATAACTCCAAACCCCATATATTTAAATTCATAAACTAAACAACAAACTATAAATATTGAATAAAACATTACATTAAAATATATAGACACACAAAAAACAAAATCAAATAATGAAATACAAAACACAAGAAAATAAAAAAAGAAAGACAAAGTTCTCTTGGCCAATTTAATCTATATACACGGATCACTTTCTCAACCGTTGGATTATATTAAATCAAAGTTTAAGATTTACTCTTTTTTTTTTCCTCTCACTGGCTCCCTCTCTCTTTCTCCTGACAGATTCATTCTTCTTTTATTTTCTATCCATCTTCTTTACTCTCATCTTGCCCATCTCTGTAAGTTTGAAATCTCATCAACTCTCTCATGTCTCACCAACTCTCCACAGCCCTGTTATCTTCCTCAAGTGCGGATGCCATCCCGTTTTGGTCCTCTCTTCTCCAGAATCCATCGAAAGAATGCTTTACCAACCACGACCAAACCCTCACGAACCACCCCAGGACCATCACCTCTGATCACTTTAGCTACGACTACAATAACTGGATCCATACGAAAATGTTTGAAGCAGATGAGTTTTTGTGTAAAGTTTCAGACTTTATCTTGTTGGAGTATGTAAAGGACAAAGTTCTGATCTTGTGCTGCAGTTTTGCTAGATTTACGTTCACAATCTCAATCTAACATGTCTGATTCAATTGTTTGTCGATTGAGATTCTTGTGATTTGCTTAATAATTATTTATGTATTTGTGTAGATTTAAGAAGAAAAAGATAGCTTGAGAGGGAAAGGCTCGGAACCATGGCGGAGGCTGGAGGCGATGCGGCGACCGCACTCTGGAGGCTGGAGGTGGATGCTCTGAAGGTGGATGCTCTGGAGGCTGGAGTCTAGAGGCTAGAGGCGGAGGATTAGGGCTGCAGGTGGAGGCTTACTTTAGGTTTAAGTTAAGGTTAATTATGTTTTGGTTAATTATATTGTTGTTTAATGTTTTAATCTATTTTTGGTTTAATGTGTTCTTTAGTTATTTGTATACTGATTTTAATTAATAAATAAAATTTAATTTTTAATTATCAATTAATTTTTTATTTAATTTTGAATTATTTAATATGAATCATGTCTTGGTTAATTATGCTTAGCTATAAATTTTAATTTTTTTTTTAATTTGGTTCGGCTTGGTAATTATTTCTAATAAATTTTTGGATAGTTAAAATATAAATTAATAATACAAAAATATTTGCTATCGTTGTTAATTTAACAATAGCATCCGAAAGATAGGTTATCGAAAGTGTCCGACTTATTATAACGGGTGATGTCAGAACTTTTTAGGAAACACTATCATATCAAATTCATAACATTTAACGACCGCTATTAATACTCACATTTCCTGTAGTGGTAATGTTGTAATTAAGTTGAATCTTGGGCTTTAAGTCGGCTGGAACCAAGTCAGATATTTCGCGCTTCGTTTTTGATCGATGGCACAAAGTGTGCATCGATCGATTATTGACTCTGAATGTTGATCTCTTGTCTAGTTTGATGCTCAGCTCGGATAACTTCTCCTTTTAGCTCCAAAATGCACCAAAATCACCACTTTCTTCCAAAACACTCTTGAACCTGTAAATATGCTAAATAGACTTCAAAACAGAAATATTATATCTTAAAACACTTATATACCATGGCTAATAATGGATATGGATAAAATCCATGGTATATTACCCCAGTATTCTAATTCGGAAAGGAATGATCACACATTGTTGGAAGCAATGGATAGGGAAATTACCTGTGACACCATTATTTTCCTACACGTTGTCAAAAGAAAGAATCAATAAGACGAACAAAACTGTTCATGGGCATTTAAGTAAAAAAGAGAAAAGAAAAAGATTCAGAGAAGAGAGACGATGGAAGAAAGGGATTAGAAAAGACTACCTGTTGAACCAGATACTTGTTTGACTTGAGTCCATGTGTCCGTTGATCGATACTCCCAAGGTAAAGTCTACACCTTTTTATATGTGAGAAATGGGGTTAGTAGAGGTGTTAGTCAGACAGGATTTGCTAAGTTGTTGGCTAGATGAATTTGGTTGCTAAGCTAGGATAGGGTATATAAAGTACCTCTAAAGTTGGAATTGATTAGATGTGGCTTGCAACACGGTAGAGGTAATGATAGTGAGTTTAAACATTGTGTGAGTCCCTACTGTTTTCAAACCTCTTTCATAAAGACTACTCTTGTTTTTGCTTGAGGACAAGCAAAATGGTAAGTCTAGGGGGAGTTGATATGCCATGGATTTTACCGATTTCTAGCCATCGTATATAGGTGTTTTAGATAGATTTATTATGTTTTGGAGTCTATTTAGTATGTTCACATGTTCACGAGTGTTTTGGAGGTAAATGGTGATTTTGGAGCATTTTGGAAATAAAGATAGAAAATACTCTTAGCTTACCATCAACCAGTCCGAAGGTCGACATTCAGAGTCAATCATCGATTGATGCACACTCTATGCCATTGAACGACAGAGAAGCGCGCAAGGCCCAATTTAGTCCCAGCCAACTTGAAGCCCAAGATTCCATTTAATTACGAGATTACCCATGGCCGAGTTTAGACCTAATATTTATGTGCTCTGTCATTAATCTAGGCAACACATTTATAATTTCTTATTTTCACAGTAATCATAATTAGGGTTTTTAGTAGATTTGGATCTCCAATTTTCTTACTTTATTATATTCTATGCATTTTTCATTATCTTTTGTTATGAATTGCTTTACTATGTCTGAGTAATTTACATGTTACGTTTAGGGTTCAATAGAAGGATTAGCCCCAAATATAGAATTGCTAAGTTGTGATATTCATCAATAGAATTTTTCTTACTGCTTCTATTTTAGAGTAGCTAACTAGAACCTTGATCTTAGTTAAGTAGGCGCAGGCGACAGCTTGGTCCTTTATCTGAATTGATCCTCATTGAATTATGTTTGCTAGAAACATGGGACAGTTGATCTAGGAAACCTAGTGGACAATATTCAAACCCGATCGCTAAAGCTTGCTAAAAGGAACATTGATCGACAATCCTATAGATTGATCGATCGACGTTACCAAAGGTGTGTCGATCGACACTTTCTCAAGGATAACATGCGAAAGTTGCAATCTTGAGATCTAGACATTAGATAATCTAAACATGCGAAATTTGCTTGATTATTCTTATAAGTTTGAGTTCTAAAATAACTTGCATGCAACATTAGTCACTATCTTATTATAATCTTGATTAGCATAATAGAAACCCTAGATCTAGAGTTTTCTTAAATTGTTTACAAACCTAAATCAAACAACCAAACAAGTGCCTTGTTCACCCTGTTTCTTTATCTTGATATTGATTTACCTAGCTTAATCACTGCTGATTAGGATCTACTGTGTGCCCTAGCTCTCTATGGATTTGATCCCTAAGTACTAGATCTGAACCTCTTATTTGAGAGAGTAAAGATTACTCCTCGGGGTAATTTGAGTGGTATCATTAAACTTGCCTTTCCAGCGGGGAACGTCTTGGAGCAATCCTTTAGACTTGGCTTCCTTGATTTTAAAACCAAATATGAAGCCCTAATGCCTGTCTCTGCCTAGCTATTGACATTGGAGCCTTAGAAGTTGAAGCCTACAATGACTCCCAACTTTAAACCAGTGTATTCAAAGGTAAGTATGAAGCACGAGAGGAGCTCATGGAAAACTACCTCAAAGTGGTTTACGAAATTGCCAATCAGTTCACAAAAATCGAGTTGACACAATACCACGTAGAGAAAACATTTCCGCTGACGCCCTAGCCACCTTGGCACAAAATTCATACCCTTTGGTTCAAAGAATCATCCCACTCGAGGGAATTGAAAAGCCTAGTACTGACATAGCACTAATAACACTTTCAGTGGAAGATATTACCAAACGAACTGATATACCATGGATTTGACCCACTTTTACCCATGGTATAGGTGTTTTAAGATATAACTATTATGTTTTGGAGTCTATTAGGTATGTTTCCAGGTTCATGAGTGTTTTGGAACAAAGCGATGTTTTTGGAGCATTTTGGAACATAATATATATTTCACCCGAGCTGACCATCAACTAGACAAGAGGTCGATATTCAGAGTCAATAATCGATCGATTCACACTCTGTACTGTCGATAATAACCGATCGATGCACATCTTGTGACATCGATCAATGAAGAACCAAACAGAAGACAGCCGACTTAAAGCCCAAGACTTTACCAAATTACAAGATTGTCCCTGACGAGTTTTTAACCTAATATATCTATATCTTGCCTAAGTTTTTGAGGCAAGGTGTGCTGAGAGTTTTTTAGAGTCTTTCTATTCTATTGTGTTACACACTAAAGGTTTGAGGGATTTCTAGAGCTGGAGAGAAGATCCAGAGAGATTTGTGATTGGAACTCCATTATTATATATTTATCTATCTATGCAGTTTTCTTCTTACTTTGTTATTATGAATTGTTGGGCCATGTGTGGGTAGTTCTATTGTTAGATTTAGGGTTTAAATAGGTTATGAGGGATTAGCCCTAACTATAGATTGCTAAGTTGTGATATTCATCATTAGGATGCTCTTAATGCTTGTGTTCTTGAGTTGCTAACTAGAACCTTGACCTAGGATATAAGTTATTACTTAACCTTGTCCTGAACCTATCCTAATTGGGCAAAGATTACTAGAAACAAACGGAAGTTGATCTTGGAACTCTTTGTGAGCATTCATTTAATCCGATCTCAAAGCTTGGCTAGAGTGCGTCGATCAATATTCCTATAGAATAATCGATCGACGGTGCCAAAGGTGTATCGATCGATATTCCTCTAGAATAATCGATCGACACTTTCTAATTGAACAAACCGAAAGGTAAGATCATTAAATCTAGTCAATAGACGAACCTAGAAGGCGAAAGCTAATCGATTTGTTCTTATGAAGTTGAGCTCTACAATAACTTGCATATAACTTGTTAGGCATCTATAGGATTATAATCCTGATTACCTGAATAAAAACCCTAAGTCTAGCTACTTTCCTTTTGTTGGCTAAACCCACAATAAATCATCTGAGCAATTAATTTGCTCAACAACCTGCTATTTAAGTTTAACAATAATCAACCTAGCTTAATCACCCTCATTAGATCTCATTGGTTCCCTAGCTCCTTGTAGATTCGATCCCTAAGTACTACAACTAAGCCTCTTATTTGAGAGAGTAATAGTTGCTCCTAGGGTAATTTGAGCACGTATCAAATTTGGCACCATTGCCGAGGAGCTTTGATCGCCATTAGATTTAATCTTAAGTCTAGGTTACTTCTTCTTTAAAACCACTTTCTTACATCATCTTTTTCTTGTCTTTTCAGGTGCATGTCCAGCTATACCAGAAGCAACAAGGAAAATCAACTGCTATTCTCAGAAGATCCTACAAGTTTTGAATGTTCGATCCGCAAAGACAAACGCTCCACATCGATCGACGCCAGCACTAGTTCGTCGACCGATATTCACATACCACCATCGACTGAGTCTCCTACTCCGTTGATCAATACTCGCTCTTCACCGTCAACCGTGCCTACTCTTCCGTCGAACGATTTCTTCCACTCGACATCGATCGATACCGCACTCCGCACAACGATCGATACTCAGCCGTGAGACATGGTTGCGACACTGATTCTCAGACAGGATGAGAATGGAAACCTGCATGATCTAGAAGGTCATCTACGTAATGCAGCAGGTCATAGGATAGATTCTCAGGGGACTGTAATCCCTGAGCCTGAGACTGTAGTACAAGAGCTGCTCAACCTGTAGATGAGGCTAATCGACCCAGAACGTTGGCCGATTACAACCGTCTAGATCAGTTCTATGCCAAAAGATCAGCCATTCGCCCTCCAGCTATCCAGAGAGGCGATTTCGAGTTGAAGCCGCAGTACTACACACTCGTGGGACAAACACCCTACTGTGGGTTATCTCATGAGCATCCTATGGACCATCTGGAGAGGTTTGAGGATCTTATATCTGCTATCAAAGCCAATGGAGTCCCTGCGAACTATCTTCTTTGAAAGCTCTTCAAGTACTCACTTGCTGGAGAAGCTCCGCAATGGCTTAAGCAGCTACCACCAGGATCTCTTACATCCTGAGCCGACATCAAAAACGCATTCATGCATAATTTTTTTGATGAGGCACGCGCTGAAGACTTGAGGAGAAAGATTTATACATTCACTCAGGAGCCTACAGAGTCATTCAGAAGCTCCTGGATCAGATTCAAGTCTTACCAGAGAGATTGTCCACACCACGGATTCAACCAAGTGCAGCTCTTCAGCACTTTCTTTAGAGGCATCGCACTGCAATATCAGATGGCTCTTGACACAGCTAGTGAGGGTAACTTCACCACTAGGAATCTAGAAGAGGCTGTGAGACTTATAGAAAATTTGGCATCCAGCAACAGCATTAAGAACACAGATGGAGGAAATTAAAGCAAAGCTGGACAGTGTTCACAAGCTTCTTAGGAAGTAAGTTTGCTCAGTAGAGGATGCAGAGGCTGTAGATGCAGAGGAAGATATAGAAGTAGAAGAGGATGTGAACTTCATCAGTGGAAATGGCTTTCAGAGGTCTGGAAACCAGGGGGAAACAGGAACTTCTTTGGACAAAGAAGTAATTCAAACCAGAGTTCACATAAACCCTACAGCAACTACAGCAACAACAGCAATAGTTATGGGAACTCCTATTACCAGAATCCACAATCACGGACTTAGGAGAGCAACATAGAAGCAATGCTTGACCGGGTTCTTGAAGGTCAGCAGAAGCTAACAGTGGATTTCAATGAGAAGATTGATTCTGTCTACACCAACCTGAACACAAAATTTCAGACTTTAAGCACCCATGTGAAGAAACTGGAGATGCAGGTGGTTCAGACAGGACAAGATGTTAAGAGGCAGGAGGCCTTAACAAGGGGGATAGGTGAAGAATTAACAAAGCACCACGTGAATGCCATCATAGATGATGGTTTATGGCAAGTGATGAAGCATGAGAAGCTGCAAGAGGGAGATTTTGAAGTAGAAAGCTCCATGAGTTTCGGCGGATTGCAATAGTATCGATGGACGCCAATCATCGACCATCGATTGATGGACTCCAACAACAATCCATCGACGAGATTCAACGAGCATCGATCGACGGCAGAGTCAGTCGAATCGTGTAATGCCGTAAGGATTATGACTCACGAGGAGTTCGCAGCAAGGCACCCACATCCACCCAGTCCTTTATATGTCAAAATTGATCGGCGTCAAGAACCAGCCATTGATCGACAGAGAGTGAACGACATCGATCGACAACCTCCAGCACCCATCGATCAACGTGCACCTCTAACATACCAAGTGCAGTTACAAAAGATTGATGTAGCACGACTCAATGCACTTAGGCATCCATCAAAACCTTCAGATAATCCACCAGACACTACCAATTCTCAGCCTAAAGATGCACCAGAGCCTATGGAAGTTGATAAGGCTACTAAAGGGAGAACCTTGAGAAGTAGGAAGGAAAAGATTCCTAAGCATCTGAAGAGGGGAGTTGATGAGAAGGAGATGGATAGTTTCACCAAGAGAGTTCTCAGAATCGCACTAGACAAGCCGTTTGAGGAAACCTACTTTACCCACAAGTTGTGGATGTTCTTCAGAGAAACCAAGGAGACAGAGGTGCACATTAGGAGAATGTTTCACCAAGTCAGAGATAAGATGAAGAAGAGGATCACATTGAAGAAGAAGAGTGATCCTGGAAAGTTCACAGTACCCTACTTGGTACAAGGAATTGAGTTCCCACGTGCACTTTGTGACCCAGGAGCTTCAGTCAGTATCTTATCTAAGGTAATGGCAGACCACTTAGGTATGAAGATAGAGCCTTCAGAGGACTCATTCACATTTGTAGACTGTTCTCAAAGGAACTCAGGAGGAATCATCAGAGACCTCGAGGTGCAGAATGGTAACACCCTAGTTCCAGTATACTTTCATGTCCTGGATATCAAGCTGAACTGAAACACTTCTTTACTACTTGGAAGAGCTTTCTTGGCTATTGTTGGAGCAGTTTGTAACATGCAGCCTAACCAGTTGTGCCTGGCGCTCATAGATCCGAATGTCTACTATGATCTAGTTCGAGTTGTCAAGACACAAGTACCCAACATAGAGATTGGAGATGATCTGGGATTCATAGCAGCATGCTTCTGTGGAGTTGAGAATGATTCAGAAGTCGAGGTTTCACTGCATTAAGCAGACAAGATGCATTAAGGTTTCACTGCAGAGAAACTTTTCAAATTCAAGGGAGAAGATGATTTGTTTGATGAAGAATATAGAAAAGAAGGGATCTTTGTCTACAAATTTTTCCCTCTCAAACCAGAAGATAAGGCAAGAGCAGAGACAGATTTAATGTTTGCAGAAGCCTGTGGCAAGGGTACTCGTTTGAGTCGCATTAGTGAAGCAGACAGACGTGCAGCGATCGAAGAGGAAAGACACAATTGCTCGCCAGAGCTTGATGAACATCGATCGACAATGCTGCTTCAACATTGATTGACATCAACCCTTCCACATCGATCGACACGCGTCCGAAACCTAAATAAAAGGTAAGTGAACAGAACTTTATAGATTATGGATATCTAACACCAGATGAGTTTGGAATTTTCAGCGATCCAGATGGGCATGCACGAGCTATAGATGGAAGGATTCATCAAGTATCAAGAGAGGACATTGCAGACATCCTTCAAGTGGTAAACGGACCAGAAAACCTCTTCATGCAACAACGCAGCATTCCGAACACCGCAGAGTAACGTAAGAGCATTATGATGCAGCTGGCGAGTAGACGATTGTTTTAAACCAACACCTCGACCACATATTCAACCATCTATCTACAGACAGTTCCACCATCGATCGATAGGAACCGACACATCGATCGACAACCTCCAGCACCCATCGATCAGCGTGCACCTCTAACATACCAAGTGCAGTTACAAAAGATTGATGTAGCGACTCAATGCACTTAGGCATCCATCAAAACCTTGGATAATCCACGGACACTACCAATTCTCAGCCTAAAGATGCACGAGCCTATGGAAGTTGATAAGGCTACTAAAGGAGAACCTTGAGAAGTAGGAAGGAAAAGATTCCTAAGCATCTGAAGAGGGAGTTGATGAGAAGGAGATGGATAGTTTCACCAAGAGAGTTCTCGAATCGCACTGCAAGCCGCTTGAGGAAACCTACTTTACCCACAAGTTGTGGATGTTCTTCGAGAAACCAAGGAGACAGAGGTGCACATTAGGAGAATGTTTCACCAAGTCGAGAGATAAGATGAAGAAGAGGATCACATTGAAGAAGAAGAGTGATCTGGAAAGTTCACAAGCATCTCTACTTGGTACAAGGAATTGAGTTCCCACGCACTTTGTGACCCAGGAGCTTCAGTCAGTATCTTATCTAAGGTAATGGCAGACCACTTAGGTATGAAGATAGAGCCTTGAGGACTCATTCACATTTGTAGACTGTTCTCAAAGGAACTCGGAGGAATCATCGAGACCTCGAGGTGCAGAATGGTAACACCCTAGTTCCAGTATACTTTCATGTCCCGGATATCAAGCTGAACTGAAACACTTCTTTACTACTTGGAAGAGCTTTCTTGGCTATTGTTGGAGCAGTTTGTAACATGCAGCCTAACCAGTTGTGCACGGCTCATAGATCGAATGTCTACTATGATCTAGTTCGAGTTGTCAAGACACAAGTACCCAACATAGAGATTGGAGATGATCTGGGATTCATAGCAGCATGCTTCGTGGAGTTGAGAATGATTCAGAAGTCGAGGTTTCACCGCATTAAGCGCATAAGATGCATTAAGGTTTCACCGCAGAAACTTTTCAAATTCAAGGAGAAGATGATTTGTTTGATGAAGAATATAGAAAAGAAGGGATCTTTGTCTACAAATTTTTCCTCTCAAACCAGAAGATAAGGCAAGAGCAGACAGATTTAATGTTTGCAGAAGCCTGTGGCAAGGGTACTCGTTTGAGTCGCATTAGTGAAGCAGACAGACGTGCAGCGATCGAAGAGGAAAGACACAATTGCTCGCCAGAGCTTGATGAACATCGATCGACAATGCTGCTTCAACATTGATTGACATCAACCCTTCCACATCGATCGACACGCGTCCGAAACCTAAATAAAAGGTAAGTGAACAGAACTTTATAGATTATGGATATCTAACACCAGATGAGTTTGGAATTTTCAGCGATCCAGATGGGCATGCACGAGCTATAGATGGAAGGATTCATCAAGTATCAAGAGAGGACATTGCAGACATCCTTCAAGTGGTAAACGGACCAGAAAACCTCTTCATGCAACAACGCAGCATTCCAGAACACCGGCAGAGAGTAACAGAAGAGCATTATGATGCAGCTGGCAGAGTAGACGATTGTTTTAAACCAACACCTCGACCACATATTCAACCATCTATCTACAGGACAGTTCCACCATCGATCGATAGGCGAGTACCACAATCGATCGGCGCTACATTCTATCCATCGATCGACAGGCGTACAAAGTTTGGAAAAAGAGCCTACCATTATGGGATTAGGAAATTCTTTTGGGAACAGAAAGATGAGTATGGTGTCTACAAATATGAGTCTGGATATGCACATGGAGTAGATGGCAACATCATCAATGTCTCTAAGGATGACATCGAATTTGCTAAGAAGAGTTTCAATGGATGAGCACTCTTACATATGTCTTCGAGCGTGCTGACTCATTCACACTCACCAGGCTAGCACCAGAGATCTACACCAAGGATGAGATTAATGAGATGATAACTTGGATTTGTGGAGCCCAACAAAGAGCAGAAGATGACTTCAAGATGAAGCTAGATAATGTCTATCATCCACTGAATGACCACATCAACTGGTTGAGTACAAGCATGGAAGAGATGAAGAAAGATCTGGTCAGAATTCAGAAAAGGCATGAGGCGATGAGATAACACCAGCATCGATCAACGGAAACACTCAGCCATCGATCGACAGTACAAAGTTTGGAAAAGAGCCTACCATTATGGGATTAGGAAATTCTTTTGGGAACGAAAGATGAGTATGGTGTCTACAAATATGAGTCCGATATGCACATGGAGTAGATGGCAACATCATCAATGTCTCTAAGGATGACATCAGAATTTGCTAAGAAGAGTTTCAATGGATGAGCACTCTTACATATGTCTTCGAGCGTGCTGACTCATTCACACTCACCAGGCTAGCACAGAGATCTACACCAAGGATGAGATTAATGAGATGATAACTTGGATTTGTGGAGCCCAACAAAGAGCGAAGATGACTTCAAGATGAAGCTAGATAATGTCTATCATCCACTGAATGACCACATCAACTGGTTGAGTACAAGCATGGAAGAGATGAAGAAAGATCTGGTCAGAATTCAGAAAAGGCATGAGGCGATGAGATAACACCAGCATCGATCAACGGAAACACTCAGCCATCGATCGACAGCGTCCAAACCTAAATAAAAGGTAAGTGAACAGAACTTTATAGATTATGGATATCTAACACCAGATGAGTTTGGAATTTTCAGCGATCCGTGATGGGCATGCACGAGCTATAGATGGAAGGATTCATCAAGTATCAAGAGAGGACATTGCAGACATCCTTCAAGTGGTAAACGGACCAGAAAACCTCTTCATGCAACAACGCAGCATTCCGAACACCGCGAGAGTAACGTAAGAGCATTATGATGCAGCTGGCGAGTAGGCGATTGTTTTAAACCAACACCTCGACCACATATTCAACCATCTATCTACAGGACAGTTCCACCATCGATCGATAGGCGAGTACCACAATCGATCGGCGCTACATTCTATCCATCGATCGACAGGCGTACAAAGTTTGGAAAAAGAGCCTACCATTATGGGATTAGGAAATTCTTTTGGGAACAGAAAGATGAGTATGGTGTCTACAAATATGAGTCTGGATATGCACATGGAGTAGATGGCAACATCATCAATGTCTCTAAGGATGACATCAGGAATTTGCTAAGAAGAGTTTCAATGGATGAGCACTCTTACATATGTCTTCCAGAACGTGCTGACTCATTCACACTCACCAGGCTAGCACCAGAGATCTACACCAAGGATGAGATTAATGAGATGATAACTTGGATTTGTGGAGCCCAACAAAGAGCAGAAGATGACTTCAAGATGAAGCTAGATAATGTCTATCATCCACTGAATGACCACATCAACTGGTTGAGTACAAGCATGGAAGAGATGAAGAAAGATCTGGTCAGAATTCAGAAAAGGCATGAGGCCGATGAGATAACACCAGCATCGATCAACGGAAACACTCAGCCATCGATCGACACCAAGCATCCACCATCCAGCAATTCCACCAAAGATGAAAACAAGGGACCTAATAAATGGGAAGAAGGAGCCCTTAACATGAAGCTTGATGGCATCTACAACACACTCGACAACAACATCAATTGGTTAACCAAGAGGAGTGAGTTGATGCAGCAAGAATTGGCTATGCTTCGCGAGGAATGATTGTCGACATAAGGAATCCACATCAATCGATACAAAGGCTTCACCATCGATCGACAGCAAGCATCCACCATCCAGCAATTCCACCAAAGATGAAAACAAGGGACCTAATAAATGGGAAGAAGGAGCCCTTAACATGAAGCTTGATGGCATCTACAACACACTCGACAACAACATCAATTGGTTAACCAAGAGGAGTGAGTTGATGCAGCAAGAATTGGCTATGCTTCGCGAGGAATGATTGTCGACATAAGGAATCCACATCAATCGATACAAAGGCTTCACCATCGACCAACGCGAGACTTACATCAATGGAGGATTTGGTGAAATCATTCGATTACAAGCTTGATGGAGTCTACTATCCGCTGAATGATGACATGGATGGATTAACTAGGCGACTGATCCAACTACAACAAGAAGTCGACACCATTCAGCAGCAACTTGATTTTCAAGCGGAGAGATCAAAATCGATCGATGTTAATATCAACACATCGATCGACACCAAGCATCCACCATCCAGCAATTCCACCAAAGATGAAAACAAGGGACCTAATAAATGGGAAGAAGGAGCCCTTAACATGAAGCTTGATGGCATCTACAACACACTCGACAACAACATCAATGGATTCAACTCACAAACAGATAGGATGCAAAAGGAAATCAGAGCACTTCAGAGACAGCTCGAAAGTCGTCCAGAGACATCAGCATCGATCGACAGAGGAACCTGGAAATTGATCGACAACAATCAACCAGAGACGATCGACATACAACCACCAGCATCGATCGACACCAAGCATCCACCATCCAGCAATTCCACCAAAGATGAAAACAAGGGACCTAATAAATGGGAAGAAGGAGCCCTTAACATGAAGCTTGATGGCATCTACAACACACTCGACAACAACATCAATTGGTTAACCAAGAGGAGTGAGTTGATGCAGCAAGAATTGGCTATGCTTCGCGAGGAATGATTGTCGACATAAGGAATCCACATCAATCGATACAAAGGCTTCACCATCGACCAACGCGAGACTTACATCAATGGAGGATTTGGTGAAATCATTCGATTACAAGCTTGATGGAGTCTACTATCCGCTGAATGATGACATGGATGGATTAACTAGACGACTGATCCAACTACAACAAGAAGTCGACACCATTCAGCAGCAACTTGATTTTCAAGCGGAGAGATCAAAATCGATCGATGTTAATATCAACACATCGATCGACACTAACAAAACACCAGCGCCTACTTCATACACCAGAGCAGAGATTGATCAGATTTTAGAAGAGATGTACAGAACACTTGGAACAACTTAGGACAAACTTGACATGAGATGTGATGACATCTATTTTCCTTTCAACAACAACATCAATGGATTCAACTCACAAACAGATAGGATGCAAAAGGAAATCAGAGCACTTCAGAGACAGCTCGAAAGTCGTCCAGAGACATCAGCATCGATCGACAGAGGAACCTGGAAATTGATCGACAACAATCAACCAGAGACGATCGACATACAACCACCAGCATCGATCGATACCGAGTATTCATCAGACCGCAAAAAGCTGATAAAGGATAAGATGCACATGCTACAAGAGGAGCTGAAGGAACTATCAGATTATGCACATGACAAACTTGGAATGCATCAGTTCAGCATTGAAGGCTTAGGGAGAAAGCTACAAGTGATTAAAAACGCTACATCAAATATGGATGAAAGATGGACCAGAGAAGATGATGCCACAAGAAGCTTCATTGCCACTAGGTTCCATATGGGCAGAGAGGACTTGGATACTTGTTTCCCAACAAGTAGCTGCTTTCAACCACACTAGCACAAACACCTCCAAAGTCAAGCTAAATGACTATAAAAAAGCGCTAAGAGGAAGGCAACCCACTATTAGGTAATTTTACTTAATTTTACTCTTTATGGTTACTTATTTTTGTTTTTATTTTAGAAAAAAATTATCCAGACTAACCTAGAATTTATAAGAAATAACTAGTGTAACCCAACAAATTTGTTATTACTCACATAACCTTAAAATCATTAATTAGTGGGTAATTAGTTTAATAAATTCAAAAACTACCCTTTAAAACTTATTTTCATTTCATTGTTACAAAAAATAATTAGTTATATGAGTAATTATTTGCTTTCCTAATTTAATTTATATAAAATCAATTTTATTTATTAGTAATCTTGCTAATAAGGAAAATTGATATATCATTAATCTACCCTTTTTTTCTGTATCATCGCTACCTACATCAAGGGTACCACTTTTTTCTTCATATTCACAAGTTTTATTTAAATTGCTACTCATTTCATCAACTACGTACCTGTAAAATAAATGTATATAGAATATTATATAGTCTACAAATAGTATGTAATAATATAAATCTGCCTATTGATATCTACTCTACTAAAACATGTAGATATAATATAAATATGCCGATTGATATTCTAGTCTACCAAAAGATGTAGACATCAAGCAAGTCTATTAATACTTCAAGGAAAAAATACAAGTCTACAAAATTAACATGTTAAGTCTGTTATATGCGTGTAGACTTAATGTTAATCCACCGATTATCAGCATACAACATACCAGTCAATCAGACAGTACTCTAGTATGTCGATCATCAGTAGACAACGAACTAATCTACAGATTATGAATGTTATGTCTGTAGAAACATGTAGTCATTAGGTAAGTCTACCAAATTTACACATAAAGTCTGCTATACACATGTAGACTTTATGCTAATCTACCGACTATAATCAGACAACAAACTAGTCTATAAGTTTCAAATTTCATGTCTGAATCATGTAGACACTTTATAGCCACCATACAAGTCTACCAAATTCACATGTAAAGTCTGCTATACCTCTGTAGAGTTTATGCTAATCTATCAACTATAAGCAGACAACAAACTAGTCTATAAGTTTCAAATTTCATGTCTATAAAATCATGTAGACACTATGTAGCCATCACACAAGTCTACCAAATTTACATGTAAAATCTGTTATACCTCTGTAGACTTTATGCTAATCTACCAACTATAAGCAGACAACAAACTAGTCTACAAGTTTAAAATTTCTGTCTGCCGATTGATATTCATGTCTATCATCTAATCTAGTGAATAGTCGCACACAAAATAGAAGTCTATTGATTTCTAGTCTACATTGGATGCCTACTAGTTCGAAGTTTCTAGTCTACCAAAATTTGGCAGGCTTTATATTCTTTTCATCTTCTACATATATAAATTTTATACATGAGATGTCAAAAAAAAGTTAACACATGTTACCTTGATCTTTATAGATGTTCAATCCTGGAATTCCTTTTGTATGTTCCTAAAAAGTAAATAAATCTACAAAAAAAATTGGCAATATTGGAAACGGAACATACAACAGTGATCGATGAATGATATTATAATGGCCTTAGAATTTGACTAACCTCACGTTGAGGTCTAGAATTTTGCTTTGATGAAAAAAAAATTTTAGCTTAAAAAGATGTTTTAGAAAGATAAAGGTGTAACAATGGTGATTTTTCAAAAAAAATTATTTTTCTTTTTGACAGATACGTTTTCCTTTTATGAAAAAGCAATCAATATTTTTTTTAATGCTATATCCATCACTAGCATTATTTTCATTTAATTAAATTTCGAATTTTTTATCAATTTATTTAAGGAAATAATTAACTTTTTAAATTTTATATGGTAGAATCAAAAAATAAATTATGTATTTAAGGGTAATATAGTAAAAGTGTCTTCAGAAAATTTTGAGAAATCTATATGAGTTATTTTAGCTATTTTATATATTTTTAAGGTTATTGTAACAAATGTCCCTTTATTTTATTTCAAGTACAAAAAAGATTCGGGTAGACGATATCCCACAACATCGACCGACGAAACCAGGTCGACATCGATCGATACCGAAGAGAGGCCTACGATTGAAGATAATAATTGATCGATGCACACTCGTGCTATCGATCGATACCGAAGAGAGGCCTACGATTGAAGATAATAATTGATCGATGCACATCTTGTGACATCGATCAATGAAAACCAAACAGAAGACGTAAGACTTTACCAAATTACAAGATTGCCCCTCACGAAGTTTTAACATAATATATTTATATCTTGCCTAAGTTTTTGAGGCAAGGTGTGCTGAGAGGTTTTAGAGTCTTTCTATTCTACTGTTGTACACACTAAAGGTTTTAGGGATTTCTAGAGTTGGAGCGAAGATCGAGAGATTTGTGATTGAAATACCATTATTATCTATTTATCCATCTATGCGTTTCTTCTTACTTTGTTATTATGAACTGCTTGGCCATATCCGAGTACTTCTATTGTTAGATCTATGGTTTAAATAGGTTATGAGGATTAGCCCCAACTATAGATTGCTAAGTTGTGATGTTCATCATTAGATGCTATTAATGCTTGTGTTCGAGTAGCTAACTAGAACCTTGACCTAGGATATAAGTTGCTCCTTAACGTTGTCCTGAACCTATCCTAATGAGCTAAGATTACTAGAAGCAAATGGAAGTTGATCTAGGAACTCTTAGTGAGCATTCATTCAAACCGATCTCAAAGCTTGGCTAGAGAGCGTCGATCGATATTCCTATAGAATAATCGATCGACGGTGCCAAAGTATATCGACGATATTCCTCTTGGATAATCGATCGACGGTGCCAAAGTATATCGACGATATTCCTCTTGGATAATCGATCGACGGTGCCAAAGTATATCGACGATATTCCTCTTGGATAATCGATCGACACTTTCTAATTGAACAAAACGAAGGTAAGATAATTAGATCTAGTCAATGATCTAATCTGAAGGCGAAAGCTGATCGATTTGTTCTTATGAAGTTGAGCTCTACAATATCAGGCATACAACTTGTTAGTCATCTATAGGATTATAATCCTGATTACATGAATAGAAACATTAAGTCTAGCTACTTTCCTTTTATTGTCTAAACCCCCAATCAATCATATGAGTAGTTAATTTGCTCAACAACCTGCTATTTAAGTTTAACAATAATCAACCTAGCTTAATCACCCTAATTACTCTACAAGAAAAATGTGTTTTACTAGCAGATGATGATAGCGTTTTTTCGCTTTCTGCTATGGTTGACATATCCGTTAGTTTTAGATAGCGTTTGTATTTTTGGAAACGCTATGGTAGCGTACATTTAATAGCATATAAAATAATAAACGCTTTAATAGCTGCTTTTTGACTCCCTAAACCCTAAACAAACTTTTGAACCATATACTCTAAAAAACAAAATTTAAACACTAATACACTAATAATCTTTATAATATTTTAGAACTTAAATCTTAAGTTTAAACTCAAATTTTGATATTTTCAAAATTTATAATTAATTCAAATCTTAAATCCAAACCTCAAACCCTAATTCCTTAACATCTTTTCAAACTCTAAACCCTATATCCATATCCAAACCTCATATAAATACTAAACTTTAAATAAAACCCCAATCTAATATTTTCAAGTTTTAATAAAACAAAGAGAAAAAAATTCATTGGCTAAAACAAGTTGGTGAGGATAGCTACTACATATGATCTCCACCGTCGATATAACTCAATCTAAGGGACATAAGTGATTCACTTTAATTTTTTTTTTTTGCATTATCTCTCCTCTCCTCTTCTCTTCTCTCCAGATCTCTCGCTTCCTCCCTCTCTCACAATCTCTTCAACCTTCTTGCTCACAATAACTTATCTCAAATCCTCCTCTCTCACAATCTTCTCCCATCAATGCTCCTCTCTCATTACCTATTCAATCATCATCCCACGATCTATCAAACTTGCCGTCTGTCTCATGGGTTCAAGCTCACCACCTCTGCTCAAGTCCGGGAGCCACCATCACCATGACCCTCGCCTCCTCCTCCTTGGTCTATCTCTTTCGTGTTCATCTTCTTTTCATTTTCTATTCTCTAATAAAATCTATTGTTTTCCTCACAGATCTGGAATACTGATAAAGGGATGTGCGCCAGAGGTGAAGGTTAGCGGAGATGCGCCGGAGGTGTTACGAACCAGAGACGGAGACGGAGGCAGATGCTGTTCAGAGCCTGAATCCCATGGACGAAGGAGAAGGAGGCGAGGGTCATGGAAGTCTTGGAAGGGAGCATGTCTTCTTCACCAACGCCTGAATCCCATGGACGAAGGAGAAGAAGAACCATGGCTGGATGGTCAGAAGATGAAGAAGACAAGAAGACGGCGAAGGTGGATGTGCGGCTGAGGATAGGTTTAGATGAATTTGGTTGATAAGCTAGGATATGGCATATAAAGTACTTATGAAGTTAGGAAGATATTTGATGTAGCTTGCAACATTGTAGAGGTGATGATTCTAAGTCTAGAGATTTTGTGAATCCCTGCTGATTTTTAAACTTCTTTCAGAGAGACTGCATGTATGTTTTGCTTGAGGACAATCATAAGGGTAAGTCTGGCAGAGTCGATATACCATGGATTTGACCCACTTTTACCCATGGTATATAGGTGTTTTAAGATATAATTATTATGTTTTGTAGTCTATTAGGTATGTTTTCAGGTTCAGGGGTGTTTTGGAACAAAGTGATGTTTTTGGAGATTTCGGAGCAAAGAGATATTTAGCCCGAGCTAACCATCAACCCAGACCAGAGGTCGATATTCACAGTTAATAATTGATCGATGCACACTCTGTGCTATCGATCGATACCAGAAGAGAGGCCTACGATTGAAGATAATAATTGATCGATGCACATCTTGTGACATCGATCAATGAAAAACCAAACAGAAGACAGAAGACTTTACCAAATTACAAGATTGCCCCTCACGAGTTTTTAACATAATATATTTATATCTTGCCTAAGTTTTTGAGGCAAGGTGTGCTGAGAGGTTTTTAGAGTCTTTCTATTCTACTGTTGTACACACTAAAGGTTTTAGGGATTTCTAGAGTTGGAGCGAAGATCGAGAGAGATTTGTGATTGAAATACCATTATTATCTATTTATCCATCTATGCGGTTTTCTTCTTACTTTGTTATTATGAACTGCTTGGCCATATCTGAGTACTTCTATTGTTAGATCTATGGTTTAAATAGGTTATGAGGGATTAGCCCCAACTATAGATTGCTAAGTTGTGATGTTCATCATTAGGATGCTATTAATGCTTGTGTTCTGGAGTAGCTAACTAGAACCTTGACCTAGGATATAAGTTGCTCCTTAACGTTGTCCTGAACCTATCCTAATGAGCTAAGATTACTAGAAGCAAATGGAAGTTGATCTAGGAACTCTTAGTGAGCATTCATTCAAACCGATCTCAAAGCTTGGCTAGAGCGCGTCGATCGATATTCCTATAGAATAATCGATCGACGGTGCCAAAGGTATATCGATCGATATTCCTCTTGGATAATCGATCGACACTTTCTAATTGAACAAAACGAAAGGTAAGATAATTAGATCTAGTCAATAGACGAATCTAGAAGGCGAAAGCTGATCGATTTGTTCTTATGAAGTTGAGCTCTACAATATCAGGCATACAACTTGTTAGTCATCTATAGGATTATAATCCTGATTACATGAATAGAAACATTAAGTCTAGCTACTTTCCTTTTATTGTCTAAACCCCCAATCAATCATATGAGTAGTTAATTTGCTCAACAACCTGCTATTTAAGTTTAACAATAATCAACCTAGCTTAATCACCCTAATTACTCTACAAGAAAAATGTGTTTTACTAGCAGATGATGATAGCGTTTTTTCGCTTTCTGCTATGGTTGACATATCCGTTAGTTTTAGATAGCGTTTGTATTTTTGGAAACGCTATGATAGAGCGGCATAATTGGAAACGCTATGGTAGCGTACATTTAATAGCATATAAAATAATAAACGCTTTAATAGCGTACTTTTTGACTCCCTAAACCCTAAACAAACTTTTGAACCATATACTCTAAAAAACAAAATTTAAACACTAATACACTAATAATCTTTATAATATTTTAGAACTTAAATCTTAAGTTTAAACTCAAATTTTGATATTTTCAAAATTTATAATTAATTCAAATCTTAAATCCAAACCTCAAACCCTAATTCCTTAACATCTTTTCAAACTCTAAACCCTATATCCATATCCAAACCTCATATAAATACTAAACTTTAAATAAAAACCCCCAATCTAATATTTTCAAGTTTTAATAAAACAAAATCTGAAAGATAATACTTATAAAATATAATCTTTTCAAAATTACTTTTTTTTCAAACTTTGAATCTAACCTTAGAACCCTAACACACAAACCTTTACTCTAAAATCTAATACTTTAAATCTGAAATTCAATAGTTCTTCATTAACTTTATAAATGTAAATGATAATTTAATTTTTATAAAAATAAAATTAGTTACACAATAAAATAGTTTATGATTAGTTAATTTTTGACCACTGGTCAGTTAATCCTCTTCCTTCTTTCTCATTGGTCAGTTAATAAAACAAAGAGAAAAAAAATTCATTGGCTAAAACAAGTTGGTGAGGATAGCTACTACATATGATCTCCACCGTCGATATAACTCAATCTAAGGGACATAAGTGATTCACTTTAATTTTTTTTTTTTTTGCATTATCTCTCCTCTCCTCTTCTCTTCTCTCCAGATCTCTCGCTTCCTCCCCTCTCTCACAATCTCTTCAACCTTCTTGCTCACAATAACTTATCTCAAATCCTCCTCTCTCACAATCTTCTCCCATCAATGCTCCTCTCTCATTACCTATTCAATCATCATCCCACGATCTATCAAACTTGCCGTCTGTCTCATGGGTTCAAGCTCACCACCTCTGCTCAAGTCCGGGAGCCACCATCACCATGACCCCTCGCCTCCTCCTCCTTGGTCTATCTCTTTCGTGTTCATCTTCTTTTCATTTTCTATTCTCTAATAAAATCTATTGTTTTTCCTCACAGATCTGGAATACTGATAAAGGGATGTGCGCCAGAGGTGAAGGTTAGCGGAGATGCGCCGGAGGTGTTACGAACCAGAGACGGAGACGGAGGCAGATGCTGTTCAGAGCCTGAATCCCATGGACGAAGGAGAAGGAGGCGAGGGGTCATGGAAGTCTTGGAAGGGAGCATGTCTTCTCTTCACCAACGCCTGAATCCCATGGACGAAGGAGAAGAAGAACCATGGCTGGATGGTCAGAAGATGAAGAAGACAAGAAGACGGCGAAGGTGGATGTGCGGCTGAGGATAGGTTTAGATGTAATTAGGTTTAATCTTTGTTTAGGTTTTTTGTTTAATACTTTTAATTTGTTAATCATATTTTTATTGTAAACCAGTTTAATTATAAATCATTGTATTTAATAAAAAATTTAAATATATAAACAAGTTTAAATTTTAATTATATTTTTAATTTTTAATTTTTAAAAATAAAATTATAATAGAAATAATAACAAAAATTATACGCTATTAAAACAAATTTAATTGCAGATAGAAAAGCGCTCTCGTAGCGGAACAAAAGATAACAGCGCAAAAAACCGCTATCTAAAGTGCTTGACCTATTATCACGGGCGATGATACAGCGCTTCATAAACCGCTATCCTATTGATAGATAGCGTTTTTCGTCCGCTAATAAAAGCCATTTTTCTTGTAGTGTTAGATCATATTGGTTCCCTAACTCCTTGTGGATTCTATCCGTAAGTATTACAACTTAACATCTTATTCAAGAGAGTAATAGTTGATCTTAGGGTAATTTGAGCACGTATCAGGAACCTCATAATTCTCTCATAATAAAGTGGATTACCAAGATTCAGGTAACATTGATTCAGGTAACATTAATTCCTCTAGCGAACATGTCCAAAACAAACCTCCTAACAAGTTACGGTTCCCAATGGATACCAAAACAAAAATAGACATATTCAAGTCCAGGGATAAAACCCCCAATACTTAGACCCCTGAGGAAACTTTGGAAGAAACAAATACGCTAGAAGTTGAACCCAGCTGCAATGAACAGATTCTAAACTGGCCAGATTGGAGAATCCCAATCAAGGAATACATTCTCCATAGAACCGCTACTCCTCACTGTTGGGAAGCTCAAAAACTTACAGAAAAGAGCCTTACCTCGCCTATATACACAACATGGAAGCCTCAACTGTCATGGATGAAATGCACGATGACCATTGAGGAAGCCATACATGGGACACACTCTCGTCCTTCATATTAAAAAGCAAGGGTACTTCCAGCAACTATAATTAATAACTGTGAGATGTACTCCTTCAGGTGCGATAATTAAGTGCCAAAGTCACACCCCAATAATACATACGCCAACAGAGCTTCGATCTATCATTCCGTCCTATTATTCATTTATTAGATGGTCAATAGACATAGTAGGTCAAATGGTCTCTTCAAGACCACATCATCATAAATATTTGCTCGTCTTAAAAAATTATTTCACCAAATGGAACAATGATAAAGCCTACATAAAGACAAAAAAAAACAACGAGGTTCGCAACTTCGTATCGCAAAGCATCGTATGACGTCACACAATTTTTACAAGATCGTCACTGATAACAGATAGCAGTTCATCTTGAATAATTTCGCAGTCTTTCTATAAATTTTAGAAGATATGTCCACAGCGACTCCCCATTATCCACAAGGTAACGAGAAAGACAATGCATCAGATAAGACAATTCTAAGTAATATTAAGAAAAGTCTTGACTCCAAACAAGAACTCTGGTCATTAGTCTCTTATGAGCATGTACTATGACCACCATAAAGCAACTCGCGAAACCTCAGTTTTCTAACTTGTGAGATAGAAGTCGTGGTGCCCGTCGAAAAAGCTATCCATGCGGAGTTATACGCTCTAGATCCCAAGCTAAACGATGAAATGTTGAGAGCTCAACTTGACTTCATCGACACACGTCAACATCAAGCTTTGACTAGGATCCAAAACCATCAGTAAGCACTGGCTCGCGACTACAATTTTAAGTTAAACAACGACAATTTGTAATAGGCGGTTCGATGTTACGCAAAACATTCGATGATGAAAGAGAGGAGGAGTCGAAAAACTATAATTAACTCAGAAGATCCCTACTATGTCACCCATTATTACATATGTAAATTATATAAATTTTATATACGCATAATCAAAACATTATATTTTTTTATTTTTCTTCCAAATAATTTTTTTTTCTAATTTTTACTTTTATTTCAATAGTTTGGTGTTATATTATCAACAAGGTTTTTTGTCAGCAACATAAACAGACTCGCTAGGATCTGTAAACTAAACTGGTAACTCCAAATCTATGTGAACGACAAAGGACGATTAATTCTGATCACTGTGTGCAAGCTTATATTCCCTTGTATTCTCCGTTCTATGAACATGTATCAACTCTGAATGACTGAAACCCTCCTTTAGTTTCCTGATGTCTTGTAAATAAGTTGCAAACGTCGGCCGTTCTTCTGATTCGGAAACCATCTTCACCAGCAGTAAACAATCGATTGTAAACGTCACATGAAACTATCTTAAACTCCTCAGGTTCTCCATTGCCCAAATTAGAGCCTCAACTTCCTTCCGAATGAAGGGGAGAGAGACTGGCTCTCGTATTTCTTCTCCCATCAAACAATCAAAACCTTCTAGCGTACTGCACCATCCTTGTCCCGAGAAATTTGCTTCCTCTTCCCAAGACCGATCTATAAAACACCACCGTCCTGAAATATGAGGCAAACTTCCCATCTCCCTCTCTCTAGTTTGACCCACTTGGTATACTAGTCATTCCTGTGCCTCTTCCCTAAGTGTAGACTCAGTTACTGCCAATTGTAAAGTATCTCGAGGGTCACTATCTATGTTATTGAAAACCATACTGTTTCGTTCTTTCCATATATACCATACTCTCTCTATTTTTAAATAAGTGTCATTTTGATACTTTTCACACAAATTAAGAAAGTTACTGAAATATATGTAAATTGTTATTAATTACACCTCTTTGACCAATAGTAGTTCAGATAAATAAAATTATTTATGAAATCAATGCAGTTTGCAATTAATTTTCAGCTAAAAAAAGTATAATTTACATTGAAATTGTAAAGTGACACTTTTTGTGTAACAAGAAAAAAATGTTAGAATGATGTCCTTTAACGGTGGCATTTTCAATGTCGCTATAGCCGGGTTTTCCGTCGGTTTCATGCTCTTCGGAAGTACTGCCTTCAAGAAACCATCCAATGACCATAAAACCAATAAACCTACCCCGCCGTCGTGGGGTTGCGTTCGAAAAAAATATCTTTAAAAAGTTTCTAGTTGTGTGTGGTTTTCTTTGCTTTGAATTTTAATATTTCGTTTCGGTTACGTCGATTAATTAATTGTAAAGCCGTTAAAAAGTCGATTAATAGTGGATGTTTCATATTTTCAATTGATTTTCTTCGGTAGTTGTAAAAATAATTTCAACAAAGAATTTGCTTTTGGGGATTGTTGTAGTTAATATATACAAGAACTTTTGTCCGCGCTGCGCGCAGTTTATATGTCATAAAATTTACTATTATAGTTTCTATAAATTTACTTTAGTTAATCAGAATGTTTTCTGTAAACTTTTAAATATACTTTTCTTAACACAAAATGGAGCTGTAATGTATCAACAATCTCTTTGTTAACTATTGGACCAAGATAGTTTTGAAAACTATATTTAACATTAGAAGTTCTACACATATTTGACAAAAAAAAGTTCTACAGGGACATCTCTAGTGATGTGGAAAGTATTGAAATTTTAAATTTGAAATACAGATTAGTAAACAGAAAAGTTAGTTGAAGTTGGAGAAAAATGTTTATAACCTAAATAATGAAGTGGATTAAGATGAATATAACCAAAACTAATTGATGTGTTCTTATATACAATATATTATAAGTATGATATTTTGCTTCTGATTTATTTTGGATTCTTAAAAAAAATTCATATTCACATTATAGATTTAAATATTTATTAATATTAATCTTGTTATGTTTTATTATATATATATATATATATATATATATATCCTAATTCTTAACTTGTTAAAAACAAATATCAATAGTTTTAAATTATTTTTGATATTATGTACGTGAAATATTTGTTTTCAATAATATTTTACTGTATTTTTACAGTGATTGTTTCTAATATTTTCAGTAGTTATAATTAAAGCTATAGTAAAATTAATTTAATGAATGACGCACATTTCGCCTGTGGCTGAACCGTTAACTGTTATAGTGTAGTTCAATGTCGGGTTTGTTTAAAACCTTTACCTAGAACTTGTATCACCTCATCATTTCAAACCCAATGTCATTGTACCAACTAAACACAAACATAATAGTTAATCACAATTGTTTGGCATGCTTATTTCAGGATGTTACTGTTTTCTACTTAATTAGACCGCATGTTAACTGTATTTAACTATTCATAATGTTTTATCACTTATATATACAAAAGTAAAGTAAAACATTTTCTAAAAAATTAGGAAAATGAATCGTCTTTAGTTTATCTGATTTAACTATTCTGTTTCCGGCTCCACGGATGGCTAAATGATTGTCATATGGGACAGAAACAAAAACGTATTGTTTTTGTCTTTAGTTGCTTGTAATTGACTTTTCATAGCTACCCAAAATTGGAAAATAACAGTTTTTCTAATCCTTTATAAATTTTCAACCAGTATCAATTCTATTGCCTTTACAAAAACCTCACTCTACACAAAAAAGAACACAGAAGAAACTTTTTTTAACAGTGATTATAGAGAAAAAACTAAAATATGATAGTAAGTCATGATATAAAAGAAAAAAGAAAAAAAGAGCAAATGTAATATAACAAAGTTAAAAATAACCCTTTTAGTTTTTTTGTCGACTCTGGCTAACTTTCATGTTCTTGACAGTTGTGTCTGAACTTCTACAGCTGTGTCTGAAACGCTGTTCCTACCACAGATTTTTTTGTTTCGAACACCAAGAGAGAATTGTGTCTAAACAAATGTATCTAGCAGAGGTGAATTGACACCCAAAAACCACCCTCACATAAACGTATGTCAACTTTAGTCCACATGTTCACATTCATGGTCCCTAGTATTCCCTTGCTAGACTTCTCTTTTGCTCCTTCAAGGATTCCCTTGCTAGACATCTCTTTTGCTCCTGCATTTATTTTTATGAAAAAAAAAACCAAAAAGTCAGATCTTATTAGATGTCTTTGCTTCTCTCTGTTCATATAGGACCACCTTACATACACGGTATACATGCCAATACAATTTGTTTGCATATCTTTATAATATATTTTTACATAATTCTTGGATGGTTATACCATTTCCAAGTGCATACCCAAAATATGGAATTAATGTGGAAGCATATATTTAACTATAGTGGATGAAGAGCATTGTCATATATAGTCACTTAAACAGATATAAGTTGAGATTTTTTATTTAACCTTATTGTTGATGCAGGGTTGTTTATTGCTCCAGCTTTCTTCAGTAATAACAGAGTGATCAATTATCATCGAAGGAATTGTCTCGCAAAGCGCATGCTAAGAAAGATGATGTGAAGACACATTTTCTCACTTGCCATGTTCTTGTAGATGCTTCTGTTACATTTTCACTCACTTTTGTTCCATTAACAATCTATGAATCACAAACTCAATGAGAAACCCAACAGTTGGAATCAGATTTCTTGTTTCTAAGATGGGAACACTTTACCTAATTAAAAGTAGGATATATGTAATCGGCCGAGAGAACCTTCACATTTGTTCCATTTCCCTGCCAAGATCAAACACCTAAATATGTTAGGATCATTGTACAACAGAAACAGAAATATAACGCAACGAAGACCACAACGTTGTTGCTCCACCAATACCAAATCTAGCAATGCCCTGACTCAATCAGATACAAACAGCTTATATGATTGACTCATCAAGAACAATAAGACTAACTTAAACACACAAACAGGAAAAATATGTGAAGGATTCAAAATACATGCTGACTCACACAGAGGAATGTTAAAGACACGACTCCACCCAAGCTAATTATCTTCCACAAAAGAGTTCCACGAACTAACGCCAGACTGAAAAAGAAGACAATGAACTATACGTTTGTAAATAATTTTCCACTTCCTTTATTAAACATCCACATTCACCAATAATATTTCAAACTACGTGTTCCTCATAATAAATTAGATGGAGAGTTCTGACTAAATAGTTAAGAAAGCAAGTAGATGAGAGTCCAGATACTAAACATAATAGGGTTTGGCTATTTCAAACTCTTGAAGAAAATAGAAGAAGAAGAAAGTCTCACCGAGTGCGATGTGAAGAGCTTGATTGATAGCAACCTATAATTCAACGATTTCACAGTTTCTTTCACACACCGTCATTGTCACCTTCCATGAGTTGACCCGTAAAAACCGAGTTTTTTTGCAGAATATTCATTGTATGTATGCCTATGCCTAAAGGAGCCGTCAATTATGCAAGACGTCGAAGCTATCGTCGAACACAACTGTTTCGTCCGGAGCCAGTAGTATCTGTGTGGAAAAATGAAACAGTGGAATACAGTATCAAATATCAAAGTAAAACATAAACCTAAAAAGAACTAAATAGATGAAGAATATGATCCTATTACAGGTACAGATACAGATCCAATTACAGTATCTTTAGAAATATTGGAATGCAGGAGATACGTACCAGAAGATGATGAAGAGCAATCCACCACGAACTTCCAAGCAGCGCTGTTGAATCTGATTGTGTAAGAAATAAATCTCAGATTGATGGGACTGGATTGAAACCATAGACCCGATGAGTAAAATGTCGACGAACTACAAGTTCTATATAAAGTGAGGTGGAACGAAACTCTGGTGAAAAAGTAAAGAACACCATTGATCAATGGTGATGAATTGATGATGATAACGTCCATTTACACAGAGCTGAAACGATAAGAAAATGGAAGAGTCAAGTGATTCTTCTCGACTATCTTTATGATTTTGGTAAGATGGGCTCGAACTGAACCATTGCCAAATATTAAAAACCTAGACTAATGGTCCAGTATTTCATTTTCTAGACTAGAAAGCTGTAGTAATATGGCAAAAAAAAAAAAAACTGTATAATTGGTTGATTAAATTTGTCTATGTGGACAGTTTCTCTATTGATTATATTTGGTTTTTAGTATAGTATAGATATATATGTAATATAAAGAAATTGAACCAAAAATTTATACCACAAACGCTTTCCATTTAATGTTATTGTAATCCTATCTACAATCCACTGGTTCAAGTCAGTCTTTTCCAGAGAAAGTGGATTTTCATTGGTTAACAAAAATTCACATTTACGTAGACGAGAAGAACTAAGAGTCGAAGACAATGACTTTTATATGGATATATGATGTATAGACTATTCTACTTACAAGACGATTTAAATTCGTATATGATACTTACCCTTTTTGCTTCGTGAATGATAAATCCATCGGAGAACTACATAATTTAAAAGAAACAGCATACCAAATTCAGTTAAAAAAAACAAACGGAAGACAACAGATCATTAATAAAACGAAAAGAAGTAGTGATAGATGACAATAGCATTGGTCCACAGAGTGAAAATTTTGACTAAATAAATATAGGGTTTTTTGCAAAATTGACTCAAAAATTAAACTCAAAAATTAAATTTTGACTAACCTCTCTTTTTTTATTTATTTTTCTTTTGTCCTATTTACCCCATATGTTCACATTATTAACGAAAATACCATTAATTTTTTTTTTTTTTTTGAAAATAGATTTTTTACTCTCTCAACCTCATCATCTTCATGTATTTACAAGATTGTCATTGCCATCAATACCCAACTACCATGAACAACTAATTTGAAGCTCTTAATGCACTTAAAATCTATTTACACCCTCTGTTTCTCAATTGTTATGAATTAAAAAAACATCTCTATCACTTTGTCTCCATATTCATCCAAAAAACTCAAGCTTTTGATTCAAAATTTTTTTATGGTTGATATAACCATTCAAGCATAATATTCTTGATGGGTTACTTTCGTTTGAGGTTCTAGGTGGTTGGAGAAGACTTCTTTGTGCTAAGGAAGTCATCTCACTAGTTTAAGGTATGAAATTGAAATTTTTTCCAGATCTGTTCGCTTAGAAGACTTAGCCGTAAGTCGTCTGGATGTAGAAGACTTACGGGTAAGTCTTCTGGTCAAAAGTAAGTAGTCCATCTTTGTTTGTTAAAAAAAAGTCTCGAGAATACCCTAGACGACTTACCAATAAGACGTTTAAGATAAACGGGTTAGTTTTGCATTTGACCGAAGTGCGTTAGATATTTGACTTTTCCCGGACGACTTACCAGTAAGTCGTCTCTGGGAGACAAAAATTACAATATTTTATTAAAGCTAGACGACTTACTTGTACGCCGTCTCAGGTTAGTTTTACAATTGGAAAATAAAACTTAAATATTTAACTTTTCCCAGACGACTTACTTGAAAGTCGTCCACAATCAGACGACTTACTTGAAAGTTGTCCAGTATAAGCAAAGTCGTCCAGATTTTTTTCCGAGATTCTAGTCAAACCTTGCTTATCTCGGACGATTTTCTCGTAAGTCGTCTAAGTGGACGACTTTTAAGTTTTATTTTTGAATTGCAAACTAACCTGAGACGACATACAAGGAAGTCGTCTTGCTTTCATAAAATATTGAGTTTTTTGTTTTCCCAGAGACGACTTACTAGTAAGTCGTCCAGGACAAGTCTAATATCTGACACAATTCGGTCAAATGCAAAACTAACCCGTTTATCTTAGACGACTTACTAGTAAGTCGTCTAGATTTTTTTTTTTAATAAACAAAGCTGGACGACTTACAAGTAAGTCTTCCATTTAAAAGTCAATTGCAAAAATGACCTGTTTGGACGACTTACTGGTAAGTCATCTAAGTCTTCCAGACGACTTACTGGTATGTCGTCTGCGTCAATGTTTAGTAAACTTTCATTTTCTCTATGTTTAATAATGTGTTTTATTTTGAACTTTTGCAGATGATACGTTAGTTACATGCAGTGTATGGAGAATGGTTGTTGAAAGATGGCTGTTGGGACTTTGTGGTTGATAATTTCAAAGGAGGGAGAATGTTTTTTTTGAGTGAAGGTTCGACACATGCTGAACTTGTTGCAATGGCTCAAGAAGATTATAACCTGGACATGAGCATAGAGTCTGTGGAGATAACCTACTCATTACCAACAGAAATGATGCAACAGATGGCTCCAGACACCCCTCCTATTCATGTTACAAGTGATAGACAAGTTCGAAAGTTGCTCGAGATAACCAAAACGCATGGAGTGCGGCTTTGTGTATCAAGCCGTAGCAAGTTGGAAACTGTTTCAGAGGAATGGTAAGAAGATGATGAAGCTGATGAAGCTAATGAAGCTTATGAATCTGATGAATGTTTTGAAGATGAAGGTCATGATGGGGAGCATGATGATGGGGAGGAGGATGCTCATATTTCTATGGTTGCTGAAGCGGACGAGGATTACAGTGTTTATGGAAAGGTTAAAGATGAGGATGAGGAAGAAGATAATGATATGTGTTTTGAAGAGTTCAAAGAGACATATGCTATTGAAGGAGGAAGATCGAATGGTAACAGTATCTATGTCAACCGGAGTTTTGTTAGCAAGGATGCACTGCCGAGCTTCCTGACGTTACAGCGAGGGTAGGTTCTCCTTCGGAATATACAAGTCAACAAAAAATCTCCTTGTGGCAACATGTCGGGTTAGGGGTTATGGATGGAAGATTAGAGCGAGTGTGAAACATGGGACAAAGACGTTTTGGGTAACAATGTATGTGGAAAAACATACATGCTCAGTGGGAGACTGAATCGCTCAGCGGAGACACTGTACTCCGAAGTATGTTGGTAGGCTTTTCATTGATCGTGTTGGAATCATTGATGGGTTGACTCCGCACCATATCACTGATGCAATGAAGAATATGTTTGGCATGGAGCTTGATTACACCACTTCATACAGAGCATTGTTATATGCACAAACATTGGTGAGAGGATCAGCAGAGATGGGTATTCACGTCTGCCATCATATCTCAAGCAAATCTCCTTAGCAAATCCCGATTATATCACAGCTATAGAACTTGATTCTGAGAATAGATTTAAGTATATATTTCTCTCTTTTTGAGCATCTATCAAAGGTTTTAAGTATCAGAGAAGGGTCATTGTGGTGGATGGGACTCACCTAAGTGGGAAGTATGGAGGTGTAATGTTAGTTGCAGCAACACAAGATGGGAATTTTCAGATATTTTCATTGGCTTTTGGGATCGTAGATGCTGAAGATGAACCTTCTTGGGAATGGTTTTTCACAAAATTGGCTAGTTGTGTATCTGATGAGCAGCCTCTTGTGATAGTCTCCGACCGGCACACGGCCATTAAAAGTGTGTGTGATAAGGTGTTTCCTTGGGCAACCCAAGGAATATGTTATTATCACCTTCAAGATAACATTGTCAAAAAGTATAAATGGAAACATCTCTTGTACTTGGTGAAAGGTGCTGCTTATGCTCTGATATCACTCAAATTACCCTAAGGAGTGATCTTACTCTCTCAAATAAGAGGTTCGATTGTAGTGCTTAGGGATCGAATCTACAGAGAGCAGGGGCACACAATAGACTATAGAAATCAAGGTTAATCTGGGCAATCAATATTAAAACAGTAAATAAAGCAATGTGAACAAGGAAATTGTTCGATTAATTGAGATTGTAAACAATAATAAGAAATAGCTAGACCTAGGGATTTATCAATTAAAAGATTCAAAACTACAATTCAAGGATGCTAAGGATTTATAAATTCAATCTAGAACTCGATTATGATAAGCACGTAATCATCTCTCTCAAGCAATTACTAATCATATGTCTAAGTCTCTGTTCCATCTCTCGCATGCGAACAAGAAGTGAGTGTCGATCGATGCTATGGCCTGAGCATTGATCGATACTTCTTCAGACAAGCATTAACGACCTAATCGATTATGTTCAACTAGATTCTTAGACCAAATTCTCATATGCCCCTAAGTATCTAATCCAGCAGGATTCGGGTTCCGTTAATTGATTGCACTTTGGTGCATCTCAATTGTCCTATGATTCTAGGTTCAAACAATCAGTCACACTTTCATATGAATAAAACTATTCCAGATCCTAGTATTACAAATCACCCTGGTGTAGAAGTTCTATAGATAACCTCGCAATCCTAATTGATTATCAGTTTGACATTAAGCTCATGAAATCCATAAGCCTAACAAGATGAATTACTTAGACATGATAGAAGAAACACAAACCATCGTCTGAATAATATAATAGAATAGAAATCAAAGATAAAACCAATGGATTTCCAATCAATCTCTGAAGGAGAATTGATCTTCTCTCCAACCCTAAAACAAGAAGAAAGAATAATAGAAAGCTTAGCCATCAATAATGGCTTAGAAATAACATAAGTACGGTTTCTGGTCGTCCAGGGCATCTTGGTAATTTGTGGTTACTTATGGGCTTCAATCGGTCATAAAATATACTCAGCCCAAATTCTGGGATCCATGTCGATCGATATGAAGGCTTACCCATCGATCGATATACATTCCTCTTCTCGACAGCCTTCTCTCGCGAGGCAGACTGACCACTCTTCAGTAAAACGGGAATAACTTCTGATCTAACCGTTGGATTGACCTCAGACCGGTGGCATTGGAAAGCTAACTTAAAGCTATATCTTGTGTTAAAAGATGGGATCAATCTCACCGTGGGATGGTCTCCATCGATATCTAAACATCTGACGCGTCTGCGCAGCTCTGCACTCAAAAGACACCAAAATCACCATATTTCTCCAGAACGTACCTGAACCTGTAAATACTCTAAATAGACTCTATGTTGTAGTAAATATATATAAAACACCTATAGACCATGGCTAAAAATGGGTAAAATCCATGGTCGATCAACTCCCCCAGACTTACCCATTTGTTTGTCCTCAAGCAAAACCAACAGGCAGTCTCTCTGAAAGAGGTTTGAAAACAGCAGGGACTCAAAAGATTTTAAAAACTCAGTCACCATCTCTCTAGTAGTGCAAGCCAAATCTTAAACATCCTACTAACCTTAGAAGAACATTATACAATATCCTAGTATAGCAACCAAATTCACCTAGTCAACAACTTAAAAGATCCTGTCTGACAATCTCCTCTACTGATCTCATTTCGTAACATAAATAAAAGTGTAGGCTTTACCTTGGGAGTATCGATTACAAGATGCAAGGATTCTCAAACAAGTATTTGGAACTGCAGGTAATAGTTAGATCCTATCCTCTCTCCCTACTCATTTCTCCCTTAGTCAAAGTCTGCTTCAATTGCAGGATCATTGACCAAGATTGGACAGGCTTCCATGAATCAAGACTTAATGGTGGTTGCCACCAAATCCTGTTCACTTCTTTTTGACCTATATCCAAGAATTCATATGAATCGAACCTTGATGATTGCCGCCACCAAGTCCCGTTCGAATTCTTTTTGTTGGAATCCTTATGAAGCAAGCCTTAATGGTTGTAGCCACCAATTCCTGTTCGGATTCCACCGAACTAAAAACCTATATATATATATATTTTAATCTCTACTTATATATCGAGGGTCGAAATGGAGAGAGAGAAGGTGATAAATCTACACAAGGCTTTACCTTCCAGACTTGTTTGAAGAATCGGATCCCATGTATACCAAACCCCAAGACAAGCAAAGTTGAGCTCAATTAGGTTGGATATCAGCTTTGGTTCCTTCAAACACTCTCAGCAAGTGCAAACATAGTTGACAGGTTGATCCACTTTAGTATCTCTAGTACTTCTGCAGTCAGTAAATCTAAGACTGGTCTAAAGAGTGGTTAGATGACAAGTAATAAATCGAATTAGATCATCATTCCCTTCTTGACTCAATAAAAACTTTTTGAAAACATTTTAAATAAGACTCATAAAGTAGATAAAGGTTAGTAATCCCCTCAGACTTAAATTACACTGTCCCCAGTGTAACACAGTCGGTGGCAAGGTGAAAATTATAAAGCAGAAGTACAAAATTTAACAAGTAAGAACGATAAACTGTTGGATTAAGTGTCGATCGATGGAAAATAGTTACCATCGGTCGCTGCAGGTGATATCTGATCGTCGATATTGACATGCTCTAATCGATTCGATATTCAAGGCAATCGTCTACTCGGGTCCCTATTCTAAATATCTAACTCAAACATAATATTAGTAGAACCTCCCCCAGACTTAAACAACACTATGACTAGTGTTATACAGTCTAAGATTGGTGGGAAAATAAACCATAAGGGCGATATTTAATAAGGTTCGCGAGTATACCTGCCATTGATTTGAGTATTGATCAACACAATGAAGTGGCGATCACTACTTGTGATGCTCTGTCGATTGACAGTGATCAAGTCTCGGTCGATGCTGATGCAGAACTCGTCGATTCTTGTGCAAACTCGTCTGCTTGAGATCTTTTCCATATAAATAAAACACTTAAAGATAGTAGTTAATAACTAATAAAACCAAATTGCTAACAAATTATTATTATTATTTTTTTCGATGAACAGTGATCCTGCTACAATAGCGTTGCTATAGTAACTCCTCTGTGCCGTCGTTACTGTTCACTTTTTTTTTATAACCTACAATAAGTAAAAACGAAAAATCAGTAATAGATGAAAACAAAAACATATGTAGAACAAACCTAACAGTGGGTTGCCTCCCACTCAGCGCTTATTTTAAGTCATTAGCTTGACTTCTGGAGATCTGATTTAGTCTGGATGAGAATGTGAACTTGCTCCAAAACAAGTCTCAGTGTCCCTCTTCCTCATTTTGTTGATGCAGTTGATGAAACCTCGTGCAGAAAGTTCCCCTTTATCTCTCATCTCTGGATCACATAGCACTCTAACCTTGGTAAAAGGTTCATGACCTCCTCTGCAGCGTACTCTACACTCAAGACTTCCCTCCTGGCATTGTGAAGGAACTAGTGACAGGAAATCAGCATCTATATTCTTTTTCCTCTTCTTCTTCTTCCTCTTCCTCTTCCTGGTCCTTCCCCCAGACTTAGACGTTTCTGTCACGGCCTGTTCTGAAATATGGAGGGCGTCGACCGATGCTGGTTCTGTTGGACCTTTGTCAAAGTCACTTATATTTCTCAATCCACTCTGAGAAACTGATGCATGTTGATGATTATCCAATACCCCAATGTATAAATATGGTTGCACACTTCTATCTGGTGGAATTGGAGATTCATCATTAAAAACAAAGTAGGAAACCGCAATCTTTACTGGATCATGTATCTTGTTCACTCTTTTGTGAATCCCAACAGCTTTACAGGGTCTATGATGTTTAGGGACAGAAAGGTGTGAAGTCTCAAACTTGTGCACTCTCTCATCCATTGGTTCCATCTTAATTGTGTATCCTGGCAGCTCGTCCAACCATGGGTGTCGATCGATTGTTTCTGGTGGGTATCGATCGATATCAGTTGCGTCTGGTTGATCGATGAAATCAGGAGGTTTGGGATCGATGATGTGGGGTGGGTGTCGATCGTCATCAAGCCTCTGCTTAAGCCATTCTTCCAACTCCAAGAAGTCTTCTAGGTGACTTTGTCTACATTGGAGGTAAGATCATAGCTTGATTCATCATGCTCTCGTGTTGAGTCTACAATGTCACGAAGACAACTCGAACTTTCAGAGATTTCAAGTGGTATTGATCTTTGACAAACATCTGTGTCGATCGATGTCGGGACGCTGATGTCGATCGATGGTGTGGTGGTTATGTCGATCGATGGTGATACTAGTTTTGCAGGCTCGCGAATTAAATCCACTGCAGGTGTTGGTTCTTCAATCATCTCAATGAACGAAATAAACTCTTCACTTTTCTTCTTCTCCACAGGATCATAGAAGACAGTTTCATCAACATTAGTCAGACACATCTTATTCTTCTTAAGATCACAAATTGCCCCCACTGTAGCCATGAAGGCTCTTCCAAAAAGAAGGAAAGATGTCTTGCCTGATTTGAGCTCCACGACATGAAAGTCCACAGGAATAGTGCATTCCCCTATCTCCATCTTAACATTCCTGATCATGCCTGCTGAGTTTGCTTTAGAGTTATCCACGAAAGCGAAACTATCTGTTGAAGGCTCCATCTTTAATCCTAATACTTCAGCTGTGTCTATAGCCATGATGCTGGCTGCAGATCCAGTATCGCAGAGGGCGTTTGGCAAATCATGGTTTTGAATTGAGCATGGAATCAGGAACTTTCCAGGATCTTGTTCCTTCTTCAGAGTCCTCTTAGGCTTACGGCAGACCTTGTTGAATAGTTGCTCAATGTCCTCATATGTCTCTCTGCTCTCTCTGAAGAAATTACCAAGTCTATACTTATAGTATGCATCCACGAAAGACATATCCTTAGAACCCTCTTCACCCTCTTGTGAAATCCATCAAGTTCGGTTTGTTAACTTCTCTCCTGAGGTGTTTGGGAATAAAGGGTTTCCTAGATTTGACTCTCTTCTCACGTTGAACTCCTTCTTTCGTTGCCTGCACGTCCATCACATGTTCATATCCATCCCTCTGGTGTTGATCAATCTCAACGAGAGAGGTTTCAGCTATTTTTGAGTGCTCTTTCTCTGTTGCGTCTTCAGTTTGCTGACTGATCTGCTCTGTTGTCCCTAAGCAAACTGATGTCTGAGATGAAGTTTGAGTGGCATTCAAGCGGTGTGCAGCAAGATTTGGCAAGCGTACTCGGTATGGCGTGAATGGAAATCGATCGATTCTCTGCTGCTCTTGTCGATCGATGCTCCCATGTTCCTGTCGGTCGATTCTCTCGTGATGTTGTCGATCGATTCTTTCAGCTTGTTGTCGATCAACGTCATTTGGTCGGATGCGAACTAGGGTGGGAAGATGTGGGTGTCGAGCGGCAAAGTCGGAGTGGCTCTGAATTCGGACAGTCTTGTCCGATCCAAAAGGTGGTGTCGATCGATGCTTGTCGATGGTGTCGATCGGCCTTCGGCGATGATGTCGAGCGATGTTTAGATGTTGGTGTCGGTCGACTAGAAAAGCATCTTCTTCCCGCTTCTCCTGATCAAGTATTTCCCCAAATTAATTATCTAAGATGGAATCTCTCTGGTGTCCTTCAATGGCTTGATAAACAGTGTTTTTGGACACAGGATGAACAGTAACTTGGTGAACAGTATCGCGATGAACAGTACCCTGATGAACAGTAACTGCGTGAATAGTGTCGCGCTGAACAGTACCGCGATGAACAGTAACTGGGTGAACAGGATCGATCGACGCAGGATGAACAGTATCGATCGACGTCGGGTGAACAGTGTCGATCGATGTTGGGTGAACGATTACCGGATTAACGATGCCGATGAACGATACCCGGATGAACAGTACTTTTCTTTTGAAAAAGTGCTTCTTGCTTCTTCACAGCATCTTCAGTCTGAGAAGCTTGGCTATACAGCATCTTAACACGGGTATCTAAGGTTTTTAAAATTTCATTCACCTCTTTGCAGAGAAAATCCAAATGTAGATACAAATCCTCAGTCATCTGCTGCTGATCTTTCAAGAGCTTCTCTAGCATAAATTCCATCTCTTCTATATCGCACTGATCCTCATCCTGGTATATAGCTTGCTCCTCCAGTGAGACTGCATGTATAGAACCAATCTCAGCCTCAACGATCTTGTTGTCATCCTTTACAGCTGAATTTATCCTGTGCATATCCAGATTTTTGCACTGTTGCTAGACACCAAGTTCTCAATCGGTCTCTTAGCTTCCTCTAGGGTTCTTGTCTCAAAGTTTCCTTCGCTTGCAGTATCCAGCATCATATGATATCGTACATCAATACCCTTGATGAACCTCTTCAACAGCTGAATCTCGTAAAACCATGATGTGGACAGTCCTTTGGTATCTCCTAAACCTCTCCCAAGAGCTTCTAAAAGCTTACGTAGGTCCACGAGAGAATGTCCAAATTTTATAACTTATCTCATCAGCTTTTCCTTCGTTGAAGAATTCAGTCAGAAACACCGTCCTGACATCACTCCAGGTAGTGAGAGACCCCGGTGGTAAGTGCCTCAGCTAAGTTTTTGCTTTCCCAGATAGAGAATACTTGAACACCTTGCAAATGATGTAGTCTGTGGCTGCTTCATTCTCATGTATTCCAGACACATAATCTTCTAGTGTCTCAATATGGTCGAAGGGGTTTTCTTGAGGAAGACCATGAAAAGGGTGCTGAGCCCATGAGAGAAGTATCTGGCTTTCATATCAACATCTTGTATTGCTGGAGGTTGAATTGCAGATCTGTTGGTATAGAACTGACTAGGTCTGATCCATTCTGCTATCGTTCTCTGACAAGAAACTTTAGCATCCTCAGTGGTAGCAGATGGCTCAAGGATTGCAGTCCCTTGTCCATCTATCTTCTGACCTGCTGCGTTATGCAGATGACACTCCTGGTCATGCAGGTCTTCGTTCTCATCACGTACAAGAATTATATTCGCAACCATGTCTCGCGGCTCAGTATCGATCGATGTTCGAGGTGAAGCATCGATCGATGTCGGATGGGAAATGTCGGTCGACAGAAGAGTAGCTTCGGTCGATGGGGGTGGGCAAGTATCGGTAGTTGAAGACGGTGTCTCGGTCGACTGCGGTTGGTGAGTGTCGATCGACGAACTAGTGATAATGTCGATCGATGGGGAACGTCTTTCTTTGCGGATTCAACGCTCCAATCTTGTAGGATTGAGACGAAAAGTAATTCCTCCTTGCTGCTTCTGGTACTGATAGGCATGTACCTGAAAGACAAGAAAAAAATTTCAGTAAGTAACTATAACAGTAAATAAAACCTAGACTAAACCTATTAATCAAGTCTAATGGCGAATCCTTGCTCCCCGGCAACGGCGCCAAATTTGATATCACTCAAATTACCCTAAGGAGTGATCTTACTCTCTCAAATAAGAGGTTCGATTGTAGTACTTAGGGATCGAATCCACAGAGAGCAGGGGCACACAATAGACTATAGAAATCAAGGTTAAGCTAGGCAATCAATATTAAAACAGTAAATAAAGCAATGTGAACAAGACAGTTGTTTGATTAATTGAGGTTGTAAACAATAATAAGAAATAGCTAGACCTAGGGATTTATCAATCAAGTGATTCAAAACTACAATTCAAGGATGCTAAGGATTTCTAGATTCAATCTAGAACTCGATTATGATAAGCAAGTAATCATCTCTCTCAAGCAATTACTAATCATATGTCTAAGTCTCTGTTCCAGCTCTCGCATGCGAACAAAGTGAGTGTCGATCGATGCTATGGCCTGAGCATCGATCGATACTTCCTCAGACAAGCATTAACGACCTAGTCGATTATGTTCAACTAGATTCTTAGCCCAAATTCTCATATGCCCCTAAGTATCTAATCCAGCAGGATTCGGGTTCCGTTAATTGACTCCACTTTGGTGCATCTCAGTTGTCCTATGATTCTAGGTTCAAACAATCAGTCACACTTTCATATGAATAAAACTATTCAGATCCTAGTATTACAAATCACCCTAGTATAGAAGTTCTATAGATAACCTAGCAATCCTAATTTATTATCAGTTTGACATTAAGCTCATGAAATCCCTAAACCTAACAAGATGAATTACTCAGACATGATAGAAGAAACACAAATCATAGTCTGAATAATATAATAGAATAGAAATCGAAGATAAAACCAATGGAGTTCCAATCAATCTCTGAAGGAGAATTTATCTTCTCTCCAACCCTAAAACAAGAAGAAATATTAATAGAAAGCTTAGCCGGCAACAATGGCTTAGAAATAACATAAATAGGGTTTCTGGTCATCCAGGGCATCTTGGTAATTTGTGGTTACTTATGGGCTTCAATCGGTCATAAAATATACTCAGCCCACATTGTGGGATCCATGTCGATCGATATGAAGGCTTTCCCATCGATCGATATACATTCCTCTTCTCGACAGCCTTCTCTCACGAGGCAGACTGACCACTCTTCAGTAAAACGGGCATAACTTCTGATCTAACCGTTGGATTGACCTCAGACCGGTGGCATTGAAAAGCTAACTCAAAGCCCTATCTTTTGTCAAAATATGGGATCAATCGCACCGTGGCAAGGTCTCCATCCATATCTAAACATCTGACGCGTGTGCGCAGCTCTGCACTCAAAAGACTCCAAAAGACACCAAAATCACCATATTTCTCCGGAACGTACCTGAACCTGTAAATACTCTAAATAGACTCTATATTGTAGTAAATATATATATAAAAACACCTATAAACCATGACTAAAAATGGGTAAAATCCATAGTCGATCATGCTCATACGGTTTCAGATTTTGACCGGTACATGGCTGCGATACGGAGTGCAAACCCGGACCTTGCAACATATTTGGAGAAAGTCGACGTCAGCCTATGGTCAAGGGTTTATTGTCAGGGAGACAGGTACAACATAAAAACAAGCAACATCGCTGAATCTATTAATTCCGCACTGAAGCGAACTAGAGGATTTTCGATTCAGTTCCTGTTGGAGTTCATAAGGGAGAAGCTAGGAAGGTGGTTTTTGGAAAAGGAGAGAAGATGCTTTGAGTCTCCCAACTCAACATAGTCGGGGTGTTGAATACTTGCTTGCGGTTCGATCAGAGATAGCGGATACGATGAGGGTCCAACCAATTGAAGGATGGCGATTCTTGGTGAAAGGTGGCAAAATGGACTGTGTGGTTGATTTGGAACATGGAATGTGTGATCGTGGTGTCTATGCAGTGGAGAAAATACTTTGCTCTCATGCTATAGCTGCTGGAACATATGCTAGTTTGCATATCTCCACACATGTATGTCCAGTGTAGTCAAAGGATTATTTATTTGCAGGATACTCAGAGAATATATATCCTTGTGTTGGACAACATGTTGAGGAGCGCACATGATTTCCTCCGGATGTAAAGTGTGGTCCAGGGAGACTGAAGAAATCAAGATGGCAATCTTGGTTGGAGCTATCCAGGATGAGAGGAAGCAAACCCCGGAAGCAACACAGGGTTTATAGATGCTCAAACTGCAAAGAAACTGGCCATACGAAACAACAATGTAAGAAATGACGTGGACGACCTTCTAGTAAGTCAGTCCAGAAGACCTTCAAGTTAGTCGTCCAGTATTTAGTCTTCCAGAAGACCTTCAAGTTAGTCGTCTAGTGTTTAGTCTTCCATCTTACGAATTTGTGTTATGCATTTGTCTTATGAATTTATGTAGTGGAGTCTGTGTAAACTTATGAATTTGTCTTATGCATTTGTCTTATGAATTTATGTAGTGGGGTCTGTGTCAACTTATGAATTTATCTTATGAATTTGTCTTATGAATTTATGTATTAAGAATTTATGTGTTATAAACTTATGTGAGGATCAAGACAAGAGAGTGAAGATTGAACTTATGAATTTTTCAAATTGCACTACCAAACAAATATTATCCGAAAGGTTCCAAAAGGTCACTGCACAGAAGACTTTCCAGACGACTTAAATATAAATCGTCCAACATTCCAGACGACTCATAATTAGCGTAGCCTAATCTATCATACATATCACATCAAAAGAATCAAGTTCAAATACACACATCAGCCTTATCTATCATACAAAATCATCTAACGTAGCCTGTTTATCACCCCTCATACGTTGCCGGGTCTTCATCATTGTCCTCGTTATCTTTCTCATGCTGGCCAGGAAGCTCTTTAAATATATCCACCGCCATCTTATCCCTCATAGCCTTCCCGTTGCCCTTAGCAAAGTCTTTTTTATTAAATGGCATCCCAAGAGCATGACATTCAATGTACTTTAGAGCATACACGCCACAATCAGCAGAATGGGCCTGAGGTATATCGGTCGGTCTCTCATATGTGAATGGTTCCAGGGTGTATTGGGCACGCTGTTTGTCGGAGGAAGCGCACTCTACAAGCAGATAAGGGACCATGTGCTGTTTGTCGGAGGAAGCGCACTCAACAAGCAGATAAGGGACCATGTTGAGAAAAGGCTCCATTACCACATCGAGATCTTCTTGGGAGATACAGGTCCAAATGCTGTCCCAGACGATTATGTCCCTTTTAGGGATCGATATCCACATAGCAATCCAATGAGTGTCCTTGTAGTTCACTGGCGCATAGATATCATCAATATCCGCCCCCCAAGACTTGTTCGATTGGAAAAATGATGGTATAGTGCCTGAATAACAATTCCACACCCCACCAGGGAGTCTTCTTCCTAAACCGTTGTGATCGGGCTCCGAGTCCTTAAAATCCTTGTAGTGACTTCTCCATTGCTGAGAAAAGAGATGATCAAGGAAGCATATTCTCTCGTTCCTGAAGAATTGTGGCTTAGCATCGTACCTCTTCTTCAGCACATTAATCCAAGCATCCATATGCTGCATATAAAATAATACAAGTTAGAAGATATAAGAAGAATTACTGGTAAGTCTTCTACATTGAAGACTTATCATACGACTTACTGGTAAGTTGTCTTCAAAGTCTTCTCCGTAGAAGACTTACCAGACGACTTACTCGTAAGTCGTCTACAAAGAAGAATTATCAGTAAGTCATCTGGTAAGTCTTCTACATAGAAGACTTACCAGAAGACTTTTCAGTAAGTCGTCTGATAAGTCTTCTATGTAGAAGACTTACCAGATGACTTATTAGTAAAAGACATAAGTCATAGCAGAAGACTAACACAGTCCTCCAGCCAGGATAAGGAGGTCTGGAGGGTTTGATACCACTGAGTTGAATTTTTATGTGGTTTCTTCTCGAAAGGTTTTCTATAATGACTGCTAACACAAAATGTAGAAAAGCAGTCAGTTTTTGTAGACTAAAGCAAGCTATTATGGGAAAAGCAATCACTTACGGATCAGTTTTCAACAAATCAGCGAGGTCCTTCAACTTCTTCTTGTCAACTGGTGCAAAAAAGGTTATAGCCTGGGAAAAGCTTTTTGTTTGGAATGATCACTTTGGCCGTGCTGTTTGCCGCATAAAGGACATTGCTGTGAGGCAGCAAGTTTCCTTGTTCGATCACTCTTTGCACGGCAAACTGCCAAAGCAGCATCCCTCTTTTGCTAATATCTAGCTTCCTCCTGCTGTAAATCTGGTACGTGTTTGTCCAATAGAGCAAAGCTCGGCTATGGAGCTTTATCCTCGGGCAAATTTGCTATCACTAGACTGAGCTCTTTCGAGGACTAGCATCTGCGGACACATCTGGAACTTTATCTTCCGGCAAGCTCTTCCTTCCTGCGTTCGCCCCAGTAACACTTTCACTCTGCAATGTTCAAGATGGGTTTATACAATATTAACCTAAACAAAACAAGCACACTATAAACAAAATCCATTTCAAACAATATTAACCAAAGATCCATTTCAAACATGAAACAAAATCCATATACAAAATCCATAAATAGAAACAAAACAAGCACACATGTTCTGACATACAAGAAACAAAGCAAATCCAACTTTCAGTTCTTATTCTTTCGACTTTGTCTAGTCAATATCTTCTGAGAGGTGTTGGGAGAGGTACTAACCCTTGGTTTGACTTACTTGTAAGTCGTCCATCTTTGTTTGTTAAAAAAATTCTAGAGAATACGCTAGATGACTTACCCAAAAATTCGTCTAAGATAAACGGGTTAGTTTTGCACTTGACCGAATTGCGTTAGATATTTGACTTTTCCCGGACGACTTACCAGTAAGTCGTCTCTGGGAAAACAAAAATTACAATATTTTATTAAAGCTAGACGGTACGCCGTCTCAGTTTAGTTTTGCAATTGGAAAATAAAACTTAAATATATAACTTTTCCCAGACGACTTACTTGAAAGTCGTCCACAGTCAGACGATTTACTTGAAAGTCGTCCAGGATAAGCAAAGTCGTCCAGATTTTTTTCCGAGATTCTGGTCAAACCTTGCTTATCTCGGACGACTTTCTCATAAGTCGTCTAACTGGACGACTTTCAAGTAAGTCGTCTAGGAAAAGTTAAATATTTAAGTTTTATTTTCGAATTACAAACTAACCTGAGACGACTTACAAGGAAGTCGTCTTGCTTTCATAAAATATAGAGTTTTTTTTTCAGAGACGACTTACTAGTAAGTCGTCCAGGAAAAGTCTAATATCTGACACAATTCAGTCAAATGTAAAACTAACCCGTTTATCCTAGACGACTTACTAGTAACTCGTCTAGATTTTTTTTTTAACAAACATAGCTGGAAGACTTACAAGTAAGTCGTCCATTTAAAAGTCAATTGCAAAAATGACCTGTTTGGACGACTTACTGGTAAGTCGTCTAAGTCTTCCAGACGACTTAATGGTATGTCGTCTGCGTCAATGTTTAGTAAACTTTCATTTTCTCTATGTTTACTAATGTGTTTTATTTTGAACTTTTGCAGATGATGCGTCAGTTACATGCAGTGTATGGAGAATGGTTGTTGAAAGATGGCTGTTGGGATTTTGTGGTTGATAATTTCAAAGGAGGGAGAATGGTTTTTTTAGCGAAGGTTCGACACATGCTGAACTTGTTGCAATGGCTCAAGAAGATTATAACCTGGACATGAGCATAGAGTCTGTGGAGATAACCTACTCATTACCAGCAGAAATGATGCAACTGATGGCTCCAGACACCCCTCCTATTCATGTTAAAAGTGATAGACAAGTTCAAAACTTGCTCGAGATAAACAAAACGCATGAAGCACGGCTTTGTGTATCAAGTCGTAGCAAGTTGGAAACGGTTTCAAAGGAATGGGAAGAAGATGATGAAGCTGATGAAGCTGATGAATGTTTTGAAGATGAAGGTCATGATGGGGAGGAGGATGATGGGGAGGAGGATGGGAAGGAGGATGATGGGGGGGAGGATGATGGGGAGGAGGATGCTCATATCTCTATGGTTGCTGAAGCGGACGAGGATTATAGTGTTTATGGAAAGGTTAAAGATGAGGATGAGGAAGAAGAGGATGATATGTGTTTTGAAGAGTTCAAAGAGACATATGCTATTGAAGGAGGAAGATCGAATGGTAACAGTATCTATGTCAACCAGAGTTTTATAAGCAAGGATGCACTGCTTTCACAGCTTCGGTTGACAGCAGTGAGGGGTAGGTTCTCCTTCGGAATATACAAATTAACAAAAACTCTCCTTCTGGCAACATGTCGGGTTAGTGGTTGTGGAGTAAAGATTAGAGCGAGTGTGAAACATGGGACAAACACGTTTTGGGTAACAAAGTATGTAGAAAAACATATATGCTCAGTGGGAGACTGAATCGCTCAGCGGAGACACTGTACTCCGAAGTATGTTGGTAGGCTTTTCATTGATCGTGTTGGAATCATTGTTGGGTTTACTCCACACCATATCACTGATGCAATGAAGAACATGTTTGGCATGGAGCTTGATTACACCACTTCATACAGAGCATTTTTATATGCACAAACATTGGTGAGAGGATCAGCAGAAGATGGGTATTCGCGTCTGCCATCATATCTCAAGCAAATCTCCTTAACAAATCCCGATTCTATCACGGCTATAGAACTTGATTCTTAAAATAGATTTAAGTATCTATTTCTCTCTTTTGGAGCTTCTATCAAAGGTTTTAAGTATCAGAGAAGGGTCATTGTTGTGGATGGGACTCACCTAAGTGGGAAGTATGGAGGTATTATGTTAGTTGCAGCAGCACAAGATGGGAATTTTCAGATATTTTTATTGGATTTTGGGCTCGTAGATGCTGAAGATGAACCTTCTTGGGAATGGTTTTTCACAAAATTGGCTAGTTGTGTATCTGATGAGCAGCCACTGGTGATAGTCTCTGACCGGCACACGGCCATTAAAAGTGCGTGTGATAAGGTGTTTCCTTAGGCAACCCGAGGAATATGTTATTATCACCTTCAAGATAACATTGTCAAAAAGTATAAAGGGAAACATCTCTTGTACTTCGTGAAAGGTGCTGCTTATGCTCATACGGTTTCAGATTTCTACCGGTACATGGCTGCGATACGGAGTGCAAACCTGGACCTTGCAACATATTTGGAGAAAACCGACGTCAGCCTATGGTCAAGGGTTTATTGTCAGGGAGACAGGTACAACATAAAAACAAGCAACATCGCTGAATCTATTAATTCCGCACTGAAGCGAGCTAGAGGATTTCCGATTCAGTTCCTGTTGGAGTTCATAAGGGAGAAGCTAGGAAGGTGGTTTTTGGAAAAGGAGAGAAGATGCTTTGAGTCTCCCAACTCAACATAGTCGGGGTGTTGAATACTTGCTTGCTGTTTGATCATAGATAGCGGATACGATGAGGGTCCAACCAATTGATGGATGGCGATTCTTGGTGAAAGGTGGCAAAATGGACAGTGTGGTTGATTTGGAACATGGAAAGTGTGATCGTGGTGTCTATGCAGTGGAGAAAATACCTTGCTCTCATGCTATAGCTGCTGGAACATATGCTAGTTTCCATATCTCCACACTTGTATGTCCAGTGTAGTCAAAGGATTATTTATTTGCAGGATACTCAGAGGATATATATCCTTGTGCTGGACAACATGTTGAGGAGCGCACATGCTTTCCTTCAGATGCAAAGCGTGGTCCGGGGAGACTGAAGAAATCAAGATTGCAATCTTGGTTGGAGCTATCCAGGATGAGAGGACGCAAACCCCGGAAGCAACATAGTGTTTATTGATGCTCAAACTGCAAAGAAACTGGCCATACGAAACAACAATGTAAGAAATGACGTGGACGACCTTCTAGTAAGTCGTCCAGAAGACCTTCAAGTTAGTCGTCCAGTGTTTAGTCTTCCAGAAGACCTTCAAGGAAGTCGTCCAGAAGACCTTCCAGTTAGTCGTCTAGTGTTTAGTCTTCCAACTTATGAATTTGTCTTATGCATTTGTCTTATGAATTTATGTAGTGGAGTCTGTGTCAACTTATGAATTTGTCTTATGCATTTGTCTTATAAATTTATGTAGTGGGGTCTGTGTCAACTTATGAATTTGTCTTATGAATTTATGTATTAAGAATTTATGTGTTATGAACTTATGTGAGGATCAAGACAAGAGAGTGAAGATTGAACTTATGAATTTGTCAAATTGCACTACCAAACAAATATTATCCGAAAGTTGACTTACCAGACGACTTACTAGTAAAAGACATAAGTCCAGCCAGGATAAGGAGGTCTGGAGGGTTTGATACCACCGAGTTGAACTTTTACGTGGTTTCTTCTCGAGAGGTGTTCTATAATGACTGCTAACACAAAATGTAGAAAAACAATCAGTTTTTCTAGACTAAAGCAAGCTATTATGGGAAAAGCAATCACTTACGAATCAGTTTTCAACCAATCAGCGAGTTCCTTCAACTTCTTCTTGTCAACTGGTGCAAAATGGTTATAGCTTGGGAAAATCTTTTTGTTTGGAATGATCACCTTTGGCCGTGCTGTTTGCTGCATAAGGAGATTGCTGTGAGGCAGCAAGTTTCCTTGTTCGATCACTCTTTGCACGGCAAACTGCCAAAGCAGCATCCCTCTTTTGCTGATATCTAGCTTCCTCCTGCTTAAATCTGGTACGTGTTTGTCCAATAGAACAAAGCTCAGCTATGGAGCTTTATCTTCAGGCAAATCTGCTATCACTAGACTCAACTGTTTCGAGGACTAGCATCTGCGGACACATCTGGAACTTTATCCTCCGGCAAGCTCTTCCTTCCTGCGTTCGCCCCATTAACACTTTCACTCTACAATGTACAAGATGGGTTTATACAATATTAACCAAAACAAAACAAGCACACTATAAACAAAGATCCATTTCAAACAATATTAACCAAAGATCCATTTCAAACATGAAACAAAATCCATAAATAGAAACAAAACAAGCACACATGTTCTGACATACAAGAAACAAAGCAAATCCAACTTTCAGTTCTTATTCTTTTGACTTAGTCTAGTCAATATCTTCTGAGAGGTGTTGGGAGAGGTACTAACCCCGGGTTCGTGCGCCGGTTTAGGCGGAGAGATGGTTTTGAAGATCATTAGATGATGTCCCTTTCCCTTTTTTGGTACCAACCTTCTTCTCCAAAGTTTCACCCTATCCGACAGATGCTTGAACTCCTTAAGGCACGTCCCAAACCCTTCCCTCATGGCATCAGCTATGTCCTTGAAGCATCTTTCAATATCCTCTTTGGTCATCCCACCAACAGTCGTAGTCACCTCTGAACGAGCCTCTGTAGGAACCTCTTCACTAGCCTCATGTGCCTCTGCAGGTGCCTCTTTACAAGCTTTCTTCCGAGGTCTTGGACTGTCTTCCTTCACCACAACTATCTCTTTCTTTGCTGGACTCACAACCGCCGGCTTTGTATTGACCCAAGTACCGGTGACTTCCCAGCAATCCATGGTCCACTTCCACGGTCTCTGATTAAACATGAATTTAATTATGTTGTCCGCGGCCGGGTCCTCAACATCAAAGTCCCGTTGTGGAAACATTTCACCAATGCCTTCTGAACAAAGTTGATCACCGTAGTCTACAGTAAATAGAAGATATGAACTTAGATATTTGATGGATTAAGAAACATGGAAAGAAAAGACTTCGCAGAAGACTTATAATTAAGTCGTCTGGAAAGTCATCCAGCTGGACGACTTAGTAGAAAACTTATAATTAAGTCGTCTGGAAAGTCTTCCAGCTGGAAGACTTAGTAGAATACTTATAATTAAGTCGTCTGGATAGTCTTCCAGCTGCATGACTTAGTCTTTCCAGACGACTTAATTATAAGTCTTCTACTAAGTCATCCAGCTGGAAGACTTTCCAGATGACTTAATTATAAGTCTTCTACTAAGTCTCCAATTGGAAGACTTTCAAGACGACTTAATTATAAGTCTTCTGCGAAGTCTTTTAGAATGAAGTTTAAATACCTGTCTGCAGATAGCATCTTTAAAGCATCTGCGTCCTTTACCACCCATGTAAGCCAGTATCGGTGGAGACGGTCTGTTTGGTATGGGATTACCATAATTAGCACCCAATTCCGGCAGAGCTGTGTACACCCAGACCTGGAGAGCTTGTACAAACCCATCAACAGTGTAACAACCTGTAATATCTTTTCCCTTCAGAGAGTCCATCAGCACCTTAAAGGCGACTCTCCCCCATGGATAATTCTCAAACCGTTCTAACTCCATCACTAGCCTTGCTAGGCTAGCCCGTGTAGGGGTTGAGCCCTTTCTCCCTTCAATGTATCCAGTGAAGATGGCAAGGTACTCGAGCCGCTTGCGATCATCCCGAGACCACCCTTCGCATCTCCCAAATGCTGCTATTATCTGCTCCATAGATGGCCCAGCTTCGACATCAACTCCCAACTTCTCCCAGAAAGAAGCCACCTCCTTTGTAACAGCACAGTTTGGTCTCTCAAGGTTTTCGATGTACTCGCAGTTTAGACCAGTGAGGTTTTCAAACTCTAACAGTGAAAACCTCACAGGTTGTGGAGCAACGAGACACCACAGCTCATACATCTTCTTTATGTTGAGCTGGAGACCGAGCATGTAGTGAACCAGCCTTGAAGCCCATCAAAATCCCAGCTCTTTGAACTTGATGAAAACTCCCAACTTCAACTCCTTAAGCTCTTCATATTCGTCATCATGAAGAGCATTCTTTAAATCAGTATGCAACTTCGAACAATCCGTATGATATGAAATGCTCTTCAGTGCGGGGGGTTCTTCCCCTAATGTATGTATCCTCCGGGGGAGTTCTGGAATACCCATTTTTTTGTCTGCAAAACAATCAAAGACATGTTGGAGTATCTCACCTTGATCATGAGGGGGGCAGTGGAAACAATGAGCAACCTGCGCAAGCCCAACCTGAAGAGAATTCAGTATCACATGATCAAGCAGAGATGCAATCAGAAGCTGAGAAAACACACAACCATCAAGTATAACATTTTAATTATAAGTCTGGAAGACTTTCCAGACGACTTAATAATAACTCTTCCAAGACTTCCAGTACAACATTTTAAAGCCTACCTGGAAATTCGGAGAAGATATAGTCGCCTTCGACACAGAGGTTATAGATCTGCAAAAATAGACGTGAAAAGAAGAAGCGTGGTGAGAACGACTACATATACACCTTAAGTCATAAATTGATAGAGATATAACTTACCGCCGGCGGACTTCAACGAGATGCCTCTGAGAGAAACGGCGCTAGGGTTTACAGAGAACCAACGGCGAGAACGGGACGCGAAACGGCGCTAGGGTTTACAGAGAAATGGAACTAGGGTTTCCTCTCAGATCTGAAATAGAGGAAGCGGCGGTCAGAACGGTGGTAAGAACAACGGAGATAACGGCGGAGAGATAGCCGGCGGTGAGAACGAAGGATAAGAGAGAATTGACGAAAATCACCTTCGAAATCGCCTTTGAGAGAAACGGCGTTAGGGTCTTTTGAATTTCGCGAAAAAAGTGAATAAAAAATCATCTTATATATGTCCGGTAAATAATCCAGTTAGGTTTAAAAGTACACTGGTAAAATTAAAGGTTCGGTCCAGTTTGGACGACTTACTAGTAAGTCTTCTTTTGAATACTATACATCAGACGACTTACTAGTAAGTCGCCTACCAGAATATATTCACCGCATCTAACTTACTAGTAGGTCGTCCGAGACCCTAAATTTAACCCCTAAACTAAATTGACTAAATTAACTAACTAAACACGTTATAAAATCAAAATAAACTTAAATAGTGATTACTATACGCAGAAATAAACACACTTAGGTAAATTTTAAATTTTTCAAAAAAACTTTTATGCTTTCCAAAATCTAACCCTAAGAACACATACAATACTACAACATATGTTGGTGAAACCTAAACCAAAGAATATCATGACTCACTACTTTCACTCATCTCTGTTGAAATCAATTCACTTTTGTTATATCTTAATTTATATCACTTGAAACATATGTTAATTACATGATTTCAATTTTCACTTATCAAAATATTTTTTACAAAAATTTTAAATTATTTTTAAGAAGAACTATACCAGACAACTTTCAAGTAAGTCGATGCGGACGACTCTTGGAAAGTCGTCTGACGTAAGACTTCATGGGCTAGAAACGTAAAAAAAAAATTATGTTTTTTTGTTTGTTCACAAAGGACTGGTTGTAATTTCAATAGCCTTTTAGGTTACTTTTGCATTTGATTCAAGATTGGGTTTAGTTTTGCATTTGAAATCAAGTTGTGAGTTATATACGACAATTTTCCCATAAATATACATTGAGCAAACAACATTTAGAAAACCTTCAAAATCAAAAGTAACCCAAAGTAGCTTATAGTAATTGTCATTAACACAAAATGATATGAAACGACTCTTAAAAAGTTACAAAAAAAAACCTTTAAAATCATTTTGATATACTGCAACATTAATAATAATTCCAAGCTTACCTTATGCCTTATCGATATAAAGATATTACTCCCTCTATTATTTTTTTAATATAAATCGTCTTAGAACTATGCGTATAGATTAAGAAAACCATTAATGTCTTAGATATTTAAGGGAATTTGTCAAAAATACCATTTTTCTTGTACCATATTTCATTTCTACCTTAATTAACTTTACCATTAAAATTTTAATTGACAAAATACCATTGTACCCTGAATAATTAAACCTAAATCACTCCTCTTCTCCCACAATTTTAAATCGCAGACTTGACGACGCCAGAGAGTTCTCCGACGAAGCTGACAAACTCTACAAGCTCAGGCGAAGAAGACGATCTCTCACACGAACACATAATAAAGTTAACAAGGTGAGAGGGTAATAGATGGTGATTTTTGTCTCTTTCTTTAATTTTAGCTTGATTTCTCAAAATCGATCAGTTTCTGGGAAGGGAGACAAAGTTTTTCGCATGAAGTTTTCAAATCTCAAATTTATAAGACCTTATAAATTTATCGATGAAGAACATAGTGCTAACATTTTTGTTTATAAGCGTTATCAGTTATTTTACAAGGTAGTATGTAGTACTCATGATTTGCTTATTGGTGGAAGTAGTAATGACCTAGATTTTACATTTATAAGACCTTAATTATAAAACAATTGTGTATATGGAGGACCATTACCACATATAACTTTATCTAACAATATAGCTGTGTATATGAAGATTCACTTTTAGCTTTATGTTTTTTTATGTTTCAGAGAAGAACACAAATATCACCATTGATTGTGTCAAACAAGATTCATTAAGGTAATCATTAAGATAATCACATATCTGAGCAAACTTCAAGAGAATGGAGGACGTCCTCATCTATGTGTAATCATATGCTTAAACCGTTGATGGATTCTTTGAAACAAACTTTGCCTATTTGTTATTTTCAGAGAATGTTGTTACTGCTGCTTCTATGAAAAGCAAAGGTTCTGTGCTTGGTCAGAAGAAGAAACTTGGAGGTGCTCGTAAGGCTCTCAATGATATCACAAACTAGTCTGGGATTCATCCCAAAGCTTCTTCCAAGAACAAGAAAATCACTTCTTCTGGTTCTGCAAAATGCAAAACCAACATAGCTAAGGAGATGTTCTTGTGAATTTGTGCTTAAAGCTTGTTCTTTTCAGATTCTTCCAGCATTAAGAATAAGCATCTCAAGGGTGACATAGAAATGGTACTTGACTCCGATTCAATGTGTATCTTTCTTCTAGTTGTGGAACTTGAAATGGTACTTTTTGTGACTATATTTGGTTTGTGTGTTTTTGTGATGAACCAGAAGAGATTCCATCTCCCAAGTTTACTGATTGCTTGAAGAACTCATCAACTCCATGGCGCTCCCCAATCCGCCATGGCTTTGTGATGATGATGCCTTCTACTCCTCTTGCTTGGTGGTTTGATTCAGCTGAATTCACACGCAAAGAAGACTATGATGACTTCTTCTGAATGTTTGTTTCTAAATGTCTTTAGAAGCATTCATCCTTCATATGAAGTAGTAGTAGCAAGCAACTATCTTTTAACAATGCTTCAGTTCTTAATGTACTTACAACGCTTTGTTAGACACTATATAACTGATTTCATGAAATAAAAAGTTGTAACACTTCAAAACACCACCAACCTGATTCTTCTGATATATTTTCTAGCTGAATAGATATTTTTCTGACAGCTTAAGAAGACTCTCTAAACTATTTATAAACCTTTAGATAAAGTCTTATAAAGCCTTTATAATTTCTTATAAACCCTATATAAGCTCTTCAAAACCCATTAAAACCTTTTATAAACCCTTACAAATTTTATATAAACTTCTTATAAACTTATTTAATAAACACCTGTAAGTGATTCTGTAAACCCTTTTATAAATAATTATAAACCATTATAAACATTTTAAACATTTTGTGATGACTTGAAAACAAAACTTATGGGAGTTACAAAGCAGTTTCAAGATGTTCTTACTGTGAGATCAGAGGTTAGATTTGTAGGGTTTTTTTTGTTGACTTTCTGACATTAGAGACTATCTAATTGAGGTATGCTTTGTCTTCCTGCAGAACATGAAGCCTCATGAAAATCAGAAACAACTGTTTTCCACAAAAAAACGCAGCAGAAGATCATTCCTTAGAGTAATGCAAGTGTTTAAATCCTTTTAGGAGTTATAATAGTTAGAGGTTTAATAATAGTAAATATTTCTAAAGCTATTTATAACTGTTTATAAATATTTGTAAAGCTATTTATAACTGTTTATGAGAATTTCTAAAATCTTATAGATATATTTATAAGCCCTTACAAATTTCTTTATAAACCCTTATACATTTAATTATAAACCATTATAAATATATTTACAAACTCATAAATTTGTTAAAAAGATTATAAACTCTTACAACCGATTTTATAAATTGTTATTAATTATTATATAAACCTTTATAAGACAATTATTACTACCTATTAGTGATACATAATTTCTTGTAAATGGTTTTATATAAATCATTATAAATATATTTTTATTTCTTATCAATGATTCATAAATAATTATAAATGATTTATAATGATTTATAAGAAATTATAAACACTTATAAATAGCTTTAGAAATATTTACTTATAAATTTTTGTAAGGATTTGTAAATTCTTCTAAATGATTTATTACAGCATTATTGAGTTATGAAGATTATTAAACTCTTATAATGTTTTTATAAACCCATATAAATATATTTATAAACTCTTATGAATTATTTATAAATTCTTATAAATGATTTTATAAACCATTATAAATAGTTTTATAAATATTTTAAGTGTTTTATAAACTTTATAGAAAACTATAAAAATTTATGAATATTAATGGTTCCTAATAAGTTTTATAAACTATTATAAATGGTTTATATACAAAACTTTTATATATTCGTATGATTAATTTTATAAATCTTTATAAACAAACATGAATAGCTTTATTAATCATTATAGATACTTCCTTCTTCCAAACACAACTGATTAATCGAAGAATACATAAATAGATTGAAAGACGGATCAGATCAAATTGTGTATTTCCTGGCATATGTGATGAGGATTTTGGTTTTGCTGGATATTTAACACTTGAAGGAGGAATGGATTGAGGATGGAGGAATGGATAGAATAGGTGCAGCTTGCATTAGGGAAGCTAACTCTTGATAACTACTGCTCTAGAATGCTCTGATGAGAAACAAAGAAAAAAACTAATTGTGAGTGCAAAGAAGTGCACATAGTAAATATAAAAATTTGAGCTTTGTCACGTTGGTGTTAAACTCTTCTAGGACAGTTCCATAGACATATTAAGGGACATGCTTAGCTTTTAGCTCTTCGATCCAATCTGTCAGCACAAATTCCGGTGATATCATTAGATGTAGACTATAGTTATCCAATCTTTCTCAATTTAATGCTATGAACTGGAGTTGTAAATCATTTCTTGTGTATTCATGTTTTTCCAGCAATGTCATACAACACAATAGTTATGCACACTTCTCTAAATCATGGAATCATCTTATGTTCTGTCCACCCTTTGAAAATAATGATAATATGAAATAACGTCTCTGACGGTTATCATTGTTTGTTGACAATACAATTCTCTAGCAATTACCATCACTATGTCTCCTCTCTTGACTAGTATTTAGACTAAGCTTCCACTCTACAGACCATAAATAACAACTTAATTTACAAACCCTTATAAATTATTTAATAAATCCTTATAAATAATTTCAATACTAAAGTCTCAATACTGAGAGTCTTTAATTAATTCATAAACCTAATTCCTAAAATCTCAAAACACAAAATCAAATGGCATACTCATCTCTAATCAATCTTTTACCTTCTTCAGACTGATGAATATTCTGAATCTCAATGTTGCAACAAATCATAATCCCTAAACCTTAATAAATTTTAGTTGTAAAACCCCAGATTCTACAATCTCCTCGAACTTGTGAAGTGATTAAAGATGATTTGATGCCAGAGGAAGAGAATCTATAGCTTCAACTTATAGCCATTCTTCGTAATGTCGCAAATAAACTCCACCACAAATCAGTTTTGCAGTAGAGGAGGATCATCATGTCTGCCAACACCAAGGTATGTGATACCTACTGCTCCTGTAATATCAATCAAACGGCCATTCCCCAACCAATTGTCGAACCAGAAATGAGTATTCTTACCATCACCAATATCAATTTTCAGAAACTGATATGCAACCTCCCTCAGCTTTAGCATTTTTTGCCAATCCAAGACCCTTTTGAATCATCCCTTAAGTCCCAAAAAATATATAGCGCAGCAAATAATGTTATATCCAGCAAACCCAAAGAGACGATGGTTGCGTGCACAGCCTCCATATGAGCCTTAGGAAAATACCTTTAAAGATTTCGGAAGCTTTCTCACTCCTAATCATCCTTCCTCCTTACGATAGCATAATTCTTCCCAGCTGATCTTTGCTTTATGACTTTGCGTTGGAGAGCCTGACCTTAAGCATCTATGTTCAAGGGCTGAAAAGCATAAGTAATCAAATATAGAAAATTACTGTGGTGACACACATTATCTGTTAATGCATGATTTCGAGCAAAAAAACACCCTATACAACTCATAGGATGATTTTCAAGAAAACGCAACTAAAAGAAATATTTCGATCATCTTTCAAACAATTTTTGTAATCTGAACTTAGTCTTGGTATTTTAAAAAAATTATACAATAAAAACTTATTAATGTTTAGAAGGGCCAAAATAAAATTACATGCAACATTTAACCAACCATAATCAGACCATGTCATCTCTCCCCTCTTATACTAAATGTTAGGCGTAAAAAATTGCAAAAATGTTAAAATTTTTAAAATAACTATCCGCCCGTAGTGTGGAAAACAACCTAGTCTAATTAACACATACTATATATTAACCATAAAACAAAACAACCCCTCTCCATATTTTATCTATTTTTAGCTTAACAGCAACTACTCTTACTAACCGGTTTATTATCACAACATCCTGCACGCACATCAATTTCAAACGTCTTCAACTCGGTTATACTTTAATAAGAATCCTTAACAATATAATTTATCTCAATTTATAGATTACAATTAGTTAAATTTTTTAAATATCTTCCGTTATTACAACCACTAACCGGATAATAAATAAATTAAACATTCATTTTTTGTCATTTCTCGGCAAAATCCCCTACACATTATTTGAGAAATGATTTTTTTGGGAACCGAAATTCACATCGTCGAGTTTTTGTTAATCGGAGGAAAGCCAAGTAAACCTAGTTTCTCCTGAAGGTTCCGGTTATCTGCTGAACCACGCACAACACAATCAATATGACGAAAATATGAAGTGGTAATCGTAAGAACAAAATGAGAACAAAAAGATCTTATTTCTGAATCCGCGTTTGAGCGTGAACAACAGGTGAGAGCCTTGGCTACGAGAGCTGTTGGCAAGTTCGCTAGTCTACCAACCTAAGTTCTAACCTAGTCGAGTCTCCCTTTGCTCCTCGCCTCAAGCTCTCCTTATATACTCCTTCAAGATCGGTCTGCGCTCTTCCTCTTCTACCCTTGGGCTAAATTCGTCGCGAGACAAGCTTTTTCCATTTTTCGTCGATCTTCGTGTCTATCGGGAAACTTGTCGTTCATCTTCGGAAAACTTGACATTTATCTTGAGAAAACTTAACATTTATCTTTTCCTGAAATAAAAATAGTCCGTCATACCCATCTTGGGCTCAATCCTATTTTAAAATCATAAGTGGGCCGTTTGGTCGCGTTCCAGACCCTTCTGGGCCGTTTTTGGACCTCAGACGTTTTTACGGTTTTTTCCTAAGAAATCACCCTCGTCGTGATGTTGGCTCCTTGAATGGCTCCTAATCCCTCTGATGAAAGGACTTTTCTAAGCTTCTTATCAAATGATGTAGTATATAAGATTGTCCAACCAGTTCTAAGTGACCACAAAGCAAAGGGAATGCAAGTCTATGCTTAATCTAAATGCAATCATTAAAGAGGATGATGATTAAACTAAGACAATAAGTAAAATGCAACAAAAAGTAAAACTTTATTTCTTATGAGGAGAGTGAGACCCATGGGTATAGGGACTTGATTTCAAATGATTAAGATTCAATCCAAGATGCTAACTTTTCAACCAATCTAATTACTTATGCCTAGACAACAAAACTAAGCAAGCTCTATCCATAGATGAATGCTCTTTTGCAATGATCACCCAAGTACACCAAATCCCTTTGGCTGTAATGATCAAAGCAAACATGGAGAATGAGTCTAATAGCAATCCTAGCTTCTTTGACAACTAATCCCTTAGGCAAAGCAAGCTAAAAGCATAGATGAGTTGGTTCAGGCATTTCATAGAACACCTTCCGGGCATGAAATGCCTATGGCTCTATGTTTGAGAGGCCAACTCAAATATAGCATTAAGAACACCAAATCAATGCAAGGAAAGGATAGATCTAACACTAAGCACCTTGGATCTACACTTAATCACTCTCAATCACCCTAACCCATGGATCTTAAATGGATCTACTCACTAGTCCACATGCTTACTCTTAAACCCATGAGAGATTCGAGCTTAAACATGTAGAGAAAGAAAGGAGATGAAATCAAGCAATCAAGAATACAAAGATGAGAAGAGATTATGAATCAAAGATGAAACTTTTCTCAAAGGGTTTGTATTCTTAGATAGAAAATAACATAAGTCCCAAACTGGGGATAATAAGAGTATTTATAGTAGGCTTAAGAGCCCTAAAAACATAAAAGCAAAATGATTAAAAAGCCCTTAGAAGATTAATGGTCTAAGCCAATCAAAAGGCTCCAAAAGGAAGAAACTCCGATACCCTGGTCGGATGGGCATCGACTAGGTCGGGTATGACCACCCGGGTGTGAATTCTCGACCAGGCCGTCCAAGCCGTGCGGGTTGTGCTGCTCGAGTGGTCATGGCCGGGTGGGACGCTACGCGGGTCGTCTTTCTCGAGTGTGCTGAGGTCGAGTGGAGTGGTACACGGGCGAGGGAGGTCGGGTGTGATCGGCCACGTCCTGATCCTGGGCGTTCTCCATCGTCGGGCCGTACGGGTTGTCTTCCTCGGGTGCGTCGGTCGCGTCTTGTCCTAGGCGTTCGTCGCTACCGGGTGTGCTCGCACGCGGGTGTCGTCCAGTCGGGTGTGGACGTTCGGGTATGTTCGTACGCTGGTGGTGTCAGTCGAGTGTGATCGCCCCGCTGCGACGCTGGTCCGTTCTCCGGCCGCGCGGGTCGCCGCCCTCGGTGTGATCGGTGGGTTGATGTTCGTACGCGGGTAACTTCACCCGGGTGTCCAGGCCGCGTACGTGCTGTTTGTTCCTGCGGTCAGGCTGTGCGGGTTGTCGAGGCCGCGTACGTCCGTCCGGCTGCTTCATCGTCCAGCATCTCTCCCTCGTCCCGTGCGGGTTGGTCAGGTCGAGTATGCTGACCCGGGTGCCTTGACATGCCACCACTCAATCATAACTTCTCCAATATGGCTTCAAATGGCTTGGAACCACTCCCATTGGAAAGCTAACTCAAAATTCTATGTCTCCACCAAATCTTAGCATAAAAAGACTTCTCTATGGCCATCGTCCATGCTCATCTTTCACCCTTCCTCTTTGTAACAAAGTACCCCCAAACACCTTCAATATCTCCAAAGTACACTCCAAGACCTGATAAAGACTCATGAATGCAAAAATGAACCTAAATATGCCTAATGCCTAATCTAGAAGGGATAAAATGCACAAAATAGAAAGCTAAAACAATGAAAATATGCAAGACATCAACTCCCCCACACTAGTCCTTTACTTGTCCACAAGTAAACTAGCAAGGACTAAGGAGGAGAGGTTTGAAGGAGGGGACTCATAGCCAAAAGAATTCTCTTCTTAGTTCTCAACTTGATAGCCTTATATAATCATACCAACTAGTTAGAGCAAGCACTCAATCCAACTCTAACTTTTTAAGGCCTATCTTAACTCTTTTGATCCCTACACTTACTCATCATGAATCCACAATCCACAAATATACTTGCTCTCTAACAATCATTAAGCAAACTCAAAAGATCTCTTGCAAATGGTCAAATAGTCCAAGTTATTTGGTTTGGTGAGAAAGGCTTCGATGCAAAACAAATCAAGTAGTTCAAGAAGGATCTTTGAAGGTGGTTTACTTTCAAAACAAAGTAGCCTTGACATTGCACATAATATATCTAAGAAAGGGATCAACTCATGCATACAATGCTCAATCTCCATTGTTCTACCCTTTTCCCAAATACATAAGTTATATCCCCGTTCCCAATGTCAAAACCACTCACATCTCTCACCCAAAGATTCTCCCAAAACACTCAAGATATTCAGTCAAGATATTTTCTCATTAAGAACTCTTTCTTATTGAAGTCTATAAGGGATTTTCACTCTTTAAACTCTTATCAGCTCTATCTTAAACATTGGTAGCCCCCTTTTCATTATTCTTTTTTTTTTCTTTTTTTTATTATGGGGGCCAAGACTTCTCTTTTTCTATTTTTTTTTTTTTTTTATAAACTAGAGCTTGGAACTATTATTTCTCTTATCCCTTCTAGACTAAATCACTTATTAACTTGGAGTTCTTTGAGTTAATCTTTTCTTTCAAAAACTTTTCTCATTCCCAAGATCACACCTTACAACACTCACCCCCATCCTAAAAGCTAGACAATATGAGTGTCTAATCTAGCTAAAATGGAGATCAAGCATTGTCGTTCCCAATACTCTCAACATTATGCACATGTAAATCTTTCCAAAGAAGGCCTCACTCAATAAACAATGAAGGCTTGAAAGGAGTTAAGGGTTTAAGGGTGTGGAGTACCACTTGAGTTTGTCCAAAAAGATAGGCGGAGAATGGGAGGGACAACTCAAGTGTTTTATCCATGACTTAGTACACAAGGGACTATGAGCAAGAGACATAGAGTCTAAATATGACAGGAGCAAACGTCAAAGAGAGAGCATCAATCAATCAAATAAGCTTTAGGAAGAGTTTTCAAGGCTCAAACTTTACAAGCTATCCTAAGATTGCTCAAGCTACTTACTATGATTATAAAGGTTATCACTTTAAGAACTTAGCATGAGCATCTTTACAAGGCAACTATCATCCTTGTCCCCTTATGCATGATGCAACCTATATGATGATTTTTCTCTTTTTTTATGCAAGAGGATGATCTAGACTCAATTCTAATGCAACTACATGATTCTTTTTGTGCTTTTCAAATTTTTCAAATTTTTTTTTGGTTTTTCTATGCAATAACTATCTACAAATGCATGCTTATGACATAAAACACAAGATGATCAGCAACTTGGCACCTCCCCCACACTTAAATCACACAGTCTCTGTGTTTGTATAATGTAGAGAAGGGCCTAAAAGAAAAAAGAAATCTAAATGCAAAGATGAATGGTATATACAATGATCAGGAAGTGGGGTACCTCATGGAGCGTGTGATGAGGCAGAGGCCTCATCCTCAGAATTGCCTTCCTCATCAGTGGTGTCTAGAGAGGGGGACTTGTTCCTGGACACGGATGGGAAGATGTAAGGGTTCCTCAAGCTACGGAGGGCTTGCTTCTCGGTTTGTGGCGCATTTGGGTCATGAAGGGGAAAAGGAGGGGGTGCAAGGAAATCATCAAGATCGAAATCCTCAGCCTTGCAGCCTGCTACAGCTCCCTAGTAAGAATATCAGCCACCTTCCTCATGAACTGAGCTGAAGCTTCAGCTTGTCTCTTCACAATTTTTCTCAATTCCTTGCACTTCTTGGCGAGCTTGAAGATGGTCCTATCTTGAGCTCTGCTCCACCTTTGTAGTGTGCTAATGTGGTCATGAGCTTGGCGAATGGGACCAATAGGCAGGGCACTGGTGCATTGCTCAAACTTATAGCGAGGAGGACCAAAGAGATGGGCTTTGGCTCTGCTGGAATACCCCTGATCAAACTTAGCTGCCTTTGCTGCTGCTTTCTCGTTCATATGTAATACCATAGGGCCGAGAGTCCCATGACTGCCTAGGAGGTGCTGCTCACTGATATCAAAACTTATAGTCCCTGGTGTCCTCAATGATGTGAGCTCATAGTTAGGGAGAAGCAGCTCAACTGTGGTGGAACCTCTCAAGTACGAGTAAACACACCTCCCATTGTATCTTCCAGAGAAATAATGAGCTGACTTCAAGTAGGTGAGGTCAATGAAAGAGAGACCGGATGCATAATCGCCCAAGCTAATACCCTGGTGCACAAGCAATGGTGTGATCAAGCCACCTATCCCAATCTTAGCCTCTGGATCCCTGTTTGTCCAAGCATAATCCTTGTAGTACATTAGGCGCCTCACAAAGAATCCAACCGTACCAAACTCAGTGTAAAAATCAGTGGGGACTTCAGGTAAGTGAGGAGGTGAGGCAAAGTGCTGGACAGCTTGGTGCATGAGGTTCAAGTCTTCTCCATTCACGTTACTTGGCTCTTTCCTCGGATAGATGGTGTGTACAATCAGCCTATGGAGGTAGCGGACTGATGGATGCCTGATAGAAGCATTCTTGTCTCTGCTGGACACTATCTTTTCTGGATAAGAACTTGTAGGTGTAGTGTGGAAGGGTCTTTCCTCTAGGAAGACCTTTCAGCTTAGGCAAAGAAGACTCCTTCAAATCCTTGAGGCCAAGCACCTCTCCAATCTCAGCAAAAGTCACGAAGTAGGTTCTCTCATCAATCTTGAAACTGATTCTTCCCCAACCTTGTTCCTCATGTAGAGAAGAGTGGAATGTGGCCTCCAAGGATGCCAATAATTGGCAAGAGACCTCTTTATGTGTTGGGTGAGCCATGGAATAGAAGCTGTCCATGTTCATGAGAGCAAGCAAATCCTTCATGTCTTGGTCAATCTCTAACTCTCTCATTAGCCTCACATCAACAAATCTGGTTGGAGGCCAAGATACTCCTTGCCTCATCTGCTCCAATAGTTCAACTTCAGTAGGCTTCCTCTGTCTATCACTATGAGGATTGAAACCTAACTTTTCGAAAGTTTCTTGCTCAGCCACACTACCATTTGGAGAAGATGCTTCTTCAACAGTTTCATCTACTTGCTCCAAGGGTGGAGGCGCCAATGTCTTTGGGTTTGGTGCCTTGATCCTGATCTTGGTGGGAGGAGTTGGTTTCTCATCATCCTTCTTTGTGTTCTTCTCCAAAACAAGAGGTCCCACACTGTGAGATCTTGGAGCTCTAGCTTTCTTTGAAGGAGTGTGCTTGTGATCACAAACAGCCACTCTCTTTCCATCCCTCTTGGCCTTTTTGTAAGCATCATCAATCACTTTCTCATCACTAGCCAACCTCTTGCCATCCTTCTTGGTTGTCTTGTGATCATCATCAACCACTCTCTTTCATTACCTCATTGATTTCAAAATGGAGAGTGTGCTCTTTCCCCAAATGAAGATCAATCTTGCCTTCCTTCACATTAATAAGGGCTCCTGCTGTGGCTAAGAATGGTCTTCCAAGGATCAAGGGGTCTCTAGCTTCTTCATCCATCTCAAGCACAACAAAATCAGTAGGAATTTCACAATTTCCCACCATCACAGGGAGGTCTTCAAGGATACCAATGGGGAATTTGACTCAGCGATCAGCAAGCACCAAAGAGAGTTTGCACTTCTTGTATTGGCTGAAACCAAGCTTCTTGGCAACAGATAGAGGCATGAGACTGACACTATCTCCCAAATCACATAGACATCTCTCAAACATCAAAGGACCAATGGCACAAGGTAGGGTAAAGCAGCCTGGATCCTCTAGCTTCTTAGGGATTGTCAATCTCTGGATGATGGCACTGCACTCATGAGTAAGAACCATCATGCCTTCCATTTCCTTCTTCTTGGCAGCCACAGCATCCTTCAAGAACTTGCTGTATTGAGGGACAAGCATGAAGGCATCATTGATGGGCATTGTGACTTGAACTTCACTCATTTGCTTCTCAAAGAGTGCTTTGTACTTCTCCAAAAGTTGCTTCTTGAATCTTCCAGGAAATGGCAGCTTAGGTTCATAGGGAGGAGGGACAAAAGAAGACACTTTTGTTGGAGTGGCAACTTCACCATGCTTTAGTGTTTTCTTCTCTTCTCCAACCTTTCCTTTACCCTTAGCTTCAACAATCTTTTCTAGAATCTCCTCATCAACCTTCTCATCTACAATCACAACATCATCATCAATGTTGATGGCCACCCCCACTTAGTGTCTCACCATCCTTGGGGAGAGCTCTTGGAGGTAGCTCTCTACCACTTCTCAAAGTGATTGCCTTCATTGGCTCCTTGGGGTTTTGCTCAGCCTTTCCTGGTAGTGTTCCTTGTTGGCGACTTGGCTAAGAGTTCATAGAAGCAAAGTGATTCTCCAAAGCTCTAATCTTGTTGTTTAGCTCAGTATAGCTGCTATCAATCTTGGAGTGAACAGTCTTGAACTCATGGCCTATGTCCTTGGCTGCTCTAGCTTGACCTTCCAATATTTGTTTGAACATAGCTTCCATAGATGAATCTGGAGCTTTCGCTTGGGAGGAGCTACCTTGAGCTTGAGTAGACTGATTGCCTTGATTGGTAAAACCAGAAGGAGGATTCTGCCTAGGCTGGTAGTTCCCTTGCTGAGTGGTTTGCTTGGGTTGATAGCCTCCTTGCTGGTTGTTGGGATAAGACCTTTGTGGGAACCGAAATTCAAACCGTCAAATTAAGTTGAATGATTTGGAGGAAAACCGAGTTAACCCAATCTTCCTTGAAGGTTCCGGATATCTGCTGGCCGCACACGATACAATCGATGGAGATAAAAGTTGCGAAAATAAAAATCGTAAAAGTTGAGCAAAAGAGATCTTATTTCTGAATTCTCGTTTGAGCGTGTACAACAAGCAAAGAAATTGGCTGTAAGAGCTGTCGAAAAGTCCGCTAGTCCGGTCGCCTAAGTCTATCCTAGTTGAGTCGCAGCTCGCTAGTAAAAACAGAAAAGAATGCTAAATCGCTCTAAGTGCTAAGTTCTCTGAAAGTTTGTGATGATTTGCTCCTCGCCCAAAGCTCTCCTTATATACTCTTCTTAAGACGGTTTATCTTCTCGCGGGCTGAACTGGGCTTTTTCCATTTTCGTCCATCTTCGTGTTTATCGGGAAACTTGACATTTATCTTCGGAAAACTTGACATTTATCTTCTGGAAACTTGACATTTATCTCTTATGTGAGGATAAGGATAAACCGTCATAGTTATCCTTTCTTTTTGGAAAATCGTAAGTGGGCCGTTTTGGCCACGTCGGGCCGCTTAGACGTTGTTACAGTTTTTCGAAAGAGCAGTCTTTGAAGGTTTCGGTTTTTCCGGCGAACCCCACCTCGTGATAGTCGAGATGTTTGGTGTTTTAGAATAACCGTGATCATACCAAACTCGAAGATTGATCCAAACAAGCCGAGGTGGGATCAGACCGAGCATGATGGGACCGAGACCAGGACGAGGGCCGTCGACCGGCGCCAGGCCGGCCTGCGGAACGCGTGCCGCCGGCGCCAGGCCGCCTGCGGAACACGTGCCGCCGGGCGCCAGGCCGCCTGCGGAACACGTGCCGCCGGGCGCCAGGCCGCCTGCGGAACACGTGCCGCCGGGCGCCAGGTCGGGCGTGCCGCCCGGCGCCAGGCTGGATGTGCCGCCGGGCGCCAGGTCGGGCGTGCCGCCCGGCGCCAGGCGGGCGTGCCGCCCGGCGCCAGGCTGGATGTGCCGCCCGGCGCCAGGCTGGATGTGCCGCCGGGCGCCAGGTCGGGCGTGCCGCCCGGCGCCAGGCCGCCTGCGGAACGCTGCGTCGCCGGTGATAGGCCGTCTTGCCGTCCGTGGGTTTTTCCGTTGTTCGATCTTTCCCCGTTAGTCGTTTGTGCGGAAAATCTTTGAGTTTGGAAGGATCTTTAGCCGTAGATTTCGAGATAACCGTTTTCAAGGGTTTGAGTAATGTGGCTTCGAACTTTAGACGTTTAAAAGATGAACTTTTAAACAATCGAGAAGGCTTTGCGGAAGAATCATTGTAGTTTTGCGGACAATCCGGACATGGGTTTAAGGGACCAAGTGCTGCCGTCGCCCGAGATCACGAGACGATTGCATAGACGGGAACCAGGACCCTTGCCGCCGGCGCCAGACGGGACAGGGCAAGCCTGCCGCCCGTGCCGTGTCCTGCGTCCACCGGTGCCTGCTTGCCTTCGTTAATCCCCGGGGCTTACGGTCTGTTCATGCCTTCTTGTGAGTTCACCGAGTGACGACCCGTTTCTTGGTTTTGATCGTCACTTGGTTCTTCTTTCGAGGACTTTCGGGTGACGATTTCGTCGTTGACCGATTTTGACCCCAACAGTTAGCCCCCCAGCTAGCTAGGAATCATAATGCCTTTCGGGTCCTGGCTTGCGGTATAGCTGTATGGGAAGGTGTAGAGACGTAATCGTTTGCCGAAAGTCGAGGTAAATAATGATTTTACCTCCTTTATAAGGAGGGAGTAAGAAAACCCACTCACTCTTACCTCAACATAAAAAATTATTCTCTCTCAAGAATCCTTTCTCTCTCTCTAAGAATAATGTCTTCAAGATCCTCAAAGAGAGATTCTTCTTCCCATTCATCCTCGGGTGATTCTCCTGCCCATGTGACGGTGAAGCAGGAGGAGTTTGTCGAGGAGGAAGCGAAGAATGCGTATTACCGAGTCCTTGTAGGTTCGCCCCCATCACTGCCAGACATCCCTGTTCCGAGGAGACCTCTGAGGCAGCCTGGTGCTCCTTTTACGCCGAGCTTGGTTTCTCGTAAATATCTCACGGTTCTTCGAGATTTTTACCAGGTTCCTGAAGGAGTCAAATTTCGGATCCTTGTTGGTAACGAGAGTGCGAGGAATCCTCCGGAAGGTTTCTTTACATGTTACGAGGCTTTCCTTATTTATTGTCGCATGTGGTTCCCGATCCCTGGCACCATCGTTCGCGCGCTTCATCATTTCGAACTCTCGATCAACCAGCTCAGCGTCCCTGCCTTGGAGAGTTGGCTTGGCGTACTGATCTCAAGTTATGAGCTCGGAATCGATCTCAGTCCGGGTGATTTCGAAGGCCTTTGGAGCACTCGGCCGACGGGGAGCGACGGTTACTACTCCATGCTGCCTAAGAAGGAAATGGCCATAATTCAGGGAACCACTTCGAACACTAAGTCGTGGCAGGAACGTTTCTTCTATGTCGGAATAGATGGTGAGTCTGTCGAGGAGAGCTGCCTCCATCTATTTCCGCACGCATGGAACTTCAACCGAGGTAATATGACGAAAACTTGTCGTCTATTTCGTTATTCCGGAAGTGCGGGTTTTTTAATGAAAAAGTTCCATTTTGTAGATAACGGGGCGGTTGCGCACATGCATGGCGATCTTTTCGTCAAGAGGGACCTTCTTCGTCAAAGACCGTTTTTCTGGAAGTCCTTCACTCTCGAACAGATTCGAGACGCGGTAAGGCTTTACCGGTCGAGACCCTGTCCCATCGTGATGACGCCAACCGTTACCAAAGCCCGACTTCGGGCGTAGACAGAGATCTCGTAAAGGGAAAGAGATCGATGGTGGGGAAGGTTCGGAAGATCCTTCACCGTTGGGGGAAAACTCTAGTTTTGTTCCAACGGAAAAAGGCGGAGCCAGCGATTTTCCACTTCCCAACAACTTCTTTGAAGATCTTCCTCCGGAGTTTGTTACTGATGAATCGCTGGAGGAAGAAAAGAGGCAATGGATTTTTGCCGAGGGCTCCCAGCGGATCAATGAGGTTTTGTTCTTTGAACTTCTTAACCGTATTCTTGAATCCGCATGTATGTTTATTGATCTTGAATTTGTGCAGGGACTAAGAGTGTTTGGCAATGCGCTCGACTCAAGTTTCCGCAAGTCTAGGATTGCCAACTTCAAGACCAAGGAAGCTGAGCGAGAGCTCTTCCGATTCCGACAAGACGTCAAGGCGCAGAACGAAAAGCAAGCTGAGCTTCATGCTCGAGCTCTTGTTCGGGCGGAAAGGAGAGGAAGACGGATGGTCGCGGCCGAGGTGGCGAGACGGGCGGAATCGTTTGCTGCTGAGTGTCAATGATTCAAAGAGGCTCAGGAGTTTGTTGGTGATTTCCGCGAGTGCCGGGGCTCGGGCGTAAACCTTTACAAGTCTCAGAACCCGGATTTCTCCTTTGATTCCGAGATTGCTGAGATGAAGGACTTCATGGCCGAGTGTGCTCATGCTGAGTCCTTGGTTCCTCCAGTCGAGGAGAGAGTCCGGAGACTATGGGAACCCATCGAGGTTTCCGAGGATACGGTGGAGGCCGGAGCCGATGAGAACGCCGAGGGTGGTGGGAACACTCAAAGCGTGAACGAGGAAGTGGACCAGCCCGCAGGTTCATTCGGGATTTCCGCATCTGGATTTCTCGATGTTGATTTTCTTTTGTGAATCGTATGTTTTGGCCGTGTGTTGCCGTTTTTTATTTCGCGACCGTTGGAGGTTGCACTCTCTTATGTTTTGGGACTGGCCGTTAGTGGCTTAGAATCCCGTTGTCTTTGCAGACTTTATAAATATGAAAATTTGCGAAATTTCGTTCTTTGTTTTGATTTATACTTTCGTCAAGTGTAGAGGAAAGAATGCGAGTAGTCACTTCGTATCCTAACTCTTTTTGTCGCTGGTCCGTATGCTACTTTCTAGCGGCGTTTTAGGTGTAGCGATAAGAGACATGTTTTGGGATCTCGATAATGATACTATGTCTGTGAGACGCCAAGATCCAGCAAGACTGGGTTTAGGGCAAGACCTAGGTTTACTCTCAGCTTTAAAGCTGTGCGATGACTGATCGGCTTTCGTTTTGCCTGTTAGTGATTTCTTCCTGATTCTTTTCGTTTAAAGTCCGCGACTAGTCGCCGCTTATATGACTTGTGTTAAAAGAATCGAGCTATCTTCGGAGTTTATCCGAGACGCTAAACCAAAATTTTGGGTTTCTTGTATAGCGCGCTATGATATCCTTGTCGGATGTAAGAGAACCTTGTAGGTCTGACTACGAGTTTGTATTTGAGTGAAACGTTTCTGAGTGCGTCCGTCGGGGCCAATCGACGGGCATAAGTTGTTTTTTAAGTCGCAGGTGGATTGTTCTGGCGGATGATACCAGTTTTGTTATCTTTTCCAGAAGTTGCGACGTCTCGCATTTCTTTCGAAGATATGATTTTCGTTTTTCCGTAATGTTTACGCGTTTTCTAAATTAAGTGAGTGTAAAAAATAGATAGAAAAAAATTTTATTTGAAAAATTTCGAAAAAATTTTGAGTACATGTGCGGATATTTCGCTTTTGTGGGAGTATAGAGTATATCGCATTCACACCCCTTTGGTGAGGAGGATAGCTGAACTCGCCGGGTTTCGACGAGCTGCCTACGTACCTCTTTCGAGGATCAAGCCATCTCGTAGTTCTGATGGTTGTTGCAAACGTTTTTACTCCCCGTGCGTTGCCGTTCCGATCGTTCTGGTCGGATCGGCGGTTTGTGCGGGGGTTGAGCTGTCTGCTTTTATGGCGGTGGACTCAGAGGCTTTGTCGCTGTCTTGAATCGTTGCTGTTTGGATGATTCTCGATCATCTTTTTCGAAGTCTTCGTGAATGTTGTGTGATTCCTTTGCTCGCTTCGGGTTGGCCGCTGGCTGCTCCGATCTTTCGCAGTTTGAACTCGCTAGGTAACAGAGTCTCGATTGTTTCTGAATACCCCAGATGGCTGCGATTCCGATTGGAGTCGGAAATTTGATGCCGAGGTGATATGTGGATGGTACTGCCTTCATGGAGTTGATCCAAGGGGTTCCCATGATGGCGTTGTAGATGGCGGGTTGTCGACTACTGCAAACTTCGGCGATTTTGTGACTTCTTCGCCATGACCGGAGCTTAATTCTTCCGAGGGTCATGGAAGTGACGCCGAGAACCCAGCCAAAGGTTTTGGCTCAGAACGACTTCCCAAGTGGGATCTTCATCCTGTAGAGGGTGTCGCGGAAGATAGCGTTGACCGTACTTCCTGTATCGGCGAGGATGCGGCCGACCTCGAGATCCTGGATTACCAGGTCGATAACCAAAGGATCGCGAATGAGGCTTGTCGATTCGGCAGTTTCTGTTCCTCGAAAGTGATCGCGTGGTTAGGAATATCGCTATCCAGAAACCAGTTGGAACTTGTCTCGCTACCGTAGGCTTTTATCGACGACTGAGTCTTGGTAGAACTGTGATCCTCCGATGATCATGTTTACCCTCTGGCGATTGTTGTTGTTTCCTTGGTCGTCTGTCTCCTTCGCGTTTTCACCGGTTGATTTTCGGTTGCGGTCCTCGGAGACAGTTTTGTTGGTCTTTAAGGCTCGGAGTCCAGGAGCAAGTCCTTTATACTCTTGACCTTTGATAGTTAAGCGGTGAGGAGTTTTGGCGGCGCGTCGGCGCCGAGAACCTTGCAGTTCGCGATGGAGTGACCTCTGGTTTCGTGGAACTCGCAGTAGGAATTATCCTTGTACTGGTTCCTGGTCAGGTGTTTCCAGAGGTTTTGCCTTGCTCTGAGTTGATGGCGTAGTTATGCTGCGCCTTGCGTCTTCCCCTTCGTGATGGACGTTTTTGTCGTTACGAGAGGGTTTCTTTTTCGAGGACGTTTTCTGTGGTCCGTGCTTCTGCGATAAAAGCTTCATCTCTTCCTCCATGATGATGAAGTCCGTTGCTTTGTGGAGGGTATCCTGGATTGTCCGCGGCTTTTCCAGTAGTTTCCACTTTCGAACTTTGACTTATACCAGAGAGTCTTCCTCGAGTCGATTGCGACATTGTCGCTGATGCCCGCTACTCGCCATCACCAGTTTGAACCTTCGCGATGAAGTCGCGGGCGACTTCGTCCTCCTTCGAGCTAGACTCCATAGGTCAACGTCGGACGTCTCTCTATCCATGAACATGGAGTATTGTTTGAGGAACGCTGAGGCCAGTTGGCGGAAGCTTCCGATGGAGTTCCTTTTGAGCCGGGAGAACCATTCGAGCGCAGCGCCCTTGAGGTGCTTTCGGCGAAGAAGGCAATGACCAGCGTCGTTAAGCTCGAGTTTGCACCTACCCATTGCGATCTGGAAAGACTGCAGGTGCGACTTAGGATCCGTCGTACCGTCATAGAGCGGGATTTTGATCTTTCCTGGGTCTGAGATGCGTGTTTCCGTGATCCGAGCGGTGAACGGCGTTTTCCGTGCTTCCTCGAGAAGTCTATCAATCTCGGGGGGGAAACTGGTCGCCTGATGGATTTGCGATTTCACCGCTTTCGCCGGCCCACGGTCTTTTTGAGAGATTCGCGGAGATCATGGATCTCGCTATTGCTGCCGGTGTTCCTTCGAGTTTGTCGGCGCTGGTCCCGATAGATCCGAGTTTGATCTTCCGCGAGTTCTTCCTGCTCCATCCAGTAGAGTTCTTCTTCCTCTTCTGTCATGGGCTTTTCGAAGGATACCGTCTGCTGAGCGGACTGGCTTTGGGTCCTCCTGGGGTGGATGTCAGCGTCTTCATCGGAAGGGTCCGATTGGTCGCTGATATCTAGATCGATCTTCGGCGTCGCTTTCCTTGTTTCCGTGGCGGGGCGGAAGGTTCTCGAGTCGTTTGCTGTCCTTTCGAGCCGCTTCCTGAGTGGGCTCTTTGGGGGCATCTTTTCGTGCCGGAGATTGAGTCGAGTCTTCTGCGGCGTGACTTGGTGGATCCGCGCGGCAACTTGCTCCTCGCAGTTAAGGTGTCGACCTGTTTTGCGAGCGAGGTTATCAGCTTGTCCTGTTGTTCCGCCCGTGCCTGGGCGGAGGTAAACAGTTCCTTCATCTGCCTGAGCCTGTTTGCATCAGCAGTGACTGTAGACGATCTCCAGCTGGAGTCTTCTCAGCGTTGGCGTCGGCGGGTGTTCCGTCTAGCGTTGGTTGGTCTTTGTGGCGTCGGTAGACATGATCGGCGTGTGCAGTTGCGAGATAGATAGATCATAACCCCCTCCTTCTAGCGCCAACCTGTGGGAACCAAAATTAGCACCGTCAAATTAAGTTGAATGATTTGGAGGAAAACCGAGTTAACCAGATCTTCCTTGAAGGTCGAATATCTGCTGGGCGCTGCGATACAATCGGCGGAGATAAAAGTTGCGAAAATAAAAATCGTAAAAGTTGGCGAAAGAGATCTTATTTCTGAATTCGTTTGGCGTGTACAACAAGCAAAGAAATCGGCTGTAAGAGCTGTCGAAAAGTCCGTTAGTCCGATTAGCCTAAGTCTATCCTAGTTGAGTCGCGGCTTCGCTAGTGAAAGCGAGAAAAGAATGCTAAATCGCTCTAAGTGCTAAGTGCTCTGAAAGTTTGTGATGATTTGCTCCTAGCCCAAAGCTCTCCTTATATACTCTTCTTAAGGCGGTCTATCTTCTCGCTGGCTGAACTGGCTTTTTCCATGCTTCCTCGAGAAGTCTATCAATCTCGGGGAAACTGGTCGCCTGATGGATTTGCGATTTCACCGCTTTCGCCGGCCCACGGTCTTTTTGAGAGATTCGCGGAGATCATGGATCTCGCTATTGCTGCCGGTGTTCCTTCGAGTTTGTCGGCGCTGGTCCCGATAGATCCGAAGTTTGATCTTCCGCGAAGTTCTTCCTGCTCCATCCAGTAGAGTTCTTCTTCCTCTTACGTCATGGGCTTTTCGAAGGATACCGTCTGCTGGCGGACTGGCTTTGGGTCCTCCTGGTGGATGTCAGCGCCTTCATCGGAAGGGTCCGATTGGTCGCTGATATCTAGATCGATCTTCGGCGTCGCTTTCCTTGTTTCCGTGGCGGGGCGGAAGGTTCTGCGAGGTCGTTTGCTGTCCTTTCGAGCCGCTTCCTGAGTGGGCTCTTTGGGGGCATCTTTTCGTGCCGGAGATTGAGTCGAGTCTTCTGCGGCGTGACTTGGTGGATCAGCGGCAACTTGCTCCTCGCAGTTAAGGTGTCGACCTGTTTTGCGGCGAGGTTATCAGCTTGTCTGTTGTTCCGCCTGGCTGCGGAGGTAAACAGTTCCTTCATCTGCCTGAGCGCCTCAGTGTTTGCATCAGCAGTGACTGTAGACGCATCTCCAGCTGGAGTCTTCTCAACGTTGGCGTCGACGGGTGTTCCGTCTAGCGTTGGTTGGTCTTTTGTGACGTCAGTAGACATGATCGAGCGTGTGCAGTTGCGAGATAGATAGATCCGCAACCCCCCCCCCCTCCTTCTAGCGCCAACCTGTGGGAACCAAAATTCGCACCGTCAAATTAAGTTGAATGATTTGGAGGAAAACCGAGTTAACCAGATCTTCCTTGAAGGTCCCGAATATCTGCTGGGCCGCACACGATACAATCGACGGAGATAAAAGTTGCGAAAATAAAAATCGTAAAAGTTGAGCGAAAGAGATCTTATTTCTGAATTCTCGTTTGAGCGTGTACAACAAGCAAAGAAATCGGCTGTAAGAGCTGTCGAAAAGTCCGTTAGTCCGGTCGCCTAAGTCTATCCTAGTTGAGTCGCAGCTCGCTAGTGAAAACAGAAAAGAATGCTAAATCGCTCTAAGTGCTAAGTGCTCTGAAAGTTTGTGATGATTTGCTCCTCGCCCAAAGCTCTCCTTATATACTCTTCTTAAGACGGTCTATCTTCTCGCGGGCTGAACTGGGCTTTTTCCATTTTCGTCCATCTTCGTGTTTATCGGGAAACTTGACATTTATCTTCGGAAAACTTGACATTTATCTTCTGGAAACTTGACATTTATCTCTTATGTGAGGATAAGGATAAACCGTCATAGTTATCCTTTCTTTTCAGAAAATCGTAAGTGGGCCGTTTTGGCCACGTCGGGCCGTTTAGACGTTGTTACGGTTTTTCGAAAGAGCAGTCTTTGAAGATTTCGGTTTTTTCTGAAGGAACCCCAATTCCTCGTATAGTCGAGATGTTTGGTGTTTTAGAATAACCGTGATCGTACCAAACTCTCGAAGATTGATCCAAACAAGCCGAGGTGGGATCAGACCGAGCATGATGGGACCGAGACTAGGACGAGGGCCGTCGACCGGCGCCAGGCGGGCGTGCTGCGGCGCCAGGCGGGCGTGCTGCGGCGCCAGGCGGGTGTGCCGCCTGCGCCAGGCGGCCAGCGTGGCGATGCCGCCGGTAGGGCTGGAATTATTATCCGAGATCCGGATCCGATCCGAGATCCGATCGGATCGCTCGAAAAAGGATATCCGAGCCGGATCGAATCCGGATAGTAAAATGTCGGATCCGCGAATCCGGATCGAATCCGGATATCTGGATTTTTAGGTCGGATATCGGATCGGATCCGTTGTTTTTAAATATATTAAATTTAAAATATTATTAATAATTATAGTTCATTTATTAATATTTATACATAAAATTAGTCTTATAATATTATATTTTAATTTTAATAATATTATATGCATAAATATATTTATAAATTTTGTAAAATATTTAATTTATGTAATATTTATAGATTTTTGTATTTTAAAAATATTTTTATTTTTAATTATTTTGGCGGATCGGATCGAATCCGGATACCAGCGGATATCATGATATCTAGGCGGGTATCGGTACTCGGATATCCGAAGACACGGATCCGATCCGGATCCTAAAATCCGCGGATCCGGCGGATCGGATCGGATCGGTATCGAATATCCGGATATCGGATCCGTCCCACCCACAGCCCGGCCGTAGGCGGCGTCGCAGCGCCAGGCGGTCAGCGTGGCAGCGTGCGCCGGCGCCAGGCGGGCGTGCTGCGGCGCCAGGCGGGCGTGCTGCGGCGCCAGGCGGTCAGCGTGGCAGCGTGCGCTGGCGCCAGTCGACCGCATGGCGCGTGCGCGGTGCTAGGCGTCTTGCCGTCCGTGGGTTTTCCGTTGTTCGATCTTTCCCGTTAGTCGTTTGTGCGGAAATCTTTGAGTTTGGAAGGATCTTTAGCGTAGATTTGAGATAAGCTGTTTTCAAGGGTTTGAGTAATGTGGCTTTGAACTTTAGACGTTTAAAAGATGAACATTTAAACAATCGAGAAGGCTTTGCGGAAGAATCATTGTAGTTTTGCGGACAATCCGGACATGGGTTTAAGGGACCAAGTGCTGCCGTTGCCCGAGATCACGAGACGATTGCATAGACGGGAACCAGGACCCTTGCCGCCGGCGCCAGACGGGACAGGGCAAGCCTGCCGCCCGTGCCGTGTCCTGCGTCCACCGGTGCCTGCTTGCCTTCGTTGATCCCCGGGGCTTACGGTCCGTTCATGCCTTCTTGTGAGTTCACCGAGTGACGACCCGTTTCTTGGTTTTGATCGTCACTTGGTTCTTCTTTCGAGGACTTTCGGGTGACGATTTCGTCGTTGACCGATTTTGACCCCAACAACCTTTGCTGGTAGTTGTTGTACTGAAAGTTAGGCTCCTTCCTGTACCAAGTACCATTGTTGTTGATGAAGCAAAGCTCTTCTTGCCCTTCTAACCCTTCAACTTCATTAACCTTAGGAGGAGTTTCCTGACTTGGACCACCCACAAAGTTTATCTGCTCCTTTTTGGCTTGGTTAGCAATCAGCAAGTCTATCTTCTCTTGCAAGGATTTGATTTCCTTCTTGGTCTGGTTGTCATCAGTTCTGGTTGTTCTATCAGCTCTGTCATGTTCTCCACTGTAGACTGAGTCACTCTTCACCATGTTGTCAACCAGCTCCTCAGCATCTTCTTCAGACCTGCTCAGGAAGAAACCATTGCTTGTTGTATCCAATCTTGCTCTGAACTCAGGAAGGGCACCTCTATAGAATGTGCTCAGCAAACTCTCCTTTGAGAAGCCATGGTGTTGGCACTTAGCTTGATACCCCTGGAACCTCTCCCATGCTTCACTAAAGCTTTCCAAGTTCTTCTGCTGGAAACTAGAGATCTCATTCCTCAGCTTGGCTGTCCTTGATGTGGAGAAGAACTTCTCCAAGAAGAGAAGAACTTCTCCAAGAAGGCCTTCTTGCAATCATCCCAAGTAGTGATGGAGTCACTAGGTAGAGATTTCTCCCATTGGCGTGCCTTGTCTCCTAGAGAGAAAGGAAACAACTTGAGCTTGAAGGCATCTTCGGACACACCATTGGTCTTGGACAAGCCACAATAGCTATCAAACTTGTCCAAGTGATCAAATGGGTCTTCTACAGCCAAGCTATGGTACTTGTTGTTCTCAATCACACTCAACAACCCTGACTTGATCTCAAAGTTGTTAGCTTCCACAGCTGGTCTTGGCGGATGCCGTCCTATTGCCATGAATGTGAGGGCGGTCATAGGTGCCAATGGCTCAAGCTGGCGCTGTGGGTGTTGTTGTTGCTGGCGCTGTGGTCCAAGGTTGTCAGCTCCTTGACCATTGCCATCTTGAGGTTGATGCTGGTGATCATCCATCTCAAACCCCAACCTCTGTATGTGAGCCTGTTGCTCTTCTTCTCTTCTCCTTCTTGCTATTTCCCTCTCAAGTGTAGCTATCTCTTCAACAGTGGGAACCAGGTTAATTGCACCCCTGCTTCTTGTGTTCATACACCTGAAAATCAAAGGAAGAGGCAAAAGAAGAATCAATATCACAAGAAAAGAAAAATGATTTATTCTCAAGCAAGTGACTAAATCTCAATGTCACAATCAACTTAGAATTTGGCAACGGCGCCAATTTGATTGATAGTGGAAGTTTTCAAGGCTCCCAAGTAAAATGATAGTATAGAAAGGTTGTCGAACCCACAGAGAACTAGAGACTTATAGCACCAAGAATACACAAGCTTCCTTAATCTAAGCAAACAAGAAGATGGATGAAGGTAACAAGCTAAGATCCTAAAAATATAAACAAGGTGATCTCAAATCCAATCAAGAAATAAGTGCAAGAACTCAATCAAATTCTAAGGTAGGATCCATGGGACTAGGGACTTGACTTTAGGTGATTAAGATCCAATCTAAGGGTGGCAAGCAATCAGTCAAACATTCTCCTTATGCCTAAACAACAAAACTAAGCAAGCTCTATCCCTAGATGAATGCTCTTTTGCAATGATCACCCAAGTACACCAAATCCCTTTGGCTGTAATGATCAAAGCAAGCATGGAGAACAAGTCTAACAGCAATCTTAGCTCCTTTAACAACTAATCCCTTAGGTAAAGCAAGCTAAAAGCATTGAAGAGATGGTTCAGGCATTTCATCGAACACCTTCCTGGCGGAAATGCCTATAGATCTATTTTGATATGATCAAGACCAAAATAGCATTAAGAACCCTCAACAAGCACGGAAACAAGTAGATCCGATCTAAAGGTGGTAGCTTTCAATCAATCTAACAACCTTAGGCCTAGGCACAAGTCTAAACAAATTCTATGGTCAAGAAGAATGTTCATTTGCTAACACATCTCAAACATCAAATGGTCATTGGCTGAATAACATGCAAGCAATCATTAAGAACAAGCCTACTAGCCATCTTAACACCTTTACAACAAATGGTCTTTGGTAAAGAATGTTAAAAGCTTAGTAGAGTTGGTTCAGACATTTCATAGAACACCTTGTGGGTGAGAAATGTCTAGAACTCAACCTTTGAGAGGCCAACTCAAAAGAAGCATTAAAAGCACTCTACTAGCAAGGAACAAGATAGATCTACACTAAAACACCCTAGATCTTCACTTAATCACCCTAATCACCCTAACCCATGGATCCAAAGTGTGTCTACTCACTAATCTCCATGAAAAACCTTAAATTTATGTGAGATTCAAGGCTAATCATATTTGTGAGAAGGAGAAACAAGATATAAGATGAAGAGCTTCCTTAGATTGATAAAAAGATTCAAGCTTTTACAATATGAGGTAAATTCTTGAGAGAAAATGAGACAAGTCCCTCAAAGGGGATACAAGAGTATTTATATGGGGCTTGGAAACCCTAAAAACATCATAGAAAAATACTAAAATGCCCATGAGGTCATTAAGTCTTCAGCCAATCAGAATCAAGCCAAAAGGAAGAAGCTTTGGAACCACCCGGTTCAGGTGGTCGAGGTCCTGATGAGGTCGTGTTTCGGATTCTGGTTCAGGGAGAGCGCACAGAGGATCCTCCGGAGGGCTTCTTCATATTCTATGAGGCTTTTCTCACGCGATGCCGCATGTGGTTTCCGATCCCCGAGGCCATTGTTCGCGCGCTCAATCGTTTCGAGCTCTCGATCAGTCAATTGAATGGCGCGGTGTTACAGAATTTAATTGGCGTTCTAATCCTGAGTTATGAACATGAGATGACTCTTGATGCCGATCACTTCGAAGGATTATGTTCGACGCGAAAGACCTCACTTCCCCACTCATATCGCATGGCCCCTCGGAACTATATGTCGATAATTAGGGGCAGACCTCTCATGTCAAGGAGTGAAAAAAGCGCTTTTTCTACGTCCGTATAGACGGTGCCTCCGTCGAGGAGAATTGCCTTCACTTGTTCCGTAGCAAGTGGAATTTTCAGCATGGTAACACGGTCGGATGTTCATTTCTTTAAGATGTCTCGGAGATATCTAAATGTTTTTTTTTTGCAGTGAACAACCTTCACGCCGCGTACCCCAAAGACTTGCAGACCAAGCGAGACATTTTCCGCAACGGTCCGTTCTTTTGGACCTCTTTCACCCCGGAGAGAATTTAGAGGGCGCTGGAACTCCATTGATCGCAAGATGTTTTGCAGCCTGCGTCGGACATAAATGAACCAGCTCCTGATACTGTTCCTGTTTGGCGAGGAAGAGACAGGCCTCGGAAGGACAAGGGAATCGCGTTCGAAGACGGTAACTTTACTTCAGGCGATCGTCCGTTACCTGGATGAAACCCGGGCTTTGTCCCAGGCGAATGGGAGTGGTACGAGCGAGACCCCTCTTCCAGAAGATTTCTTCGCCAACCTCCCTCCTGGTTTTGATCCCCCGCCGGCGATGGAAGAGCCATCAACGGTGGGGCTGGTCGCTGAAGGTTCAAGGATAATTAATGAGGTCAGTTTTCCGACTTCTGATAAATTTTTATCTTTCGACTCCTTCCTTCATTGTTCGGCCGTTGATTCGTGCAGGGAATGCGAGTTTTCAACTCAGCGCTTGACGCGAGTTTCAGGGTGGCATCCATTTCTCGCTTTAAGGCCGATCAGTCTGAGAAGAACCTCCTCCGTTTTCAAAACGAGGTCGCGGAACGAGACCGTGAATTGGCCGAGGTCCATTCTCAAGCTATTCGTCGTGCGGAGAGGAGAGGAAGAAGGATGGTTGCTGCCGAGCTAGCGAGGAGAGCCTCTCTGTTTAAAGCTGAGTTTGAGAAGTTCAAGGAGGCTCAGGACTTTGTAGGTGATTTCCGCGAGTGCCGCGGTTCAGTTGGTACCTTGTGGAAGACGTAGGATGCCGGCCACTCTTTTCTTTCCGAGATAGCTGAGATGTCGGGGCATATGGATGAGTGTGCTCAAGCCGAGTCGATGGTTCCACCGATCAAGGGAAGGATCCAGCAACTTTGGGATCCTATCGCAGTTTTGGAGGACACAACAGAAGCGGCAGCTGATGTCGCCGACGGGGAAGGAGAAGTGGACCAGCCGGCGAGTTCCTTCGGAGTTTCCATGTCCGGGTACTTAGATCTTGACCTCTGAGGGTCGATGGGATTGTTTCCCTTTATCTTTATCTTATGACTTCGTATTGTCTTAGGCCGAGTCTCGGCCGTTTATGTATGGGTGTGTTTGGGCCAGATGAGGCCGTTTAACTTTTGTTTCCGGGACTGGCCGTTGGTGGCTTTGAATCCCTGCCGCTCTGCGGCTTCATATATATCGAATTTTTCTTAGATAATCTTATAATTCTGATTTATACTTTCGTCAAGCGTAGAGGGAAAGGTACGAGTAGTTACTTCGTATCTTAAATCTTAATTTATCGTTCTGTTCGTTTGCTACTTTGGTACGAGGGTATTCGGAAACGTTTAGGAGTTTCCGAAGTTTCGCGAGCATTTTTAGATGTGAATGATGAGAGGCATGTTTTAACATCTCGTATCAATTTTGATATCATGCCTTGAGATGTTAAGAGACCAGTAAGACTGGGTTTAGGGCAAGACCTAGGTTTACTCTCGGCTCTAAGGCTATGCGACGACTAATCGGCTTTCATTTTGCCTGTTGGCGATTTCTTCCTGATTCTTAACGTTTAAAGTCTGCAACTTTGCGCCTGCTTATATGACTTGTGTGGTAAGAATCGAGCTTTCTCCAAAGACCGTTTGGAGTGCTAACCAAAATTCTAGGTTTTCTTGTATAGCACGCTATGGTATCCTTGTCGGATGTAAGAGGACCTTATTTTTTACGAAAGGTCTGACTACAGGTTAATTTAGAGAACGTTTTTGGGTTCATCCGTCGGGGCCAATCGACGGGCGTTTTGTATTTTATAGTCGCAGACGAACTTTTTGCTGGATGATATGGTTTTTATTATCTTCGAGAAATTCGCGACGTCTCGCTTTCTTGAAGATACGTTTTTTTTTTGCGATCCTCGTTTAGAGAGGATGTCTGATTTAGTGGTTTTGCTGGATTGCGAATTAGATTGTGTACTGCCAATATAGGGGTACAAGAGTTTTGATTTCGTCCAAGGACTGCTTGGATCAAGTTAGAAAGCCTTTGATTTTACTTAGGCTGTATTCGGGTCAATCTTGGATTACTATTGCTTTTGTAAGAAAATCGCGAGATCAGAAAAATTGTATCGAAAAAGTTTCAAAAATATCGAGTACAAGTGCAGATATCTCAAACTTTGTGGGAGTATACGAGTATTCGTACCCACTCCCTCCCATCTTTGGTGAGGGGGATAGCTGAACTCGCCTAATTTTGACGAGCTGCCTACGTACCTCTTTCGAGGATCAAGCCATCTCGTAGTTCTGCTGGTTGCTGCGGGTGTTTCTACTCGCCGGATGGGGCCATTTTGATTGCTACGACCGTTAAGGCTTTAGCTGAATCGACGTCCGCTTCGGGAGTTGAGTTACCCGCTGGCAAGGCGATGGGATTGGAGACTTTGTCGTCGTCTGGAGCTGTTGCCTGGTCGGATGATTATGGATCATCTTTTACGGAGTTCCCGAGAGTGTTCTGGACTCTCTTTGCTCGTTTTGGGCTGACCACGTGGGTGTTCCAAATTTGTCGCAATTTATGCTCGGCTAGGAAGCAGATTCGTGACTGTTTCTGGCATCCCCAGATTACTGCAATTCTGTTTGGAGTAGGAACTTGATGCCATGGTGGTAAGTTGATGGTACTACTTTCATGGCGTTGATCCAGGGAGTTCCCATAATTACATTGTAGATGGCCGGGTTATCGACTACCGCAAAGTCGACGATTTTCGTGACTTCCTTGGCCATGACCAGGAGTTTGATCGATCCGAGGGTCATAGACGTGGTGCCCGAAAAAACCGGTCAGAGGTTTTGGTTCTGGGGCAACTTCTATGAGTTTGATGTTCATTCTTCGGAGGGTGTCGCGGAAGATGACATTGACTGTACTTCCTGTATTGACAAGGATCCTTCCTACTTCGAGGTCCCGGATTACCAGATCGATCACCAACGGGTCACAATGAGGTTTGTCAATCCCGGCGGTTTCTTGCTCCTCGAAAATGATCGTGTCGTTGGGAAAATCTTCATCTGGCGAGTCGTTTGGCCAGCAAGAACTTGTTTCGGCCATCCGTTGGTAAGCTTTGATCGATGAAACAGAGTCGTGATAGAACTGCGATCCACCGATGATCATGCTTACCCTCTGACGACTGCTGTTGTTCCCTTTGTCATCCTGCCTTCTTCCGTGTTTTTCGCCCGACTGGTTCTCGTGCGTTCCACTTTCGGAAGGGTCCTTGTCAGTCTTAGGCGGGCGATCGGAATCCAAGAGGAGATATTTCATGCCCGTGACCTTTGATAGTTCGCCCGAGTGGAGCTTGGCGGCGAGCCTTGCGTCGAGGACCTTGCAGTTTGCTGTTGAGTGGCCTCTTGTCTGATGGAATTCGCAGTAGGAGTTATCCCTGAACTGGTTCTTGGTCCAGGTGTTCCCGGAGGTCTTGCCTTGTTCCGAGTTAATGGCATAGTTATGCTCATCTTGGATATCTTCCCCTTCGTGATGGACATACTTGTCCTTATGGGAGGACTTCTTTTTCACGGACTATTTCTGCGGGCCGTCCTTCTGCGAGAGGACTTTCATCTCTTCTTCCATGATGATAAAGTCCAATGCTTTATGGAGGGCGTCCTGGATCATCCGCGGTTTTTCGAGAGATATCCATTGTCGGAACTTTGATGTAAACCATAGGGTTTTTCTTATGGCGTCGACTGCCACCTTGTCGCTGATTCCCGTTACTCTTGCTATCACTAGCTTGAATCTTTTCATGAAATCACGGAGTGATCCGTCCTCCCTTTGATACAGGCTCCATAGGTCGACATCGGAGGTCTCTCTGTCCATAAACATGGAGTACTGCTTGAGGAACTCCGATGCGAGTTGGCGAAAACTTCCGATAGAATTTCTCTTTACGCGAGAAACCATTCGAGCGCGGCTCCCTTGAGGTTTTCGACGAAGAGGAGGCAGTAGCCAGCATCTCGTTCACGTTCCCTTAATTTTCACCTTCCCATGGCGATCTGGAAAGATTGCAAATGGGCCTTCGGGTCAGTGGTACCATCGTAGACGGGAATTTTCATCTTCCCATGATCTGAGATGTTTGTTTCCGTGATCTGAGCAGTAAACGGAGTCTTCCGTGCCTCCTCGAGAAGTATGTCGATCTTGGGAGCAGCACTCGCTGCATGATGGATTTGCAATTATGCCGCTTTGATCTCTGCTGTGGTTTTTGCATGTACTCGGGAGAACCTTGATCTCGTTATCGTCCGCAACTGTTTTCCGAGATTGTCGGCGTTTGCTGTGGTGGATCCGTGCCTGGTTTTCAGCCAGTTCCTCCTGCTCAACCCAGTAGAGGTTTTCTTCTTCCTCTGTCATGGGTCTCTCAAACGACGCGTCTTGCCGGGCAGACTGACTCCGCGTCCTCATTGGATGCACGTCAACGTCTTCGTTTGAGTGATCAGACAGGTCGCTGATATCCATGTTAATTCGCTCGATGTCATCCTCTTCATTGTCCCTCACGGGAGGTGGAAGATTCTCTGAGGTCGGCTGTGTGCTTGGGGCTGTTTCATCGGGATTCTTCTCCGACGAACCCTTTCCGGTGCTGGCAGCACGATTTCCTGGAGTCTCGAAATCGAGCCTTCGGCCGCTGTGGGGCCTGAGGGCTCCACGAGTGGTTCTGCTCTTGGTTGTCGCCGTGAAGGTTTCCACCTGTTTGGAGAGTGAACCTATGAGCTTTTCTTGTTCGTCCGACCTTTTTTGGGCGGATGCGAACATCTCCTTCATCTGGCAAACCATCGCGGTGTTTGCATCTGCAGTGACCGTCGATGTGTGTCCAGCCGGAGTTTTATCGATGGGATTATCGTCGTGCAAGTGCTGATCTCCGTCGTTGTCAGTAGTCATAGCTGATCGAGCGTGTGTGGTTGTGAGAAAGATAGATCCGTACCCCCTCCTTCTAGCGCCAACTGTGGGAACCGAAATTGACACCGTCAAGTTTTTGTTAATCGGAGGAAATCCAAGTAAACCCAGCTTCCCTTGAAGGTTCCGGTTATCTGCTGGGCCACGCACAACACAATCAATATGACGAAAATAAGAAGTAGTAAATCGTAAGAACAAAATGAGAGCAAAAAGATCTTATTTCCGAATCCGCGTTTGAGCGTGAACAACGGGTGAGAGCCTTGGCTACGAGAGCTGTTGGCAAGTTCACTAGTCTTGCAACCTAAGTTCTAACCTAGTTGAGTCGCAGCTCGATAGTAAAATCGGAAAAATGCCTAAATTGCTCTAAGTGCTAAGTTTGCTCTGAAAAGTTCTCCCTTTGCTCCTCTCCTCATGCTCTACTTATATACTCCTTCAAGGTCGGTCTGCGCTCTTCCTCTTCTACTCTTGGGCCGAATTCGTCGCGAGGCAGGTTTTTTCCATTTTTCGTCGATCTTCGTGTCTATCGGGAAACTTGACATTTATCTTCGGGAAACTTGATAGTTATCTTCGGGAAACTTGATAGTTATCTTCGGGAAACTTGATAGTTATCTTTTCTTGAAAAAAAAATAGATCGTCATACCCATCTTGGGCTCAATCCTATTTTAAAATCGTAAGTGGGCCGTTTGGTCGTGTTCCAGACCCTTCTGAGCCTTTTCTGGACCTCGGACGTTTTTACGGTTTTTTTCTAAGAAATCACCCTCGTTGTGATGTTGGCTCCTTGAGGGCTCCTAATCCCTCGTATAGTCAGGACAACTGGTGTCCAACCTAACCATGGTCATTTTATACGACAGATCGGAATCCATTCGTCGATCGAACCTTTTATAACTTTTTCCGGGATTTTCCTTGATGATCCTAATCGAGACGAAACAGGAGTATTGGACTAACGGATTCAGAGATCGGATTACGAAAACTTAGGCAGGGACGAATGGTATCAGAACAAGACCGCACTCACCCTAGGGCAAGGTGGCCTTGGCATTGCGGTCCTCGCCCGTGGGCGAGGTGACCTGGACGCCGTGGTCCTCGTCCGTGGGTGAGGTGACCCGGGCTCCCCGGTCCTCGCCCATGGGCGAGGTGGCCGGGATGCCGTGGTCCTCGCCCGTGGGCGAGGTGACTCGGGCTCCGCGGTCCTCGCCTGTGGACGAGGTGATCGGGATGCCGTGGTCCTCGCCCGTGGGCGAGGTGACCCGGGCTCCACGGTCCTCGCCCGTGGGCGAGGTGGCCGGGACACTGTGGTCTTCGCCCGTGGGCGAGTTGACCAGGACACCGTGGTCCTCGCCCGTGGGCGAGGTGACCCAGCCTCCGCGGTCCTCGCCCGTGGGCGAGGTGGCGGGATGCCGTGGTCCTCGCCCGTGGGCGAGTGGCGAGATGCCAGGGTCCTCGCCCGTGGCGAGTGGCGAGATGCCAGGGTCCTCGCCCGTGGGCGAGGTGACCCAGCTCCGCGGTCCTCGCCCGTGGGCGAGGTGGCCGGGACACTGTGGTCTTCGCCCGTGGGCGAGGTGACCGGGACACCGTGGTCCTCGCCCGTGGGCGAGGTGACCCAGGCTCCGCGGTCCTCGCCCGTGGGCGAGGTGGCCGGGATGCCGGGGTCCTCGCCCGTGGGCGAGGTGACCCAGGCTCCGCGGTCCTCGCCCGTGGGCGAGTGGCGGAGTGGCGAGATGCCAGGGTCGCCCGTGGGCGAGGTGACCCAGGCTCCGCGGTCCTTGCCCGTGGGCGAGGTGGCCGGGATGCCGGGGTCCTCGCCCGTGGCGAGGTGACTGGGACACCATGGTCCTCGTCAATGGGCGATGTGGCGGGGATGCCGTGGTCCTCGCCCGTGGGTGAGGTGACCGGGACACCGTGGTCCTCGACCGTGGGCGAGGTGACCGGGACACCATGGTCCTCGCCCGTGGGCGAGGTGACCCAGGCTCCGCGGTCCTCGCCCATGGGCGAGGTGGCCGGGACGCCGTGGTCCTCGGCCATGGGCGAGGTGACTCAGGCTCCGCGGTCCTCCCTCGTGGGCGAGGTGGCCGGGACACCGTGGTCCTCGCCCGTGGGCGAGGTGACCCAGGCTCTGTGGTCCTCGCCCGTGGGCGAGGTGACCCTAGCTCCGTGGATGGCCTGGTCCCCGTCTGCTCCCGGATAAAACCCTTCCCGTGCTGGACCAATCCTTGATACCTTTCGAAGCCGTAAACACCATCCTTTGCTTGGCTGATTACTTCTCGGGGATGTTTGGTATCTTTTAAGATTATTTCGGGAATTGGTTTTCTGGGAACTTTCGGGCATTGATTCCGTCGTGACCGATTTTGACCCCAACAATTTTGCTACATGTCCTCTCTACAATCATTTTCATAAAAATAATATGACATGACTACTAAAATTGATGACATGGCTTATAACTTAATATGACATGGACAATTACATTTAATGTTAATTTATCTTTTTGGTAAACTTTTTTAAAATATGGTAATAACTCATATATTACATTTAATGTTAATTTATATTTTTGGAAAAAAAATTAGAATATAGCGATAACTCATACATCATCATTAAAATAAATATATTCAAATATGACATTACAAATTTCGAAATATTATTTAATTCTATATTTTTGAATGATAGAATTTTATTACTAAAATTTTCAAAATGTATACAATTTGTTTTAGAAAATTATAAAATTTTAATCGTAAATCATTAGTTTTTTATATTTCTAAAATTTTTATAAATACTGTTTAATTTTAATTTTTGATAATTATCCAATTTTATACAAGTTTATTTGATATATTTTATTAAAATAAATAGATAGAAAAATCTATCTAAGATTATAATTTTAAATATATACATGCATATTCTTAAATATGCATATTCTTAAATATAATTTATAAAATAAACAAAATGTTATCTTAATTTTTTGTTTAATTAAATCAAATTTATATTAAAATATTGATAAGAAAATAAAAATCTACAATATTAATAAAATTTTATTTCTAAATATAATTTAAATTTATTTGTTAAAAATTAATTTAAATTTGAATTTTTTACTGCTCATAGTGCAGCATAACACCTACTGCTCATACATGAGTCGTGGGTCTGATTATAACCAGTGGGATTGCAGGTTGATCATGCTCCTCATCATTATCATCATCATCATCTCAACTAAAACAATTTGTTTACCATTCTTATAACATCAACCACTATATTTTTCAGGGCTCCACCTTCCGCCTTTTCCATTTCAAGGTGGACTCGATGAATCACAAGTATTTCAACATCATTGAATATCTCTTTTAAAACTGAAGCACTTGCCACCAATGAGGGCACCGAGTTACTGAAAAACAATAATAACATTTTCCTTTAAAAACTATGATTTGAACTGAAACTCATATTGAAACACACAACATTAAAAGCAGCAAGCTCGCGCTCATCTTGATTATTTCCAACAACATTTGAAGTTCCTCCAACGATGAAAGCAGATCTGCACATGATTGATACATGGCAACTCTTTATGCTCCAATCGTTATGTAGAGTGTCATGTATTCCACCTCACAATGCTCATCATTAACTCAACGTCAGCGGGGAAATTATGTTTATTGGGAGTGTTTATTTTCGTCTAGGACTAGCATTCAATCTAGGAAAAGATAAGTTAACGTCAAGGGCTTTTTGTCCTCAAGAACATATCTTTGTTGAACTAGCGTCTGCAAAAAATCAAAGCTCTCATTTTGTCAGACAAATATCCCCACACCACAGTATCCTAAATCTCTCTCAAAACACCAAACTGACCACACATCCTGCAGCATACGCACCAAATGACTCATATGCAAGAAAAGAATGAATATGTATCTTAGGTTTATAAGACAAAAAAACTCAGATTTGACGACATCTTAAATATTACCAGTAATGGTGATTTTATACTATTATATGTTAATATTATAACCAGAAAAAAAAAACAATGCTAAGTTAAACTTAAATGAGTCTCATATACCTCCAACTATGTCTTTATGAACCGCCGAACACACACATTTTTTCATTTACGGTGTTAACAATGGCTGACGGGAACATGGACCGAGATGAGTTTACTCAACCTCCATATATACTCACTTTATTTATAGCGCTTACATCGATTTGTAGCTAGTGATACATATCAGTCACCAAATCTATACCATATTTTTGCACTTAATGCAACTGACTAGCTATCATATGTTATCATCATTAGATTTTTTTTTCTGCTGATATAGCTTAATAGCTGTTTTATAATTTGTTAAACTCAATATTTTTGGTAAATATGGTAATGTATATAAACACTGTAGAAGGAATGTATCGTCATTTTGTCACATTCCTTCAATGCGATTGTCAATTTTTGCTTCAGGTCTACAAGTTACCTAATTTTTTATACCAATTAATCAATTTTTATCTTATGTATATTTAGTTAATAAACCTACATAATCTTTTTGTAAATTTATGTACAATATTTATTTGTGTTTTTTGGCGGCATTTAATTGTGTTTGTTATGGTAAATTTTTTGAACTGTAGAACAATTCTGATAAGTATTCTACAATAAAATACTTTAATTTATACTATTAAAGAAGAACCTTTCTTAGGATTATGTCCCTGAATTTTTCAGTTAATTACAAAACTTGCCAGTGACATTTAATTTTAATAGAAATATTATTTATTTAAAATAAACAACTGAATATTTCCTATATTTATGGTAACCAATCTTTTCATATTTTTTGAATGATAATAGTTCTAATTTCTATGCAATCTATACTTTTCATATAATTTAAACACTTAATACTCAAATCATTGGTTATACTAGAATAAGTTTTATCTTCTATTTTTTTAAAATTAAATGTGATTCTTTTCTAAATTGATATACGTAAATTTCCTAAATGTATGTGTTTAAAAAACTATAATTTTACATAAATCCTAATTAACAATTTCTTATTTTTTAAAAAATTAATATTTACAATTACTATTTTCCACGTTAATTCATCGAATATACAAAATATTTATCAAGTAGAAACAAGTTGAACATTTAGATTTTTATGAACTAACAAACAGATTAATAATTTTATCACAAAAAGTTAATTTATAATACTTTAAAAAAAAAGTTGAGGGAAATAGTGTTATATTTTGGAAGTTAAAATTGGAATAGTTTTTAGTTCGTCAAGTTTTTGAAAGAAAAAAAAATCGATAGGGCAAGTTCAAAAAAAAATAAAAAAAATCGATAGGGTTTCGTATACAAGAAGACAAGAAAACGTTTGTAATTAGAGAAGAAAACATTTTAAAAGTGTAATGACAAACGTTGAAAAGGCCAACGGGTTATGAAATAAAAACATATGGACTTCTAAAGGCCCATATACGATTTTCCTATAGCCTTCCCCGTAACTAAAATCGCTGAATTAGCAACCCAAACACAGATCGTTGAAACCTAATCGATAGCTTCGTCAATGGAATCTCCTTCGTTCCTGGGCTATTTCTTATTCTTCATCGTACGTCCGCTTCTGGCAATCTCCTTTGTTGTCTGCTTCATAGCTCTTTGTACTCTCTATTTCTCTCTTCTCAAACTGTCTGTCTTACTTTATGATTTTTAAGCTTTTAGATGATGATGTTAATCAATCTGATAGTCTGGGTATTGCATAATTCTCTTTCAATTCTCGACAGGGTGGTTTCTGGCATGGAAGCTGGTACTAAGCCACGTTCCTCTCGTACAAGAGATCTTTGGTTTGAGGAAGAAAACCTTTAAACCGAAACCTGAATCTCGCGGTAGAATCTCCAAATTCTACAAAAGTATTACTTCTCAGAATCCTGTTCCATGGTAATTGCCCTTTTACTCTCTTATTTACTGAATCCTGTAGCCATCCATGTATAATTTACTGTGTCTGTTGGACTCATATTTCTCTCAGAAATTGTGGATTGTACAAGATTCGATGATCCAATACTAAACGAGCAAGAGGAGATTACAATCTAAGAAGGAAGTTAAAAGAATTTGTGCAATGTATTGTGTGCATTATGTATATTGAAGTGTTTCAAACCCAAATCTTTGCTAATGTTGTTGTGAGATATACTTTGATTCAAGAATCAGATATACAATAATGATGTTTTGCCAGACATAACCATACTAAAAATTTATTCTCACCAACTCAAAACCAGCCTCAACATAAGCGAAACATTACCTACTACTACTAGTAGATGTCGCTCTTATTACGTGAGCCTTACTTTGATGGAGCAAAGTTGGGAAGCTAAAAGGCTGCAGATACAGACATTAACTATGTACATGTCTGGAACCGCAAAATCCGAAGTCGGGAAGAAAGAATGTCGGGAAGAGATAATAGTAGGAGACGCCGAAGCGAGACTATATAAAAACTAAATACACGTCTGGAACCACAAAGAGCAAGTCACTATACTAACATTAAACTATCACTCATATAAACTTTCGGAAAACGCTTTGCAAGCCATTTGTGAGAATCCCCTATACCAATTATGATCTCATTCCAGGTATCTCCAAAATAAAAATTCTAAACCTATTTTCCCATGAAACTATAGCATAACACTTATATCTCCCCGAAATAAAAGTTCGAAAGCTATAACTCTATAAAATAAAATTACTCAGTTTAAACCTATAAACTAAAATCGTTTTGGTTAATTAAACTAATTTTAGACCAATAACGACCCTATTAAGATCCGATTACAACAATCAAACCAGAAATTATAAATTATGGAGTCATTCTTTATAATTTCTGGTGTGATTGCTGTAATCAGATCTTAACCGGATCATTATTGGTCTAAAACTGGTTTAATTAACCAAAGCGATTTTAGTTTATAGGTTTAAACAGAGTAATTTAATTTTATGGGATTATAGATTTTTAACTTTTATTTTGGGGAGATATAAGGGTTATGCTATAGTTTCATGGGGAAATAGGTTTCAAACTTTTATTTTGGGGACATCTGGAATGAGGTCATAGTTTGGGAAACATATGGGAGGATACGATACTTCTCGTGGAGAAATAGCACGTTTTTCCAACTTTCACATACACAAATAGAAGTACTCTTAGAGCTAGAGCCATGACTCATAACGAAAAACATCGTCTATGGCATGTACAGACAAAAGCAACAAAATTAAATTCATTCGTATTAATCACCATAAGCCCACAAAGAAACCGTTTATAAACAAAAGTGTAACGCCCGCTCCCCAGGGGTTCCGAACAGACGTTATAGATACACGTCTACTCATTTTAGACAATCTGACGTGTCTTGTTACTGGTCCTAAGAATCAACGGATGCACTATCTTCTGCAACCCACTCATATCCACATAATTTTACTTACAAACTTGAGTATATGGAAATGAAAAGGGAGGGAGTGAGTAATTGGGTTACTCAGCGAAGTGGTTCTAGACCAACCTCCCTGCATGACACTCTACTATATTCGATGCGGGAAAAAAAGGACTAACTAGCAACAACAATCAATCAAATGAAAACTACAATAACATAGCATCAACATATCCATTCATTTTCTATCAACCTACCATTCACACTATACAATGAACTCAGTCATTGCTACACAAGGACTCGGCCGACTCAACAAACTCGATTCCAAGCATCCTAGACGTAAGGACCTATGTTCCGCTCACGATTGTCCCTTCTTGTGTCGGCCTATCCCGCGAGATCTTACGTGAACAACTGTCTCGAGGCTTCCTAAATGACCACCCACTCGGAGCCCATTGGCCCCGAAGTCTTAAATGATCACATATGCCAAGACACGGCATTGCTCAATCTTACGGTGCCTTTAACACTGATCCCGTTCACCGTCCGTTCACGGCCCTTCAAAAACAGATCCTTTTGTATACGGTCACCGTCTGTTCACGGCCCTTCACTTTATCTCATCTCATCACTTTCTAGACGCCACCCGTTTTTGATGTCTTTACATTACATCATTTTCTCATTACTCAACATTTTCATTCTCATTCTCATTAACTCATTCATTAGCCGCGGTGCCACGTACAATACACATCATATTCCATCCTCATCCATAGCATTCAACTTGAATTCCAATCTGATACCAATTGTAACGTCTACAATTAACCTAGGTGTGCAGTTCATTCTAGCAACCTAGCTTGTCATCAACAATCATCTGAAGAATCAAAACAACCAATCACACAAGAAATTATTCATAATCATTCATCCACATCAACACAAGGCAGTCCATTAAGTTCTTTAAGACAGTGTGAAGGTTCTTATGCATTATTATCATTCATCTATCAACCTAACTCTCATTATGATCTATCATCCTAACTTTCAAACAAGGTCTAACCAAACCCTAATTTCGACATAAAGGAGTATGGAGATCATGAAAGAGATCTGGGTTCAAATCACCTCACCTTAGAATAGATCTAGAACTAGATTTGGAGATCTAGAAAAACGAGATTTGAATTAGTAAAGAATCCAAAAGCTATGGTTTTGGCTGCTAATACGGTCACCGTCTGTTCACGGCCCTTCACCTTATCTCATCTCATCACTTTCTAGACGCCACCCGTTTTTGATGTCTTTACATTACATCATTTTCTCATTACTCAACATTTTCATTCTCATTCTCATTAACTCATTCATTAGGCGCATTGTCACATACAATACACATCACATTCTATCCTCATCCATAACATTCAACTTGAATTCCAATCTGATACCAATTGTAGCGTCTACAATTAACCTAGGTGTGCAGTTCATTCTAGCAACCTAGCTTGTCATCAACAATCATCTGAAGAATCAAAACAACCAATCACACAAGAAATTATTCATAATCATTCATCCACATCAACACAAGGCAGTCCATTAAGTTCTTTAAGACAGTGTGAAGGTTCTTATGCATTATTATCATTCATCTATCAACCTAACTCTCATTATGATCTATCATCCTAACTTTCAAACAAGGTCTAACCAAACCCTAATTTCGACATAAAGGAGTATGGAGATCATGAAAGAGATCTGGGTTCAAATCACCTCACCTTAGAATAGATCTAGAACTAGATTTGGAGATCTAGAAAAATGAGATTTGAATTTATAGAGAATCCAAAGCTATGGTTTTGGCTGCTAATACGGTCACCGTCTGTTCACTTCCTTCACCTTATCTCATCTCATCACTTTCTAGACGCCACCCGCTTTTGATGTCTTTACATTACATCATTTTCTCATTACTCAACATTTTCATTCTCATTCTCATTAACTCATTCATTAGACGCATTGTCACATACAATACACATCACATTCTATCCTCATCCATAACATTCAACTTGAAATCCAATCTGATACCAATTGTAACGTCCACTATTAACCTAGACGCAGTTCTTTCTAGCAAACAAGCTTCTCATCAACAATCATCTTAAGCATCAAAACAACCAATCACACAAGAAATCATTCATAATCATTTATCCACATCAACACAAGGCAATCCATTTAGTTCTTTAAAGCAGTGTGAAGGTTCTTATGCATCATTATCATTCATCTATCAACCTAACTCTCATTATGATCTATCATTCTAACTTTCAAACAAGGTCTCACGAAACCCTAATTTCGACATAAAGGAGTATGGAGATCATGAAAGAGATCTGGGTTTAAATCACCTCACCTTAGAATAGATCAGAACTAGATTTGGAGATCTAGAAAAATGAGATTTGAATTTATAGAGAATCCAAAGCTATGGTTTTGGCTGCTAATACGGTCACCGTCTGTTCACTTCCTTCACCTTATCTCATCTCATCACTTTCTAGACGCCACCCGCTTTTGATGTCTTTACATTACATCATTTTCTCATTACTCAACATTTTCATTCTCATTCTCATTAACTCATTCATTAGGCGCATTGTCACATACAATACACATCACATTCTATCCTCATCCATAACATTCAACTTGAAATCCAATCTGATACCAATTGTAACGTCCACTATTAACCTAGACGTGCAGTTCTTTCTAGCAAACAAGCTTCTCATCAACAATCATCTTAAGCATCAAAACAACCAATCACACAAGAAATCATTCATAATCATTTATCCACATCAACACAAGGCAATCCATTTAGTTCTTTAAAGCAGTGTGAAGGTTCTTATGCATCATTATCATTCATCTATCAACCTAACTCTCATTATGATCTATCATTCTAACTTTCAAACAAGGTCTCACGAAACCCTAATTTCGACATAAAGGAGTATGGAGATCATGAAAGAGATCTGGGTTTAAATCACCTCACCTTAGAATAGATCTAGAACAAGATCTGGAGATCTAGAAAAATGAGATTTGAATTTATAGAGAATCCAAAAGCTACAATTTTGGCTGCTAATACGGTCACCGTCTGTTCACTTCCCTTCACCTTATCTCATCTCATCACTTTCTAGACGCCACCCGCTTTTGATGTCTTTACATTACATCATTTTCTCTTTACTCAACATTCTCATTCTCATTCTCATTAACTCATTCATTAGACGCATTGTCACATACAATACACATCACATTCTATCCTCATCCATAACATTCAACTTGAAATCCAATCTGATACCAATTGTAACGCCCACTATTAACCTAGACGCAGTTCTTTCTAGCAAACAAGCTTCTCATCAACAATCATCTTAAGCATCAAAACAACCAATCACACAAGAAATCATTCATAATCATTTATCCACATCAACACAAGGCAATCCATTTAGTTCTTTAAAGCAGTGTGAAGGTTCTTATGCATCATTATCATTCATCTATCAACCTAACTCTCATTATGATCTATCATTCTAACTTTCAAACAAGGTCTCACGAAACCCTAATTTCGACATAAAGGAGTATGGAGATCATGAAAGAGATCTGGGTTTAAATCACCTCACCTTAGAATAGATCTAGAACAAGATCTGGAGATCTAGAAAAATGAGATTTGAATTTATAGAGAATCCAAAAGCTACAATTTTGGCTGCTAATACGGTCACCGTCTGTTCACTTCCTTCACCTTATCTCATCTCATCACTTTCTAGACGCCACCCGTTTTCGGTGTCTAAACATAACATCGTTTTCTCTTTACTCAACATTCTCATTCTCATTCTCATTAACTCATTCATTAGACGCATTGTCACATACAATACACATCACATTCTATCCTCATCCATAACATTCAACTTGAAATCCAATCTGATACCAATTGTAACGTCCACTATTAACCTAGGCGTGCAGTTCTTTCTAGCAAACAAGCTTCTCATCAACAATCATCTTAAGCATCAAAACAACCAATCACACAAGAAATCATTCATAATCATTTATCCACATCAACACAAGGCAATCCATTTAGTTCTTTAAAGCAGTGTGAAGGTTCTTATGCATCATTATCATTCATCTATCAACCTAACTCTCATTATGATCTATCATTCTAACTTTCAAACAAGGTCTCACGAAACCCTAATTTCGACATAAAGGAGTATGGAGATCATGAAAGAGATCTGGGTTTAAATCACCTCACCTTAGAATAGATCTAGAACAAGATCTGGAGATCTAGAAAAATGAGATTTGAATTTATAGAGAATCCAAAAGCTACAATTTTGGCTGCTAATACGGTCACCGTCTGTTCACTTCCCTTCACCTTATCTCATCTCATCACTTTCTAGACGCCACCCGTTTTCGGTGTCTTAACATCACATCATTTTCTCTTTACTCAACATTCTCATTCTCATTCTCATTAACTCATTCATTAGACGCAGTGTCACATACAATACACATCACATTCCATCCTCATCCATAACATTCAACTTGAAATCGAATCTGATACCAATTGTAACGTCCACTATTAACCTAGACGTGCAGTTCTTCAGCCTAGCTTCTCATCAACAATCACCTGAAGCATCAAAACAACCAATCACACAAGAAATCATTAATAATAATTCATTCACATCAACACAAGGCAGTCCATTAAGTCCTTTAAAACTGTGTGAAGGTTGTTATGCATCATTATCATTCATCTATCAACCTAACTCTCATTATGATCTATCATCCTAACTCTCAAACAAGGTCTAAACAAACCCTAATTTCGACATAAAGGAGTATGGAGATCTTGAAAGAAATCTGAGTTCAAATCACCTTACCTTAGAATAGATCTAGAACTAGATCTGGAGATCTAGAAAAAAGAGATTTGAATTAATGGAGAATCCAAAAGCTATGGTTTTTAGTGCTAAAAATCGTTCGCCGGTGTGTGTGTGTGTGTGTGTGTGTGTGTGTGTGTGTGAGAGAGAGAGAGAGAGAGAGAGAGAGAGAGAGAGAGAGAGAGAGAGAGAGAGAGAGAGAGAGAGAGAGAGAGAGAGAGAGAGAGAGAGAGAGAGAGAGAGAGAGAGAGAGAGAGAGAGAGAGAGAGAGAGAGAGAGAGAGAGAGAGAGAGAGAGGCTAGGGTTTTCAGTCTCTAGAAAATCTATGCTGGGCTCCGCTATCAGTTTGTGAATGAGACAAAAGAGAAGGGGTAGAAATTTATTTATGGGAGAGGGTAGGGAGAAATGTATAAATACAAAATGTGTAAAATGCTGTATATTGATGATTTTGTATGAAAAACGTATTTTATTGATAATACGAGTAGGAAAACAAGTACAAATGCAGGAGGTATCTAAGACCATAGAATTGTATCTATTCTATTAAAACTGTATTACAAAACAATATTTTCCTAAATTTAAGTGTTTTTAAGAACTTTCATTTCCCTTTTCTAACATACTCTAACTAGTTCATTTATTGTACTTTCCAAATAATTCGACAGCATTTATTACATAAGTACAATTAAAGTGTTTTATAATAGATTTTACATTCCTTTTTCCAGTCTTTCTAACTACTTCATTATTTATACTAGTTGCATAGCCCCCGAGCAGGCGCGGGGCCGGTGATATTGTTGATGTATCGGGTAATTTTGTGTATGTGATTTTATCCATTGATTATGCCCTTGAATATTTACCGAATGTTGTTTGATGATTATACCAAGAATAGTAAGGAATGAGACAACGAATTTTGAGTTTGAAACATGAAATTATTATTTATTATTACCTTGTTTTGGTTCATAAATTACTTTCCCGACACATTGGACAACTTATATTTGCATGTAGCCAATGATTAATGCAAAGACAATGAAATTAATGGCCACAGGTGAGTGTCGAAATATTGGTTACATTGGTGTAATTCTCAAAGCAGATGGTGCATATATGGTTTTCCTCTTCGGTTGTCGGGTTACATCTAGGTCCATGATGATTAGATCAACGTCAAGTCTTGCGGTTGCATTTAGATTGTAGTCTCTAATGGCGAGAGTAACTTGAAGATGTTGGGATATAATATTATGGTTTTCCCTCATTAAATTCATCACATATTGGTTAGTCTCCTCAATAAGGAATGTAGAGTCGGGATGATGAATGTCATGATATGATAACAAGAAATCTAATGATTCAGCGACTGAGTCATTGTAATAACCTTGATTGTCAAAAATTGATGGTACCTGGAAATCGATGACCGATTGTTGTGTGTTTGGTCTTTGTATATAGACCTGGAGTAATTGTCTAGGATTTTCTCATGTTGATGTTGTTTGGTGTGAGAGTCGATGGGTAAGAAGTGAATTGTTATTCATGTTTGTGTTTGGTTGTGAAAGCTTATCACATTTGTAGATATGTTTATAGATTGTTAGGAATTGATGTTATTTTTGCCTATTTATTTTTACGTTTGTTTATATAGTGTATTTATTATGATGTTGAATATTGAAATTAATGTTTTATTATTTAATTACGGTGATTTATTGAATTCTTCTTGTTATGAAGAATAATTTTCTCTTTGTTTGTTATGATATTTAAAATGGTCAAATAAGAAGAATTGTAAATTCTTCTCATAACATCAATCTTCCATAAAAAATATTAATATTTTTTATTTGCATAAAATGTTGACCTTCACAATTGCTTAATGTATAGCTTTACTTTCAAATTTATCGAAGAAATATCTTGAATACAAAATGAGGATTCTATTCATATTGTTATATAAATATTTATTTTAGTGGTTTATTTGAGCTGTGAGTTTTTTTTATTGTCTTTCTAATTATTTGAATTGTTGATCATAAAATTGAAACTGTTTCCCTAATGTTTTATTGTAAAGTTTAGTAATCGTGGGTTTAAAACGTTGGGCTCAAATTACAATGGGCCTTTCTGAACTATTGTATTGGAAAAAATAAAAGTATGATCTTTATTGTTTATTCCGTCTTCGGGAGAGCTTCACATCTGCGATTATTTTCCTAATATGCATAAGTGTGTGAGTTTGGAGGGCGCAAGCGCGGGGTTATGAACAGAGTTTCATCTCAATATTTTCTAGAGTTATGTAGTGTGAGTTTTGCGTTTTCGGTCGATCATTGTTTTTCAAGTTTTTTTATTGTTATAGGGTTAGAGTTATGATGATGAACTGTATAGGCATTGTTCTCCCTTTATGAAGGACTAAACTATGTTAGTAATGTGATAGATATAGTTTGTAGTGTTGCTTACTGTGTCACTGAGAATTATTGTTTGTTTGTCTTTTTTATTTGTTTCTTATACTGTTGAGAGTACCTTTGTTTCTGGATTTTTTTTTCTCCAGATTAATTGTGTACATTGTATGTATTAAGTAATAATTTTTATTATCTTTATTATGTTTGTTATATTTTTTTTTATTTTTTTTATAAACTTGTTGCTTTTACATAGCCTTTAAAACAAATACATGAAGACTTGTAGAAATAACTATAAAATGAGTGATAATTCTGAGTGTTTGGACCTTAATGGATTTTCAACAAATTTATGTATTTCTCATAAGAAGACAATATCATTGGTATTTTGACATTGAACATGTAAGCTATTTTCACAAGACAAGAGGAGTGGGCAGGTGGAGATGTTGTTGTCGCATTTGTGTCTGTCTGGATTTTCTCTTGTATCTCTTGGTGTGCATGTGTTTGTTTCTCTTTAATTTGATGGGTAATATGTAAACAAAAATCGTTGTTTGTTATATTTATCAGAGTTTATAATTTACTCAGCTTTTTTCGTTTAGGTGATTTCACTGATCTTGGTTGTCTTCTTTGTCTTCTTCATAAGCATCTGCGAAAGTATGTTTATAATTTGTTAAATAACTGGTTGTGTAGTTTTTGCTCAAAAAAAAAACTGGTTGTGTAGTTTGTATTTGTTTACCTGACTCGATTGTATGTCGTTGAGTTTTAATTAATGTGCTTGGTTTGGTATATTTGGTTTAAAGTTATTTGTAAAATTAGACAAATAAGGTGATCATTAATGATTCGTCATTTTTTTTTACTCTAGTTTTTGGATTCTAGTTTTTGTTGTTTTGATTATTTGGGTTGTTGTGGTTTCTTTTAAGCTGTAAAATAAAGGTTTGTGTGAAATTAGTTTGATAAGTAAGGGAGATAAATAGACGACCACAGATCTTGGGTAGGAAATATTTCTGATCATTGACGTTAGTACAATATAGACAGTAATTGTGTGTTGATTTTTTCTGACTGGTCATAGAGGATACATATAATGACTCGAGTTGTTTCTTTTGTGAGGTCCAGGCTCTGGACAGAACGGATTTTCCCAACCACATGTGAGTTTAAATATCATTTATAATATCGAAACATAATATAAACCCGTATGTAATATGATAATATACATGGAAGTTTGAGGTTTGTGTTTGCAATCATTTGGAGATTGTCAAACAGCCTAATCATGACTGGAGATTAATCTCAGGAGCACTCGTGATGACTTCATCAATAATGGTTGATGCAATGAGGAATTGATGATCAGTTATTTTGTACATATTTGAGCACCTAGAATTCTCAAAACGATCAATTTTCACGAACCGGCTTTTAAAGATGGCATGTGGCATGTAATGATTAGCCCATCCGGCGGGAATAAATCCATGAATCACAAAATCTGCAAATATTATTATTCAACAAAGAATCAGGAAATCAATTAAAAACAATTTATGTTAAATAAATGTGATAGATCAAATATTAACTTACCATAAACTCACTGTCTTTCTTAAATTTCAAGGAATCCCAAAAGCGGAGGAGGCCAACGACAATGCTCCAAATACTACGACCAATAAGGAGAAACTCGAAGGTTGAGTGACAGACGCCGGTGACGCTGGTTTGAGAAACTGGAGAGGCGGAGAGAGACATTTTCCAGAAGATGGTTAAAGCAAAGAAGAATAAATGATTTATGTGGAGATGCAAATTGGGTTCATCAAAGATGAGAATCATATATATATAGGGTTTACAGAGGGGCTACAAAACAGAAATATTTATGATCAAGCGATTTAAGATGGGGAGATGAATAGTTCACCGGTAAAAAAATTACGAACAGACAAACGGCGCAACTCTATAACTCAGTCCGATACAATGATGAAAAGAATTCTAACTCATGTTAAACAACGACGATTTACAATATGAGAAAACTATAATTGTTGCAAACTTAAGCTATTTCTTAATATAACGTGATGCAGCTCTTTTAAAAATTAATCTCATAATACATTTGCAGGCCCGCCCTTAGAGAAAGCCCAAGAAATAATGACTTCCAACCTTCATAAATATATATTAGTTTCGACCATCAATGTACAAATTATTGATTAGTTCAGTGGTATAAACGGTGGATGTTGTATCTTAGTAACCTGGGTTCAAACCATGGATTGACAACTTTTAACACTTTTTAAAAGTGGGCCCCACAAAAACGCTGATGTGTCGCCTCAGGAGTGACTCAACTGCCCCATTATATTATAGATTTACCATAATAATTCGACAGAAATTATTTTACATGTTAACCATAATAATTTGACAATTTAAATGAATTTGCTCGTGATAAGTATTCAAAATATTTAACAAAGATTTTCTTATATTTTTATAGAATCAGTTAGGTATGGACATTTGGGTATCCATTCAGGTACTGAGCGTTTTTTTCAGGTATTAAATTTTTTTGGTGTTTTGCAATTAGGCCCCGCTTGTGTTCTTCCGGATTTGGATGAGTTTGGTTTTGATGTATAGGAACTTAAAAATATCCAAATATCCAAATAACCAGCGTATCTAAAACAGATTTAGATATTTTTACCAAAATAACAATACTATATGATTTGGTCCGGTTCTTTTGAATACAATTAGTTATATAGAAATACATCTAAAATATATATCATAAGAACTAATATCCGTGCGGGAGTGCGGGTCAAGCTCTAGTTGGTATTGAAAGTAAAGTATCGCCCTAAGAATCTCCAACCCCCTTCTTTTTGTCCTTGGTCTTGCTTTTATATGCATTCAGGAACCAATCATAATGGCAACATGATCTCCAGTGAGGATCAGGTACTTTTATGGTTGTCTTTAATGTTTTGACCTCCGTTACACTTTGGTTTGAACATGCCAGCTCGACATCTCTCGAGCTCGACATGGGCCTTGGACCTTTGTGGGCTTATAGTATTCATGTTGGTCTGAAGGATGCTGGACCGGGTTCTCGGACCGGGTACGGAGCGGAGTGAAATCTGCCTCTATCAATAACCCCCAGAAAGTCCGTCGTGTCTCAGATCATTAGACGGGCTGGGTGTTGATTCTTAGTTGGGTGGTGTATCTGAGACCGGTGGTCTATGTGCTTAAGGATCCGATTCAAGATTCCGGACTAATTGCGAGATTTGATTGATGTAAATCAAAGGATCTGATTTTCCTTCCCTGGAAAGTGATTTTTTTGTGGCATGGCAATCATTTCTTTTTTTTTTGCGGTTCCTGATTTTTGGAATATAAACCGTGCTTCTTTTCTTTGTTTTCGCTTGAATATAAAACGTGTCTTCTTTGATCTCTATATTGCACGATATATTTGTCGGAGTTCTTTCTCCAGTTGTTTTTTTTTTGTTTGATTCCTTCTTCTTCTCATGTTCTAACTGCTACTTTTTGGGTTATTCCTTTGAGTTTGTTTGGGTCACAGTTTTGCCGGGATTAGGGAATCCATTTTTCTCTAGGGTTTTATAATGCGACAACTGTTCTGATATCTTGATTGTGTTGCTTATCGCCTGCTCCTATTTTTGTAGATTGAATCAGTGAATCTTATGCGTTTAATATTGTCTGTGGTGATCTTCCTTTTTGCTTCCACTCGTTTGTGTGTCTTCCATCATCAAAAGTGTCTCATCTCTTGGTTTCAGTGGTTATCTTCATCATGGTGCCCCCGACTGTTACTATTCCCAACCTTGCTTAGATAGCAAGAGGGAAGAGAAGGCCAGGGCTGCTCGAGAAGCAGCAGCTCGGGAGGCAGAAACTCGTAGATCGGCCCAAGGAGGCGGAATCTCAAGTGGTTCTTCGTGCGATTGTCCTTGGCACAGTCGCTTCTCTTGAGGCTGCTGGTCCTGCACCTTCGGAGGAGAGCGTTCCCTCTGATGCTTCCAAGGAAGTTTCCAGGAGTGTTAGGATTCTCGTGCCTGCTACGACAATTGCTGCTTTAATGTCAATGACTCTCTCTTCATCTTCTGTGGTTTCAAGGGGTTCTTTGTCATCGTCCATTGTAGTGGAAGCCTCTGCGGAGGCGATTCATCGTCCATTGGAGAGACAAGATCAAAGGCCTTCCTCAGCTCTGAGATTATCGAGGGGATCTCCAATAACTGAAATTACATCCGCCTCCTCTGATAGGGGGTGTCAGCTGAATTCGGAGACCGACAACAGGAAGCGATCTGATCCTAGTTCTAAGAATCAAGATCTCGCTATCTCGAAGAGGCATATGGCGGACGATGGGCTAAATTTTTGTGTTTCGGCGTCGGCTTCCACTTGAAAGGGAGAGTATGCTTTTTCTTTTGAGTTTTCGGGCGACATTCCTTGGTCCAGTGACGGGAAAGCCTGAGTGTGCTTTCATTGCAAGATTCAACTTATTGGCGATCTCAATTTTGCGGAACAGATATTTTCTGGAAACAAAATCTATGAAGGCATCTGCCAATCTAATGCCTTGGTAACCGTTTTTACCAATTTCATTTTTTTGTGGTAATTCATTTAGGACTAATTTTGATTTGTTCAGTTGAAGCATATAGGCTAGGTGAATCGCAACTGAGCCTTCTATGAATACAAAATTTGAGAGGCTTGAGGGAAGGTGGTTGTCGCCAAGAAGGAAGCCCTTCAATTCAAAGATGCATTGAATGTGGAGCAGCCCAAGAATCAGGAAGTATCTACTGGAAACACTTATTTGGAGGCGAAACTCTTGCAGTTGGAGGTCGCCGAGAAAGCCAAAGTAGAGAAAATCAAGGAGCTCAAGGACTCGGAAGCTGGTCTTCGCGATCTCATCACATGGGTGAAGGGACGAGGATAGGATAACGGCTGATTTCATAAAGAATCTATCAGAAGCATGGCAAGAAAAGGAGAAGCTTGGCAATCATCTTTCACTAATGCAGAAGAAACATGAAGAGGAGCTTCAAAAGTTGTATTCTAAGGGCTAAAGAGGTTCTGAGGGTGGTGAAGGTACCTTGTCAAGTGGTGGCTGCCAAGTACAAACTGCACTTTGAGAGGATCACACAAGCGTGGGCTGATTCTGGGGCCATGCAATAGAAAGCGTTGCTATGTCTCTGGCAGTTGCCCAGACTGGTCTGATTGAGGAGCTGGCCGTGAGAAGGATCATGGGCGTTGAAGAAGATTGGAAGGTATGGGAGGAAGCTCATAAAACATTTCAGGCGGATCTTGATGAGATGGATGTCATCCGACTCGATCCAAACAGGGATTCAAGGGTTTCTCCCATCTCTGAAGATCCAGTTGCAGCATTCTTCCGTTGGTGCCGATCTCTGAGCTGGTACCTTCTCATGACAGTGCGGTCCTAACTAGGTTTGGTCAAGCGATGAATTTTGGCCAGTCTGGTGAATATCAGGTTAGGGATTTTCCTATTGATCAAGAGATGGTTGACACGACAGTTGTTTGGGAGCCATTGATTGTCAACCAATTTGGTTCAAATCTTTCCTCCATATCTACCGCTGATGTTTCCGCTGCGACCCCTTCCACAATAGCCCGTGAATAAGCCTTGCACGGCTTTTATTCCTTCTTTCTTTTTGTAAACTTGATGTTCCTAGGAGGGTTTCTTATCAAGAGACGTGTCCGAGAGGACTTTAATCCGAATAATATGTTTTTATGTTTTTTCTTTTATATGTTTTGTTTTCATGTTTTACCAAGTATATTGTAAGTATATACAAACAACACCGGATGCAGGGAAGCATGACTTACTCTCGGGTTAAGATAGGTGCAAAACATGGTTTGGCTTACCCTGTATCAGAATCAGTCTTATGTGCAAACGAATCGACTTATTCCGTACCCACCTGAGAGTTTATTAGGATGCTTAGTTATTTCCATTTTTCTCAAGTGTTTGCTTGCTAGGGCCTGACTTTCTGTTCAAAAAGTGTGCTTAAGCTCAGTTGGGAGCTATGAGTGATCTCAAAAGATACTTCACATGGAGAGGGTGTCGTTTCACCAAGGAATTTATGGGAAATGCGCGAGACAGATCGGTAACCACCTGGCCAAGGAGCCAATGTAAAGAGTCTACGAGCTCTAAGGCAAGGGGCTTGTAAACGTAGATTTTTGTTAGTGAACAGAGCCTAGTAGCTCGGTGAGAAGGGGAGTTCGATTGATAAGGTGTTATGAATTCGTTTGCTAAATATCTCGTATATTAGAAGATTTCGAGAGTGTTTAAAAATAGAATTTTATATTATTAATAGCTGTACCGGAATGGGTTGCCAACGAACCCAAAGGGGGATCAAGCCTTGATGTAGTTCACTTTATTAAAAGTATCATGATGTTCCAAGGAACCGTGTCTTTTTTAAAGTCCTCTTTCTTCTTTCTTGTCTTTACTACCGATCTCTACTTGATATACCATGGATTTGACCCGTTTTTATCCATGGTATAAAGGTATTTTTAAGATATATATATATATATATATATATATATATATATTACGTTTTGGAGTCTATTAGGTATGTTTTCAGGTTCAGGAGCATTTTGGATTGATAAGGAGCATTTTGGAGCATTTTGGAGCTTAGTAGAGATTTCAACCGAACTGACCATCAAACCAGACCAGAGGTCGGTATTCAGAGACAATAATCGATCAATGCACACTCTATGCCATCGATCGATATCAGTATCCAGAAGTCGACGTATCGAGATTATAACTGATCGATGCACATCCTATGACATCGATCGATGCTGAGTCGCGCAGATGACAGAATGGTTCCAGCCAACTTTAAACCCAAGTCTCCACCAAATTACAAGATTGCTTTTGACGAGTTTTTTAACCTAATGAACTCAATATTTATAGCTTGTCTATGTGTTTAAGGGAAAGCATGCTTTCTATTGTTCTAGTTTATTGTTTAAGGTTTTTAGAGAATTTTAGAGTTGGAGAGAAGATCCAAAGAGATTTGTGATTGGAACTCCATTATTTGTTTCTCTATCTATCTATCTATGAGTTTCTTTCATCTTGTTGCTATGAATTGCTTGGCCATGTCTGAGTAGTTCCATTGTTAGATTTAGGGTTCAAATAGGTTGTGAGGGATTAGTTCCAACTATAGATTGCTAAGTTGTGATATTCATTGTTAGGATGTTCTTAATGCTTGTGTTCTAGAATAGCTAACTAGAACCTTGACCTAGGTTTGATTTTTAACTTGACTTCATCCTGAATCCATCCTATTCAAGCTAAGATCACTAGAGAAAGGCAAAAGCTGATCTAGAGTCTTAGTGAGCATCAATTCAACTCACGCCTAAAGCTTGCTAGAAGCGCGTCGATCGATATTCCTATAGAATAATCAATCGACGGAGCGAAAGGTGTATCGATTGATACTCCTATAGAGTCATCAATCGACACTTTATAATTGATCATCCTGATTGGTGAGATCATTAGATCTAGTCATCAGACGAATCTAGGAAGCGAACGCTGATCGATTTGTTCATAAGCTGTTGAGCTCTTTAATATCATGCATGCAACTTGTTAGGCATCTATTGGATTATAATCCTGATCACCTGAATAGAGAAACCCTAAGTCTAGCTACTTTCTTTAATTGTAAAAACCCTCAATCAAACTCACTGAGCAACTACCTTGCTCAGACCTGCAATTTAAGGTTAATCATAATCAACCTAGCTTAGTCACTAAGGATTAGATCTTTTGTGTTCCCTAGTTCCCTGTGAATTCGATCCCTAAGTACTACAACTCAACCTCTTATTTGAGAGAGTAATTCACTCCTTAGGATAATTTGAGTGAGATCACTACTCCTTTTCTTACTCTGTGTCGCCTTTTTGTTTGAGCTACGGTTGGTTAGATTTGTTGTATCGATGTTTGCGTATGTAACACATTCTTGTCGTTTTATGACTTCCATGGATTGTTTTTATTCTCCATGGTGTTGGAAATTTAAGGAATTGATAATAAGTTGATGGCACATCTCGCATTGTGTTATCCAAGGGGATCCGAGGATGATATTGTGCATGTAAGAAGAATTTATGATTTTGAACTTTGTGTCCAAGACGACTCTGCAAACATAGGTTGTGAGTCTTATTGTTCCCAAGGGCTTTTGTGATGAAATTTTGAAGCTTATCAACGGTTGTTTGGATCGTTTGACTTGAAGGTCGACAATTTCATTTGGTCTAAAGTGTTGTTGCAAATGACTTTCACCGAACTTCCGGTGTGAACTAATGACCTGGTTATCTCGCAGTCTTCTAACAATATTCCTGTGACCAGTGTGTCGTTATGTTGCCATCTCCAGGTTTGCCGTCTCCTCTTCCGGTAAAATTTATGATCACATCGTCTTCTGTTATCTTCCTTGATCTTGTGATTTCCGTCGATACAGATTTCACTCTCTTGCCAGCATATTGTTCTAGTGATCTTAACGGCATGTTGTTCTTAAGCAGTCGGTTCTTAAAAAGATTAAAGCTTTGGTCGCTGCTTGGTCTCTTGTAACCGACAGGAAAGGAATAATTTATGTCGGTTTTATATTTATATTTTTTTAAATTGTAGGCACAACTCTTTTGGATGCAACAAAACCAGAAATTTGAGACAAAAGCAAAGTGATCTATGATAAAATCCATCAAAGGAAACTTTAGCTTCGGTGAAAGATTCTCTTACATCATTGTTGCAGTGGGAGAATCATCCTATGCAGTGCCTATCAGTGGCAACTGGGAATTCTTCTTCATTTTGTTTTATTGTTATGGTATTAGAGCAATACTTTCACAATCTTCTTTGATTCTTGTTTTCAGTTTGATTTCTTTGTCAGATTCACCATTAGATCGATCCTCTGAGTTACAATTTCACCTCAGCGAGATCGAGTGATTTGAAAATGGTAAAACAATGTGTAAATCTAAAGAACAAAGGCTTACATCTGAAGATGGTGGCTATATCGTACTATGTTGATGACACTGATTCTAGATAGACTTTAAGATTCCTACAGAGACAACAAATTTATCACAACATGATGTCTCGCAATAACCTGAATTCTCTTTCAGTGATGACGAAGTCACATGACAGTACTCACAGTCCATTATTCCTTAATTACATCTAGGTTTATCGATAGTTTCTCAACTTCTAGTTGGAAAAATTAGAAATTAGAATTCGTTGATGGATTACTTATTAGGCCACCTATTGATGATCAGTTTTGTAAAACTTGGAGTAGATTTAATAGCATAGTTAAGCCGTATTTGCTGAATTTTTCTAATAATGTGGTCTATGATAGTACTGTTCATCTTGATTATGTTGCTCGGATGTGGGATGGCGTGTTTAGGAGAGTCAAGGTAAAAAAAAACCGCCGACATAAGTATCAGCTTGAACATGCGGTCATGGACCTCAAACAATGACAACTTAACTTATCCACTTAATTTACTCAGAAGGTGCCTCTTTTGGAACAATTTTCTAATACCAAGTCTTCTACAAGGAAGAAGTGCAATTGTGATGACATCATGGAATTACTTGAAGAGGTAAAAATTAGTCAAATCACCAATTTCTTCTATGATTGAATAATAGTTTCAATAATATATTTTATTTGATTTTGAATATGAAACATCAACAAGGTTTGAATGACATTTAGAACATGTTAGATCAGGATGAAAGTTAGAGAGAACAACTTGTAATACAACAGAGAATGTCAACACCCACTGCTTTTCAGATGCAATATGTTTCTCCTGAGAATAATCAATCTTTCTCATTGTCATAATATAAGTCACACGGTTGATACACTATAGGAAATGTGGGTATTAATAGCATCGTAGCATAGCGTTTTTGGCATTTCTGCTATTGTATACCAACACTGGCCTTTATAATAGCGTTTATATAATTTAAAAGCTATGTTTGTACTCGCGGGAAAATAAAATAATTCAGCCGCGTCAATTTGGTAAGTGGAGGCGCCTTACCATTGCAAATAAAAAAATAAATGCTATCGTATATGAAAAAATATATTTAAAATTACTTAAGTTAAAATCAAAACCCATTTCTCTTCACTACTCTCTTCATATTCCCTTAGAATCGAAACCCTTTGTTCATCATAGTTTTGAAGAAAATCCGGAGAGTTCTCTCGAATCGAAGCTTCAATTGGTATGAGTTTCGATTTGATTCTGAGTTTATATTAGAAAGTTTCCTCTATGATTTTGATTGGTATCTCTTCGATTCGATTCTATGTTTGTGTGAACAAGCATGTCGATTGGTATCTCTTCGATTCAAATCTCTTTTGATTTTAGGTTTCCATTTTGATTGTGGGTTTTGATTTTGATTGATGTGAAAGTTTGTGATTTTGCCGATTTTGATTTTGGGTTTCTATTCTTAGTTTCTGTTAACACATGCATATCCAAGTTTGTGATGTTTGGTTTAGATTTTGATTTTGATTTTGGGTTTTGATTTTACTTTGATTGAATCTTTTCTTTGTTTATCAGTTTCAGAAATGGCAAAGACAAGAGGAGGAGGACAAGTTGGTTCTCGTCGGAGTAGATGTAATCAAGGCTTGGAGGTAGTAGATCCAACTCCGCAAGTTGCTTCTGCAACAACACTAAAATTGAATGAAAGAACAGGAAAGAAAACGGCTTCCCCAAAAAAGAATTTAGTTCTAACGTCAACGAGAAGAAGTAGTAGAATCAAGAAAGTGGCTGCTCAAGTTAATGAGGTAGAAGATGTAACACCTGCTCAAGATGATGAGGTAGAAGATGTAACACCGGAAGATGGTGGTGTTGTGGAAGAAGATAAGGCTGATCAGGCTGAGAAGGAAATGTCTGAAGATGATAAAGACAATACTGGGATAGAAGGAGAGGATGAAGAAGATGGAGTACTCAATGGGAAAAAGAATGAAGAAGAAGCGGCCAATATGGAAGATGATGGAGTTCTCAATGAAAAAGGGAACGAAGAAGAAGCTCTCAATATGGAAGAAGATGGAGTTAGCAATGACAAAGGGAACGAAGAAGAAGCTCTCAATATGGGAGAAGATGGAGTTAGCAATTCTCAAGATGATGAGATTCCTAGTACTGAAGGCGTTGAGCTAGCAAGGGATGAAGTGAAAGAAACAAATAAAAGAGGACCAACAAAGATGCGTAGAGTGGCTGAAAATCCCAATGAAAAGATTATGGTCACATTCAATGACTTTGGTGATCATATTGGACCTGGTTCAGTAACACTATCGTCTTTTCTTGGTCCTCTTGTGAGAGAACATGTTCCGGTTACATTTGTTGATTGGAGAAATCTTGATGCAGCGACTAAAGCAACAATGTGGGAAGAAATTCAGGTTTGTATATATATTAATATGTTTTGTTGAACCGCAAGATGAAATTATAAACATGTTTGACCTTTGCTAATTGTGATGTAGGGGAGGTTTAACTTGCAAGAAGAGTGGCAGAAAGCTGTTATTTTTAAGCAGCTGGGAAATGTGTGGAGGCTGGGAAGTCGAGGCTAGTGTCACAAGTACGTGCTGCGAAGACTGTAGCTGAGAGAATAGATTTAAAATCGAGCAACATCCCATTCATTCAAGTGTGGAACTCTTGGGTTAAGAGCAAAACTTCCAAAACTTTCACGGTGAGTTATCTACAACAAGTAACTTTCATCCTTAAAGGTCATGTCTTATAGATTTAATCACTGTCATATTTATATTGTAGGAAATGAGTAACAAGTACAGAGAGATGAGAAGAAATCAGATTCCTCACACCACCAGCCGCAAAGGAATGCTTCGTGTAGCTGAAAATATGGTAAAAGAGTAGTCAAACATCTATATATTGTACAGCTTGTTAGATTAAAATGGTACTGAGATATGTCTGTTTTTATATAGAAAAAAGAGTAAAGACCCAAGTAAGGTGAGTAGGAGTAAGGTATGGATTAGGGACACACTCATGCTGATGGTAGACTGTGAAGCCCAGTTCTTTGAGACTATTGTAAGAATTATGCAAGTTGTATATTGTGTATAATTAATAGATTATGTCATTGAATTATTTTGTGTTTAAATAAATGTATCAGGAACAAATACAGTCACTTGACAGTCAGATGGACTCAACATCAGCTGCTGATAACATAAGGGAAGATGCTGTGAGCAAGGTTTTGGGAAATGACAAACCTGGACGAGTAAGGGGGTTTGGTAGAGAGATTATGGCTACTAAGCTAGCATTTCTGCAATTTAGAGACGCAAAGATTGCAGAAATGAAAAGTGAGATTGAAGAGTTAAGGGGCATGGTGCGAGACTTAGCTGGGAAGAAGGTAATCCTTTTCATTACATTTGGTCAATTAGTTTTAAGACATTTACGATTTCCTTTGCCTTCTCTCAAAAAAGTAATGGTGATGCTAAAACATCTGAGAGTAGTGGTGGATTCAAAGGAGTCAGAGTACAAATACTGGGTTGGATTGAATCAGAAGATGTTGTTGTTGGTGAAGGAGAATTCTGCTATGCTGAACCGAAGTACAAAATTGGTCGTATACCAATTGGTCCTAATGCAGTGGCTCTCGTTGTTAAGTCTGCACTAAGATCAATAGCTTCACTCTGGAGGCCTACGACGGATGTGTTAACTCTTGATGAAGCTGTGGGATACAAAATAGCTTGGTCAATGGATAAAGTGATTTTGGATAGGGATCCAAACTTTTCTGAAGATATATCCATGGTAAAATTTCAAATCTTGTTTTCTTCTTAGAGCAATTGTGTTATCTCTAATCATTACCTTCTTACATTTTAGCAATCCAAGGAAGGTGAATCTCGAAGATGCAAGATATATGATTGGACCAATGACGAGGATGAGGTTATTGTGGAAGGTCTCGTGTGCTCATCTAAATCCAAAGAGATGGTTAACAATATACCTCTAGGTCCCAATGCTGTTATTATCGAAGTTGTGAAGGTGTTCAATGATCAGGCATATTTGTGGAGGCCAACCACTTATATGTTCATGATTGGTGATGCACTTAGCGAGAAAATAGCATGGCCAGTCCTAAAGGTTGAAGTCATGCCTACAACCGCTACAGAAGCAACACCTACTAAATGTACAGGCAAGAAAATAGCATCACCTTCGAAACCAACCAAGAAAAAAGCAGTGGTATGTTATTGACATGAAGTTATTTTTTTTGTTTGCCTGATGATTGATGTTGAGTCTTTAATTGATGTTGGAACTTTCTTCTATCATCTTGTTTGAGTTGTAGAGTCCAGGCAGCACTAGTTCGACCAGAAGTCCAAAGCAGAAGTGTATTCTCTTGGATTGCAACAACTCTGGACGTAAGGTAGCTGAAGGAAGAGTAGCTTCAAGGGATCTGAATGAGTTGTGTCACTTTGTACCCCTAGGTCCAAATGCAAGCAAGGTGTGGATTGATGTGGCTAAGATCGGTAGTGAAATGTCTGGAGGCCAAATTAAGAGATTGAATACATATCTGATGCAATAGGTTCGGTTGTGGCATGGCCAAATGACAAAATCAAGTTCGTCTAAAACTTGTCGTCTACAACAGTTTTCAAGTTGTTATGTCTGTTATGTATTTCTAGTGTGTGATAGAATGTTTAAGTACTTTTATGCTCGGTTAAATCATGTGTAATATTATGTTATGGTTAACAAACAAAAACAAATATTATGTGATTATGGTATAAGGTTGTGTGTGAAAATGTTTAGCTTGTTAAACCCTATACCCTAAAGTGCATAATTTTACATTGAACCATAAGCTCTAAAAATTAAAACCATAAACGATAAGGCCAAAAATTATAACCCTATACCCTAAACTGAAAACCCTAAACCTTAAAGTACAAACCTATACCCTATACCCTAATTGTTCTTGATTTCACAATTTTGGTCATTATAAAAATGATATTATAATCTTAATTTCATAAAACTCATTAGTTATAAATTTTATAAACACTCATTAGTTCAAACCCTATACCCTAAAGCCTTTGTACATACAAATAAATAGTAGTGTTTATGAACATATATGAGTTAGATTGCTCAATTTTATAAAAGCTCATAGAAAATTTTTAAATTTATAAGAAATAATTTTTAAAAAATTCGAATAATGATATTTTATTTTTTAAGATTTAATTTTTATTTTTTGCTTAATATCCTATTTTATATGTTAATTTTTAGATTTTAAACGAAATTAATACCCTGAGCCAATGAGGAGTAACCTCCAAGATTGCAGACGTGACAAGTCATACGCCGATGGATGTGTCTTGCTAACTTTGATCTGAGCCGTTCTTTTCTGAGCCAATGAGGAGCAACCACTAAGATTGCACTTGGATTAATCCTACACCGTTCGATTTATCTCCATAACTTTGATCACAACCGTTCATTTTTTCTGTCTCTGTTTGCATTGAAATATTTCAGAACACAACATCTCGTGTTATGTCTCGCGAGCTTTGATTTGAACAAACCATAAAGAAAGAAAATGAATCTCTTGAGCTAAAATCGCACCAGCTGTTCCTGTATTCGCCGATTGAAAGAAAGCAAATGGATAAGACGTGGATTTGGCTTCCAAGGTATAACCTAAAATCTCTCGAGCTCACTTCTACTCGCCGATTGAAAGAAAGCTAACTTCTTTTGTCTGATTCTTGTAGGAATAGTCACGAGTACTCAGAAGGAGCAACTAATTTTGTGAATTCGTCAGAAAGAAGATTGGGAAGTCTGTCTGAAATGCTATGCCCTTGTAGAGACTTCCGCAATCTGAGCCATCAGTCACTAGATAAAATTGTGAAGCATTTGGTTATTAGGGGTATGGATAAGAAGTATAAGAGTTCTTGTTGGAGTATTCATGGTGAAAAAAGAGATTCTGCAGAAGACAGTGTTCCTCAATATGAAACAGACGCATTTGATTTGTTTAAGACAGCATTCTCCATGGTGAAGGTTGTCCAAATCAGACAACTGACAATGGGGTAGAGACAGACAAAGATGACGAAGCACCAGAAGAAACTGCATTTAGAAAAAAGCTAAGAGACGCTCAAACGCCATTGTACTCGGATTGTATCAAACACACGAAGGTTTCAGCTATCATGCGTCTTTACAGATTCAACGTTAAAAGTGGTGTGTCGGAGAACTACTTGGATCAGCTGTTGGTTTTACTTGAGGCTTTGCTACCTGAAGACAATGTTCTTCCCAAGAGTTTAGCTGCAATCAAGAAATTTCTGAAGATCTTTGGGTTCGGCTACGACAATATCCATGCTTGCAAGAATGATTGCATACTGTATAGGAAGGAGTATGAGAACCTAGAAATCTGTCCAAGATGAAAAGTTTCAAGATGGGAAATGGATAAGCACAGTAATAAGATAAAGGTCGGGATTCCGGCAAAGGTCCTTAGATATTTTTCAATCAAGGACATATTTAGGAGGATGTTTAGATCAAAAAGGATGGCTGAAGATCTGTGTTGGCACTATACCAATGCCACTGAAGATGGTACAATGCGACACCCCGTTGATTCTATCTCTTGGGCACAAGTGAATGATAAATGGCCAGACTTTGCTGCTGATCCAAGGAATCTTTGACTTGGGATTTCTACAGATGGGATGAACCCTTTCTCCATGTAGAACACCAATCACAGCACATGGCCAGTGTTGTTAGTGAACTACAACACGCCTCCAACCATGTGTATGAAGGCTGAGAATATAATGTTGACTTTGTTGATCCCTGGTCCAACAGCTCCTGGTAATAACATAGATGTTTACCTTGCACCAGTGATAGGCGATCTAAAAGATTAGTGGACTGAGGGTATTGAAGTGTATGACTCATTTGCGAAGGAGAATTTCAAACTCAGAGCCTTGCTGCTTTGGAGTATCAGTGACTATCCAGCCTTAGGAACACTGTCTGGATGTAAAGTAAAGGGGAAACAAGCCTGCAATGTATGTGGAAATGATACACCTGCAAGGTAGCTTAAGTTTAGCCGCAAGTTTGTCTACATGGGAAGCAGAAAGAGACTACCGCCTGGCCATCATTACAGATATAAAAAAGCTTGGTTTGACAACATTGTGGAAGAAGGGAATGCGAATAGGATACAAACTGGCGCTGAGATATATGAGACACTACAAGCTTTTAGGAATGATTTTGGTAGACCTCTAGAGAAGGAAAAAAAAAGGAAAAGACAAGAGTTGGAAGATGATGAGAGGGTTGAAGAAGAAGAGTGTGAAGAATCAAATGAACTATGGCGGTGGAAGAAGAGATCAATATTCTTTGAACTACCTTACTGAAAGGTAAAGTATAGTAACTGACCTATATTATGTGATTGTTGTATATGAATATATCTAACATTTTCTTGTTTAATGTGTTAGGAGTTGCCTGTTCGTCACAATATTGATGTTATGCACGTAGAAAAGAATGTGTCGGATGCTATATTGTCTCTATTGATGCAAAGTGCGAAGTCAAAAGATGGGTTGAAAGCAAGAAAAGACTTAGAAGATATTGGAATCAGAAAGCACTTGAACACAGAAGTGAGGGGAAAGAAAACATACTTACCTCCAGCTGCCTACTGGTTATCGAAGAAACAGAAGACCATTTTCTGCCAAAGGTTAGCTAAGTTTAGAGATCCTGATGGTTATTGTGGTAATATTGCGAATAGTGTTTCAGTTAACCCTCCAAATATTGGTAATTTAAACTCGCATGATCATCATGTCCTAGTACAAAACTTGTTACCAGCTTCATTAAAAGGGTTGTTACATAGGGGTCCTAGGATAGCCATAAATAGATTATGCAATTACTTCAACAGGTTGTGTCAGCGCATCATTGACCCGGAGAAACTTATATCCATGGAGACAAAGTTTGTGGAAACTATGTGTCAACTGGAGCGCTTCTTCCCTCCAGCCCTTTTTGATATCATGTTCCACCTTCCAATACATCTATCAAAGAGGCACGCTTGGGAGGACCAGTACACTTCCGCTGGATGTATCCCTTTGAAAGGTTTGATGTACTCATTTGCTTCAATATATGTATTTCCCGCAATGATGTTTGACTAATATTCATAATTTCTGACTGAGTTATAGGTACATGAAAACCCTAAAGGTTTTTGTTAAGAATTATGCAAGGCCATAAGCATGTATGGCTGGGGCGTATTTAGCTGGAGAATGCGTTGCATTTTGTTTAGGGTTAAATATTCAGTACCAGTTCAAGAAGCAGTTAATAGTAATGAAGATGTTGAGGCTGAGAGAATGGTGGTTGAAGGCCGACCTCTGCAGAAGGGTATAGAGGTTACCCTTTCAGATAAAGATAGAGACATTGCACATCGCTATGTCCTTATGAATATGGCATCTTTGGATCCCTTTCTTGAGTAAGTTATTCTCTATGTTTCATCTACTAGTTTTACTTATAATTTCGTTTTCATATACTGTTGTTTAATTTAAAATCAGGATGCATTTGGAAGAGTTACAAGCTAAGGATGCTCGATTTGCTAGAAATGAAATTTTGTTATGGAATAACCATACTGAGCACTTTGCAGAATGGCTTAAAAATAAGGTTTCCAACTCCATCTTCTTTTCTTGATTATTATTGTAAATATTGGTTAGCTTGTATTTTGATGACTGGTTAGCTTGTATCTTGATGACTGGTTAGCTTGTAGCTAGAAGAACATGTCCAGATTTTAGTATTTTGATAACTGGCTAGCTTGTGTCTTGATGACTGATTAGCTTGTAGCTTGATGAACCTGTCTGGTTAGCTTGTAAATTGATGACTGATTAGCTTGTAGATTGATGATTGGTTTCGTGGTACATATTATTGATGTCTTGCATATTTTCATCTATTTAACCATCTTTTTATTGCATTCTTTGAGTTGTAGGCTAAGGTTTAGGCATGTTTAGGATCATTTTGCGTTCATTTGTCCTTATCAGGTGTTGGAGTGTGCTTTGGTGTGTTTTGAGGTGTTTGGGAACCTTATGGCCCAAAAAGAAGTGAATATTCAAGATTGGCCATAAGAAGAGAAGTGAAATCAAGAGATGGAAAGTTGGACCGGGTAGATCACTCCGGGTTCGAGCAGCCGGTTGGGAGAAGGCCGCATCCGGACAATGAGAAGCATGAAGTGGACCGGGGATACACATCCGGTTTGATGGACCCGGTCGGGAAGAAAGTTAATCAAGACGAGCAGACCAGTCCGGGGTGGCCAGTCCGGGTTCAAGCACCCAGACGATGAGAAGCATGAAGACGGACCGGGGAGATGCATCCGGGAAAGGAAACCCGGACGGGAGAAGAGGACGCGGCCAGAACAAGGGACGACCGGGGTGGCCTGTCCGGCTTGGAGCACCCGGTCGTGAAGAGCATGCTGAGAACCGGGGTGGAACGGCCGGCTTGGTGATCCCGGACGGAGCAAGGACGCGGCCAAAACTGGACGGCCGGGTAGAGTGAACTGGGTTGGACCATGCTGGTTCACCCCTGACCGAATTTCATGCCTTCTTCCCATTGGTTGAAACTCATTTGGCTCAAGGGCTTTTTAATAATTTTGTTTTATGTTTCTAGGGCTTTTAAGTCAAGTATAAATACTCATGTTATCCCTAATTTGGGACTTATGTTATTTTCTATCTAAGAACACAAAACCTTTTGAGTAAAGTTTCATCTTTGAATCATAATCTCATCTCATCTTTGTGTTCTTGATTGCTTGATTTCATCTCCTTTCTTTCTCTTCATGATTAAGCTTGGATTCCTCATGGATTTAAAAGTAATCATGATGATTAGTGAGTAGGCCTCTTTGGATTCATGGGTTAGGGAGACCAAGGGGTGATTAAGCTAGATCTAGGGTGTTTTAGTGTAGATCTATCTTGTTCCTTGCTAGTAGAATGATTTTAATGCTATTTTAGGGTTGGCCACCCCAAAGTTAAGCTCTAGGCATTTCATGCCCGAAAGGTGTTCTATGAAATGTCTGAACCAACTCTCCTAAGCTTTTAACATTCTTTACCAAAGAGATTTGTTGTTAAAGGTGTTAAGATGGCTATTAGGCTTGTTCTTAATGATTGCTTAGATAATATTCAACCTAAGAGATTAGATGCTTGAGTTATCTTTGTGAATGAGCATTCATCTAGAGATAGAGCTTGTTTAGAATTGTGTCTAGGCCTAAGGTTGATAGATTGATTGTTTGCTGCCACCCTTAGATTGATGCTTGATCCCCCAAGATCAATTCCCTTAGCCCATGAGTCTCATCTCCTCATAAAGAAAGAAAGCTTTACATTTTATTGCATTTTAGATATTGTGTTAGTTTAATAATCATCTCTCTTAATGATTGCATTTAGATTAAGCATAGACTTGCATTCCCTTTGCGTTGTGGTCACTTAGAACTGGTTCGACAATCTTATATACTACATCATTTGATTAGGACCCTAGAAAATTCCTTTCATCAAATTGGCGCCGTTGCCAAATTCTAAGTTGATTGTGACATTGGGATTTAGTCACTTGCTTAAGACTAAATCATTTTTCTTTTCTTGTGATATTGATTCTCCTTTTGCCTCTTCCTTTGATTTTCAGGTGTATGAACACAAGAAGCAGGGGTGCAACTAATCTGGTTCCCACTGTTGAAGAGATAGCTACACTTGAGAGGGAAATAGCAAGAAGGAGAAAAGAAGAAGAGCAACAGGCTCCCATTCAGAGGTTGGGGTTTGAGATGGATGATCACCAGCATCAACCTCAAGATGGCAATGGTCAAGGAGCTGACAACCTTGGACCACAGCGCCAGCAACAACAACACCCACAGCGGCCAGCTAGAGCTATTAGCACCTATGACTGTCCTCACATTCATGGCAATAGGACGGGCATCCGCGCACCAGCTGTGGAAGCTAACAACTTTGAGATCAAGTCAGGATTGTTGAGTGTGATTGAGAACAACAAGTACCATGGCCTGGCTGTAGAAGACCCATTTGATCACGTGGACAAGTTTGATAGCTATTGTGGCTTATCCAAGACCAATGGGGTGTCAGAAGATGCCTTCAAGCTCAAATTGTTTCCTTTCTCTCTAGGAGACAAGGCACGCCAATGGGAGAAATATCTGCCTAGTGACTCCATCACCACTTGGGATGATTGCAAGAAAGCCTTCTTGGAGAAGTTCTTCTCTACATCAAGGACAGCCAAGCTGAGGAATGAGATCTTTAGCTTCCAGCAGAAGAACTTGGAAAGCTTTAGTGAAGCATGGGAGAGGTTCAAGGGGTATCAAGCTAAATGCCCACACCATGGCTTCTCAAAGGAGAGTTTGCTGAGTACATTCTACAGAGGAGTCCTTCCTGAGTTCAGAGCAAGATTGGATACAGCAAGCAATGGTTTCTTCCTAGGCAGGTCTGAAGAAGATGCCGAGGAGCTGGTTGACAACATGGTGAAGAGTGACTCAGTCTACAGTGGAGAGCATGACAGAGCTGATAAAACCACCAGAGCTGATGACAACCAGACCAAGAAGGAAATCAAATCCTTGCAGGAGAAGATAGACTTGCTGATTGCTAACCAAGCCAAGAAGGAGCAGATCAACTTTGTGGGTGGTCCTAGTCAGGAAACTCCTCCTAAGGTTAATGAAGTTGATGGGTTAGAAGGGCAAGAAGAGCTTTGCTTCATCAACAACAATGGTACTTGGTACAGGACGGAGCCTAACTTTCAGTACAACAACTACCAGCAAAGGTCTTATCCCAACAACCAGCAAGGAGGCTATCAACCCAAGCAAAACACTCAGCAAGGGAACTACCAGCCTAGGCAGAATCCTCCTCCTGGTTTTACCAATCAAGGCAATCAGCCTACTCAAGCTCAAGGTAGCTCTTCCCAAGCTAAAGCTCCAGATTCATCTATGGAAGCTATGTTCAAACAAATATTGGAAGGTCAAGCTAGAACAGCCAAGGACATTGGCCATAAGTTCAAGACTGTTCACTCCAAGATTGATAGCAGCTATACTGAGCTAAACAACAAGATAAGAGCTTTGGAGAATCAGTTTGCTTCTATGAACTCTCAGCCAAGTCGCCAACAAGGAACACTACCAGGAAAGGTCGAGCAAAACCCCAAGGAACCAATGAAGGCAATCACTTTGAGAAGTGGTAGAGAGTTACCTCCAAGAGTTCTCCCCAAGGATGGTGAGACACTAAGTGGGGGGTGGCCATCAACATTGATGATGATGTTGTGATTGTAGATGAGAAGGTTGATGAAGAGATTCTAGAAAACATTTTTGAAGCTAAGGGTAAAGGAAAGGTTGGAGAAGAGAAGAAAACACTAAAGCATGGTGAAGTTGCCATTCCAACAAAAGAGTCTTCTTTTGTTCCTCCTCCCTATGAACCTAAGCTGCCATTTCCTGGAAGATTCAAGAAGCAACTTTTGGAGAAGTACAAAGCACTCTTTGAGAAGCAAATGAGTGAAGTTCAAGTCACAATGCCCATCATTGATGCCTTCATGCTTGTCCCTCAATACAGCAAGTTCTTGAAGGATGCTATGGATGCCAAGAAGAAAGAAATGGAGGACATGATGGTTCTTACTCATGAGTGCAGTGCCATCATCCAGAGATTGACAATCCCTTAGAAGCTAGAGAATCCAGGCTGCTTTACCCTACCTTGTGCCATTGGTCCTTTGATGTTTGAGAGATGTCTATGTGATTTGGGAGCTAGTGTCAGTCTCATGCCTCTATCTGTTGCCAAGAAGCTTGGGTTCAGCCAATACTAGAAGTACAAACTCTCTTTGGTGCTTGCTGATCGCTCAGTCAAATTCCCTATTGGTATCCTTGAAGACCTCCCTGTGATGGTGGGAAATTGTGAGATTCCTACTGATTTTGTGGTGCTAGAGATGGATGAAGAAGCCAGAGATCCCTTGATCCTTGGAAGACCGTTCTTAGCCACAGAAGGAGCCCTTATCAATGTGAAGGAATGCAAGATTGATCTTCATTTGGGGAAAGAGCACACTCTCCATTTTGACATCAAGGAAGTGATGAAGAGGTCAACTGTGCAAGGCCAAGTGTTTTACATTGAAGAGATGGAAGCCCTTGCTGATGAGCCTCTTGAGGAATTGGCATTTGAAGAGTTGGCAATAGAAGACCCCTTGCAACATGCTTTGACAGTGGATAAAGAGGTCCAAGTGGTTGAGAACAAAGAGAGTGATGCTATTGTGAGAATGCTGGATTCTCACAAGAAGATTGATGGTGGAGGCCAGTATGAGGAGCTTACACAAGAGGTTCACCAAGCTGTTTCAGCCAGTCAACAAGAGGACACCCAACAAGATGATTGGAGTGAGCTCAACGCACCAAAAGTGGAGCTAAAACCTCTTCCCCATGGTGTAAGGTACGCATTTCTAGGCCCTAATGAGTCATATCCTGTCATTGTGAGTAGTGAACTTACTGAACTTGAACTTTCTTAACTTTTAAATGCACTTAAAAAATTTAGAAAAGCAATTGGGTACTCACTAGATGATATTAAGGGGATATCACCTTCTTTGTGCATGCATAGGATACATCTAGAGGATGAATCAATGACTTCTATGGAGCATCAAAGAAGGTTAAATCCTAACCTGAAGGATGTTGTAAAGAAGGAGATTCTTAAGCTCTTAGATGCTGGTCTTATCTACCCTATTTCAGATTCTAAATGGGTATCTCCTGTGCATGTAGTCCCAAAGAAAGGTGGTATCACTGTGGTTAAAAATGACAAGGATGAATTGATACCAACTAGAACCATAACTGGCCATAGGATGTGTATTGATTATAGAAAGCTCAACTCTGCATCTAGAAAGGATCATTTTCTATTGCCATTCATTGATCAAATGCTTGAGAGACTTGCAAACCATCCTTTCTATTGCTTTCTTGATGGGTATTCAGGGTTCTTCCAAATCCCCATACATCCCAATGATCAAGAGAAGACAACATTCACATGCCCCTATGGCACCTTTGCTTATCGAAGGATGCCATTTGGGTTATGTAATGCTCCAGCAACCTTTCAAAGGTGCATGATGTCTATCTTCTCGGATCTCATTGAGGATATAGTGGATGTATTCATGGATGATTTCTCTGTCTATGGATCTTCGTTTTCTGCTTGTTTGTCCAACTTGTGCAGGGTCCTATAGAGATGTGAAGACACCAACCTTGTGCTTAATTGGGAGAAGTGTCACTTCATGGTCAAAGAGGGGATTGTGCTTGGGCATAAGATTTCAGAAAAAGGCATTGAAGTGGACAAGGCTAAGATTGAGGTGATGGTCATTTTGCCACCACCAAAGACAGTGAAAGACATCAGGAGCTTCCTTGGCCATGCTGGGTTCTATAGAAGATTCATCAAGGACTTCTCAAAGATTGCTAGACCAATGACCAAGTTGCTGTGCAAGGAGGCCACTTTCAGCTTTGATGCAGAGTGTCTTGAAGCCTTCAAGAATATAAAGGGTGAACTGGTTAGTGCTCCCATTGTCCAGCCACCTGATTGGGACCTCCCTTTTGAGATAATGTGTGATGCTAGTGACTTTGCTGTTGGGGCTGCCCTGGGGCAAAAGAAGGATGGCAAGACTCATGTGATTTATTATGCTAGCCAAACCCTGAATGATGCACAGATGAAGTATGCCACAACTGAGAAAGAGATGCTGGCCATTGTCTTCGCCTTTGAAAAATTCAGAAGCTACCTGGTGGGTTCCAAGGTCATTGTGTATACTGACCATGCAGATTTGAGACATCTCCTAGCAAAGAAGGATGCCAAGCCAAGACTACTAAGGTGGATCCTTTTGCTTCAAGAGTTTGACCTAGAGATTAGAGACAAGCCAGGGATTGAGAATGGGGTTGCTGATCACTTGTCCAGGCTGAGGATTGAAGGTGGGATCCCTATTGATGAGGGTACTTATACAGGAGCATTTCATGGCTATCATGTCAGTGGTGGCAGTTATTGAGACTGGAAAGAAAATTGAAGAGGTTAAGGCAGCTGAAGAGAAGGGACCTTGGTATGCTGATTTGGTTAACTACTTAGCCACTGGAAAGGAGCCATTGGGTCTTGAGGGGTATGATAAGAAGAAGTTCTACAAAGATTTGAAGAGATACTATTGGGATGAACCATACCTCTATACTCTTTGCAAGGATCAGATCTATAGAAGAGTGGTGGCTGAAGAAGAAGCTGAAGGAATCCTCACACACTGCCGTGGATCTTCCTATGGAGGCCATTTTGCTACCTTCAAGACTGTCTCAAAGGTGCTACAAGCTGGATTTTGGTGGCCACACATGTTCAGGGACACACAAGACTTCATCTCAAGATGTGACTCTTGCCAAAGGAGAGGGAACATTACTAAGAGGAATGAGATGCCTCAAAACCCAATCCTTGAAGTGGAAGTGTTTGATGTTTGGGGAATAGACTTCATGGGACCCTTCCCTTCTTCTTATGGCAACAAATACATCTTGGTGGCTGTGGACTATGTGTCAAAGTGGGTAGAAGCCATAGCAAGTCCCACAAATGATTCAAGAGTGGTGATCAAAATGTTCAAGAGCAATATCTTCCCAAGGTTTGGAGTACCAAGAGTGGTCATAAGTGATGGAGGTTCACATTTCATCAACAAGGTATTTGAGGGTCTTCTCAAGAAGAATGGAGTGAAACACAAGGTTGCAACACCCTATCACCCTCAAACAAGTGGCCAAGTGGAGGTCTCCAACAAGCAAATCAAGGGCATCTTGGAGAAGATTGTGGGAACCAAGAGGAAGGATTGGTCAGACAAGCTTGATGATGCTCTTTGGACATATAGAACAGCCTTCAAGACTCCTCTAGGCACTCCTCCTTTCAACCTTGTCTATGGAAAGTCTTGCCATTTGCCAGTTGAGCTTGAATACAAGGCACTGTGGGCTGTGAAGCTTCTAAACTTTGACATCAAGAGTGCAAAGGAGAAGAGACTTCTTCAACTCAATGAACTGGATGAGATAAGGATGGATGCCTTTGAGAACTCAAGGATTTACAAGGAAAAGACTAAGGCCTTTTATGACAGGCACATCCTCAAGAGAGAGTTCAAGGCAGGAGATCAAGTTCTTCTCTACAACTCTAGACTGAAGTTATTTCCAGGAAAGCTTAAGTCAAGGTGGTCTGGAACATTTGTGATCAAAGAAGTGAGGCCTTATGGAGCCATTGTGTTATGGGATAAGCAGGGTAATGACTTCACAGTGAATGGCCAGAGACTCAAGGAATACATGGCCACAATACGAAAGGAGGATGGGACATCAACCCCACTCTCTGATGCTCCCCTTGCCTAACCTCAAGGGAGGCAAAGTCAAGCTTTTGACTTTAAACAAGCTCACTTGTGAGGAAGTCTCATGGTTATCCTTGTAAATATTGCATTAGGATTTGTTCTTTTTCAACAATAAATCAGTTGGAGGATGGTGAGAGCTTGGTAATGAATTGGATGAGGTCTTGAGATGGAGAAAGACATATTAAAAAAAAAAAAAGAGAGAAGAGGTGGTTTGGACCGGGTAGGGTGGACCGGGGTGGCCTACCCAGTCGGATGGCCGAAGGAGAACGGACCGGGGTAAGCTGTCCGGGTTCAGCATCCCGGTCGTGAAGCAGCAAGGTGGACGACCGGGGACAGGCGTCCCGGTCGGGAAGAAGGTGGAGCAGGACCGGGGTGGCCTGTCCGGGTAATGGCACCCGGTCGGATTGCTTCCACACACCAAGATCCGCGCGCCAGCCTACCGGAGCACCAGACCCGTATCCGTGACCCGGCTGCGACCCACGTAAGTATTTATGTCTCTAAACCGACCCAAACCCATCTAAAACCGACCCAGAACCCATCCAACCCGACCCAGAACCTCCCTAAAGCCCTAATCCACCCTCTCTCTCCTCATTTCATCTTCTTCCTCACATCAAAATCCTCTCTAGCCTCCAAGAACCAAAATCCCCATAACTTTGTCAAATCTCAACCAAATCACAAAATTCTTTTTCCCACATCCAAGTATTCTTCCCCTAGGTCTAATTCCTTGAATCTTTTCATCTTTATCCTTCATCCAAAGCACGGTATGATATCTTAAAGTTCAAATTCGTAACTCTCATGAACCCTAAAAATTTGAACTTGAAATTTGAGCTTTTTCTTACTAGATTCTTGTAAATTAGACTAGGGAAAGCTTATATATCATGCTGGATAGTTTATTTCATGGTGGAATTGAGATTAATTTGAACTTTGAAAAATTAGGGTTCATGAGATTGGGGGTTTTTTCATAAAGTGCTTGTTTTAGGTTGTTTTTGGGTTAGATTGGATGCTAGGTTAATGGAGAACTTCAATTTAGGCTAATTCAAGCTTGATAGTGTTTGATTGAGGGGTTTTGATTCTTGGAGATTCTTATTGCTCATAAAAAAAATATATATATATATATATATATATATATATATATTTTGAGCATGAGAATTCTCTAAGATGTTCTAAAGCCCCCCTTTGCTTAATGCTTTGTTTCTTGTGAGTTATTGATCATTGGAATTGAATTATTATACTTTTGATCATGTTTCTCATCTTGAGAGGTTTTTCCTTCTTAAACTCACTCTTTTCCAAGATTTAAAATTTCAGGTACCAATAGGGCGAAAGAGTGAAGTTGATATAGAAGTTGAGAAGCAAGAGCTTGCAGCAAGACACACTGCTCAGTTTGGGAAAACTTTGGGTTCACAGCCTGGTTCAGAAGAGGAGCGTCGCCAGCAAGTTGTGGCAATGCTAAGGAAGAAAGCACAAGCCAAGAAAGATGGGAATAGAGTTGTTGCTGATAAGGTTGTGGCTGATGGTGCTCACAAGCAAACCAAGAGGGATGGAAAGAGAACAACTGTTAGGGATAGTGTGACTGATGGTGCTAACAAGCAGGCTCCTCCCAAGAGAGCTAAGGCACCAAGAAACTCTAGTGTGGGAGCTCTTGTGGTAGAGAAAACCAACAACAAAGGTGATCATGCACTTGCTCACACTATGAGGGCTATGACTCCACCTAGGAGAGCACCAGATCCTGTGCAAGAGAATGTAGAAAGCCTTAACCAGCACACCATGGAAGAGAAGTTGGCAAGGGCTAGAGCAAAGAAGCAAGGAGATGCCAATAGTTGCAGAGAGTGAAGGTGAAGAGGATGAGATATCTTCTAATGATGAGCATGCTGATCCAAAATCAAAGTATGACAAGAGGGACAGGTCCAAGACACCTACTGAGGATGAGCTGGTAGATCTTTTGAGGAATGGCATTGCTTGGGTCCCAACCAGATTTGTTCATAAGATGATCTTGCAAGAGATGTACTTTGATGATGATGTTCAAACCATGCTTGAGCACATGAAGGTGGGAAGCCTCTACTCAGCAGCCTACCCTACTCACAAAGAAGTCTCTTGCCAATTCTTGGCTACACTAGAAGCAACCTTTCACACTTCCAAGCATGCACAGCAAGGATGGGGAGAGATCAAATTCAAGGTTGAGGGTGAGGTGTACTCCATGTCTTTCACAGAGATTGGTGAAGTTCTTGGCCTTGAAGATCAGAAAAATTCTTCACTCCCCACACTCAAGACAGCCCCTAAGGAGAAGACCATTGCTGAATCAATGTGGACATTGTTAATAGGACAAGGGAAAGGAGGCCACAGAAAGAGAATAATGGCTCTATCAGGAGCACACCAGAAGAGCCACTGCCCATCTCTTTGGTCCTCCTTGCTACAAAGTCGAGCAATGCACCAGTGTCCTGCCTCTTGGGCCCCTTCGCCAAGCTCATGACCAGATCAGCACCCTCCAGAGGTGGAACAGGGCTCAAGATAGAACCACTTTCAAGCTCACCCACCAGTGCAAGGAACTGAAAAGAACTGTGAAGAGGCAAGCTGAAGCTTCAGCTCGATTATTGAAGAAAGTGGCTGAGGTTCTAGCTAGGGGAGCTGTAGCTGGCTGTAAGGCTGAGGACTTTGATCTTGATGCTCTCAATGCACTCCCTCCTCAGCCACTTCATGACCCCTCTGCACCTAGAACCAAGAAGCAAGCCCTCCGCCGCTTGAGGAACCCTTACATCGCCCCATCCGAGTCCGGAAACAAGTCACCTTCCCTAGACACCACAGCTGATGAAGATGACTCTGAGGGTGAGGCGTCAGCCTCATCCCACGCTCCATAGAGGTACTCCAACACCCTATCATTGTATATACCATTCATCATTTCATTTAGATTTTATTTATCTTTCCTTTTTTGGGCCCTTCTCTACATTTAACAAACACAGAGACTGTGTGAATTAAGTGTGGGCGAGGTGTCAAGTTGCTGATAATTTTGTGTTTTATGTCATATGCATGCATTTGTAGATAGTTATGGCAAAGAAAAACCAAAAAAAAATTGAAAAATTTGAAAAGCACAAAAAGAATCATTTAGTTGCATTAGGATTGAGTCTAGATCATTCACTTGCATAAAAAAACGAAAAAATCATCATATAGGTTGCATCATGCATAAGGGGACAACGATGATAGTTGCCTTGTAAAGATGCTCATGGTAAGTTCTTAAAGGGATAACCTTTATAATCATAGTAAGTAGCTTGAGCAATCTTAGGATGACTTGTAAACTTCGAGCCTTGAAAACTCTTCCTAAAGCTTATTTGATTGATTGATGCTCTCTCTTTGAAGTTTGCTCCTGTCATATTTAGACTCTAAGTCTCTTGCCCATGGTCCCTTGTGTACTGAGTCATGGATAGAACACTTGAGTTGTCTCTCCCATTCTTTGCCTATCTTTTTGGACAAACTCAACTGGTACTTCACACCCTTAAACCCTTACCTCCTTTCAAGCCTTCATTGTTTGTTGAGTGAGGCCTTCTTTGGAAAGCTTTACATGTGCATAATGTTGAGAGTATTGGGAACGACAATGCTTGGTCTCCATATTAGCTAGACTAGACACTCATATTGTCTAGCTTCTAGGATGGGGGTGAGTGTTGTAAGGTGTGATCTTGGGAATGTGAAAAGTTTTTGAAAGAAAAGGTTGACTCAAGGAACTCCAAGTTAATAAGTGATTTAGTCTAGAAGGGATAAGAGAAATGAATAGTTCTAAAGCTCTAGTTTATAAAAAAAAAAAAAAAAAAGAGTTCTTGGCCCTCATAATAAAAAAAAGAGAAAAAGAAAAAAAAAAGAATAATGAAAAGGGGGCTAGCAATGTTTAAGAAAGAGCTGATAAGAGTTTAAAGTGTGAAAAATCCCTTGTAGACTTCAATAAGAAAGAGTTCTAAATGAGAAAGTATCTTTGAGTGTTTTGGGGGAATCTTTGGGTGAGAGATGTGAGTGGTTTTGACATTGGGAATGAGGATATAGCTTATGTATTTGGGAAAAGGGTAGAACAATAGAGATTGAGCATTTTATGCATGAGTTGATCCCTTTCTTAGATATATTATGTGCAATGTCAAGGCTACTTTGTTTTGAGAGTAAACCACCTTTAAAGATCCTTCTTGAACTACTTGATTTGCTTTGCATCAAAGCCTTTTTCACCAAACCAAATGACTTGGACCATTTGACCATTTGCAAGAGATCTTTTGAGTTTGCTTAATGATTGTTAGAGGGCAAGTGGATTTGTGGATTGTGGATTCATGATGAGTAAGTGTAGGGATCAAAAGAGTTAAGATAGGCCTTGAGAAGTTAGAGTTGGATTAAGTGTTTGCTCTAGCTAGTTGGTATGATTATACAAGGTTATCAAGTTGAGAACTAAGAAGAGCATTCTTTTGGTTATGAGTCCCCTCCTTCAAACCTCTCCTCCTTAGTCCTTGCTAGTTTACTTGTGGAAAAGTAAAGGACTAGTGTGGGGGAGTTGATGTCTTGCATATTTTCATCTATTTACCCATCTTTTTATTGCATTCTTTGAGTTGTAGGCTAAGGTTTAGGCATGTTTAGGATCATTTTGCATTCATTTGTCCTTATCAGGTGTTGGAGTGTGCTTTGGTGTGTTTTGAGGTGTTTGGGAACCTTATGGCCCAAAAAGAAGTGAAGATTCAAGATTGGCCATAAGAAGAGAAGTGAAATCAAGAGATGGAAAGTTGGACCGGGTAGATCACTCCGGGTTCGAGCAGCCAGTCGGGAGAAGGCCGCATCCGGACAATGAGAAGCATGAAGTGGACCGGGGACACACGTCCGGTTTGATGGACCCGGTCGGGAAGAAAGTTAATCAAGACGAGCAGACCAGTCCGGGGTGGCCAGTCTGGGTTCAAGCACCCGGACGATGAGAAGCATGAGGACGGACCAGGGAGACGCATCCGGGTAAGGGCACCCGGACGGGAGAAGAGGACGCGGCCAGAACAAGGGACGACCGGGGTGGCCTGTCCGGCTTGGAGCACCCGGTCGTGAAGAGCATGCTGATGATCGGGGTGGGACGGCCGGCTTGGTGAACCCGGACGGTGCAAGGACGCGGCCAAAACTGGACGGCCGGGTAGAGTGGACCGGGTTGGACCATGCTGGTTCACCCCTGACCGAATTTCATGTCTTCTTTCCATTGGTTGAAACTCATTTGGCTCAAGGACTTTTTAGTAATTTTGTTTTATGTTTCTAGGGCTTTTAAGTCAAGTATAAATACTCATGTTATCCCTAATTTGGGACTTATGTTATTTTCTATCTAAGAACACAAAACCTTTTGAGTAAAGTTTCATCTTTGAATCATAATCTCATCTCATCTTTGTGTTCTTGATTGCTTGATTTCATCTCCTTTCTTTCTCTTCATGATTAAGCTTGGATTCCTCATGGATTTAAGAGTAATCATGATGATTAGTGAATAGTCCTCTTTGGATTCATGGGTTAGGGAGACCAAGGGGTGATTAAGCTAGATCTAGGGTGTTTTAGTGTAGATCTATCTTGTTCCTTGCTAGTAGAGTGATTTTAATGCTATTTTAGGGTTGGCCACCCAAAGTTGAGCTCTAGGCATTTCATGCCCGAAAGGTGTTCTATGAAATGCCTGAACCAACTCTCCTAAGCTTTTAACATTCTTTACCAAAGAGATTTTTTGTTAAAGGTGTTAAGATGGCTATTAGGCTTGTTCTTAATGATTGCTTAGATAATATTCAACCTAAGAGATTAGATGCTTGAGTTATCTTTGTGAATGAGCATTCATCTAGAGATAGAACTTGTTTAGAATTGTGCATGGGCCTAAGGTTGATAGATTAATTGTTTGCTGCCACCCTTAGATTGATGCTTGATCCCCCAAGATCAATTCCCTTAGCCCATGGGTCTCATCTCCTCATAAAGAAAGAAAGCTTTACATTTTATTGCATTTTAGATATTGTGTTAGTTTGATAATCATCTCCCTTAATGATTGCATTTAGATTAAGCATAGACTTGCATTCCCATTTCTTTGTGGTCACTCAGAACTGGTTCGACAATCTTATATACTACATCATTTGATTAGGACCCTAGAAAAGTCATTTCATCAATTATCATGTTTTGATTATCATTTTAGTACCTCGGCTTGATGATCATGTTATGATTAACTGGGGCAGATTCATTCAGACTCAACAAATAGTCATACTCAGGAGATAAGGTGGTTGGCATTTGGACCAAGAAATGTTGTTTTAGCACATAAAGGATTCATCATTAATGGGCAACGGTTTCATACTGATGCAGTCAAGCTGAAGACATAAAACAGTGGAGTAACTTATGAAGCCTTTAGCATGTGTAGATCAAGTGCTCGAGATATGAGACAGGTCGCTGATATGATTAAATACTATGGAGTGATAAAGGAGATTTTACTCATCGACTATCACATGTTCAAAGTGCCATTGTTTAGATGCAACTGGGCAAACACAGGGAATGGTGTGAAGGAAGAAGATGGCTTCACTCTTGTTAAACTTCGTATGAACCAAGCAGCCTATTTGAAAGATCCATTCATTCTACCTTCTCAAGCGAAACAGGTTTTCTACTCTAGGGAGGATGATACTTCAAATTGGTATGTTGTTATGAGAGCACCACCTAGAGGTTATCATGAGTTGGAAACAGAAGAGGATTTAGGTGGTGCACCATTGCCTGTCCAAGAAGTTGATGATATGGGTGATGAAGCTTCGGATGATAATAGTGTTTATGTTAGGGATGATTGTGAAGGTTTATTAGTGGTAGATTGATAGGTTGTATGCTTGTGTGAAGGTTTGTATGAATGTGATAATGTTGTGTTATGGGTTTTTAAATAAATATATAGTTTTTTTGGATTTTTTTCATAATTTAAATTGTTTTTATTACAAATTTTTGAATTAATTATTACAAAAAAAGAAAAACTCAATTCATTATTATTATTAATAATTTTTTTGGATAATTTAAAAACTAATTAATAACACAAAATATTTGCTATCTTTGCCATTGGGAAAATCAAATTATTAGGTTTTAATATCATTTGTACAACGTTATTATAAATATTAACAATTGCGTACATTAACGCCCTATTGTTGTACGCTTAATAATAGCACAAAGAAAAACGCTATTAAAAGGGTCGGACCTATTATAACGGACGCTGTCAGAGCGGACAAAGAAACACTATTATACAAGACTCATAGCCTTTTTCGTCCGCTATTACTATCCACATTTCCTGTAGTGATAAATGTTACAAGATACATAGTTATCCTCGTGGACATCCCCTAAAAACCAAATTGATCTAGCAAGTTAGAAAGGTAAATGTACAAAATTTTGTATATATACCAATTTCAGAATCAACTGGAAAGAGTACTGAAGAAAGTATGTCCAAGGATCACATTCAGAACATAATAGCTTATGTGAGTGGCAAGCTACAAAATAATGTTTTGCTTGCACTTTTATTTCAGCTTCCAGTGATAATTTTTAGTGATTATGGAGTTTTGTTAAGATTTTTGATGTATGGTTGGCACTAAATATTCAATGGTGGAGCAATGAGAGGAACATGAGAATGGATGCTCATTTTCATGTTTCTCCTACAAGTTATATCAAACAAATTTGCTTTTCCATAAGTTATTTATCAATAAAACATTTGCAGTTTTGTTTACTTTTATCAGTGTCTTATTTCAATTCATTTTGCAGAGCTTTATAGTCACAAAAAAATTTCATTTTTACTATTTTTATGAAATTTATATGCATATAGAATTTTCAGTGAAGATCAATTATTATATAGTAATTACCAAAAAAAAACCTAAAATTTATTATCTTATTATCAAATTATTTCATATTTTGAACTGATTTAATATTTGACCAAAATAATTTATTCAAGTATCGTGTTTATTAATTTATCAAGTATTGATTTACATAGTTTATATTGTCCAAACGAAAAATGAACATAGTTGATTTAAATAAAACATTTTCTTTAATTTCCATCCCAATACTAACATGCTCGAGAGAACTATTCATGCAACCTTGTTATTTAAAAAAAACGATTACCAGACAAAATTTAGTAAGTATCTTTAGCACTTCTTTGAGATGGGATATTGTGATGCATCTTCGTAATTCTATTTCATGAACCAAGGATATCGAAATTTTTTCTAAATTATATGTATGAATATGTAGCTAAATTATTTGCTACCATACATTACAAAAAGGTATCACAAAAAAATAATATGTTTCCCATACCTGTGAATCAACATAACGAGATTCGAGAAAAATAACATTATTGTGGAGATATTTTATAGATGAATATGGTGAAGTTTCACCCAGTGGCATAATATTAAGTTCTTATATCATTAGAATATATATTGAAAAAGGGTTATGACTAAAAATCCAGTCTATCCACTGAATGTTGATTTTTAAACCAATTCTACTTAGAATTTCAAATCACCTTTCATCGATATTTCTTTTTATTTCAATCACTGAAAGATTTCAACCTTGACCGTCAAAAAGGTACATACACATTAGAACTTCTCATCTACTCTTCCATATATCAATATGCAAATCCACAGTAAATTTCAAGAAAAATTTTAAAAGCCAAAAGAAATGCAATTTGTAAAGATCTAAACAATGTTGATAAAACTGCAAGAATAAAATTATATTCATGAAATTTGTTTTGGTATCCTTTTAATCGACATATATCACACATTGTTATCCAATGATAATAAAGCTACAATGATTTGCTATTCAAAGTGTAGGCTCAATCGTAGAATATTTTTTGGAAAACATCAACGACTTATGTCTCATATATTATGCTGTGAAAATTTCATCTAGCTTCCTGTAATATTAATATGTAATAGTTTTGGCAACTAAAGAAGTTGAATAAAAACAAATCACATCGTAGAATATACATAAGAAAAAGATTTGATCATTAAATATAAAGATTAAATCAATATTAATAGTCAATGTAATCGGTATGTAACAATACTATCCGAAAACAGTATAATGGTAAGAAACAATATTAAATATGTTTATTTTGCTCAATAGCATATTGATATTCATTTCCCATAGTTATTCAATTTATATCAATGTAATTGAATGGACTTACCATGTAAAGAAATGCAATTTCTTGTCAAATATGGTTGTTCAGAATTTGGGCATCCAAAATTATCTACTACATGAGAATCTATAAAAATATTATCGCAATATATTATATTAAAGATATTCCAGAAAATAATTTTCCATTAATCAATACTACATCCAATTGGTTTCTTCTATAATACAACACAACTTTCAATTAAGAAAATTTTTACTCCCAACATAGATAGAGATATAAATAATAATATAAATATAAGATATAGTATTAATTACTATTCAAATAAAAGACTATTAAATATATTGAAGGTACTCAAAGTAATCATATTTTGATCCAATGTCATGTGCATACTAACAAATGATGCAGTGTATTCTGAGTTTGATATTGTGAGAATGAAAAGGAAAGAAAACATATAAACAAAAATATCTCTAATAATCCATTATCGGTCATGAGATAAAGCGATACAACATACCATTTGTGAAAAGCGAATAACAAAGAAGTTATTAGAACTGAAATCCATTACTTCCTAAAAGAGAAGCAATTTAGCAGAGTTACGTTAATTTAATATTTTATTTACACCACTACCACTATGATGATGTGCCACTCTCTCATCCATCTTTAGCAGGCTTTTATAACTATCCTCTCATAGCTAGGTTAATTACAATTAGTGCCATTAGTTCAACTTATATATAAATCATTCATATTCATAATATAAAACAAAACTAAACGATCGGATGTTATAATAGACGTCGTCGTATGGGCCCGTCCGCCCATTGATATACTGTTTGAAAAAAATATAACCTGTCAAATAAATTAATATTAATATGAATATTAAGCTGGTTTTGAACTATATATATTATTTTGTTTGACATAGGAACAAACCGATAAATTTATTAACTATTGAGCATGACAGCTTCATTGTATGTATCTATTAAAAATGTTGAAATTCATGAATTATAGTGTCAAAAAGTGTTACTTAGATTCATGAACACAATGTTCACATTGTTTGGAAAATTCTCAAAATAAGAAGAGTCACATAGTATTCTTATGAATAGTTCAAAATTCTTAATTCAAACAAAACATTTCAAAATTTATCAAAAAATTTAATTACCATCATTATTCATGATTTCAATGGACGTTAAATGTACAATATGAAACCAACATGCTACTCTTAATAAGCTTTAAAAACGAGGAAATGAAAAGTTGCATAGAAATCATACACTATTGTAATTTGAAAATAATTACATATATTTCAATATTCGTATATACGCAATTATTCTTCGTATCTTGACCAAGATTTCAAATTGATATAATTTACAAAGAAAATTATTGCATTGATTTTTCTTCCAAATGTGATACTTCTCTTGCATTAATTATATATGGTAATCAGGGGCATACCCACGTTGAGGATTATGGTGTCACTTGACACCACAAATATGCTATAAATAAACATTGTTAGCTGTACATCATAGTTGAAGGAAAATCGGCCAATTCATACTTCAACAGAAGATCGCGGTTCCGATCAGTACATCAACACAGACCATGTACAAAAATATACACCAACATACAATATTTTCAAATTTCATACATGAACTAAGATATTTAAGTTTATACATACATTGACCGTCTTTCTGTTAGTCAAAAGATAAAGGATGCTGACGTGGCTTTATATTTTAAAAATATCGGTTTGTTCATAAGCTGTTGAGTTCTTTAATATCATGCATGCAACTTGTTAGACATCTATAGGATTATAATCCTGATCACCTGAATAGAAATCCTATGTCTAGCTACTTTCTTTAATTATCAAAACCATCAATCAAACCAACCGGGCAACTGCCTTGCTCAAACCTACAATTTAAAGTTAATCATAATCAACCTAGATTAGTCACTAAGGATTTGAACTTTTGTGCTCCCTAGCTCCCTGTGAATTCAATCCCTAAGTACTACAACTGAACCTCTTATTTGAGAGAGTAATTCACTCCTTAGGGAAATTTGAGTAAGATCAAATTTGGCGTTGTTGCCGGGGAGCTTTGATCGCCATTAGATTTAATCTGATTAGTTATAGGTTATTTCTTTTAAACCGCTTACTGACAAAAATCTTTTCTTGTCTTTTCTGGTGCATGCCCAGCAGTACCAGAAGCAACAAGGAAATTCAGCTGCTATTCTCAGAAGATCCTGCAAGCTTGGAACGTTCGATCCGCAAAGACAAACGCTCCGCATCGATCGACATCAACACCAATTCGTCGACCAACATTCGCACACAAACATCAACTGAGATATCTTCTTTGTCGAACGATACTCGCTCATCACCGTCGACCGATACTACTCTTTCGTCGACCGACATCCTTCATCCGACATTGATCGATACCACAGTCCATACATCGATCGATACTCAGCCGAAAGACATGGTTGCAACACTGATTCTCAGACAGGACGAGAATGGAGCCCTCCGTGATCTGGAAGGTCACCTGCGTAATATAGCTGGTCAAAAGTTAGATGCTCAAGGGAATGTGACAACCTGAGCATGATACTGTAGCTACAGGAGCTGCTCAACCTGTAGATGGGGCTGCTCGCACAAGAACGTTGACTGATTACAACCGTCCAGACAAGTTCTGTGCCAACAGATCAGCTATTTGCCCTCCAGCTATCCAGAGAGGAAATTTCGAGTTGAAGCCGTAGTACTACACACTCGTGGGACAGACACCCTATTGTGGGTTATCTCACGAGCATCCTATGGACCTTGTGGAGAGGTTTGAGGTTCTCATATCTGCTATCAAAGCCAATGGAGTCCCTGATGACTACCTTCTCTACAAGCTCTTCAAGTACTCTCTTGCTGGAGAAGCTTCACAGTTGCGTAAGCAGCTACCACCAGCATCTCTTACATCCTAGAGCGACATCAAGAACGCATTCCTGCGTAACTTATTTGATGACACGCACGCTGAATACTTGAGGAGCAAGATTGCTACATTCACTCAAGAGCCTGGAGAATCATTCAAGAACTTCTGGATCTTATTCAAGTCATACCAATGAGATTCTCCACACCATGGATTCAACCAAGTGCAGCAGCTCAGCACTTTCTTCAGAGGCATCACACTACAATATCAGATGGCTCTGGACACAGCTAGTGAAGACAACTTCAACACCAGAAATCTAGAGGAAGCTGTGACACTTATAGAGAACTCGGCATCCAACAACAGCACCAAGAACACTGATTTCGAAAGAGGGAAATCTACAGCATTCCTTGGGAAGGAGCAGATGGATGAGGTGAAAGCAAAGCTGGAAAGTGTTCATATGCTGCTAAGAAAGCAAGTTTGCTCAGTAGAGGATGCAGAAGTTGTAGACGCAGAGGATGATAACATAGAAGAGGATGTGAACTTCATCAGTGGAGCTGGATTTCAGAGGTCTGGAAACCAAGGAGGAAACAGAAACTTCTTTAGACAAAGAAGTAACTTCCAGAGTTCACAGAAACCCTTCAACAACAACTACAACAGCAACTTCAACAACAACAGGAGTTATGGAAACTCATCTTACCAGAATTACCACCACCAATTCAGGAGAGCAAGATAGAAGCAATGCTTGACCAGGTTCTTGAAGGTCAGCAGAAGCTAACAGTGGATTTCAATGGAAAGATTGATGCTGTTTACACCAACCTGAATACAAAGTTTGAAGTTTTGAGCACTCATGTGAAGAAGTTAGAGACTCGGGTGGTTCAGACAGGATAAGTTTTTAAGAAGCAAGAATCCTTAACAAGGGGGATAGGGGAGAAAGCAACAAAGCACCATGTGAATGCCATCATGGAGGATATGATTTATGGCAAGTGGTGAAGCATGAGAAGCTGCAAGAATGAGATTTCAAAGTGGAAAACTCCATGAGTTTCGGCAGAGCACATTTGTGTCAACCGACGTCGACAAGTGACCATCGATCAATAGACTCTACACTGTGTCGATCGACGAGCTTTGATGAGCATCGGTCGACGCCATCAGAAGAGTCGAGTGCTTCGTGCAATGCCGTGAGGATAATGACTCACGAGGAGTTCGCAGCAAGACACCTGCATCCACCCAGCCCTTTATACGTCAAAATCAATCGGCAGCAAGAATCTAACATCGATTGACGGAGAGAAACCGTCATCGATCGACAACCTCCAGCACCCATCGATCGATGCACACCTCCCACATACCGAGTGCAGTTACCAAAGATTGATGTAGCACGACTCAATGCACTCAGACAACAATCAAAACCTTCAGATACCCCACCAGACACCGCTAGCACTCAACCTAAAGATGCACCAGAGCCTATGGAAGTAGATAAGGCTACTGAAGGGAGAATCTGAAGAGGGGAGTCAATGAGAAGGAGATGGATAGCTTCACAAAGAGAGTTCTCAGAATCCCACTTGAGAAACCTTTTGAAGAAACCTACTTTACCCACAAGTTGTGGATGTTCTTCAGAGAAACCAAGGAGACTGAAGAAGACATTACAAGAATGTTTCACTAGGTCAGAGAAAAGATGAAGCAGCGGATAACAATGAAAAAGAGTGATCCTGGGAAGTTCACAGTACCCCTCATGGTGCAAGGTATCGAGTTCCCACGCGCTCTCTGCGACACAGGAGCTGCAGTAAGCATCTTACCCAAGCTTGAGGCAGACCATCTAGGTCTGAAGATAGAGCCTTCGGAAGATTCATTCATATTCGTGGATTGCTCTCAAAGGAACACAGGAGGAATCATTAGAGACCTTGAGGTGCAGATTGGTAATGCACTAGTTCCAGTTGACTTTCATGTCCTGGACATCAAGATGAACTGGAACACTTCTCTACTCCTTGGAAGAGCTTTCTTGGATACAGTAGGAGCAATTTCCAACATGCAGACTAACCAGTTGTGCCTGACTCTCATAGATCAGAATATATACTATAATCCAATCAAGATTGTCAAGACAAAGAAGCCCAGCCCAGAGATTGGGGATGATCCAAAATTCGCGGGAGTATGTTTCTGTGGAGCAGAGATTGACTCAGAAGTTGAGTATGAGACAGAGTACGACGAATCGATCGGCGATAATACGGATACATCAATCGATCTTCGTCCATCAGAATCGATCGACAGACCAGAAGAAGCATCGGTCGATATGCAGCTCGCACATTGGAAAGAAGAATTCCCAGATGGCAATTGATCTATTGACAGCTAGGAAAGTGATCATTATCACCCAACTTTTGCTGTAGACACTGCAACATCCAAAGTCAGAGATGAGGAGTATGACAAGGATTACAAGGAAGACTGAGCTACAGAGTATGATGGTATTCTTGCAGAAGAAGAAAGACTTCCCTACCATTCCTACAAACTTCGGAATGAAACATAGATCGACAGAGGTGTCTACACATCGATCGACACTCATCATTACCCGGCAGACCGTACACACGTATCGATTGACGCATCACACTACATATCGATCGATACTAAGTCAATTGACTCCGAGGAAAAAGGAAATTACTCAATTGGAAGTTGGGCAGAGGATCACTATAAAGAGAGTTTCGCAGTAGAGGAAACATCAGATGCCCTAGAAGAAGACAAGATGAATAAAGGTTTGACCAAAGAAGACTTCTTCAAATTTAATGGAGGAGATGATACCCAACCTTCACCATCGATCAACAATACTGCTTCAACATCGATCGATATCAATCCTTCCACATCGATCGACATGCATCCAAACCCTAGATCAGAGGTAAGTGAAAAGAACTTTAATGATTATGGATATCTAACACCGGATGAGTTTGGTATTTTCAGGGATCCAGATGGCCAAGCACGAGCTATAGATGGAAGAATTCTTAAACTATCAAGGGAAGATATTGCAGACATCCTTCAGGTGGCCGATGGACCCAAAAATCTCTTCACACAACAACGCAGCAATCCAGAGCACCGGCGGAAAGTTATAGATGATCATCATGATGCAGCTGACAGAGTAGACAATCGTTTCGAGCCAACACCTCGACCACATACTCAACCATTGATCGACATGACGCGTCTACCATCGACCGATAGGCGACTACCACCATCGTTCGGCTTGGTATTCCACCCATCGATCAATAGGCATACTGAGTTTGGACAGCGAGCTTACTGTTATGGAATACAGAGGTTCTACTGGGAACATAAAGATGAGTATGGTGTCTACAGAGATGAGTCTGGATATGCACGTGGATTAGATAGTGAGATCATCAATATATCCAAAAAAGACATCAGCAAACTACTAAGAATAACTTCAATGGATGAGCACTCTTACATATGTGTTCCAGAACATGCTAACTCATTCACACTGACCAGGCTAGCACTAGAGATGTACACCAAGGATGAGATCAATGAGTTGGTAACTGGAATTTGTGGAAGTCAACGAAGAGCAGAAGATGACTTCAAGATGAAGCTAAATGATGTCTTTCAACCACTGAATGACTACATCATCTGGTTGGGTACGAGCATGGACGAGATGAAAGAAAATTTGGTCAAAATTCATAACAAGCATGAGGCCAATGAGACAGAACCAACATCGATCGACGGCAACACCCCGCCATCGATCGACACCAAACGTCCACCATCCAGCCATTCCACCAGAGAGGAGAACGAGGAAGCTAACCAATGGGAAGAAGGAGCCCTATAGAAGAATTTTGATGACATCTTCATCCACTCAACAACAACATCAACTGGCTAACCAAGAGGAGTGAGTTGATGCAGAAAGAATTGGCTATGCTTCACGAAAAGAATGATTGTCGACAAAAGGAATCCACATCGATTGATACAGAAGCTGCACCATCGATCGATGCGAGACTTACATCACTAGAAGATTTGGTGAAATCATTCGATTACAAGATTGATGGAGTTTACTATCCGCTCAATGATGACATGGATGGATTGACCAGAAGATTGATCCAACTACAACAAGAAGTCGACACCATTCAGCAGCAACTCGACTTTCAAGCAGAAAGATCGAAATCGATCGATGACACCATCAACCCATCGATCGACGTCAACAAACCACTAGCGGTTATTTCTTACACCAGCGCAGAGATTGATCAGATGATAGAAAAGATGTACAAAACTCTGGAACAACTGAGGACAGACTCGACAGAAGATGTGATGACATCTACTTTCCTATCAACAACAGCATCAGTGGATTAAACTCATGCACGGAACGGATGCAGAAGGAAATCAAAGCCATTCAGAGGCAGCTTGCAAATCGACCTTCAACATCCGCATTGATTGACGCTGAGCTCCAACCTGTCCGCGAGAAGATGCACATGCTTGATTTAATGCAAGAAGAGCTGAAGGAACTATCAGATTATGCTGATGATAAGCTTGGGAGGCATCAGTTCAGCATTTAAAACATTGGAGAGAGGCTACAGATCATCATAGAGTCAGCAGCAAAGATGAATGAGAGATGGACCAGAGGAGATGATGCCACAAGAAACTTCATCGCTACATTGCTCAAGATGAGCAGAGATAATGTGGATACCTGTTTTCTAACAAGTAGCTGCTTTGCACCTCACTAGCCCAACCACCTCCAAAGTCAAGCTAATGACTATAACAAAGCGCTGAGTGGGAAGCAACCCACTATTAGGTAATTTTATTTAGTTTTCTTCATTATAGTTACTTATTTTCATTTTTGGAGGTTTATTTACAGAAAATATATATAAAAGAAGAGAAGAAGAGGAACCAGAGTAGACGATTGCCCATGAAATCGACCGACGAAACCAGGTCGACATCGATCGACACTACCACTTACAAAACGATCGACGGCTATATCTTGCCATCGATCGACACAGACTTCAGTCAGGTATATCGTTCTAACTTTTTAATTTTGTACTTATGGTTTATGTTATCCCATTAACTCCGATTGGTTGTACACTGAGGACAGTGTATATTTAAGTCTGGGGGAAGAAGTTGCTGATATTACTCTACCTTTTGATCTTATTATATGTTTTCAAAAGTTTTATTGAGTCAAGAAGGGACAAAGATCCTTATTAATCTTTACTTGTTATCTAACCACTCTTTAGCAATATTCTAAGATTTGTTGGCTGCGAATGCACTATAGATGCTAAAGTGGATCACACATCAACTAGTACGACATTTGCTATGAATGTTTGAAGGAACCAAAGCTGATCTCCAACCAAACTTGATTACATCGCTTATCATGGGGCTTGGTATACGGGGCGGATGCTTCAAACAAGTAGCTGCTTTGCACCTCACTAGCCCAACCACCTCCAAAGTCAAGCTAATGACTATAACAAAGCTGAGTGGGAAGCAACCCACTATTAGGTAATTTTATTTAGTTTTCTTCATTATAGTTACTTATTTTCATTTTTGGAGGTTTATTTACAGAAAATATATATAAAGAAGAGAAGAAGAGGAACCAGAGTAGGCGATTGCCCATGAAATCGGCCAAATGAAACCAGGTCGACATCGATCGACACTACCACTTACAAAACGATCGACGGCTATATCTTGCCATCGATCGACACAGACTTCAGTCAGGTATATCGTTCTAACTTTTTAATTTTGTACTTATGGTTTATGTTATCCCATTAACTCCGATTGGTTGTACACTGAGGACAGTGTATATTTAAGTCTGGGGGAAGAAGTTGCTGATATTACTCTACCTTTTGATCTTATTATATGTTTTCAAAAGTTTTATTGAGTCAAGAAGGGGACAAAGATCCTTATTAATCTTTACTTGTTATCTAACCACTCTTTAGCAATATTCTAAGATTTGTTGGCTGCAGAATGCACTATAGATGCTAAAGTGGATCACCTGTCAACTAGTACGACATTTGCTATGAATGTTTGAAGGAACCAAAGCTGATCTCCAACCAAACTTGATTACATCTGCTTATCATGGGGCTTGGTATACACGGGGCCGGATGCTTCAAACAAGTAAGGAAGGTAAAGCCTTGTGTAGACAGATATATCACCCTCTCGCTCTCAAATTTCGAAACTTAGATTTAAATTTTCAGTATTTTTCCAAAAAAAAGAAAATTGGGATTAGTTAGTTAATTATTTAGGAAAGGAATTCGACAGGACTTGGTGGCTACAACCATTAAGGCTTGATTCACAAAGAATCCTAGGATATAGGTCCAAAAGAAGTGAACAGGGCTTGGTGGCTAAAACCAATAAGACTTGATTCATGGAAACCTGTCCAATCTTGGTCAATGTCTTGCAAATGAAAGCAGACTTTGACTAGGAGAGAAATAAGTAGAGAGAGAGGAAAGGAACTTCTTTTTACCTACAGGTCTAGATACTTTTTTGAGCAGCCTTGCATCTTGTGATCGATACCTCCAAGGTAAAGCCTGCACTTTTATTTTATGCAAAGAAATGAGATCAGTAGAGGGGTGAGTCAGACATGATTTGCTAAATTGCTAGCTATATGAATTTGGTTGCTAAGCTAGAATATGGTATAAAGTATTTTTGTAGTTAGGAGATATTTGATGTGGCTTGCAACATTGTAGAGGTGATGATCCTAGTTAGAGATTGTTTGAGTCCCTGCTGTTTTAAACCTCTTTCAGAGAGACTGCCTGTTTGTTTTGCTTGAGGACAAGCAAAAGGGTAAGTCTGGGGGAGTTGATATACCATGGATTTGACCCGTTTTACCCGGGTATATAGGTGTTTTAATATATATATATATATATATATATATATATATATATATATATATATATATATATATATATATATATATTATGTTTTGGAGTCTATTAGGTATGTTTTCAGGTTCAGGAGCATTTTGAAATAAAGTGATGATTTTGGAGCATTTTGGAGCTTAGTAGAGATTTCATCCGAGCTGACCATCAAACCAGATCAGAGGTCGATGTTCAGAGACAACAATCGATCGATGCACACTCTGTGCCATCAATCAAACATCAGTATTCAGAGAGTTCGATGTATCGATATTATAATCGATCGATACACATCCTGTGACATCGATCGATACCGAGTCACGCAGAAGACAGAATGGTTCCACCCGACTTTAAACCCAAGTCTTCACCAAATTATAAGATTGCCCCTGGCGAGTTTTAAACCTAATGTTCTCAATATTTATTGCTTGCCTATGTGTTTAAGGCAAAGCATGCTTTCTTAGTTCTATTATATTCTATTGTTTTAAGGTTTTAAAGATTACTAGAGTTGGAGAGAAGATCCAAAGATATTTGTGATTGGAACTCCATTATTTGTTTCTCTATTTATCTATCTATGAAATTCTTCTTTTACCTTGTTGCAATGAATTGCTTGGCCATGTCTGAGTAGTTCCATTGTTAGATTTAGGGTTCAAATAGGTTGTGAGGGATTAGCCCCAACTATAGATTTCTAAGTTGTGATATTCATTGTTAGGATGCTCTTAATGCTTGTGTTCTAGAATAGTTAACTAGAACATTGACCTAGGATTGCTTGTTAACTTGACTTCATCCTGATCCATTCTATTCAAGCTAAGATTGTTAGAGAAAGGCGGAAGCTGATCTAAGAGTTGATGTCTTGCATATTTACATGTTTTAAGCATCCATATCTTTATGCATTTTGATCATATAAGTTAGGCATTAGGCATGTTTAGGTCCATTTTGCATTCATTTTTCATTTTCATTGATAGGCCTTGTGAAGCTAGAGCATAATAGGAAGTTTTGCTCATGCTTTTTGCTATGTTTCTTTAGGATGTCAAGTTGAGTGCTATGAGTGTTTCTTTTGGCTTTGCTCTCATCTCTATGTCTCTCCTCCTTGTGTTTTGAAAAGATTACTTGAGGACAAGTAAAGGTCTAGTGTGGGGGAGTTGATGTCTTGCATAATTACATGTTTTAAGCATCCATATATTATGCATTTTGATCATATAAGTTAGGCATTAGGCATGTTTAGGTCCATTTTGCATTCATTTGTCTTTATCAGGTGTTGGAGTATGCTTTGGTGTGATTTGAGGTGTTTGGAAGCCTTATGGCCCCAAAAGAGATGAAGAATCAAGTTTGGCCATGAAAAGAGAAGTCAAATCCATGATCCGGTCAAGACAAAGATGAGAATGGACAGAGGCCTTAGAGATGTTTCCTGCTGCTAAGATTTTGTGGAGACACAGAAAATTGAGTTATATTTCCAATGGAAGTGGTTTCAAGTCATTTGGACCTGTATTGGAAGAGTTATGATCAATTCACTTGAAGCATGTCAGGCTGGCCGGGTAGAGACGGCCGGGTTCAAGCAGCCGGCCGGGAAAAGAGCAGCTGGATGGAAGTGGTCTGGTCCGGGATGACTGAGCCTGGGAGAGGCACCCGGTCGTTTGAGTGGTCCTGGAGGAGACCAGACCGGGTAGACCAGTCCGGGAAGGGACACCCGGTCGGCAGAGATGGATCAAGGCATGTCCGGACGGCCGGGAAGGAGGAACCGAGGTACTGAACCCGGACGGGCTGGAAAACGACCAAGACAAGCTTGGACCGGGTTGGCCAGACCGGGTTGGACCATACTGGTTCAACCCTGACCAAATTTGTTCTCCTTTTTCCATTGGTTGAAGTCTATTTGGCTCAAGGACTTTTTAGTAATTTCATTTTATGTTTCTAGGGCTTCCAAGCCTTGTATATATACTCCTATATCTCCCAATTTGGGACTTGTCTCTTTTTCTCTCAAAAAACACATTTGGATCTTGAATAAAGTTTGGATCTTGGATCCTTTTTCTTCTTTATTCTTGTGTTCTTGAGCATCTGTTGCTCTCTAATCATGGTTAACCTTGAATTCTTCATGGGTTTAAGGAAATCATGTCTATAGAGAGTCGATCATCTTAGGGTTCATGGGCTTGGGAGATTTAGGGTGATTAAGTGTAGATCCAAGGTGCTTAGTGTTAGATCTATCATTTCCTTGCATTGATTTTTCATTTTCATTGATAGGCCTTGTGAAGCTAGAGCATAATAGGAAGTTTTGCTCATGCTTTTGCTATGTTTCTTTAGGATGTCAAGTTGAGTGCTATGAGTGTTTCTTTTGGCTTTGCTCTCATCTCTATGTCTCTCCTCCTTGTGTTTTGAAAAGATTACTTGAGGACAAGTAAAGGTCTAGTGTGGGGAGTTGATGTCTTGCATAATTACATGTTTTAAGCATCCATATATTATGCATTTTGATCATATAAGTTAGGCATTAGGCATGTTTAGGTCCATTTTGCATTCATTTGTCTTTATCAGGTGTTGGAGTATGCTTTGGTGTGATTTGAGGTGTTTGGAAGCCTTATGGCCCCAAAAGAGATGAAGAATCAAGTTTGGCCATGAAAAGAGAAGTCAAATCCATGATCGGTCAAGACAAAGATGAGAATGGACAGAGGCCTTAGAGATGTTTCCTGCTGCTAAGATTTTGTGGAGACACAGAAAATTGAGTTATATTTCCAATGGAAGTGGTTTCAAGTCATTTGGACCTGTATTGGAAGAGTTATGATCAATTCACTTGAAGCATGTCAGGCTGGCCGGGTAGAGACGGCCGGGTTCAAGCAGCCGGCCGGGAAAAGAGCAGCTGGATGGAAGTGGTCTGGTCGGGATGACTGAGCCTGGGAGAGGCACCCGGTCGTTTGAGTGGTCCTGGAGGAGACCAGACCGGGTAGACCAGTCGGGAAGGGACACCGGTCGGCGAGATGGATCAAGGCATGTCCGGACGGCCGGAAGGAGGAACCGAGGTACTGAACCGGACGGGCTGGAAGCGACAAGACAAGCTTGGACCGGGTTGGCCAGACGGGTTGGACCATACTGGTTCAACCCTGACCAAATTGTTCTCCTTTTCCATTGGTTGAAGTCTATTTGGCTCAAGGACTTTTTAGTAATTTCATTTTATGTTTCTAGGGCTTCCAAGCCTTGTATATATACTCCTATATCTCCCAATTTGGGACTTGTCTCTTTTTCTCTCAAAAAACACATTTGGATCTTGAATAAAGTTTGGATCTTGGATCCTTTTTCTTCTTTTATTCTTGTGTTCTTGAGCATCTGTTGCTCTCTAATCATGGTTAACCTTGAATTCTTCATGGGTTTAAGGGAAATCATGTCTATTAGAGAGTCGATCATCTTAGGGTTCATGGGCTTGGGAGATTTAGGGTGATTAAGTGTAGATCCAAGGTGCTTAGTGTTAGATCTATCATTTCCTTGCATTGATTTGGTGTTCTTAATGCTATATTTGGGTTGGCCTCTCAAACATAGAGCCATAGGCATTTCATGCCCGAAAGGTGTTCTATGAAATGCCTGAACCAACTCATCTATGCTTTTAGCTTGCTTTTCCTAAGAGATTAGTTTTAAAAGAAGCTAGGATTGCTATTAGACTCATTCTTTATGCTTGCTTTGATCATTACAGCCAAAGAGATTTGGTGTACTTGGGTGATCATTGCAAAAGAGCATTCATCTAGAGATAGAGCTTGCTTAGTTTTATTGTCTAGGCATAAGGTTGATAGATTGAATGTTGCTGCTACCTTTTGATTGAAGCTTGATCACCCTAGGTAAATTCCCTTGCCCCATGAGTCCTATTGCTTCATATTGAAAGAGAGATCATTACTTTATTGCATTTTAGTTTAGTTTTAGTTCATTCCACTCCACTCTATTGATTGCACTTAGATTAAACATAGACTTGCATTCCCTTTGCATTGAAATCACCTAGGATTGGTTCGACAATCTTTTATACTACATCATTTGATTAGGACCTTAGAAAAGTCCTTTCATCAAGAGTCCTAGTGAGCATTAATTCAACCCGCACATAAAGCTTGCTGTAAGCGTGTCGATCGATATTCCTATAGAATAATCGATCGACGGAGCGAAAGGTGTATCGATCGATACTCCTATAGAGTCATCGATCGACACTTTCTAATTGATCAACCCGATTAGTGAGATCATTAGATCTAGTCATGAGACGAATCTAGAAAGCTAACGCTGATCGATTTGTTCATAAGTTGTTGAGCTCTTTGATATCATGCATGCAACTTGTTAGGCATCTATAGGATTATAATCCTGATCACCTGAATAGAAACCCTAAGTATAACTGCTTTCTTTAATTGTCAAAACCCTCAATCAAACCAACCGAGCAATTGCCTTGCTCAAACCTGCAATTTAAAGTTAATCATAATCAACCTAACTTAGTCACTAAGGATTAGATCTTTTGTGTTCCCTAGCTCCCTATAAATTCGATCCCTAAATACTACAACTGAACCTATTATTTGAGAGAGTAATTCATTCTTTAGGATAATTTGAGCGAGATCAAGAACACAAAAGCTTACTCCATGGTAAAAAAACACTACCACCAGCAGTTAGCTACTTAGCTATAAATGGTTTATTTTAATGCTTTCTTTGATATCTCTACTTGTATATTGTAGGGGATTCCGATAAAACTTTTAACGGAAAGAGGACTGATAAGAACTGAGATCTACGAGACTAAATTTATGTGGAGATGAAGACTAGGTAGTGGTATATACAACCCTGTCTTTATATATCTAATATGTACCTAAAACACACACATTTAATTATAATTTTTTGAATTTTATTTAATCATTTTATTTTACTGATTTCATAAAAACTAATTTTTTTGTCAAAATGTATAAGTTAGCCACAACATATTTTGTGGCTCTTATGTGGATATAACTTCAGTCTGGATTATGGTTGACTGTGGCTAATATAGCTACAAATATAACATCTTGTTACTTATGGAAATTAGCTACAAAATATTGTTGTGGTTATGTTGTAGATGAGTGGTTACGAATAGCCACAATTACACGATATCCACAAGCTCATAGTCAACAAAATATTTTTATGGCTAATTATAGCTATCGGCTAAATAGCTACAGATTTTTGATAATAGCTGCAATCAATTTCGTATCTATAAACAATTTTTATTGTAGTGTCGGGCCGCGGGTCCTTCCAGTCCGATGAGCGGTGCGTTAATTTTCTAAAAGCTCAAAATTTTTGTTTACTGATCTTGCAATCACCACTGATCTTTTTCCGTGCTTTTGCCTCACTCACACGGTATTATGAATCACTTCACGATAGGCCACTCATCCTTCCACTACTCCAGCCAAACATGCATAACACTGGAGTTTTAAATGGATGTGCTCCCAAAAAAGTAAATGCACTTTAATGACATAGATAGTCAAATCAATTTTATTTAACCCTTTTACTAGCTTCTCGTATATATATATATGTCTTATTTTATTTAAGGTTATGCCGTCGAGCTTATCGTAGGTATGGTTGGCTTGTAAAATTTCTTGCTTCAGCTTCACACGTTTAGTCATTAACATTTTTTAATTCATTACAACTATACCAAAAAAGGCTCTTTTCACAAGATAATATTCAAACAAAAGATATAATTATAAATCTATACTAATAAAAGGAACCTTTCGAGGCTTCAGAGAGCGTCCACATCAGCGGAAAAAATTCTCCCGAAAATTGCCACGTGGCATGACTACTATTATTACCTTATTACATTAAATGATATTAACATATTACACATTATTACTATATATATACACTAAATCATACAGAAATATAAATAAATATACATTTAAATATGTAAATATTTAATATACGAATTATATATACAATAATAAGTAAAAATATATTTGAAAAATATATAATAACGAAAATAATATTAACAATACATAATATAAAAATAAGAAAAAATACACTAAACATTAAAAATTTATCTTAAAATGTAAATACACAATTTAAAAAAAATATAAAAAGTACATAATCCTTAAACATCTATCTTAAAATATAAGGTATAGATATTAAGTAAATATAAAATATAAAAATAATATTAATAAGTAAATACATAATATAGAAAATAGAAAAAATAAATTAAGCATTAAACATCTATCTTAAAATGTAAAATATAGATATTAAGTAAATATATAATATATGAAAATAATATTAATAAGTAAATACATAATATAAAAAAAAAAGAAAAGTACATTAAACATTAAACATCTATCTTAAAATGTAAATAAAAAATAGAAATACTACATTAGACATCATTTTAAAATGTAAAAATTAAATACATGTAAATATATAATTAAGTGTGTAAATATATAATATACAAAAGTAATAATAAGTAAGTACACAATTTTAAAAATAAAAATGTTTTTATTACAATAAATTACATTATTATACTACACATCGTTTTAAAAACCCTCTTCGAAAAAAGTCATGTGACATGACTACTATTATTACCTTATTACATTAAATTACATTATCATACTACACATTATTTCTATAATACACTAAATCATAAGAAAATATAAATAAATATACATTTAAATATGTAAATATTTAATATACAATTCTATATACAATAATAAATTAAGATATAATTTAAAAATAAATAATACACAAAAATATTATTAACAATTAAATAAATAATATAAATAAAATAAAATGCATTAAACATTAAAAATTTATCTTAAAATGTAAATACACAATTTAAAAAATATATAAAAAGTACATAATCCTTAAACATCTATCTTAAAATATAAGGTATAGATATTAAGTAAATATAAAATATAAAAATAATATTAATAAGTAAATACATAATATAGAAAATAGAAAAAATAAATTAAGCATTAAACATCTATCTTAAAATGTAAAATATAGATATTAAGTAAATATATAATATATGAAAATAATATTAATAAGTAAATACATAATATAAAAAAAAGAAAAGTACATTAAACATTAAACATCTATCTTAAAATGTAAATAAAAAATAGAAATACTACATTAGACATCATTTTAAAATGTAAAAATTAAATACATGTAAATATATAATTAAGTGTGTAAATATATAATATACAAAAGTAATAATAAGTAAGTACACAATTTTAAAAATAAAAATGTTTTTATTACAATAAATTACATTATTATACTACACATCGTTTTAAAAACCCTCTTCGAAAAAAGTCATGTGACATGACTACTATTATTACCTTATTACATTAAATTACATTATCATACTACACATTATTTCTATAATACACTAAATCATAAGAAAATATAAATAAATATACATTTAAATATGTAAATATTTAATATACGAATTCTATATACAATAATAAATTAAGATATAATTTTAAAAATAAATAATACACAAAAAATATTATTAATAAGTAAATATATAATAGAAAAAATAGAAAAATACATTAAACATTAAACATTTATCTTAAAAAGTAAATACACAATTTAAAATATAGAAAAAAATACATTAATCCTTAAACATCTATCTTAAAATATAAGATTGTAGATATTAAGTAAATATATAATATAAACAATAGAAAAGTACATTAAAATATAATTTAAAAATTAAATAATGTATGAAAATATTATTAACAATTAAATAAATAATATAAATAAAATAAAAATGCATTAAACATTAAAAATTTATCTTAAAAAGTAAATACACTATTTTAAAAAAAAAAGTAGAAAGAAACAATGATCCTTAAACATCTTTCTTAAAATGCAAGGTATAGATTTTAAGTAAATATATAATAGAAATACTATGAAAATGTAAAATTATAGATATTAAGAAAATATATAATATAAAAAATAAAAAATTACATTAAGAATTAAACATCTATCTTAAAATGTAAATTAAAAATTAAAAAAAAAATAGAAATATTGTACTACATTAAACATCTATCTTGAAATGTAAAAATATAGATATTAAGTAAATATATAATATACGAAAATAATTATAATAAGTAAATACATAATATAAAAAAATGGAAACGTACATTTAACATCTATCTTAAAATGTAAATAAAAAATGGAAATACTACATTAGACATCATCTTAAAATGTAAAAATTAAATACATGTAAAAATACAATTAACTATGTAAATATATAATATAAAAAAAGTAATAATAAGTAAGTACACAATTTAAAAAAGAAAAATACTACACTAAAAAGTAATATACAACATAAAAATGTAAATGCTACATAGTCAAAATAGAGTTGGTATAAATTAATATATCAATAATAAGAATCCAAAAGAATGTTAAACTTAAATAATTATCTTCTCATTGTAAACATTGCATTAATTTTTAAATGAATTATAAAAATTTAATGGATTATACATTATTAAACATTATACAATATTACATTAAAAATTTAGCACAATAATAGAATTAGTAAATATACAATGTAGAAAAAATAAATAAATAAATAAATATATATATAATATGAGAAATAGGAAAAGTACATTAAAAATCTCTCTACATTAAATAAAAATATATATAATATAAGAAATAAATATATTACATTAAAAATAAGAAATAAATATATTACATTAAACATGTATTCTAATATTATCATTTGATATAAAAACAAAAAATAGAATAAGTAAATATAAAATATAAAAAGAAGTAAATATAGAATATAATAAATAGACAAACTAAATTAAAGATTTATCTAAAAACTTTATATAAATATAAAAAGAAGTAAATATAAAATATAATAAATAAACAAACCAAATTAAACATCTATCTGAAATATTAAAGTAAAATAAATAATAAATAAATATACCATAAAAGAAAGAAAAATATTACATTACGAATTTATCATAATATTATCATTTGATGTAAAAATCAAATAAACAAAACAAAAAGAAATAAATAAATATAAAAAATAATTAAATATACAATATAAAAATAAAAATATTCCAACATACATCTATGAAATATTAAATAAGTAAATATAAAATATTAAACATCTGTTTGAAAAATGTATACAAAAATTTAAGTAAAATAAATAATAAATAAATATACCATAAAAGAATGAAAAATATTACATTACGAATTTATCATAATATTATCATTTGATGTAAAACCAAAAACAAAACAAAAAAAAATATATATAAAAATAATTAAATATACAATATAAAAATAAAAATATTCCATTACACATATATGAAATATTAAATAAGTAAATATAAAATATTAAACATCTGTTTGAAAAATGTATACAAAAATAAATAATAAGTAATATATAATATAAGAAATATAAATATTACATTAAACAATAAGAAAATATAAAATGTAAGAAGTAAAAACATTACATAAACATATATTCTAATATTATCATTTGATATAAAAATAAAAATAGAATAATTAAATATAAAATATTAAAAGAAGTAAATATATAATATAAGAAATAGAAATACTACATTAAAATTTATCATAATATTAAATTTTGATATAAAATAGAAACAATTAAATATACAATATAAGTAATAAAAACCAACATTAAATATCTGTTTGAAAAATATATAATAAATAAATAATAAATAATAATAAATATACCATAAAAGAAAGAAAAATATTACATTCTGATTTATCATAATATTATCATTTGATGTAAAAATCAAATAAACAAAACAAAAAGAAATAAATAAATATAAAAATAATTAAATATACAATATAAAAATAAAAATATTCCAACATACATCTATGAAATATTAAATAAGTAAATATAAAATATTAAACATCTGTTTGAAAAATGTATACAAAAATTTAAGTAAAATAAATAATAAATAAATATACCATAAAAGAATGAAAAATATTACATTCTGATTTATCATAATATTATCATTTGATGTAAAACCAAAAACAAAACAAAAAAATATATATAAAAATAATTAAATATACAATATAAAAATAAAAATATTCCATTACACATATATGAAATATTAAATAAGTAAATATAAAATATTAAACATCTGTTTGAAAAATGTATACAAAAATAAATAATAAGTAATATATAATATAAGAAAATATAAAATATTACATTAAACAATAAGAAAATATAAAATGTAAGAAGTAAAAACATTACATAAACATATATTCTAATATTATCATTTGATATAAAAATAAAAATAGAATAATTAAATATAAAATATTAAAAGTAAATATATAATATAAAATAGAAAAACAAAATTAAACATCGATCCGAAAAATGTGTGGTAAAAATAAATATACCATAAAAATAAAAATATTACATCAAACACTATCATAATATTATAATAAATAAATATATATATAATATAAGAAATAGAAATACTACATTAAAATTTATCATAATATTATCATTTGATATAAAAATAAAAATAGAATAAGTAAATATAAAATATTACATTAAAATAAGAAATAAATATATTACATTAAACATGTATTCTAATATTATCATTTGATATAAAAACAAAAATAGAATAAGTAAATATAAAATATAAAAAGAAGTAAATATAGAATATAATAAATAGACAAACTAAATTAAAGATTTATCTAAAACTTTATATAATATAAAAAGAAGTAAATATAAAATATAATAAAATAAACAAACCAAATTAAACATCTATCTGAAATATTAAAGTAAAATAAATAATAAATAAATATACCATAAAAGAAAGAAAAATATTACATTACGAATTTATCATAATATTATCATTTGATGTAAAAATCAAATAAACAAAACAAAAAGAAATAAATAAATATAAAAAATAATTAAATATACAATATAAAAATAAAAATATTCCAACATACATCTATGAAATATTAAATAAGTAAATATAAAATATTAAACATCTGTTTGAAAAATGTATACAAAAATTTAAGTAAAATAAATAATAAATAAATATACCATAAAAGAATGAAAAATATTACATTACGAATTTATCATAATATTATCATTTGATGTAAAAACCAAAAAAAACAAAACAAAAAAAAATATATATAAAAATAATTAAATATACAATATAAAAATAAAAATATTCCATTACACATATATGAAATATTAAATAAGTAAATATAAAATATTAAACATCTGTTTGAAAAATGTATACAAAAATAAATAATAAGTAATATATAATATAAGAAATATAAATATTACATTAAACAATAAGAAAATATAAAATGTAAGAAGTAAAAACATTACATAAACATATATTCTAATATTATCATTTGATATAAAAATAAAAATAGAATAATTAAATATAAAATATTAAAAGAAGTAAATATATAATATAAAATAGAAAAACAAAATTAAACATCGATCCGAAAAATGTGTGGTAAAAATAAATATACCATAAAAAATAAAAATATTACATCAAACACTATCATAATATTATAATAAATAAATATAAAAAATAAGAAAAATAAATAATAAATAATTATACAATATAAGTAATAAAAAACCAACATTAAATATCTGTTTGAAAAATATATAATAAAATAAATAATAAATAAATATACAATTTTAAGAAATAGAAATACTACATTAAAAATTTATCGCAATATTAAATTTTGATATAAAATAGAAACAATTAAAAATATACAATATAAGAAATAGAAAAACTCCAAACAAATATTTTTATACAAAACTCCAAACAATTAAAAATATACAATATTATGTTTTATTTGGAGTTTTGTTGATACTCTTAATTTTTATATTGTATATTTATATAAAACATAATATCTATTCTGCACTATTAAATATTAATGCAAAAATTATAACACTTATATAAAAACCTATTTTTAAATATAAACTAAAATTTTAAATATTTGTAACTGTTTTTGAAACTTTTTACCCGCCCGTAGGGCGGGTTTAATCCTAGTAAATTTAAAACCTATGATTTACCATAGTAGAGTTTATCGATATCACGTCAGTTTTATGGATACCAGGGGCGGAGCCCCACGCAAGTATGGGGATAATATTATTTTCATTTGGTTTCGGAAGTAGATAACGGTGAGGACGTTAATATATCTTGTTTGTAGATGTTAATTTGTATTTTGTTTTGGCTTGATGTTTGAATTACTATTTTAAGATGCGTTCCGTTTAGCTACTATTGTTGTTTTTGTGGGCTTAGTTCGTGCGATAATTATGAGCAGACTTTTTACATAGAGAATAATTGATTGGTATGCAAAATGAAAACTTAAATATTATGCGTTTGGCCCATAAGACCGTAGACCATGGTACTCGTAAGTAACGATGGCTGATGTCCTTCTTTCTAGCTGTCTGTAGGATTTGTTTGTTACTCCCTGCAATTTCATTAATAATATGTTTAAGACTTTATTGATACTGCTCGACTCTTATACAAAAGAATCGCATCACCCCATACCTAAAAAAATCAATTGTACCCCATACATCAGTTGTCAAATGAGAGTCGTTATAATTCATGAGCTTTGCAAGCCCAAAATCTCCAACCACAGCTTCAAACTGTTCATCTAACAATATGTTCACAGCTTTCATGTCCCGGTGAATGATTTTTTGGTCGCAATGATAATGTAAATACGCAAGCCCCCTTGCTGCTCTCAGAATAATATGCTGATACATACCTGTTGTTCATGGAATTTAACGTAAACATGATACATACCTATGCTGAAAGCTTTGGTAGCAGCAATGGACGGGTCAAAGTAAAATTGGGTCACCGTTGTGGAGTTTAGATACAGGTTACCTGCAATTAAGGCAAAGACGCACGTGTAAGTAGTGCTGCAGCAGCATAATTATGACACCAAATTCAGAATAGAATTTCGATAGTACTATTATGTTTGGTTAAACAAATCTATTTCACCAGATCAAAGTCCCGGCTTTCGTCGTACTTCCCGCCGCAACCGGTGCAAGAGAAGTAAGACCAGCCATTTTGCTGGAGGGCACCGATGATCTGAGCTCTACACATGAAACTACAGCTTCCTGAGTTTTCATAGAGAGATTAAAGTTAACATTAGTTGGGCATTAGTATTCCAAAATTATGAATAAATAGTTATAGTAACTTGGTCGTTTGAGTTGGAGAGGTACTTGTGAAGGTTTCCAATTGGCACAAGCTCTTTCTTCTTATTCCCTCCCATGGTTCTCATCCCGTGGGAAAACCTTTGTTGCTGCAACTCCCAAGCTGCGTGTAGAACATATGTTTAACATAGATTAGAAAACACAGATTTTAATATGAGTTTTAGTAAATACAGTAAGGGAGTGCAGAGGTGAGCATGTAAGCTTGTGTAAGAAATTGAGGGTAAATGGTTGGTTATCTGATTTTTTTGTGAGACTTGCTACTAACCTGCTTGTGAACACTTTGGGGATAGTGGGGTGAAAATATAATTTTTGTTGCCGGTTTGGAGTTCAAATCCATGTTACCTGAGAAGGCCGATCGAGTGTGTGTTAGATGATGTTACTAAGTATGATGTATGTATGAAAAGTACTATATTCAGAAGAAAATGTTAGCTTCAATATGTTTTCTTGTCAAATATAGATGAGCTTACCTCCAAATATTTTTGGATTCACCGTAAGACCAGTACCATGACAGATGGTGATATATCGCCTGAACTCATATACCCTCAAGGTTGTGGCTGCATTGTCCCACAAAGACAAGTACAGCACAACCGAACTGTTGTAGGAGATTATATAAGTTAATTTAAAGAAGGAAGATGGATCTAAGCATGAAAATTGTGAGAAGGTGAATTTAGGCTTAGCGTGCTAATGAGAAAATGACCGCAAGACGAGTCGCAGCTGCGGCCTTGTTGAGGTCAGAGCCTTAGACGAAATATATTTGGCCAACAACATCTGAATGTTTGAAATTTTTTTTAGGAATCAATTGCTAATAAAATTATAGGGGGTTAGTGAACTAGACTTGAAAGGGGAAATAAAAAAACTCTACAGGTGAATTCAAAGTTTGTGTTTACAAGAGCCAGAGCATCTGTTTCTTCTGGTTTTAACATAAGCACTGGTGTACACTTCATCAAGTGTTGTTGTGGGATGAAAAGGATGATCCGGCTGGGATGAATATGTGGATCACAAAATTCTGCGCAGACAAAGGAGTGAACTTGTACGAATTGTTTGAGTGTTTAGGAAACAATGGTAGAATAACTTTTTTTAGTGTTCATGAAACAACGATGAGCCAATCTTTGATGTTAGGGTAAGGAAGTTGTAACCTTTTCATCTAGGAGGAGGATGATTTCCATGAGTTACCAATTCTTCTTGATGTTATGTGAATCCAAGAAGCTGAGGAGGCGGCCAATAATAACCTGAGAAGGCTGACCAAGGCGGAGATCATCAGATTAATCAGCAATAATGTCAGAGGCAAACATTCTCAGCAGTGGAAGAGAAGCTTTGGAGGTTAGAAACTCAGTAGTTAGATATGAGATGTTGGAAGCCCATCTCACGCATCAACTATATATATTGATCTTGCAGTTATAAGTTATGAAACGCTTCATGTTTTGATGGTATGAGTAAAGAGGAGGATCTCAAGAGATAGGGTATATAAAGAGTTGCATGGATATAGATTGGAGAAGTAAAGTGTGACAGAATTTAAAACGTAAAGGAGACTCAAGTTCAACTATTCACTTCCATATATGATGGTTTGACTAAAGCGACTGAGTCGGAAACCCTAGGTCTTAGAGGTTGACGAAGGGTAGACATGCATATTTGGGTCAGTTTGACGAAATCTTCTATTGGGCCTCGGCCTCACTTCTGCTAATGATGTATAGACTGGGTTAGTCACTGGGCTTGTGAATTAAGTTAAAAAGACCCAGAAACAACAAATAAAGGAATATTCAATCAATACAGGAAGGACTGTACACGTATTATTACACAACTTGTTAGTTTATGCGGGTCCCACATACATGGGAGTTAATAGAGGTGGGCAAAAAACCCAAACCGAACCGAACCGAACCGACCCAACCGAACCAAACCACACCGTATTCTTTACATAACCCAATTGGTTCATGTTTTACTCAACCCGAATGGTTTGGTTTGGTTTGGTTTTAAACCGAACCAAACCGATAAACCCAATATATATATATATATTAACATATAGTAAATTTTAGTTAAAGTTTCGTTTTCCACATTTTTTTGACTTCCGTATATTCTTAAAAAAATTCAAATATGATTCAAATAAATGAATAATACTATTATATATATTCTATAATTCTAATACCTAAAGATTGTATTGAAAACAAAATCTAAAAACTATAAGCATCTATATATCATAGTCGTCTTGTCTCGTTCATCTTCTCAAATTTCCATTGTCTAAAAGTAAAATTATGTAACAGAGTTATAACAAGATCAATAAAAACAAAAAAAGGTAGATGCAAATAGTCTTTTAGTTTATAGATTTTGGAATGCTTACAAGTCTTTTTACGTTAATTTGATTAGTCATCATATTTTATAACCTACCCGAACTACACCGAACCAAACTACACCATCATAAAGTAAACCGAACTAAACCAAAACCAAACCGAACTAAATCTAAACCAAACCAAACTAAACCGAACCAAACTAAACCCGAACCAAACTCAAACCAAAGCTACTTTGGTTTTAATTGGGTTGAGTTTTATAAAACCCAAACTAACCAAACCAAACCGAACCCAAATCGAACCCGAAACTAAACCGATATGCCCACCCCTAGGAGTTAATGACATGGATAGACTTATTGGAGAGAAAAGTATGGCGTCATATATATATGATTACTTTTCGAAATGCAATCCAAAGTTTAAATTTAATGATTTCAAAATAATGGTGGTTCTCGGTTTATTTTCTTCTTTTCGCTAGTTGTCTGGAACTGGTAAAGTGCTTAGTTTCGGTATTTTCTTGTTTCTTGTTTTTTGGTTGAGCATCAGCTTCTTCTAATTCTTTTGAAGATTTTTCTCGTAAATCATTTTGGTTTTGTGTCTAATTGGCTGCTTTGATGGATTGTTAACAAGAAACTAAGATAATGACATAACAAACAAAAAAACGTGCTGGAAAAAATGTAATTTAGTTTGCTAAGATTCTCAAAATATACATGGGAACATATGTATTAACTACGTGTTTTCTTGCACCGTGTGCAGTAATAATTTTTTAAAAAATTCAAAAATATTTTTTTTAAATTAATATTGTAGATATTATTATTTTATTAGAAGTATTTTAATACAATTTTGATTTAGTTAAACAGAAAATTAAATTAAAAATAATTTCTTTTATTTTAAATTATATTTAAGACTCTATATATGTATATATTTAAAATAATAATCTTAGATATATTTTTATTTATTTTTGGTTAAATGTATTAAATCATCTTGCATAAAGTTAATTGAAAAATTGATATAAAACTTTACAATTGTCAAAAATATAAACTAAACAGTATTCATAAAATTTGTAGATATAAATGAAACTAATGATTTTACGATTAAAATTATAAATTTCTTTTTTTTTAATTGTACAAAATTTTGAAAAATTTCAATAATAAAAATTTCATAATTATAAAAAAAGAGATAAAGAATATTTCAAAATTTGCAATACCATATTTGAATATATTTGTTTTGATGATGCTATATGAGTTACTATTGTTGACAAAAAAAATTATAAGTTATTACCGTATTCTATAAAGTTTACCAAAAATATAAATAAACATTAAATGTAATGTATGAGTTATTACCATATTTTAAGAAGTTTATCAAAAATATAAATCACTTAATGTAATTGTGCATGTCATATTTAGTCAGAAGCCATATCAATAATTTTAGTAGCCATGTCACTTTTTAATGAAAGTGATTGTAATCCCACCAAAAGATGAAAGTGATTGTAAAAAGACATGTTTCAAATCTCTTCTTAAATAATGTTTAGGGGAGACACATGCTCATATCACTTGATTTTGATATTACAAACATAGTACTCAAACTCCATCATATATTGTTCAGTAATGGATCGATGTTTATATAGCCAGGCTAGTGAAGTTAAACATGGTTTAAATTTCCGCGAATTCAATTGAGACCAAAACCAAGAGGGAACAACGGGTCATATAAATCGGCATCAGCGTTTAATGGCAATTGCTCAGCGTTTGAACCAGCTCACTGGTAACTTTCCCTCAAAGTCATAATCTCCAAATATGACATCAGCCATTCCTTGTCCTTCACTTCCAGGCAGCCAAGCAGATATTACAGCCTCCGTCTTTTCAAGAACTGTCGGCTCAAGAACCGTAGGCGTCCTGAGAACAAGATCATTAGAGTTGGGACTCTCACTGCAACTGTGGTTCTGATATCACTCCGTTGAAAGGTATTGTGAGTTCTGAGTTATCCCCTAAAGTCTCTGCATATGGCGATTCCCCAACTGCAACAATTGCATAAGAGAAGCCTTCACTTTCGAGGCTAAGGATTCCTCCGAAGGATTTTTTCATATATTATTTCTGTTTGGTCTCCAACTATTCCTTTGATGGCATCCAAAGCGTCGTGCCTACATTTTCAGACCAAAACAGATCCATTTATCAGGGCTGCCATTCATATTAAATTCTAACAACAAAACATTTACTACTAGCTGTTGCTTAAATTACCAATTGTTATCCTTCGCTTAGACCAAACCATGCCTTTGTCCATCCCCGCACTGGTAGCCAAGATCGTCTGCATGTGTTCCAGTGACTAAAATTCTTTTGGCATTGCGATCTAGTGGCAGAAATGGTTTATCAACATGTTTGCCATTCTTTAGCAGAACTAAAGACTTTCTAACAGCTTCACGCCCAATTCTCTATGTTCCTAAAATCATGAAATACAGTCAATCATGCCCTCCAATCAAATGACACTAATGATTTTACGATTAAAATTATAAATTTCTTTTTTTAATTGTACAAAATTTTGAAAAATTTCAATAATAAAAATTTCATAATTATAAAAAAAGAGATAAAGAATATTTCAAAATTTGCAATACCATATTTGAATATATTTGTTTTGATGATGCTATATGAGTTACTATTGTTGACAAAAAAAATTATAAGTTATTACCGTATTCTATAAAGTTTACCAAAAATATAAATAAACATTAAATGTAATGTATGAGTTATTACCATATTTTAAGAAGTTTATCAAAAATATAAATCACTTAATGTAATTGTGCATGTCATATTTAGTCAGAAGCCATATCAATAATTTTAGTAGCCATGTCACTTTTTAATGAAAGTGATTGTAATCCCACCAAAAAAGATGAAAGTGATTGTAAAAAAGACATGTTTCAAATCTCTTCTTAAATAATGTTTAGGGGAGACACATGCTCATATCACTTGATTTTGATATTACAAACATAGTACTCAAACTCCATCATATATTGTTCAGTAATGGATCGATGTTTATATAGCCAGGCTAGTGAAGTTAAACATGGTTTAAATTTCCGCCGGAATTCAATTGAGACCAAAACCAAGAGGGAACAACGGGTCATATAAATCGGCATCAGCGTTTAATGGCAATTGCTCAACGCGTTTGAACCAGCTCACTGGTAACTTTCCCTCAAAGTCATAATCTCCAAATATGACATCAGCCATTCCTTGTCCTTCACTTCCAGGCAGCCAAGCAGATATTACAGCCTCCGTCTTTTCAAGAACTGTCGGCTCAAGAACCGTAGGCCGTCCTGAGAACAAGATCATTAGAGTTGGGACTCTCACTGCAACTGTGGTTACGATATCACTCCCGTTGAAAGGTATTGTGAGTTCTGAGTTATCCCCTAAAGTCTCTGCATATGGCGATTCCCCAACTGCAACAATTGCATAAGAGAAGCCTTCACTCGAGGCTAAGGATTCCTCCGAAGGATTTTTTTCATATATTATTTCTGTTTGGTCTCCAACTATTCCTTTGATGGCATCCAAAAGCGTCGTGCCTACATTTTCAGACCAAAACAGATCCATTTATCAGGGCTGCCATTCATATTAAATTCTAACAACAAAACATTTACTACTAGCTGTTGCTTAAATTACCAATTGTTATCCTTCCGCTTAGACCAAACCATGCCTTTGTCCATCCCCCGCACTGGTAGCCAAGATCGTCTGCATGTGTTCCAGTGACTAAAATTCTTTTGGCATTGCGATCTAGTGGCAGAAATGGTTTATCAACATGTTTGCCATTCTTTAGCAGAACTAAAGACTTTCTAACAGCTTCACGGCCCAATTCTCTATGTTCCTAAAATCATGAAATACAGTCAATCATGCCCTCCAATCAAATGACACTATTTACTAGAAATTTCACCTTGCAGCCAATAGTACCCAATAGAGATCGGTCTGTGAGAGGATGCTCGAAAAGACCAGCTACAAACTTCACTCTGAGTATTCTTTCAACAGCATCATCAATCCGAGCCATTGACACTTCCCCTGACTGCACCAGATCTGTTAGGTCATATATGAACCGTTCGTACTTGAAAGGCACCATTACCTGCAATAAAATAGATTAGTAACCTAATGCTCATTCGTTTCTTACTCAAAAGTGTAAATCATTAGCAAGAGGTTTCAGAGTCTACCATGTCTATTCCAGCATTAATTGAGATCTTGATGCAGTGGCGGTAATTTGAACCAAATGGCTCGCTAAGCCGGTCCAAAGCTTCCCAGTCTGATATGATAAATCCCTGGTAATCAAAGGAAACATGACCAGCTCAGTTCATACACCTCTGGCTTGTTCAGATAGTCCATAATCAATCAAACTTTTGGTTGACCTTGAAACCTAGTTTCTGTTTGAGAAGCTCTGTCAAGAGGAAATAGTCAGAGTGGAGTTTACTTCCATTCCAGCTGGAGTAAGATGCCATAACAGTAGAGACTCCCTGAGCAAGACAGTTTAAATATGGAGGTAGATGTACTCTCTCCAATTTTTCGAATGACACAATAGTGTTCCCTTCGTTTGTGCCATTTTCGGTGCCACCATCTCCAACAAAGTGTTTTGCACACGCAACCGCACTGTTTCTATCATATGGTGAACAAATTCATGAACATCAAAGCTATTAAAGACACATATTAAGTCATGTACATACCTTCCCGCAAGAAAAGGGTAACCGTTAGGGTGTTCTTTAGGTGGCTCGCCTTGAAGGCCGGAGACAAGTGTTGTCAGCTCACATATAATGTTAGCATCTTCACTGTAACACTCGTAGGATCTCCCCCATCTCGGATCTCTCAAAGCCTATAGGAAAACATAAGCTATAACAAGAAAAGAGAGAACGAAGAGGTCTTGGCTTAACCAAACTTACTAAACCGTACTGATTATCTCATTCAATGTTTTAACATGTATAAGGAACTTACGGCTACGCAAGGAGCAAACGCCCAGTGTGCACCCATGGCTCTTACTTCAAGTACTGTTGCAGCTCCAATTCTTCTGATCAGATCTGCGTCTCTATCAAAATACCACAACAACTAAGCATTGTTATCACCTTCTGTTGTGAAAAGCCGTAAATTAAACTCGGTTTAAAAAAAAAAGAAACTAGAGAGTAAACTCGAATACATCTATTTTAGATGTACCGAGATTTAAGTCACTACTGAAATAACACATTCAACAACCAATGTCCTTCAAATACTAGGTTTGATTCCATTGGAGCAACAATACTACTAGACCCAAAACTCTCACTCTTCTAAAGATTTATATAGAGAAAGAGAATGAGAATCGGGATTAGACCTGGTGGCTCCTAATCCGACGTTGTGCGGGAAGATTGTGGCTCCGTAAACGTTGTTGTTGCCGTGGACGGCGTCAATGCCGTATATTAAAGGGATTCCCAAACGCAACGCCAACGCTGCGTTTTGGTAACCGTCGATCATATCCACCCAGTCGGATGGCCTAGCGTCCTCGAACGGCCAACTCCCTCCGCCGTTCAATACACTACCTGTAAGTCCCAAGTTCATTGTTATAACTTTAGCATATTCACATTTAAATGATACAAAGTTTGTTCGTTGACTAAAGAAAAATAAATGGTGTCTATGTACCTATGAACGAATCTGTAATGACGGTATGAGTAGTTACGACGCGTTCGATCTGAGTCATCTGACCGATCTTCTCCGCCAAAGTCATCCGAGAGAGAAGGTCTTGGACACGCGCCTCCACTGGCGCATCTGGGTTTTTGTAAACGCATAATTCTTCTTTTCTTTCCATACTCTTTCTTTCTTTTACTCGTTCGATCACAGACTCACAAGTTAACTACTTCCAACCTATTTCTCTATATATATATCCAAGAATAAATTCGCATAATGGGTAGCTATTATATTGTTTCTGGCTTCGGTTGATATTATCATTTCGTTATCATTATATATGGAACTATTCTGAAACAAAAAATCAATCATGTAAAGGCACGTTACAAATTAAATTAACTTAAACACACTGGCCAGCTTAATTTAAACATTACGTTAATTAATAAACACGCAAGAACCTTATCGCTATGACGCCATACCTATGCGGTAATCATGGTTCAATTGTTTTTATTTCTTTCGTCAGCATTGAACTTTTCTCAAATAAAATAAAAACAATGACCTACGCTAGTCACTACTTAATTAAAACATTAGGTTCATAAACACGCCAAAACCTTATCATTACGGCATTGCACATGCCTAGTCAAATTGGTTGGATTACCTTTTTCTTTTTTCTTAAGTTGAGCTTGCCATTTAAGGCACTTGAAACTTGCAAACACAAGAAGGACCAGGAAGTCCTAAACAACTTGACCTAGAAATGATCCTAAAACCCACACTAAGAAATTGGTAGCGTTTGTATTTTTAAAACACAACGATCTAATCAGCTTAAGTTCACGAAATGAATTTATGTATTGATATTTTGGTTTTACAAGGTATTTAAATGACAATCGAAACCAGACTAGGCTAACAAAAAAGTTAAAGCACAAGATTGATGTGTCTAAGTTGAGAGCTCGAGGTTGATGATATGTGTGTATGAAAGCGTGAATGTCCTTTTCTTCTTGTCCTACCTTTTTTTTACATTTGCTTATATTATTGACGAAGCTCTGATATCTCCTCATCCTCTTGATGTGGCGATCCCAAAAATCTCAGAGACTCGGTGGTTGCTGCAAATTCCGGAGGTCCGTCGCGAATATTATTTTGACTCAGCATTGTTGGTTCCCATGATACTTTGAACTCGACTTCTCATTCTGATCGAGCTCGAGATTGATCCTTGAGGATCGACCTCTGTTCGGATCAATCTCGAGTCAAGATCTCAAGGTTCTCACTGACTTTGTGTTCTGATGCTTCAAGTATATTGGATTTTTCAAGATTTGGGTCCAAGAAATGTCTCCCAACCCTTAATGGGCTTGTTAGTTACTCGTTAAGGACATAATCTTTTTCAAACTCTCAAATCTTTACGTATTCGCAGTGATAAATGCATCATTATTTTTCTTCAATTTCTGTGGGATATTATGGTCGGTATGATTCCCCTTTATCACAATCCCCTCGTGATCTAGGAATCTCGGATATGAATTCAAGGGTCTTTCCATATGTTCGTCATATCATCCCTTATATCTTCATATTTCTTTGCAAATAATGTCCACCAGAAGGTGACCTAGCTTATGTGAGTCCAAGAGGATCCCTAGCAGAGGTTGTGTAAGAGGATCAGAAAAAATCTGTTCTGGTGACGTCAATGATGAAGTCGTTAGAGGAGAGATGCGTCTTCCCCATGCGGCTTGGTTGCGGCAGTGTTAATTCCATTAGTCGTGAGGCTGTTGTTCCATCCAGCACTTCTGGTGCAAAGCCTGCTAGTCTCGCTAGCTCTGACAAAAAGGATCACCCTATCCAGAAAGCCATAACTGAGGGTGCGGATCCAAAGTCGATTTTGTCGAGTGACACCACGGGGACAAAACCCTTCCACTGGAGATTGTCCCACGAGAAGGACTGCCCAATCTTCGAGGATCTAGATAGTGTTGTTCACATGGTGAAACACTTCAAAAGCCGGTGGGATGCCCTCTCCCACCTCTCCAAAATATGACCGAGCATGACGCCTACGTAAAAAGGGCGATTGTCCATGCTAAGATATGGAGCCCGATCTGGGAATTTCTACATTTTATTTTATTTACTTATCTCCACTTTTCTAAGAGTAGTTGATTTCCATGCTATGGAGGCCAAGAACGAACTAGCTGCGATGCTGGAGCAGCGTCTGAAGAACGTCCCATGTGCTGACGAACTCAACATGATCAAGATGCTCGTTCGAGAACAGGAGCTCAGTCTGAAGCTTGTTCAGGAGCGAGAGCGCACCAGCATACTCAACTGGCTTCTTCTGAGAAGCTTGGTAACCAGGCGGCTTCACTTGAAGCTCGACTCCGAGTAATCGAAAACACAAGGAAAGCGGCCTTCACAATGGTTTCTTCGCTGGAGATGCATATTGAAGGTCTATCAGCTAAACATGTTACGGATCTGCGCTCGTCCCTCACGAGGCTAAGAAGGTTCTTGCTGATAGCTACCTCGGCATGCCTATCTCTTTGAAAAAGAAGTAGGAGAGGAAGAAACTCGCTGTTGACTATGAGACTCGTCTTAGAGAATTCATGGCTAATATTGAACTTATTAACAAGATCATGAATACTAATCTGCTAGCATCTGACGAGCTCTCTCGCCTTCAGGCTAAAGATATTGAGCCCGAGGCTGAATTGGATGTTGCTGCTGTGTCTGATTTCTCGATTGGGAAACTTGACCTTTCCCAGATCTCTGAAGAGCTTCCTAAAGATTCTTCGCCAAAGGTGCCTTTTGATGTTAACTATTCAGCAGTAAACTTGGTCATTTTGGTGTCCTGAAAGTAGCTCAGAAAGTTGAGGTGGTAAGCACAATGCCGGCGGAGAGGAGTGAGCTCTAACAGCTGCATTTTGGGAAGGTCGCAAAGTCGGTCACCAAGTGTTTCTGTTGTTTTTTATAAATATGTTTTATAATTATAATCTGATGAGACTCACTTATGTACATATATTATGTTTTTACTGAGTTCAGATTGATGTGTTTGGCCGACCAAAAGGTGATACATGTATAATCATGTTTAGGTCGTTTCTTGCGAGAAGTCAATATCTTACTTTGATAGAGTTTGTTTGATTTGTTGATTGGTTCGAGCTCGATGGTGATACGTCAGAGCATATGTCGATTTATTTGGTACTATCTCTACATTAGGCTGATGTCAATCTTGATAGATTGTGTTCGAGGTGCTTGTCTGGAGGAATTGACTACGTCCGTAAGCTTTGATGAAGGCCTTAATTTTGTAGTACATCGTGTGGTTTTGCTATGGCAAAGTATTTTTTGGAATGATAGATTTTTTAAGTTGGATACAATTACAAAATGTCGGTGCTTGAGAACAAATTTTTATTTGTAAAAGTTACAAACTTTCTTGAATTTTGGTTTCTTTCTGTGCTTTCTACTGGTCGATGCCTTGGTTGGGAATAATGTTATGACAACCTCCAATTTGTTTCTGAGATAGCCATGGATTCTCTCCGAAAGAGACTTGTAGAATTTGAGATTGTCGCCTATGCAATAAGGGACAAAGTACCAAATCATCTTTACGCAAGGTGGCAGTTTGTAATAAACCTCTCTCTCTCTCTCTCTCTCTCTCTCTCTCTCTCTCTCTCTCTCTCTCTCTCTCTCTCTCTCTCTCTCTCTCTCTCTCTCTCTCTCTCTCTCAATTAGTGGGCCATTGAAGTCGTTAGGTGGAGGAAGACGTGGTAGCTTGAGAGATGACGAGGCCGGAGACATGGGTGTGTTGAACAGGAGATCGTCTGGATGTGGTGAGGAACCAGATGAACTCATTATGATCTTCTGAGTATAAGTGAAGGTCTGCCGTCCTCTAGGATTTTATGAGGGTCGTAAATTGACTTTTGAGGAAATGTCAAGGCGTATTAAGTGCCATTTCTAGTGTTTGACTTCTTTAGCTTTGGTGACTTTGCGAATTGGAACTAGAATTTTAATTTTTTTTTCTTGGAAAATGCCCTTCCAGTTTCATTTTTCTCGAAAATTTTACTTATTGGGAGAAGAGTGGTTGTGCTCGAGCTCGAACTGCCTACGTACCCTCGTTGAGGGATCAAGCCTAACGTAGTTTGATTGTATTTACGCCCGATTGGGGCATCGTGATTTTTTGGTCATGGCATGATGACACACTCTCTGTATTTTTCGAATAGTTATAGATGTCAGGTCATGATTTTGTTTGTCATACGATTGGTAGGTCGATTATGTGGATGAAGATTCAATATCCTTAATTCTGGCCAAATAGTACGTCCTTGCGCTTTTCTAGCTTTATTGAATGGTTTTGACACCTTTTTGAGTCAGGGATTTTAACTATTGGTGGTAAGTTGATGGCACCACCTTCATTCTGTAGAACCATGGCCTGTCAAGTATTGCGTCGAACGGAGCAGAGTCAGTCTATTACGAAGAATTTGATGATTCTTCATATATTGCATGTGGTTACTTCCAGTTCGATAAGACCAAGTGAGTAGGTCGTTTTTTTCCGGGGAAGCCGATGAGCAGTGTACTTTCCTGCTTTAAAAGTGATTTAGTGCAACCAATTCGTTTGAAATCGTCGTAGAATAAGATGTCGACTGAGTTTCCTGTATTGACCATAACTTGTGAGTTTTTGAAGCCTCAACATCTAGGCAAATGATCAGAGAGTCGTGTGGTTTATCGAGATCGACGGTCTTGTGCTCATGTTCATGATCGAAACCAAAGATCGGTTCTCTGATTCTGACGTTATTTTGGCCCTTCTTTGGTATGATTTTATTGAGTTGACAGAGATCATCCATAGTTGACAGAGATCATCCAAATATTTATTTGGTGGGTATACCACTTTTTCAGTGGGAAATCTCAGCTCCCAAACAGATCGAATTCGTGTGACATCATGCTATTTTTGTAATGGGTATTCCTTTTTCAAGTTGGGCGAGCGATGTGATTTTCGAACAATTCTCAAAATCTAAATATTTTCGAGCTCGTTTCTGCTGGGCGGCTTTTTCAAAGCATTATGTGGTTGTCATTATGTCATCATAAGAGGCCGAACCGAGCCCTAGCTTGCTATTTTATCTGGTTTCTTTTGGTGTCAGATTGCTACCATTATATCGATGTGTGCAGAATTATAAGAAAAAGGCTTTTCTTAGCGGCCGAAAAATGCTATCTAAAGATACCATAGCGTTTTAACAAGCGCTATATCATCGCCCGTTATAATAGGTCAGATACTTTAGATAGCGATTTTTTGCACTGCTATCATATTATTCAATACAATAGTGTTTTTATTATGCAATTAAATATTATGTAATAGCGTTTTTAAATTGTTATATTTAATAATACTATAGCATTTACATAAGTGCTATTGTTTCTACACTCTTTTTAATTATGCAATTTCGTTACGATATATATATATATATATATATATATATAAATTAGAACTGAATTACAAATTAATCATAAAATTGATTTACAAATCATTCATAAATTAAAACTGGTTTACATATAAAAAATAAACCAAAAATCTAAACCAAGCTTAAACCTATTTGTTAACTAAACCAAATAACAAAACCGCGCCTTTCAAGCTTCTAACTCCGCCGCCTTCAACCACCATTTGGTGTGTCGACCAAGCCTCGCGTTTCTCATTTCTTTCCTTCGACATCGAAGACAGCAACAGAATCACCACCACTCTTCCCACCCACTGTCGTCGAGTTCGTCTTCGGCTCACCACTGCCAAGCTCATCCCATACACCACAGTCAAGTTCGTCTCCGGCTTATATATCCTCTCTGCCGCACCTTTGTCTCAAGCTTCAAGCTTCTATTCACTGATCATACTCAATGAACTATAGACAGCAAGCTCTCCAACTAATCAAAAATTAAAACGATTTAATCAGTTCTAAACCCTAGAAATCAATTTCAGATCTATATTGATTTTACCTTTTTCTCGATCGATGAATCAGAAGCAATGGAGAAGGAATGTATTGAAGTTTCTTCGCGACGCTTCTTGAACAAGCTCTCTTACACTTGGATTTCCAGATCTCGACCATGTCGTCTTCTCATCCATCCTTCCTCGGAGTCCACCGCCATTTTAACAAGAGGAAAAAGAAGAAACGGTGGTTGTGGACCGGTGGTTTAGAGAATAAGGAAGAGAGATTTGCAGAGACACAGAAAAGAAGAAGAGAAAGATGTTGACGACGTAGGGAAGAACAAAATAGAAAGGAAAGAAAAATAAAATCTGGGACAAAGAAAATATTAATTAATTAATTGTGGCCGTTGGATCAACATTTATCAAAGGATGAAAGTAACGATCTTTGTCACCCCACATTGACCAATCAGAAAACAGTAAGTGGATCACTAACTTTAGAGCCAAAAGAAGATCGTGTGGTTCGTAGAGAACCATTAGTCCAAGTCCAGAATTTTTAAACTGTGTAATATGAAATTAGTTTAACGGTGCATAGTAAATGAAATTACTTTAAAAAATTAAATGTTTTGAGTATTGGGTTTGAGAGTTAAAAATTTAGGGTACTGAAATTTGAGATTAATTTTTAAACTGTAATATGAAATTAGTTTAAAGGTTTAAAGTAAAAGAGTTATATTACATGAAATTAGTTTAAAGGTTTGAATAAAGAGTTTGAGGGTTAAAGTTTGGAGTATTGATATTTGAGATTGATTTTCGAAAAAGAAATAATTTTTGAGTTTTATTTAATATCTGAAGTTAAGTTTAAATTTGATGTTAGAATATTAGAGTTTAAAATTTATGTTTAGAGTTTAGGGTTTAAAAACTCGTTGAGGGTTTAGAGATTCAAAAAGACAAACATAGCGTTTTTAATTGTGTGCTATTAAAGATTCAAAAAGACAAACATAGCGTTTTTAATTATGTGCTATTAAAAATACGCTATCATAGCGTTTTTCACCTACAGTGCTATGTAAACTACGTCTAAAAAATTTAAAAAATCAGCCAAACCAAAGATAGCGTTTGTATTTTCGCAAACGCTATCCAAAACTACAGGATGTATCAACCATAGCAGAAACAAAAAAGACGCTATCCTATTCCGCTATAAAAACCTCGTTTTCTTGTAGTGGAAACGTCGTTGACTAGTTTATCTTTGAGGGTGATCCAACTGTTATCTTCATGTTTTCTTGGTGTTGACATGCTCCCCCCCCCCCCCAAAGAATCATGTTGACTCTCATGTTGGAGGCTGGCAGAGGCGAGTTTGGTGATTCCTCTTCGGCGTTCGGTTCCTTTCGTTGGAAGTGGTTTTCACTTTGAGATTGTTTCTTGGTATCACTGCGGCCTCTTCCTTTTCAGAGTCTTTATCTTTTTCTTCATCTTTGTTGTTGTTATTTTTTTAGCACGGCTTGGCACTCCTCTGTGCTGTGCCTTTTCGATTGTGGAAGTACAAACTTTACTGGCGTCGTAAGTGGATGTCTTGCTCTGGCTCAGGCTGTTGACCCTGAAAGAGAGTTGCCCTCTGGTGGCAGGCTCTTTTGTGCTTGGTTTCTTTTTCAGGTTGGCATTTTTTTGTTCGTGGTGTGTTGTTCTTTTAGAGCAGTAACTTCTTCTTCGTGGTCTGCAAAGTATGCTGCTCGGTGCTGATATACTATGGACTTTACCAGTTTCCAGCCATAATATAAGGACTTATTAGGAGTTTTTTTTAGAGTGTTCACTACAAGAAAATCGAGTATTAATAACACAGGGAAAACGCTTTGTAATGATACAATAGCGTTATTAGGTATGCTGTATCATCGGCCGCGATAATAGGTCGAACACATTAGATAGCGGTTTTTTACATTGCTACCGTATTTGATTTAATATAACGTTTTTTGTACACAATTAGATATTATTTAATAATGTTTTTTGTTTGTTATTATTTACCTTATAGAAAACAAAAATAAATAAATTAAAATTGATTTATAAATTAAAATTGAATTACAAAAAATTAATTAAACATAATCTTAATTAAGCCTAATCTAAACCTAATCTTCTTGGGTCCGCCTCCTCAGCAGCTTCTCCGTCGCCTCCTCACCAAATCGCCGCCATCTACCTCCGTCTTGAATCTGTAGACGTCAGCTTCCTCAGTCTCTCATCTTTGTAACCTCCTCCAGCGGCCATGCCTGCCTTCTCCTTTCCTAAAACAAATAAACCAGTTCAAAATAGAGAAAGAGAGGCAGAGACATACGGAGAGAGTGAGAGGTCGAACTGGGATCTCTGTTCTCCTTCACATATCCTCTTTGGACTCAAGTGGAGTAGTCAATCTCTCCTCTTCGCGTCTCTTTATATCACCTCCGCTTTCTAAGCCTCCCGACCACCACCACGAATCGATCTAGTGTTGGAGAAACCACCAGCCTGCTTCTCCTCGTGGGTCACTGTCACAGAAAAAATCAAGATATGAGACAAGAGAGAGATAACGACTGAGAACACTGGCACCCTCTGCGAATCACCTCTGCGTTTGGTTTGTTGTTGATGCGACTCGCGGCAGAATGAGATTCGTTGGTATCATGAGCGACATGGCACAGATCTGGTTTCTAGATCTAATTTTTGGACAAGAAAGAAGAGGATGGAGAAAGGGTGAAGCAACAGACTGTGAGAAGGCTTGGGAGATGGTGAAAGTACGAAACTGGTGGTCGAGTATGGCTGGTGAGGGACCAAATTCTGCTGTGGCCCTAAAGGCGATGGGAAAATCTACTTTGGCCCTACTTTTCAAATGTTTTTTATACATTTAAATTTAAATAAAAAAAGTGTAAAAATCCCAGAAAGCCTAAAACTTAAAACTAATTACAGACCCAACCAGACTTACCCGAACCCAAATCCTGACCCGGTATTTGACCCGGATTCCTAAACCTAAATCACCTAAATCCCGACACAAACCTCATTTTCATCGATCTCTCTTACTTTTCTCTTCTTCATCTAAACAATACTCAAAATTAAAACTTCAATCCTTCATCATCTGCTACATGCGTCCAAAAAAGAGGAAGACCACTAGTGAGTCGCCGGCAAAGAAGACGGAAGCGACAGATGTGGTAGAGCCATCGGCAAAGATGAAGAAAGGCACCGATTTGGTGGCGGAGAATAAGACGCAAAGAAGGAGTCAGCGGCGGAGAAGAAGAAGCGATCATCGGGAAAGAGGAAAAAAAGGGCGATTGTGGCGATGACGGAGACTCGTCGTCGATTCTGAGGAGGAGAGCGCGCCGTCCGAACCAGAACCAGGAGAAAGAGCCTGAGGCACCGCCATCGTATTCCAAACTGGCTCCGACTGTGAATGAGACTGACCTAGCGGAGAAAGAGCGTCAGCCGCATTCTACAGCAGCTCCGCCTGACCATGAGACGGATCGACCTGAGACAGAGATACCACCGTCGCGTTCAACCGTGTCTCCGACTCAGCCAGAACAAAATCCTTCACGTTCACGTTCTTCAACAAGATTGCCTGCTCCAGAGTTACAAGAAGAAGAGGAAATTGGGTCTACCAACACTGGCACACCTCAGGTACAACTGGTAAACATAGTAGAAGTCCATTTAAAACAACAACTACAACTAAAAGTTTAAGTAGTTGAACTCTGAAAGATTATTAAATGTTGAACTAGTACAATTACTAGAGTTTGAAGTTTTGAACTAGTACAGTTGTGAGAAGTTAATATGCTGAGCTAGTAGAACTAGGAGGAGTTTAGCTGTTCAAGTAGTATAACTAAACAGGGACAACTAATCCAACTAATATAACTAAAGTGAGTTACTCTAGTTGAACTGGTACAAATACATGAATTTAATTATATAAAGGGTAGAACTAGTACAATTATCAGAAGTGTAAAGTGTTGAACTAGTAGAAATAGTAGGAGTCGTATAACTAGTTCAATTATAAAAACTAAAATAGTGTAACTAGCACAACTGGTATGACTTTATCGGTATATAAAGTATTAGTATAACTAGTTCAACTATGGCTTCATATTGCTGTATTATTGCTTGTTTTCTTTTTTTTTTGCAGGCGGTTGAGGATATTGCGGTAGAACCTAGTACACCAAATGGGTTTTTCTTCAAACCGAAGGATTATTGGAAGTCTTGTAAGCTTCAATCAAGATGCCACCAACACAAATTCATGACGACCCTTGAAGTGTTAGATGAATCAGAAAAGAGGTGGTTTCTCGAACACCCCCAGTTCAAGCACTTGCTCCACATGGATTGCACCCCAACTAGAAAGGTGATGGGATTGTGGATGTTGCTAATCCGCACCATTGTTACGCATAAGAGTCGGCAAGCGTGGTTTGCTGTAAATGGTGTTCCTATTCGGTACTCGATCAGGGAACGCTGTCTCATCTCAGGTTTATACTGCCACCAGTATCCTAAAAACTATCAGAGTGTCTTGAGCATGGAGTTTGCGGAGAAGCAGTTTAGGAAAATGTTCATGAAGAAGATGAAGAAGATGAAGAGGAAGACAAAGAAGAAACCGGAGGAGGAGGAACTAAAAGTGACAGTTCAGGATGTGAAAGAGAAGCTCTCATGGATGAAGCTTGATCGTACCAATAACCGGTTGAAGGTGGCTATTCTGTACTTTTTGGCCACAGTTATAGATGGAGAGTCCAAATATGGAAGCCCCATTGATCCTTTTCTTCTGCAAGTTGTTGGTAATCTGGAGGTGTGTACTAAATTTCCATGGGGACGTTTCACGTTTGATCACGGCCTCGAAGAGATTAAACATGTGAAAAATCATTTTAGAAGGGGGCTGCCAGAAAACCCGGGTTGGACATTTCCTGGGTTCATCAACCCTTTGGAGGTAAATTGCATGAATATTTTAGAAGCATATAACGAATGATATATGTACTAATATGTTTGCTTGAAATGATGTGCATATATTGGCCTTTGAATGCATTCCTGTCTTGAAGGCAGAATTTAGAGAACCTATGCCAAACCACGAGCCCAACGGTCCAAGAATGTGCAAATGGAAGTTCACATCGACTGGGACAACAGGATATCCATTGGAAGACATTTATAAGACTCTTGGAAACACAAAGGTGACAATTTAGTAAATGTTTGTGGATTTTTTGATGAAAGTTTTGGCTTAGTAAACTTAATAATTCTTAATCTGTTTTTTTTTTGTATTTTAGGAAATTTCTAGCATATTGGCACCAATTGAACGTGAGCAACAGGTTATCTACGAGACCATGGATGAAGGGTGTTGGGAAGATATGGAACTTTTAGATGATGGCGATGATCATGATGCAATTGTTGATGGCTGGAACAAGTTCATAGTCAGCGAAGGTGGGCAGATATTTTGGGAGGATATCTTCATGGAAGATACTAAGTCTCGAACTCTAGAGATAGAACAGCAAGAAGTGGAGAAACTGGAGGAGCATGAGACTGGGAACGAGCATGAGGCTGAGAACGAGCCTGAGAGGATTCGTGGTGGAGAAACTGTGGCAGATCTTGAAAGTCTAAAAGAAATGGTGATGAGTCTGATGAGTCAGACGACTACAATGGAAGGGAAGATTAATAACAAGCTTGAGGATTTTGACAGAAGACTAAAAGTGTTGGAAGGAGATGATAGTATTGGGATTGAAAATATGGACTTTCAAAATAATCATAGTGAAGAGGGTGGAACATCTGGACAAAAAGACAAAGGTATAATTTACATTTTAAAATTATTTTTGATGCATTTAGACACAATATTAATCTTGTGTTGTGCGTTGTTCTTGTTGCAGATGATGGGAACGATGCTGACAAGGTTGATGGGAAGGATGGTGGGAAGAAGCATGAGGAGCAGGAGTAGCTAGACAGGCTCCCTCGTTGCCACCTCCCTCATTGTCTCTTTCCCCATTGCCACTTCCCTGGTTGCTGCTTTCTTTGTAACTTGTTTCTTCGTAGTCGTTGTCGCTGCCATCTTTTTCACTGCGGTGACCAATCCACTCTGAGAATGGTGGATACGTTTTCTTTCTCTTCCTCCGAAATTCTCCTGCAGATGGGAAACTAGTAACTTGTAATCTTCCTTTCTTTTTCTCCACAAACGGCGGTAAGACAACCTGAGATTGTATTTCTTCAGGAACTTCCCAGGATGAATGATGAGGCACTGGATATATTGTACTGTAGTAAGCCAATGTCCACTGCTCCATTCAGTAATACTTAGAACAATAATTTTCAACCAAATCCTCCAATGGCACACCTTTTGTAGTTCCCGCATGCCTCAAGATAGCAGCAACTGCATGCACACAAGGATATCGGTCAATTTCAAAATGCCTACAGCTGCATCTTCTGTTGATTTAATCAACCAAATAACCTTTTCCGTTCTGCCCAGTAATATTATACACAAGCTCAAATGTGTTTAGCACTTCCACATGAAGTGTTTTTGCAATCGGACAATTCTCATGCAATTCAGTTTGCACACACATGGGACAAGTAACTGCCTCTGTGGTACGCCTATAGAAATCTGTCCGTATTTCTTAAACCATTCTATAATCTTTCTCAGGATCTCATCAATCAATGGCAACAACGCATATTTCCTTCGATCCCTTAAAACACCATTCATAGACTCAACAGTGTTGGTTGTGTCTATGTTGTACCTTTCTCCTGGAAATTGACATCTTGCCCATTTGGTCTCATGAACACTCTCATCCAGATAGTCTGCGGCCTGAGGATACTTTCTCCTGAAATCGTTGTATTTTCTTCTAAAGTCCCTCTCTGTGTAAATACCAGCAATTTTTCTGAACTTATGGGCAACCACATCTTTCCTAACATTACTACATGCTTTTTCACATTATTAGATAAGTGATATATGCAATATCCATGGATCGCCAATGGGTACACCTCGTGTACTGACTTGATGATGCTTTGATTTCTATCAGTACAGAATACAAGCTGAGGATCATCTGGTATCAAGGTTTCCAATGTAGTCAAAAACCAACTCCAACTTGCATTCTTCTCACTATCAACTACTGCAAAGGCGAGGGGATAATGATGATGATCTGGATCCTGAGCAGTGGCAATAAGAAGCACTCCTTTATACACACCCTTCAGGTGAGTTCCATCCATAATTATCACTTTCCGCATGGACTGAAACCCTTCAATGCAAGCTCCAACCGCAAAGAACATGTACTTAAATTGGTTCTTCTCATCCACTACTAATCGAGTGACAGTATCAGGATTCAACTTTTCTAACATGTACAAGTAAGATGGCAGTCTTGCAAAACTCTCTGGTGGGTTACCACGCACATCATTGATAGCTTTGTTTTTTCCTCTCAAAGCCGTAGAATATGAAACCCTAACACCCCATCTGGTTTCAACCAAATCTATGAGATCCTTTGGTGCCGGAGTCTTAAATTTCCCGGGATAATCAGCGTGTAAGACAGATGCGACCATGCTTGGTGTGCCTCTTTTCCCCTTCCTGGTTGCACTTGCATCAATCCGAACGCAAGTATGCATCTTTTGGTACGTCCTTATAGAGAAATAATCTGACTTATGCAGTTTTGCAGCTCGTAAATACCATTTGCAACAAACCCCACGACATTTTAATACGTAAAGTCGAGGCTTCGACTTTACTATATCAACCTCAAAGAAATTCTTGGCACAGCTTTGTCCACTAAATCCCTCACTTCATGCTTTGTTTCAAATTCTTGATGCAAAGTCATGTCAATACTCTCATCCCACTCCACATCTAGAACTGGTGTTTCTGCAGGTGTAACAACTGCCAACTCCTCCAAATGATACCTTTCACCACTCACTTCATTGATTCTTTCATTCACGTCGTCTTGAATATGAGGCATAGTAGTCAGTTCCTTAAGACCAACCATATTACCATTACCTCTTTCCTCACTCATAATTTCTTCATTCCAAGAAAAAATCTCGTTACTTTTATTTTCTGAGACAGATTCTGTGAGCTCTACGTGCAAGACACTGCATCGCTGGTTTCTATCAACTTCCAATAAATATCCCAAAACATCTTTGATATCTTGCATATTTACATGTTTTTAGCATCCATATCTCATGCATTTTGATCATATAAGTTAGGATTTAGGCATCTTTAGGTCCATTTTGCATTCATTTGTCCTTATCAGGTGTTGGAGTATGCTTTGGTGTGATTTGAGGTGTTTGGAAGCCTTATGGCCCAAAAAGAGGTGAAGAATCAAGTTTGGCCATGAAAAGAAGTCAATCCATGATCTGGTCAAGAAACAAATGAGCATGGACAGAGGCCTTAGAGATGTCTTCTGTTGCTAAGATTTTGTGGAGACACAGAAAATTGAGTTAGCTTTCCAATGGAAGTGGTTTCAAGTAATTTGGAGCTGTATTGGAGGAGTTATGATCAGTTTACTAGAAGCACATCAAGCTGGCCGGGAAGACTGGTCCGGGTACTCTCACCCGGTCGGCTGAGACACTGCTGGACGACCAGGCTGGGGAGGCAGGACCGGGTAGGCTGGTCCGGGATGAGCTACCCGGTCGGGAGAAGCTTGAGATGGACAAGGCAGGACCGGGTAGGCTGGTCAGGGATGAGCTACCCGGTCGGGAGAAGCTTGAGATGGACAAGGCAGGACCGGGTAGGCTGGTCCGGGTTGGTTGGACGGGTTGGGTCATTTCCTCAACCCCGACCGAATTTCAAGCTGGTTTCCATTGGATGAAGCCTAATTGACCCCAAGGACTTTTTAGTAATTTTAATGATGTTCCTAGGTTTTCTAAACCTATGTATAAATACTTATGTAATCTCCTTGAGGAGAACAAGTTCTTTTCTCTCAAAAAACACATTTAGATCGTGAAGAAAGCTTGGATCTTTGATCATTTTCATCTCATTTCTTTTGTGTTTATTAGATTATCTTCTTCTCTAATCATGCTTAGCCTTGAATCATCATTGATTTTGAGGTTTGCATGGCTATTAGTGAGTAGATCTATATAGGGTTCATGGGCTTGGGAGACTAAGGGTGATTAGGTGTAGATCTATCTTTTCCTTGCTTGATTGAGTATTCTTCTTGCTATTTTGGAGTTGGCCTCTTCAAAATAGAGCTATAGGTATTTCATGCCGGAAGGTGCTCTATGAAATGCCTGAACCAACTCATCAATGCTTTTAACATCCTTTACTAAGGGATTAGTTGTTAAAGGTGTTAAGATATCTAGTAGACTTGTTCTTAGTGATTGCTTTCATATTATTCAACCTAAGAGATTAGATGCTTGAGATATGTTTGTGAATGAGCATTCATCTAGAGATAGAGCTTGCTTAGGATTGTGTCAAGTCTTAAGGTGTTAGATTGATTGAATATTTGCCATCTTAGATTAAAGCTTGATCACTCAAAGTCAATTCCCTTGTCCCAAGAATCCCCTTGCCTCATTGAGAAAGAAAGTTCACTCTTTTATTGCATTTTAATATTGTCTTAGTTCATAATCATCACTTTCCGCATGGACTGAAACCCTTCAATGCAAGCTCCAACCGCAAAGAACATGTACTTAAATTGGTTCTTCTCATCCACTACTAATCGGTGTGATTATCGAGTTCAACTTTTAACATGTACAAGTAAGATGGCAGTCTTGCAAAACTCTCTGGTGGGTTACCGCACATCATTGATAGCTTTGTTTTTCCTCTCAAAGCCGTAGAATATGAAACAACACCCCATCTGGTTTCAACCAAATCTATGAGATCCTTTGGTGCGAGTCTTAAATTTCCGGGATAATCAGCGTGTAAGACAGATCGACCATGCTTGGTGTGCCTCTTTTCCCCTTCCTGGTTGCACTTGCATCAATCGAGCGCAAGTATGCATCTTTGGTGCGTCCTTATAGAAATAATCTGACTTATGCAGTTTGCAGCTCGTAAATACCATTTGCAACAAACCCCGACATTTTATCGTAAAAGTAGGGCTTGACTTTACTATATCAACCTCAAAGAAATTCTTGGCACAGCTTTGTCCACTAAATCCCTCACTTCATGCTTTGTTTCAAATTCTTGATGCAAAGTCATGTCAATCTCTCATCCCACTCCACATCTAGAACTGGTGTTTCTGCGGGTGTAACAACTGCCAACTCCTCCAAATGATACCTTTCACCACTCACTTCATTGATTCTTTCATTCCGTCGTCTTGAATATGAGGCATAGTAGTCAGTTCCTTAAGACCAACCATATTACCATTACCTCTTTCCTCACTCATAATTTCTTCATTCCAAGAAAAATCTAGTTACTTTTATTTTCTGAGACAGATTCTGTGAGCTCTACGTGCAAGACACTGCATCGCTGGTTTCTATCAACTTCCAATAAATATCCCAAAACATCTTTGATATCTTGCATATTTACATGTTTTTAGCATCCATATCTCATGCATTTTGATCATATAAGTTAGGATTTAGGCATCTTTAGGTCCATTTTGCATTCATTTGTCCTTATCAGGTGTTGGAGTATGCTTTGGTGTGATTTGAGGTGTTTGGAAGCCTTATGGCCCAAAAGAGGTGAAGAATCAAGTTTGGCCATGAAAAGAAGTCAATCCATGATCTGGTCAAGAAACAAATGAGCATGGACAGAGGCCTTAGAGATGTCTTCTGTTGCTAAGATTTTGTGGAGACACAGAAAATTGAGTTAGCTTTCCAATGGAAGTGGTTTCAAGTAATTTGGAGCTGTATTGGAGGAGTTATGATCAGTTTACTAGAAGCACATCAAGCTGGCCGGGAAGACTGGTCCGGGTACTCTCACCCGGTCGGCTGAGACACTGCTGGACGACCAGGCTGGGGAGGCAGGACCGGGTAGGCTGGTCCGGGATGAGCTACCCGGTCGGGAGAAGCTTGAGATGGACAAGGCAGGACCGGGTAGGCTGGTCAGGGATGAGCTACCCGGTCGGGACGGCTGGACGGCCAGAATAAGGCTGGTCCGGGTTGGTTGGACCGGGTTGGGTCATTTCCTCAACCCCTGACCGAATTTCAAGCTGGTTTCCATTGGATGAAGCCTAATTGACCCCAAGGACTTTTTAGTAATTTTTAATGATGTTCCTAGGTTTTCTAAACCTATGTATAAATACTTATGTAATCTCCTTGAGGAGAACAAGTTCTTTTCTCTCAAAAAACACATTTAGATCGTGAAGAAAGCTTGGATCTTTGATCATTTTCATCTCATTTCTTTTGTGTTTATTAGATTATCTTCTTCTCTAATCATGCTTAGCCTTGAATCATCATTGATTTTGAGGTTTGCATGGCTATTAGTGAGTAGATCTATATAGGGTTCATGGGCTTGGGAGACTAAGGGTGATTAGGTGTAGATCTATCTTTTCCTTGCTTGATTGAGTATTCTTCTTGCTATTTTGGAGTTGGCCTCTTCAAAATAGAGCTATAGGTATTTCATGCCCGGAAGGTGCTCTATGAAATGCCTGAACCAACTCATCAATGCTTTTAACATCCTTTACCTAAGGGATTAGTTGTTAAAGGTGTTAAGATATCTAGTAGACTTGTTCTTAGTGATTGCTTTCATATTATTCAACCTAAGAGATTAGATGCTTGAGATATGTTTGTGAATGAGCATTCATCTAGAGATAGAGCTTGCTTAGGATTGTGTCAAGTCTTAAGGTGTTAGATTGATTGAATATTTGCCATCTTAGATTAAAGCTTGATCACTCAAAGTCAATTCCCTTGTCCCAAGAATCCCCTTGCCTCATTGAGAAAGAAAGTTCACTCTTTTATTGCATTTTTAATATTGTCTTAGTTCATAATCATCTTCTTCTCATGGTTGCACTTATATTAAGCATAGGCTTCCATTCCCTTGCATTAGAATCACTTAGAATTGGATTGACATCTTGTATACTACAATATTTGATTGGACCCTTGAAAAGTCCTTTCATCAAATTGGCGCCGTTGCCAAGTTCTAAGTTGATTTTGACATTGGGATTTAGTCATTTGCTTGAGACTAAGTCATATTTTTTTCTTTTGATGTGTTATTGATTCTCCTTGCTCTTTTCCCTTTGCATTTCAGGTGTATGATAACTAGAAGCAGAGGTGCATCAAACTTGACACCCACTGTTGAAGAAATTGCTACACTTGAGAGGGAGATTGCAAGAAAGAGAAGAGAAGAAGAGCAACAGGCTCACTTGCAGAGATTGGGGTTTGATATGGAGAATCAGCCTCAAGATGGTGATGCCCTAGGGGGTAATGGTCCAAGAGCTGACAACATAAGACCACAGCGCCAGCCACAACAGCCACAGCGCCAAGCTAGAGCCATTGGAGCCTATGATCAACCTCACATTCATGGTCATAGGTTGGGGATAAGAGCACCAGCTGTGGAGAACAACAACTTTGAGATCAAATCAGGGCTGCTGAATTTGATTGAGAACAACAAGTTTCATGGCCTTGATGTGGAGGATCCCCTTGATCACTTGGACACATTTGATAGCTACTGTAGCTTGTCCAAGACTAATGGAGTCTCTGAAGATGCTTTCAAGCTGAGGTTGTTTCCCTTCTCTTTGGGAGACAATGTACATATATGGGAAAAGGCTGTTCCAAGTGACTCTATCACAACTTGGAATGAGTGGAAGAGGGCATTCATATAAAAATTCTTCTCTACCTCAAGAACAGCCAAGATCAGAAATGAGATCTCTAGCTTTCAGCAGAAGAACCTTGAGAGCTTTAGTGAAGCATGGGAGAGGTTCAAGGGCTATTGGTCTCAATGCCCACATCATGGCTTCACCAAGTAGATTTTGCTTAGTACCTTCTACAGAGGTGCTCTTCCAGAGTTCAGGAGCAGATTAGACACAGCCAGCAATGGGTTCTTCTTGGGCAGAACTGAGCAGGATGCTGAGGAGCTGGTGGAGAACATGGCCAAGGGTGACTCAGTCTACAGTGAGGAGCATGATACGGTCAACAGAGGCACTGATGAAGATGATCAGCACACAAGGAAGGCGCTGAAATCTCTCCAAGAGAAGTTGGACAAGATTATTGCAGAGAAGGCTAACTAGGAGCAGATTAACTCCAATGGGAACCAGCAACAAAAGCAGCCTGCTGGGACTAATCAGGTTAATGGTGTAGAAGGTCAAGAGGAGCTATGCTTCATCAATGCTAATGGCACATGATACACGAAAGATCCCAACTTCCAATACCAAACCAACTACCAGCAAAGACCTTACTACAACAATCAACAAGGAGGTTACCAAGCCAACCAGTCTAGTCAGCCCCAAGGAAGCTCTTCTCAAGCTCAGGCTCCAAGTTCAAATATGGAGTCCATGTTCAAGCAACTCTTAGAAGCTCAAGAAAGAAATGCTAAGAACATTGGTGAGGAGTTCAAGAACATCCATGCCAAGATTGATGGAACCTATTCTGACCTCAACAACAAGTACATGAAACTTGCCTCTCATCTCAAAGCTTTGGAGAGCCAGGTTGCTTCTATGTCTTCATCCTCCAAGAGCCCAATGGGATCTCTACCAGGAAAACCAGAGAAAAATCCCAAGGAATCTTGCAATGTCATCCTCTCTACTACTTCTTCAAGATTGAGATGTATACTCATGAGACAGAGAAAGATGAGATTGAAATGTTTGGAACTGAATTTGGGGATGTTGAGAGATTTTTTGTGGCCACAGCTGAAGAACATATTCTGAGGGATGCTGCCAAGAAGGCTGAGGTAAAGAGTCTGCAGCAAGATGAGCCTAGAGCTGAGACACCAACTGTGAAGAGAGCAGACAACAAGCTGAAAGAAGTGAAGGGGGAAGACACTGAGTTTGAGCTATCACCATATGATAAGCTCCCCTTTCCCCAAAGAGTTCTCACCAAAGCTCAAAAGAAGGTGATCTCAAAGTTCAGGAAAGATCTTAGTGATGTTGGAGTCAAGCTTCCAGAGATATCAGGTATGCGTGAAGCTCATGTCCAGATGATGCTCATCAAGGACATTCTAGACCACCAGGCTGAAGTGGCTGAGCTTTTGAACATCTCCATTATGAAGATTGATCCACCCACCCCTCCAAAGTCCCTCCCTAAGCTTGAGTCTCAAGGGAAGTTCACCTTATCTTGCTCTCTTGGTCAACTAACTATGGATGATGCTCTTGTTGATAGTGGTGCTTGTGTGAATGTCATTTCCTTGGATATGGTGAAGAGTCTTGGGATTGAAAGCATGGAACCAGATACTCCTTCTCTCACCTTTGGGGATTTTTCTTCTACAACCCCACTTGGCATAATCAAGGACTTTCCCTTGAAGATTGGATCCTGCACCATACCTATTGACCTCACTGTTTTGAAGATGGTATCTGAAGAGAGAGCCCCTTTGATCCTTGGCACTCCTTTCCTCACAACATTTGGAGCTTGCATTGACTTTCCCAACAAGAAGGTCACCCTCATGCATGTCAACAAAGCTATCTCCTATCCTCTCCAACCTCCAATGGAATCATACTATTGTGGGACAATCACTTGTGATGCACAAGCTGTTGAGAAGCCCCAAGATGAAGTGGTTGTTGGTAAGAAAGAAGGTCTTGATGGAGAGTCTTCAAAAGAGTTGTGTGATGTGCACTTGGAAAGTGCTAAAACAGAGGGGATGAGTGGAGCCTCAAAGCCCACTCATGGCAAGAAGAAGATGGTGAAAGAACCTCATCCTCAACCTCTTGATCTGCTCCCACACACTCTTACCCTCCATCCTAAGAAGCTCAAGGCTGGTGTCATTGAGTACAAGATCAAGCATAAGGGCAGGTCCACACCATTCTCAAGTGCTAGAGCCATCATCACTCCTCAGTTCCAAGATGACCCAATCAAGCTTCAAGAGCTTCTCTCTCAGGTCCTCACCATCACACTTGAAGGTGGGAAGGATCGTCCTTCTCACTAGTTCAAGAGACAAGGTAGTCAAGCTAAGTGACTCAAAACAAGCTCGCTTGGGAGGAAGTCCCATGGTTATCCTTGTATATAGCTTTAAAATTTCAATTTTCCTTTTTTTAATAAAAGTGGTCAAGGTTTTCAGGTTGAGCCAAGCACTAGAGGAGAGAAGAAAGGTGGTGAACCAGCTGAGCCCTATGATTGAAATGTAGCAGCCTCCTCTAGTTGCTATGAACCATGCCAACTCCTAGCCCCGGCACCAAACACCACGCCCAAACCTCCTTCTTAGGTATCACTCCAACCCTTCTTGTATATACATTTGCTATTGTCTTGTTGGGGTATCGCCTTCTCTCTTACTCACATAGACTGTGTGATTTAAGTGTGGGAGAGGTACCAAGTATTTGATCATGTTTGCTTTGTGATTTTGAGTCTCATGCATTGCATTGTACATTCATATTTGCATAGAAAATCCAAAACAATTTAAATTTTTGAATCATGTAGATTGCATCACTTGCATCCTTAAGATTGAGTCTAGAGCATATAGGTTGCATTCATTTGCATATGGAGCATTGCCTTGTAAAGAACGCTTGTTTGCACTGAATTTGGCACCCTAGTTAAACATATCAAGTAGCTTAAGCATCTTTTGAAAGGCTTGCATGCTTTGAGCCTTAAAAACTCTTCTTGAAACTTGCTTGCTTGCTTGATATTAACATTGTTCTTGAAACCAGCTCGAACCTGAACTTAGACTTGAATGAACTTAATTTCTCTTGCATATGGGCATTTGCATACTTGATCATGGACATACACATTTGGGTTATCTTTCCCCATTATACCACTCTTTGTTAACCCAAATGGCACTTCCATACCCTTGAACCCTAGCCATTCTTTGAAGCCTACATTGATTTGCATGAGTGAGGCCTTTTCTGATAGCTTGTCATGTGCAAAATCTTGAGAGTATTGGGAGCGACATGGATTTGTTCTCATCTCTTGCTAGCATAGGGTCCTCATTTGAGCTAGCTTCTAGGATGGTGAGAGGGGTTTTTGTTCCTTAAAGGCTTATGTCTTGGGTTTGGGATGTGACAATGTTGAGATTGATGAACAAAAGAAAGTATTTAGAAAGAAAAACCCTAGGAACCTAGAATAGAAAATAAGAAGCTCTTGATAGATGTTTGAGACCCTCCCCCTACAAAAAAAAAGAAAAGAAAAAGAAAAAGAAAAAGAAAGATTCAAATAGATAGTGGGGAAGAAAAAACAAAAAAATGTTGGAGCTTAGAAGTGTGAATTATGAATAAAGGGTCTTTATAGGTTGAATTTCAAAAGAAAGAAGGTTGTTCATGGGGTGAGTGATGTAAGAATGTTTTTATTTTTATTTTTGGGTTATGGGATGAATAAAAGGGGTGTAGATCTTGTAATCACTTAGGAATTGGGTAGAATGATGAGGGTGGATCCATGTATGCATGAATTGCTCCTAGTCTTAGATAAATTTTGCATAATGATCAAGCTCCTTGATTCTTGAGTGATTGCCACCTTAAAAAGATGCATTGAACCCTCCTTTTCATCCATATTAGACCATTTGATCACCTAGCCAAATGATTGAGATCATGTGCCCATTTGTGAGAACTCACCTTGAGTGTGTGTGTGAATAAATGTGAGGGATGGTTGAGAGAACTTGTTGGTTGATAAGCATTGCATCTTGTGTAGAGGCATAAGAGTAGTTGATAGGCCTTGTGAAGCTAGAGCATAATAAGAGAGTTTTGCTCATGCTGTTTGCTATGTTTCTTTAGGATGTCAAGTTGAGTGCTATGAGTGTTTCTTTTGGCTTTGCTTCCATCTCTATGTCTCTCCTCCTTGTGTTTTGAAAAGATTACTTGAGGACAAGTAAATGTCTAGTGTGGGGGAGTTGATATCTTGCATATTTACATGTTTTTAGCATCCATATCTCATGCATTTTGATCATATAAGTTAGGCATTAGGCATCTTTAGGTCCATTTTGCATTCATTTGTCCTTATCAGGTGTTGGAGTATGCTTTGGTGTGATTTGAGGTGTTTGGAAGCCTTATGGCCCAAAAAGAGGTGACGAATCAAGTTTGGCCATGAAAAGAGAAGTCAATCCATGATTTGGTCAAGACAAAACTGAGCATGGACAGAGGCCTTAGAGATGTCTTCTGTTGCTAAGATTTTGTGGTGACACAGAAAATTGAGTTAGCTTTTCAGTGGAAGTGGTTTCAAGTCATTTGCAGCTGTATTGGAGGAGTTATGATCAGTTTACTAGAAGCACATCAAGCTGGCCGGGAAGACTGGTTCGGGTACTCTCACCCGGTCGGCTGAGACACAGCTGGACGACCAGGCTGGGGAGGCAGGACAGGGTAGGCTGGTCCGGGATGAGCTACCCGGTCGGGAGAAGCTTGAGATGGACAAGGCAGGACCGGGTAGGCTGGTCCGGGATGAGCTACCCGGTCGGGACGGCTGGACGGCCAGAACAAGGCTTGTCCGGGTTGGTTGGACCGGGTTGGGTCATTTCCTCAACCCCTGACCGAATTTCAAGCTGGTTTCCCATTGGATGAAGCCTAATTGACCCCAAGGACTTTTTAGTAATTTTTAATGATGTTCCTAGGTTTTCTAAACCTATGTATAAATAGTTATGTAATCTCCTTGAGGAGAACAACTTCTTTTCTCTCAAAAAACACATTTAGATCTTGAAGAAAGCTTGGATCTTTGATCCTTTTCATCTCATTTCTTTTGTGTTTATTAGATTATCTTCTTCTCTAATCATGTTTAGCCTTGAATCATCATTGATTTTGAGGTTTTCCATGGCTATTAGTGATTAGATCTATCTAGGGTTCATGGGTTTGGGAGACTAAGGGTGATTAGGTGTAGATCTAAGATGTTTTAGTGTAGATCTATCTTTTCCTTGCTTGATTGAGTATTCTTCTTGCTATTTTGGAGTTGGCCTCTTCAAAATAGAGCTATAGGCATTTCATGCCCGGAAGGTGTTCTATGAAATGCCTGAACCAACTCATCAATGCTTTTAACATCCTTTACCTAAGGGATTAGTTGTTAAAGGTGTTAAGATAGCTAGTGGACTTGTTCTTAGTGATTGCTTTCATATTATTCAACCTAAGAGATTAGATGCTTGAGATATGTTTGTGAATGAGCATTCATCTAGAGATAGAGCTTGCTTAGGATTGTGTCTAGGCTTAAGGTGTTAGATTGATTGAATATTTGCCATCTTAGATTAAAGCTTGATCACCCAAAGTCAATTCCCTTGTCCCAAGAATCCCGTTGCCTCATTGAGAAAGAAAGTTCACTCTTTTATTGCATTTTTAATATTGTCTTAGTTCATAATCATCTTCTTATCATGGTTGCACTTACATTAAGCATAGGCTTGCATTCCCTTTGCATTAGAATCACTTAGAATTGGATTGACATCTTATATACTACAACATTTGATTGGACCCTTGAAAAGTCCTTTCATCAATCTTCATCATCCATGATATAACATGGCCTCTTATGATCCATTACCAATGGAAAGTAACGCATTTGAATCTTGCTCGCACCTACATCGACCTTCATTTTCCTGCCTATTCTATCAACCAAGTGAGAATAAGTCACCTCCTCATAACTTCTCTTCAACACTAAAGTAGAAATATGTCGGTCTTTCCGATTCCATCAAACTTCATCTCCCAAACCTGAATAAGTACCCCTATGATCAAAATACATCACCACATTTCGGCAATTATCCATAGTCACCTGAAAAAAAACAAGAACACTTAGTAGTTGTACCAGATATACTAGTTCTACACGCATAAGTAATGCCAGTCATTCCAGTTGTACCAGTTACACTTGTTTTACATGTTACACTCGTTAAACAATTATACTAGTAGTACCAGTTATACTACTTTTACTTGTCACATGACTAGTAGCGGTTATACAAGTTGTACCGGTGAAATTATTATATACATTATTAGTAGTTTTACTTGTAAGACTAGTTGTACTGAATAATGACAATAACACTAGTTGTACTAGTTAAACAGGTTGTTGACGTTACCCTAGTTGTACCAGGGTTACCATCATCGATAAACAATTTTTCTTTACAATTTCATGATTCTACTTATATTTACATGCTATTTAACCTCAAAATCACTCTCATGGGATTTCCATCCTCATGGGTTCTAACATGATTCAACTGAATTTAACTTGAGAGAGAGAAAGAGAGAAAAAAGTGAGAAAGAGTAAGATATATATATATATATATATATATATATATATATATATATATATATATATATATATATATATATATATATATATATATAAACCCAAATTGAGCACTGTCCAAAATGAAAGAGTGGTCTCTGAGCTCTCTTAGGGTTCGTCCAACATCTGTCTCCTTCGGAAAGCAAAAAAAATGAGAGGAAAAGATGAAGTGAGAGCTTGGTTGTTGAAGAATTGAAGAGGAATGGGGTTTGGTTGTTGAAGAAATTGAAGAGGAAGATGAAGACTGGGGATCCCACGAAAGTCCAAGTCTAAGGAGAAGAGGAAGAAAAATTGATTGGTTAGGATTATTTTCATCTAAGGGTGAAAATAGTTCCTTCATTAAGAGCATTAAGATAATTTTCTCACCTTGGGGCCATATATATTAATTGTGGTTGTAAGAGATTTCATTGTTGGCCTAGAGAGCAATTAGAGATCATTGCCCGCTTGTGAGATGGTGAAGCATAAAGGAGAAGACTTGATTTCTCTGTTAAGTTTTCGTTTTTGAGAGAAGATGATGAAGAGATTGATTAATATTTTTTTTATTATTCATTTTATGTTATCGACACAACAAAAGAGAGATCTGGTCCATTCATTTAATCAAATCTTAGGGTTAAAAAGGTGATCCATATGATTCTGTTTTAGCAAATCAGAAAATTTATTTAGTGTTGGCCATGTATCATTTATTGTATTACTTTTAGTAAACAAATGTTGACATAATCATAACAAATTTAGATAAAAAAATGATCTAGATTTAAGATTAGTGTTTAAAAATATGTTCTTAATTTTGGATTGAAGTTTAAAATATAAGGTTAATGTTTTATAAAACTAGATTTGAAAATTATAATTTTCACTTGGATATTATTTGGGCTATTTGCAAATTTGACTCAAAATTCAAAGTCAACCCTAAAACTAACACACTATTTACGAAAATGCCATTAGTTTTTTTCGAGAATGACATTTTTACTCTCTCAACCTCATCATCTTCAAGTATTTACAAGATTGCCATTGTCATCAATACACCAACCACCATGAATAACCAATTTGAAGCTCTCAATGCACCTCAAATCGATTTACAATTCTTCTTTCTCAATTCTTATAAACTAAAAACAACATCTCTTTCACTTTCTCTCCATATTCATCCAAAAAACCCAAGATTTTGATTCTAAAATTTTTATGGTTCATAGAGCCATTGAAGCTTACGATTCTTGGTGGGCCACTTTTTTTTGGGATTCTGGGTGCTTGGAGAAGACTTATGTGTGCTAAACAAGTTATCACTGGTTGAAACTATGAAATCGAGATTTTTTCCAGATCTGTTCGTCCAGACGACTTGGCTGTAGACGACTTACCTGGAAGTCGTCTGGTCAATTCCGTGGTTAGTTTTCAATTGACTTTTAATTTTTTTTCTAGACGACTTACATGTAATTCGTCCAACTTTGTTTGATAAAAAAAAATTCGAGACGACTTACATGTAAGTCGTCTAGGAAAAACGGGTTAGTTTTGTATTTGACCGGAATGTGTCAGAAATTTGACTTTTCCTAGACGACTAACTTGTAAGTCGTCCAGTAGAAAATTGAAAAATAATATTTTGTTTTTTTCTAGACATGGGAGAAGACTCCGTCAGAAGACTTCCAAGATGTCAGACGACTTCCAGGAAGTCAGACGACTTCCAGGAAGTCCAGACGTCGCCTGGAAGACTTCCTGGAAGTCGTCTAGCGCATTATATTTTAGACGACTAACAGGTAAGTCGTCCCAGAAGTCTTCCAGATCTGGAAAACATGCATATCCAAAAACATTCAAATGACTTAAAAACAGAGAAAATGAGTGGAAGATTAGATAAATCTACCTTTATAGAACACACAAAAATACATATCTAAAATTAATAGATCTACCTTTAAATGAGTGGAAGATGCGAACCATGTGATGAATAACCCACAAAAACAAGATAAATTAGTGAGAAAGACATGAAACAAAAACAATAAATTGCTATAAAGCTTAGTGTTTATAAGTTCAAAGAGATTAGAGAGAGGTTTGAGAGTTTTAGAATGATGAATGTTACATTTTTGTTGCAACCATTTGAGAGGAGAAGAGAGAATGTGTAAATTTTTCTTTATATAGAGAGACAAAAAATCCAATTAGGTTAAATATATTGATTCAGACGACTTCCTAGACGATTTACTTGTAAGTCTCTCCGAAGACTTTAATATTTTTAGCGGGAAACTAAAATAGAAGACTTCCTAGACAACTTACAAGTAAGTCGTCTAGTTTAAATTACTTAATCGGAAAAAAATCTTAAATTTTAGGCAGGAATATTAGGACTGACTTACATGTAAGTCGTCTAGTTTAAATTACTTAATCGGAAAAAAATCTTAAATTTTAGGCAGGAATATTAGGACTGACTTACATGTAAGTCGCCCAGAGAAAATTGAAAAATAATATTTTGTTTTTTCTAGACATGGGAGAAGACTCCGTCGAAGACTTCAAGATGTCGGGCGACTTCGAGGAAGTCGGGCGACTTCGAGGAAGTCGGGCGTCGCTGGAAGACTTCCTGGAAGTCGTCTAGCGCGATATATTTTAGGCGACTAACAGGTAAGTCGTCCCGAAGTCTTCAGATCTGGAAAACATGCATATCCAAAACATTCAAATGACTTAAAAGCAGAGAAAATGAGTGGAAGATTAGATAAATCTACCTTTATAGAACACACAAAAATACATATCTAAAATTAATAGATCTACCTTTAAATGAGTGGAAGATGCGAACCATGTGATGAATAACCCACAAAAACAAGATAAATTAGTGAGAAAGACATGAAACAAAAACAATAAATTGCTATAAAGCTTAGTGTTTATAAGTTCAAAGAGATTAGAGAGAGGTTTGAGAGTTTTAGAATGATGAATGTTACATTTTTGTTGCAACCATTTGAGAGGAGAAGAGAGAATGTGTAAATTTTTCTTTATATAGAGAGACAAAAAATCCAATTAGGTTAAATATATTGATTCAGACGACTTCCTAGACGATTTACTTGTAAGTCTCTCCGAAGACTTTAATATTTTTAGCGGGAAACTAAAATAGAAGACTTCCTAGACAACTTACAAGTAAGTCGTCTAGTTTAAATTACTTAATCGGGAAAAAAAATCTTAAATTTTAGGCAGGAATATTAGGACGACTTACATGTAAGTCGTCTGGTTTAAATTACTTAATCGGAAAAAAATCTTAAATTTTAGGCAGGAATATTAGGACTGACTTACAAATTAGTCGTCTAGACCTTAAACATAACTCCTAAAAGAAATTAACTAACTAAACACTTCATAAAATAAAATTAAACTTAAAAAGTGTTTACTATACACATAAATAAACATATATAAGTAAAAATTTAATTTTCCAAAAAAAAAAATTTAGATTTTCATTTTTAGTTTAGTAAACAACTATTATTATGTAAAATTTATTTTTCTTTTTTTCTGAATAAAATAATATTTAAGCGGGAAAATCAATTTTCTTAAAGTTTTAGGCGGGAATATTTGGACGACTTACAAATTAGTCGTCTAGATCCTAAACATAACCCCTAAACTTAATTAACTAAATCAACACTTCATAAAATCAAATTAAACCTAAAAAGTGTTTACTATACACATAAATAAACACAAATAGGTAAAAGTTTAATTTTGCAAAAAAACATTCAAGCTTTCCAAAATCTAAACCTAAGAATACATACAATACTACAATATATGTTGTCAAACCCTAAAATCAAAGAATATCATGATTAACTACTTTCAGTCATCTATGCTGAAAACTATTTAATTTTATTATATCTTATTTTACATCACTTAAAACTGTTTATAATTGCATGATTTTAATTTTTCAATTGTCAAAATAGTTTTTAAAATTTTATAAATTATTTTTAAGATCAACTACACTATACGACTTACTTGGAAGTTGTCTAGACGACTTCAACATCTCAGACGACTTAATGGCGCTATATTCGTGAAAATGACTTCTGTTTTTTTTTGTTTGGTCACAAGGGGTTGGCTGTAATTTCACAAGGCCTTTAGGTTAATTTTGCAATTTATTTCAGTTTGGGTATAGGTTTGCATTTAAAATCATGTTTTGATTCATATTTGGCAAATTCCCCATATTATTTTGTGTTTAATTGACAAACATTAGATTTGGTGTTTACATTTGTGGTTTGGGGTATATGGTTAAGGTTTATTAGTGTATTAGAGTTTAAACTTTGTGGTTAGATTTAAAATTAAAGATTAGACTTTGAGATTAAATTTATAGTTAACTAATAAAAAAATTAGAGTTTAAAATTTTAGTTAGAGTTTAGGGTATATGATTAATTTAAGATTAATTTTTAAGTTTGAAGTTTTGAATAAAGGTGTACATGGTTTGTAGGTTAAAAGGTTTGGGGTATTGATTTCAGATTTAAGATTAATTTTTGAAAATATTAATTTTTGAGTTTATATTTAAGATTTGAAGTTAAGTTTAAGATATTGTGTTAAAATATTGGATTTTAAAATTTTTTGTTTAGAGTTTAGGGGTTGTGTTTAAAATTTTGGTTTTAGGGTTTAGGGTTTAGGGTGTAGGATTTTTGGAGGCAAATAATATAGAGTGAGAGGGAAAGTGAAACAAGGGTGAGAGGAAAAATTAATTATTTTCCCGCTTCAGTTATGCCTAGCATTTCAAAACTGAAAGTGCTATGTATACTATGTTTCGAAAAAGCTTTTGAAGAATTAAAATAGGACCAACCAAACTTAGCGTTTGCATTTTCGCAAACGCTATCTAAAAGTAAGAGGTATGTCAACCATAGCACAATCGAAAAAAAAAGCTATCCTTTTATGCTATTAATAGTGAGATTTCTAGTAGTGGTTTTAGGTCTAGGTATGTTTGGAAGCAATGTAGAGATTATGGAGCATTTTGGAGCCTAAAGATAAGGAAACTCGTAGCTGTTCAAAACATCAGAAGTAAGATTCGAGATTTAAAGACCGACTTAAATTGATCGAGACACGTACGAGTAGACAGGCCGACTTACTTCAAGATCGACTTAGGTCCAGAAATTACCACATATTACAAGATTGCCCATGGATGACTTATTACCTACAATATATGGGTTTAACCATTGTTTAAGCTAAACACACATTTTTACTACAAGGTTTAAGCACCATGATATCTAGGGTTTTATTTAGAAGCCTTTGGAGAGAAGATCAAAGACTCCTTCAGAGATTTGTATTGTAACTCCAGTATTTCTTACTCTATCTGTTTATGCGATTCATTCAGTTTATCTTTATGTTTTGCTTAACTAAGTCTGAGTAGTTACTTTTTGTTAGATTTAGGGTTTATTAGGGTTTTGATGAATTATTGATACATAGAACTGCTGGGTTATTTAATAGGATCCTTCACAGAATTGATCTAACTGCTTGTGTTATAGAGTAGCTAACTAGAACTGTGAACTTAGAATAATTGACAACTGTGAGAATGGGTTCATTACCTGAATATAATTCTTCTGAGCTAGGTTGTTCGGCGCATGCGAGAACTGGTTTACTTACTCACTGAACATATCAATCTGAGTGTTAATGCTTGCATAAAGAAGTATCGTTTGACACTACGTAGTATCGATCGACACTCGTTCCTTATTCGCATGCGAGAGCTGGAATATAGGATTTAGACATTTGATTAGACTCGAAGCGAGAGCTGGATATCTTACTATTGCATTCGAGTTCTCGGACAATACATCACACACCCTTAGCATTTATAACTCATAATTCTGATAACTTGAGACCTTAAATCTAGCGTCTTTCCGATATATCTTACAACCAACTATCTACTTTGTTTACATCTTTATTTACTGCTTTAATATTTATTGCATACCTTAATCTTGATTTTTATAGTCAATTGTGTGTCCACGGTCTCTGTGGATTCGATAACTAAGTACAACAATCCGATCTCTTATTTGAGAGAGAAGATAAGCTCTTAGGTAATTATCAAATTTGGTGCCGTTTTCAGGGAGATTGGATTCGCCATTAGACTTGAAGAATAGGTTTAGTCTTGGCTTTTAATGTGCATGCCCAGGAAACCAGAAGCAACAAGGAGAACGAGATTTTATTTTCAGACCCTACAAGACTTAAACGTACAATCTGCAAGGAGAAGCAAGCATCATCGATCGACGTCTCTTCTTTGTCTATAAACACCACTTGTGAGCGAGTAGCAATCGACACTTCTCGAGCATCGATCGACACCAACCCACGAACAAGCAACATGGCCGGGACTCTTGTGCTGATAGGGATGAAAATGGAGAAATGCAGGACCCTAAAGGTCATCTGCGTAATGCAACAGGTCACATACTAGATTATAAAAGCACAGTAATCCTTGATCCAGAAGCACCTATTCTAGAAGCTATTAATGCTTAGAATGCTGCAGTCAATGCTCAGCCTGTAGCTGATGAGAATGCCCAGGAAGATTACAACCGCCAGATCAATACTGCGCCAACAGATCTGCTACTTACTCCTACTTTCCAGAGGCACGATTTCGAGCTGAAGTCTACTTACTTTACACTTGTGGGACATACACCGTATCATGGGCACCCACATGAGCATGTGATGAACCATCTGGAGCAGTTCAAGGATTTAGTATCTGCTATCAAAACCAATGGAATCCATGATAACTACCTTATTTGCAAGCTCTTCAAGTACTCACTTCCTGGAGTTGCTCTGTACTGGCTTAAGTAGCTACCACCAGGGTCTCTTACATCCTAAACAGACATCAAAAATGCCTTCCTGTTCGTTGTTTCTTTGATGATGCGCGACATCAAGACTTGAGGAACAAGATTGCTACATTTTCTCAAGAGCTTACAAAATCTTTCAGAAGCTACTGGATCAAATTCAAGTCATATCAGAGAGACAGTCCACATCATGGGTTCAACAAGGTACAACTGCTAGGTACCTTCTTCAAAGGCGTCGCTTTGGTCTACCAAATGGCTCTAGGCACAACTAGTGAGGTAAACTTCAACACTAGAAATCTAGAAGAAGCTGTAAGACTTATTGAGAAATTTGGTGTCTAGAAACAGCACCATTAACATTGATTTTGAGAGGAAGAAATCAGCTGTCAGTTTGGATAAGGAGCAGATGGCTGAAGTGAAGGCAAAGATGGATAGTGTTCATAAGCTTCTCAGAAAAAAAATTAGCTTCGCAGAAGATGTGGAAACTGTAGAATCCACCAATGATAAGGGAGATGAGGAGGATGTGAACTACGTCAATGGTACTAGTTTCAGAACCAGAGGTTTGGGAATCATAGGGGAAACATAAATTCAAATGCACTGATCAAAGGAGTAATTACAACCAAGGTTCGCAGTACCAGAAACCCTTCAGTAGCAGAAACAACAGGAACTATGGATCATCTTCTTATCAGAATCCTGCAGCAGCAACTCAGGAAAGAAAAATGGAAGCAATGATTGATCAGGTTCTTGAGAGACAGCAGAAATTGACTGTGGATTTTAATGGGAAGATAGATGTTGTATAAGCCAATCTGAATGATAAGTTTGAAGCCCTTAGCACCCATGGGAGGAAGTTGAAAACTTAGGTGGTTCAGACTAGTTAAGCTGTAAGGAAACATTAAGCGTTGAATGAAAGAAAAGGTAAGGCTGGACAGAAGCACCATATAAGTGCCATTATAGATGATGATTTCTGGCAAGTAATGAAGCATGAAAAGCTCCAAGAAAGGGACTTTCAAGTGAAAAATTCTATGTTGTTTGGCAGCACGCACTGGTGTCGTTCGACACCATCAACTGAGCACCGATCGAATGTTAGGCTCCGACTTCAATATCCAATATGTCTGTAACGCCCCGACTATCCACGGCTAATGGGCCATCCACACCCGCTCTCTCGGCCCGTGGGCCCTATCCCGTTCCAACGGTCAGTGCGTTATTTTTTTCAAGGCTTGAAATCATTGTTAACTGACCCTGCAATCACCACCCGACCTTTTCTCGTGCTTTTGCCTCACTCGCACGCTATCGCGAATCACTTCCCGATAGGTCACCCATCCTTCCACTACTCCAGCTCAAGCACTCTTAACTCTGGAGTTCTTTCTGGATGTGCTCCGGAAAAGGTAAGTCAACTTTGGTGACATAGGTAGCCAAATTAATTCTCTTAAGCCTTTCCAAATATCACAACTCGGGATGTTACAATTCACCCCCTCTCCAAAAATGCAACGTCCTCGTTGGGCCCCACGACAGGTCTCAAGACGCCTCTCGGGTCAGAACCGAGACGGCTAACCAGCTCTGATACCACTTGTAACGCCCCGACTGTCCACGGCTAATGGACCATCCACGCCCGCTCTCTCGGCCCGTGGGCCCCATCCCGTTCCAACAATCAGCGCGTTAATTTTTCCAAGGCTTTAAATCATTGTTAACTGACCCTGCAATCACCACCCGACCTTTTCTCGTATTTTTGCCTCACTCGCACGCTATCGCGAATCACTTCCCGATAGGTCACCTATCCTTCCACTACTCCAGCTCAAGCACTCTTAACTCTGAAGTTCTTTCTGGATATGCTCCGGAAAAGATAAGTCAACTTTGGTGACATAGGTAGCCAAATCAATTCTCTTAAGCCTTTCCAAATATCACAATTCGGAATGTTACAATGTTATGCATTAAAAAGATGTATATATATTAACACTTTCAATCACCAACGTGCTTATTATATCTTGGCTAAGTCATGATCTTACAAAGTCAGCAATGTGGTATGTTTCTCTCTGGACAGCAATCCAACACGGAGCTGCCAACACAGCGCAAATTCCAGAATTAAGATGAAAACATTTCTCTGCATTTGTAAAGGAAAAGATGAACATTAAATTTATACGCGCCGTTCAATAAACAGTCTATATGCATATGATATCTTGTGTATTTGCATGACTTTAATATTTGTTTTAGCTTTTTTTTGATCTTTAGAATCCATATAGAATGCATATATGTTGCATTTGCATTGCATTTGTTCTTATCAGGTATTGGAGATTCTAGTTGGTGACTTTAGAGACATTAGAGATGATTTTGTAGCAAAAGGATGATTCATGTTCGAGAAAGCTTCCCACGACTAAGTGTTGCAGCGGTCAGACGTCCCCAGCGGCCTGAGAGCCATTCGCCAAGACCGCTGCAAGTCGAACCAGGCGCGACATGAAGTTGGAATTGCTCAAGTGTTGGCGCGGCCTAGTGGCGCGGCCTAAGGAGACCGGGGGATAAAGACGATCAAATTTGCGGAAACTCACTCGGTCTGATCTCGCAGTCTACGAAGCCGCGCCTCAACAAGAAGCTCTCCACGGTCTAAGTGTCCCAGCGGCCTGGCGTCCCCAGCGGCCTTGTGGCGCGCATTCCAGGCCGCTGGCTGCTCTTTGAGTGACTATTTACCATTTTTCCCCTCTACGTTTTAGACTATGAAAACCTAAGTTTAAGTACTCTTTGTAGGCCATTAGAGCCAGATTATCTTTTATTTTAATAAAAACCACAAAAAACCTCTTGGAAAGTTCATCTCTTGAAATCATTTGATCATATTGTTCTTGTTATTCTATTGATCTCCAATCTATTTTCTGTATCTCTCTACATGATTAATCTGAAATCCAATATGGGTATAAGAGGAATCATGGAGATTAGTGAGTAATCCTCCTTTGAATTCATGGGTTAGGGAGATTAAAGGTGATTAGGCTATATCTAGGATGTTTTAGTGTAGATCATTCTTATTCCTTGCTAGTAGAGTATTCATAATGCATCTTCTGAGTTGGCCACTCAAAAGTTGATCATTAGGCATTTCCCACCCACAAGGTGTTCAATGAAATGCCTGAGATAACTCTCCTAAGCTTTTAACATACTTTACCAAAGATATTTGTTGTTAAAGGTGTTAAGATAGCCAATAGACTTGCTAGCAATGATTGCTTTCATATTATTCAACCAAAGACATTTGATGTTTGAAATGTGTTAGCAAATGAACATTCATCTAGACATATAATTTGTTTAAGTTTGTGTCTAAGCTTAAGGTTAATAGTTTGATTGATCATTTGCCATCTTTAGTTGGAAACTTGATCACCCAAGGTCTAATTCCTATACCCATGAGTTCTCTTTTATCATAACAAAGAAAGCTTCTTCTTTTATTGCTTTATTGTTCTGTTATTGCATTCTATCATTAGTAGTAGTTTAAAACCATCCAAATTATCGGTTGCACTTGTATTAAGTAGGTACTTGCATTCTTGGTGCTCTGAATCCCTCAGAATTGGTTCGACATTCACTCATACTACAACATTTGTCTTAGGAGCCTTGAAAACTCCTAACATCAAATTGGCGCCGTTGCCAAATTCTGAGTAGATTTAAACATTGAGATTTAGTCACTTGCTTGAGACAAAGTCGTTTTTCTTTTATTTTGTTACTGATTCTCCATCTTCATCTCTCTTTGCATTTCAGGTGTATGAACTTTAGGAGTAAAGGCACAACAAACCTTGTTCCAAGAGTTGAAGACATTAGAGCATTTGAGAGGGAAACTAGAAAAAGGAGACAAGCAGAAGAGCAGCAGGCTCACTTGCAAAGGTTGGATATAGATATGGCAGACTTACCACAAGGTGGAAATTGTGAACGGTCAAGGTGCTGACAACCCTCCACCACAAGGGCCACAACACCCACAGCGACCAGCTCGACCCATTGGAACCTATGACCGCCCTAACATTCATGGTCATAGGTTAGGAATCCGAGCACCAGCTGTGGAAGCCAACAACTTTGAGGTCAAACCAGGACTCCTCAACGTGATCGAGAACAACAAGTATCATGGCTTGGCTGTAGAGGACCCATTTGATCACTTGGATAAGTTTGACAGTTACTGTGGGTTGTCAAAAACCAATGGTGTGTCCGAGGATGCTTTCAAGCTCAAGCTATTCCCTTTCTCTTTGGGGGATAAGGCGCGTCAGTGGGAGAAGTCTTTACCCAGCGACTCCATCACCACCTGGGATGACCGCAAAAGAGCATTCTTGGAAAAGTTTTTCTCTACCTCAAGAACTGCAAAGTTGAGAAATGAGATTTCAAGTTTTCAACAGAAGAACTTGGAAGGATTCAGTGAAGCTTGGGAGAGATTCAAGAGCTATCAAGCTCAATGCCCACACCATGTTTTCTCCAGGGAAAGCTTGCTAAGCACATTCTACAGAGGTGCTCTTTCTAAGTACAGAGCCAGGTTGGATACTGCAAGTAATGGGTTCTTCTTGGAAAGAACTGAGGAAGATGCAGAGGAGCTAGTTGACAACATGGTGAAGAGTGAAGCAATCTACAGTGGAGACCACGACAGAAGCGTTCGAACTGATGATAAGCAGACGAGGAAGGCGCTAAAGGCTCTGCAGGAGAAGATAGACATACTCATTGCTGATAAAGCTACACAAGAGCAGCTGAACTTTGTTGGAAACCAAAACCAAGAGGCACCACCTGTAGTCAATGAGGTTGATGGGCTCGAAGGTCAAGAAGAGCTGTGTTTCATCAACAACAATGGTAGTTGGTACAGGAAAGAGCCTCTTTTTCAGTACAACAACTACCCACAGAGATGTAATCCCAGCAACCAACAAGGAGGCTACCAGCCCAAGAGCAACTACGCCACTGGTCCTTCTAACAACCAACAGAGTGGTTACCAGCCTAGGAACAATCAGCAAGGCAACTATCAGCCTCAGCAGAACCCTCCACCCTCCTCCTGGTTTCTCCAACAAAGGGAACCAATCTTCTCAACAGCAAGCTAATCCTTCTACCTCTACTCCTCAGGAAAGCAGCACTGATACTCTACAGAAACAAATCTTGGAGTCTCAAACTAGAAGTGAGAAGCATGTTGGATATGAGTTGAAGAACCTCCACAACAAGATTGATGGGAGCTACAATGATCTCAACAACAAGTTCAGGGCTTTGGAGAGCCAATTTGCTGCCATGAACACTCACCAAAATCGTCAGCAAGGTTCTCTACCTGGAAAATCTGAGCAAAACCCTAAGGAGGCAATGAAAGCTGTTACCCTCAGGTGTGGAAAGCAGTTACCTCCTATAACACTCACCAAGGATGCTGAGAAACAAGGTGAGGGGGTAGCCATCAACATGGATGATGAGGTCTTGGAGAAGATTGTGGAAGCCAAGGGTAAAGGAAAGGTTGAAGAGGAGAAGAAAACTGTGAAAGATGGTGAAGTTGCTGCTCCAGCAAATGAGAATTCTTTTGTTCCTCCTCCTTATGAACCCAAACTCCCATTCCCTGGAAGATTCAAGAGACAGCTGCTAGAGAAATACAAAGCTCTGTATGAGAAGGAGATGAGTGAAGTCCAGATCACAATTCCCATCATTGATTCTTTCATGCTGGTTCCTCAATACAGCAAGTTCCTGAAAGATGATGTAGCTGCAAAGAAGAAAGAGATGGAGGGCATGATGATTCTTACCCATGAATGCAGTGCCATCATCCAGAGGCTTGATGTTCCAAAGAAGCTGGAAGATCCAGGATGCTTCACACTACCTTGTGCTCTTGGTCCTATGGTGTTTGAGAGATGTCTCTGCGATTTGGAAGCTAGTGTCAGCTTGATGCCTTTGTCTATTGAAAAGAAGCTTGGATTCACTCAGTACAAGAAGTGTAGAATTTCTCTGGTTTTGGCTGATTGTTCAGTGAGGTACCCTGTGGGTATCTTGGAGGACCTCCCTGTGATGGTTGGAAATTGTGAGATCCCTACAGACTTTGTGGTACTTGAGATGGGTGAGGAAGCTCAAGATCCCTTAATCCTTGGAAGACCTTTCTTAGCCACAGCAGGAGCTATTGTTAATGTGAAAGAAGGCAAGATTGATCTCCATTTGGGTAAAGGGAATATCCTCCACTTTGACATCAAGGAGATAATGAAGAAACCAACTGTGCAAGGGCAAGTCTTTTTCATTGAGGAGATGGATGCTCTTGCTGATGAGCTCCTTGAAGAGTTATCACTCGAAGACCGTCTCCAGCATGCTTTGACAATAGAGAGAGAGGTTGAAGTGATTGAGAACTTGGAGAGTACTGCCTATGGGATGATGCTGGATTCACACAAAGGATTTGGTAGTGAGGATCAGTATGAGGAGCTGCCACAAGTGGTTCATCAAGAAGCCTCAGTCACCCAACAAGGGGACATCCAGCGGGATGAATGGAGCGAGCTTAAGGCGCCTAAGGTGGAGCTTAAACCTCTTCCCCATGGTGTAAGGTATGCATTCCTTGACCCTAATGAGACTTATCCTGTCATTGTGAGTAGTGAACTTACTGAAACTGAACTATCTGAACTTTTAAAAGCATTTAAAAGATTTAGAAAAGCAATAGGTTACTCACTTGATGACATCAAAGGGATATCACCCTCTTTGTGCATGCATAGGATACATCTTGAGGATGAATCAATGACTTCTATAGAACATCAAAGAAGGTTAAATCCTAACCTGAAGGATGTTGTAAAGAAAGAGATTCTTAAACTCTTAGATGCTGGTGTGATTTACCCTATTTCAGATTCTAAATGGGTATCTCCTGTGCATGTTGCTCCAAAGAAAGGTGGTATCACAGTAGTTAAAAATGACAAGGATGAATTGATACCAACCAGAACCATCACAGGTCATAGAATGTGCATTGATTACCGAAAACTGAACTCTGCATCTAGAAATGATCATTTTCCATTGCCATTTATTGATCAGATGCTTGAGAGACTTGCTAATCACCCTTTCTATTGCTTTCTTGATGGGTATTCAGGGTTCTTCCAGATATCCATACATCCCAATGATCAAGATAAAATGACATTCACATGCCCTTATGGTACCTTTGCCTACCGAAGGATGCCATTTGGGCTATGTAATGCTCCAGCGACCTTTCAAAGGTGCATGATGTCAATCTTCTTTGATCTAATTGAGGATGTTGTGGAGGTGTTTATGGATGACTTCTCTGTCTACGGATCTTCGTTTTCTGCTTGTTTGTCAAATCTGTGCAGGGTCCTACAGAGATGTGAAGGCACCAACCTCGTGCTGAGCTGGGAGAAGTGTCACTTCATGGTTAAAGAAGGGATTGTGCTGGGACACAAGATCTCAGAGAAGGGGATTGATGTAGATAAGGCAAAGATTGATGTGATGATCAGTTTGCTCCTCCAAAGACAGTGAAAGACATCAGGAGTTTCTTGGGGCATGCTGGCTTCTAAAGAAGGTTCATCAAGGATTTCTCCAAGATTGCCAGGCCACTCACCAGACTGCTTTGCAAGGAAGAAATCTTTCACTTTGGTGAGGAATGTCTAGAAGCTTTCAAGAAGCTGAAGAGTGAGCTTGTGAGTGCTCCCATTGTCCAACCACCTGATTGGGATCTCCCCTTTGAGATCATGTGTGATGCTAGTGATTATGCTGTGGGAGCTGTTTTGGGGCAGAAGAAGGATGGCAAGACTCATGTGATCTATTTTGCAAGCCAAACCTTGAATGATGCTCAGATGAAGTATGCCACAACTGAGAAGGAAATGCTAGCCATTGTCTTTGCATTTGAGAAGTTCAGAAGCTACTTAGTGGGATCAAAGGTTATTGTCTACACAGATCATGCTGCTTTGAGACACATTTTGGCCAAGAAAGATGCAAAACCCAGGCTTTTGAGGTGGATCCTTTTGCTTCAAGAGTTTGATTTAAACATCAGAGACAAGCCAGGAGTTGAGAATGGTGTAGCTGATCATTTATCCAGGCTGAAAGTAGAATGTGGCGTCCCCATTGATGAAAGACTTCCAGAAGAGCAAATCATGGCCATTGAAGCAGTGATGACAGTTTGTGAAACCGGTAGGAAGCTTGAAGAAGTGAAAGCTACAGAAGAGAAAGAGCCTTGGTATGCTGATCTGGTGAATTACTTAGCCACAGGAAAAGAACCTTGGAATCTTGTGGGCTATGCCAAGAAGAAGTTCTACAAGGATGTGAAGAGGTACTATTGGGATGAGCCTTACCTCTACATTCTTTGCAAGGATCAACTCTACAGGAGAGTGATCGCTGATGCAGAAATTGATGGGATCCTTACACACTGTCATGGATCATCCTATGGAGGCCACTTTGCTACCTTCAAGACGGTTGCAAAAGTGTTACAAGCTGGATTCTGGTGGCCACACATGTTCAAGGATACACAAGACTTTGTTTCAAGGTGTGATTCATGCCAAAGAAGAGGAAATATCACCAAAAGGAATGAGATGCCTCAAAATCCAATCCTTGAAGTTGAGGTGTTTGATGTGTGGGGTATTGACTTCATGGGGCCATTTCCATCATCCTATGGCAACAAATACATCCTTGTAGCTGTTGACTATGTCTCAAAGTGGGTGGAAGCCATTGCAAGTCCCACCAATGATGCTAGAGTTGTAACTAAGATGTTCAAGAGTGTCATTTTTCCAAGGTTTGGAGATCCAAGAGTTGTGATCAGTGATGGAGGCTCTCACTTCATCAACAAGCTGTTTGAAGGACTTCTCAAAAAGAAGGGTGTAAAACAAACAAGTGGTCAAGTTGAGATTTCTAACAAAGAGATTAAGCCCATTTTGGAAAAGATTGTGGGGGTTACAAGGAAGGATTAGTCTACTAAGCTTGATGATGCACTTTGGACTTATAGGACAGCTTACAAGACCCCTTTGGTAACCACACCTTTCAACCTTTTGTATGGGAAAGCTTGCCATTTGCCAGTAGAACTTGAGTACAAGGCACTATGGACAGTAAAGTTGCTGAACTTTGACATCAAGAGTGCCAAGGAGAAAAGACTTCTTCAACTACATGAGCTTGATGAGATAAGAATGGATGCTTTTAAGAACTCAAGGATCTACAAGGAGAAGACTAAAGCTTTCCATGACAAGAACATTCTGAAAAGAGAGTTCAAAGAAGAAGATCAAGTTCTTCTCTACAACTCTAGGTTGAAGTTATTTCCAGGAAAGCTTAAGTCAAGGTGGTCTGGTCCATTCAAGGTTAAGGAGGTTAAGCCATATGGGGCAATAGTGTTGTGGAGCACTGATGGAAGAAACTTCACAGTCAATGGACAAAGGGTCAAGCTCTACATGGCTACTACACCAGGAGAAGAAGGAACCTCAATTCCACTCTCCAATCCTATCCCCGCCTAGTCTCAAAAGAAAGGAAGTCAAGCTAGAGACTTAAAACAAGCTCACTTGGGAAGAAGTCTCATGTCTATCCTTGTACATATTTGATTTTATTTTTGATATATTTTTTTAGATTATTGTTCGGCCAAGATGTTGTCTTGCAGGTGTGAAAGCAGGCATGAAATATTTGGAACAAAGAAATTGGCGTTGCCTGATTTTTGAAGTGTCCCATTGGCCTTGGTGCAGCGGCCTGTATACCACGGGGCTAAATTGTTCATTTTCCGGGTTCTTACTCGACCTTTGGGCACGGTATCACAAGCCGTTGGGAAGTCGTGGGTGAGATTTGGCCAAGTGTTACAGCGGCCTGGTGCAGCGGCCTGTATACCACGGGCTAAATTGTTCATTTTCGGGTTCTTACTCGACCTTTGGGCGCGGTATCACAAGCCGTTGGGAAGTCGTGGGTGAGATTTGGCCAAGTGTTACAGCGGCCTGGTGCAGCGGCCTGTATACCACGGGCTAAATTGTTCATTTTCGGGTTCTTACTCGACCTTTGGGCGCGGTATCACAAGCCGTTGGGAAGTCGTGGGTGAGATTTGGCCAAGTGTTACAGCGGCCTGGTGCAGCGGCCTGTATACCACGGGCTAAATTGTTCATTTTCGGGTTCTTACTCGACCTTTGGGCGCGGTATCACAAGCCGTTGGGAAGTCGTGGGTGAGATTTGGCCAAGTGTTACAGCGGCCTGGTGCAGCGGCCTGTATACCACGGGCTAAATTGTTCATTTTCGGGTTCTTACTCGACCTTTGGGCGCGGTATCACAAGCCGTTGGGAAGTCGTGGGTGAGATTTGGCCAAGTGTTACAGCGGCCTGGTGCAGCGGCCTGTATACCACGGGCTAAATTGTTCATTTTCGGGTTCTTACTCGACCTTTGGGCGCGGTATCACAAGCCGTTGGGAAGTCGTGGGTGAGATTTGGCCAAGTGTTACAGCGGCCTGGTGCAGCGGCCTGTATACCACGGGCTAAATTGTTCATTTTCGGGTTCTTACTCGACCTTTGGGCGCGGTATCACAAGCCGTTGGGAAGTCGTGGGTGAGATTTGGCCAAGTGTTACAGCGGCCTGGTGCAGCGGCCTGTATACCACGGGCTAAATTGTTCATTTTCGGGTTCTTACTCGACCTTTGGGCGCGGTATCACAAGCCGTTGGGAAGTCGTGGGTGAGATTTGGCCAAGTGTTACAGCGGCCTGGTGCAGCGGCCTGTATACCACGGGCTAAATTGTTCATTTTCGGGTTCTTACTCGACCTTTGGGCGCGGTATCACAAGCCGTTGGGAAGTCGTGGGTGAGATTTGGCCAAGTGTTACAGCGGCCTGGTGCAGCGGCCTGTATACCACGGGCTAAATTGTTCATTTTCGGGTTCTTACTCGACCTTTGGGCGCGGTATCACAAGCCGTTGGGAAGTCGTGGGTGAGATTTGGCCAAGTGTTACAGCGGCCTGGTGCAGCGGCCTGTATACCACGGGCTAAATTGTTCATTTTCGGGTTCTTACTCGACCTTTGGGCGCGGTATCACAAGCCGTTGGGAAGTCGTGGGTGAGATTTGGCCAAGTGTTACAGCGGCCTGGTGCAGCGGCCTGTATACCACGGGCTAAATTGTTCATTTTCGGGTTCTTACTCGACCTTTGGGCGCGGTATCACAAGCCGTTGGGAAGTCGTGGGTGAGATTTGGCCAAGTGTTACAGCGGCCTGGTGCAGCGGCCTGTATACCACGGGCTAAATTGTTCATTTTCGGGTTCTTACTCGACCTTTGGGCGCGGTATCACAAGCCGTTGGGAAGTCGTGGGTGAGATTTGGCCAAGTGTTACAGCGGCCTGGTGCAGCGGCCTGTATACCACGGGCTAAATTGTTCATTTTCGGGTTCTTACTCGACCTTTGGGCGCGGTATCACAAGCCGTTGGGAAGTCGTGGGTGAGATTTGGCCAAGTGTTACAGCGGCCTGGTGCAGCGGCCTGTATACCACGGGCTAAATTGTTCATTTTCGGGTTCTTACTCGACCTTTGGGCGCGGTATCACAAGCCGTTGGGAAGTCGTGGGTGAGATTTGGCCAAGTGTTACAGCGGCCTGGTGCAGCGGCCTGTATACCACGGGCTAAATTGTTCATTTTCGGGTTCTTACTCGACCTTTGGGCGCGGTATCACAAGCCGTTGGGAAGTCGTGGGTGAGATTTGGCCAAGTGTTACAGCGGCCTGGTGCAGCGGCCTGTATACCACGGGCTAAATTGTTCATTTTCGGGTTCTTACTCGACCTTTGGGCGCGGTATCACAAGCCGTTGGGAAGTCGTGGGTGAGATTTCAATTGTTTTCCCTTGGCTGAAAAAGTTCAAATTTTTAAAACGTGGGATTTGCTCGATTTCTTGCTCTAGAATCGTTATTTATGCTGCCATTAGCTTCATTGATGAGTTGGGTTGATGAAAAACGAGTTTAATTGCCTTGAATTGAAATTTCAAAAGTTAGGGTTCTTGAGAATTGAGATTTTCGAAAATTTTGGGGAAAAGGATTGTTTGAGCTTCAAAGGCTTCTTGAATGGTTAATTCTTGCTTAGCGATTAGTGTTTACTGAGTTGTGCTTGATAAATTGGTTTATATGTGATGATAAATCCTCATGAGACTCATACACTTTCCAAGTCTTTGTTTTGTAGGGCACGATGGCGAGAGACCATGGAAAAGAGGGCAAGCAAGACAAGGGAAAGGGAGTTGCATCTGCTTCCCAAGACCAAGTTGTAACAGCAGATCAAAAATTTGGGCCACCAAATCGGAAACCACCTAGGGAATTCCTTGCACGCCGTCACGGCATACCTGCTGAGGTTTATGCTCAGAAAGAGGCTGAAGTTGAGCAGATGATTGAGGAAGGTCTTCGTTCTAATGCTTAGGAAGAGGTCGAATCACCCAAGGAGCGGAAGAGGTTAAGGAGAACAGGTCCTCTCCCTTGTTTCACCACTCTGGCGAAGCGCATGAGGCTCATCAAGTGGGCTTCAACGAGGTTTCCTCATCGCGACTCACTGCAACAACTCGGGATTCTTGAAGATGTAACCATCCTTCTAAGAAATATGGGCATGGAGTCATTTCTTGATATGGCTTACCCGGTTCACAAGGAGGTATCCCGCCAGTTCTTAGCTTCTTTTGAGGTGGTTCATCATTATGAGAGAGATGAAGTTGATGGGTATGGCTACATCACTTTCAATATCAGAGGAAAGGCTCACAAGGTTGGCTTCGCAAGACTCAGCTCCATCTTTGGACTATGCGATGACAGAGATTCATTCTTACCCTCCTCGAGCGACATCGCTACTTAGGTTTGGGGTCTTATTGCTAGTGAGGAGCGTTATGCGTGGTCAGATAAGTGCAACGAGATCACAAATCCAGGAGTGAGGTATGCTGCTAAGGTCCTTAGTCACACTTTCTATGCTAGAAGGGAACCGTGCGCAGTAAATGAGGATGAGCTGAAGTTCTTGGGTTTGGGACTTCTCCATTTGGTAGAAGAGGATGATCTGGCAAACACTCTTCAGAAGGACTACCAATGTCTAGGGTTGATAGGAGTGCTCATGAGGAAGTTTGATTACTACAAGCATTGGGCGTAGACCACAACAGATAAAACTCCGAAGCTGTTCATTGGTAGTCTGATTACACCCATACTGGCTGCATTGAGGATTGATTTGGGACCTCTGACAGAAGAACCAGCTCACATTGACATTTACTACCTGAAGAAGACATTTTTCCTTGCTGGAAAAAAGGGAGACGGATTTGCTTATGACTTATACTTAGGTTATGACCCGACCGAGAGCTCCTACTTCCTCCTGCCTAATGAAGAGATGACTTTAGTGCTGACCTATAGCAACATTCAGTTTGATCCCGAGCCTCGCCAACTTGTCCAGCCTCCTTTTACATCAGTCACAGCACCACGAAAGCGGAAATCAAGAGCAGGATCTTCTCAGGCTGCTAGACACAGTGATGCTGGTGATGAAGCAACCCTAGCTTCTCGCTATGGCACGCAGCGCTACCACTTTCAGCCTTATGAAGGTACCACAACGAGCTTAGCGCTGCGAGAATCCCTTGCCCAGAATGTCAAGTTGCAGAAATGGAACAAGATGCAAGACAGGACCATCAGCAAACTCACAAACTCGTTCAAGATCTTGAAGAGGCAGATGAAGAAAGTTACTGCACTCCTTGCTAAGGCTACCATTGGTTCTGGTTGCCAAGTAGACGATGTGATGGGTGAAGCTGGCCCCTCGACGCTGCCACGACCTTCTTATTACGAGCAGAGAGGCATGCCACATGAGCCATCCTGTTCTTCAGATTATGAGCTTCGCAGGCGACGCAGGAACCCATCTCCGCCAGCGCGCGAATCCTCCAACGAGTCTCCATCCGTAGCCACTGCAGATGACTGGGATACGGAGGGTACATCCTTCTACCCTTAGTCAGGTATCTCCATCACCTTCCCTTGTATATACCAGTTTTTTTATTTGCATTTAGCTTTCCCTTTAGGCCCTTTTCACCACTTAACAAACACAGAGACTGTATGAATTAATTGTGGGGGAGGTGCCAAGTTGCTGATCATCTTATGTTTCTTGTCATGAGCATGCATTTGTGAATAGTTATTGCATAGAAAAAACCAAAAAAATTTGAAAAAATTGAAAAAAATACAAAAAGAATCATGTAGTTGCACTAGAATCGAGTCTAGAACTTTCATCTATTTGCACAATAAAAAAAAGAAGTTAGAAGTCTTAAGCATATAGGTTGCATCATGCATTGGGGATAAGGATGATATCTACCTTGTAAAGTTGCTCATGCTAAGTACTCAAACTGATAACCTTTGTAATCATGGCAAGTAGCTAGAGCAGCCTTTAGAAAGCTTGTAGACTTCGAGCCTTGAAAACTCTCTTGAAACTAGTTGCTTGCTTGATATTGGCATTGTTCTTGAAAACCAACTACAGGCTGAATTTGAACCTAATGAACTTAATTTCTCTTGCATATGGGCCCATGCATACTTGATCATGGATTTCATACACATTTGGGTTATCTTTCTCCATTATACCACTCTTTGATTAACCCTAATGGCACCTCCATACCCTTAGACCCATATCTTTTCTTGAGACCATCATTGTTTTGCTTGAGTGAGGCCTTTTTGTGAAAGCTTGTCATGTGCAAAAACTTGAGAGTATTAGGAGCGACAATGGTTTGTTCTCATCTTGGATTTGAATGCTTGATTATGATCTTGGGTTTGGGGGTGTGAGGAAAGAAGAACATGAGCATAAAGAGTGAGAGAGCAAAGAAAATCACTTGGGATTTATTAAAAAAAAACTCCTTTGAAAATCAAATAAAAATAATAATAATAGTGAGAGCTAAGAAAAAAAAAAGTTCCAAAGCAATAAAAAAGAAAAAAGGGGAAGAGAGTTCATTTGGTGAGTGGGGAAAGTGTGATCTTTGGAATTTTGAAAGGGATTGAGAGTTTCACCAAAAAGAAGAGTAGAGTGGAAAATCATTTTGAAAGGGGTTGAATGATGAGAACAAACACTTGTATGCATAAATTGCTCATTTTCTTAGATAGATTTTGCATAATGGTCTTCCTACTTTTCTTGAGTGTTAGCCACCCCCAAATTGCAATTGAACCCTCCTCTTGTTTTACATTAGACCCTTTTACTCACCAAACCAAATGAATGAGATCATGCGCCCATTAGTAAGACTTCACCTTGTGTGTGTGTGTGTGAATATATGTGAGAGTTGGTTGATAGAACTTGTTGATTGATGAGCATTACAATTTGTCTAGAGATAAAAGAGTTTTGATAGGCCTTGAGAAGTTAGAGTTGGATAAAGTGTTTGCTCTTTCTAGTTGGTATAATTATGCAAGGTTATCAAGTTGAGAACTAAGAAGAGCATCTTTTGGTTATGAGTCCCCTCTTTCAAACCTCTCCTCCTTTGCCTTGCTAGTTTACTTGTGGACAAGTAAAGTACTAGTGTGGGGGAGTTGATATCTTGTGTATTTGCATGACTTTAATATTTGTTTTAGCTTCTTTTTGATCTTTAGAATCCATATAGAATGCATATAGGTTGCATTTGCATTGCATTTGTCCTTATCAGGTATTGGAGATGCTAGTTGGTGACTTTGGAGACATTAGAGATAATTTTGGAGCAAAAGGATGATTCATGTTCGAGAAAGCTCCCCAGGACTAAGTGTTGCAGCGGCCAGACGTCCCCAGCGGCCTGAGAGCCATCCACCAAGACCGCTGCAAGTTGAACCAGGCGCGACATGAAGGTGGAATTGCCCAAGTGTTGACGCGGCCTAGTGGCGCGGCCTAAGGAGACCGGGGGATAAAGATGATCAAATTTGCGGAAACTCACTCGGCCTGATCCCGCGGTCTACGAAGCCGCGCCTCAACAAGAAGCTCTCCACGGTCTAAGTGTCCCAGCGGCCTGGCGTCCCGAGCGGCCTTGTGGCGCGCATTCCAGGCCGCTGGCTGCTCTTTCAGTAACTATTTACCATTTTGCCCCTCTACGTTTTAGACTCTGAAAACCTAAGTTTAAGTACTCTTTGTAGGCCATTAGAGCTAGATTATCTTTTGTTTTAAGAAAAACCATCAAAAACCTCTTGGAAAGTTCATCTCTTGAAATCATTTGATCATATTGTTCTTGTTATTCTATTGATCTTCAATCTATTTTTTGTATCTCTCTACATGATTAACCTTAAATCCAATATCGGTTTAAGAGGAATTATGGAGATTAGTGAGTAATCCTCCTTTGAATTCATGGATTAGGGAGATTAAGGGTGATTAGGCTAGATCTAGGATGTTTTAGTGTAGATCATTCTTATTCATTGCTAGTAGAGTATTCATAATGCATCTTCTGAGTTGGCCACTCAAAAGTTGATCATTAGGCATTTCCCACCCACAAGGTGTTCAATGAAATGCCTGAGATAACTCTCCTAAGCTTTTAACATAATTTACCAAAGACATTTGTTGTTAAAGGTGTTAAGATAGCCAATAGACTTGCTAGCAATGATTGCTTTCATATTATTCAACCAAAGACATTTGATGTTTGAAATGTGTTAGCAAATGAACATTTATCTAGACATAGAGTTTGTTTAAGTTTGTGTCTAAGCTTAAGGTTGATAGTTTGATTGATTATTTGCCATCTTTAGTTAGAAACTTGATCACCGAAGGTCTAATTCCTATACCTATAAGTTCTCTTTTATCATAACAAAGAAAGCTTCTTCTTTTATTGTTTTATTGTTCTGTTATTGCATCATTACTAGTAGTTTAAAACCATCCAAATTATCGGTTGCACTTGGATTAAGTAGGTACTTGCATTCTTGGTGCTTTGAATCCCTCAGAACTGGTTCGACATTCACTCATACTACAATATTTGTCTTAGGAGCCTTGAAAACTCCTAACATCACCATACAATACGAAGCACACCTTAGACTTAGACTTAGATCCGCCAGTAATCTCTTCAAGTATGTTATATATTCTGTATGGTATTTAGTTGCAGGTGGCGGATCTAAGTCTAAGTGAAGCCAGTTTAAGCAACCAAATTCCAATTAATATCTATAAGTAACAACACAATTTACAACTGATACCACTAGTTTATTATATTGCAGGATTGTATAAGTAAATACATTAGTCTGTTTAAGTAGTTCAGCTTTATTATTTTAGTAAATTTTATATATAATAACATCTATCATATTATTTTAATATGCTTTATGGATATAAGATGTCTTTGATATTATGGTATTAATTTTTCTATTTTTTGCTATTATATTAAAATTTCAAAATATTATACTATTTAAATTTTTACAACATATTTTGTTTTTCGTGCTGCAAAAGTTTATACTTTATACTTTTATTATTTCAGGTTCTATAAAATTTGAAATATTATCATTATGAGTTTGAAATATTTACTATCAAAATAGTATATTTGGCCAATAGAAATTTGGAAATTTACACAGCTATTTTTGAATTTGGAAGAATAAATTAATTTTGAATCTTTCTGTTACTAACTTAAAGCATTATTTTATAAAAACATTATTTGAAATATTTCTCTACCAGTTTTGGAAAAAAACAGAGTTGATTTCTATAAACTCACTCAAAACCTAAAACAGTTAACTAAGATGTTTTCTGAAATCTAAAAGTTCGCATCGCTGTGGATTCTTGACTTTTTTCCACTTAGCTTACTTTGGAAAACTACTCAAAACTCCTTCAGATCAATCCTATGGAAATGAGAAAATTTCTGATTAAGTTCTGTCACAAAAATTAAAGCTCACCGCAGCGAGAGTTTCTGATATTAAAACTCAGTAACAAGACTGGCGGAAAAGCCGCAAAACATGTGTTTTCCTAAAAGCTGCTCTCGTACAACTAAACTCAATAACATTTTACAGAACACCTTTCGTAACGTAATACTCGACAATATTTCACGAAACAGCTTTCGTAAAATTAAAGTCAACAACATTTTACGAAACAGCTTTCATAAAATTAACTCGACAACAGTTTGCTGAATAACTCTCGTAAAACAAAAGCTTGAAAACTTTTTCGGAAACTGCTTTAGGCACTATTTTATGAAACATCATTCCTAAAGTCAAACAAGATCATATGAGACAATAAGATCTGGGACATGACCAGTTCGCTGACAGCTTGATGAACTGAGAACCTCACCCGAATGACATTTTTTCAATTGCTTCCTCTTTCCTAGACAGCCACCTTAGCCTTCTTCGAGTTATTGCCGACTTCTCCTCTCTTTGTTTCAACGATTTCGTAAAGTTCCTTCGGTACATAAAATGCAATCTGGTTTTACAAAATTCTGCCATGTTGAGTCGAAAACATCTATTCAAAACGTTTGATAGACTTTTCAACAATATTCAAAGCGCACCTGGTCAATTTAGTAAAACCAGCAATACGAAGTAACAAGAACACGAACTTGGACGTTGATATCTCCTCCTCACTCCGATATTCTCGTCAGAATTTTGTCGAAAACCAACTCATATGAAAATCAGTATCAGACTTTTCGAAGCCTTTGACATTAAATCGAAAGTGGCCATTCCTAAGCGCCTAATAAACTTTCGATAAATTACTCACTCATACTGATATATCATGGATTTTACCCATTTTTATCCATGGTATATAAGTGTTTTAAGATAAAATTATTTTGGTTTGGAGTCTATTTAGTATGTTTTCAGGTTCAGGAGTGTTTTGCAATAAAGTGATGATTTTGGAGCATTTTAGAGCATAAAAGAGATTTCATCCAAGCTGACCATCGAACAAGACCAGAGGACAACATTCAGAGTCAATAACCGATGGATACACACTCTGTGCCATCGATCGACAGTGAAGCGGTCTACGAGTAGAGTTAATAATCGATCGATGCATATCCTGTGCCATCGATCGACGGCAAAGCACGCAGAAGTCAGATTGGTTCCAGCCGACTTAAAGACAAAGACTTCACCAAATGACAAGATTACCCATGACGAGTTTTTAACCTAATATATATAGTTTGCAAAAGTGTTTAAGGCAAAGTGTGTTGTTCTATTCTCTTGTTTTTACACAGCAAAAGGTTTTTAGGGATTTTTAGAGTTGGAGAGAAGATCCAAAAGAGATTTGTGATTGGAAATCCGTTATTATCTATCTATATATCTATTTATCTATCTATCTATGCAGTTTTCTTTATACCTTGTTGCTATGAATTGCTTAGCTATGTCTGAGTAGTTCCATTGTTAGCTTTAGGGTTTAAATAGGTTATGAGGGATTAGCCCCAACTATAGATTGCTAAGTTGTGATATTCATCAATAGGATGCTCTTAATACTTGTGTTCTAGATTAGCTAACTAGAACCTTGACCTAGGATTTGTAGTTACAAGTTATTGCTTGGTCTTATCCTGAATCTATCCTAATTGAGCTAGGATTCCTAGAGAAATGCGGAAGCTGATATAGGAACCCTTAGTGAGAAGTTATTCAACCCATGCACAAATCTTGCTAGAGCGCATCAATCGACGGTGCAAAAGGTTTATCGATTAATATTCCTCTAGAATCATCGATCAGCACTTTCTAATTGATCAAACCGATTGGTGAGATCATTACATCTAGTCAATAGACGAATCTAAGCAAGCAGAAGCTGATCGATTTGTTCTTATAAGTTGAGCTCTATAATAACATGCAAACAACTGTTAGGCATCTATAGCATTATAATCCTGATTACTTGAATAGAAACCCTAAGTCTAGCTATTTTCTATTAAGTGTCAAAACCTCAATCAAACCAACCGAGAAACTACCTTGCTCAAAACCTGCTATTTAAGTTTAATCATAATCAACCTAGCTTAATCATTCTGATTATATCTTTTGTGTTCCCTAGCTGCTTGTTTATTCGATCCCTAAGTACTACAACTGAACCTCGTATTTGAGAGAGTAATTCACTCCTTACGGTAATTTGAGTGAGATTAAATTTGGCGTCGTTGCCGGGGAGCTTTGATCACCATTAGATTTAGTCTGATTTAGTCTAAGTTACTTCTTAAAACCACTTTCTGACATAAAATTGTTCTTGTCTTTTCAGGTGCATGCCTAGCAGTACCTGAAGCAACAAGGAAAAACAACTGCTATTATCAGATGATCCTGCAAGCTTGGAAAGTTCAATCCGCAAGGAATGATGCTCCGCATCGATCGACAGCAACACTAGTTTTTCAACGACACTCGCATACCACCGTCGACCGTGACTCCTATTCCGTCGACCGACACTCATCCATCACCATGGACCGAGGCTACTCTTCCATACACCGACATCTTCCACCCGGCATCGATCGATACTTCTGTCTGAACATTGATTGATACTCAGCTGTGAGATATGGTTGCGACACTGATTCTCATATAGGACGAGAATGGAGGCCTGCATGATCTAGAAGGTAATCTGCGTAATGTAGCAGGTCAGAGGACAGATGCTCAGGGGGCTGTAATCCCTGAGACTGATACTGAAGCTATAGGAGCTGCTCAACCTGTATATGAGGCTGCTCGACCCAGGACGTTGTTCACAAGGCCTATCAATGACTCTTATGCCTCTACACAAGATGCAATTCTTATCAACCAACAAGTTCTCTTAACCAGCCCTCACATTGATTCACACACACACACACAAGGTGAAGTCTCACATATGGGCACATGATCTCAATCATTTGGCTAGGTGATCAAATGGTCTAATATGGATGATAATGGGGGTTCCATGCATCATTTCAAGGAGGCAATCACTCAAAATCAAGGAGCTTGATCATTATGAAAAATTTATGTAAGACTAGGAGCAATTCATGCATACATGGATCCATCCTCATCATTCTACCCAATTCCTAAGTGATTACAAGATCTACCCCCCTTTATTCATCCCATAACCCAAAATGAAAACATTCTCACATCACTCACCCAATGAACAACTTTCTTTCCTTTGAAATTCAACCACTAAGGACCTCTAATCACTTCACTAAGCTCTAACTCTTTAAGTTTTTCCTTCCCCACTATCTTATTGAATCTTTATTTTTTCTTTTTCTTTTTCTTTTTTTTTTTTTTAAAGAAGGGGGAAGGTCAAAAACATTACACAAGAGCTTTTCATTTTTCTATTCTAGGTCCCTAGGGTTCTTCTTTCTTATGATACTCATTTGTTCATCAATCTCAACATTGTTACATTCCAAACCCAAGATATAAACCATTAAGGAACAAAAACTTCACTCACCATCCTAGAAGCTAGCTCAAATGATGACCCTATGCTAGCAAGAAATGAGAACAAATCCATGTCGCTCCCAATACTCTCAAGATTTTGCACATGACAAGCTATCAAAAGAGGCCTCACTCAAGCAAATCAATGTAGGCTTCAAAGAATGGCTAGGGTTCAAGGGTATTGGAGTGCCATTTGGGTTAACAAAGAGTGGTACAATGGGGAAAAGATAACCCAAATGCGTATGAGATCCATAACTAAGTATGCAAATGCCCATATGCAAGAGAAATTAAGTTCATTCAAGTCTAAGTTCAGGATGGAGCTTGTCTTAAGAACAATGCCAATATCAAGCAAGCAAGCAAGTTTCAAGAAGAGTTTTCAAGGCTCAAAGCATGCAAGCCTTTCAAAAGATGCTTAAGCTACTTGATATGTTTAACTAGGGTGCCAAATTCAGTGCAAACAAGTGTTCTTTACTAGGCAATGTTCCATATGCAAATGAATGCAACCTATATGCTCTAGACTCAATCTTAAGAATGCAAGTGATGCAATCTACATGATTCAAAAATAAATTTTTTTTTTATGCAAATATGAGTGTACAATGCAATGCATGAGACTCAAAATCACAAAGCAAACATGATCAAATACTTGGTACCTCCCCCACACTTAAATCACACAGTCTCTGTGTGAGTAAGAGAGAAAGAGATACCCCAACAAGACAAAAACATATGTACATACAAGAAGGGTTGGAGTGATACCTAAGAAGGGTGTTTGGGTGTGGTGTTTGGTGCCGGGGCTAGGAGCTGGCTTGGTTCATAGCAACTAGAGGAGGCTGCTACATGGCAATCATAGGGCTCAGGTGATTAATCACCTTTCTTCTCTCCTCTAGTGCTTGGCTCAACCTGAAAACCTCAACCACTTTTATTAAAAACTTAAAGAAAAATTTAAATTGCAAAGCTATGTACAAGGATAACCATGGGTCTTCCTCCCAAGTGAGCTTGTTTTGAGTCACTTAGCTTGACTACCTTGTCTCTTGAACTAGTGAGAAGGAGGATCCTTCCCACCTTCAAGTGTGATGGTGAGGACCTGAGAGAGAAGCTCTTGAAGCTTGATTGGGTCATCTTGGAGCTGAGGAACGATGATGGCTCTAGCACTTGAGAATGGTGTGGATCTGCCCTTGTGCTTGATCTTGTACTCAATGACACCATCTATGAGCTTCTTTGGATGGAGAGTGAGAGTGTGTGGGAGCAAATCAAGAGGTGGAGGATGAGGTTCTTTCACCATCTTCTTCTTGCCATGAGTGGCCTTTGAGGCTCCACTTATCCCCTCCTTTTTAGCACTTTCCAAGTGCTCAACACACAACTCCTTAGAAAACTCTCCATCAAGACCTTCTTTCTGACCAACAACCTCTTCATCTTGGGGTTTCTCCACAGCTTGTGCATCACAAGTGATTGTCCCACAATAGGATGATTCCAATGGAGGTTGGAGAGGATAGGAGACAGCTTTGTTGACATGCATGAGGGTGACCTTCTTGTTGGGAAAGTCAATGCAAGCTCCAACTGTTGTGAGAAAAGGAGTGCCTAAGATCAAGGGGACTCTCTCTTCAGATGCCATTTCCAAAACAGTGAGGTCAATAGGTATGGTGCAGGAACCAATCTTCAAGGGGAAGTCCTTGATTATGCCAAGTGGGGTTGTAGAAGAAGAATCCCCAAAGGTGAGAGGAGGAGTATCTGGTTCCATGCTTTCAATCCCAATACTCTGCACCATATCCAAGGAGATGACATTCACACTAGCTCCACTATCAACGAGAGCATCATCCATAGTTAGTTTACCAAGAGAGCAGGACAAGTTGAACTTCCCTTGAGAATCAAGCTTAGGGAGGGACTTTGGAGGGATTGGTGGATCAATCTTCAGAAGTGAGATGTCCAGAAGTTCAGCCACTTCAGCTTGGTGGGTGAGAATGTCCTTTATGAGCATCATTTGGACATGAGCAGCCTGCATATTGGTGATCTCTGGAAGCTTGACTCCAATATCACTGAGGTCTTTTCTGAATTCGGAGACCACTTTTTTCTGAGCTTTGGTGAGGAACCTTTGAGGAAAAGGGAGCTTATCATATGGTGATAGCTCAACCTCATTGTCTTCTTCCTTCACTTCTTTCAGCTTGGGGTTAGCACTCTTCTCAACTTGTGTCTCAACCTTAGGCTCATCAATCTTCAGAATCTTTCCTTGAACCTTCTTATCAGCTCTCTGCACAACTCTAGCTTCAGCTGTGGCCACAACCAGTCTCTTATCATTTGCAATCTGATTTCCAAGCACTAGCCTCTCAATCTCATCAACATCATTCTTATGATCACTTAACGCAATCCTTGAAGAAGTAGAGAGGATAACATTGCAAGTCTCCTTAGGGTTCTTCTCTGGTTTTCCTGGTAGAGATCCCATTGGGTTCTTGGAGGATGAAGACATAGAAGCAACCTGGCTCTCCAAAGCTTTGAGATGAGAGGCAAGTTGCATGTACTTGTTGTTGATATCAGAATAAGTTCCATCAATCTTGGCATGGATATTCTTGAACTCATCTCCAATGCTCCTAGCATTCTTCTCTTGAGCTTCTAAGAGTTGCTTGAACATGGACTCCAAATTTGAACTTGGAACCTGAGCTGGAGAAGAGTTTCCTTGGGGCTGAGTAGGCTGGTTTGCTTGGTAACCTCCTTGTTGATTGTTGTAGTAAGGTCTTTGCTGGTAGTTGTTTTGGTATTGGAAGTTGGGCTCTTTCCTATACCATGTGTCATTAGCATTGATGAAGCACAGCTCCTCTTGACCTTCTACACCATGAACCTCAGTAGTCCTAGCAGGCTGTTTCTGTTGCTGATTCCCAATGGAGTTAAGCTGCTCTTGCTTAGCCTTCTCTACAAGAAGCTTGTCCAACTTTTCTTGGAGAGATTTCAGGGCCTTTCTTGTGTGCGGATCATCTTCATCAGTTCCTCTGTTGGCCCTATCATGCTCCTCACTGTAGACTGAGTCACTCCTGGCCATGTTCTCCACCAGCTCCTCAGCATCCTGCTCAGTTCTGCCCAAGAAGAACCCATTGCTGGCTGTGTCCAATCTGCTCCTGAACTCTGGTAGAGCACCTCTGTAGAAGGTACTAAGCAAACTCTCCTTGGTGAAGCCATGATGTGGGCATTGAGACCAATAGCCCTTGAACCTCTCCCATGCTTCACTAAAGCTCTCAAGGTTCTTCAGCTGAAAGCTAGAGATCTCATTTCTGATCTTGGCTGTTCTTGAGGTAGAGAAGACTTTCTCTAGGAATGCCCGCTTGCACTCATTCCAAGTTGTGATAGAGTCACTTGGAATAGCCTTCTCCCATAGAAGTGCCTTTTCTCCCAAAGAGAAGGGAAACAACCTCAGCTTGAAAGCATCTTCAGAGACTCCATTAATCTTGGACAAGCTACAGTAGCTATCAAATGTGTCCAAGTGATCAAGGGGATCCTCCACAGCAAGGCCATGAAACTTGTTGTTCTCAATCAAATGCAGCAGCCCTGATTTGATCTCAAAGTTGTTGTTCTCCACAGCTGGTGCCCTTATCCCCAACCTATGACCATGAATGTGTGGTTGATCATAGGCTCCAATGGCTCTAGCTTGGCGCTTTGGTTGTTGTGGCTGGTGCTGTGGTCTTATGTTGTCAGCTCTTGGACCATTGCTCCCTAGGGCATCACCATATTGAGGCAGATTCTCCATCTCAAATCCCAACCTTTGTAGATGAGCCTGTTGCTCTACTTCTCTTCTTTGTCTTGCTATCTCCCTCTCAAGTGCAGCAATCTCTTCAACAGTATGAACCAAGTTAGATGCCCCTCTGCTTCTTGTGATCATACACCTGAAAGTCAAAGATAGAAGAGGCAAGAACCAATATCACAAGATAGAATAAAAATAAAAATGACTTAGTCTCAAGCAAATAACTAAATCCCAATGTCAAAATCAACTTAGATCCCCGGCAACGGCGCCAATTTGGTGATAGGACTTTTCTAAGGTCCTAATCAAATGTTGTAGAATACAAGATGTCAATCCAATTCTAAGAGATTCTAATGCAAAGGGAATGCAAGTTCATGCTTAATCTAAGTGCAATCAAGATGAGAGGATGATTATGAAACTAAGACAATATTAAAAATGCAATAAAAGATTGAACTTTCTTTCTCAATGAGGCAAGGGGGTTTTTGGGACAAGGGAACTGACTTTGGGTGATCAAGATTCAATCCAAGATGCTAACTTTTCAATCAATCTAATTCCTTATGCCTAGACAACAAAACTAAGCAAGCTCTATCCCTAGATGAATGCTCTTTTGCAATGATCACCCAAGTACACCAAATCCCTTTGGCTGTAATGATCAAAGCAAACATGGAGAATGAGTCTAATAGCAATCCTAGCTCCTTTGACAACTAATCCCTTAGGCAAAGCAAGCTAAAAGCATAGATGAGCTGGTTCAGGCATTTCATAGAACACCTTCCGGGCATGAAATGCCTATAGCTCTATGTTTGAGAGGCCAACTCAAATATAGCTTGAAGAACACCAGATCAATGCAAGGAAAGGATAGATCTAACACTAAGCACCTTGGATCTACACTTAATCACCCTTAGTCTCCCAAGCCCATGAACCCTAGATAGATATACTCACTAATACCCATGGAAAACCTCAAAATCAATGATGATTCAAGGCTAAACATGATTAGAGAAGAAGATAATCTATTAAACACAAAAGAAATGAGATAAAAAGGATCAAAGATCCAAACTTTCTTCAAGATCTTATTATGTTTTTGAGAGAAAAGAAGTTATATCTCTTAATGAGATTACAAGAGTATATATAGGAGGCTTGAAAGCCCTTAGAAACATCATTAAAAATTACTAAAATGCCCATGGGGTCATTAGGTCTTCAGCCAATCAAAATGAGGCTTAAAATTCGGTCAGGGGAGACTCAACCCCATCCAACCCGGTCAGTGCTCCCCAGCCTGTCCAGTTCTGGCCGCGTCCAAGCCGGCCGGCTGCTTGCACCCGGACGTTTCTACCCGGCCGGCCTCTTCCTGCTCGTGTGTTGCTTCTCCCGACCGGGGTCATCCAACCGGGCTGTGTTCCCCGGTCCAGTGCATGCTCTTGTGCTCTGTCCAGTCAGTCCGGGTTATGCTCCCCGGTTCTTCCTCCCCGGCCGTCCGGACGCCTTGATCCGTCTCTTCCCGTCCGGCTTCACCAACCCGGACTTGTCTACCCGGTCTGGTTACCTCCAGCACAAGCCAGACGACCGGGTACCTGTCCCAGGCTCAGTCATCCCGGACTGGACCACTTCCATCCATCTGTCCTTTTCCCGGCCGGCTGTCTCTACCCGGCTGTCTCTACCCGGCCATCCTGACATGCTTCAAGTGAATTGATCATAACTTCTCCAATACAGGTCCAAATGACTTCAAACCACTTCCATTGGAAAGCTAACTCAATTTTCTGTGTCTCCACAAAATCTTAGCAGCAGGAGACATCTCTAAGACCTCTGTCCATGCTCATCTTTGTCTTGACCAGATCATGGTTTAACTTCTCTTTTCATGGCCAAACATGATACTTCATCTCTTTTGGGGCCATAAGGCTTCCAAACACCACAAATCACACCAAAGCATACTCCAACACCTGATAAGGACAAATGAATGCAAAATGGACCTAAACATGCCTAATGCCTAACTTATATGATCAAAATGCATAAGATATGGATGCTAAAAACATGTAAATATGCAAGATATCACCTGAAAACATACCTAATAGGCTAGAAAACATAATAATTATATAGTAAAATACCAATATACCATGGGTGTAAGTGGGTCAAATCCATGGTTTATCAATTGACTAAAGCCTATGCAAGTTGATAAGGCTACTAAAGGGAGAACCTGGAGGAGAAGGAAGGAAAAGGTTCCTAAGCATCTGAAGAGGGGAGTTAATGAGAAGGAGATGGATGGCTTCACAAAGAGAGTTCTCAGGATCCCACTAGACAAGCCATTCGAGGAAGCCTACTTTACACATAGGTTGTGGACGTTCTTCAGAGTGACCAAGGAGACTGAGGAGGACATTAGGAGGATGTTTCATCAGATCAGAGATAAGATGAAGCAGAGGATCACATTGAAGAAGAAGAGTGATCCTGGAAAGTTCACAGTACCCTGCTCGGTACAAGGATTGAGTTCCCACGTGCGCTGTGCGACACAGGAGCTTCAGTCAGCATTCTATCTAAGGTGATGGCAGACCATCTAGGTCTGAAGATAAAGCCTTCAGAGGACTCATTCATATTTTTGGACTGTTCTCAAAGGAACTCAGAATGAATCATCAGAGACCTTTAGGTGCAGATTGGTAATGCCCTAGTTCCAGTAGAATTTCATGTGCTTGATATCAAGCTGAACTGGAACACTTCTCTACGACTTGGGTGAGCTTTCTTCGATATTGTAGGAGCAATTTGCAACATGCAGACTAACTAGTTGTGCCTGACACTCATAGATTCGAACGTCTACTATGATCCAGTTCGAGTTGTCAAGCCACAGATGCCCACCGTAGAAATTGGAGATAATCCAGGTTTCATAGCAGCATGCTACTGTGGAGTTGAGAAGAATTCAGAAGCCGAGTACGAAACAGAGTATGAATAACTGATCGACGATGATAAGGAAGAATCGATCGACAGTAACTCTGCGATTTGGGAAAATGATTACCCAGAAGGTAATTTTCCGATTGACAGCTGGAAAAGCGATCAATACCACCCAACTTTTGCAGTGGACACTGCAATGCCTGAGATCAGAGATGTGAAGTAAGATGAGGATTACAAGGAGGAACGAGCTACAAAGTATCATGGTCTTCTAACAGAGGAATATAAAGTTCTCCACCATTCTTATGGGATAAGGAATGCAGCATCGATCGACAGAGACATATCAACATCGATAGGCACTTATCATCACCTGGCAGAATGTGGACGAGCATCGATCCACATCATCAACAAAATATCGATCGACACTATGATCGACCATTCACAAGAAGGTAACTACTCAATTGGCAGTTGGGAAGATGATCGCTATCAAGAGAGTTAGGAAGTATAGGGCGCATCACATGTGATAGGTGCATATGAGTTGCATGAAGATTTCACAACAGAGGAATTCTTCAACCACAAGGAACGAGCTAAAGAGGACATCAAGTATAACTTCCGTCCTCTCAAACCAGAAGATCAGGCGGGAGCAGAGACAAACTCACATTTTGCAGAAGCCTGCGGGAAAGGAACTCGTTTCAGTCCCGATAGTAAAGAAGACAGACGCGCAGTGATCGATAGAGAAAAACGAGAATCGATCAACAGAGCTAACTGATAACTTGCTCAAATTAACCTAGGAGCAACTTTACTCTCTCAAATAAGAGGTTCAGTTGTAGTACTTAGGGATTGAATCAACAGGGAGCTAGGGAACCAATAAGATCTAATTAGGGTGATTAAGCTAGGTTGATTATGATTAAACTTAAATAGCATGTTTTGAGCAAAGTAATTGCTCGATTGATTGATTGAGGGTTTTGAAGCTTTTATGAGAAATAGCTAGACTTAAGGTTTCTATTCAGGTAATTAGGATTATAATTTTATAGATGCCTAACAAGTTGTATGCATGATATTATAGAGCTCAACTTCATAAGAACAAATCGATCAGCTTTCGCCATCTAGATTCGTCTTTTGACTAGATCTAATGATCTTACCTTTCGGTTCGATCAATTAGAAAGGGTCGATCGATTATTATAGAGGAATATCGATCGATACACCTTTCGCACCGTCGATCAATTATTCTATAGGGATATCGATCGACGCGCTCTAGCCAAGCTTTATGATCGGGTTAAATGAATGCTCACTAAGCTGATCTAGGAATCCTAGCTCAATTAGGATAGGTTCAGGACAAGGTTAAGTGATAACTTATATCCTAGGTCAAGGTTCTAGTTAGCTACTCAAGAACACAAGCATTAAGAGCATCCTAATGATGAATATCACAACTTACCAATCTATAGTTGGGGCTAAGCCCTCATAACCTATTTAAACCCTAGATCTAACAATAGAACTACTTAGACATGGCTAAGTAATTCATAACAACAAATTATAAAGAAAGCTGCATAGATAGATAAATAGATAATAATGAAGTTCCAATCACAAATCTCTTTGGATCTTCTCTCCAACTCTAGAAATCCCTAAAACCTTTAACTGTGTAAAACAATAGAATAGAAAAGCTCTCCTTGTCTTGAACACTTAGAAAAACTATAAATATTAGGTTAAAAACTCGTCAGGGGAAATCTTTTAATTTGGTGAAGTCTTGGGCTTTAAGTCGGCTGTCTTCTATTTGATTCTCTGTCGATCGATGTAACAGAGTGTGCATCGATCGATTATTATCTTCAATCGTGAACCTTTTTTCTATATCGATCGAGAGCACAGAGTGTGCATCGATCGATATTGACTATGAATGTCGACCTCTGGTCTGGATTGATGGTCAGCTCGGGTGAAATCTCTCTTGTGCTCCAAAATGCTCCAAAATCATCACTTTATTCCAAACACTCCTGAACCAGAAAACATACCTAATAGACTCCAAAACATAATATTATATCTTAAAACACATATTTAACATGGGTAAATGTGGGTCAAATCCATGGTATATCAACTCCCCAAGACTTACCCTTTTGCTTGTCCTGAAGCAAAACATACAGGCAGTCTCTCTGAAAGAGGTTTGAAAACAGCAGGGACTCACACAATCTTTAAGCCTAGAATCATCACCACTACAATGTTGCAAGCCACATCAAATAGCTCCTAACTTTAGAACACTTTATATACCATATCTTAGCTTAGCAACAAAATTCATCTAGCCATCAACTTGGCAAATCATGTCTGACTAACCCCTCTTCTAACCTCATTTATTGCATAAAATAAATGTGTAGGCTTTATCTTGGGAGTATCTGTAAGACCCGATCCCGGCCAACTAGGCCGCGGTCGACGCCTTACGTCGCTCGGTCCATACACTGACCGAACCTCTAAATTTTTTTCGCCCTTTATTCAAAATATCGCCCATAGGCGAGGGCTAACTCAGATCTAAGCTCAAGACTACCGTAGTCAATTCCTAGCTTAGATCAATTCAACACATACGCAGCGGAATAACAACTATATCCATTGGTCTAAAACCAATCTAACACTTGTCTGGTCAGATCACCTCAGCTACTGGCCAGTAAACACGACTGCCAGCTAGCGCCAAGGTCGATCCTGAACCTAGACCAAGTCATACCAAATCCGACGTTCCATTCCCCTAACCATTCTAGCTGGATCTATGCAATATTTATAGATCATACCTTTGCCACATCCACGGAGCTTGTTAGCTCATTGCCCCAGCTGACTTAGCTGTTTAGCTAGCTCATCCAGCTAGCTGAGCTGAACCACTTCACTCGAGGTTCCATCTACTCTCCTCTAGCTGATAAAGCTGCGAGGTAGCTTTGCCTAGCTCCCCGTCCACTCGTTCAACTCTCCATATACCTGCACAAACTCTTCCCTTTGGTACTTAGTCATTCAGCCAACCATCCCCACAGACTAAGTACCTTCGGGAAGTCTTCAGCTGCAAAAACGACCTCAAGCAAACATGCTCCAAAAATTAATTAAAATTCATGACAATTCATGATAAATCCCAATTAAGAAGAATCCATAATCAGAATTTACAGAACCGGCCTTGATCCTATAGATCTCGGCCAAATTCAGTCAAACCAGCCATAACTGACCACCTTCAAATCAATTAGGTAAAACCCAATAAAATCCATGATAAATCATGATAAATCACCACTAAGAATAATCCATGGTCAGATCTCAATGAATCCCTCTGGATCATATAGATCTCGACACTGACCAGTCCGGCCGATGGCCAAGGACTTCATACCTGAACCGACCAAGGCCTGGTTTAGTACCACCATGTTTCAGGCGTGTGCTCCCCTGGAACCAAGTCCTTTCATGGACTAACAAGGCCCATCAGATCCTAAGTCAATCAACCAACCACCCCACATGACTCAGAGCTGATGAGTCTTCACACTTCCTAACCGGCCATGGAACCATGTCCCACTAAACCTGATTAGTGTTGCTCTTACCACCGGTGCATCCTTTGATCAATAAGATCAGACACCTTGATCCACCATCCATGGATCAGGTCGTCCATCCTTTCCCATGATCAGATCACACACGGTCTTCCTTGTATAAACACACCAGCACAATACTTGTGGTCCATACCAACAAGTACTAGCCTTACTCCTCTCCTTTTCTTGCTGTTGGATCCAAACGAATTGGACCTTGCACTCCACATGGTTCCTCTGATACTAGGACCCCCATGTGTCTCATCAATGGGTCGGATCCATGGTTCACACCATGATCAAACCCAACATCAAACTATGATCCATCACGAATCACTTTCCAATGAACATCATCGAACTATCACCCCACATGGATGAAGTAGATCAACATTGATCCGCCCATTCTCTCAGGGTCCTTGATCCTTAGTTTACATCACAATATATGGTCTTCATAGGACGTGCCTTACCTTGGCTTAACAGCACCACAAGAGACAGAAGTATAAACCAGAAAGTAATCATAAACATGTTACCTCATCAATGATGATTGTAGATCTTGTGTCATCCCTTTTCAGGGACAACCATGCTTCTACAAAGCATGCCTTCATCAAATATTATCACATATCTCCAGTATTGGTAAGATCCAATCAAGGGTCGTACCAAACTGCCCATCCATGGAACTCTCTTGAAACCAGTTTCTGTACTGCATCCACCTTCAAGGCTGTTCATGCCTTTCAAAGTGGAGTCTGGCCTTCTCCCTTTTCTCTTAACCATCTTCCTGTGTTGTCAGGCTATAGAGGAAGCCCAGGGAATGATCATCCATGATAAAAACCCATCCAAAAGTCGTTCATCACTTTCCCCTTTGTTTCCCATGAAACTGTCTTTCCACACACACCTGCCTTCAAGGCTGTCTCTGCCCTTGGAAGTGGAATCTGGTCTTCCAACTTCTCTCCTGACTATTTTCGTGTCTTCTATGGATGTAGAGGAAGCCCAGGGGGTAGCAACAGTAATCAAAACTCACCAGAGGGTCGTTCACAACTCCCCTCTTGATTGTCCTCAAATCTGCTCTTTTGCTGCCTTCACATCTCTCTCTGGTTTGGATTGTTTAATCCTGCCTCCTAACCTTTTCTCTCTGTTTTTATTTTTGTTTCAGGGAGGAAGAAGGATCCCTGGCGTGCATGCAAAGGCATGGCCTTGCCTTTGCATTATATAGAAGAAGGGGTAGTTACCTTTCCAAAGGCTGCACCCTTTCGGTATCATTTCTCTCTTTTTCTCTCTGGAAGTTGTCTGAGTTTCTTTCTTTTTTTTTTCTATTGAATTTAGACAGAGAGAGCAGAAAAAATGAAGGGGAACTCAATCATAACCACCCCCCATAACCGCCTGGATGAGCGGTTACCAAAATAACAAAAGAAAGAAGAGTTTCTTCCCATAACCGCCCAGTAACTGCCTTTGGCGGTTTCTCCCTTTCTTTCTTTCCACAAAATCGCCCACTGAGTCGTAGCTCACACTCCTGGAAGCTTGCCAAATCCCTGGTCCGTGCCTAAGACAAACCACCTTGCACCCGGACCATCGGCTCACCCCGTAACCGCCTGACCCACCACACTGGTCCGGACCAGAACACTTCCTCCAACTGAGTTGAGCTTACTATCAACTGTTCCCAGTTGAGTGAGCTAGTCCTCCAGCTCCTGTGAGCTGATCACACTTAGGTGAGCTAACTTCCAGCTGCACCTAGCTGATCGAGCTTGATCCAGACCTAGTCCAGCTCCCGGATCACTCGTCCAGCTCCTTTACACTTGTTTCTTTCACATCATGGTTAAGTCTCAGCTTCCTGATGCCCTTAACCTTTCTTATTGGACCATGATACGCTTGTCTCAAGGTCTTATGACCTGACTGGTGCGTCTCCTCGCACCATGGTCCGTCCGGACGATCTTATCTAGGATCGGGGACATGATAGTATCGATCAAGGGACACATGGATTCTTACTCAAGCAAGTTTCTGAACACACATGCAGTCTTCTCTGATCCATTTCTTCCCTCTTTTCTCTCTTCTCTGAATCCTTATAGTTTCAATCCCAATGAACATTTGATTTGTTCATCTCATTGACTTGTCTACTTTTGTAGCTTTGATTTTGACAAAGTGTAGCGAATAATGGGGTCGCGGGTAATTTACCTATCCCTCGGTTCCACAATGTTTGATCATTCCTTTCTGAATTAGAACACTGGGGTCACAAGAGATACTCCTGCCCCTCTGCATCTTCCAGGAAATCATCTCAATCTAGGATGGTTGAAGAGAGAGAGAGAAGAGAACCAGAAACACACAGACTTTTTACCTTCCAGGCTTGCAGGAGGAATCCGATCCAATGTTTACCAAGCCCCAAGACAAGCAGATAAAGTCAACGTAGGTTTGAGGTCAGCTTTGGTTTCTTCAAACATTCTTAGCAAGTGTGGTCATAGTTGACAGGTGATCCACTTTAGTATCTCTAATGCATTCTACAGTCAACAAATATAAGAATGGTGCTAAAGATTGAAAAAGTTCATTGCCCCCTTCTTCTCTCAATAAAAATTTTGAAAACATTTAATAAGATCAAAAGGTTAAGTAATATCAGTAACTCCCCCCCGTAGACTTAAATTAAACACTTTCCTCAGTGTAAATCCACTCGGAGTTAAGGGAATAACATAAATCGTAAGAACTGAATTTAATAAGTTAGATCAATATACTTGACTAAAGTCTGTATCGATCGATGGTAAGAAGTGTCCGTCGATCATTGTTGCTGTAGCAATGTCGATCGATTAAGACCTGGTTTCATCGATCGATTTCGATCTGGTTTCATCGGTCGATTGCGTGGGCAATCGTCTACTAGGGTATTTTTTTTTACCTGCAACAAAATAAAAACGAAAATAAGTAACTTCAAAGAATGGGTTGCCTCCCACTCACATCTTTGTTATAGTCATTTAGCTTGACTTTTGAGGTGTTTGTGCTAGTGTGGTTTAAAGCAGCTACTTGTTGAGAAAAAGTATCCACGTCCTCTCTGCTTATATGGAACCTAGTGGCAAGAAGCTTCTTGTGGCATCATCTTCTCTGGTCCATCTCTTATTCATCTTTCATGTAGCGTTTTCAATCACTTGTAGCCTTCTCCCTAAGCCATCAATTCTAAACTGATGCATTCCAAGTTTATCATAAGCATAATCTGATAGTTACTTCAGATCCTCTTGCATTGAATCTAGCATGTACAGCTTATCCTTTATCATCTTCTCTCGGTCAGATGCAGACTCGGCGTCGATCGATTCTGGTGGTACTACGTCGATCGGTTCTTGTTGATACCTATCGATCGATTTGCACGTACTTCTATCGATCAATGCTGATTCTTCTGGATTGTCGTCTCTGAATTGCTCTAATTTCCTTCTGCATCCTCTCCGTTTGTGAGTTGAGTCCACTGATTCTGTTGTTGAATGGGAAATAGATGTCATCACATCTCCTGTCAAGTCTGTCCTCAGTTGCTCCCAGAGTTCTGCACATCTATTCTATAATCTGATCAATCTCTGCTCAGGTGAAAGAAGTTGGCGCTGGTGGATTGTTGGCGTCGATCGATGGGTTAATGGTGACATCGATCAATTTTGGTCTCTCTGCTTGAAAATCAAATTGCTTCTGAATGGTGTCGAGCTCTTGTTGTAGTTGAATCAGTCGTGAAGTTAATCCATCCATGTCTTCATTGAGCGGATAGTAGACTCCATCAAGCTTGTAATCGAATGATTTCACCAAATCCTCTAGTGATGTAAGTCTCGCGTCGATCGATGGTAAAGCATCTGTATGGATCGATGTGGATTTCTACTGTCGACACTCGTTCTTCTCGCGAAGTATAGCCAATTCTCGCTGCACCAATTCACTCCTCTTGGTTACCAGTTGATGTTGTTGTTGAGTGTGTGGTAGATGTCATCAAGTCTCATCTTGAGGGCTTCTTCTTCCTATTGTTTAGCTCCATTCATCCCAGATATCATATCATTAATCTCATCCTTGGTGTAGATCTTTGGTGCTAAATTGGTTCTTGTGAATGACTGAGCATGTTCTGGAAGACATATGTAAGAGCTCTCGTCCATTGAGACTCTGCTTACTAGACCCTTATGTCATCCATAGAAACATTGATGATGTTGCCATCTATTCCACGTGCATATCCAGACTCATCTCTGTAGACGCCATACTCATTTTTCTGTTCCCAAAAGAATTTCCTAATCCCATAACGGTAGGCTCTTTTTCCAAACTCGGTACGCCTGTTGATGGGTGGATGGACTGTCGCGTCGATTGATGGTGGTACTTGCCTGTCGACCAATGGTGGTATTCTCCTATCGATCGACGGTTGAGTATGTGGTCGATGTGTTGGCTCGAATTGATCCTCTTCTCTGCCAGCTGCATTATAATGCTCGTCTGTAACCCTCCGCCGGCGTTCTGGAATGCTGCGTTGCTGCATGAAGAGATTGTCTGGTCCGTTGGCCATCTGAAGGATGTCTGCAATGTCTTCTCTTGATGCTTGTAGAATCCTTCCATCTATTGTGCGTGCTTGGCCATATGGATCCCTGAAAATACCAAACTCATCCGGTGTTAGATATCCATAATCCATATGATTCTGTTTACTTACCTCGGATTGAAGTTCTGGATGCTTGTCGATCGATGCGGTTGCAGTGATCTCGATTTATGCTTGAGCTCTGGTGATCGATTCTTGTTTCTCCTCATCGGTCGCTGCACGTCTGTCTGCTCCACTAATTCGACTAAAACGAGTGCCTTTGCCGCAGGCTTCTGTAAAAAGTGAATAAGTTTCTGCTTTTGCCTGATCTTCTGGTTTGAGAGGGCAAAATTTGTAGAAAAAGATCCATTCCCTTCTGTAGTCTTCATCAAACGAATCATCTCGTTCCTTGAATTTGGAAAGTTCCTCCGTAGTGAAACCGTCATGCATCTTGTCTGCTTCTATGGCGTATGATGTTTCCTCTACTGCAAAACTCTCTTCATATAGTGATCATATACCAAACTTCCAATTGAGTAATTTCTTTTTTCCTCAATGTCGGCCGCCTTTGTATCGATCGATATGTAGTAGGGGGCGTCGATCGATGCGCGTGCACGTTCTGTCTGGTGATGATGAGTGTCGATCGATGTGTCGGTACCTCTATCGATCGATGCTGCATTCTGAATTCCTTAGGAATGGTGGGGAATCCTTTCTTCTTCTGCAAGAAGACCATTATACTCTGTAGCTCGTTCCTCCTTGTAACTCATCATACTCCTCATATCTGAACTCGGATGTGGCAGTGTCCACTGCAAAAGTTGGGTGATAATGATCACTTTCCCAGCTATCAATCGAAAACTTCCCATCTAGGTAGTCATTTTCCCAATGTGTCGAGTTGCTGTCGATCGATTCGTTTGCTACAGTGTCGATCGATTCTCCTCTTTGAAGATCGATTGATTTGTCCATTGTGTCATCGATCGATGCTTCATACTCTGTTTCATACTCGACTTGGAATCATTCTCAACTCCACAGTAGTATGCTGCTACGAATCCCGGATTACCTCCAATCTCTACACTGGGCACCTCTGTCTTGATAACTCGAATTGGAACATAGTAGACATTTGGATCTATGAGTGTCAGGCACAACTGGTTAGTATGCATGTTGCAAACTGCTCCTACAGTAGCCAAGAAAGCTCTTCCAAGTAGTAAAGAAGTGTTCCAGTTCAGCTTGATATCCAGGACATGAAAGTCTATTGGAACTAGGGTATTACAAATCTGCACCTCAAGGTCTCGGATGATTTCTCCTGAGTTCCTGTGAAAACAGTCCACAAATTTGAATGAGTCCTCTAAAGGCTCTATCTTCAGACCTAGATGGTCTGTCATTACCTTAGGTAAGATGCTGACTGAAGCTCCTGTGTCACAAAGTGCATGTGGGAACTCAATTCCTTGTACCAAGTAGGGTACTGTGAACTTTCCAGGATCACTCTTCTTCTTCAATGTGGTCCTCTTCTTCATCTTATTTCTGAACTGCTGAAACATTCTCCTAATGTCCACCTCTATCTCCTTGGTTTATCTGAAGAACATCCACATCTTGTGTGTAAAGTAGGCTTCCTCAAACGGCTTCTCTAGTGGGATTCTGAGAACTCTCTTTGTGAAGCTATCCATCTCCTTCTCATAAACTCCCTCTTCAGATGCTTAAGAACCTTTTCCTTCCTTCTTCTTAAGGTCCTCCCTTCAGTAGCCTTATCAACTTCCGTAGGCTCTGCTGCATCTTTAGGCTGCGTATGGGTGGTGTCTAGTGGCTTATCTGAAGGTTTTGATGGATGCCCGTGTGCATTGAGTCGTGCTACATCAATCTTTGGTAACTGCACTCGGTATGTTAGAGGTACACGTCAATCGATGGGATCTCGAGGTTGTCGATCGATGTCTTTCACACTCTGTCGATCGATGGCTGGTTCTTGACGCCTATCGATTTTGACATAAAAAGTGCTGGGTGGATATGGGTGCCTTGCTGCGAACTCCTCGTGACTCATAATCCTCACGGCATTCCACGATTCAACTGACTCTATCGTTGATCGATTGTTCGATCGACACCAATGCGGTCCGCCGAATCTCATCGTGCTTTCTACCTCAAAATCTCCTTCTCGCAGCTTCTCATGCTTCACCACTTGCCATAAAACATCATCTATGATGGCATTCACGTGGTGCTTCGCTGATTCTTCACCCACCCCCTTGCTAAGGCTTCCTACCTCTTAACAGCTTCTTCTGTCTGAACCAACTGCATCTCAGTTTCTTCACATCGATGCTTAAAGTCTCAATCTTTGTGTTGAGGTTGGTGTAGACAGAATCATTCTTCCCATTGAAATCCACTCTTAGCTTCTGCTGACCTTCAAGAATTTGATCAAGCATTCTGGTAATAGGAGTTTCCATAACTCCTGCTGTTGTTGCTGTAGGGTTTCTGTGAACTCTGGTTGAGATTAATCCTTTTTCCAAAGAAGTTTTTGTTTCCACTCTGGTTTCCAGACCTCTGAAATTCATTTCCACTGATGAAGTTCACATCCTCTTCCTCTGCTTCTGCTCTATCCTCTGTGTCTACAGCCTCTGAGCAAACTTGCATCCTAAGAAGCCTGTGAACACTGTCCAACTTTGCTTTCACTTCCTCCACATGCTCCTTCCCAAGAAAGGTTGCAGATTTCCTCCTCTCAAAGTAAGTGTTCTTGGTGCTGTTGCTGGATGCCAAATTCCCTATAAGTCTCACAGCCTCTTCTGGATTCCTAGTGTTGAAGTTACCTTCACTAGTTGTGTCCACAGCCATATGATATTGTAGTGCGATGCCTCTGAAGAAAGTGCTGAGCAGTTGCACTTGGTTGAATCCATGGTGGACAGTCTCTCTGGTAAGACTTGAATAAGATCCAGGAGCTTCAGAAAGACTATGGATGCTCCTGAGTGAATGTATCAATCTTTCTCCTCAATTCTTCAGCACATGCTACATCAAAGAAGTTACGCAGGAATGCGTTCTTGATGTCGGTCCAGGATGTAAGAGATCCTGGTGGTAACTAACTGCTTAAGCCATTGCGAAGCTTCTCCAGCAAGTGAATACTTGAAGAGCTTGCAAAGAAGATAGTCCTCAGGGACTCCATTGGTTTTGATAGCAGATATAAGATCCTCGAACCTCTTCAGATGGTCCATAGGATGCTCGTGAGATAACACACAGTAGGGTGTCTGTCCCACGAGTGTGTAGTACTGTGGCTTCAACTTAAAATCTCCTCTCTGGATAGGTGGAAGGCGAATGGCTGATATGTTAGAATAGAACTGATCTGGACGGTTGTAATCAGCCAACGTTTTGGGACGAGCAGCCTCATCTACATGTTGAGCAGCTCCTGTAGCTTCAGTATCAGGCTCAAGGATTACAATCCCCTGAGCATCTATCCTCTGACCTGCTGCATTACGCAGATGACCTTCTAGATCATATGAATTGAAGTATCGATCGATGTCGGGTGGAAGAAATCGGTCGACGGAAGAGTAGCCTCAATCGACGGTGAAGAGCGAGTATCAGTCGATGGAGTAGGAGACTCGGTCGATGGTGGTATGTTAATATCGGTCGACGAACTAGTGTTACTGAAGATCGATGTGGAGTGTTTGTCTTTGCGAATTGAACGTTCCAAGCTTGTGGGATCTTCTGAGAATCGCAGTTGATTTTCCTTGTTGCTTCTGGTACTGTTGGGCATGCACCTGAAAAGACAAGAAAAAGATGATGTAAGAAAGTTGTTTTAAGATGAAGTAACCTAGACTTAAGATTAAATCTAATGGCAATCAAAGCTCCCCGGGAACAGCGCCAAAATTGATAACATGCTCAAATTACCCTAGGAGCAACTTTACTCTCTCAAATAAGAGGTTCAGTTGTAGTACTTAGGGATCGAATCCATAAGGAGCTAGGGAACCAATAAGATCTAATCAGGATGATTAAGCTAGGTTTATTATGATTAAACTTAAATAGCAAGTTTTGAGCAAAGTAATTACTCGATTCATTCATAGAGGGTTTTAAGATTTTTGAGAAATAGCTAGACTTAGGGTTTCTATTCAGGTAATAAGGATTATAATCTTATAGATACCTAACAAGTTGTATGCATGATATTATAGAGCTCAACTTTATAAGAACAAATCGATCAGCTTTCGCCTTATAGATTCGTCTATTGACTAGATCTAATGATCTTACTTTTCCTTCGATCAATTAGAAAGTGTCGAGCGATTATTCTAGAGAAATATCAAATAATACACCTTTGGCCCCATCGATTGATTATTCTATAGGAATATCGATAGACGCGCTCTAGCCAAGCTTTGAGATCGAGTTGAATGAATGCTCACTAAGGATTCCTAGATCAGCTTCCTTCTTTCTCTAGCAATCCTAGCTCAAAGGTTCAGGACAAGGTTAATGTTGGGGGTGGACTTTGCCCTTCAACAAGGCTTATAAGATAATGGACTTAGCCCATTTGAAAGAGGTCACTAGGAAAACCTAGACCTCATCCTTCTATAAATAAGGAGGCATTCCCTCCTTGAGAAAGATCCTTTTTCCCATCATTTTACACATTCTCTCACTTCTAGAGAGAGAATACCTCTAGAGAGAGAAACACCTTAGCACATGCCTTCATCTAGGCACTTGTGATTATCTGTTGTAGAACTACGATTGGCTTGATCCCTCTCCGGGGTACGTAGGCAGTCCATCACCGGGTCCAGCCACAATCCATACACCTTTTTTTACTCTCCATCTATCCAGTTCAAGTTCAGTATGAAGACTTCTCCTAATCCCACATCGAGATCTGTCTACCTCCAGTGCAGCACCGATTTCGGTTCAAACAATTGGCGCCCACCGTGGGGCATGGAGAAGTATCTTCGAAGAAGATTGAACTCGGAGTTCGTTTACTCGTCACAGAGGTCGTTTACTCATCACGGAGGTCGTTTACTCGTCACGGAGGTCGTTTACTCGTCATGGAAGTCATTTACTCGTCACCTGGTCGTTTACTCGTCACGGAGGTCCTTTACTCGTCACGGAGGTCCTTTACTCGTCACCTGGTCGTTTACTGGTCGCTTGACCATCTGCTCGTCGCTCGACCGTCTACTCGTCACTCGACCGTCTACTCGTCACCCGACCGTCTAGTCGTCACTTGATCGTTCACTCGCCATTCGACCGTTCACTCGTAAAAAAAAAAAGAAAAAAAAGGGGCCGAGTAAAGGACCAACAAAAGAAAAACGAGTAAATGCGTTTTGTAATCACTTTTACACAAACGAGTAAATGATTGAAACACTTTTTATCTTCCTCGGCATGAAGTAAAAAAAAAAAAGAGAACTGGGCCCAGCGACAAACCTTCAGCCCATTACTTGCTGAGTAAAAACAAAAAGAGGCCAAGACGAGGAAAAGAAAAAATCACAATGACTAGTTGTGAGTTAAACACCGACTAACAGTCACGTGTTTGACGTCATTTGAAAACGAGTAAAGGGACAACAATCGTCTAACGAATCTCTATCAACGACGACTTAAACTCTTCAAGCTTTGACGATGGCAGCTTGTTACCAACTTAAATTCTGCTCGGAAAAATTAGATTTTTGTCAACTCAGAGCTCTATCAACGGCAGCCGAAAGAATAGTCGAGCTCTGTTCTTTGTCATGACGAGGCCTCCACCAACTGCGTGTGTCTCACAAGCTTGCTTAAGTTAAGTTCAGCAGGTCCGTGCTTGATGTCTCTCGCAAGACGTGTCTTAACTCCTGCTTGAGTACACTTGGAAGTAAAAGGCTTAGCTTCATTCACTCGGATGGAAACGAGACGCCTTAAACTCCGTTCAGGTTCAAGCCGTCAATGTCTTGCCGCCTAAAAGCTCTCCGTCAGGGTCCCCTTTTCTTCAAGCAAGCCCCCACGAGATGACGTAGTTCAACGTCATAATCTAGTCGCTGCCGAGTAACAGGCTCTTCCGACCAAAAGCTTATGCCGACTAAAAACACAAGCACATTGACGACTTCGAGGTTATACATGTTAAAGCTAGATGGACTTCCAACCTAAAACCAATTGGTGATAAGTGGAGTGACCCATCTATCTTATAAACTATTAAAGATCCCTTCCACTACCCGATGTGGGACCTTTGTCCCTAATACGCCCCCTCGAGATGATGGCTCTTTGAGCGTCAATCTCGGAATGTTTGGGCAAGGATCGATGGGCCGACTTTGGGCTGGATCGATAATTGATCGGATTGGATTGTTCGGATCGGGCTCTGATACCATGTTAAGCTAGATGGACTTCCAACCTAAAACCAATTGGTGATAAGTGGAGTAACCCATCTATCTTATATACTACTAAAGATCCCTTCCAATACCCGATGTGGGACCTTTGTCCCTAATAATACACAACTACGATCTCTGTCACTTCGTCTTGTCGCCCATAGCATAAGCTCGCCGACGAGACATCACGAAGCCCACAAGATGTATCACGAGCGACATCTCCAAGAGATCAAATCGAAACCAGCTCTGTCTCTCGTCGCCAACTTGAAGCTCCATTACTCGGCACCGCGAGCATCTCATCGCTCGTTACATGATCTCAACGACAAATACAAGTACCTCGTCTTTGTCACCAACAGTCTCTGTCACGAGAATCTCGTCGCTCGTTACGTGATCTCAAAGACAATGACAATGACGACTTCAAGGTTCTACACCAACAGTGTCTGTCACCCCGTCTTGACGCTCGCCGACGAGATGCCAGGAAGTAAATAAACTCTCGACTTTGGAGTAGTCCAAGCCTATATCAATTCAGACCCACTTGAGTATTTGCTTCGTCGTCTCCACAACGCTAATTTTGAGAAGATTTTCACAAGCCGAGTTAACTCACCATTCATACACAAGCGATGTCTTCAAGCTCCACTACCCGTCACTTTTCTTGCCGAGTAAAAAAAAAGGGGGGGGGGGGCAGGGGACCGAGTAAGAGGAGAACACAAGATTTTTAAACATCTCTTAACATTCATCTCTGTTAATCTTCTCACGGCCCAGTGAAGAATATTCTTCTTTTACTCAGCACAGTTATGAAAATAAATTAAGGACAGAGACATTGCCGACAAAGGGAACTCGAGCTTGTCATCTTGAGACACTTGCTCAGCATCTCTACAACAGCTCCACTGTCTCTCGTCACCAGAACAGAGCTCGTCAACAATTTCCTCCGAATTACTACCTTGCTTCCCGACTAGAAGTTCATCACGAGGCTTTTCGTATTAAAGCTAGAGAGCATGCGGTCACTCAGCATTTAGGTCCCGACGAGTGGAGGCTTGTTACGCTTCACCAAACATGGGCCTCCAACGGCTTCATCAACGGAAGCTTCTGCCATCTCCGAGCTCCAACAATGGCGGCTCGTTTCCAAACTGAACTCTGTTTCTTAGAACATGAAACAGAGCAATATCTCAGCAACCCATCTCATGAATGTGAAGAGTAATAGAAGCTTTCTTTTCATCATGCCCGAGTAAAAGAAGCTTTTTTCTGTCGCGCAAGTAAAAGAACCTTCCAAGCGATGCTCTTACCTATTTCTGTCGAGCTGTCGTCACCAACAAGAGCACGATCACGAGCGAACGCTTCAAAGGGATTACAAAGACAGTCTCCTCGTCAAGACTCTGCTCGAGATCAAACCCACCAGCCAGCTCTGTCTCTCGTCGCCTTATGCAAGACGCCATCATTAACAAGACGTCACTGCTGCCGAGTAACAGACCAGCGTCGACTAAAAGCTCTCTCCGACAAAAGTGTATACTGACTAAAAGCAAAAGCCCAACAGACTCATAAAAGACAGTTTAAGCTCGAGCTTATGCGGTTACTCGCCTCGGCTCGGTTACTCGGCTCAGAGTAATGACGATACGCGATCACCGCCACAGTCGTCACACTTCACCGACTTCAAGGTTCTACACCAGCTACGATCTCTGTCATCTCGTCTTGTCGCTCATCGCATAAGTTCGCCGACGAGACACCCTGAAGCCCATAAGATGTATCACGAGCGACGTCTCCTCGTGAAGACTCTCCTCCAGATCGAATTGAAACCAGCTCTACCTCTCGCTGCCGACCTCAAGCTCCATCAATTGGGTCAACTCCACAAGCTCGTGGCTTTGATCACGGTTCACACAATCGATCGCTCGCAACCTTGCCTGCAAGAAGCCGAAGATGAAAGGAGTTCGAGCTCTTCCTCTTTCCTCGCAAGCTACGAGACGACGAACAAAAAAGAAAAAGAGATGACGAGTGTTAAAAACAATGAAGCTTGGGCCTTTGCAATAAAAAAAAAAGAGGAGTTGAAGCCCAGCAACGGCTCACTAGCACTCCGGGGTACGTAGGCAGCCCATCAAGTCAGTAGCAGGTCCGAGGCTGGAGCGAATTCAGGAGTTCCTGGATGCAGGTCCGAGGCTGGAGCGAATTTAGGAGTTCCTGGATGCTTCAATGGGCATGTCGGATATTTTCGCCAGATTTCCGTTTTAGAAAAGATTCCCATTTTTACTCGCGAAGATCGGGTTTCCTTTTTCCTAGGCCGGTTGCTTGCACCTAGAATCTTCTCAAATATTTGGAAATGTCATCTTTCCTTTTCCGGTTCTTTGAGGAGAGGTGGCCCGAGGGTATATAAGGGATTGCCCCGGTCTACAGAAATTCCACCTCGAGCTTCTTCACCTTCCATAGACTGGAAAGATGAACAACCGCTCTGATCTCCCTATATTTCCTGCATCGCTTGTAGGTGGTCGCACAAGACCACGTCATCTTTTCGTCGATCCTTTCTCATCTCCTATTCCTGCTTGGAGAGATTCCGGAGAGTGACAAAGAAGCAGAACCGATGACGCCACTGAGACAGCATCGCTCTTGCTTTCCTAATGATGGTCCGCGTTCCGAGATCCGGGAGGAAGATCTTGCTGGTATTCGGAGGAAATATACGATTCCTCCTTTGGTGGGGTTGAGAAGTCCTTCCGAGTTCGAGCGTGCCCCAAATGGAGGAATGGATGAGGTGGCCGTGTTTGAGGCATATCTAGAGGCAGGTTTCTAGGGTGGTATACCTTCTATTATAGCCGAGGTATCCTCATACTTTGGTTTCTGTTCCTCTCAGCTTACCCCTTTGACCTGGAGGACTTTAATGGCTATCCAAGTGCTCGGGGAATTTCATGGCTTTCCTATTGGAACACATGAGATCCTGTACTCTTACTACTTCACCCCTCTGGTGAACAAAGCGGGGTTCTATCATCTTCATTCTCGTGATGGTGCTCCTTTAGTCGTGGAGCCTTTGAGGGGTATTAGGGGTAGTTACCCCTTCGGTATGATTGGAACAATGGGTATGTATTCGTTAGGATACAGGGTCCATTCGATTATCCTACATTCTGGTGCACCGTCAGTAAGCTCTTCTCTTTCTGTGAACCTTAAGCTTGTCGTCTTTCTGGGACATTATATTCATCTATGTTTGGTTATGCTGTCAGATGTATCTCGTCCATTATCCTTTGCTGGAGAGGTGGTGGCGAAGCTCGCAATGGGAGTTCCCCGACGATTTCGGTGGGTGAATTTTCTGATGAGCAAGGAGGCTTTGCGTCACAGCCGCGTCTGGGGTAAGCCCTTGCTCTTGGTTTTCACCTGATAGGATTCAATCTCCTTATTCATGATATTGCTTTTAGGAAACATTGTGAGGCTCTCGGTGTCGGCTATCTATGACAAGTATCAAAAAGCTAAGAGGCGGAAGAGGCGTCCTTTCTACACCCCCACAAAGATTGGTTAGGGCTGCTTCGTCGGCCACTGGTTTTTTTTCCACTCCGCCGGCTGGTGCTGAGGCTGCATCTGATCATGGCTCACTGGTAGACGTTCATCGGAGGCTGCTCGGCGAGGTGTTCTTTCTTTACAATAAGGTGCAGGATATGATAGCCCATTGGGATCTGTTGATTCAGCAGGTGAGGGCGAGAGCCAGATGGGAGCTCATGAAAGAGTGGCTAGAGGAAAGGGTGGAGCACTGGAATCTCGAAGAGGAGTATCACCGATATCTCTCCCTGTCCGGACGGATCGGCCAGCAGCTGGGAGGATCTGTCCATGATACTACTCCGAAGTCCGTTGTGGGATCGTGATTCTCGGAGCGGCCGTCTTTTTGAATAATTCCTTCTTAGTTTTTGTTTTTACAATACTGGTGTTTGCTGAATCTTCTTTCTTTGAATAATGGCTTCCTGTGGCTCCCTTTCCTTTTGGAATAATGGCTCTCCGTAGTTTTCTTTTTGTGCGCTTTTTCTCACCAAACTGTCTGGTATATTCCAATCTTCGAGGAGACCTTGCTTGACTCTTGGCCGAGATTGCCTCTGTTAGAACATTTTTCTTGCCGTGATAGGACTCGTTGAGTAGGATCGTCTCTTTCCCTTCTAACTTAGGAGTATTTCCCACTTTATTGCCCCGCTTTTCTTAAGGAGACTTAAAGATGTAGCGGGGTATCCTATCGGAACCGCATAATGATGCATCATGTTCCATCTTTCGTAGATTGGTTACTCGCGGACCTGGACGTTTTGTCGAGACCCAGAAGTTGCTTTTAGAACCCGGAGAATGCTTAGGCTTTCGTGGTTGCCCCAGACCCGGAGGCCTTATAATAAACCTGCAAGACTAACTTTGAACCCGGAGGTTTGAGCTTTTCAGAACCCGGAGGTTGTATTTGTAACTCGGAGGCCATGTAAGGACTCAATTGTTGTTGAGCGAACCCGGAGGTTCTTCCTTGGATCCTGAGACATACTGGGACCTGGAGGTCATGCGGGAATCCGGATGTTCTTCTTTAGATACTGAGATCTTTGTAGGACCTGTATGCCGCTTGAGAACCCGTAGGTTCAGATCCTGAGATCGTATTGGGACCTGTAGGACACATGGGAACCCGGAGGTTCCTCTTTAGATCCTCAGATAGTATTGGGACCCAAAGGTCGTGTGAGAACCCGGAGATTCTCTTTAGATCCTGATATCTTTGTAGGACCCGTAGGTCATATGAGAACTCTTAGGTTCTCTTCAGATCCTGAGATCATATTGGGATCTGAAGGTCGTGCAGGAACCCGAAGGTTCTTCTTTGGATCCTTTGATCGTTCTCAGGATCTGTAAATCGTTTGAGGACCCATAGGTCGTGGAAACCCAGAGGTTCTAGGTCCGGAGAGCGCTTTAGGACCCCGTAGGTATTTCCGGAAACTCAAAGGTACTTTTAGATCCTGAGACTTTTTTAGGACCCGTAGGCTGTTTATGAAACCGTAGGTTCTTGTCAGATCCTGAGATTGTTTAGGAACCCGTAGGTTTTTTAGGAACCCATAGGTTTTAGGTCCTAAGACCGTTTAGGACCCTTAGGTCTTAATAGGAACCAGTTGGTTCATGTTTAGTAACCCGGAGGTTTCGTTTTTCATAACCCTCGGGCTATTTTTGGACCCGGAGTTACGGAATTTTGTTTTTGCAGGGACCGTACTCCACCTTCCTAGGCTTGACTACTACCGGTACCTGTTAGGATCTCGCATTCTGCCGCTGGGAAGCTGGCCGCTATCGAGTTCCTATGCTGCATGTTGCTTCTGCATGAAGCCACTATCAGACTTAGGGGGTGCTGGTGTGGGTCTACTTGAAGCAGGGATTTTAATGTGCTCCCGGACTTTTCCAAATTTGCTCTTTGTATTTCACAGTATTTTTGCAAATATACCATTTGTTCCTTGTATTGTGTAGCACGTATCTTTTTAATACAGGTACTTTTCACATGTGGTACTCTTGGGACCCCGATATGTTTGAGGCTATACCGGGGTTTTCGGTAGTTTTGACAGCATACTCTGGTTTGGGCAGACCCGTTCCTGCTTTATGTCTCATACCCATTAGTTTTTCTGTGGACGTGCCACTTTTTGATTAGTGTTGGCCAGGATCAAAAGTCTCTTGAGACCTGATCCAGCTCGTATACCCCTTTAAGTATGGTGGTTTTTGTTGGGGTCAAAAATGGTTATCTCGAAATCGACGTCTAAAGACTGCATCTTCGTACACTCTCAACATAAGTTCCCAACCAAAAGACTTGAGAGAAACATCCAATTCGCCGAAATGGCGATTTGGATCATCCGAGGCCATCCAACTCGCCATTTTGGCGAGTTGGATCACACGAAGCAATTCAACTCGCCATTTTGGCGAGTTTGATCAAGCACCCTGTCCAACTCGCCCGTTCGGCGAGTTGGACAATATCTTATGCCTTCCGTTGAACCTCGACGGGTCAGTCCCTCGTTTTGTTGCGATCGGAGTTACCATTGGAGTCTTACGATGAGAACCGCCAAGGTCCATATTCCGAATGAAGTTCATGGTTATCGTAAAACAGCAACGATTAACTTAACACCATAATTGTCTATACTATACGAGAAGTATGAACTTCCTCGTTGAATCAACATCGTACCAAGAAGCCTGATATCTTGCATATTTACATGTTTTTAGCATTCATATCTTGTGTATTTTGATCATAAAGATTAGGCATTAGGCATCTTTAGGCTCATTTTGCATTCATGCTATGGGGTGAATGGAGATGTTTGGGAGCATTGTGATCCAAAAGGAGGTTAAAGATTAACATGGACTGAGACATTAGAAAAATCTTCTGATTCTGAGATTTTGGAGAGACAAAGAAAATTGAGTTAGCTTTCCTATGGAAGTGGTTTCAAGTCATTTGGAGCTATACTGAAGAAGATATGATCAATTCAGACGAGGCATATCAGTCCCACCCGGGTAGACACACCCGAGATCCACCACCCACACGTGTTTGGACAAGATCAGGATGGCTTGAATGAAGCAGGACACCCGGCCTAGACTACTCGGGGAGAAGGACCCGCACGGCCTGATGACGAACTGAGAAGAGGACAGCACGCGGCCTTGGAGGACGCGGCCTGAAGGACCCGACTCAAGGCACCTGGCGAGGACAACCCGCAGGGGTTGGATGGACAGGACGCGACGAGGCAGGCTGGCTGGCCGTAATCAGCCTGGTCCAGCACCACCCGACCCGGGTGTCCAAGCTTCTTCCTTTTTCCAAGCTTCTGATTGGTCGAGACTTAATTGGCACCAAGGACCTTTTGGTCATTTCCTTTTTATGTTTTAAGGGCTTCCATACCTCATATAAATACTCTTGTAATCTCTTTTGTGAACTTAACTTCTTTTCTCTCACGAACACTTTTAGATCTTGAATAAAGTTTGGATCTTGAATCCTTCTTCATCTATTTATTTTTTGTTTACTAGATTATCTTCATCTCTAATCATGTTTAGCCTTGAATCATCCATGGTTTTAAGGTTTTCCATGTCTATTAATGAGTAGATCTATCTAGGGTTCATGGACTTGGGAGACTAAGGGTGATTAGGTGTAGATCTAAGATGTTCTAGTGTAGATCCTTCTTGATTCTTACTTGTAGAGTGTTCTTCTTGCTATTTTGGAGTTGGCCTTTTCAAAATAGAGCTATAGGCATTTCATGCCCGAAAGGTGTTTGATGAAATGCCTGAACCAACTCTCCAATGCTTTTAACATTCTTTACCAAAGAGATTTGTTGTTAAAGGTGTTAAGATAGCTAATAGACTTGTTCTTAATGATTGCTTTCATATTATTCAACCTAGGAGATTAGATGCTTGAGATATATTAGTGAATGAGCATTCATCTAGAGATAGAGCTTGTTTAGGATTGTGTCTAGGATTAAGGTGTTAGATTGATTGCATTGCTGCCATCTTAGATTGAAGCTTGATCACCCAAGGTCAATTTCCTTGTCCCAAGAATCCCCTTGCCTCATATTGAAAAGAAAGTTCATCTTTTATTGCATTTCTAGTATTGCCTTAGTTTATTATCATCTCATCTCTCTTAATGGTTGCACTTAGATTAAGCATATACTTGCATTCCCTTTGCATTAGAATCACTTAGAATTGGTTCGACAATATTTTATACTACATCATTTGATTAGGAGCCTTGAAAACAACTACCATCAAACGGCCCCAAATTTGATATCACTCAAATTACCCTAAGGAGTGACTTTACTCTCTTAAATAAGAGGTTCAGTTGTAGTACTTAGGGATCGAATCCACAGAGAGCTAGTGTACAAATAAGATGAAATCTTAGTGACTATGATAGCTTGAAAATAGTTTAAAGTAAATGCAGGTTTTTGAGTAATGGTAAGATTACTCAGTTGAAAGGTTTTGGTTTAAGACAATAACGAAAAGTAGTTAGATTCAGGGTAGGTATTCAGGAATTCAGGATTATAAGTACTATAAATGCTAACAAGTTGCTTGCATGATATGTCAGAGCTCAACACTATTAAATGAATCCATCATCTCTCGCAATATTTAGACCATCCATTACTTAGATGGTAAATGGTGTTTGCGGTCAGCTATATCGCCGACAGTATCGATCGACTATTCGATAGGAATATCGACCGATAAACCTCTAGCTACGTCGATCGATTACTCTATAGGAGTATCGATCACTACGGCTCTAAGCAGAACTTATGCGCGAGTTGATACAGTGCTCACCATGATCTTAGATCAGCTTTCGCTTGTCTCAAGAGGGTCATAGCATGTTTAGGATGTTGTCAGGAATTGTATTGAATAAATAATGCAATCCAAGTTCATGTTCTAGGTAGCTAATATAGAAAAAGCATTAGTGAACAATCCTAACAATATATATCACAACTATAGCAGATATAGGCTGGGGCTAATCCCTCATATCCTATTTAAACCCCAAATCTAACAAATGAATCTACTTAGACATGGCTAAGTGATTCATAGTAACAAGGTAATAATAGGAGTTCATAGATCTCTTAGAGGAGTGAACACTTAAGTTCCAATCACAAATCTCTTTGGATCTCTCCTCTAGATCTAGAATCCTATAACCTTTGTTAAGAAGAACAAGTAAAGAACTGAATAGAACTTTATTGAGAACTTGCAAAGTAATGAAACAATGGTAAAGAAATGAGTAGAAAAGATGGAGGTAAAAAGCTTGTAAAAAACTTGTGAAAACTTATTAAACTTCTACGGTGCCAAAACACTTAGGCACATATAAATATGAGTTCTTTAGGTTAAAAACTCGTCAGGGGCGATCTTGTAAAAATGTGATGTCGTGGGCTTCAAGTTCGGCCAGGTCCAACTTGTCTTCTGCCGCTCGATATCGATCGATAGTATAGGGTGTACATCGATTGATTATGATCTCGATGTATCGTCCTTCGGCAAATGTGTGTCGATCGATAGAACAGAGTGTGCATCGATCGATGTGTAGCTCCGGAAGTCGACCTCTGGTCTGATCCCTGGTGAACTCTTCTTTAAGCTCCAAAAAGGCACCTAAAACATCACTTTTCTCCAAAATGCTCCTGAGCCTGAAAATATACCTAATAGACTCCAAAACATAGATAATAGTAGTAAAGTACTCATATACCATGGGTAAAAACAGGTAAAATCCCATGGTATATCAATTAGCTTCAAGATAGTGTCTTGAAGAAAGTTTGGATCTTTGATCCTTTTCATCTCATTTCTTTTGTGTTTATTAGATTATCTTCTTCTCTAATCATGTTTAGCCTTGAATCATCATTGATTTTGAGGTTTTCCATGGCTATTAGTGAGTAGATCTATCCAGGGTTCATGGGCTTGGGAGACTAAGGGTGATTAAGTGTAGATCTAAGATGTTCTAGGGTAGATCCTTCTTGATCCTTGCTTGTAGAGTGTTCTTCTTGCTTTTTTGGAGTTGGCCTCTTCAAAATAGAGCTATAGGCATTTCATGCCCGAAAGGTGTTCTATGAAATGCCTGAACCAACTCTCCAATGCTTTTAACATTCTTTACCAAAGAGATTTGTTGTTAAAGGTGTTAAGATAGCTAATGGACTTGATCTTAATGATTGCTTTCATATTATTCAACCAAAGAGATTAGATGCTTGAGATATGTTTTTGAATGTGCATTCATCTAGAGATAGAGCTTGCTTAGCATTGTGTCTAGGCTTAAGGTGTTAGATTGATTGAATGTTTGCCATCTTAGATTAAAGTTTGATCACCCAAAGTCAATTACCTTGTCCCAAGAATCCCCTTGCTTCATTGAGAAAGAAGGTTCACTCTTTTATTGCATTTTTAGTATTGTCTTAGTTCATAATCATCTTCTTATCATGGTTGCACTTAGATTAAGCATAGGCTTGCATTCCCTTTGAATTAGAATCACTTAGAATTGGACTGACATCTTGTATACTAAAACATTTCATTGGACCCTTGAAAAGTCTATCATCAAATTGGCGCCGTTGCCAAGTTCTAAGTTGATTTTGACATTGGGATTTAGTCATTTGCTTGAGACTAAGTCTTTTTTTTTCTTTTATTGTGTTATTGCTTCTCCTTGCTCTTTTACCTTTGCATTTCATGTGTATGATAACTAGAAGCAGAGGTGCATCAAACTTGACACCCACTGTTGAAGAAATTGCTACACTTGAGAGGGAGATTGCAAGAAAGAGAAGAGAAGAAGAGCAACAGGCTCACTTGGAGAGATTGGGGTTTGATATGGAGAATCAGCCTCAAGATGGTGATGCCCTAGGGGGCAATGGTCCAAGAGATGACAACATAAGACCACAGCGCCAGCCACAACAGCCACAGCGCCAAGCTAGAGCCATTGGAGCCTATGATCAACCTCATATTCATGGTCATAGGTTGGGGATAAGAGCACTAGCTGTGGAGAACAACAAATTTGAGATCAAATCAGGACTGCTGAATTTGATTGAGAACAACAAGTTTCATGGCCTTGCTGTGGAAGATCCCCTTGATCACTTGGACACATTTGATAGCTACTGTAGCTTGTCCAAGACTAATGGAGTCTCTAAAGATGCTTTCAAGCTGAGGTTGTTTCCCTTTTCTTTGGGAGACAAGGCACATCTATGGGAGAAGGCTCTTCCAAGTGACTCTATCACAACTTGGAATGAGTGCAAGAGGGCATTCCTAGAGAAATTCTTCTCTACCTCACGAACAGCCAAGATCAGAAATGAGATCTCTAGCTTTCAGCAGAAGAACCTTGAGAGCTTTAGTGAAGCATGGGAGAGGTTCAAGGGCTATTGGTCTCAATGCCCACATCCTGGCTTCACCAAGGAGAGTTTGCTTAGTACCTTCTACAGAGGTGCTCTTCCAGAGTTCAGGAGCAGATTAGACACAGCCAGCAATGGGTTCTTCTTGGGCAGAACTGAGCAGGATGCAGAGGAGCTGGTGGAGAACATGGCCAAGAGTGACTCAGTCTACAGTGAAGAGCATGATAGGGTCAATAGAGGCACTGATGAAGATGATCAGCACACAAGGAAGGCGCTGAAATCTCTCCAAGAGAAGTTGGACAAGATTATTGCAGAGAAGGCTAAGCAGGAGCAGATTAACTCCATTGGGAACCAGCAACAAAAGCAGCCTGCTGGGACTAATCAGGTTAATGGTGTAGAAGGTCAAGAGGAGCTATGCTTCATCAATGCTAATGGCACATGGTACATGAAAGAGCCCAACTTCCAATACCAAAACAACTACCAGCAAAGACCTTACTACAACAATCAACAAGGAGGTCACCAATACAACCAGTCTACTCAGCCCCAAGGAAGCTCTTCTCAAGCTCAGGCTCCAAGTTCAAATATGGAGTCCATGTTCAAGCAACTCTTAGAAGCTCAAGAAAGAAATGCTAAGAACATTGGTGATGAGTTCAAGAACATCCATGCCAAGATATATGGAACCTATTCTGACCTCAACAACAAGTACATGCAACTTGCCTCTCATCTCAAAGCTTTGGAGAGCCAGGTTGCTTCTATGTCTTCATCCTCCAAAAGCCCAATGGGATCTCTACCAGTAAAACCAGAGAAAAATCCCAAGGAATCTTGCAATGTCATCCTCTCTACTACTTCTTCAAAGATTGAGATGTGTACTCATGAGACAGAGAAGGATGAGATTGAAATGTTTGGCACTGAGTTTGGGGATGTTGAGAGATTTGTTGTGGCCACAGCTGAAGCACATATTCTGAGGGATGCTGCCAAGAAGGCTGAGGTAAAGAGTCTGCATCAAGCTGAGCCTAGAGTTGAGACACCAACTGTGAAGAGAGCAGACAACAAGCTGAAAGAAGTGAAGCAGGAAGACACTGAGTTTGAGCTATCACCATATGATAAGCTCCCCTTTCCCCAAAGAGTTCTTACCAAAGCTCAAAAGAAGGTGATCTCAAAGTTCAGGAAAGATCTTAGTGATGTTGGAGTCAATCTTCCAGAGATATCAGGTATGCGTGAAGCTCATGTCCAGATGGTGCTCATCAGGGACATTCTAGACCACCAGGCGGAAGTGGCTGAGCTTTTGGACATCTCCATTCTGAAGATTGATCCAGCTTGAGTCTCAAGGAAAGTTCACCTTGTCTTGCTCCCTTGGTAAACTAGCTATGGATGATGCTCTTGTTGATAGTGGTGCTAGTGTGAATGTCATTTCCTTGGATATGGTGAAAAGACTTGGGATTGAAAGCATGGAACCAGATACTCCTTCTCTCACCTTTGGGGATTCTTCTTCTACAACCCCACTTGGCATAATCAATGACTTCCCCTTGAAGATTGGATCCTGCACCATACCCATTGACCTCACTGTTTTGAAGATGACATCTGAAGAGAGAGTCCCTTTGATCCTTGAAACTCCTTTCCTCCCAACAGTTGGAGCTTGCATTGACTTTCCCAACAAGAAAGTCACCCTCATGCATGTCAACAAAGCCATCTCCAATCCTCTCCAACCTCCAATGGAATCAGACTATTGTGGAACAATCACTTGTGATGCACTTGGAAAGTGCTAAAACAGAGGGGATGAGTGGAGCCTCAAAGGCCACTCATGGCAAGAAGAAGATGGTGAAAGAGCCTCATCCTCCACCTCTTGATTTGCTCCCACACACCCTCACCCTCCATCCAAAGCAGCTCAAAGATGGTGTCCTTGAGTACAAGATCAAGCATAAGGGCAGGTCCACACCATTCTCAAGTGCTAGAGCCATCATCATTCCTCAGCTCCAAGATGACCCAATCAAGCTTCAAGAGCTTCTCTCTCAGGTCCTCACCTTCACACTTGAAGGTGGGAAGGATTCTCCTTCTCACTAGTTCAAGAGACAATGTAGTCAAGCTAAGTGACTCAAAACAAGCTCACTTGGGAGGAAGTCCCATGGTTATCCTTGTACATAGCTTTGCAATTTCAATTTTCCTAAGTTTTTTTTAATAAAAGTGGTCAAGGTTTTCAGGTTGAGCCAAGCACTAGAGGAGAGAAGAAAGGTGATTAACCACCTGAGCCCTATGATTACCATGTAGCAGCCTCCTCTAGTTGCTATGAACCATGCCAGCTCCTAGCCCCGGCACCAAACACCACGCCCAAACCCCCTTCTTAGGTATCACTCCAACCCTTCCTGTATATACATTTGATTTTGTCTTGTTGGGGTATCTCCTTCTCTCTTACTCACACAGAGACTGTGTGATTTAAGTGTGGGGGAGGTACCAAGTATTTGATCATGTTTGCTTTGTGATTTGGAGTCTCATGCATTGCATTGTACATTCATATTTGCATAGAAATCCAAAAAATTTTAAATTTTTGAATCATGTAGATTGCATCACTTGCATCCTTAAGATTGAGTCTAGAGCATATAGGTTGCATTCATTTGCATATGGAGCATTGCCTTGTAAAGAACACTTGTTTGCACTGAATTTGGCACCCTAGTTAAACATATCAAGTAGCTTAAGCATCTTTTGAAAGGCTTGCATGCTTTGAGCCTTGAAAACTCTTCTTGAAACTTGCTTGCTTGCTTTCTTGAAACCAGCTCCAACCTGAACTTAGACATGAATGAACTTAATTTCTCTTGCATATGGGCATTTGCATACTTGATCATGGATCTCATACACATTTGGCTTATCTTTCCCCATTATACCACTATTTGTTAACCCAAATGGCACTTCCATACCCTTGAACCCTAGCCATTCTTTGAAGCCTACATTGATTTGAATGAGTGAGGCCTTTTCAGATAGCTTGTCATGTGCAAAATCTTGAGAGTGTTGGGTGATGTCTTGCATATTTACATGTTTTTAGCTATCATATCTTGTGCATTTTTACTCATTTAGATTAGGCATTAGGCATCTTTAGGCTCATTTTGCATTCATACGTCTCTATCAGGTGTTGGAGTATACTTTGGAGATATTGGAGATGTTTGGGAGTTTTGTGATGAAAAAGAGGGGTTTAAAGATGAACATGGACGGAGGCCTTAAAAATATATTCTGATGCTAAGATTTGGTGGAGACATGGCAGTTTGAGTTAGATTTCCAATGGAAGTAGTTTCAAGTCTTTGGAGCCATATTGGAGGAGTTATGATCAAAACACTGAGGGCATATCAGTTCCACCCGGGTAAGCATACCCGAGGTCGACCATCCAACAATGCCTGGAAGAGCTCAGGACACGGCCAGGGCGACCCGGGTACAAGGACCCGCACGTCCTGATGATTCTGGACGCCAAGAACGCACGCGGCCTGGAGACACCCGGGCAGAGACACCCGCACGTCCTGATGATGCTGGACGCCAAGAACGCACGCGGCCTGGAGACACCAGGGCAGAGACACCCGCACGGCTTGCTGGACGATGGATGAGCAGGACACCCGGACGTCCCACCCGACCGTTCCTGCCCGCGCACTTGCTGGACGATGGACGACCTGGACACACCCGGCTTCAACCACCCGACCTACCACTCGCCCGCGTACAAGACAACCGACCATGCACACCCGACTGCTCCCACCCGCACGGCTGGACGGTCTGGACGAAGGAGAGCACCCGGCTGGTCACACCCGGCCATGGACCAGCACAGCCTGACCCGGGTGGCTTAGCTTCTTCCTTTCTCCTTGTTTCTGATTGGTCGAAAATCACTTGGCACCAAGGACCTTTTGGACTTTTCCTTTATGTTTTAAGGGTTTTCCAAGCCCCATATAAATACACTTGTAATCTCATTTAGAGATCTTAATTTTCTTTTCTCTCAAAAACATAATAAGATCTTGAAGAAAGTTTGGATCTTTGATCCTTTTTATCTCATTTCTTTTGTGTTTAATAGATTATCTTCTTCTCTAATCATGTTTAGCCTTGAATCATCATTGATTTTGAGGTTTTCCATGGGTATTTGTCAGTAGATCTATCTAGGGTTCATGGGCTTGGGAGACTAAAGGTGATTAAGTGTAGATCCAAGGTGCTTAGTGTTAGATCTATCCTTTCCTTGCATTGATTTGGTGTTCTTCATGCTATATTTGAGTTGGCCTCTCAAACATAGAGCTATAGGCATTTCATGCCCGGAAGGTATTCTATGAAATGCCTGAACCAACTCATCTATGCTTTTAGCTTGCTTTGCCTAAGGGATTAGTTGTCAAAGAAGCTAGGATTGCTATTAGACTCATTCTCCATGTTTGCTTTGATCATTACAGCCAAAGGGATTTGGTGTACTTGGGTGATTATTGCAAAAGAGCATTCATCTAAGGATAGAGCTTGCTTAGTTTTGTTGTCTAGGCATAAGGAATTAGATTGATTGAAAAGTTGGCATCTTGGATTGAACCTTGATCACCCAAAGTCAATTCCCTTGTCCCAAGAATCCCCTTGCCTCATTGAGAAAGAAAGTTCAATATTTTATTGCATTTTTAATATTGTTTTAGTTTCATAATCATCCTCTCATCTTGATTGCACTTAGATTAAGCATGAACTTGCATTCCCTTTGAATTAAAATCTCTTAGAATTGGATTGACATCTTGTATTCTACAACATTTGACTAGGACCTTAGAAAAGTCCTTTCATCAAATTGGCGCCGTTGCCAAGTTCTAAGTATATTTTGACATTGGGATTTAGTCACTTGCTTGAGACTAAGTCATTTTTATTTTCTTGTGATATTGATTCTCTTGCTTCTTCTATCTCTTACTTTCAGGTGTATGATCACAAGAAGCAGAGGGGCATCTAACTTGGTTCCTACTGTTGAAGAGATTGCTGCACTTGAGAGGGAGATAGCAAGACAAAGAAGAGAAGTATAGCAACAGGCTCATCTTCAAAAGGTTGGGGTTTGAGATGGAGAATCTGCCTCAAGATGGTGATGTCCTAGGGGGAAATGGTCCAAGAGCTGACAATCCTAGACCACCACGCCAGCCACATCACCAACCACACCAACACGCCAGCCACATCACCAACCACACCAAGCAAGAGCCATTGGAGCCTATGACCAACCTCACATTCATGGTCATAGGTTGGGAATCAGAGCACCAGCTGTGGAGAACAACAACTTTGAGATCAAATCAGGGCTGCTCAATGTGATAGAGAACAACAAGTTTCATGGCTTGGCTGTGGAGGATCCACTAGATCACTTGGTTCAATTTGACAAGTATTGTGGTTTGTCCAAGACCAATGGAGTCTCTGAAGATGCTTTTAAACTCAGGCTGTTTCCTTTCTCTCTAGGAGATCTTGTGCCTATTTGTGAGAATTCACCTTGTGTGTGTGTCTGTGAATCAATGTGAGGGCTGGTTAAGAGAACTTTTTGGTTGATAAGCATTGCATGTTGTGTAGGGGCATAAGAGTAATTGATAGGCCTTGTGAAGCTAGAGCATAATAAGAGAGTTTTGCTCATGCTATTTGCTATGTTTTTTTAGGATGTCAAGATGAGTGCTATGAGTATTTATTTTGGCTTTGCTTCCATCTCTATGTCTCTCCTCCTTGTGTTTTGAAAAGATTACTTGAGGACAAGTAAAGGTCTAGTGAGGGGGAGTTGATATCTTGCATATTTACATGTTTTTAGCATCCATATCTTGTGCATTTTGATCATATAAGTTAGGCATTAGGCATATTTAGGTCCATTTTGCATTAATCTGTCCTTATCAGGTGTTGGAGTATGCTTTGGTGTGATTTGAGGTGTTTGGAAGCCTTATGGCCCAAAAAGAGGTGAAGAATCAAGTTTGGCCATGAAAAGAGAAGTCAATCCATGATCTGGTCAAGACAAAGATGAGCATGGACAGAGGCCTTAGAAATTTCTTCTGTTGCCAAGATTTTGTGGAGACAAAGAAAAATGAGTTAGCTTTCCAATGGAAGTGGTTTTAAGTCATTTGGAGCTGTATTGGAGGAGCTATGATCAGTTTACTAGAAGCACATCAAGCTTGCCGGGAAGACTGGTCCGGGTACAGCCACCTGGTCGGGAATAGACACTGCTGGACGACCAGGCTGGGGAGATTGGACCGGTAGGACAGTCCGGGATGAGCTACCCGGTCGGGCGAAGATCAAGATGGACAAGGCAGGACTGGGTAGGACAGTCCGGGATGAGCTACCCGGTCGGGACGGCTGGACGACCAGAACAGGGCTGGTCCGGGTTGGTTGGACCGCGTTGGGCCATTTGCTCAACCCCTGACCGAAAATCAAGATGGTTTTCCATTGGCTGAAGCCTATTTGACTTCAAGGAATTTTTAGTAATTTTTAATGATGTTCCTAGGTTTTCTAAGCCTTTGTATAAATACTTATGTAATCTTCTTGAGGAGGACAACTTCTTTTCTCTCAAAAACACATTTAGATCTTGAAGAAAGTTTGGACAAGGCAGGACTGGGTAGGACAGTCCGGGATGAGCTACCCGGTCGGGACGGCTGGACGACCAGAACAGGGCTGGTCCGGGTTGGTTGGACCGCGTTGGGCCATTTGCTCAACCCCTGACCGAAAATCAAGATGGTTTTCCATTGGCTGAAGCCTATTTGACTTCAAGGAATTTTTAGTAATTTTTAATGATGTTCCTAGGTTTTCTAAGCCTTTGTATAAATACTTATGTAATCTTCTTGAGGAGGACAACTTCTTTTCTCTCAAAAACACATTTAGATCTTGAAGAAAGTTTGGATCTTTGATCCTTTTCATCTCATTTCTTTTTTGTTTATTAGATTATCTTCTTCTCTAATCAAGTTTAGCCTTGAATCATCATTGATTTTGAGGTTTTCCATGGCTATTAGTGAGTAGATCTATCTAGGGTTCATGGGTTTGGAAGACTAAGGGTGATTAGGTGTAGATCTAAGATGTTCTAGGGTAGATCCTTCTTGATCCTTGCTTGTAGAGTGTTCTTCTTGCTAATTTGGAGTTGGCCTCTTCAAAATAGAGCTATAGGCACTTCATGCCCGAAAGGTGTTTTATGAAATGCCAGAACCAACTCTCCAATGCTTTTAACATTCTTTACCAAAGAGATTTGTTGTTAAAGGTGTTAAGATAGCTAATGGACTTGATCTTAATGATTGCTTTCATATTATTCAACCTAAGAGATTAGATGCTTGAGATATGTTTGTGAATGAGCATTCACTAGAGATAGAGCTTGCTTAGGCATTGTGTCTAAACTTAAGGTGTTAGATTGATTTAATGTTTGCCATCTTAGATTAAAGCTTGATCACCCAAAGTCAATTCCCTTGTCCCAAGATTCCCCTTGCTTCATTGAGAAAGAAGATTCACTCTTTTATTGCATTTTTAGTATTGTCTTAGTTCATAATCATCTTCTTATCATGGTTGCACTTAGATTAAGCATAGGCTTGCATTCCCTTTGCATTAGAATCACATAGGACTGAATTGACATCTTGTATACTACAACATTTGATTGGACCCTTAAGAAGTCCATCATCAGTTACCTCAACAACTCGCCAAATTGGCGAGTTGCCTAAACGACTCGCCAAATTGGCAAGTTACCTCAACAACTCGCCAAATTGGCAAGTTGTTACTCAACAACTCGCCAAATTGGCGAGTTGCAACTCAACAACTCACCAAATTGGAGAGTTGCATCTCAACAACTCGCCAAATTGGCGAGCTGCACCTCAGCAACTCACCAAATTGACGTGTTACCTCAACGACTCGCCAAATTGATGTGTTACCTCAACGACTCGCCAAATTGGCAAGTTGTTACTCAACAACTCGCCAAATTGGCGATTTTTACTCAACAACTCACCAAATTGGCGAGTTGCTACTCAACAACTCGCCAATTTGGCGAGTTGCAACTCAACAATCCGCCAAATTGACGAGTTACCTCGACAACTCGCCAAATTGGTGAATTGCATCTCAACAACTCGCCAAATTGGCGAGTTGCACCTCAAGAACATGCCAAATTAATGAGTTGCATCTCAACAACTCGCAAAATTGGTGAGTTAGTTCGAATTATGTTCCTTCCGTTGGACTTTGACATGATCAGTCTCTTCTTTCATCCCGATCGGAGTTACCTTTGGAATCTTACGACAAATACTGTCAAGGTCCATAAGCCTAAAATGAAGTTCATAGTTTTCATAAAACGGCGACAGTTAAATAAACACCATACTCGTCCAAACTATATGGAAAGTATGAACTTCCTCGTCAAAACATAAGAGCGCCCTCTCAAAGAACTCGTAAAACGTTCAAGTCGAAAGACGGTCCAAAAAAGCTTGGAACACGGCCAAAAACCACTTATGGTTCCATTTGAGATCAAGCCCAGCAATGTTATCACGGTTTATCTTACTTGCATGACAGGGTCAAATCTCACGAAATCGGAAAGATAAATATTTAGTTTCAAGATAATGACGAGGATCGAGAAGAAAAAGGAAAACTTCCGAGAAATGTCCAAACCGACCTAGAGGGCATATATAAAGGGAGCTGAAGCAAAGGACGAAAAAACTTAACTTAGACTCTTGAACTCTGCACTTAGAAACCCTAGGCATTACTCTCGACATGCCTGTTTCTATGACTTGCGCTCATAGTAGACGAAATCGCCCAGGCAGTTCGATCTCTTGTTCAACTCTTTCTAACTGAACTACATTTGGCTTGATCCTCGAAAGGGGTACGTAGGCAGCCTTTCAGAAGGTCCAGTCCAAAATCTCTAAAATCTTTTTCTATATATTTTTTGTCTTTGTTATTGATCTGCGTCTCAACTAAGTCTAAGGTTTTAGATGGATTGAACTGGCCGAAAACTCTTGCGGCCATACCTTTTATAACCTTATGTAATGATCGCAACGCTCTTAGGCGGATTCGAAAAAAGATCTACTGTTCCCAAACTCGATTTATTGTCTTTAGATATTTTCTGCATTTGTTTGGTCACTTGTCGTTGGCTCCCGTAAAGAATCCGGACCTCTGGGAAATTAAGGTTTTCCTAACTTTCCTTAATTAAACAAAAATCGACGGTGTGAATTTCGGTTCCCATAGCGGTTTTGTGGCCGAGTTCTCTCCCAACATGCTCTTGGATCAAGAACAGGAGAGCATCCTTCAAGATAAGGTGACAACAGAAGGAGTATGTGTCCTATATGTTGACGGATCCAGTAATGTCAGAGGAGCCGGAGTAGGGATAGTACTTACTTTACCTACGGGAAACACAGCTTCACGAGCTGTAAGGTGCAACTTTAAGGCAACCAACAACAAAAGTGAGTACGAGGCCCTGATCGCCGGATTGACTCTAGCTCAGCAAATGGGCGCGGAGAACATTCAGGTGTACAGTGTTTCTCAGCTGATAATCAACCAAGTACAAGGAGAATACCAGGCCAAGGACGACAACATGATCCAATATCTGGCCGTCGCTCAACGCCTCATCAAGAAATTCAAGAGCTGCATCCTCACTCAGATCCCTGGGAAGCAAAACTCACAAGCCAACGCCTTGGCCAAAATGGGATCCGCCCTAGAAACTGCAAGGCAGATGAGCATTCCCCTTCTCGTACTGCAATGGCCGGCCACCCTGGAAGAGTCGCAGCACGAAGAAGTGTCCGCCATAGAGGAAGGCGAGACATTGATGACTCCCATAATATGATACCTGGAGAATGATATTCTCCCGAAAGGTCATAACGAAAGTAGGAAGATCAAAAAGTAAGCTGCTAGATACTGCATCTCTCAAGGGAGACTGTTCCGAAGGTCCGTCTCTGGTCCATACCTCTGATGCGTCACGCCCCGAGAAGCCGCCAGAATCCTCGTTGAACTCCATGAAGGAGACTGAAGATCCCACTCTAGTGGAAGGAGTTTGGTGTTAAGAGCAAAAAAAGTCGGGTATTACTGGCCTACGATGGCTAAAGACGCCAACAAGCAGGCCAAGCACTGCGATCAATGTCAGAGACACACCCCCGTTTCCAAGCTCCCACCGGAACATCTTAAATCCATAAGTTCCCCGTGGCCCTTCACGAAATGGGGCATGGACATTGTAGGGAATTCCCTATGGCACCAGGTCAAAAGGTCTTCCTCTTAGTCGTCACCGACTATTTCTCAAAATGGATCGAAGCAGAAGCGCTCAGTAAGATCACTGATCTTCAGATCCGTAAATTTCTGTGGACGAACGTGATCACCCGCTTCAGGGTCCCACAAGAAATTGTCACTGACAACGGAGTGCTAGGAAGTGTTTCTTTTGGTTATAAGCTTCCATCTTTATATCTCTCCTTCTTGATTTTTTGAAAAGTTCACTTGAGGACAAGTAAAGAACAAGTTTGGGGGAGTTGATATCTTGCATATTTGCATGATTTTTACTATCCATTTTGTGTACATATTTATCATTGAGACTAGCATATAGGTTTTTTTAGGTTGCTTTGCACTGAATTTATGTGTTTTCAGGTTTGGAGAAGCACTAATGAGGTTTTGGAGGCAAATGAGTGGAGAATGGTGCGTAGCAGGAAACCGCCGCAGGCAAATGATGGCTGCAACGGACCATGGTGCGTAGAAGGCAACCGCCGCAGGCAAGTGGTGGCTGCCAAGTGAAGAATGGTGCGTAGCAGACAACCGCCGCAGACAAATGGAGGCTGCTACGGGGCCGCAGGCTGTTGTCGCAGGAAAATGGAGGTTGCTACTGTGGCACGTTGAATCCGATCAGAGTATTTCGCGGGCAACTTTCGCAGGCTGAGGCAGGCCACGGCCGACTTCCGAAGCATTGCATTTTACCATTTTACCCTTGTGTTCTCAAGCTACTATAAATACCTGTTAGACTTAATCTATCTAATATCTGGTATTCTCTTATCTAAACACTTGAGATCTAGAAGAAAGTTTGAATCTTGAATCTCTTTTCATCTTTATTTCTTGTATTTATTGAGATCTCTTGATCACTTAAGCATTATTAAGCTTGAATCTTTCATGGGTTTAAGAGTAATCATGTCTATTAGTGAGTAGATCTACATTGGATTCATGGGCTAGGGTGATTAGGGTAATTAAATGAAGATTTAGGGTGTTTAGTGCTAGATCTACTTCTTTCTTTGCTTGTTCAGGGTTCTCAATGCTATTTTAGTCTTGCTCATACTAAAATAGATCTATAGGTATTTCATGTCCGAGAGATGTTCGATGAAATTCCTGAACCAACTCTTCAATGCTTTTAGCTTGCTTTACCAAAGAGATTTGATGTTAAAGGAGCTAAGATTGCTATTAGACTTGTTCTCCATGATTGCTTTAGTTATTACAGTCAAAGAGATTTGATGTATTGGGTGATTATTGCAAATGAGCATTTATTTTGAGAAAGAACTTGTTTAGCTTTGTTGTCTAGGCATAAGGAAATTGTTTGATTGATAGCTTGCCACATCTAGATTGGATCTTAATCACCCAAAGTCAAAGTCCCTAGCCTCATGGATCCTCTTTACTCATATTGCTTGAAAGTTTGTTCCTTTATTGCTTTAGATCATTGTTCTTAGTTTATATCATCATCAAAACCTGATTGCACTTATATTAAGCATGAACCTGCATTCTCATTGCCTTGAAATCACTTAGGATTGGATTTGACACTCTTTATACGACTTTGACACAAGGAGCCTTAAAAACACCATTGTCACTATTCCTGTACATCGCATTATCAGTCATGGCTGCGAGCGGCGTCCTCATCCGCGAGGAACGCGTCGAGCAAAAGACTATCTTTTACGTAAGCAAAACTTTACTCGATGCGGAGATACGCTATCCTATGATGGAAAAACTGGCGCTTGCGGTCGTAATGTCAGCATGAAAGCTAAGGCCATATTTCCAATCTCATACAGTCGTAGTGACATCATTCCCACTGCGGAAAATCTTGCATAGCCCCAGTCCATCTGGAAGGTTGGCGAAATGGGCAATCGAGCTAAGCGAATACGATATCGAGTATCGAGCGAAAACTTGCGCAAATTTACAAGTACTTGCCGATTTCTTAGTAGAACTCCCGACAGGGTATACTACCAACCAAGAACCCGATTCCTCATTAAAACAAGGTTCCAGAATCAGGATTACACTCACGTCACCAACGGGGGAAGTGCTGGAACCGTCATTCCTACTCGTTTTCCACACCTCAAAAAACGAAACCGAGTACGAAGCCTTTATCGCAGGCTTATGATTGGCTCATGGTCTAAAGATACGCAACATTCACGCCTACTGCGATTCCCAACTTGTGGCAGGCCAATATAGCGGGAATACGAAGCAAGAGACGAATGAATGGATGCCTACTTAAGACTCGTTCAAAATTTGGCTCAAAAGTTTCGACCAGTTCTCTCTCACCAGGATTCCTCGCACAAAAAACACCCAGGGTAGTTCCCGTGTAGTTCATAGAGCATCCTAGCATCGGACCCCCTATCATCATAAACTTAATCGACTCGCCCGATGGCGATGACGACCCAACCAATGTCCAAACAACAAAAAATTCTGGGCAATCCGAGTACGGATTTGAAAAACCCTGGACATAGACAATCCTTGCATACATCACTGACGGAAAACTCCTTGCTGAAAAATGGGCAGCCCAAAATATTAAAACCCAAGCCGCACGATACGTCTTGGTCGACGGAGAACTCTACAAGTGCAGATTTTCTGGGCCACTCATTACCTGCGTAGAAGGAGAAAAAGCAAGAAAGATAATGGAAGAGGTCCACTCTGGATCCAGCAGAAATCACACTGGTGGAAGGTCCCTCGCCATCAAAATCAAACGCCACAGACATTATTGGCCAATGATGATCAAAGACTGCGAAAACTATGCGCGAAAATGCGAAAAATGCCAGAGGCACGCCCCTACTATCCACCAACCGGCGGAGGTCCTCTCATCGATCTCGGCACCATATCCGTTCATGCGATGGTCGATGGACATAGTCGGACCCATGCATAGGTTGAAGCAAAAACGATTCTTGCTGGTTTTGACGGATTTTTTTCTCAAAAGGGGTTGAAGCAGAATCCTATGATGCTAAGACTTTTCAAGGGTCTTAATCAAATGTTATAGTATAAAGTATGTCAAACCAGTTCTAAGTGATTCTAAAGCAAAGAGAATGCAAGCATATGCTTAATCTAAATGCAACCATTAAGTGAGATATGTTTTAAACTAAGACAATACTTAAATGCAATAAAAGATGAATCTTTCTTTCAATATGAGGAGATGAGATCCATGGATATAGGGACTTGATCTTAAGTGATTAAGTTTCAATCCAAGATGTCAAACTTTTCAATCAATCTAATTCCTTATGCCTAGACACTATGCTTGAGCAAATTCTATCCCTAGATGAATGCTCTTTTGCAATGATCACCCATATACATCAAATCCCTTTGATTGTAATGATCAAAGCAAACATTAAAAATGAGTCTAATAGCAATCCTAGCTTCTTTAACAACTAATCCCTTAGGTAAGGCAAGCTAAAAGCATAGATGAGTTGGTTCAGACATTTCATCGAATACCTTCCGGGCGGAAATGCCTAAAGCTCTATGTTTGAGAGGCCAACCCAAATATAGCATTAAAAACACCCAATCATGCAAGGAAAAGAAAGATCTAACACTAAACACCTTGGATATACACTTAATCACTCTTAATCACCCTAATACATTAATCTTCATTGGATCTACTCACTAATCCACATGCTTACTCTTAAACCCATGAGAGATTCAAGCTTAATCATGTAGAGAGAGAATGAAGATGAAATCAAACACTCAAGAACACAATGATAAGATGAGATTATAATTCAAAGATAAAACTTTCACCAAATTGTTTTGTGTTCTTAGAGAGAAAATAACATAAGTCCCACTTTGGGGCTAACAAGAGTATTTATACTTGGCTTAGAAAACCTAAAAACATCATTAAAGATTACTAAAAGGTCCCTGGAATCAAATAGGCTTCGACCAATACGAAGAGAGGGTGAAAAACGCTCAGGGTAGCTTAGCCCCGTCCGACCCGCGCACGTCCAGCCCGTGCACATCGTCCCGGTCCGTTCCTCGTCCCGTGCGGGTAAGGCAACCCGCGCGTATCGGCCCGCACACGTCCTTTCCTCGTACCGGCCTCTTCCCGCGTGGGTGTGTCGTCCCGCGCATGTTCGGCCGCGCATTGGACAGTCTCCGCATCAACCCGGTCCTGCGCGGGTATGGCATCCCACGCATGTCCGGCCGCGCATCAGCCCGTCTCCGTAGCGTTCTGGTCCCGCGCGGGTGTGTTTAGCCGCGCATGTCCCGCCGCGCATGTCCGTCCAGCTTCGGACGTTCCAAGGCTGCGTGGGTACTGTACCCGCGTCCCAGCACCCGCGGCCGACCTCCAAGTCTTGGCCACGTCCGGTTCTTGTCTCGTTCTTCACCAAGAATTGTCCGGCTGATCCAAATCGAGGCTGACTCATCCCAAACTTGGTCAAGCACCTTCTTCATTTAATTTTTGCATCGAAATGACTCTCAACACCTTCTTTTATTCCGTGGAACACTCCAACACCTGATAAGGACTTATGAATGCAAAATGGATCCTGAAGATGTCTAAACCTTAATCTATAAGATAAAGAATGCATGATAAAGATGACTAAAACAATGAAAATATGCAAGACATCAACTCCCCCACACTAGTCCTTTACTTGTCCACAAGTAATCTTTCAAGAACTAAGGAGGAGAGGTTTGAAGGAGGGGACTCATAACCAAAAGAAGCTCTTCTTAATTTTCAAACTAACAACCTTGCATAATCATACCAAATAGCAAGAGCAAAGACTTTTTCTAACTCTTCTCTAGGCCTATCGTAACCCCTTTGACCTCTACACTCATCATCATGAATCCACCAACCACAAATCCATCAACTCTCTTACAATCATTAATCAAACTCAATAAAAATCTTGCAAATGGTCAAATGGTCCAAGTCATTTGGTTTGGTAAGAAGAAGGCTTTGATGCAAAGTAAATCAAGGGGTTCAAGAAGGTCTTTAAAGGTGGTTTACTCTCAAAACAAAATAGCCTTGACATTGCACATAATATATCTAAGAAAGGGATGAACTCATGCATACAATGCTCAATCTCCATTGTTCTACCCTTTTCCAAAATACATAAGTTACATCCTTATTCCCGATGCCAAAACTCCACTCACATATCTCACCCAAAGACTTCCCCAAAACACTCAAAGATACTTTCTCACATAGAACTCTTTCTCTTTGAAGCGTACAAGGGATTTTTTTTCACAATTTAAACTCTTATTAGCTCTTTCTAAACATTGCTAACCACCTTTTCATTATTCTTTTTTTTTTCTTTTTTCTTTTTCTTTTTCTCTTTTCTTTTTTTTTTCTTTTTCTTCTTTTTTTTATTATGGGGGCCAAGACTTTTTTTACAAACTAGAGCTTATAAATTTTCATTTCCTTTATCCCTTCTAGACTTAATCACTTATAACTTAGAGTTCCATGAGTCAACCTTTTCTTTCCTCTATTTTTTTTACACTCCCAAGATCAATCTTCCCAACACTCACCCCCATCCTAGAAACTTGACAATATGAGAGTCTAATCTAGCTAAAATGGAGACCAAGCATTGTCGTTCCCAATACTCTTAACATTATGCACATGTAAAGCTTTCCAAAGAAGGCCTCAGTCAACAAACAATGAATGCTTGAAAGGAGGGAAGGGTTTAAGGTAATGGAGTGCCACTTGAGTTTGTCTAAAAAGATTGGCAAAATGGATGAGACAACTCAAGTGTGTATAGCAATGACTCAGCACACAAAGGACCATAAGCAAGAGACATCAAGTTGAAATAAGACTGGAGTTTACTTCAAAGGGTGAGCTTCAACAATCATTGAGTTTCAAGAAGAGTTTCCAAGGCTCAAAGTCTACAAGCTTACTAAAGGATGCTCGAGCTACTTGTCATGATTACAAAGGTTATCAATTTGAAAACTTAGCATGAGCTCTTTACAAGGTTGATATCATCCTTGTCCCCTATGCATGATGCAATCCTATATGCTCAAGACTTCTAATATTTTTTTATGCAACTAAATGAATGTTCTAGACTCAATCCTAATGCAACTACATGATTCTATTTGTATTTTTCAAAATTTTCAAATTTTTATGGTACAAATACATGCTTATGACAAGAAACACAAGATGATCAGCAACTTGGCATCTCCTTCACACTTAATTCACACAGTCTGTGTGTTTTTTAAGTGGAGAGAAGGGCCTAAAAGAAAACTAAATGCAAAGACAAATGGTATGTACAATGGAAAGGTGAAGGAGTACCTCAATGGAGTATGAGAAGAGGCTGATGCCTCACTCTCGGAGTCATCTTCCTCATAGGTGGAGTCAAGTGAAGGTGACTCAATTACCAGACTCGGATTGGAGAGCTGGTGGGTTCCTTTTGCGGCGAAGAAGTTGTTTCTTTGTGCGTTGTTCTGAGGGATCTACAAGTGGTCGAGGTGGAGGGGCAAGGAAGGCATCAAGGTCAAAGTCCTCTGCTTTGCAACCAGCCACAGATCCTCTAGTCAAAACCTCTGCCACTTTTCGCATGACCTGAGTTGAAGCTTCAGCTTGCCTCTTCACAGTCCTATTCAACTCCTTGCACTTGTCTGTGAGCTTGTAGATGGTTCTATTCTGAGCTTTGCTCCACCTCTGAAGACTGCTGATATGGTCATGGGCTTGGCGAAGTGGACCAAGGGGCAAAGAGGCAGTGCACTAGACGAAGTGGTAACGAGGAGGACCAAAGAGATGCGCAGTGGCTCTGCTACAGTGACCCTCATCGAACATGGCTGCCTTGTCTGCTCTCTTCTTGGCGCTTTTCAAGGTCATGGGACCAAGGGCTCCGTGACTGCTAAGGAGGTGCTTCTCACTGATATCAAATCGGGTTGCTCCTGGAGTGCTCAATGTGGTGAGGGCATAATGAGGAAGAACCAACTCAACTTTTTTTGCACCTCTCAGGTAGGAGTAGACACACTTCCCATAGAACATCCCAGAGAAGTAGTGAGCTGACCACAAGTAGTTTAGATCCATGAAGGAGGGACCAGCTGCATCATTTCCCAAACTTATCCCCATGTGAGGAAGCAATAGTGTTATCAAGCCACCAATCCCAATCTGAGCGTCAGGGTCTCTGTTTGTCCAGGCCAAATCTTTATAGTACATTAGGCGCTGCACAAAGAATCCCACCATGCCAAAATCTTTGTAGAAGTCGCTGGGAACCAAAGGGAGATGAGGTGGTAGAGCATAGTGCTGGACAGCTTAGTGTAGAAGTTTCAATTCATCTCCAAAGACTGTTCCTACTTCCTTCCTGGGGAATATGGTATGGACAAGCAACCTGTGGAGATAGTGCACCGAAGGATGTCTAATGGAGGCGTTCTTGTCCAGGTTGGCACTCCTGTTCTTGCCTGATAACAGCTTCTAAGTCAGGCTTGTGATGTTCATCTGTCTTTTGACCTTGGCAAGCCTTGGAAAGGATGTCTCTTTCTGGTCTTGAAAGCCAAGCACTTCCTCAATCTCCTTGAAGGTCATGGAGTATCCATCAATCTTGAACTGTATCTTCTCCCATCCTTGCTTCACATGCTTGGAGGTGTGAAAGGTGGCTTCCAAGGATGCCAAGAATTGGCATGAGACCTCTTTGTGTGTAGGATGAGCCATAGTGTAGAAGCTGCCCATGTGCATGTGGTCTAGCATTTCTTGGATGTCTTCTTCAATCATTAACTCTTTCAGGACCATCCAATCAACAAATCTGGTTGGAGGCCAAGAAACACCTCTTCTCAATTGCTCTAACAGCTCATCTTCAGTGGGTTTCTTCTTTCTATCCCTGTGAGCGTAGAAGTTCTTTGTTGTGTTAGGATCTTGCTCAGCTTCACTGCTCTCCTGAGAATGTTCCTCTCCACTACTTGCACCTTCTTGGTCCAATGGAGGAGGTGTCACACTTTTTCTTGGTGCCTTAGCTTTGGTGGTGGGAGCTGGTTCATGATGACCTCCATTGTTCACTTTCTCTAAAACAAGAGCTCCCACACTGTTAGTCCTTGGCGCTCTGGCTCTCTTGGGAGGGGCTTGCTTGTGAGCATTATCAGCCACACTCTCATCAACAACAACTCTCTTCCCATCCATTTTAGCCTGTGCTTTCTTCCTTAGCATGGCCAAAGCTTGTTGTTTACGCTCCTCTTCTTATTCAGGCATGGAGCCTAACTCGTTCCCAAACTGAGTAGTCTCTCTTTGAGCAGCCTCAACCCTCTCTTCTTCAATCAAGTGTGCATATTTCCTCCCCATTTGGTACCTGAAAAATTTCAAGTCTTGGAAATATTAAGCACAAGGAAGGAAAAATTTTTTGAATGAGAGAAACTTGAGTAAACAATTGTGAGCTTAATATAAGACAAGAAACCTAGCAAAAGCTACCACAATGCAATCAAGCTCTCATGCTCATAATTTTTTTTTATGAACATGAGAATCTCAATCAAGCTAAACTCAAGAGAAATCATCAATTAGACTGAAATTGCAACTTAATCAAGCTCTAGAACAGCTTAGCTAACCAATCTAACCCACAATCAACCCCAATTTAACAATTAGTGAGAAACCCCCAAATCTCATGAACCCTTGTGGGAACCGAAATTCGCACTGTCAATTTTTGATGAACAAATATGGAGGAAAACCGAGTTAACCCGATCTTTCTTGAAGGTCCGAATTCTCTGCGTAATCACTTTAGAATCGATAAAAGATAAGTAGCAAGATAAAAATGAATGGTCGCTCAGAGGCGTCTTATTAGTTAAAAAGTATGAATACAAGATTTCTCCAAGAGGAGTAGAGATATGCTAACTATCGGAACAACAGAACAAGAGGCGGCCACGACGTCCTAAGCCTTGCCGTACTAGTCTGACCACCTAAGTCCTACGTTCTCTAAGCTAGCAGGATTTCTCTAAGTCTAAAATCTCGGATCCTCTTCTCCTCTGCTCCAGCCCTCCTTATACAGTCGCTTTAGGTCGGTTGCACGTTTAACCTTTCGCCTTTGGGCCCAAGTTTATCTCTTTTGGAAATATTCCATTTTCCGCCGATCTTCGTAGTTATCCTCTAGTATTGACATTTATTCGCGGAAACTTAGCATTTATCCTACTTCCATAAGTTAGGATAAACCGTCATAGCTCCTATTGGGCTTGGACCTTCAAAATCGTAAGTGAGTCCGTGGACACGCTTCAAGCCCTCGAACGTTCATACGATTTCTCGGAAAGATTATCTTTTCCGCAAAATAAATCGTATAGCCTAAAGAATCGATGTTCGAGTCGATCGTCCTTGTTTTACACGATACACTTTGTGGAAGAACCAACCTTCCTAGCTCTAGTAGTAAAACTTTGAGGATAACTCCAATCGAGTCGAACCGAGGAACATTAGGTACGTAGCTAAGGTGCTACGACTTCACGGAAGCCACGATGTGCGATCTAAATCGGACGGGCTGGGAACAGGCTGGGCCAGCGCCGGCGCCGGGGCCAGGACCGCAGACGAGCTTCGCCCAGCGCCGGGACCAGCAGGGGAACACGCTGGCGCCTCGGCCAGCATCGGCTAGCCGGCGCCGGTGCCCGACCAGCATCGGTGAGCCAGCGCCGGCGCCGGGACCAGCAGGGGAACAGCGCCGGCGCCTGTGATATCTGGCGAGCTGGCGCCGGTGCCCTGACCAGCATCGGTGAGCCAGCGCCGGCGCCTGTGATATCTGGCGAGCTGGCGCCCGGCGCCAGGACCAGCAGGCGAGCAGCGCCAGCGCCAGGACCAGCAGGCGAGCAGCGCCAGCGCCAGGACGGGACCAGCGTGAAGGCGAGCTGGCGCCGGCACCGGGCCAGCTTCGCTTCCGTTCTTTCGATCCAACCTTTTTCGATTGTTTTGTGGAAAGTCCGTAGACAGAAATGATCTTAGCCGTTGATTCCGAGATAACCGTTTTGACCCCAACAGTTAGCCCCAGCCCGTAAGACTTCGGAGGCGATTTTGCGGTAGTGACTTGAGTTTGAAAATCGAGATTTTTGGCTAAGAATATTTTATTGCGGAAATCTTCATATCCTTATAAGTAGTTGCTTATCACTTCTCATTCTTCACACAATCCTCCTTTTCTCAACTTCTTTCTCCTTTGTTTTCATAAAGAAGATGTCTTCCTCTCAAGTTGAAAAGAAAGATTCCGATGTCGAGATGGGTGAGGCCAGCCAGGCTCCGCCGGTTTTGGCTGTTCATGAAGCCACTCCATCTTTCATCGCTGGGTTTGACTCTTTCAAGGAAAGACTGTCGCGGTGCAGCGCTGCGAAAGGCTCAAACCGGGCGAGAACCGAAGCACCTAGCGTTCCTTCTTCGCCTGTGCCTTCGTCCCCAGCCCCTTGTTCCGAGGTTCCTCCCGATGCTCCCATGCCCGTGGGAGGGGCAGTCGTTTCCGAGCAGATTCCCGACGTGCAGGATCGTCCCTCGGGCTCCTCTACCACTCCGATCATAATTTCTGGTTGGGAGGACGTGGTAGAGTCCACGCCTCCGGCTTTGAAGATCGTTTTGGGACTCCCAGCACCCAGTGCTGCACCGTTTCCTAAGGGGCGTTCGAGGGCCGGTGCCACAACCGGGGCGACGAAGAGGAAGAGGTGCGCTAAGATCGAAGCGGGCGAGCCTTCGGGATTGTTGTCGCAACATCGTTCCAAGGTTTGATTTTGATTTATCTGAAATTCTTCTTTTCTTTTCTTTTGCGACGATCCTTACCCTTTCTTTTTGCGGAAAGTTTGTGTCGCTGGTTGATGGGATGCTTGGTGACTGCGGATCAGAGGTTGCGCGTCTGTCGAAGGAGTTGGAGTCGTCGCAGGAAGCGTTGAAGCGTACCGAGGCCGCATTGCAGACCATCGAAAACGCCCATTGATGCACCCTAAATTAGGATCACTCGACCGGACTGATAAGGGGATATGATCTCAGACAGATTGAATGAGAAATGATGGATTGAAGGGTCGCACAACAGTTGCAGAAGGCTGTTGATATTCCCGAAGCCAATTTGTTGCCGGATGTGACGCACCGGTCCAACAAAAGGGTAGCCTCGATCTGTTGCCGGATATGACGCACCGGTCCAACGAGAAAGAGAGAGTTACTTGGAGCTAACCACACCAAGAACAAGAAAAGTGTAACTTGGAGCTAACCACACCAAGAAACAAATGAGATCAATGGATATTACACACCATTGAAAAAGTGAGATTCCCTCTCAAGGTTCCAAAAATAATCTCTCAAAACTTTTTTTATTTCATTGATCAAATGGCCTTTATAAAATAGGCAAAGCATACAAAAGGTTGGAATACAAAAGACTAGTCAAACATAGAAATTAGCAACTTATAAAAACAAGGAATACTTGACCAAAGACCAAAGACCAAAGACCAAGACTATTGACCGAATTTGAGAATTTGTGGTCGCAAAACTCTTCGGTTGGTCGTGTCCTTTTGCATGGTCGACGGTCTCTGAATTGCCGTCAGATTGATATATTATTCGACCATACCTTGTATTTTCTTGTTGGGCCTTTCTTTTTTTGGGCTGAAGCATCTTCATAAACATATTTTCATAAATCGTCAAGCCCATCTTGTTTAAAACTCAAGCCCAAGAGCCAAATTTTCTTGATTTGTTTATGCTGCTGATTCAGGGCACATCACCCATGCTGCCCAGACGTCTCAGCTCGAAGTTCGAATCGGCGACCTCGAACGCGACCTCGGGAAGACCGCGAGTTCATTGCTCAAAGTGAAGAAAGAGAAGAAACACAAATCCTCGGAAATCCGTCGTCTCCAACAAAAGACCAGAATTACGAAGAGATGAGTGCTCGCAAGTCGACAGAGACCGTCGATCCCCGCGGCGACCTCTTCGCTCGTTTGACGAGGATGGCCAGTTTGTTCGAGTCTCTGATAGCTGTCCGTAAGAGGGACTTGGCTTTGGCGGGAATCAAAGGGAGCTTGAGCGAGCTTCAGCTGCTTAGGGGCAACGAGGCCCTATCTCTGGATTCCGAGGAAGCCAGGCTGCTGTCCTGCAAGGGAGAGTTGGCGGCTTCCGAAGGGGACTTTGACTCGATTCTCGCTGGTCTGAAGTCCGAGTGCACCCTTGTACCGGATTCGGAGGGCTCGGAGGATCAGGTTCAGGCAGAAGAGGATCGTGAGGCTGGCGCGGATGAGGCAGGCAGTGAAGGTGCGACCGAGGGAGTCAATGGCGAGGCCGTTCCCGCTGCGGGTGAGTTTGAGGATGAAGGTGACGCTCCGAGGAGTGTATAGGTTTACCAATCCCTTGAGGGATTTTTATTTTGTTTGTGTTGCGGCCGCTATGAGGCCATGATGTATTTTTTTTTGGGACTGGCCGTTGGTGGCTTTGAATCCCTGCCCTTTTTAGGGCGTTTGTTGAACTCCCGGCTCAATCTAAAATATTTCGGTTTTTATGAAGTTTAAATGAACTTCCGTTTTCCAAAGTTTAGAGGGAGAGGATACGAGTTGTCGTCTCGTTCCAAACCCTCCGTTGATCACTGTATATATTGTTTGTACAAAGCGACACCTTTCGCGGTTTTCTGATTTGCGCCAAGGTTCGTGAAACGAATAGACTTAGGCGAAGAGACAAGTTTTGGGATCTCGTATCGGGTACTGATACTATGTCTATGAGATGTCAAGATCCAGCGTGGCTGGGTTTAGGGCAAGACCTAGGTTTACTCTCGGACTGAGGCTTTGCGATGACAAGTCGGCTCTCGTTTTGCCTGTTTGCGATTTTAACCTGATTCGTACCGTTTTAAAATCCGCGAATAGTTATCGGCTTATACGATTTGTTTAGGTGCGAATCGAGCTACTTCCGTTTGGAAGAGCTCACCAAAATTTTGGACTTCTTGTATAACGCGCTATGTTATCCTTGTCGGATGTAAGAGAGCCTATCTTTTAGAGGGCGGCTTATTGTCTATTTAGGACGTTAGAGTTCGTTTGTTGTGATCAGCAACAACAAAATGATACCGTTTTGAGGGCGTATGAAGTTTTGTCGAAAAATATTTGTTCGAGCATGAAGCGACGTCTCGCGGTGCTGCGATAAAAATTATTCTTATGCCATAAGGGGGTTATGGGCTTTCGGAAGAGATGTTTTCTTAAACCGAGAGTTGTTTCGAGTAATTTTTTTTGGATGTGATAATCGCTTAGTGGATACTAGATCCGTTGTCGTAGCCGTTTCGTAGTTGGCGAAATGTGTTGTCTATAAAGAGTTTCGAAAGTTTTGGAATTTTCGAAATTCGTGGGAGTATACGAGTATACGCACCCCACTCCGCACCCTTTTAATCGGGGGGGATAGCTGAACCCGCCGGTTAGCGAGTTGCCTACGTACCCTTTTCGGGGATCAAGCCATCTCGTAGTTCTTTGTACCACATCGTTGTTAGTGAGAGTATTTTTTAAGATGCATCGCGTTCCAAGTTCTTGGGATTTTTACATCTTGCATGTTCGCGATTTGGTACGAATCTGGCCGGACCACTTTTATAACTTTGTATGGTCCCTCCAAGTTTTCTCCCAGTTTTCCTGCGTTTCGTTCGGCAGTGTTTTGGAAGAATTTGCGTAAGACTAAACCGCCTTCTATGAACCTACGATGGCGTACGTTTGAGTTGTAGTACCTTGCGGTAGCGCGCTGGTAATTTTGGATTCGAATGAGCGCTGGTCGCGGCGTTCATTGATAAGATCGAGATTGTCCAGCATCATAGCGTTGTTTAGATCTTCTCGTTCAGGGAGGAATCTTCTCCGTACTCCGGGGAACTCTACTTCCGCGGGGATCATGCATTCCGTTCCGTAAATGAGGGCGAATGGGGTTTCACCCGTGGCCCGTCTCGGGGTTGTACGATGCGACGAAAGGACTCCTTCGAGCTCCTCTGCCCATCGCCCCTTTTTGGCGTCAAAGCTCTTTTTCAGTCCGTCAAGGACGGTCTTGTTGATGGTTTCTGCCTGGCCGTTGCATTGCGGATATCTGGGAGTTTACTTGGTAAGTCGTATCTTCCACTTCTCGCAGAATGCCTCGAATCGGTAGAGATGAACATAGACCCATTGTCTGTTACAATTTCTGAAGGGACCCCGTGTCTGGTGATTACGTTCTTCCATACAAAGTTCTCGACTTGTACGTCTTTGATACTTGCGTAGGAATCTGCCTCCACCCATTTTGAGAAGAAATCCGTGAGGACCAAGAGAAAACGTTTTTGCTTCGAGTTATGCAATGGCCCGACGATATCCATGGACCATCGCATAAAGGGATACGGAGATGAGATGGACGAGAGGACTTCCGCGGGCTGATGGATCGTCGGTGCGTGTCTTTGGCATTTTTCGCACTTTCGAGCGAACTTCTCGCAGTCTTTGATCATAGTTGGCAGTAATAACCGTGGCGGTTTATTTTGACTGCGAGAGATCTTCCGCCAGAATGGTTTCCGCACGGCCCAGAATGGACCTCCTCCATTACTCTTCTCGCTGTTGGTGTCAAAATCGGTCACGACGGAATCAATGACTGAAAGTCTCTGGAAAGTATTTCTTGAAACAAAAAGTCTCGATAATTTGAAAAGAAGTTATACGAGATTTTCTCAAATTAGAATATCCACTCTCCGTGAGGTCGAAAACGGTTATCTCAAAATCTACGCCAAAGATCCTCCTAAACTCAAAGATTTCCCACACCTAACGAATTAACGGGGAAAGATCGGGCAACGGAAAACCCACGGGCGGCAAAACCCTGGCGCCGGGCGGCATCGCGCCACGCTGGTCGCCTGACGCCGGGCGGCATCGCGCCACGCTGGTCGCCTGACGCCGGGCGGCATCGCCACGCTGGTCGCCTGACGCCGGGCGGCATCGCGCCACGCTGGTCGGCCTGACGCCGGGCGGCACTCGCCTGGCGCCGGCGGCATCGCTGCCACGCTGAAGCCGCCTAGAACCGGCGGCACTCGCCTGGCGCCGGCGGCACTCGCCTGGCGCCGGGCGGCATCGCGCCACGCTGGTCGCCTGACGCCGGGCGGCATCGCCACGCTGGTCGCCTGACGCCGGGCGGCATCGCTGCCACGCTGAAGCCGCCTAGAACCGGCGGCACTCGCCTGGCGCCGGCGGCACTTGTCACGCTGACTGGCCTGGCGCCCGGCGGCACCCGGCCTGGCGCCGGCGGCACTCGCCTGGCGCCGGGCGGCATCGCCACGCTGGTCGCCTGACGCCGGGCGGCATCGCCACGCTGGTCGCCTGACGCCGGGCGGCACGCTGCCACGCTGGTCGCCTGACGCCGGGCGGCACGCTGCCACGCTGGTCGCCTGACGCCGGGCGGCATCGCCACGCTGGTCGCCTGACGCCGGGCGGCATCGCCACGCTGGTCGCCTGACGCCGGGCGGCACTCGCCTGGCGCCGGCGGCACTCGCCTGGCGCCGGGCGGCATCGCCACGCTGGTCGCCTGACGCCGGGCGGCACTCGCCTGGCGCCGGGCGGCATCGCCACGCTGGTCGCCTGACGCCGGGCGGCACTCGCCTGGCGCCGGCGGCACGCTGCCACGCTGAAGCCGCCTGGCGCCGGCGGCATCGCTGCCACGCTGGCCGCCTGACGCCGGGCGGCATCGCCACGCTGAAGCCGCCTGGCGCCGGCGGCATCGCTGCCACGCTGGTCGCCTGACGCCGGGCGGCATCGCCACGCTGGTCGCCTGACGCCGGGCGGCACGCTGCCACGCTGGTCGGCCTGACGCCGGGCGGCACGCTGCCACGCTGGTCGGCCTGACGCCGGGCGGCACGCTGCCACGCTGGTCGGCCTGACGCCGGGCGGCACTCGCCTGGCGCCGGGCGGCATCGCTGCCACGCTGGTCGCCTGACGCCGGGCGGCACGCTGCCACGCTGGTCGCCTGACGCCGGGCGGCATCGCCACGCTGGTCGCCTGACGCCGGGCGGCATCGCTGCCACGCTGAAGCCGCCTAGAACCGGCGGCACTCGCCTGGCGCCGGCGGCACGCTGCCACGCTGGTCGGCCTGACGCCGGGCGGCACGCTGCCACGCTGGTCGGCCTGACGCCGGGCGGCACGCTGCCACGCTGGTCGCCTGACGCCGGGCGGCATCGCCACGCTGAAGCCGCCTAGAACCGGCGGCACTCGCCTGGCGCCGGCGGCAAACCAACCTGGCGCCCGGCACCGACCTGGCGCCCGGCGGCATCGTCATCGCGAGCGGCCTGGCGCCCGGCGGCAAACCAACCTGGCGCCCGGCACCGACCTGGCGCCCGGCGGCAAACCAACCTGGCGCCCGGCACCGACCTGGCGCCAGCGGCACCGACCTGGCGCCCGGCGGCAAACCAACCTGGCGCCCGGCGGCATCGTCATCGCGAGCGGCCTGGCGCCCGGCGGCAAACCAACCTGGCGCCCGGCGGCAAACCAACCTGGCGCCCGGCACCGACCTGGCGCCCGGCGGCAAACCAACCTGGCGCCCGGCGGCAAACCAACCTGGCGCCCGGCGGCAAACCAACCTGGCGCCCGGCACCGACCTGGCGCCCGGCACCGACCTGGCGCCAGCGGCACCGACCTGGCGCCCGGCGGCAAACCAACCTGGCGCCCGGCGGCAAACCAACCTGGCGCCCGGCGGCAAACCAACCTGGCGCCCGGCGGCATCGTCATCGCGAGCGGCCTGGCGCCCGGCGGCATCGTCATCGCGAGCGGCCTAGAACAGCGGCACCCGGCCTGGCGCCCGGCGGCATCGTCATCGCGAGCGGCCTGGCGCCGGCGGCACCGGCCTGGCGCCCGGCACCGACCTGGCGCCCGGCGGCACCCGACCTGGCGCCCGGCGGCATCGTCATCGCGAGCGGCCTGGCGCCCGGCGGCACCCGGCCTGGCGCCCGGCGGCACCCGGCCTGGCGCCCGGCGGCATCGTCATCGCGAGCGGCCTGGCGCCCGGCGGCACCCGGCCTGGCGCCCGGCGGCATCGTCATCGCGAGCGGCCTGGCGCCAGCGGCACCGGCCTGGCGCCCGGCGGCATCGTCATCGCGAGCGGCCTGGCGCCCGGCGGCAAACCAACCTGGCGCCCGGCGGCACCCGGCCTGGCGCCCGGCGGCACAGCGTCCGCGAGCGGCCTGGCGCGGCACCCGACCTGGCGCCCGGCGGCATCGTCATCGCGAGCGGCCTGGCGCCAGCGGCACCCGGCCTGGCGCCCGGCGGCACAGCGTCCGCGAGCGGCCTGGCGCCAGCGGCACCCGGCCTGGCGCCCGGCGGCATCGTCATCGCGAGCGGCCTGGCGCCAGCGGCACCCGGCCTGGCGCCCGGCGGCATCGTCATCGCGAGCGGCCTGGCGCCCGGCGGCAAACCAACCTGGCGCCCGGCGGCAAACCAACCTGGCGCCCGGCGGCATCGTCATCGCGAGCGGCCTGGCGCCCGGCGGCAAACCGGCGCCGGTCGGCGGTCCTCGTCAGGTCGGTCCCATTGTGTTGGTCTGATCCCATCTTGGCTTGCTTGGATCAATCCTCGTGAGTTTGATCACGATCCGGCTCACGTAATAAACATCTTTCTATTGACTTCGATTGGAATCATCCTCGATGTTTTACGACAAAAATTAGAAGGATTAGATTTCTCGTAGAAGATATCGTATTAAATCGACGGTGTTCATTTCGGTTCCCACAGTTTGGCGCTAGAAGGAGGGTGGAACGGATTACTCTTACTCATACGGCCTTAAAGTGCTTGATCGAACCGATGTCCGGAAATATGAAAGAAAAAGTTGCAGTTTGCGTCAAAGATGGTAAAACAACTCCAGCAACAACTATTCCTACGGCCAACGCTTACGCAAATGCCACGGTGCTCGAGCAAATCAAAAACCTAGCCGCGGCTTTCCGCCACAGGAAGAGCACGAAAACGAGCTCACAATTTCTCTATCTAAACAGAAAGGGCAACGATAAAATCTATCAAACCCCAAAATTAGTCTTGTTACCAAGTTAAATGCATAGCGAGCAAGGTTTCTCTGGCGTTTCTTCGAGAACCTCAGGGAAAAATAAAACTTATTCTCCTCGAAACCTTGGGGAAACCCTATATTACTCCCAGAACAGAAGCACGGCAAATCGGTTCACCGATTCCCACTGCCATACTTCTTACAAACAACTCTCGAGGAACAAACGGGAAAACGAAAGGAGGTCGGAGCTTGATCTTACTAGGACGAGTTGCCATAGGGTAAGATCAGTCTTCCCAGTCCGCCTTAGTAAGAGTCCACTTTGTTCTCCTTTGTGTCTAGGTTAAAATGGCTTTCGTTTCATTTCAATCGGAGTTTCCGTTGAGATTTTACGAAGAGAACAACGTCACTGTCCCGGCCACCTCGCCGTGGGCAAGGACAAACATTACCGAGGTCACCTCACCCTTCGACATGGCTACCTCGCCACAGGGCAAACTCACCTTCGTTATCCTTTGAGTCTAGATCAAAGTGGCTTCGTTCGTCTCAATCGGGTTTCCATTGAGATTTTCACGAAGAACAACGTCACTGTCGGCCACCTCGCCCGTGGACGAGAACAACCATCACCAAGGTAACCTAGCCCATGGCCACCTCGCCTGTGGAAACCTCACTTTGCTCTACTTTGAGTCTAGGTCAAGATGGTTTTCGTTTCGTCTCAATCGGAGCTTCCGTTGAGATTTTAGGAAGAAAACAATGTCGCTGTCTCGACCACCTCGCCCATGAGAAGGATCTCTGTCCAGTCATAGGGCGAGCGGGTCTTGTCTCAGTACCATGCATCTTTGCCTGAGTTTTCGTGAACTCGATCTTTGAGTCCGTGAGCCCTGGGATCGACGGCGAAGCAACAGCAGCATCGGCGGACGCTGACACGGCACGGGCGTAGGGCGCTTGATGCCGGGCGGCAGACCGACCACGCCCAGCGCCTGGCGCCCGGCGGCAGACCGACCACGCCCAGCGCCTGGCGCCCGGCGGCAGGCGCTGGCACCGGCGGCAGGCTTGGCGACGGCGGCAGGATCGTCTTCTCCGTCTGGCGCCGGCCGAGCCCGTCGTCTCCGTCTGGCGCTGGCGGCAAGGGTCATAAGCCCATCCGTGCAGTCGTCTCGTGATCTCGAACGCGGCAACATCTTGATCTCTTAAACCCATGTTCGGATTGTTCGAAAAACACGACGATTCTTCCGCAAAACCTTCTCGATTGTTTAACAAAGTTCATATTTTAAAATCAAGCTCGGCAATATTTTACGAAACACCATTCGTAAAGTCATACAAGATCATATGAAACGATAAGGACCTGACCAGTTCGCTCATAGCCTGACGAGCTAAGAGCCTCACTTGAGTGGTGTCTTTCCCAATGTCTCCATTTGTCTAAAGCACCCACCTTAGCCTTCTTCGAGTTATCGCCTGCTTCTCCTCCCTTTGTTTCAACGATTCTGTCATGTTCCTTCGGACACATTGTCAATTTAACCAGCAGTACGAAGAAACGAGAACAGGAACTTGGGCATTCATATCTCTCTTTCGCTCCGATATTCTCGTCAGAATTTCATCAAAAAATCGATTCTCGTTCGGTATCAAACTTTTCAAAGTCCTTTGACAATGAACCGTTAAAAGTCACGAAACAAAGAGGTACGGGCAAGAGGCAGCCTTGAACGATCGATGAGACTAAGGTACGTCCAACTTAGAAAATTTGTCAAGGTTTTAATTTTTGAAGGAAAGGAATGAAAACGTCTTGAAAACTGCTGTAGAATTTAGGGAACTTAGGACCTAGGTGGATAGTCTAGCAAGCTAAGTCTTAGGAAAAATTTCCAGTCTTGTTCCATCGTTCGTTGATTGTCCAGACAGAACATGCAAACCGATCAAGTCTCTCGAAAAACCGAGAAAACGATCGCCACGCGTTCTAAAGCATACTCATCCCGCTTCCTAAAAGAAAGAAAAAACGTACACAAGCCTTCGAAAGAACGGCTAACCCGCTTTCAGAAAAGAAAAGGGAAGTAGGCACGATACTATACTCAGATAATCCCATCTTCAAAAGCGGCAGGTACGATCCAACGCTTTTGACAAAGTAAACTCGCAGCAATAAGATTCGCCTAAAACGCTAGCGCATAGCCCAACCGCTACAAACATAGTCCTGAAAACTCTACGCCACCTCTCGCCGCGAAACTCGCGACTAAACGGTACCAACGCCAGACTAATAGCACGACAGTGAACTACGAAAATAACGAAATAACCTTCGTAAAACTCCATAAGTAGTTGAAGCAGCTTTAGATCAAAGATCGAAATCATAGCGAAACATCTCCCGTAATCCGCGGAAACATCGCTACTTTAACAATCTGCGATTTTCTATCTCCATGAAACCGGTCATCCATTACTTTCGTATAACAAGAAAATTTTAATACAAACAGCCTATCGAAAAAACATGATCGGTCTCATGCAAAACGATTTCAAGAGTACGCAAAAGTGAATGAGGAAAACATAATCCGTGGTCGCTAATATCGCAAGTAATTTGTGAGAAACGCCCGTTACCTTTGCGAAAACCCACTCTTACATCACTTTTCACGAAAAATCCTCTGTATGGTCGAGTCAATTCATACAAAGCAACTTTCGTAAAATAAACATAATGGGTTTAACGGGTAACTGTCATAGACAGTTATTGCTCCACAAGGTTTCTGGCTCCTGCTTTCACTCCCCGCGGTTACGTCCGAGCAGGAAATAATCACGCAGGCGAACCAGCACGTGTCCTGCGGCGATCCCTTAAACTTTGTCCCCCTCGGATAAAATGAAACGATTTTCATGAAACAAGAAAAAAAATTTTGTACGAACCATTCATCGTATAACTGAGACCTAAAGTGGAAGATCGTTTCTAAAAGCCAACAGCCATAACTCGAAAACTCGCTATACTTGGCACGTCTATCTCGGCAAACGTTATTTGGCCCTCCGCCAACTACGCCCTTCCGTAAAGCCCGGACCTGAATTCGGCATCCCCATTAAGGACAATCGTAAACTAACATGACCTTAATAAGGGACATGGTCTGATCGTTTACCAACAACTTCCTTGGCGATACGGCGAATCTAGCCTCCATGCCAATCAAAGCTACTGGCGACCACCGCTCCAATCATAGCGGCTAAAACAACAATCCACGATTTGTTCATAGAGCGTAAGTGACTATTACGCAAGCAATTTGTCATTATAACCCAGAATCGAAATCATACGATAAACTCTTCGTATCAAAACTCAGTCCTAACAACCATATGGTTAGCGGAAGATTTAAACTTATTGTCAATCGTTTAAGTTCTATCGCCCGTAAACACGGCATGAAAAGAAACACTCGTGACAAGGCTCCAAGAGTTATATGAGTCATCCTTAATATATACAATCAAATCGGAAGGCCAACACTTCATGAAGCACTGTGAATGTAGACGCCTCTCCTGGGTCAAGCTTACGACCCCTTGCTCCTCGTCCAAACCAAAACAACAGTTTCTGGCTGCGAACATTCGCAAAACATCTCAAGCCAGCGGACATTTCCCACACGAATGCGCACAAGGAAAACTCGACCTTCAGCACTGCGAGGCGTCATGCCTTCGAAGGACATTCTTTCCTCAAAGCGTTCCAGGCGAAATCCTCGTCTCTAGAACTCAAAACATACAAACACACCTCTAGCGGTAACATGCTCTAAACTGGCATCATTTCGTTGTTGCTGATCACAACAAGCGAACTCTAACATCTAAACGGACAAATAGCAGCCCTTCAAGAGGTAGGCTCTCTTGCGACCGACAAGGATAAACATAGCGCTATACAAGAAATCAAATTTTGGTTTAGCTCTTCAGAACGAAGTAGCTCGACTCACTTCAGACAAATCATATAAGCCGACAACAATTCGCAGATTTTAAGCGGTGCGAGTCAGGTTAAAATCGCAAACAGGCAAAAGCAGCCGATCTTTCATCGCCAAAGCCTCAGTCCGAGAGTAAACCTAGGTCTTGCCCTAAACCCAGCCACGCTGGATCTTGACATCCTGAAGAGATAAACTTGGGCCCAAAGGCGAGGTCCATCATCCTAAGGCAAACCGACCTAGGAGTGGGTATATAAGGAGAGCAAGAGCAGAGGAGAAGGGATCCGAAAATCCTAGATTGGAGACCTAGAGAGCTCCTGTTAGCTGATAGAACTTAGAATTTTGGCGGTTAGACTAGCAAGGCAGGCCCTAGAACGTCTGGCCGCCTCCTGCTCGCAAATCTCCGCTCCTCTCAGAAGGATCGGACAATTCTTTTACTTCAGAGCTCCGCACATAGAAACCTTAGGCGTTATCTTCGACATGCCTGTTTCTATGACAAACGCTCATACTAGACGAACCCGCCCAGACAGTTCGATCTCTTGTTCAATTCTTTCTAAACTGAACTACGTCCGACTTGATCCTCGAAAGGGGTACGTAGGCAGCCTTTCTTAAGGTCCAGTCCCAAATCTTAACAAAACCTTTTCCGCATTTATTCGGTCACTTGTCGTTGGCTGTCGCAGAGAACCCGGACCTCCAGGGAAAGTCGGGTTAACTTGGCTTTCCTCCGTTTTTATTCATTAAAATGGACGGTGTGAATTTCGGTTCCCACACTCGCTTTTTCGCCTTCAGTGCAGGTCATGAGTGGGCCGGAGAATCTCCATTTGTAGATTTATCCTTCTACCGTTACGTATCGTGCGGCCTGGGTCTTGATTTTGCGGGCTGTCCATTTTTTCGTGGGAAGTGTTCCGTCGATTATGTATGCTCGGATTGGTTCCAGCCAAGGGCTGTCGCAGCCGTATTTCGACTGATCCACGTTTTCTTCCGGTGGGTCATCCATTTCCTCCGCGTTTTTGATTTGTGCTCGAATAAGATTGGCGATCACTGGCGGTCCGATGCTTGGGTGTTCAATGAACTCGACGGGGATTACCCGACTTAGTCCAGGATCCGAACTTGACGCGAGTGCGGCCAAGGCATCCGCCTGGGTGTTTTCCAAGCGAGGAATCCTAGTGAGGGCGAAGTGGTCGAAGTTTCGGGAGAGATCTTGGATGAGTTTAAGATATGCGTCCATTCTTTCGTCCCTTGCTTCGTATTCCCCGCTGTACTGATTTGCGACTAACTGAGAGTCACAGTAAGCGTGAATGTTGTGGATCTTCAGCCCTCGGGCTAGTCGTAAGCCTGCAATGAGTGCCTCATATTCGGCCTCGTTGTTTGATGCATGGAACTCCAATCGGAACGACTGTTCCAAGATTTCGCCAGTCGGAGACGTGAGCCGGATTCCGATCTCGGACCCTCGTTTGGACGATGATCCATCGACGTGAAGGATCCAAGTTGAGTTCGGTTCCGTGTTTGTCATATCTCCCATGGGCAATTTCACCAAGAAGTCCGCCAATACTTGAGACTTTGCGCAGGTTCTTGGGCGGTATTCTACGTCGTACTCACTTAGTTCGATCGCCCATTTTGCGAGTCGTCCTGACTGACTCGGACTGTGCAAAATTGTTCGCAAGGGGAAGGTGGTGAGGATTACAATGGTATGCGACTGAAAATACGGCCGGAGTTTTCTTGCCGATGTTACAACCGCGAATGCTAGTTTCTCCATCAGGGGATATCGGGTCTCAGCGTCTAGCAACGTTTTGCTTATATAGAAGATTGGTTTCTGCTCACCGCGTTCTTCTCTAATCAAAATGCCGCTTACCGCTGTTGTGGATACTGGGATGTACAGGAACAAGGGTTCTCCCTTTACTGGTTTCGCGAGGACGGGAGGAGGCTAGGTAATGCTTTCGCTTTTGGAAAGCTTTTTCGCATTCCTCTGTCCACTCAAATTTCTTGTTCCCTTTCAATGTGTCGTAGAAAGGAAGTCATTTGTCCGTTGAGCGCGAGATAAAACGGTTTAGGGCGGCGACTCTCCCTGTTAGCCTTTGGACTTCCCTTTTTGTTTTGGGCGAGACCATTTCTATCAATGTGTTTATCTGTTTGGGGTTAGCCTCGATTCCGCGACACGTGACTAGGTAGCCGAGAAATTCTCCCGATGCCACGGCGAATCTACATTTAGCCGGGTTCAATTTCATGTTGTGCAAATTCAACCTTGCGAAACACTCTTCCAGATGGGAAACGTGGTCCTGTTCATCAAGGGTTTTATGAGCATGTCATCGATGTATACCTCCATAGTTTTTCCGAGCTGCTCGGAAAACATTCGGTTGACGAGTCGCTGGTAAGTAGCGCCTGCGTTCTTGAGGCTGAAAGGCATTACTTTGTAGCAATACGTCCTGCGGTCAGTGATGAATGCGGTCTTCTCGCGATCGTCCGGGTTCATCATGATTTGATTGTACCCAGAGAAGGCGTCTATAAATGATAAAAGTTTGTTTCCTGCTGTTGCTTCGACAAGTCGGTCGATATGCGGATGTGGAAAGCAATCTTTTGGACAAGTCTTGTTGAGATTGGTGAAGTCGACGCAGACTCGCCATTTGCCGTTTTTCTTTTTGACCACGACGGGGTTAGAGAGCCAGTACAGGTACCTGACTTACTTTAAGGAGTTTTTCATCTTCCTCTTTTACCGCGGTGGCACGCTCTGGTTCTAGTTTCCGCCTTTTTTGCTTGACAGGTTTGTAGGTTGGGTCAATATTGAGCTCATGGCAAGTTATGCCGATGTCGATCCCTGGCATATCTTCCGCGGCCCAAAGAGAATGTGCTGAGGTTCTTTTTGAGACAGGCTATGAGCTTTGTTCTCAAAGGTTCGCGGAGGTTGGCTCCGATCTCGACGCATCATTCTGGGAACGATTCGTCTAGGCAGACAGAGATTACTGGTTCGCAAGTTGGTTCGCGCTTCCCGTCTAGGGCTTCGATCCTCTGAGATTGCCAGAAGACGTCCAAATCTTGTTTTGGGGCGTTCTCATCGGGAGTAGGCTTTACTTTTTTGCTTTGGGAGGCTTCGACTGCTGAGTTTTTTCTTTTCAGCTCAGCAGTGAAACATACTTGCGCCATCCTGCGATTTCCTTGTATAGTTTCGATTCCGCGAGGGGTTGGAAACTTTAGGCACAGATGGAATGTCGAGGGGATCGCTCGCATGGAATTCAGCCATGGAGTACCGATGATCGCGTTATACGATGTTGGACGATTGACGACTAAGAATTCCGTGATTTTGTCTATGCTCCCGGCTTTAACCAGGAGGCTGATCGAGCCGAGAGTCATAGTAGCATCTCCCGAGAGTCCGAATATTGGGCTAGGTTCTTCCGTGATGGCGCACAGGTCAACCTCCATTCTCTCAAGGGTACTCTTGTAGATAATGTTGGCCGAGCATCCGGTGTCGACTAACACTCTCCCTACGTCGATGTCCTGGATCGTTAGTTCGATTACAAGGAGATCGCTGTGGGTTTGGCCTGGTCGGCCGCTGTCTCGATCCTTGAATGAAACAACATCGCTGGCTACTGAGCGACATCCTATATCTTTTATTGCTTAGTGAATTTCGAAGTTAGAGAATTCACCCCCTCCTTCTAGCCAACTGTGGGAACCGAAATTGCGACTGCCAATTTTGATGAACAAATATGGAGGAAAACCGAAGTTAACCCGATCTTCCTTGAAGGTCGAATTCTCTGCGTAATCAGTTTAGAATCGATAAAAGATAAGTAGCAAGATAAAAATGAATGGTCGCTCAGAGGCGTCTTATTAGTTGAAAAGTATGAATACAAGATTTCTCCGAGAGGAGTAGAGATATGCTAACCATCGAACAACAGAACAAGAGGCGCCAAGACGCCCTAAGCCTTGTCGCATTAGTCTAACCACCTAACTCCTACGCTCTCTAAGCTAGCAGGAGTTCTCTAAGTCTAAAATTTCGTATTGTGGGAACCGAAATTCACACCGTCGATTTTAATGAATAAAAACGGAGGAAAGCCAAGTTAACCCGACTTTCCCTGAAGGTCCGGATTCTCGCGACAGCCAACGACAAGTGACCAATAAATGCGAAAAGGTTTTGTTAAGATTTGGGACTGGACATTAAGAAAGGCTGCCTACGCACTCTTCGAGGATCAAGTCGGACGAAGTTCAGTTAGAAAGAATTGAACAAGAGATCGAACCGTCTGGGCGGGTTAGTCTAGTATGAGCATTTGTCATAGAAACAGGCATGTCAAGATAACGCCGTGGTTTCTATGCGCGAGCTCCTAAGTAAAGAATTGTCCGATCCTTCCGAGGAGCCGAGATTTGCGATCAGGAGGCGGACAGACGCTCTAGGCCTGGTTCGCCTAGTACGAAGCGCTGGTCATAGAAACGGCATGTCGAAGATCATGCCTAGGGTTTCTATGTGCGGAGCTCTGAGTAAAAGTATAGTTAGATCCTTCCGAGAGGAACAGGGGTCTTGCGGAGAAGATAAAACTAGAACAAGAGGCGGCCAGACGTTCTAAGTCCTGCCTCGCTGGCCTAACCTCCTAAGTTCTAAGTTCTCTAAGCTAGCAGGAGTTGTCTAAGTCTAGATTCTAGGATTTCGGATCTCCTCCTCTTCTACTCTTGCTCTCCTTATATATCCACTCCAAGGTCGGTTTGCCTTAGGATGATGTACCTACGCCTTTGGGCCCAAGCTTATCTCTTCGTGAAATATTCCATTTTCGCCGGTCTTCGTAATTATCCTCGAAGTTTTCCGCTATTTTTCGGTGACTTGATGTTTATCCGACGTTCGGGAAATCGGATAAATCGTCATAGCCTGATTGGGCCTGAATCCTTAAAATTGTAAGTAAGTCCGTGGACTTGTCTTAAGTCGTTGAACGTTTTATACGATTTCTCGGAAAGAGTATCTTTCTCGTAAAATAAACCGTATAGCTTAAAGGATCGATGTTCAAGTTAATCGATCTTTGTTTTATAATGATATCTTCTACGAAATCCAATCCTTCTAGTTTTGTCGTAAAACATCGAGGACAATTCCAACCTAATCGAAGATGTTCATTCCATAGCCGGATCGCATTCAAACTCACGAGGATCGATCAAACAAGCCAAGATGGGATCAGACCGATCATGATGGGACCGAGACCAGGGCGAGGGCCGTCGACCGGTGCCAGGCGAGTGCCGCCCGGCGCCAGGCGAGTGTGCCGCCCGGCGCCAGGCGAGTGCCGCCGGCGCCAGGTCGGGTGCCGCCGGGCGCCAGGCCGGTGCCGCCGGGCGCCAGGCCGGTGCCGCCGGGCGCCAGGTCGGGTGCCGCCGGCGCCAGGCGAGTGCCGCCGGCGCCAGGTCGGGTGCCGCCGGGCGCCAGGCCGCCCGCTGCGGACGCTGCCGGCGCCAGGCGAGTGCCGCCCGGCGCCAGGCGGCCAGCGTGGCGTGCGCCCGGCGCCAGGCGGCCAGCGTGGCGTGCGCCCGGCGCCAGGCGTCTGGTGCCAGCATGGGCGTTTTGAAGATCTCGGCGAGGGCTTCGATTTGATATCTTGATCTTTTCTGGTTCCTCACGGTTTGAGAGAAAGACCTCTTCGAAGTTTCGAGGCAGATTCTTTTGTGTTTAGGGTTTTCGTGGTGATCGAATCTTGATGTCCTTGGGTGAGCGGACCGATCTTTCCGGGACTCTCGTGACGCTGACGCCCGTAGTCTTCGATCTTACTTTCAAGAAGTGTTTCAATGAAGAACCCATAAGTAAAAATAATCCTAGCCGCTGATTTCGAGATAACCGCTGACCCCACCAGAGAGTGGATATTCTAATTTGAGAAAATCTTCGTGATAACGCCTCTTCAAATTATCCGAGACTTTTGTTTTGAGAAATACTTTCCGAGACTTTCAGTCATTGATTCCGTCGTGACCGATTTTGACACCAACACGTATCCTCTTCTCCTCTGCTCCAGTCCTCCTTATATAGTCGCTTTAGGTCGGTGGCCCGTTTAACCTTTCTCGCCTTTGGGTCCAAGTTTATCTCTTTTGGAAATATTCCACTTTCCTCACGATCTTCAGAAGTTATCCTCTAGTATTGACATTTATTCGCTGAAACTTAGCATTTATCCTACTTCCATAAGTTAGGATAAATCGTCATAACTCTATTGGGCTTGGACCTTCAAAATCGTAAGTGAGTCCGTGGACACGCTTCAAGCCTCGAACGCTCATACGATTTCTGGAAAGATTATCTTTTCCACAAAATAAATCGTTATAGCCTAAAGAATCGATGTCGAGTCGATGCGTCTTTGTTTTACGATACACTTTGCGGAAGAACCAACCTTCCTAGCTCTAGTCGAAAACATCGAGGATAACTCCCATCGAGTCGAACCGAGAACATTAGGTCCGTAGCTAAGGTGCTCGACTTCCACGGAAGCCACGATGTGCGATCTAAATCGGACGGGCTGGGAACAGGCTGGATCGCCGGCGCCCAGGGCCAGGACACGACGAAGCCGCCGGGCGCCGGGAAGCACGGGCGAAGCCGGCGCCGAACCCCGACCAGCACGGTGAGCAGGCGCCGACCAGCACGGATGAGCGGTGCGGCGCCCGTGACCAATACGGGCGAAGCTTGCACCGGCGCCGGGACCAGCATGGGCGAAGCCGGCACCGTGCCCGCGGACCAATACGGGCGAAGCTTGCACCGGCGCCGGGACCAGCATGGGCGAAGCCGGCACCGTGCCCGCGGACCAATACGGGCGAAGCGGCACCGCACCCGACCAGCGCTGGCGAAGCCGGTGCCGGGCGTCCGGGACCAGCTGGCGAGGGCGCCGGGCGCCCGGGCCAGGTGTCACTCGTTCTTTTCCGATCCAACATTTGTCAATTGTTTTTTGCGGAAAGTCCGTAGACAGGAAATGATCTTAGCTGTTGATTTCGAGATAACTGTTTTTACCCCAACAACCCTAATTTCTCAAAGTTCAATTTCAAATCAATTCCAGCATGAAATCAACTACCCAGCATGATATATAAGCTTTCCCTAGTCTAGTTCACAAGAATCTAGCAAGAGAATGGTCAAATTTCATGTTCCAATTTTTAGGGTTCATGAGCATTACGAATTTGAAGTTAAAGAAACCATACCTTGCTGTGGATGAATGGAAAAGATGAATGGACTCAAGAAAATAGACTAAGAGGGTGAAGACTTGGGTGTAGGAAAAAGAATGGAATGATTTGGTGGAGATTTGAGTGAGATATGAGGTTTTTGGTGAATGGAGGCATGGGAGGTTTTTAGATTTGGGAAGAAGATGAAATGAGGAGAGAGAGACACGAATTTTAGGTTATAGGGTGAGCCGGGTCGGGTCTGGGTCGAAAAAGGGAAGCAAAACTTACCTGAGTCGTCGACCGGGTCGTGCGCGGGTCTGGTTGGATCGGCTGACCCGCGAGCTTCTTCCCCACGCGTTGCACGTCCGTACGGTCTGTACCGCACGAGTATTCTTTCCCGGGCATATCAGGTCGCGCGTCGTCTGTCGCGTGCATCCTGATCCCGCGCGGGTATGTCGTCCCGCGCACATACGCCCGTGCATTCCGACGTCTATATCGCTCATGTTCCCGCGCGGGTATGCTGTCTCGCGCATATGCAGCCGCGCGTTCCGGCTCTCGAACAGGTTGTCCGTTTTGCGCAAAGCTGGCCGCGCATTCCGGTTCCTGATCGAGCCATCTTTCCCGCGCGGGTAGCTCCACCTGGTATACTCCACCCAAGCGTTCTCGGCCAAAGACTGTCCGGCTTGTCCTAACCTCACTTCCTGGCCGTTCCACCTTATTTTTCAGCCTTTCCAGGCCGGATTCAAACCATCTCGACCATACTAATTACACTTCATCCAAATGTCTAGAAAAAAAAAAATCCTAATGCAATATTTACAAGGATAGACAAGGGACTTCCTCCCAACAGAGCTTGTTTAAAGTCACTAGCTTGACTTTGCCTCCTTTGAGATTAGGCTGGGGAAGGATCAGAGAGTGGGTTGATGTCCCATCCTCCGTTGGTGTGGTGACCATGTACTGCTTGATTCTCTGACCATTCACTGTGAAGTCTCCACCTTGCTTGTTCCAGAGCACAATAGCTCCATAAGGTCTCACTTCCTTAACCACAAATGGACAAGACCATCTTGACTTGAGCTTCCCTGGAAATAATTTCAGCCTAGAGTTATAGAGAAGGACTTGATCTCCAGCCTTGAACTCTCTCTTGAGGATGTGCTTGTCATGAAAGGCCTTAGTCTTCTCCTTGTAAATCCTTGAGTTCTCAAAGACATCCATCCTTATCTCATCCAGCTCATTGAGTTGAAGAAGTCTCTCTTCCTTGGCACTCTTGATGTCAAAGTTCAGTAACTTAACAGCCCACAATGCCTTTTACTCAAGCTCTACTGGTAAGTGGCAAGCCTTCCCATACATAAGGTTGAAAGGTGTGGTAACCAAGGGAGTCTTGTAGGCTTCATTCGAGAGAAGATTGTTGGGACTAAGAGGAAGGATTTGTCAGATAACCTTGATTTCCCTGTTGGAGATCTCAACATGACCACTGGTTTGTGGGTGATAAGGTGTTGCCACCTTATGCTTCACTCCCTTTTTCTTGAGAAGTCCTTCAAACAACTTGTTATTGAAGTGTGAGCCTCCATCACTTATCACTACTCTGGGCACTCCAAACCTTGGAAAGATAATGCTTTTGAACATCTTGACCACCATCCTAGAATCATTTGTAGGGCTTGCCACTGCTTCAACCCATTTAGACACATAATCAACACCCACCAAGATGTACTTGTTCCCATATGAAGAAGGAAAGAGCCCCATAAAGTCTATTCCCCATACATCAAACACCTCCACCTCAAGGATTGGGTTTTGAGACATCTCATTTCTTTTAGTGATGTTCCCTCTCCTTTGGCAAGAGTCACACCTTGAGATGAAGTCTTGTGTGTCCTTAAACATATGTGGCACCAAAATCCAGCTTGTAGAACCTTGGCCACTGTCTTGAAAGTAGCAAAGTGGCCTCCAAATGATGATCCATGGCATTGTGTGAGGATCCCATCAACTTCTTCTTCGGCCACTGCCCTTCAACTCCTTGTAGAACTTCTTCTTAGGATAACCATCAAGATTCAAAGGCTCCTTTCCAGTGACAAGGTAGTTCACAAAATCAGCATACCAAGGCTCCTTCTCATTAGATGCCTTGACCTCCTCAATCTTCTTACCAGTCTCACAAACTGCAACCACTGCTTTGATAGCCATGATCCGCTCCTCAGGAAGTCCTTCATCAATAGGAATGCCACTCTCAATTCTCAACCTGGAGATATGATCAGCTACACCATTCTCAACTCCTGGCTTGTCTTTGATCTCTTGATCAAACTCTTGAAGTAGCAAGATCCATCTCAAAAGTCTTGGTTTTGCATCCTTCTTTGCTAAAAGATGCCTCAAAGCTGCATGGTCTGTGTATACAATGACTTTGGAGCCCACAAGGTAACTTCTGAACTTCTCAAAGGCAAAGACTATGGCCAACAACTCCTTCTCTGTTGTGGCATATCTCATCTGAGCATCATCCAAGGTTTTGCTCGCATAGTATATCACGTTGGTCTTCTTGTCCTTCCTTTGTCCAAAGACAGCTCCAACAGCATAATCACTAGCGTCACACATAATCTCAAAAGAGAGATCCCAATCAGGTGGCTGGACGATAGGAGCACTAACAAGCTCATTCTTCAGCTTCTTGAAGGCTTCAAGACATTCTACATCAAAGCTGAAAGTGGCTTCTTTGCACAGCAGCCTGGCAATGGTCTAGCGATCATAGAGAAGTCTTTGATGAACCTCCTGTAGAATCCAGCATGGCCAAGAAAACTTCTTATGTCCTTCACTATCTTTGGTGGAGGCAAACTAACCATCATTTCAATCTTGGCCTTGTCCACCTCAATCCCCTTTTCTGAAATTTTGTGCCCAAGCACAACCCCTTCTTTGACCATGATGTGACACTTCTCCCAATTCAGGACAAGGTTGGTGTCTTCACATCCCTGTAGGACCCTACACAAGTTGAACAAACAAGCAGAAAACAAAGATCCGTAGACAGAGAATTCATCCATAAATACCTCCACTATATCCTCAATGAGATCCGAGAAGATAGACATCATGCACCTTTGAAAGGTTGCTGGAGCATTACATAACCCAAATGGCATCCTTTGATATGCAAAGGTGCCATAAAGGCATGTGAATGTTGTCTTCTATTGATCATTGGGATGTATGGGGATCTGGAAGAACCCTGAATACCCCTCAAGAAAGTAATAGAAAGGATGGTTTGCAAGTCTCTCAAGCATTTGATCAATAAATGGCAATGGAAAATGATCTTTTTTAGATGCAGAGTTGAGCCTTCTATAATCAATACACATCCTATGGCCAGTTATGGTTCTAGTTAGTATCAATTCATCCTTGTCATTTTTAACCACAGTGATACCACCTTTCTTTGGGACAACATGCACAGGAGATACCCATTTAGAATCTGAAATAGGGTAAATAACACCAGCATCTAAGAGTTTAAGAATCTCCTTCTTTACAACATCCTTTAGGTTAGGATTTAACCTTCTTTGATGCTCTATAGAAGTCATTGATTCATCCTCAAGATGTATCCTATGCATGCACAAAGAAGGTGATATCCCCTTAATATCATCTAGTAAGTACCCTATTGCTTTTCTAAACCTTTTAAGTGCTTTCAAGAGTTGTGATAACTCAAGTTCAGTAAGCTCACTACTCACAATAACAGGGTAAGTCTCATTAGGGCCTAGAAATGCATACCTTACACCATGGGGAAAAGGTTTAAGCTCCACTTTTGGTGCCTTGAGCTCACTCCAATCATCTTGTTGGATGTCCTCTTGTTGAGTGGTTGAGGCTGCATGATTAACCACTGATGGCAGCTCCTCATACTGATCCTCAACATCAATCCTGGTGAATCAATCCTGGTGTGCGAATCCAAGTTCCTTATGTAGGCATCACTCTCCTTGTTCTCAACCACTTGGACCTCTATATCCATTCTCAAAGCGTGCTGTAAAGGGTCCTCAAGTGCCAACTCTTCAAGATGCTCATCAGCCATGGCTTCCATCTCTTCAATGTAGAATGCCTGGCCTTGTACGGTTGGCTTCTTCATTATCTCGTTGATGTCAAAGTGGAGATTGTGCCCCTTGCCCAAGTGAAGATCAATCTTGCCTTCTTTCACATTTATGATTGCTCCTGCTGTGGCTAAGAATGGTCTTCCAAGGATCAAGGGGTCTCTAGCTTCCTAATCCATCTCTAGCACCACAAAATCTGTAGGGATCTCACAGTTCCCCACCATCACAGGGAGATCTTCTAAAATGCCAACTGGGAGCTTCACATATCTATCAGCCAGCACCAATGAAAGCCTGCACTTCTTATACTGAGTGAAACCGAGCCTCCTAGCAACTGACAAAGGCATGAGGCTAACACTAGCTCCAGGATCACAAAGACATCTCCCAAACTCCATAGGACCAATAGCACAAGGAAGTGTAAAGCATCCTGGATCTTCTAGCTTCTTGGGGATGGTCAACCTCTAGACAATGGCGCTGCACTCATGAGTAAGGATCATCATGCCCTCCATCTCTTTCTTCTTAGCAGCTACAGCATCTTTCAAGAGTTTGCTGTATTGAGGAACCAGCATGAAGGCGTCTATGATGGGCATCGTGACCTGAACCTCACTCATTTGCTTCTCAAACAAAGCTTTGTACTTCTCCAACAATTGCCTCTTGAATATTCCAGGGAATGGGAGCTTGAGCTCATAAGGAGGGGGGGACAAAAGAAGTTTCCTTTGCTGGAGTAATAACTTCACCATTTTTCACTGTTTTCTTCTCTTCTCCAACCTTCCCTTTATCCTTAGCTTCCACTATATTCTCTAAGATCTCATCATTGACCTTCTCATTCAAAATCACCATATCATCATCTATGTTGATAGCCACCTCCGCACCTTGTTTCTCATCATCCTTGGTGAGAACTCTTGGAGGCAACTCTTTACCACTCCTTAGGGTGATTGCCTTCATTGTTTTCTTGGGTTTTGCTCTGGCTTTCCAGGTAATGACCCTTGTTGGCGACTTGGCTGAGCGTTCATAGAGGCAAACTGGTTCTCCAAAGCTTTGATTTTGTTGTTGAGCTCATTGTAGCTACCATCAATCTTAGTGTGATTATTCTTGAACTCATGGCCTATGTCCTTTGCTGTTCTTGACTGAGCTTCCAATATTTGCTTGAACATGGGTTCCATACTTGAATCCGGAGCTTTAGCTTGAGAAGAGCTACCTTGAGCTTGAGTAGACTGATTGCCTTGATTGCTGAAACCAGGAGGGATGTTTTTCCTAGGCTGATAGTTCCCTTGCTGAGTGTTTTGCTTGGGCTTATATCCTCCTTGCTGGTTGTTAGGATAAGACCTTTGCTAGTAGTTGTTGTACTGAAAGTTAGGTTCCTTCATGTACCGAGTACCATTGTTGTTGATGAAGCATAGCTCTTCTTGGCCTTCCAAAGCATCAACCTCATTGACCTTAGGAGGAGCTTCTTGACTAAGACCACCCACAAAGTTCATCTGCTCCTGTTTAGCTTGGTTAGCAAGAAGCAAATTCGTCTTCTCTTGCAAGGACTTGATCTCCTTCTTTGTCTGGTTGTCATAAGCTATGTTGGCTCTGTCGTGCTCTCCACTGTAGACTGAATCACTCTTCACCATGTTGTCAACCAGCTCCTCTGCATCCTCTTCAGATCTGCCCAGGAAGAATTGGCTGTATCCAATCTGGTTCTGTACTTAGGAAGAGCACCTCTGTAGAATGTGCTCATCAAGCTCTCCTTTGAGAAGCCATGGTGGGGGCATTGAGCCTGGTAGCTTTTGAACCTCTCCCATGCTTCACTAAATATTTTCAGATTCTTCTACTGGAAGCTGGAGATCTCATTCCTCAACTTGGCTGTCCTTGAGGTAGAGAAGAACTTCTCCAAGAAGGCTTTCTTGCAATCATCCCAAGTGGTGATGGAGTCACTGGGGAGAGACTTCACCCACTGGCGTGCCTTGTCCCCTAGAGAGAAAGGAAACAGCTTGAGCTTGAAAGCATCTTCTGGCACACCCTTGGTCTTGGACAAGCCACAATAGTTATCAAACTTGTCAAAGTGATCAAATGGGTCTTCTACAGCCAGACCATGGTATTTGTTGTTCTCAATCACGTTCAACAACCCTAGCTTGATCTCAAAGTTGTTAGCTTCCACAGCTGGTGCTCGGTTGCCCAGCCTATGACCATGAATGTGGGGACGGTCATAGGTACCAATAGCTCGAGCTGGGCGCTGTGGGTGTTGTTGTTGGCGTTGCGGTTGAAGGTTGTCAGCTCCTTGACCATTACCATCTTGAGCAACTCTGTCTTGAGGTTGATGCTGGTGTTCATCCATCTCAAACCCCAACCTCTGAATGTGAGCCTGTTGCTCTTCTTCTCTTCTCCTTCTTGCTATCTCCCTCTCAAGTGTAGCAATCTCTTCAACAGTGGGAACCGGGTTTGTTGCACCCTTGCTTCTTGTGTTCATACACCTGAAATGCAAAGGGAGATCAAAAAGGAGAATCAATAACACAATAAAAGAAAAAAGATTTGGTCTCAAGCAAGTGACTAAATCCCAATGTCAAAATCAACTTAGAATTTGGCAACGGCGCCAATTTGATGCTAAGACTCTTCAAGGTTCTTAATCAAATGTTATAGTATAAAGGATGTCAAACCAGTTCTAAGTGATTCTAAAGCAAAGGGAATGCAAGCCTATGCTTAATCTAAATGCAACCATTAAGTGAGATGAGTTTTAAACTAAGACAATACTTAAATGCAATAAAAGATGAAACTTTCTTTCAATATGAGGAGATGAGATCCATGGGTATAGGGACTTGATCTTAAGTGATTAAGTTTCAATCCAAGATGTCAAACTTTTCAATCAATCTAATTCCTTATGCCTAGACACTATGCTTGAAAAATCTCTATCCCTAGATGAATGCTCTTTTGCAATGATCACCCAAATACATCAAATCCCTTTGACTGTAACGATCAAAGCAAACATTAAAAATGAGTCTAATGGCAATCATAGCTTCTTTAACAACTAATCCCTTAGGTAAAGCAAGCTAAAAGCATAGATGAGTTGGTTCAGGCATTTCATCGAACACTGATGATGGACTTTTCAAGGGTCCAATCAAATATTGTAGTATACATGATGTCAATCCAATTCTAAGTGATTTTAATGCAAAGGGAATGCAAGCTTATGCTTAATCTAAGTGCAACCCTGATAAGAAGATGATTATGAACTAAGACAATCTTAAAAATGCAATAAAAGAGTGAACTTTCTTTCTCAATGAGGCAAGGGGGTTCTTGGGACAAGGGAATTGACTTTGGGTGATCAAGCTTTAATTTAAGATGGCAAATATTCAATCAATCTAACACCTTAAACCTAGACACAATCCTAAACAAGCTCTATCTCTAGATGAATGCTCATTCACAAACATATCTCAAGCATCTAATCTCTTAGGTTGAATAATATGAAAGCAATCATTAAGAACTAGTCCATTAGCTATCTTAACACCTTTAACAACTAATCCGTTAGGTAAAGGATGTTAAAAGCATTGATGAGTTGGTTCAGGCATTTCATAGAACACCTTTCAGGCATGAAATGCCTATGGCTCTATTTTGAAGAGGCCAACTCCAAAATAGCATGAAGAACACTCAATCAAGCAAGGAAAAGATAGATCTACACTAAAACATCTTAGATCTACACCTAATCACCCTTAGTCTCCCAAGCCCATGAACCCTAGATAGATCTACTCACTAATAGCCATGGAAAACCTCAAAATCAGTGATGATTGAAGGCTAAACATGATTAGAGAAGAAGATAATCTAGTAAACACAAAAGAAATGAGATGAAAAGGATCAAAGATCCAAACTTTCTTCAAGATCTAATTATGGTTTTGAGAGAAAAGAAGTTAAGTACCAATCTTTGGGATACAAGAGTATTTATACAAGGTTTAGAAAACCTAGGAACATCATTAAAAATTACTAAAAAGTCCTTGGAGTCAATTAGGCTTCCACCAACCCGGTCCTGCTCACCCGGTCCAGCCATCGTCCTCGCCGCCTCGCCCCGACCGGTTCGCATCCCGACGCCCATCCCGGTCCTGCCTCGTCCATGTCGTGATCATCCTTCCTGACCGGGTGCATGAAGCCGGTCCGTCCGTCCCGGTCATGCCCCTCATCCCGACCGGGTTCAGCATTCCGGCTTGTCCTACCCGGTCGTCCCATGCCTTGGACGCGTCTTCACTTCCCGACCGGGTGTCCCTTCCTGGCCTGCTCTCCCCGGCCTGGTCTCGTCCAGCACTTCTATCCCGACCGGGTACCTCTCCCACGCCTAGTCATCCCGGACCACTCTCATCCAGCTGCTCTTTTCCCGACCGGGTTGCTCATCCCAGACCACTCTCCCCGGTCAGCTTGATGTGCTTCAATATAGCTCCAAATGACTTGAAACCACTTCCATTGGAAATCTAACTCAATTTTCTGTGTCTCCACAAAATCTTAGCAACAGAAGACATCTCTAAGTCCTCTGTCCATTCTCATCTTTGTCTTGACCATATCATGGATTGACTTCTCTTTTCATGGCCAAACTTGATTCTTCACCTCTTTTTGGGCCATAAGGCTTCCAAACACCTCAAATCACACCAAAGCATACTCCAACACCTGATAAGGAAAAATGAATGCAAAATGGACCTAAAGATGCCTAATGCCTAACTTATATGATCAAAATGCATGAGATATGGATGCTAAAAACATGTAAATATGCAAGATATCAAACACCTTCCGGGCGGAAATGCCAAAAGCTCTATGTTTGAGAGGCCTACCCATATATAGCATTAAAAACACCCAATCATGCAAGGAAAAATAAGATCTAATACTAAACACCTTGGATCTACACTTAATCACTCATAATCACCCTAACCCATGAATCTTCAATGGATCTACTCACTAATCCACATGCTTACTCTTAAACCCATGAGAGATTCAAGCTTAATCATGTAGAGAAAGAAAGAAAATGAAATCAAACACTCAAGAACACAAAGATAAGATGAGATTATGATTCAAAGATAAAACATTCACCAAATTGTTTTGTGTTCTTAGAGAGAAAATAACATAAGTCCCACTTTGGGGCTAACAAGAGTATTTATACTTGGCTTAGAAAACCTAAAAACATCATTAAAGATTACTAAAAGGTCCCTGGAATCAAATAGGCTTCGACCAATAGGAAGAGAGGGTGAAAAATGCCCAGGGTAGCTTGGGCCCGTCCGACTACAAGACGCCCAGATCACAAGACATTGTCCCAGTCCGTTCCTCGTCCAGCGGGTAAAGGCGACCAGCGTATGTCGGCGCAGCGCCGTCTATCCTCGTACCGGCCTCGTCCCGCGCGGGTGTGTCGTCCCGCGTATGTTCGGCCGCGCATTGGACAGTCTCTGCATCATCCCGGTCCCGCGCGGGTATGGCGTCCCGCGCATGTCCGGCCGCGCAACAGCCCGTCTCCGTAGCGTTATGGTCCCGCGCGGGTGTGGTTAACCGCACATGTCCGGCCGTGCATGTCCATCCAGCTTCGGACATTCCAAGGCTGGGCGGGTAGTGTACCCGCGTCCCAGCACCCGCGGCCGACCTTCAAATCTTGGTCACATCCGGTTCTTGTCTCGTTCTTCACCAAGGATTTTCTGGCTGATCCAAATCAAGGCTGGCTCGTCCCAAACTTGGCAAAGCACCTTCTTCATCTCATTTTTGCATCGAAATGACTCTCAACACCTTCTTTTACTCCATGGAAAACTCCAACACCTGATAAGGACTTATGAATGCAAAATGGATCCTAAAGATGTCTAAACATTAATCTATAAGATAAAGAATGCATTATAAAGATGACTAGAACAATGAAAATATGCAAGAAATCATCCTACGCAAGCATTAAGGATTCTCAGGTCGAAAGCTTTTTGTGGAGAAACATCGTCTGCAGACATGGAGTCCCATACGAAATCCTAACGGTTAATGGGTCTCAGTTTATTTCGACCAGATTCGAGGCCTTCTGCGAAAAGTGGATGATGCGATTGACCAAATCAACTCTTAGATACCCACAATGCAACGGCCAAACCGAAACAACTAACAAAACCATCTTTGATGGGCTTAAAAAGCGATTAGATGCCAAAAAGGGTCGATGGGCCGAAGAACTCGAAGGAGTCTTATGGTCACATCGCACTACTCCTAGACACGCAACGGGAGAAACTCCATTCGCCCTCGTATTCAGAGCAGAATGTATCATCCTAGCAGAAGTCGAATTTCCCGGAGTTCGTAGAAGATTACTCCCAGAACGGGAAGATTCGAACAATCTAATGTTGCTTGATGAGCTTGATCTAATCAACGAACGGAGGGATCAAGCCCTCATACGAATTCAGAACCATCAGCAGGCCGCAAAGTACTACAACATTAACGTACGCGGCCGCAAGTTCAAAGAAGGCGACTTAGTATGTTTAGGACGTTAAGAGTTTGTTGTGATCAGCAACAACATTACTGGTAGACATTACCGTTTTTGATTCTTCGCGAAGGATACATGTCAAGAAGGAGTGTGTGTTGTATAGTCCAACCGACCCAAGGGTAATAGCGCTATAAAAGAAATCATAAATTTTGGTCAGCACTTTCGGGAGACTTTAAAATTGTCCCCGAAGAGATGGTCGATTCCTACCATACAAGTCATATAAGCCGAGAACATATCGCGGACATTAAAGCGGGACGGAATCAGGTCGAAAGCGATACGGGAAACGTAAGTCGAAGTAGTCATCGCACCCCCTAAAGCCGTGATTAGACTTAGGTCTTACCCTAAACCCAGCACACTGGTCTCTAACATCTCTAGGCATAGTATCAAACACCCTGCTACGAGATCCCAAAATTTGTCTCTTGGCTATTATTCGCGCATCTCCAGAAATCCCGCAAGCTTGCATGCTGCGGAAAAATCTCGAAACAGGTCACGAATATAGCAGTTCACTCAGAGTTAGATTATGAGATGGCAACTCATAATCTTCCCTCTACAGTGATATCTTGCATATCTACATGTTTTAGCATTCATTTCTTATGCATTTTAATCATATAGGTTAGGCATTAGGCATCTTTAGGCTCATTTTGCATTCATAAGTCTATATCAGGTGATGGAGTGTGCTAGGGAGTGATTGGAGGTGTTTTGGGAGCTTTGTGGTCCAAAAAGATGAAGAATGGAGTTTGGCCAAGGTCAGGACAAGCCAAACCATGATCAAGACCTTACCTTGGGTGGATAGTACGGCTACCCAGGCACTTGGACGAGATCAGGACGGCTGGAATGAATGAGGAAACCCGACCTAGACTACCCGGGGAGAAGGACCCGCACGGCTGGACATAGCCAGGACATACCCGGCCTGATGCACCCGGGGGAAGCCACTCGCTTGGGATGATGGCTGGAAAGAGTCTTGTACGCGGTTTGAGACACCCTGCCGTTTCTACCCGCATGGTTCATGGCCGAAGGAGAGAAGAGGAAGACACCCGGCTCAAGACATCCGGCCACTCCTACCCGCACGGCCTGATGGATGCTGGAAGCCAAGGACTGTATGCGGCCTGATGCATGTGGGAACCAAGATTCACACCGTCGAGTTTTGTTAATCAGAGGAAAGCCAAGTTAACCTATTTTTCCCTGAAGGTCCCGGTTATCTGCTGGGCCACGCACAACACAATCAATAGACGAAAAGTATGCGATAATAAATCATAAGAACAAAAAGAGAGCAAAAAGATCTTATTTCCGAATCTGCGTTTGAGCATGAACAACAGGTGAGAGTCTCGGCTACGAGAGCTGTCGGTAAGTTCGCTAGTCTAGCAACCTAAGTTCTTACCTAGTTGAGTCGCAGCTCGATAGTAAAAACGGAAAATTGCCAAAATTGCTCTAAGTGCTAAGTTTGCTCTGATATGCTATGATTTCTCCCCTTTTGCTCTTCATCCTAAGTCCTCCTTATATACTCCTCCTTTAGGTCGGTTTACCTCTTCTAGGGCCGGACTTGTCGCGAAGCGGGCTTTTCCACATCTCGTTTTTCTTCGTGATTATCTTCGCAAACTTGACATTTATCTTCGCGGAAATTTGACATTTATCTCTTCCCGTGGATGAGATAAACCGTCATACTAGTCTTTGGGCTCAAGTCTTTTGGGATCATAGATGGGCCGTTGTCCGCAATTCGAACCCTCTTTGGGACGTAACGAGACTTAAGCGTTTTTACGATTTTACTCGCTGGCAGCCGCTGGTATAGGCATGATTTTCCTGAACGGTACCTCGCCTCTTCGCATAGCCGAGGCAGTTGATGTTAAGTTAACCGTAACCTGTTCTACTACGAAGAATGGGAAACCGTTCGAGAGACATAACCTTCCCAATTTCCCGAAGACATTCGACGATGTTTTTAGACAGAATATTGGTATCGTGTCCACGGACCCGAGGACTGAGTTACGGAAACTTCGGACAAAGATGCATGGTTATGGGGTGGGACCGGGTTCAGAATGGTCCACGAAGGGATGGCCGCGCTCGTCGGGCGAGCTGACCCGCGCCACGGTCGAGCTTCGCCCGGCAAGTTGACCATAGCGTGGTCGTACTTTCGCCGGGCGAGTTGACCCATGCCTCGGTCGAGCTTCGCCCGGCAAGTTGACCATAGCGTGGTCGTACTTTCGCCGGGCGAGTTGACCCGTGCCTCGGTCGAGCTTGCCGGCGATTTGACCCGCAACACGGTCGTACTCGCCGGGCGAGTTGACCCATGCCTCGGTCGAGCTCGCCGGCAAGTTGACCATAGCGTGGTCGTACTTTCGCCGGGCGAGTTGACCCATGCCTCGGTCGAGCTTCGCCCGGCGAGTTGACCCGTGCCTCGGTCGAAGCTTGCCGGGCGATTCGTTTCGGTTATTTGTTTTCTCGGCTTTTGAAGTTTTGACCCGGGATTTGGTTTTTCCGAGGAATTTCGGGCATCGATTTCGCCGTGACCGATTTTGACCCCAACAGTTAGCCCCCCAGCTAGCTAGGTTCCGTGGAGTTTTGGTAACAGGTCCTAGCTCGCGGTATAGCTCGTTAGGAAGGTGTAGAGACGTAATCGTTTGCTGAAAGCCGAGAGTGAATAGTAACTCTCCTTTTTTTGCCTATATAGGTGGGATAAGTTTTTTTTATCATTTTTTACTTACTCCTCACAAGAACTTACCTCTAAGATAGGAATGTCTCTTCTTTTTCTCTCTTTGCTTATACAAAGAAAATGTGTTCAACAAAGGGATCTTCAAAGAGGCATTCTTCCCCACACTCATCTTCGGGTGACTCTTCTGCTAATGAGGTGATCACCCCGAAAGAAGAGTTTGAAGTTGAGGAAGATGCAAAGGATGCATACCACAAAGCTCGTTGCGGCTCGCTTCCGCCTCTGCAAGACATTTCAATCCCTAAGAGGCCCGTGAGGTCGCCGAACGCACCCCTTCACACCAAGCATGGTCTCTCCCGACTACATTACGACTCTCCGGAACTTTTACCAGATTCCAAGTGGAGTCGTATTTCGGATCCCGAGTGGCATCGAGAGCGCGAGGAACCCTCCGGAAGGTTTCTTTACTTGCTACGAGGCCTTCCTGGCGTATTGCCGCATTTGGTTTCCGATCCCTGGCACCATCATCCGCGCGCTTCACCACTTTGGGCTTTCGATCAGCCAGCTAAACGTTCCGGCCTTGCAGCATTGGCTTGGCATGTTGATCTCGAGTTACGAGCTAGGAAAGGATCTTAACCCTGGCGACTTCGAGGGACTTTAGTTTACGAAAGCAACGGGGATCGATGGTTCATACCGCATGGTGCCAAAGAAGAACATGGCTATAATTCAGGGGCATACTTCGCACCCCAAGACATGGTTCGAGCGCTTTTTCTTTGTCCGGATATATGGGGAGTCTGTCGAGGAGAGCTACATCCACCTATTCCGTCAGGAGTGGAACTTCAACCGTGGTAATACGACTAGTTGCGTTTTTTGTTTTGATACCTTGGAAACACGTGAAGATGATTTTTTGACTTTGAGCTTTGAGGATCGTTGGGATTATTTCCCTTAGTTTTTATCTCGAGATTTGTATGCTTGGCCGAGTGTGGCCATTCTTATCTGTGTATGCCACGACCTTGTGAGGTCGTGTAACTTTATATATTTCGGGACTGGCCGTTGGTGGCTTTGAATCCCAGCTGTTTTGCGGCTCCTAATATATATAACGAATGTTTTTAGTTTATACTTCTGTCAAGTGTCGATGATGAGATATGAGTAGTCACTTCGTATCTCGACTCGTGTTTTGTCGCTTGTCCGCTGGCTTTTTTCGAGATAAAGATATTTGTAAATGCTTTGGATTTTCTACGAAGTTTTCGTGAGCGTTATAGACGTGGGCGACGGGACATTTTTTTGTATCATTTCTTGTAATGTTTGTGGACCAGTAGGACTGGGTTTAGGGCAAGACCTAGGTTTACTTTCGGCCCTAAGGCTATGGATGACTAATCGGCTTTCGTTTTGCTTGTTGGCGATTTCTACCTGGTTCTTTCCCTTTTAAAGTCCGCGGCTTGATGCCGGCTTATACGACTTGTATGGGAAGAACTGAGCATCTTCCAGAGTCCGTCTGGAGTGCTGACCAAAATTTTGGATTTTTTGTATAGCGCGCTATGATATCCTTGTCGGATGTAAGAGAACCTTTACTTTTTATGAAAGGTTTGACTACGAGTTCTCTTGGGAGAACGTTTTTCAGGTATGTTTGTCGGGGCCAATCGACGATCATCATTTTTTTTTAAAGTCGCCGATGGACTGTGTGCTTAGATAAGATCATTCGAGGATTGTTCGCGACATCTCGCTTTTCCCGAAAGATATATCTTTTATAAGGTGGTTTCGATCTTCTCTCTTTTTGGAGAAGACGTGTACATTTTAGGTCTTACTTGACCGTGACTGTTTTAAAAACAGGAACTGGTTTCCGTCCAAGGATTGCTTGGACGGTGCAGAGGCTTATTGCGAGTGATTCGTGAGATCGGAAAAAAGAAATTTTATTTAAAAGTTTCGAAAATTTCGAGTACAAGCACGGATATTTCGAACTTTATGGGAGTATATGAGTCTACGTACCCATACCCCCCCCCCCTTTTTGGAGATGGGGATAGCTGAACTTGTCAATAGGACAAGCTGCCTACGTACCTTTTTCGAGGATCAAGCCATCTTGTAGTTCTGCTGGTTTCCGCTGGTGTTCCTACTCGCTGGAGGGGGTCGCCTCAGTTACTTTGGCTACTGGGGACAAAGCTGGGTCGACGATCGTTTCCGGAGTAGGGTTATCCGCCGGTGAGGCGATAGATTCGAGAACGATGCTATCGTCCCGAGTCGTTGCCTGATCCGACGGTTCCGGATCGCTTTTTGCGGAGCTCTGGTAGAAGTCCTGAGTTTTCTTCGATTTCTTCGGGTTGATCGCTGGGGTGTTCGGAGTTTGTCTAAGTTTATGTTTTGCCAAGTAGCAGATCTTGACTGTTTTGGCGTCCCCAGATTACTGTTGTTCCGTTCGGGGTTGGGAATTTGATGCCGAGATGGTAAGTCGATGGTACTGCTTTCATGGCATTGATCCACGGGGTTCCCATGATGACGTTATAGATGGCAGGAGTGTCAAATACCAAGAAGTCGACGATTTTTGTCACATCATAAGCAATTACGGGAAGTTTGAGGGATCCGAGGGTCATTGACATCGTGCCCGAAAAACCTGTGAGAGGTTTTTGTTCCGGGACGACTTCTCCGAGTTCGATACTCATTCTTCGAAGCGTGTCGCGGTAGATGACGTTGACCGTTCTTCCTGTGTCGACAAAGATCCTGGCGACTTCGAGGTCTCGGATTACCCAATCGATGACTAGTGGGTCACAGTGCAGTTTGTCGATACCGATGGTTTCGCTTTCTTCGAAAGTGATTGCATCATTATGCATGTCATCGGTCGGGGAACGGGTTTGCCAGTTAGAAATTGTTTCCGCCTTCCGACCTTAAGCTTTGATCAATGAGACCGAATCTTGATAGAATTGTGATCCTCCGATGATCATATTCACCCTTCGACGGTTGTTATCGTTTCCGCGGTCGTTTTGTCTTCTTCCGCGTTTCTCCCCCGACTGGTTCTCGCGTGTATCTCTCTCGGGAGATTCTTTATCAGTTTTGGGAGGTCGGTCGGAATCCAAGACCAGGTCTTTTACGCTCGTGACCGTCGACAGTTCGCCGGCGAGGAGCTTTGCAGCGAGTCTACGCCGAGGACCTTGCAGTTTGTGGTGGAGTAACCTCTGGTCTGGTGGAACTCGCAGTAGGAATTATCCTTGTACTGGTTCCTAGTCCAGGTGTTTCCAGAAGTTTTCCCTTGTTCAGAATTAATGGCGTAGTTGTGCTCGCCCTAGAGATCTTCCCCTTCGTGGTGGATATACTTATCGTTACAAGAGCTCCTTCTTTTTGCGTACGTTTTCTGTGGGTAGTGTTTCTAGGAGAGGATCTTTATCTCTTCTTCCATTATGATGAAGTCTGTTGCCTTGTGCAGAGCGTCCTGGATTGTTCTCGGTTTCTCGAGTGATATCCACTGCCGGAGTTTAGATCGGCACCAGAGAGTTTTCCGCAGAGCGTCGACTGCTACTTTGTCGCTGATTCTAGTGACTCTTGCCATTACTAGCTTGAATTTGTTCATGAAATCGCGAAGTGGCTTGTCCTCCCTTTGAGATAGACTCTAGAGATCGACGTCCGAGGTTTCCCTGTCCATGAACATGGAATACTGTTTGAGGAACTCTGAAGCGAGTTGACGAAAACTTCCAATTGAGTTACGCTTCAGACGAGAGAACCATTCGAGCGCGGCTCCTTTAAGGTTTTCGACAAAGAGGAGGCAGTAGCCGGGGTCTTTTTCGCGCTCCTTGAGTTTGCATCTTCCCATCGCGATCTGGAATGACTGCAGATGTGCCTTCGGGTCGGAGGTGCCATCGTAGACGGGAATTTTTATCTTCCCTGGATCTGAGATGTGGGTTTCGGTGATCCGGGCAGTGAAAGGGGTCTTGCGTGCTTCCTCGAGTAGGCTGTCGATTTGGTATGGCGCTTGTCGTAGTGAATCTGCGATTTTACCGCTTTGACTTCTGCCGCGGTTTTTGCTATGTACTCGCGGAGGTCGTGGATCTCATCGGGGCTTCCAGATGCCCTTCGATTCTGCCGACGCTGGCTCCGGTGGATTCTGGCTTGTTTTTCAGCCAGCTCCGTCATGGATTTTTCGAGTGATGTGTTCTGCCGAGCGGACTGGCTTCGCGTTCTTCTCGGATGGATATCAGCGTCCTGGTCCAAGCCATCAGACTGGTCACTTATGTCCAGATCGATACGTTCGATGTCAACTCCTTCGTCGCTCCCGGGAGGAGGTGGAAGTTTCTCCACGATCGGCTGCGCATCGGACGGGGCTGTTTCGCTAGGGTTTTTTCTCGAGGAAGCTCTGTCCGTCCATGCGGCCTGGTCGTTTGGAGTCTCGAAATCGAGTCTTCTGCCGCCATGTGTCCTGGTATTGCAGGGCGGGATTTTACTCCTAGCCTTCGCAGTTAAGGTCTCCACCTGTTTTGTGAGAGAGGCAACGAGTTTATCTTGTTCGTCCAACTTTTTCTGAGCAGAAGCAAACAGTTCTTTCATCTGGGCTAATGCCGCGGCGTCAGTGGTTACCGTTGACATGTTTCCGATTGGGGTTAGATTAAAACTGGGATCGACGGGAGGCCCGTCGGGCTTCTGTTTGTCTTTGTCAGTGTCGATCGTCATACCTGACTGAGCGTGTGTGGTTGCATGAGAGATAGATCCGTACCCCTCCTTCTAGCGCCAAACTGCGGGAACCAAGATTCCCACCGTCGAGTTTTGTTAATCGGAGGAAAGCCAAGTTAACCTAGCTTTCCCTGAAGGTCCCGTTTATCTGCTGGGCCACGCACAATACAATCAATAAGACGAAAAGTATGCGATAATAAATCGTAAGAACAAAAAGAGAGCAAAAAGATCTTATTTCTGAATCTGCGTTTGAGCGTGAACAACAGGTGAGAGTCTCGGCTACGAGAGCTGTCGGTAAGTTCGCTAGTCTAGCAACCTAAGTTCTAACCTAGTTGAGTCGCAGCTCGATAGTAAAAACGGAAAATTGCCTAAATTGCTCTAAGTGCTAAGTTTACTCTGATATGCTATGATTTCTCCCCTTTTACTCTTCGTCCTAAGTCCTCCTTATATACTCCTCCTTTAGGTCGGTTTACCTCTTCTCGGGCCGGACTTGTCGCGAAGCGGGCTTTTCCATATCTCGTTTTTCTTCGTGATTATCTTCGGAGACATGACATTTATTTTCGCGGAAATTTGACATTTATCTCTTCCCGTGGATGAGATAAACCATCATACTAGTCTTTGGGCTCAAGTCTTTTGGGATCATAGATGGGCCGTTGTCCGCAATTCGGACCCTCTTTGGGCCGTATCGAGACTTAAGTGTTTTTACGATTTTACTCGCTGGCAGCCGCTGGTATAGGCATGATTTTCCCAACGGAACCTCGTCTCTTCGCATAGCCGAGGCAGTTGATGTTAAGTTAACCGTAACCTGTTCTATTACGAAGAGTGGAAAACCGTTCGAGAGACATAACCTTCCCAATTTCCCGAAGACTTTCGACAATGTTTTTAGACGGAACATTGGTATCGTGTCCACGGACCCGAGGACTGAGTTATGGAAACTTCGGACGAAGATGCGTGGTTATGGGATGGGACCGGGTTCGGAATGGTCCACGAAGGGTTGGTCGCGCTTGCCGGGCGAGCTGACCCGCGCCACGGTCGAGCTCGCCGGCGAGTTGACCCGCAACACGGTCGTACTCTCCGGGCGAGCGGACCTGTGCCACGGTGGAGCTCGCCGGTGAGTTCGTACTCGCCGGGCCAGTTGACCCGTGCCTCGGTCGAGCTCGCCGGCGAGTTGACCCGCAACATGGTCGTACTCGCTGGGCGTGTTGACCCGTGCCTCGGTCAAGCTCGCCGGCGAGTTGAACCGCAACATGGTCGTACTTTCCGGGCGAGCTGACCCGTGCTACGGTCGTGCTCGGCAGTGAGTAGACCCGTGCTCGTCGGGCGATCCGTTTCGGTTATTCGTTTTCTTGGCTTTTGAAGTTTTGATCGAGATTTGGTTTTTCCAAGGACTTTCGGGCATCGATTCCGTCGTGACCGATTTTTACCCCAACAATGCACCCGGCCATAAGAGGCTGCACGGCTGGACAGGACGGACGAGGCTGATGTACGTGGCCAGGACATACGCAAGTTGGACCAACACCACCTTACCCGGGTGGTCTCAAAATTTCTTCATTTTTGCTTGATTCTGATTGGCTGAAGACTTAGTGACCTCAAGCCTCAAGGACTTTTTAAACTTTTTCCTTTATGTTTTTAGGGCTCTCTAAGCCTCATATAAATACTCTTGTAATCTCCTTTGTGAGATCTAACTTCTTTTCTCTTAAGAACACATTTAGATCTTGAAGAAAGTTTGGATGTTGAATCCTTTTTCATCTTATTCTCTTTGTGTTTATTGGATTATCTTGCTCACTATCATGTTTAGCCTTGAATCATCCATGGTTTTAAGGTTATCCATGTCTATTAGTGAGTAGATCTATCTAGGATTCATGGGCTTGGGAGACTACGGATGATTAGGTGTAGATCTAAGTAGTTTTAGTGTATATCCTTCTTGATCCTTGCTTGTAGAGTGTTCTTATTGCTATTTTGGAGTCGGCCTCTTCAAAATAGAGCTATAGGCATTTCATGCCCAGAAGGTGTTTGATGAAATGACTGAACCAACTCTCCAATGCTTTTAACATCTTGTACCTAAGGGATTAGTTGTTAAAGGTGTTAAGATAGCTAATAGACTTGTTCTTATTGATTGATTTCAAATTATTCAACCTAAGGGACTAGATGCTTGAGATATGTTAGTGAATGAGCACTCATCTAGGGATAGAGCTTGCTTAGGATTGTGTCTAGGCTTAAGGTGTTAGATTGACTGAAAGTTTACCATCTTAGATTGAAACTTTACCACCCAAGGTCATTTCCCTTGTCCCAAGAATCTCCTTGCCTCTTATTGCAAAGAAAGTTCATCTTTTATTGCATTTCTAGTATTGTCTTAGTTTATAATCATCTCATCTCACTTATTGATTGCACTTAGCTTAAGCATGGATTTGCATTTCCTTTGCATTAGAATCACTTAGGATTGGTTTTGACAATCTCTTATACTTCAACATTTAGTTAAGGAGCCTTGAAACTCTAAACATCAAATTGGCGTCGTTGCCAAGTTCTTAGTTGATTTTGACATTGGGATTTAGTCACTTTCTTGAGACTAAGTCATTTTTCTTTTATTGTGTTATGGCTTCTCCTTGTTCTTCTCGCTTTGCATTTCAGGTGTATGATAACAAGAAGCAGAGGTGCATCAAACTTGATTCCCACTGTTGAAGAAATTGCTGCACTTGAGAGGGTGATAGCAAGAAAGAGAAGAGAAGAAGAGCAACATGCTCACTTTCAAAGATTGGGATTTGATATGGAGAATCAGCCTTAAGATGGTGATGCCCTAGGGGGCAATGGTCCAAGAGCTGACAACATAAGACCACAGCGCCAACCACAACATCCACAGCGCCAAGCTAGAGCCATTGGAGCCTATGATCAACCTCACATTCATGGTCATAGGTTGGGGAATCAGACCACCAGCTGTGGAGAACAACAACTTTGAGATCAAATTAGGGATGTTGCATTTTATTGAGAACAACAAGTTTCATGGCTTTGCTGTGAAGGATCCACTTGGTCACTTGGACACATTTGATAGCTACTGTAGCTTGTCCAGGACTAATGGAGTCTCTGAAGATGCTTTCAAGCTGAGGCTGTTTCCGTTCTCTTTGGGAGACAAGGCACACAAATGGGAGAAGGCTCTTCCAAGTGACTCTATAACCACTTGGAATGAGTGCAAGAAGGCCTTCCTAGAAATGTTCTTCTGTACCTTAAGTACAGCCAATATAAGAAATGAAATCTCTGGGTATCAGCAGAAGAATCTTAAAGGTTTTGGTGAAGCATGGGAGATATTCAAGGGCTATTGGTCTCATTGCCCACATCATGGCTTCACCAAGGAGAGTTTGCTTAGTACCTTCTACAGAGGTGCTCTTCGAGAGTTCAGGAGCAGATTAGACACAGTCAGCAATGGGTTCTTCTTGGGCAGAACTGAGCAGGATGCAGAATAGCTGGTGGAGAACATGGCTAAGAGTGGCTCAGTCTACTTTGAGGAGCATGCTAGGGTCAACAGAAGTGATGATCAGCAGACAAAGAATGAGATCAAGTCCTTGCAAGAGAAGATGGATTTGCTTCTTTCCAACCAAGCTAAACAGGAGCAGATGAACTTTGTGGGTGGTTCTAGTCAAGAGGTTCCTCCTAATATCAATGAGGTTAACGGTTTAGAAGGCCAAGAGAAGCTGTGCTTCATCAATGCTAGTGGCACATGGTACAAGAAGGAGCCAAATTTTCAGTACCAAAACAACTATCAACAAAGGCCTTACTACACCAATCAGCAAGGAGGTTACCAAGCCAAGCAGAACTATCCTCAAGCCAATCAGTCTCTTCAGACTCAGGGAAGTTCTTCTCAAGCTCAAGCTCCAAATTCAAATATGGAGTCCACGTTGAATCAAATCTTAGAAGCTCAAGAGAGAAATGCTAAGAACATTGGAGATGAGTTCAAGAACATCCATGTAAAGATTGATGGGACCTATTCTGACCTCAACAACAAGTACGTGCAACTTGCCTCTCATCTCAAAGCTTTGGAGAGCCAGGTTGCCTCTATGTATTCATCTTCAAAGAGCCCAATGGGATCTCTACCAGGAAAACCAGAGAAGAAAACCAAGGAGTCTTGCAAAGTTGTCATCTCTACTACTTCTTCAGAGATTGAGCTAAGTGATTATGAGAAAGAGGTGGATGAGATTCAAAGGCTAGTTCTTGGGACTGAGATTGAGCATGTTCAGAGATTGGTTGTAGCCACAACTGAGGCTAAGGTTGTGAAGGAAGATGCCAAGAAGGTTGAAGTAAGGATTCTGAAAAGGGATGGGCCAAGGGCTGAGACACCAGTTGAGAAGAGTGCTGACCACAAGCTGAGAGAGGTGAAGAAAGAAGACACTGAGGTTGAGCTATCACCCTATCATAAGCTCCCTTCCCCCCCCCCCCAAAGAGTTCTCACCAAAGCTCAGAAGAAGGTGATCTCAAAGTTCAGGAAAGATCTTAGTGATGTTGGAGTCAAGCTTCCAGAGATCTCGGGTATGCGTGAAGCTCATGTCCAGATGATGCTCATCAAGGAAATTCTAGACCACCAAGCTGAAGTGGCTGAGCTTTTGGGCATCTCCAATCTTAAGATTGATCCACCAATCCCTCCAAAGTCCCTCCCTAAGCTTGAGTCTCAAGGGAAGTTCACCTTGTCTTGCTCCCTTGGTAAGATAAATATGGAGGATGCTCTTGTTGATAGTGGGGCAAGTGTCAATGTTATTTCCATGGATATGGTGAAGAGTCTTGGGTTTGGGATGTGACAATGTTGAGATTGATGAACAAAAGAATGTATTGAGGAAGAAAGGCCCTAAGGACCTAGAAAAGAAAAAAAAAACAAGGTAGCTCTTGATTGTAATGTCTGAGACCTTCTCCCTTAATTAAAAAAAAAACAAAAAGAAAAGAAAAGAAAAAAAAAAGAAAAAGAAAGATTCAATAAGATAGCGGGGAAGGGAAAACAAAAAGAGTTAGAGCTTAGAAAAGTGAATAAGAGGTCCTTAGTGGTTGTATCATAAGAAAAGAGAAGTTGTTCATTGGGTAAGTGATGTGAGTGTTTTTCAATTTGGGTTATTGGGATGAATAAAAAGGGTGTAGAACTTGTAATGACTTCGGAATTGGGTAGAATGATGAGGATAGATCCATATATGCATGAATTGCTCCTAGTCTTAGATAAATTTTGCATAATGATCAAGCTCCTTGATTCTTGAGTTATTTCCACCTTGAAAATGATGCATTGAAACCCTCCTTTTCATCCATATTAGACCATTTGATCACCTTGCCAAATGATTGAGATCTTGTGCCCATTTGTGAGAATTCACCTTGTATGTGTGTGTGTGAATCAATGCGAGGGTTGGTTAAGAGAACATGTTTGTTGATAGGCATTGCATCTTGTGTAGAGGCATATGAGTGTTGATAGACCTTGTGAAGCTAGAGCATAATAAGAGAGTTTTGCTCATGCTATTTGCTAAGTTTCTTTAGGATGTCAAGACACCCGGCCACTCCTACCTGCAAGGCCTGATGGATGCTGGAAGACAAGGAAGGTACGCGACCTGATACACCCGGCCAGAAGAGGCCGCACGGCTGGACAGGACGGACGAGGATGATGTACGCGGACAGGACATACGCGGGTCGGACCAACACCACCTGACCCGGGTGGTCTCAAAGCTTCTTCCTTTTTGCTTGATTCTGATTGGCTGAAGACTTAATGACCTCAAGAACTTTTTAGAATTTTTCCTTTATGTTTTTAGGGCTCTCTAAGCCTCATATAAATACTCTTGTAAACTCCTTTGTGAGATCTAACTTCTTTTCTCTTAAGAACACATTTAGGTCTTGAAGAAAGTTTGGATCTTGAATCCTTTTTCATCTTATTCTCTTTATGTTTATTGGATTATCTTGCTCACTATCATGTTTAGCCTTGAATCATCCATGGTTTTAAGGTTATCCATGTCTATTAGTGAGTAGATCTATATAGGATTCATGGGCTTGGAAGACTAAGGGTGATTAGGTGTAGATCTAAGATGTTTTAGTGTAGATCCTTCTTGATCCTTGCTTGTAGAGTGTTCTTATTGCTATTTTGGAGTTGGTCTCTTCAAAATAGACCTATAGGCATTTTATGCCCGGAAGGTGTTTGATGAAATGCCTGAACCAACTCTCCAATGCTTTTAACATCCTCTACCTAAAGGGATTAGTTGTTAAAGGTGTTAAGATAGCTAATAGACTTGTTCTTATTGATTGCTTTCATATTATTCAACCTAAGGGATTAGATGCTTGAGATGTGTTAGTGAATGAGCATTCATCTAGGGATAGAGCTTGCTTAGGATTGTGTCTAGGCTTAAGGTGTTAGATTGATCGAAAGTTTGCCATCTTAGATTGAAACTTGATCACCCAAAGTCAATTCTCTTGCCTCATATTGAAAAGAAAGTTCATCTTTTATTGCATTTCTAGTATTGTCTTAGTTTATAATCATCTCATCTCACTTATTGATTGCACTTAGCTTAAGCATGGATTTGCATTCCCTTTGCATTAGAATCACTTAGGATTGGTTCGACAATCTCTTATACTACAACATTTGGTTAAGGAGCCTTGAAAATCTAAACATCATACACCCAAATAAACGAATACTCGATAAGCTATTTAAAAAAATATACAAAGCGAAACGAAGTTCCTTTAAAAAAAAGTTGCAGAAGTGACAGGGATTCAAAGCCACAAGCGGCCAGTCCCAAGAAAAAAACATGGCCACATTTGGCCAGAAGCAAAACATAAACAAAAAAAAAAAAAAAAAAACAAAGTCTCGCACGAGACTACCTACTAAATCATCCTCTGCACACGGAGCTTTATCTTCACCAATCACCCCCTATGGGTTCGGAACCGCGCTACCGCAACCCTCTTCAGCTATGGGATCCTGACCCTCGGATGCTCCTGAGCAAGGCAAAAGGGCGCACTCGGACTTCAGGCCCTCAAGGATCTGATCGAAGTCAGCCTCCTTGTCCGCTAACTCTGCTTTACGGGCCGAAAGCTTGGCCTCTTCCGCTTGCGGAGATGGGGGCGTTTCGGCGGGAAACAATTGGACCTCGCTCATCCTTCCGTCGACACCCGGCCAGGTCCCTGATATGAACGACCACGAGGGAGTCGAGAGCGTCTGTAATCCTCGCCAAATGGGTCCGAAACTCAGTACGCACAGCTTCCTTGGCCCCCTCGATCACTCAGGCCGTCGATTCCTCACCACTCTTGACCTTACGCTTTAGTCGACGCAACTCTGAGGATTTGGCCACCTTCTCCTATTTTTCCTTAAGCAAAGAACTCGCGGTCTTACCTAGGTCCCGCTCAAGTTCACTTATCCGAAACTCGAACTGAGTTACTTCGAGGGAATGAGCGTCCTCGATAACCTTCAGCTTCCTGTCAAGCTGCGACGATCTTTATCGTGACTCCGCTAACTCCTTAGCAAGATGTTCGACCTCTGATCCGCACTCTTTGATCATCCCATCGATCAACGAAACAAACTGCGAGATAAAACAGAATTGAAAGGCCAACCAAGAAATGATTGGTACACACGCACCAAAAAAGGGAAAAGATTCTCTAAGAAAAATAAAATTTGGCGCGCTTTTGTGACACCAATCCTTAACCACACGCCTTTGAAGATGAGGGACCAGCCTCGGAGTCCTTAGTGCATCTCCTCTTCTTAGCCGCGTCCGGGTTAGCCCCCGGCCTTTTGCGACTCTTTGGCATAGCAGCCAGGATCATGCTAAGGGTTGGCAGTCCCAAGACGGTCTCTCTCTTGGCTGGAGGAGGAGGAGGCATCGATTCGAGAACCGGTTCGAAGTCAACAATATGAACTGGAGTCAAAGAAGAACCCGATGGCTGAACCTCGATCTCAGGCGACGACGTGTCAATGGCGACCACCCCTTTGGCGGGAACAGCAAGAGTCAGGACGATGGTCGGAAACGCAGGTCTCAGAGATGCACCGCGTGTGGGATTTGCTGTCTCTTCAGCCTCGCTACGAGCTAGCTCGCTCTGAAAGGAAAGGAACTCCCAATATGGGCGGGAACAGCTCCTGCGGCAGGTGGGTCCTGTTAGGGGATTTTTGTGTAGGATCTTTTTGAGTACTACGGAACAATGGATGAGCTGGTGCTTCGTATAGATTTGTGAGTTATTTGAGAGTAATAGACTTGAAGAGGCGTTTTATTGATTAAACAAGCAGGAATTACAAGGTGTTGGGTAAGAACCCTAATTCTAGCCGTCTATCCCTAGTCTCTAAGTCTTCATATGTCGATCGTTTGCTCTAGGGTTTTGGTTCCCTTTATATAGTCGTCCCAGGAATGCTAGGAGTCGGTTTCAAGGAATAGATAGCTTCCATATTTAGGAGATGTGAAAGGCTCTCTCTATCGGAGTTTTTCATTTTTTCGGGGAAGGGACAGATGCAGGGCTCGGACCTGGGTGCCGTCTCTTAGCGGGAACCTTGAGGCCGGTGTCCTTCCCGGGGTCTGGAGAAATCTAATATCTGATTATGTTTCCCCAACAGTTTGCTCCTTATTTCTCGATTTTGTCATCGGAATTGGGGAATAACCTGTGCACTCAAGTCAACCGGAGTTGCTCGTTCTCAGCAGGCCTCCCTTGGGCAGGACATCGCTCCAATAAATCCATTTCACCGGGTTCTTTGTAAGACCCGATCCTGGCCTCTTGGGCCGCGGTCGATGCCTCACGTCGCTCGGTCCACACACTGACCGAACCTCTAAATTTTTTTTCGCCCTTTATTTAAAACATCGCCCATAGGCGAGGGCTAATCAGATCTTAGCTCAAGACTACCTTAGTCATTTACTAGTTTAGGTCAATTCAGCACATACGCAGCGGAATAACAACTATCATCCATTGGTCTAAACCAATCTAACACTTGTCAGGTCGAATCACCTCAGCTAATGGTTAGTATACTCAACTACCAGCTAGCTCCAAGGTCGGTTCTGAACCCAAACCAAGTCCTACAAATCCGAGGTTCCATTCCCCTAAACCATTCTATCTAGATCTAAGCAACATTGCTAGATCATACCTTTGCCACATCCACGGAGATTGTTAGCTCTTTGTCTTAGCTGACTTAGCTTGTTTATACCTGCATAAACTCTTCCCTTGGGTACTTAGTCATTCAACCAACCATCCCCACATATCAAGTAACCTTTGGGAAATCTTCAATAGTAATTCATATGCGTCTGGCTCATCTCAGCCCATGCATCATTTAATATCCTTACGCTTTGTAGGATATAATACCAAGTCCTCTCATGGACTAATAATGTCAAATCCTCACAAGAACTAATAAGGCCCATCAGATCCTAAGTCATTCAACCAACCATCTGATAGCTTGCATATTTACATGTTTTTAGCATCCATATCTCATGCATTTTGATCATATAAGTTAGGCATTAGGCATCATTAGGTCCATTTTGCATTTATTTGTCCTTATCAGGTGTTGGAGTATGCTTTGGTGTGATTTGAGGTGTTTGAAAGCCTTATGGCCCAAAAAGAGGTGAAGAATCAAGTTTGGCCATGAAAAGAGAAGTCAATCCATGATCTGGTCAAGACAAAGATCAGCATGGACGGAGGCCTTAGACATATCTTCTGATGCTAAGATTTGGTGGAGATACAGCATTTTGAGTTAGCTTTCCAATGGAAGTGGTTTCAAGTCATTTGGGCCATATTGGAGAAGTTATGATCGATTCATTAGAAGCATGTCAAGACACCCGACCTGGACACCCGACCTAACCTACCCGCACGGGTTGGGCGAGAGATGATGGACGCCAGGGAGTGTACCCGGCCTCACACACCGGGATGAGAACCCCGCGCGGCTCCACACACCGCCTGGCATACGCGGCCTGAAGGACCCGCACGGCTCACATACGCGGCCAGGCATACGCAGCCTGAAGGACCCGCACGGCTCACATACGCGGCCAGCACACGCGGCCTGAAGCACCCGCACGGCTGGAAGGATAGACGAGAGTCTGGTACGCGGGTCGGCATACGCGGATCGGGACTCGACCACCTTACCTGGGTATCGGCCAGTTTCTTCCTTCTTGCTGGATTCTGATTGGGTGAAGACTTAATGACCTCAAGGACTTTTTAGACTTTCTCCTTTATGTTTTTAAGGGTTTCCAAGCCCCATATAAATACTCTTGTATCCCCTTTGAGGGACTTATCTCATTTTCTCTCAAGACTTTGCCTCATATTGTAAAAGCTTGAATCTTTTTATCAATCTAAGGAAGCTCTTCATCTTATATCTTGTTTCTCCTTCTCACAAACATGATTAGCCTTGAATCTCACATAGATTTAAGGTTTTTCATGGAGATTAGTGAGTAGACACACTTTGGATCCATGGGCTAGGGTGATTAGGGTGATTAAGTGAAGATCTAGGGTGTTTAGTGTAGATCTATCTTGTTCCTTGCTGGTAGAGTGCTTTTAATGCTTCTTTTGAGTTGGCCTCTCAAAGGTTGAGTTCTAGACATTTCTCACCCACAAGGTGTTCTATGAAATGTCTGAACCAACTCTACTAAGCTTTTAACATTCTTTACCAAAGACCATTTGTTGTAAAGGTGTTAAGATGGCTAGTAGGCTTGTTCTTAATGATTGCTTTCATGTTGTTCAGCCATTGACCATTTGGTGTTTGAGATGTGTTAGCAAATGAACATTCTTCTTGACCATAGAGTTTGTTTAGACTTGTGCCTAGGCCTAAGGTTGTTAGATTGATTGAAAGCTGCCGCCTTTAGATCGGATCTACTTGTGTCCTTGCTTGTTGAGGGTTCTTAATGCTATTTTGGTCTTGATCATATCAAAATAGATCTATAGGCATTTCCGCCTGGAAGGTGTTCGATGAAATGCCTGAACCATCTCTTCAATGCTTTTAGCTTGCTTTACCTAAGGGATTAGTTGTTAAAGGAGCTAAGATTGCTATTAGACTTGTTCTCCATGCTTGCTTTAGTCACTACAGCCAAAGGGATTTGGTGTACTTGGGTGATCATTGCAAAGGAGCATTCATCTAGGGATAGAGCTTGCTTAGTTTTGTTGTTTAGGCATAAGAAGAGTGTTTGATTGATGGCTTGCCACCTCTAGATTGGATCTACATCACCTAAAGTCAAATTCCTAGTCCCATGGATTCCACCTTAGCATTTGATTGAGTTCTTGCACTTGTTTCTTGATAGGATTTGAGATCACCTTGTTTATATTTCTAGGATCTTAGCTTGTCACCTTCATCCATCTTCTTGTTTGCTTAGATTAAGGAAGCTTGTGTATTCTTGGTGCTATAGATCACTAGTTCTCTGTGGGTTCGACAACCTTTCTATACTATCATTTGACTTGAGAGCCTTGAAAACTTCCACTATCAAATTGGCGCCGTTGCCGGGGAACTAGTAGATTTATCATTAGGATTTCAATCTTTCTTGAGACTAAGCTTTATTTTCTTATGCTTTCTTTTGATTTTGTATAGTTACTAACCTTTACTTCTAGTTTTTGTTCTTGCAGTGATGGCTTCAAACTGCCTTGCAAAGCCACAAGAAGAGGAAGATCACATTGAAGATGAGCCATATGTGTATGTGGAGCCACCACCCTTTGATATACGCATACTCACACCAGACCAAAGGGTGGAGTTGCATCGGCTTCAGAGAATGAAAGAGAATAGGGGCAAGCCAATGAGATCCCTGGCACGAATGATCGGGTACACCTCATTAGGGATCGAGCAGAGTTTGAAGAAAGGAGGTTACACAACATGAGTTTGATGTTGCTTATGACCTTAAAGAGGTAATGTATTGGGTTCCACCACTCCAGCTGGAAGGTACAAGCATTTCCACTTTAGAACTTCAACTTGAGGAAATTTGCTTGCCTTGTGGGGAGAATATTGCCCATGATCTTGATTCTCATGTGCTCATAAATGAATGTCTTGATCTGATATGTGAAACTAGGAAACTAGATGAGTTGAGAATAGAAAAGCTTGTTAGAGATCATATTGAAGTTTGTTTTGACAAGAGTTATCTATGTGCTTCATTTGATCTTGAATCTGAGTTTTCATTTTAATGAACCTAGACCTCTTCTTGCACTTGCTGATCTAGGGGATGAACTTGATGTGGATAAGCTCTTGCTTGAGATAGAAAACCCCCATGCTGAAAATTATCGTGAGAATGTGAACATTGTGTATTATTTGGTTGATGGAGATAGAGTTGACTACTTTGTTAAAACTTCGTTTGAGCCTGTAGTTGACTTTGTGTTTCCACCAAATGCTTTTGATTCTCATGACCATTTTAACCTCAAAGAGCATCTCATGATTCATGATGCATCTTTAGTGAAGCTCTTTGATGAAAAATATGTCTATTTTCTATGGACAGTAGTGTGCTCCTTTGCATACTTGGTTCCTTGTTCTCATAGGAGAAGGACCAAAGGTGCATTGGCTCAACCTTTTGATACTTATGATTAGTGATGACAGGAATTTTCAGGTCCTAATCAAATGTTGTAGAATACAAGATGTCAATCCAATTCTAAGAGATTCTAATGCAAAGGGAATGCAAGTTCATGCTTAATCTAAGTCTATCAAGATGAGAGGATGATTGAGAAACTAAGACAATATTAAAAATGCAATAAAAGATTCAACTTTCTTTCTTATGAGGAGAGTGAGACCCATGGGTATAGGGACTTGATATCAAATGATTAAGCTTCAATCCAAGATGCTAACTTTTCAATCAATCTAATCCTTATGCCTAGACAACAAAACTAAGCAAGCTCTATCCCTAGATGAATGCTCTTTTGCAATGATCACCCAAGTACACCAAATCCCTTTGGCTGTAATGATCAAAGCAAACATGGAGAATGAGTCTAATAGCAATCCTAGCTCCTTTGACAACTAATCCCTTAGGCAAAGCAAGCTAAAAGCATAGATGAGTTGGTTCAGGCATTTCATAGAACACCTTCCCGCATGAAATGCCTATAGCTCTATGCTTGAGAGGCCAACTCAAATATAGCTTTAAAAACACCAAATCTATGCAAGGAAATGATAGATCTAACAATAGACACCTTGGATCTAACTTAATCACTCTCTATCACCCTAACCCATGGATCTTAGAAGGATCTACTCACTAATCCACATGCTTACTCTTAAACCCATGATAGATTCAAGCTTAAACATATAGAGAAAGAAAGGGTATGAAATCAAACAATCAAGAACACAAAGACAAGATGAGATTATGAATCAAGATGAAACTTTACTCAAGAGGTTTAATGTGTTCTTAGATAGAAAATGAGATAAGTCCCTCAAAGGGGATACAAGAGTATTTATATGGGGCTTGGAAACCCTTAAAAACATAAAGGAGAAAGTCTAAAAAGCCCTTGGCCAAGTGATTTTCGACCAATGAGAAGCAAGGAGAAAGGAAGAAGCTGAGCCACCCGGGTCAGCTAGTGCCTGTCCAGGCCGGGTATGCCCAGGCGGGTATGTCCTGCTCGTCCGCGCCCAGGCCGTGGCGGCCTCTCTAGGCGGGTGTGTTGACAGCGTGGTGGGCGTCCAGCTGGTGGCAGGGCGTGCGGGTGTGTGTGGCGGGTGATACTAGAACTTCAACTTGAGGAAATTTGCTTGCCTTGTGGGGAGAATATTGCCCATGATCTTGATTCTCATGTGCTCATAAATGAATGTCTTGATCTGATATGTGAAACTAGGAAACTAGATGAGTTGAGAATAGAAAAGCTTGTTAGAGATCATATTGAAGTTTGTTTTGACAAGAGTTATCTATGTGCTTCATTTGATCTTGAATCTGAGTTTTCATTTTTAATGAACCTAGACCTCTTCTTGCACTTGCTGATCTAGGGATGAACTTGATGTGGATAAGCTCTTGCTTGAGATAGAAAACCCCATGCTGAAAATTATCGTGAGAATGTGAACATTGTGTATTATTTGGTTGATGGAGATAGAGTTGACTACTTTGTTAAAACTTCGTTTGAGCCTGTAGTTGACTTTGTGTTTCCACCAAATGCTTTTGATTCTCATGACCATTTTAACCTCAAAGAGCATCTCATGATTCATGATGCATCTTTAGTGAAGCTCTTTGATGAAAAATATGTCTATTTTCTATGGACAGTAGTGTGCTCCTTTGCATACTTGGTTCCTTGTTCTCATAGGAGAAGGACCAAAGGTGCATTGGCTCAACCTTTGATACTTATGATTAGTGATGACAGGAATTTTCAGGTCCTAATCAAATGTTGTAGAATACAAGATGTCAATCCAATTCTAAGAGATTCTAATGCAAAGGGAATGCAAGTTCATGCTTAATCTAAGTCTATCAAGATGAGAGGATGATTGAGAAACTAAGACAATATTAAAAATGCAATAAAAGATTGAACTTTCTTTCTTATGAGGAGAGTGAGACCCATGGGTATAGGGACTTGATATCAAATGATTAAGCTTCAATCCAAGATGCTAACTTTTCAATCAATCTAATCCTTATGCCTAGACAACAAAACTAAGCAAGCTCTATCCCTAGATGAATGCTCTTTTGCAATGATCACCCAAGTACACCAAATCCCTTTGGCTGTAATGATCAAAGCAAACATGGAGAATGAGTCTAATAGCAATCCTAGCTCCTTTGACAACTAATCCCTTAGGCAAAGCAAGCTAAAAGCATAGATGAGTTGGTTCAGGCATTTCATAGAACACCTTGGGCATGAAATGCCTATAGCTCTATGCTTGAGAGGCCAACTCAAATATAGCTTTAAAAACACCAAATCTATGCAAGGAAATGATAGATCTAACAATAGACACCTTGGATCTAACTTAATCACTCTCTATCACCTAACCCATGGATCTTAGAAGGATCACTCACTAATCCACATGCTTACTCTTAAACCCATGATAGATTCAAGCTTAAACATATGAGAAAGAAAGGGTATGAAATCAAACAATCAAGAACACAAAGACAAGATGAGATTATGAATCAAGATGAAACTTTACTCAAGAGGTTTAATGTGTTCTTAGATAGAAAATGAGATAAGTCCCTCAAAGGGGATACAAGAGTATTTATATGGGGCTTGGAAACCCTTAAAAACATAAAGGAGAAAGTCTAAAAAGCCCTTGGCCAAGTGATTTTCGACCAATGAGAAGCAAGGAGAAAGGAAGAAGCTGAGCCACCCGGGTCAGCTAGTGCCTGTCCAGGCGGGTATGCCCAGGCGGGTATGTCCTGCTCGTCCGGCGCCCAGGCCGCGGCCTCTAGGCGGGTGTGTTCGGCAGCGTGGTGGGCGTCCAGCTGGTGGCAGGGCGTGCGGGTGTGTGTGGCGGGTGATACTAGTCGGGTGTGCAGGCTGGTACGCGGGTAGGAGGAACTGTGGGACGTCCGAGTGTCCTGGTCCGTGGGTAGAAAGGAGTAGTCGAGGTGCCTGGGTAAGTGCAGGTCAGGTGTCCATCCGTCCGTGATCTCTAAGCCGTGCGGGTCCGTTCGCCCGTGTGTCCTTGACCGGGTGCACTCCATACGCGGGTAGTGGTGGCTGGGTGGACGTCCGGGTGCCAGGCCGCGTGCGTTCGTGCCTCATTCCCGTGCGGGCAGTGCAACCAGCGTGTGCCAGGCAGCATGCCAGTCCCTCGTTCCGTCGCGGGTCCTTGTGCTCGGGTGGTATGGACCGCGTCCGTTCTAGGCGTTCAGCACAATCAGGACGTGCGGGTGCTTGTCCCCGAGTCGTCCTGGCCGCGTCCTGAGCTTGTCCAGGCGAGGTTTGATGGTTGGCCTCGGGTGTGCTCACCCGGGTTGCTTGACATGCTTCCACTCAATTGATCATAACTCCTCTAATATGGCTCCAAATGTCTTGAAACCACTTCCATTGGAAAGCTAACTCAGAATGCCATGTCTCCACCAAATATTGGCAACAGAAGGTATTCCTAAGGCCTCTGTCCATGTTCATCTTTAAACCCTTCTTTTTCATCACAAAACTCCCAAACATCTTCAATATCTCCAAAGTGTGCTCCAACACCTAATAGGGACTTATGAATGCAAAATGAGCCTAAAGATGCCTAATGCCTAATCTAAATGAGCAAAATGCATAAGATATGATAGCTAAAACATGTAAATATGCAAGACATCAACTCCCCACACTAGACACCTTGGATCTAACTTAATCACTCTCTATCACCCTAACCCATGGATCTTAGAAGGATCTACTCACTAATCCACATGCTTACTCTTAAACCCATGATAGATTCAAGCTTAAACATATAGAGAAAGAAAGGGTATGAAATCAAACAATCAAGAACACAAAGACAAGATGAGATTATGAATCAAGATGAAACTTTACTCAAGAGGTTTAATGTGTTCTTAGATAGAAAATGAGATAAGTCCCTCAAAGGGGATACAAGAGTATTTATATGGGGCTTGGAAACCCTTAAAAACATAAAGGAGAAAGTCTAAAAGCCCTTGGCCAAGTGATTTTCACCAATGAGAAGCAAGGAGAAAGGAAGAAGCTGAGCCACCCGGTCAGCTAGTGCCTGTCCAGGCCGGGTATGCCCAGGCCGGTATGTCCTGCTCGTCCGGCGCCCAGGCCGCGGCCTCTCTAGGCGGGTGTGTTCGGTCAAGCCCAGCTGGTGGCAGGACGCGGCGGTGTGTGTGGCCGGGTGATACTAGTGGTGTGCAGGCTGGTACGCTGGTAGGAGGAACTGTGGGACGTCCGAGTGTCCTGGTCCGTGGGTGAAAGGAGTAGTCGAGGTGCCTGGGTAAGTGCAGGTCGTGTCCATCCGTCCGCGGATCTCTAAGCCGTGCGGGTCCGTTCGCCCGTGTGTCCTTGACCGGTGCACTCCATACGGGTAGTGGTGGCTGGGTGGACGTCCGGTGCCAGGCCGCATGCCAGTCCCTCGTTCCCGTCGCGGGCAGTGCAACCCGCGGTGCCAGGCCGCATGCCAGTCCCTCGCTCCCGCGCGGTCCTTGTGCTCGGGTGGTATGGACCGCGTCCGTTCTAGGCGTTCAGCACAATCAGGACGTCGCGGTGCTTGTCCCGAGTCGTCCTGGCCGCGCCCTGAGCTTGTCCAGGCGAGGTTTGATGGTTGGCCTCGGGTGTGCTCACCCGGGTTGCTTGACATGCTTCCACTCAATTGATCATAACTCCTCTAATATGGCTCCAAATGTCTTGAAACCACTTCCATTGGAAAGCTAACTCAGAATGCCATGTCTCCACCAAATATTGGCAACAGAAGGTATTCCTAAGGCCTCTGTCCATGTTCATCTTTAAACCCTTCTTTTTCATCACAAAACTCCCAAACATCTTCAATATCTCCAAAGTGTGCTCCAACACCTAATAGGGACTTATGAATGCAAAATGAGCCTAAAGATGCCTAATGCCTAATCTAAATGAGCAAAATGCATAAGATATGATAGCTAAAAACATGTAAATATGCAAGACATCAACTCCCCCACACTAGACCTTTTCTTGTCCTCAAGTAAACTTTTCAAACACAAGGGGGGTGGATGCAAGGATGGGAACAAAGCCACAGGAAACACTCATAGCACTCAACTTGACATCCTAAAGAAACATAGCAAATAGCATGAGCAAAACTTTCTTATTATGCTCTAGCTTCACAAGGCCTATCAATGACTCTTATGCCTCTACACAAGATGCAATGCCTATCAACCAACATGTTCTCTTAACCAGCCCTCACATTGATTCACACACACACACACAAGGTGAAGTCTCACAAATGGGCACATGATCTCAATCATTTGGCTAGGTGATCAAATGGTCTAATATGGATGAAAAGGAGGGTTCAATGCATCATTTCAAGGTGGCAATCACTCAAAAATCAAGGAGCTTGATCATTATGCAAAATTTATCTAAGACTAGGAGCAATTCATGCATACATGGATCCATCCTCATCATTCTACCCAAATCCTAAGTGATTACAAGTTCTACACCCTCTTAATTCATCCCATAACCCAAAATGAAAACATACTCACATCACTCACCCAATGAACATTTTCTTTCTCATGATGCTACCTCTAAGGACCTCTATTCACATTCTAAAATCTAACTCTTAAATCTTTCCTTCCCCACTATCTTATTGATTCTCTTTTTTTTTCCTTTTCTTTTCTTTTCTTTTCTTTTTTTTTTATTTTTTTTATATATGCATGAGGGGGAAGGTCAAAGACTTCAACTAAGAGCTTTTCATTTTTTTTTATTATTTCTAGGTCCCTAGGGCTTTTCTTTATCAAAACTTTTTGTTCATCAATCTCAACTTTGTCACATCCCCAAACCCAAAATGTAAACAATTAGGCAACAAGCACTTCACTCACCATCCTAGAAGCTAGCTCAAATGATGACCCTATGCTAGCAAGAGATGAGAACAAATCCATGTCGCTCCCAATACTCTCAAGATTTTGCACATGACAAGCTATCAAAAGAGGCCTCACTCAAGCAAATCAATGTAGGCTTCAAAGAATGGATAGGGTTCAAGGGTAAGGGAGTGCCATTTGGGTTAACAAAGGGTGGTACAATGGAAAAAGATAACCCAAATGTGTATGAGATCCATGATCAAGTATGCAAATGCCCATATGCAAGAGAGATTAAGTTCATTCAAGTCTAAGTTCAGGATGGAGCTGGTCTTAAGAACAATGCCAATATCAAGCAAGCAAGCAAGTTTCAAGAAGAGTTTTCAAGGCTCAAAGCATGCAAGCTTTTCAAAAGATGCTTAAGCTACTTGATATGTTTAACTAGGTGTCAAATTCAGTGCAAGCGAAAGTGTTCTTTACAAGGCAATGCTCCATATGCAAATGAATGCAACCTATATGCTCTAGACTCAATCCTAAGGATGCAAGTGATGCAATCTTACATGATTCAAAAATTTAAAATTTTTTAGATTTTCTATGCACTTATGAATGTACAATGCAATGCATGAGACTCAAGATCACAAAGCAAACATGATCAAATGTCCGGTACCTCCCCCACACTTAAATCACACAGTCTCCTGTGTGAGTAAGAGAGTAAGAGGTACCTCAACAAGGCAAAATCAAATGTATATACAAAAGGGTTGGAGTAATACCACACAAGGAGAGTTGGGCATGGTGCTTGTGGCATGACTAGAAGCTGGCTTGGTTCATAGCAACTAGAGGAGGCTGCTACATGGATCATGGGGCTTAGGTGGCTGACCACCTTTCTTCTCTCCTCTAGTACTTGTAAAAACCTGAAAATCTTGACCACTTTTATTAAAAACTTAAAAGGAAATTCGAAATTGAAAAGCTATATACAAGGATAACCATGGGACTTCCTCCCAAGTGAGCTTGTTTTGAGTCACTTAGCTTGACTACCTTTTTCTTTGACTAGTGAGAAGGAGGATCCTTCCCACCTTCAAGTGTGATGGTGAGGACTGAGAGAGAAGCTCTTGAAGCTTGATAGGGTCATCTTGAGCTGAGGAGTAATGATGGCTCTAGCACTTGAGAATGGTGTGGACCTACCCTTATGCTTGATCTTGTACTCAATGGCTCCATCCTTGAGCTTCTTTGGATGGAGAGTGAGAGTGTGTGAGAGCAAATCAAGAGGTGGAGGATGAGGCTCTTTCACTATCTTCTTCTTGCCATGAGTGGCCGTTGAGGTTCCACCCATCCCCTCTCTTTTAGCACTTTCCAAGTGCTCAACACACAACTCCTTAGAACACTCTCCATCAAGACCTTCTTTCTACCAACAACCTCTTCATCTTGGGGCTTCTCAACAGCTTGTGCAGCACAGTAATGTCCCACAATAGTCTGATTCAGTGGGGGCTGGAGAGGATAGGAGACAGCTTTGTTGAGATGCATGAGAGTGACCTTCTTGTTGGGAAAGTCAATGCAAGCTCCAACTGTTGTGAGGAAAGGAGTGCCAAGGATCAAATGGACTCTTTCTGCAGATGCCATATTCAAAACAGTGAGGTCAATAGGTATGGTGCAGGATCCAATCTTCAAGGGAAAGTCCTTGATTATGCCAAGTGGGGTTGTAGAAGAGGAATCCCCAAAGGTGAGAGGAGGAGTATCTGTTTCCATGCTTTCAATCCCAATACTCTGCACCATGTCCAAGGAGATGACATTCACACTAGCTCCACTATCAACAAGAGCATCATCCATAGTTAGTTTACCAAGAGAGCAAGACAATGTGAACTTCCCTTGAGACTCAAGCTTAGGGAGGGACTTGGGAGGGATTGGTGGATCAATCTTCAGAAGTGAGATGTCCAAAAGTTCAGCCACTTCAGCTTGGTGGGTGAGAATGTCCTTTATGAGCATCATTTGGACATGAGCAGCATGCATATTGCTGATCTCTGGAAGCTTGACTCCAATATCACTGAGGTCTTTTCTGAATTTGGAGACCACTTTTTTCTGAGCTTTAGTGAGGAACCTTTGAGGGTAAGGGAGCTTATCATATGGTGATAGCTCAACCTCATTGTCTTCTTCCTTCACTTCTTTCAGCTTGGGGTTAGCACTCTTCTCAACTTGTGTCTCAATCTTAGGCTCATCAATCCTTCCTTGAACCTTCTTATCAGCTCTCTTCACAACTCTAGCTTCAGCTGTGGCCACAACCAGTCTCCTATCATTTTCAATCTGATTTCCAAGCACTAGCCTCTCAATCTCATCAACATCATTCTTATGATCACTCAATGCAATCCCTGAAGAAGTGGAGATGATAACATTGCAAGTGTCCTTAGGGTTCTTCTCTAGTTTCCTGGTAGAGATCCCATTGGATTCTTGGAGGATGAAGACATGGATGTAACTTGGCTCTCCAAAGCTTTGAGGTGAGAGGCAAGTTGCATGTACTTGTTGTTGAGGTCAGAATAGGTTCCATCAATCTTAGCATGGATGTTCTTGAACTCATCACCAATGGTCTTAGCATTTCTTTCTTGAGCTTCTAAGAGTTGCTTGAACATGGACTCCAAATTTGAACTTGGAGCCTGAGCTGGAGAAGAGCTTCCTTGGGGCTGAGTAGGCTGGTTTGCTTGGTAACCTCCTTGGTGATTGTTGTAGTAAGGTCTTTGCTGGTAGTTGTTTGGTATTGGAAGTTGGGCTCTTTCCTATACCATGTGCCATTAGCATTGATGAAGCACAGCTCCTCTTGACCTTCTACACCATGAACTTCAGTAGTCCTAGCAGGCAGTTTCTGTTGCTGGTTTCCAATGGAGTTAAGCTGCTCTTGCTTAGCCTTCTCTACAAGAAGCTTGTCCAACTTTTCTTGGAGAGACTTCAGGGTCTTTCTTGTGTGCTGATCATCTTCATCAGTGCCTCTGTTGGCCCTATCATGCTCCTCACTGTAGACTGAGTCACTCCTGGCCATGTTCTCCACCAGCTCCTCAGCATCCTGCTCAGTTCTGCCCAAGAAGAACCCATTGCTGGCTGTGTCCAATCTGCTCCTGAACTCTGGTAGAGCACCTCTGTAGAAGGTACTAAGCAAACTCTCCTTGGTGAAGCCATGATGTGGGCATTGAGACCAATAGCCCTTGAACCTCTCCCATGCTTCACTAAAGCTCTCAAGGTTCTTCTGAAAGCTAGAGATCTCGTTTCTGATCTTGGCTGTTCTTGAGGTAGAGAAGAATTTCTCTAGGAATGCTCTCTTGCACTCATTCCAAGTAGTGATAGAGTCACTTGGAACAGCCTTCTCCCATAGATGTGCCTTGTCTCCCAAAGAGAATGGAAACAACCTCAGCTTGAAAGCATCTTCAGAAACTCCATTAATCTTGGACAAGCTACAGTAGCTATCAAATGTGTCCAAGTGATCAAGGGATTCTCCACAGCAAGGCCATGGAACTTGTTGTTCTCAATCAAATGCAGCAGCCCTGATTTGATCTCAAAGTTGTTGTTCTCCACAGCTGGTGCTCTGATTCCCAACCTATGACCATGAATGTGAGGTTGGTCATAGGCTCCAATGGCTCTTGCTTGGCGTGGTTGGTGATGTGGCTGGCGTGGTGGTCTAGGATTGTCAGCTCTTGGACCATTGTCCCTTGGACATTACCATCTTGAGGCAGATTCTCCATCTCAAACCCCAACCTTTGAAGATGAGCCTGTTGCTCTACTTCTCTTCTTTGTCTAGCTATCTCCTCTCAAGTGCAGCAATCTCTTCAACAGTAGGAACCAAGTTGGATGCCCTCTGCTTCTTGTGATCATACACCTGAAAGTCAAAGATAGAAGAGGCAAGAACCAATATCACAAGATACAATAAAAGAAAAATGACTTAGTCTCAAGCAAATAACTAAATCCCAATGTCAAAATCAACTTGAAGTTGGCAACGGCCAATTTGATGACAGGAATTTTCAGGTCCTAATCAAATGTTGTAGAATACAAGATGTCAATCCAATTCTAAGAGATTCTAATGCAAAGGGAATGCAAGTTCATGCTTAATCTAAGTCTATCAAGATGAGAGGATGATTGAGAAACTAAGACAATATTAAAAATGCAATAAAAGATTGAACTTTCTTTCTTATGAGGAGAGTGAGACCCATGGGTATAGGGACTTGATATCAAATGATTAAGCTTCAATCCAAGATGCTAACTTTTCAATCAATCTAATCCTTATGCCTAGACAACAAAACTAAGCAAGCTCTATCCCTAGATGAATGCTCTTTTGCAATGATCACCCAAGTACACCAAATCCCTTTGGCTGTAATGATCAAAGCAAACATGGAGAATGAGTCTAATAGCAATCCTAGCTCCTTTGACAACTAATCCCTTAGGCAAAGCAAGCTAAAAGCATAGATGAGTTGGTTCAGGCATTTCATAGAACACCTTCGGGCATGAAATGCCTATAGCTCTATGCTTGAGAGCCAACTCAAATATAGCTTTAAAACACCAAATCTATGCAAGGAAATGATAGATCTAACAATAGACACCTTGGATCTAACTTAATCACTCTCTATCACCCTAACCCATGGATCTTAGAAGGATCTACTCACTAATCCACATGCTTACTCTTAAACCCATGATAGATTCAAGCTTAAACATATAGAGAAAGAAAGGGTATGAAATCAAACAATCAAGAACACAAAGACAAGATGAGATTATGAATCAAGATGAAACTTTACTCAAGAGGTTTAATGTGTTCTTAGATAGAAAATGAGATAAGTCCCTCAAAGGGGATACAAGAGTATTTATATGGGGCTTGGAAACCCTTAAAAACATAAAGGAGAAAGTCTAAAAAGCCCTTGGCCAAGTGATTTTCGACCAATGAGAAGCAAGGAGAAAGGAAGAAGCTGAGCCACCGGGTCAACTAGTGCCTGTCCAGGCGGGTATGCCCAGGCGGGTATGTCCTGCTTTCGTCCGTCCAGGCCGTCGCGGCCTCTAGGCGGGTGTGTTGGCAGCGTGGTGGGCGTCCAGCTGGTGGCAGGGCGTCGGGTGTGTGTGTGGCCGGTGATACTAGTCGGTGTGCAGGCTGGTACGCTGGTAGGAGGAACTGTGGGACGTCCGGTGTCCTGGTCCGTGGGTAGAAAGGAGTAGTCGAGGTGCCCGGTAAGTGCAGGCGGGTGTCCATCCGTCCGTGATCTCTAAGCCGTCGGGTCCGTTCGCCTGTGTGTCCTTGACCGGTGCACTCCATGCAGCGGGTAGTGGTGGCTGGGTGGACGTCCTGGTGCCAGGCGGCGTCGTTGTGCCTCATTCCCGTGCGGGTAGTGCAACCAGCGTGTGCCAGGCAGCATGCCAGTCCCTCGTTCCCGTGCGGGTCCTTGTGCTCGGGTGGTATGGACAGCGTCCGTTCTAGGCGTTCAGCACAATCAGGACGTGCGGGTGCTTGTCCCGAGTCGTCCTGGCGCGTCCTGAGCTTGTCCAGGCGAGGTTTGATGGTTGGCCTCGGGTGTGCTCACCCGGGTTGCTTGACATGCTTCCACTCAATTGATCATAACTCCTCCAATATGGCTCCAAATGTCTTGAAACCACTTCTAAGAGATTCTAATGCAAAGGGAATGCAAGTTCATGCTTAATCTAAGTCTATCAAGATGAGAGGATGATTGAGAAACTAAGACAATATTAAAAATGCAATAAAAGATTGAACTTTCTTTCTTATGAGGAGAGTGAGACCCATGGGTATAGGGACTTGATATCAAATGATTAAGCTTCAATCCAAGATGCTAACTTTTCAATCAATCTAATCCTTATGCCTAGACAACAAAACTAAGCAAGCTCTATCCCTAGATGAATGCTCTTTGCAATGATCACCCAAGTACACCAAATCCCTTTGGCTGTAATGATCAAAGCAAACATGGAGAATGAGTCTAATAGCAATCCTAGCTCCTTTGACAACTAATCCCTTAGGCAAAGCAAGCTAAAAGCATAGATGAGTTGGTTCAGGCATTTCATAGAACACCTTCCGGGCATGAAATGCCTATAGCTCTATGCTTGAGAGGCCAACTCAAATATAGCTTTAAAAACACCAAATCTATGCAAGGAAATGATAGATCTAACAATAGACACCTTGGATCTAACTTAATCACTCTCTATCACCCTAACCCATGGATCTTAGAAGGATCTACTCACTAATCCACATGCTTACTCTTAAACCCATGATAGATTCAAGCTTAAACATATAGAGAAAGAAAGGGTATGAAATCAAACAATCAAGAACACAAAGACAAGATGAGATTATGAATCAAGATGAAACTTTACTCAAGAGGTTTAATGTGTTCTTAGATAGAAAATGAGATAAGTCCCTCAAAGGGGATACAAGAGTATTTATATGGGGCTTGGAAACCCTTAAAAACATAAAGGAGAAAGTCTAAAAAGCCCTTGGCCAAGTGATTTTCGACCAATGAGAAGCAAGGAGAAAGGAAGCTGAGCCACCGGGTCAACTAGTGCCTGTCCAGGCGGGTATGCCCAGGCCGGGTATGTCCTGCTCGTCCGGCGTCCAGGCCGTGCGGCCTCTCTAGGCCGGGTGTGTTCGGCCGCGTGGTGGGCGTCCAGCTGGTGGCAGGACGTGCGGGTGTGTGTGGCCGGGTGATACTAGTCGGGTGTGCAGGCTGGTACGCTGGTAGGAGGAACTGTGGGACGTCCGAGTGTCCTGGTCCGTGGGTAGAAAGGAGTAGTCGAGGTGCCCGGGTAAGTGCAGGCCGGGTGTCCATCCGTCCGTGATCTCTAAGCCGTGCGGGTCCGTTCGCCTGTGTGTCCTTGACCGGGTGCACTCCATACGCGGGTAGTGGTGGCTGGGTGGACGTCCTGGTGCCAGGCCGCGTGCGTTCGTGCCTCATTCCCGTGCGGGTAGTGCAACCCGCGTGTGCCAGGCCGCATGCCAGTCCCTCGTTCCCGTGCGGGTCCTTGTGCTCGGGTGGTATGGACCGCGTCCGTTCTAGGCGTTCAGCACAATCAGGACGTGCGGGTGCTTGTCCCCGAGTCGTCCTGGCCGCGTCCTGAGCTTGTCCAGGCGAGGTTTGATGGTTGGCCTCGGGTGTGCTCACCCGGGTTGCTTGACATGCTTCCACTCAATTGATCATAACTCCTCCAATATGGCTCCAAATGTCTTGAAACCACTTCCATTGGAAAGCTAACTCAGAATGCCATGTCTCCACTAAATATTGGCATCAGAAGGTATTCCTAAGGCCTCTGTCCATGTTCATCTTTAAACCCTTCTTTTTCATCACAAAACTCCCAAACATCTTCAATATCTCCAAAGTGTGCTCCAACACCTAATAGGGACTTATGAATGCAAAATGAGCCTAAAGATGCCTAATGCCTAATCTAAATGAGCAAAAATGCATAAGATATGATAGCTAAAAACATGTAAATATGCAAGACATCAATTAGCAAGCACACAAAGTCAAGCTAGAGACTTAAAACAAGCGCGCTTGGGAGGCATTCCCATCTTTATCCATTTTATATATTTCTTTATCTTTCTTTCTTTTAAGCTTTTTAATAAGGATAGTTGAGGTTTTTCAGGTTGGGTCTAAGGCTAGACGAAGGTGAAAGGTGGCCAAGCATTGCAACTCTGACACCCGCCTTCACTTATCCGTTTCAGCCTATCTCTCCCGGTGGCACAAATCTGAGGCCAAGGGTCCTCTACCACCCAATTCAGCCAATAACTCCACTCCAACCCTTCTTGTATATACATTTGTTTTTGTCTTGTTGGGGTATCTCCTTCTCTCTTACTCACACAGAGACTGTGTGATATAAGTGTGGGGGAGGTACAAAGTATTTGATCATGTTTGCTTTGTGAATTTGAGTCTCATGCATTGCATTGTTCATTCATATTTGCATAAAAAAAATTTAAATTTTTGAATAATGTAGATTGCATCACTTGCATCCTTAAGATTGAGTCTAGAGCATATAGGTTGCATTCATTTGCATATGGAGCATTGCCTTGTAAAGAACACTTGTTTGCACTGAATTTGGCACCCTAGTTAAACATATCAAGTAGCTTAAGAATCTTTTGAAAGGCTTGCATGCTTTGAGCCTTGAAAAACTCTTCTTGAAACTTGCTTGCTTGCTTGATATTGGCATCGTTCTTGAAACCAACTTTATCCTGAACTTAGACTTGAATGAACTTAATTTCTCTAGCATATGGGCATTTGCATACTTGATCATGGGTCTCATACACATTTGGGTTATCTTTCCCCATTATACCACTCTTTGTTAACCCAAATGGCACTTCCATACCCTTGAACCCTAGCCATTCTTTGAAGCCTACATTGATTTGCATGAGTGAGGCCTTTTCTGATAGTTTGTCATGTGCAAAATCTTGAGAGTATTGGGGCGACATGGATTTGTTCTCATCTCTTGCTAGCATAAGGTCCTCATTTGAGCTAGCTTCTAGGATGGTGAGTGGGGTTTTTTTTCCATAATGGTCTATATCTTGGGTTTGGAATGTAACAATGTTGAGATTGGTGAACAAATGAGTATCATAAGAAAGAAGAACCCTAGGGACCTAAAATAAAAAGATAAGAAGCTCTTGATTGATGTTTTTGACCTTCCCCCTTCATGTATATAAAAAAAAAAAAGAAAAAGAAAAAGAAAAAAAAAAGAAAAGAAAAAGAAAGATTCAATAAGATAGTGGGGAAGGAAAAACTTAAAGAGTTAGAGCTTAGAAAAGTGATTTGAGGTCCTTAGTGGTTGAATCAAAAAGAAAGAAAGTTGTTCATTGGGTGAGTGATGTGAGAATGTTTTCATTTTGGGTTATGGGATGAATAAAGGGAGTAGATCTTGTAATCACTTAGAAATTGGGTAGAATGATGAGGATGGATCCATGTATGAATGAATTGCTCCTAGTCTTAGATAAATTTTGCATAATGATCAAGCTCCTTGAATTTTGAGTGATTGCCACCTTGAAATGATGCATTGAAACCTCATTATTATCCATATTAGACCATTTGATCACCTAGCCAAATGATTGAGATCATGTGCCCATTTGTGAGACTTCACTTTGTGTGTGTGTGTGAATCAATGTGAGGGCTGGTTAAGAGAACCTGTTGGTTGATAAGCATTGCATCTTGTGTAGAGGCATAAGAGTAATTGATAGGCCTTGTGAAGCTAGAGCATAATAAGAAAGTTTTGCTCATGCTATTTGCTATGTTTCTTTAGGATGTCAAGTTGAGTGCTATGAGTGTTTCTTTTGGCTTTGCTTCCATCTCTATGTCTCTCCTCCTTGCGTTTTGAAAAGATTACTTGAGGACAAGTAAAGGTCTAGTGTGGGGGAGTTGATAGCTTGCATATTTACATGTTTTTAGCATCCATATCTCATGCATTTTGATCATATAAGTTAGGCATTAGGCATCATTAGGTCCATTTTGCATTTATTTGTCCTTATCATGTGTTGGAGTATGCTTTGGTGTGATTTGAGGTGTTTGAAAGCCTTATGGCCCAAAAAGAGGTGAAGAATCAAGTTTGGCCATGAAAAGAGAAGTCAATCCATGATCTGGTCAAGACAAAGATGAGCATGGACGGAGGCCTTAGACATATCTTCTGATGCTAAGATTTGGTGGAGATACAGCATTTTGAGTTAGCTTTCCAATGGAAGTGGTTTCAAGTCATTTGGGCCATATTGGAGAAGTTATGATCGATTCATTAGAAGCATGTCAAGACACCCGACCTGGACACCGACCTAACCTACCCGCACGGTTGCGAGATGATCGACGCCAGGAGTGTACCGGCCTCACACACCGGGATGAGAACCCCGCGACGGCTCCACACACCCGCCTGGCATACGCGGCCTGAAGGACCCGCACGGCTCACATCAGCTGCCAGGCATACGCTGCCTGAAGGACCCGCGACGGCTCACATACGCTGCCAGGCATACGCGGCCTGAAGGACCCGCACGGCTCACATCAGCTGCCAGGCATCACACGCGGCCTGAAGCACCCGCACGGCTGGAAGGATAGACGAGAGTCTGGTACGCGGGTCGGCAAACGCGGATCGGGACTCGACCACCTTACCTGGGTATCGGCCAGTTTCTTCCTTCTTGCTGGATTCTGATTGGCTGAAGATTTAATGACCTCAAGGACTTTTTAGACTTTCTCCTTTATGTTTTTAAGGGTTTCCAAGCCCCATATAAATACTCTTGTATCCCCTTTGAGGGACTTATCTCATTTTCTCTCAAGACTTTGCCTCATATTGTAAAAGCTTGAATCTTTTTATCAATCTAAGGAAGCTCTTCATCTTATATCTTGTTTCTCCTTCTCACAAACATGATTAGCCTTGAATCTCACATAGATTTAAGGTTTTCATGGAGATTAGTGAGTAGACACACTTTGGATCCATGGGCTAGGGTGATTAGGGTGATTAAGTGAAGATCTAGGGTGTTTAGTGTAGATCTATCTTGTTCCTTGCTGGTAGAGTGCTTTTAATGCTTCTTTTGAGTTGGCCTCTCAAAGGTTGAGTTCTAGACATTTCTCACCCACAAGGTGTTCTATGAAATGTCTGAACCAACTCTACTAAGCTTTTAACATTCTTTACCAAAGACCATTTGTTGTAAAGGTGTTAAGATGGCTAGTAGGCTTGTTCTTAATGATTGCTTTCATGTTGTTCAGCCATTGACCATTTGGTGTTTGAGATGTGTTAGCAAATGAACATTCTTCTTGACCATAGAGTTTGTTTGTTTTGCAGGCTAAGGTTGTTAGATTGATTGAAAGCTGCCGCCTTTAGATCGGATCTACTTGTGTCCTTGCTTGTTGAGGGTTCTTAATGCTATTTTGGTCTTGATCATATCAAAATAGATCTATAGGCATTTTGGGAAGGTGTTAGATGAAATGCCTGAACCATCTCTTCAATGCTTTTAGCTTGCTTTACCTAAGGGATTAGTTGTTAAAGGAGCTAAGATTGCTATTAGACTTGTTCTCCATGCTTGCTTTAGTCACACAGCCAAAGGGATTTGGTGTACTTGGGTGATCATTGCAAGGAGCATTCATCTAGGGATAGAGCTTGCTTAGTTTTGTTGTTTAGGCATAAGAAGAGTGTTTGATTGATGGCTTGCCACCTCTAGATTGGATCTACATCACCCAAAAGTCAAATTCCTAGTCCCATGGATTCCACCTTAGCATTTGATTGAGTTCTTGCACTTGTTTCTTGATAGGATTTGAGATCACCTTGTTTATATTTCTAGGATCTTAGCTTGTCACCTTCATCCATCTTCTTGTTTGCTTAGATTAAGGAAGCTTGTGTATTCTTGGTGCTATAGATCACTAGTTCTCTGTGGGTTCGACAACCTTTCTATACTATCATTTGACTTGAGAGCCTTGAAAACTTCCACTATCAAATTGGCGCCGTTGCCGGGGAACTAGTAGATTTATCATTAGGATTTCAATCTTTCTTGAGACTAAGCTTTATTTTCTTATGCTTTCTTTTGATTTTGTATAGTTACTAACCTTTACTTCTAGTTTTTGTTCTTGCAGTGATGGCTTCAAACTGCCTTGCAAAGCCACAAGAAGAGGAAGATCACATTGAAGATGAGCCATATGTGTATGTGGAGCCACCACCCTTTGATATACGCATACTCACACCAGACCAAAGGGTGGAGTTGCATCGGCTTCAGAGAATGAAAGAGAATAGGGGCAAGCCAATGAGATCCCTGGCACGAATGATCCGGGTACACCTCATTAGGGATCGAGCAGAGTTTGAAGAAAGGGAGGTTACACAACATGAGTTTGATGTTGCTTATGACCTTAAAGAGGTAATGTATTGGGTTCCACCACTCCAGCTGGAAGGTACAAGCATTTCCACTTTAGAACTTCAACTTGAGGAAATTTGCTTGCCTTGTGGGAGAATATTGCCCATGATCTTGATTCTCATGTGCTCATAAATGAATGTCTTGATCTGATATGTGAAACTAGGAAACTAGATGAGTTGAGAATAGAAAAGCTTGTTAGAGATCATATTGAAGTTTGTTTTGACAAGAGTTATCTATGTGCTTCATTTGATCTTGAATCTGAGTTTTTCATTTTTAATGAACCTAGACCTCTTCTTGCACTTGCTGATCTAGGGGATGAACTTGATGTGGATAAGCTCTTGCTTGAGATAGAAAACCCCCATGCTGAAAATTATCATTGAGAATGTGAACATTGTGTATTATTTGGTTGATGGAGATAGAGTTGACTACTTTGTTAAAACTTCGTTTGAGCCTGTAGTTGACTTTGTGTTTCCACCAAATGCTTTTGATTCTCATGACCATTTTAACCTCAAAGAGCATCTCATGATTCATGATGCATCTTTAGTGAAGCTCTTTGATGAAAAATATGTCTATTTTCTATGGACAGTAGTGTGCTCCTTTGCATACTTGGTTCCTTGTTCTCATAGGAGAAGGACCAAAGGTGCATTAGCTCAACCTTTGATACTTATGATTAGTGATGACAGGAATTTTCAGGTCCTAATCAAATGTTGTAGAATACAAGATGTCAATCCAATTCTAAGAGATTCTAATGCAAAGGGAATGCAAGTTCATGCTTAATCTAAGTCTATCAAGATGAGAGGATGATTGAGAAACTAAGACAATATTAAAAATGCAATAAAGATTCAACTTTCTTTCTTATGAGGAGAGTGAGACCCATGGGTATAGGGACTTGATATCAAATGATTAAGCTTCAATCCAAGATGCTAACTTTTCAATCAATCTAATCCTTATGCCTAGACAACAAAACTAAGCAAGCTCTATCCTAGATGAATGCTCTTTTGCAATGATCACCCAAGTACACCAAATCCCTTTGGCTGTAATGATCAAAGCAAACATGGAGAATGAGTCTAATAGCAATCCTAGCTCCTTTGACAACTAATCCCTTAGGCAAAGCAAGCTAAAAGCATAGATGAGTTGGTTCAGGCATTTCATAGAACACCTTCCGGGCATGAAATGCCTATAGCTCTATGCTTGAGAGGCCAACTCAAATATAGCTTTAAAAACACCAAATCTATGCAAGGAAATGATAGATCTAACAATAGACACCTTGGATCTAACAATCACTCTCTATCACCTAACCCATGGATCTTAGAAGGATCTACTCACTAATCCACATGCTTACTCTTAAACCCATGATAGATTCAAGCTTAAACATATAGAGAAAGAAAGGGTATGAAATCAAACAATCAAGAACACAAAGACAAGATGAGATTATGAATCAAGATGAAACTTTACTCAAGAGGTTTAATGTGTTCTTAGATAGAAAATGAGATAAGTCCCTCAAAGGGGATACAAGAGTATTTATATGGGGCTTGGAAACCCTTAAAAACATAAAGGAGAAAGTCTAAAAAGCCCTTGGCCAAGTGATTTTCGACCAATGAGAAGCAAGGAGAAAGGAAGAAGCTGAGCCACCCGGGTCAGCTAGTGCCTGTCCAGGCCGGGTATGCCCAGGCCGGGTATGTCCTGCTCGTCCGGCGAGCCAGTGGCTCTCTAGGCGGGTGTGTTGACGTGGTGGGCGTCCAGCTGGTGGCAGGGCGTGCGGTGTGTGTGGCGGGTGATACTAGTGGTGTGCAGGCTGGTGCGGGTAGGAGGAACTGTGGGGCGTCCGAGTGTCCTGGTCCGTGGGTAGAAAGGAGTAGTCGAGGTGCCGGGTAAGTGCAGGTCGGTGTCCATCCGTCCGTGATCTCTAAGCCGTGCGGGTCCGTTCGCCCGTGTGTCCTTGACCGGGTGCACTCCATGCAGCGGGTAGTGGTGGCTGGGTGGACGTCCGGTGCCAGGCAGCGTGCGTTAGTGCCTCATTCCCGTGCGGGCAGTGCAACCAGCGTGTGCCAGGCAGCATGCCAGTCCCTCGTTCCCGTCGCGGGTCCTTGTGCTCGGGTGGTATGGACGCGTCCGTTCTAGGCGTTCAGCACAATCAGGACGTCGCGGGTGCTTGTCCCGAGTCGTCCTGGCGGCGTCCTGAGCTTGTCCAGGCGAGGTTTGATGGTTGGCCTCGGGTGTGCTCACCCGGGTTGCTTGACATGCTTCCACTCAATTGATCATAACTCCTCTAATATGGCTCCAAATGTCTTGAAACCACTTCCATTGGAAAGCTAACTCAGAATGCCATGTCTCCACCAAATATTGGCAACAGAAGGTATTCCTAAGGCCTCTGTCCATGTTCATCTTTAAACCCTTCTTTTCATCACAAAACTCCCAAACATCTTCAATATCTCCAAAGTGTGCTCCAACACCTAATAGGGACTTATGAATGCAAAATGAGCCTAAAGATGCCTAATGCCTAATCTAAATGAGCAAAATGCATAAGATATGATAGCTAAAACATGTAAATATGCAAGACATCAACTCCCCACACTAGACCTTTTCTTGTCCTCAAGTAAACTTTTCAAACACAAGGGGGGTGGATGCAAGGATGGGAACAAAGCCACAGGAAACACTCATAGCACTCAACTTGACATCCTAAAGAAACATAGCAAATAGCATGAGCAAAACTTTCTTATTATGCTCTAGCTTCACAAGGCCTATCAATGACTCTTATGCCTCACACAAGATGCAATGCCTATCAACCAACATGTTCTCTTAACCAGCCCTCACATTGATTCACACACACACACACAAGGTGAAGTCTCACAAATGGGCACATGATCTCAATCATTTGGCTAGGTGATCAAATGGTCTAATATGGATGAAAAGGAGGGTTCAATGCATCATTTCAAGGTGGCAATCACTCAAAAATCAAGGAGCTTGATCATTATGCAAAATTTGTCTAAGACTAGGAGCAATTCATGCATACATGGATCCATCCTCATCATTCTACCCAAATCCTAAGTGATTACAAGTTCTACACCCCTCTTAATTCATCCCATAACCCAAAATGAAAACATACTCACATCACTCACCCAATGAACATTTTCTTTCTCATGATGCTACCTCTAAGGACCTCTATTCACATTCTAAAATCTAACTCTTAAATCTTTCCTTCCCCACTATCTTATTGATTCTCTTTTTTTTTCTTTTTCTTTTCTTTTCTTTTCTTTTTCTTCTTTTTTTTTTATTTTTTTTATATATGCATGAGGGGGAAGGTCAAAGACTTCAACTAAGAGCTTTTCATTTTTTTTTTTTTTATTATTTCTAGGTCCCTAGGGCTTTTCTTTATCAAAACTTTTTGTTCATCAATCTCAACTTTGTCACATCCCCAAACCCAAAATGTAAACAATTAGGCAACAAGCACTTCACTCACCATCCTAGAAGCTAGCTCAAATGATGACCCTATGCTAGCAAGAGATGAGAACAAATCCATGTCGCTCCCAATACTCTCAAGATTTTGCACATGACAAGCTATCAAAGAGGCCTCACTCAAGCAAATCAATGTAGGCTTCAAAGAATGGATAGGGTTCAAGGGTAAGGGAGTGCCATTTGGGTTAACAAAGGGTGGTACAATGGAAAAAGATAACCCAAATGTGTATGAGATCCATGATCAAGTATGCAAATGCCCATATGCAAGAGATTAAGTTCATTCAAGTCTAAGTTCAGGATGGAGCTGGTCTTAAGAACAATGCCAATATCAAGCAAGCAAGCAAGTTTCAAGAAGAGTTTTCAAGGCTCAAAGCATGCAAGCTTTTCAAAAGATGCTTAAGCTACTTGATATGTTTAACTAGGTGTCAAATTCAGTGCAAACGAGTGTTCTTTACAAGGCAATGCTCCATATGCAAATGAATGCAACCTATATGCTCTAGACTCAATCCTAAGGATGCAAGTGATGCAATCTTACATGATTCAAAAATTTAAAATTTTTTTAGATTTTCTATGCACTTATGAATGTACAATGCAATGCATGAGACTCAAGATCACAAAGCAAACATGATCAAATGTCCGGTACCTCCCCCACACTTAAATCACACAGTCTCCTGTGTGAGTAAGAGAGTAAGAGGTACCTCAACAAGGCAAAATCAAATGTATATACAAAGGGTTGGAGTAATACCACACAAGGAGAGTTGGGCATGGTGCTTGTGGCATGACTAGAAGCTGGCTTGGTTCATAGCAACTAGAGGAGGCTGCTACATGGATCATGGGGCTTAGGTGGCTGACCACCTTTCTTCTCTCCTCTAGTACTTGTAAAAACCTGAAAATCTTGACCACTTTTATTAAAAACTTAAAAGGAAATTCGAAATTGAAAAGCTATATACAAGGATAACCATGGGACTTCCTCCCAAGTGAGCTTGTTTTGAGTCACTTAGCTTGACTACCTTTTCTCTTTGACTAGTGAGAAGGAGGATCCTTCCCACCTTCAAGTGTGATGGTGAGGACTTGAGAGAGCTCTTGAAGCTTGATAGGGTCATCTTGGAGCTGAGGAGTAATGATGGCTCTAGCACTTGAGAATGGTGTGGACCTACCCTTATGCTTGATCTTGTACTCAATGGCTCCATCCTTGAGCTTCTTTGGATGGAGAGTGAGAGTGTGTGAGAGCAAATCAAGAGGTGGAGGATGAGGCTCTTTCACTATCTTCTTCTTGCCATGAGTGGCGTTGAGGTTCCACCCATCCCCTCTCTTTTAGCACTTTCCAAGTGCTCAACACACAACTCCTTAGAACACTCTCCATCAAGACCTTCTTTCTTACCAACAACCTCTTCATCTTGGGGCTTCTCAACAGCTTGTGCAGCAGTGGTGTCCCACAATAGTCTGATTCAGTGGGGGCTGGAGAGGATAGGAGACAGCTTTGTTGAGATGCATGAGAGTGACCTTCTTGTTGGGAAAGTCAATGCAAGCTCCAACTGTTGTGAGGAAAGGAGTGCCAAGGATCAAATGGACTCTTTCTGCAGATGCCATATTCAAAACAGTGAGGTCAATAGGTATGGTGCAGGATCCAATCTTCAAGGGAAAGTCCTTGATTATGCCAAGTGGGGTTGTAGAAGAGGAATCCCCAAAGGTGAGAGGAGGAGTATCTGTTTCCATGCTTTCAATCCCAATACTCTGCACCATGTCCAAGGAGATGACATTCACACTAGCTCCACTATCAACAAGAGCATCATCCATAGTTAGTTTACCAAGAGAGCAAGACAATGTGAACTTCCCTTGAGACTCAAGCTTAGGGAGGGACTTGGGAGGGATTGGTGGATCAATCTTCAGAAGTGAGATGTCCAAAAGTTCAGCCACTTCAGCTTGGTGGGTGAGAATGTCCTTTATGAGCATCATTTGGACATGAGCAGCATGCATATTGCTGATCTCTGGAAGCTTGACTCCAATATCACTGAGGTCTTTTCTGAATTTGGAGACCACTTTTTCTGAGCTTTAGTGAGGAACCTTTGAGGGTAAGGAGCTTATCATATGGTGATAGCTCAACCTCATTGTCTTCTTCCTTCACTTCTTTCAGCTTGGGGTTAGCACTCTTCTCAACTTGTGTCTCAATCTTAGGCTCATCAATCCTTCCTTGAACCTTCTTATCAGCTCTCTTCACAACTCTAGCTTCAGCTGTGGCCACAACCAGTCTCCTATCATTTTCAATCTGATTTCCAAGCACTAGCCTCTCAATCTCATCAACATCATTCTTATGATCACTCAATGCAATCCCTGAAGAAGTGGAGATGATAACATTGCAAGTGTCCTTAGGGTTCTTCTCTAGTTTCCCTGGTAGAGATCCCATTGGATTCTTGGAGGATGAAGACATGGATGTAACTTGGCTCTCCAAAGCTTTGAGGTGAGAGGCAAGTTGCATGTACTTGTTGTTGAGGTCAGAATAGGTTCCATCAATCTTAGCATGGATGTTCTTGAACTCATCACCAATGGTCTTAGCATTTCTTTCTTGAGCTTCTAAGAGTTGCTTGAACATGGACTCCAAATTTGAACTTGGAGCCTGAGCTGGAGAAGAGCTTCCTTGGGGCTGAGTAGGCTGGTTTGCTTGGTAACCTCCTTGGTGATTGTTGTAGTAAGGTCTTTGCTGGTAGTTGTTTTGGTATTGGAAGTTGGGCTCTTTCCTATACCATGTGCCATTAGCATTGATGAAGCACAGCTCCTCTTGACCTTCTACACCATGAACTTCAGTAGTCCTAGCAGGCAGTTTCTGTTGCTGGTTTCCAATGGAGTTAAGCTGCTCTTGCTTAGCCTTCTCTACAAGAAGCTTGTCCAACTTTTCTTGGAGACTTCAGGGTCTTTCTTGTGTGCTGATCATCTTCATCAGTGCCTCTGTTGGCCCTATCATGCTCCTCACTGTAGACTGAGTCACTCCTGGCCATGTTCTCCACCAGCTCCTCAGCATCCTGCTCAGTTCTGCCCAAGAAGAACCCATTGCTGGCTGTGTCCAATCTGCTCCTGAACTCTGGTAGAGCACCTCTGTAGAAGGTACTAAGCAAACTCTCCTTGGTGAAGCCATGATGTGGGCATTGAGACCAATAGCCCTTGAACCTCTCCCATGCTTCACTAAAGCTCTCAAGGTTCTTCTGAAAGCTAGAGATCTCATTTCTGATCTTGGCTGTTCTTGAGGTAGAGAAGAATTTCTCTAGGAATGCTCTCTTGCACTCATTCCAAGTAGTGATAGAGTCACTTGGAACAGCCTTCTCCCATAGATGTGCCTTGTCTCCCAAAGAGAATGGAAACAACCTCAGCTTGAAAGCATCTTCAGAAACTCCATTAATCTTGGACAAGCTACAGTAGCTATCAAATGTGTCCAAGTGATCAAGGGGATTCTCCACAGCAAGGCCATGGAACTTGTTGTTCTCAATCAAATGCAGCAGCCCTGATTTGATCTCAAAGTTGTTGTTCTCCACAGCTGGTGCTCTGATTCCCAACCTATGACCATGAATGTGAGGTTGGTCATAGGCTCCAATGGCTCTTGCTTGGCGTGGTTGGTGATGTGGCTGGCGTGGTGGTCTAGGATTGTCAGCTCTTGGACCATTGTCCCCTTGGACATTACCATCTTGAGGCAGATTCTCCATCTCAAACCCCAACCTTTGAAGATGAGCCTGTTGCTCTACTTCTCTTCTTTGTCTAGCTATCTCCCTCTCAAGTGCAGCAATCTCTTCAACAGTAGGAACCAAGTTGGATGCCCCTCTGCTTCTTGTGATCATACACCTGAAAGTCAAAGATAGAAGAGGCAAGAACCAATATCACAAGATACAATAAAAAGAAAAATGACTTAGTCTCAAGCAAATAACTAAATCCCAATGTCAAAATCAACTTGGAAGTTGGCAACGGCGCCAATTTGATGACAGGAATTTTCAGGTCCTAATCAAATGTTGTAGAATACAAGATGTCAATCCAATTCTAAGAGATTCTAATGCAAAGGGAATGCAAGTTCATGCTTAATCTAAGTCTATCAAGATGAGAGGATGATTGAGAAACTAAGACAATATTAAAAATGCAATAAAAGATTGAACTTTCTTTCTTATGAGGAGAGTGAGACCCATGGGTATAGGGACTTGATATCAAATGATTAAGCTTCAATCCAAGATGCTAACTTTTCAATCAATCTAATCCTTATGCCTAGACAACAAAACTAAGCAAGCTCTATCCTAGATGAATGCTCTTTTGCAATGATCACCCAAGTACACCAAATCCCTTTGGCTGTAATGATCAAAGCAAACATGGAGAATGAGTCTAATAGCAATCCTAGCTCCTTTGACAACTAATCCCTTAGGCAAAGCAAGCTAAAAGCATAGATGAGTTGGTTCAGGCATTTCATAGAACACCTTCGGGCATGAAATGCCTATAGCTCTATGCTTGAGGCCAACTCAAATATAGCTTTAAAACACCAAATCTATGCAAGGAAATGATAGATCTAACAATAGACACCTTGGATCTAACTTAATCACTCTCTATCACCTAACCCATGGATCTTAGAAGGATCTACTCACTAATCCACATGCTTACTCTTAAACCCATGATAGATTCAAGCTTAAACATATAGAGAAAGAAAGGGTATGAAATCAAACAATCAAGAACACAAAGACAAGATGAGATTATGAATCAAGATGAAACTTTACTCAAGAGGTTTAATGTGTTCTTAGATAGAAAATGAGATAAGTCCCTCAAAGGGGATACAAGAGTATTTATATGGGGCTTGGAAACCCTTAAAAACATAAAGGAGAAAGTCTAAAAGCCCTTGGCCAAGTGATTTTCGACCAATGAGAAGCAAGGAGAAAGGAAGAAGCTGAGCCACCCGGGTCAACTAGTGCCTGTCCAGGCCGGGTATGCCCAGGCCGGGTATGTCCTGCTCGTCCGGCGTCCAGGCCGTCGCGGCCTCTCTAGGCGGGTGTGTTGGCAGCGTGGTGGGCGTCCAGCTGGTGGCAGGGCGTGCGGGTGTGTGTGGCGGGTGATACTAGTCGGTGTGCAGGCTGGTGCGCTGGTAGGAGGAACTGTGGGACGTCCGAGTGTCCTGGTCCGTGGGTAGAAAGGAGTAGTCGAGGTGCCGGGTAAGTGCAGGCGGGTGTCCATCCGTCCGTGATCTCTAAGCCGTCGGGTCCGTTCGCCTGTGTGTCCTTGACGGGTGCACTCCATGCAGCGGGTAGTGGTGGCTGGGTGGACGTCCTGGTGCCAGGCGGCGTGCGTTAGGTGCCTCATTCCCGTGCGGGTAGTGCAACCAGCGTGTGCCAGGCAGCATGCCAGTCCCTCGTTCCGTGCGGGTCCTTGTGCTCGGGTGGTATGGACAGCGTCCGTTCTAGGCGTTCAGCACAATCAGGACGTGCGGGTGCTTGTCCCCGAGTCGTCCTGGCCGCGTCCTGAGCTTGTCCAGGCGAGGTTTGATGGTTGGCCTCGGGTGTGCTCACCCGGGTTGCTTGACATGCTTCCACTCAATTGATCATAACTCCTCCAATATGGCTCCAAATGTCTTGAAACCACTTCCATTGGAAAGCTAACTCAGAATGCCATGTCTCCACTAAATATTGGCATCAGAAGGTATTCCTAAGGCCTCTGTCCATGTTCATCTTTAAACCCTTCTTTTCATCACAAAACTCCCAAACATCTTCAATATCTCCAAAGTGTGCTCCAACACCTAATAGGGACTTATGAATGCAAAATGAGCCTAAAGATGCCTAATGCCTAATCTAAATGAGCAAAAATGCATAAGATATGATAGCTAAAAACATGTAAATATGCAAGACATCAATTAGCAAGCACACAAAGTCAAGCTAGAGACTTAAAACAAGCGCGCTTGGGAGGCATTCCCATCTTTATCCATTTTATATATTTCTTTATCTTTCTTTCTTTTAAGCTTTTTAATAAGGATAGTTGAGGTTTTTCAGGTTGGGTCTAAGGCTAGACGAAAGGTGAAAGGTGGCCAAGCATTGCAACTCTAGACACCCGCCTTCACTTATCCGTTTCAGCCTATCTCTCCCGGTGGCACAAATCTGAGGCCAAGGGTCCTCTACCACCCAATTCAGCCAATAACTCCTCCAACCCTTCTTGTATATACATTTGTTTTTGTCTTGTTGGGGTATCTCCTTCTCTCTTACTCACACAGAGACTGTGTGATATAAGTGTGGGGGAGGTACAAAGTATTTGATCATGTTTGCTTTGTGAATTTGAGTCTCATGCATTGCATTGTTCATTCATATTTGCATAAAAAAAATTTAAATTTTTGAATAATGTAGATTGCATCACTTGCATCCTTAAGATTGAGTCTAGAGCATATAGGTTGCATTCATTTGCATATGGAGCATTGCCTTGTAAAGAACACTTGTTTGCACTGAATTTGGCACCCTAGTTAAACATATCAAGTAGCTTAAGAATCTTTTGAAAGGCTTGCATGCTTTGAGCCTTGAAAAACTCTTCTTGAAACTTGCTTGCTTGCTTGATATTGGCATCGTTCTTGAAACCAACTTTATCCTGAACTTAGACTTGAATGAACTTAATTTCTCTAGCATATGGGCATTTGCATACTTGATCATGGGTCTCATACACATTTGGGTTATCTTTCCCCATTATACCACTCTTTGTTAACCCAAATGGCACTTCCATACCCTTGAACCCTAGCCATTCTTTGAAGCCTACATTGATTTGCATGAGTGAGGCCTTTTCTGATAGTTTGTCATGTGCAAAATCTTGAGAGTATTGGGGGCGACATGGATTTGTTCTCATCTCTTGCTAGCATAAGGTCCTCATTTGAGCTAGCTTCTAGGATGGTGAGTGGGGTTTTTTTTCCATAATGGTCTATATCTTGGGTTTGGAATGTAACAATGTTGAGATTGGTGAACAAATGAGTATCATAAGAAAGAAGAACCCTAGGGACCTAAAATAAAAAGATAAGAAGCTCTTGATTGATGTTTTTGACCTTCCCCCTTCATGTATATAAAAAAAAAAAAAAAAAAAAGAAAAAAAAGAAAAAGAAAAAGAAAGATTCAATAAGATAGTGGGGAAGGAAAAACTTAAAGAGTTAGAGCTTAGAAAAGTGATTTGAGGTCCTTAGTGGTTGAATCAAAAAGAAAGAAAGTTGTTCATTGGGTGAGTGATGTGAGAATGTTTTCATTTTGGGTTATGGGATGAATAAAGGGGAGTAGATCTTGTAATCACTTAGAAATTGGGTAGAATGATGAGGATGGATCCATGTATGAATGAATTGCTCCTAGTCTTAGATAAATTTTGCATAATGATCAAGCTCCTTGAATTTTGAGTGATTGCCACCTTGAAATGATGCATTGAAACCTCATTATTATCCATATTAGACCATTTGATCACCTAGCCAAATGATTGAGATCATGTGCCCATTTGTGAGACTTCACTTTGTGTGTGTGTGTGAATCAATGTGAGGGCTGGTTAAGAGAACCTGTTGGTTGATAAGCATTGCATCTTGTGTAGAGGCATAAGAGTAATTGATAGGCCTTGTGAAGCTAGAGCATAATAAGAAAGTTTTGCTCATGCTATTTGCTATGTTTCTTTAGGATGTCAAGTTGAGTGCTATGAGTGTTTCTTTTGGCTTTGCTTCCATCTCTATGTCTCTCCTCCTTGCGTTTTGAAAAGATTACTTGAGGACAAGTAAAGGTCTAGTGTGGGGGAGTTGATAGCTTGCATATTTACATGTTTTTAGCATCCATATCTCATGCATTTTGATCATATAAGTTAGGCATTAGGCATCATTAGGTCCATTTTGCATTTATTTGTCCTTATCATGTGTTGGAGTATGCTTTGGTGTGATTTGAGGTGTTTGAAAGCCTTATGGCCCAAAAAGAGGTGAAGAATCAAGTTTGGCCATGAAAAGAAGTCAATCCATGATCTGGTCAAGACAAAGATGAGCATGGGCGGAGGCCTTAGACATATCTTCTGATGCTAAGATTTGGTGGAGATACAGCATTTTGAGTTAGCTTTCCAATGGAAGTGGTTTCAAGTCATTTGGGCCATATTGGAGAAGTTATGATCGATTCATTAGAAGCATGTCAAGACACCCGACCTTGACACCCGACCTAACCTACCCGCGCGGGTTGGAAGATGATCGGCGCCAGAGTGTACCGGCCTCACACACCGGGATGAGAACCCGCACGGCTCCACACACCCGGCCTGGCATACAGCGGCCTGAAGGACCCGCACGGCTCACATCTGCGGCCAGCACCGCAGCGGCCTGAAGGACCCGCCACGGCTCACATCTGCGGCCAGCACCGCGGCCTGAAGCACCCGCACGGCTGGAAGGATAGGCGAGAGTCTGAGTGCTGGTCGGCAAACGCGGATCGGGACTCGACCACCTTACCTAGGTATCGGCCAGTTTCTTCCTTCTTGCTGGATTCTGATTGGCTGAAGATTTAATGACCTCAAGGACTTTTTAGACTTTCTCCTTTATGTTTTTAAGGGTTTCCAAGCCCCATATAAATACTCTTGTATCCCCTTTGAGGGACTTATCTCATTTTCTCTCAAGACTTTGCCTCATATTGTAAAAGCTTGAATCTTTTTATCAATCTAAGGAAGCTCTTCATCTTATATCTTGTTTCTCCTTCTCACAAACATGATTAGCCTTGAATCTCACATAGATTTAAGGTTTTCATGGAGATTAGTGAGTAGACACACTTTGGATCCATGGGCTAGGGTGATTAGGGTGATTAAGTGAAGATCTAGGGTGTTTAGTGTAGATCTATCTTGTTCCTTGCTGGTAGAGTGCTTTTAATGCTTCTTTTGAGTTGGCCTCTCAAAGGTTGAGTTCTAGACATTTCTCACCCACAAGGTGTTCTATGAAATGTCTGAACCAACTCTACTAAGCTTTTAACATTCTTTACCAAAGACCATTTGTTGTAAAGGTGTTAAGATGGCTAGTAGGCTTGTTCTTAATGATTGCTTTCATGTTGTTCAGCCATTGACCATTTGGTGTTTGAGATGTGTTAGCAAATGAACATTCTTCTTGACCATAGAGTTTGTTTAGACTTGTGCCTAGGCCTAAGGTTGTTAGATTGATTGAAAGCTGCCGCCTTTAGATCGGATCTACTTGTTTCCTTGCTTGTTGAGGGTTCTTAATGCTATTTTGGTCTTGATCATATCAAAATAGATCTATAGGCATTTCCTGGAAGGTGTTCGATGAAATGCCTGAACCATCTCTTCAATGCTTTTAGCTTGCTTTACCTAAGGGATTAGTTGTTAAAGGAGCTAAGATTGCTATTAGACTTGTTCTCCATGCTTGCTTTAGTCACTACAGCCAAAGGGATTTGGTGTACTTGGGTGATCATTGCAAAGGAGCATTCATCTAGGGATAGAGCTTGCTTAGTTTTGTTGTTTAGGCATAAGGAGAGTGTTTGATTGATGGCTTGCCACCTCTAGATTGGATCAACATCACCTAAAGTCAAATTCCTAGTCCCATGGATTCCACCTTAGCATTTGATTGAGTTCTTGCACTTGTTTCTTGATAGGATTTGAGATCACCTTGTTTATATTTCTAGGATCTTAGCTTGTCACCTTCATCCATCTTCTTGTTTGCTTAGATTAAGGAAGCTTGTGTATTCTTGGTGCTATAGATCACTAGTTCTCTATGGGTTCGACAACCTTTCTATACTATCATTTGACTTGGGAGCCTTGAAAACTTCCACTATCACCATCCCACATGACTCAAAACTGATGAGTCTTCACACTTATCAGACCGGCCAAGGAACCATGTCCCAATGGACCCGATCAGTCTTGCTCTTACAACCGGTGCATCCTTTGATCAGTAAGAGCAGACACCCTTTTCCATCAACCCAGGATCAGGTCGTTCAGTCTTGCCAAAGATCAGATAACACACGGCCTTTCTTGCACAAGTACACCCAGCACAATACTAGTGGTCTACACCACGTAGTATTCGCAGTACTCTTCTTAATGGCTCTCAGGCAATGCTTTGCACATAGCTTACCAACGCCAAGGTTGATAACTCACATTCCTTATGATCAATATCATAACTGACAGAATATCTCAGCACACAATCATATCAACAGATAACCTAATACAAGGATCTGACCTCAATATACCCTCAGGTGCAATTTCGACCTCAAGCAAACCTGCTCCAAAAATTAATTAAAATTCAATAAAACTCCTGATAAATCCCCACTAAGAGATTTCCAAGTTCAGAATCCAGTGAATCGACCCAGACCATATAAGATTCCGACCATGATCAGTCCAACCGATCAAAAGTTGACATCATCAAATCAATTCCCAAAAACTAAATAAAATTCATGATAATTCATGATAAATCTCAACTAAGAAATTCCCATAAACAGAATTCCATGAATCAAACCAGACCATATAGATCTCGACCAAGAACAGTCCATCCGAACCATGGACTTCCACGGTCTCTTTGATCCGGCCAAGGCCTAGGATCAGTGCCTCCATATCTGAAACATCATCATCCAATACACAACAAGATATAGAAGTAGAACATAGTAGAAGAAATCATAGATAGGTGTAACCAAACGAACCAGACAAAACCACGTACCAAACGGATCGTCCGCAGGCCATGTCTGGTGGTCCTTGGCCACACCTGTTACCTTATCAGGGACGACCATGCTCCTCCAAGCACGCCTCCATCAAGCCCTTATCACATACTTACAGTATTGATAAGATCCAAATCATGGGTCGTACCCATCATCTCTTCCATAGAACTTCCATAAAACCAGTTTCTGCACTGCATCCGCCTTCAAGGCTGTTCATGTCTTTGAGAGTGGAGTCCGGCCTTCTCCTGCTCCCCTGGCAATTTGCGTGTGATCTCAAGACATACAGAAAGCCTATAAAGTTCTCATCCATGATCAAACACCACCCAAGGGTCGTGCATCACTTCTCCCTTCAGTGCCCATGAAACTATCTTTCTACACACATCTGCCTTCAAGGCTGTCTCAACCATTGGAAGTGCACTCCGGCCCTCCATCTCCTCTTCTGTCTATTTGCGTGTGATCCCAAGACATAGAGGAAGCCTAGGACGTGAACATCCATGATCAATCACCATCAAAGTGTCATTCTCAACTCCCCTCTTGATTGCCAACAAAACTGCCTCTTTCCTGCCTCCACACCATTCTTGGTCTTGGATGGAGCAATCCGACCATCTATCTTTTTCTCTGGTTCTCTTAGTGTTTCAGGATGTAAGAGAAAGCCTCTGTGTGCCTGCAAGGCACGGAATTGCCTTTGTCCGTATAGAAGAAGGGGTGGTTATTTCCTATAACCGTCGCCCAGTAACTGCCCAGTAACCGTCTTTTGCAGTTTCTTCCTTTTCTTCCTTTTCATTTATGTCTATGGCAGTTACCAGACGTTCCTGGCAGGCCTAACTGCTCCTAGACACATCACACACAAGCCCAAAGTGATTGCCCACACCCATGGCGCAACCTTAAGAGCCCACCAACCCATCTGTACACATGGGTTGTCCACATGGCCAAGTCACTGTCCGGACCCGGCCCAACTTCGCAAGACTTGAACACTCAGTCCAGCTGAGTTGAGCTGATCCCCAGCTGTCCCAGCTGATTGAGCTAGTAGTTCAGCTAGTGTGAGCTGACCAGTGAGTGTGGAGCTAACACACTCTACTTGAGCTCCAACCGAGCTTCGTCTAGCTGGTTGAGCTTCTTTCTTTCATATCCTAGCTGTCATACACTGCGTCCAGCTAGTTTTCTTCATCTTATTCAATACTTCTAAGCCCATTGGTCCATTTCCAGACCTAGACTTAGTTTTCTCATGATCCAATCTGATCATTCACTTCATTACAGCTTGTTCACGATCAATTCCCATGATCTGAATCAGAGCAGTCCCAATTATGTTGAAACGTCTATGTCCCATGGCAAGTTTTAGGAACGGGGACATGACAAGTCTCCCCCACTTAAGATGGTTTTGTCCTCGAATACTGTTGTGCTGACGTCTTGCCTCAAGAAAAAGGTTCCAACTGAACTCTTTGCATCCAGAACTAGGAGCATGCTTGATTGGTTCTTTCTAACCAATTCGTTGCATCTCCCTCCTTGTTCGTTGTGACTGATCACGTCTTGATCATCATATAAACAAGTCTCCCCCACTTGATAGAGATTTAACCCAAAATCTTATGAAGTGGTCCATCCTTCTGTCTATCAAACACCAATACAAGGACATGACTTGTGTCACTGGCCCAACCCTCCAGGTTGCGGTTCTAGCAAACACCAAGTCTATTACTCCCTAACCCTAGTCCACGAATAGATCATATTCAGTCCTTAAGAACATACTGCGTAACCGAGTCTTAGTAGATATACCCAATCTCCAAGCCACTCGATGTACCAGTCAAATCTTAAGAAACTTGTTCCAATCTTTTAGCTTCTTGTTCTTCCACGAGTCCTAACAGATTGTTCTGTTTACTTAAGTCCTTCCCGGACAACGAGGTTTATGATTCCAGCCACAAATTACTGGATCATTCCTTAACCAGCCACAGCCTTTCCCAGCTTGGCTATATTGCGATCTTAGTCTCTACAAGACTAAACCGCCTCAACTTGACTTCTGTCCATCACTGGACTTGATCATTTTACGGTTCTGGTCCACTCTGAGACTCAACCGTATCAATCATTACACAGCTTGAAGCTACCATCTTTCTGTTTCACAAAAACAATTGGTGCTTCCCAAGGCGATACACTATGGCGTATGAAACCCTTATCAAGCAACTCCTCAAGTTGCTACTTTACTCAGCCATTTCGGCTGGTGCCATACGATACGGACTTTTGGACATTGGGGCCGTTCCAGGTTTGAGTATCGATCATGAACGGGTCAGCCCTGCCGGGGGCACACCCTGCGGCGCCCGAAACACATCCTTGAACTCATGAACCAACGGTATCCCATCCGGGTCGCCACCCCCTACGACCTAATTAGTGTAAATGGTAGCCAATAAGGCCTCACAACCATTTCCAAGCATCCTTTCCACCGGAATTGCTGAAACCACTAAACAACAAGAGGTCGGCTTAATACCTTGGAACCTGATCGGGGGTCCAAACTCATTCTCAAGCTGCACCATTCCACGGTGACAATCAAGAGTTGCCCAATTCTTTCCAAATCAGTCCATGCCTAAGATCATCTCATGATTCTTTAGGGGACAATAATCAGATCTACAGGCATAGGCTTGTCCAAGATCACAATCAGATCTACAGGCATCGGCCTGTCCAAGATCACAATCAGATCTACAGGCATCGGCCTGTCCAAGATCACAATCAGATCTACAGGCATCGGCCTTTCCAAGATCACAATCAGATCTACAGGCATCGGCCTGTCCAGGATCACAATCAGATCTGCAGGCATCGGCCTGTCCAAGATCACCACTGTGATGTCCTTAACCAGACCTAGTGAGTTCATAATCTGCCCTCTGGCCGCACTCACTATGTCAGGACCATGCTAGGTTCCGTACTTAACATACCCTTTCCGATCATATATGGACTCACAAAGCTATGTTCAGCTCCAGTATCGAAAATTACGTGTGTTTCCACACCATTGTTATTAAGTACCTAGATGAGTAGGATCTCGGTTTGAGTCCCATACCATTTTCCAAAGTATCACACTTCTGTGAACGTCCCATACCTTTCACAAGAGTGTTTATAATATACCTCAATCCTCATCATACTAAGATACTTAACATCGTGTTTCCATTTCCACTTGGAATTGGTCCATTCACTTCAACTTGATCTAAGGAATCCTACCTTGACTTATAACGAGTCCAAGCTGATCCATCTGATCACAAGCCCACTCATACTAGCCATGTAGTGTCTTCCTTAAATCAACACGAACACCGCATATGCTCACTTGTTTTGAACGACCACCAAGGGATAACACTTACCTCCAAGAGAGTGCTGCACGTTTCTTTCAGCCTAAGCCACTCTCTGGTCCATGTTACTTCCCTGGTCCAGGTCGTCCATACAAAGATCTTGCATTACATCCATCGTCTAATCCGTCTATTACGTCCAAATAACTAAATAAGCTAACCTTTCTGTTTTCAAGATCTTGCCCTTGGAGAGTGCATCTTGGCTAAGCCGGCTCATCTTGGAACTTCCCCGTTCACAAGCATGAAACCCAATCTTACCTTAACTCTCACTTGGCTCACCACAGCTAAGGTTCCAAGTCATCTCAGTTTTCAGTAATAATTTCGGTTTGGAACTCAACATCTTTGAGCACTGTCCTTAATAGGATCAAGCATGCTCTGATACCAACTTGTAAGACCCGATCCCGGCCTCTCGGGCCGCGGTCGATGCCTCACGTCGCTCGGTCCACACACTGACCAAACCTCTAAATTTTTTTCCGCCCTTTATTTAATACATCTCCCATAGGCGAGGGCTAACTCAGATCTTAGCTCAAGACTACCTTAGTCATTTACTAGCTTAGATCAATTCAGCACATACGCAGCGGAATAACAACTATCATCCATTGGTCTAAACCAATCTAACACTTGTCGGGTCGAATCACCTCAGCTAATGGTTAGTATACTCAACTACCAGCTAGCTCCAAGGTCGGTTCTGAACCCAAACCAAGTCATACAAATCCGAGGTTCCATTCCCCTAAACCATTCTATCTAGATCTAAGAACCATTGCTAGATCATACCTTTGCCACATCCACGGAGCTTGTTAGCTCTTTGTCTCAGCTTACTTAGCTTGTTTATACCTGCATAAACTCTTCCCTTGGGTACTTAGTCATTCAACCAACCATCCCCACAGATCAAGTAACCTTTGGGAAGTCTTCAATAGTAATTGATATGCGTCTGGCTCATCTCAGCCCATGCATCATCTAATATCCTTACGCTTTGTAGGATATAATACCAAGTCCTCTCATGGACTAATAATGCCAAGTCCTCTCATGGACTAATAATGTCAAGTCCTCTCATGGACTAATAATGTCAAGTCCTCTCATGGACTAATAATGTCAAATCCTCACAAGAACTAATAAGGCCCATCATATCCCAAGTCATTCAACCAACCATCCTACATGACTCAAAACTGATGAGTCTTCACACTTATCAGACCAGCCAAGGAACCATGTCCCAATGGACCCGATCATTCTTGCTCTTACAACCGGTGCATCCTTTGATCAGTCAGAACAGACACCCTTATCCATCAACCAAGGATCAGGTCGTTCAGCCTTGCCCAAGATTAGATAACACACAGCCTTTCTTGCACAAGTACACCCAGCACAATACTAGTGGTCTACACCACCTAGTATTCGCAGTACTCTTCTTCATGGCTCTCAGCCAATGCTTTGCACATAGCTTACCAACGACAAGGTTGATAACTCACATTCCTTATGATCAATATCATAAGTGACAGCATAACTCAGCACACAATCATATGATCAGATAACCTAATACAAGGATCTGACCTCAATATACCCTCAGGTGCAATTTCGACCTCAAGAAAACCTGCTCCAAAAATTAATTAAAATTCAATAAAACTCCTGATAAATCCCCACTAAGAGATTTCCATGATCAGAATCCAATGAACCGACCTAGACCATATGGATTCCGACCATGATCAGTCCAACCGATCAAAAGTTGACATCATCAAATCAATTCCCAAAAAATAAATAAAATCCATGATAATTCAAGATAAATCCCAACTAATAGATTTCCATAAACAGAATTCCATGAATCGAACCAGACCATATAGATCTCGACCAAGAACAGTCCATCTGAACCATGGACTTTCATGGTCTCTTTGATCCGGCCAAGGCCTAGGATCAGTGCCTCCATATCTGAAATGTCATCATCCAATACCACAACAAGATATAGAAGAAGAAAAATGTAGAAGAAATCAGAGATAGGTGTAACCAAACGAACCAGACCAAACCATGTACCAAACGGATCGTCCGCAGGCCATGTCTGGTGGTCCTTGGCCACACCTGTTACCTTATCAGGGACGGCCATGCTCCTCCAAGCACGCCTCCATCAAGCCCTTATCACATACTTCCAGTATTGATAAGATCCAAATCATGGGTCGTACCCATCATCTCTTCCATGGAACATCCACGAAACCAGTTTCTGCACTGCCTCCGCCTTCAAGACTGTTCATGCCTTTGAGTGTGGAGTCTGGCCTTCTCCCTGCTTCCCTGGCCATTTTCGTGTGATCTCAAGACATATAGAAAGAATATAAAGTTCTCATCCGTGATCAAATACCACCCAAGGGTCGTGCATCACTTCCCCCTTCAGCGCCCATGAAAGTGTCTTTCTACACACATCTGCCTTCAAGGCTGTCTCAACCATTGGAAGTGCATTCCGGCCCTCCATCTCCTCTTCTGTAAATTTGCGTGTGATCCCAAGACATATAGGAAGCCTAGGACGTGATCATCCATGATCAATCACCATCAAAGGGTCGTTTTCAACTCCCCTCTTGATTGCCAACAAAACTGCCTTTTTGCTGCCTTCACACCACTCTTGGTCTTGGATGGAGCATTCCGACCATCTCTCTCTTTTTCTCTGGTTCTCATTGTGTTTCAGGATGTAAGAGAAAGCCTCTGTGTGCCTGCAAGTCACGTAATTGTATTTGTCCATATATAATAAGGGGTGTTATTTCCTATAACCGTTGCCCAGTAACTGCCCAGTAACCGCCCTTGGCAGTTTCTTCCTTTTCTTCCTTTTCATTTATGTCTATGGCAGTTACCAGACGTCCCTGGCAGGCCTAACTGCTCCTAGACACGTCACACACAAGCCCAAAGTGATTGCCCACACCCATGGCCCAACCATAAGAGCCCACCAACCCATCAGTACACATGGGTCGTTCAGATTGGCCCGGTCACTGTCCGGACCCGGCCCAACTTCCCAAGACTTGAACACTAAGTCCAGCTGAGTTGAGCTGATCCCCAGATGTCCCAGCTGATTGAGCTAGTAGTTCAGCTAGTGTGTGCTGACCTGTGAGTGTGGAGCTAACACACTCTACTTCACCCGAGCTTCGTCCAGCTGGTTGAGCTTCTTCGTTTCATCTCCTAGCTGTCATACACTGCTTCCAGCTAGTTTTCTTCATCTTATTCAATACTTCTAAGTCACTTGGTCCATTTCCAGACCTAGACTTAGTTTTCTCATGATCCATTCTGATCATTCACTTCATTGCAGCCTGTTCACGATCATTTCCCATGATCTGAACCAAAGCAGTCCCGTTTCTGTTGAAACGTCTATGTCCCATGCCAAGTTCCAGGAACGGGGACATGACATTCTTCTTCGGTCGAAACCGTGTCATGAACCCGGAGGAGGTCTGGCCCCCTTAGAGTAGGCAGGAGTCTGGCGATTATTGTTCGGACTTTGGAGCCTGCATGAAGCATAGAGCCTGGATGATTTCTTAAGGAGGCGAGGTGCAGGACCGAGATGGGGAATCTGGAAGCTTCTGGTCGTTTCAGTGAGTTTGCCGAATTATTCGCTAAATTTCCTTTTTAGGCGGGATTTCCTCCTTTTATCTGTGGGGACCGAGTTTCCTTTTTGACGCCCAGGTCTCTCATGGCAAGAATCATCTAAGATATCGAAGAATGTTATCTTTCTTTTTCCGGCCTTTTCGAGGAAATGGCAGTTCGGGCGTATATAAAGGTCCGACGTGGCTAGCGCTTGCACCCATCCTTCTAAAGTTTTCTGATCTCTCTCTTGAATTGGGAAAGATGAACAGATACTCTGAGCTCCCCTCGTTCCCAGCTTCATTTGTAGGTGGCCATGCGAGACCACGCCGTCTTCCTGCTTACCCCTACTCTTCTCCAATTCCAGCGTGGGCGGAAGTTCCAGAGGCTGATCGCGAAGCGGTTCCCATGGTGCCTTTGAAGCCTCCCTGCCCTTACTTGCTTGACGATGGCCCTCGCTCTGTGATCCGGGAAGAGGGTGTGATGGAGATCCGGAGCAAAACACGGAATCTCCCCTTCGGTGGGGATGAGATGTTCCTCTGAATATGAGCATTTTCCCGATGGAGGGGACAATGAAATAGTCATTTTTGAGGCATACCTGGAGGCTGGTTTTAGAGGCATCATCCCCTCCCTTGTTGCCGCGGTGTCCTCTTACTTTCGCTTCTGTCCTTCTCAGCTTACCCCTCTGACCTTGGACAAATCTGACTGCGATCAAAGTGCTTGGGGAATTTTATGACCTCTCTATCGGAATACACGAGGTCTTGTATCTCTATTACTTTGCTCCTTTGGTGAGCAAACCGGGGTTTTATCATCTCCGCTCCCGTGATGGCGCTCCCTTGGTCGATGAGCCTTCGAGGGGTCTTATGGGTAATTACCCCTTTGGGGATGATTGGGACAAATGGTATGTGTTCGTGAAAATTCCAGGGCTGCTCAGTTATCCTACGTTCTGGCGCAAAGTTGGTAACTCTCTTCTCCTTCCTTCTTGTTTGCATTCTGAAGATTCCTTTTGCTCACGATCCTCCTTCATTGTTAGATGTATGTCGCCCGGTATCCTACAGTGGGGAGGCTGTGGTGAAGCTAGCAATGGAAATTCCTTGTGTTTTCCTAGGGGTGGCTTTTCTGACGAGCAAGGAGGCCTTGTGTCATAGCTCCGTTGGGGTAAGCTTTTGACCTTGGATTTTATTTTGATAGGACTTTTTCTCCTTACTTCTTGCCTTTTCAGGAATGTCGGGAGGCTCTCAGTGTCCACCGTTTATGATGAATATCAGAAGGGCAAGACGCGAAAAAAGGCGCCCTTTCTATGTTCCTCCTCTGCGGCTAGCAAGGACGGCTCCGAGGGCGGCCAGATTTTCTTCCAGTTCGCCAGGTGATGTTGAGGCTGCTCCTAACCAAGACTCAGAGGCTGGAATTCATTGGAGGCTGCTTGGCTAAGTGCTCTTCGTTTGCACCCAGGTTCGAGACATGATGGCGCAGCGCGATCTGCTGATTCAACGCGTGAGAGAGTTTGCTCGGTGGGAGCTTATGAGGGAATGGCTGGAGAAGAGGATCGATCATTGGGATCCTTCGGAGGAGTATCACCGTTACCTGCTTCTGTTCGGAGGTGTTGAATGGCCTCTGGGAGGGTCCATTCGAGCTGATACCCCAAGATCTGTTGTGGGATTTCAATTTTCGGTGGGCCCCTGCCTTGAGTGACTCTGTTTTTATCTTTGTTTTTGGTTTTTGATGTTTTCTGAATCTCATTCTTGAATAATGAGCCCTTTGTAGCTCCTTCGACTCAGAAGTAGCGGTTCTCTGCAGCTTTATCTTCTAACGCAATCTTTCTCTCTGAATCCTCTCGCTCCGTATAATACTTTGTTTGTCAAGTAAACCTCTTACTCCCGAGTAGACTGCTTTCCATCGGTGGCCTGTTTTATGGCCTCGAAGCTTTGAGGGCAGCGGGTCTGTCTGGTTCGGCCTTTGGGCTCACTTGTCGGAATTCGGAAAGTGCTGCTAGACTCTTAGGGGTTGACCCAGGATCGAACGTTACAGAAGTCGGGATCGTGAGGTCGTTAAGGACCCGGAGACCGCATAGAATTCGTAAATTCTTCGTTTAGGCCCAAGGATCATATAGGGCTCGAAAGTCGTTTTAGGAATCCATTGGTTCTGAATCCGGAGATTTTTTAGGACCCGCAGGTCAAGTAGGGACCCGTAGGCTTTAGATCCGGGGATCGCTTTCTGCCCCGTAGGTCGAGATGGAACCCGTAGGTTCTAGGTCCTGAGACCTTTTTAAGACCTGTTGGTCGAGCTGGAACCCGTAGGTTTTAGATCCGGGGATCGTTTAGGACCCGTAGGTCTTATGGAACCCATAGGTTCTTTGGATCCTGAGATCATACGGGACCCATAGGTCTTCTGGAACCCGTAGGTTCTTTGGATCCTGAGAACATACGGGACCCGAAGGTCTTCTGGAACTCGTAGGTCAAGGTGGAACCCGCAGGTTCTAGGTCCTGAGACTGTTTTCAGACCCGCATGTCGAGGGTGAACTAGTAGGTTCTATTGTTAATAATTATCAAATTAGTTTCGTGCCAGGAGTTCGTTAACCCAGAATTTAGTTTTGCATGGACCGTGCTCTGTCTTCCTAGGCAATACTATTCCCGGAACCTGTTCCGAACTCGTATTCTGCCACTCGGAATGTGGCCACTATTGAGTTCATAATGCTGTATGCTGCTTCTGCGGGAAGCCACTATCAGACTTAGGGGTGCTGGTGTGGATCTACCTGGAATAGCGATCCAGTCACCAGGCTTTGCTGCTTTCCACGTCTGGATAAGCAGAGATTTTCTTGTGCTCCCAGAATTTTGCACTTATTGCTCCCTGTATGTCACAGTACTTTTGCAATTTTTGTACTTTGTGCCCCCTGTATTGCTAGCATGTAGCATTTTAATACAGGTACTTTTCACATTTTGTACTTTTGGGGGCCCCGATATTTCTATGGCACTAGGCCTATACCGGGGTTATAAGTAGTTTTGACAGCATACTCAGGTTTGCGCAGACCCATTCCCGCCTTAAGTCTCATACCCGTTTGTGTTTTGTGGACGTACAACGTTTGGTAAGGGTTGGCCAGGATCGGAAGTCCCTTGGGACCTGATCCAGCTCGTATGCCCCTTAAAGTATGGTGGTTTTTCTACTACTCTTATAGTCGGAACTATTTTATTATATAAGTCTGGTCCGTAGACGTGCAGCATACATAGGAGTAGGAAACCACAATGCTTAAATACTATATAGTAAGCAATATATATAGGGATCTGGAGATCATATTTAAAAAATGATATGCTTTGAGATGCAAGTTGTTAGGGGATTTTTGTGCAGGTCTTTTTTGAGTACTAAGGAACGGAAGAAGAATTGAAGGGTTCTTATAGATTTGAGAATATTTAGAGAGACGAACAGCAAAGAAGACTCGAAGATAAGTTTTATTAGATCCAAGAGACCGGGATTACAAGATATTGTGGTAAGAGCCCTAGCTCTAGCCGCCTTGATCTAAATTCTAAGTCTTCGAGTGTATATGAGTCGATTCCCTGCTTTAGGGCTTTGTCTTTTCTTATATAGTCGTCCTTGAGGCGGTTTTAGTCGGTCAGAGTAAGAGGAACTCTTCCATATTCGGAAATATGGAAGGTTCTCTTTATCGAAAGTTTTCCAGTTTCCCGGAGGAAGGGGAAGTTCCTGAATTCTGAGTTCTGAGTTCCTGAGTTCCTTTCAGTGAAGACCCGGAGTACTCTGTAGCGTTGACCCGGAGGCCTGGGTCCTTCCTGGAGCCTGGAAGAAAAAGGATACCTGGGTATTTTCCCCAACAGTTCGCCCCTTATTTCTCGATTTCGTCGTCGAACTCGGGGAATAACCTGTGCACTCGAGTCAAACCGGAGTTGCTCATTCTCAGCAGGTTTCCCTTAGGCAGGACCTTGAATCAATGTTCAAGGCTATTTTAGAGAGTCAAGAAAGGATGATATCTAGAAGCTCCACTTCTTGTGAAAGAGCTTATGAGCCAACCACCCAATTGGAGTACCAACCACATGGAAACCTTGGTCAAGAAAGCCAATATGGATATGGTGAGAGATACCAAACTTGGTATTTAGAGTATGAAGAACAAGAAGTCAAATTCCCTCAAGCCTCCAATGAAGAAAACATCACCAACATGCTTGAGAAGTTGTTGGAGAATCAAGAAAGAGGAAGACTTGAGATAGAAAGGCAAATGAGTTCTCTTTCCACCAAGGTAGATGCTCATGGCAAGACTCTTAGCTCAAGGATGGATGAAACTATAACACATGTGAAGTCTATCAACAACAAACTGTCTCACATCATTGAAGATCAAGAAGAAAGCATCACTCCCCTTTACAACACCAACACTTGTGAAGAATGTTCCATGGATATGGAAATTGATGTTGAGGAGGATGTGCAAAAGGATGGATTTCACCAAGAAACTGAAAATTCTATACATGAGCTTGAATTACTCCTTGGATGCATGGTAGATGAAAATATTGGGCAAAGATATGAAGAGCAAGTTGAACCAACAACATTCAAGAGTTATTCAACAAGAAGCGAGGATGAAGAAGTAAGCTTGGTTGGAAGAGTCTTTGTAGATTTTTGTGATTGTAGTTTGGTTGAATGCATAGAGGAGATAAGAGAAATCTCATTGGTCATGGATGAGTTCTAACCATGGAGGAAACACATGTGAAGTTTACGTCCAAGGAAGGAACAAAGGGTGACGAGTCTAGGGAGAATCAAGTTATTCACATTGAAGAATCCCCCAAAGAGATGCACCACGAAGACTCTCCTATGGACAAGCCCTTCGCCTACCATTTTGGTATACTCTCTACCAAGGAGCTCATTGTTGATGATCCAAGGAAGGTACCCTTTGAAGAGATCAGGATGAATGAGTTTAGGGGTTGGTTCTATGATGAGTATGATCCTGGTGATCTAGTTTGGCAAGAAGGCTTTCACAACATGGGTAAAGAGCCTAGACACATCCAGCCTTCACTAGCAAGAGGAAGGAAAGTCAAGCTAGTGACTTAAAACAAGCTCGCTTGGGAGGAAGTCCCATGGCTATCATTTGTACATATTTCACTAGGATTTTTGTTTTAAAGACCCTTGGGCTGACGAGGCACCAACTGAATCTTCTAACTCCCCTTATGAGGTATCACTCCAACCCTTCTTGTATATACATTTGCTTTTGTCTTGTTGGGGTATCTCCGTCTCTCTTACTCACACAGACACTGTGTGATTTAAGTGTGGGGGAGGTACCAAGTATTTGATCATGTTTGCTTTGTGATTGAGGGTCTCATGCATTGCATTGTACATTCATATATGCATGAAAAAAAAATTTAAAATTTTTGAATCATGTAGTTGCATCACTTACATCTTTAAGATTGAGTCTAGAGCATATAAGTTGCATTAACTTGCACATGGAGCATTGCCTTGTAAAGAAAACTTGTTTGCAGTGAATTTGACACCCTAGTTAAACATATCAAGTAGCTTAAGCATCTTTTGAAAGGCTTGCATGTTTTGAGCCTTGAAAACTCTTCTTGAAACTTGCTTGCTTGCTAGATATTGGCATTGTTCTTGAAATCAGCTCCAACCTGAACTTAGACTTGAATGAACTTAATTTCTCTTGCATATGGGCATTTGCGTACTTGATCGTGGATCTCATACACATTTGGGTTATCTTTCCCCATTATACCACTCTTTGTTAACCCAAATGGCACTTCCATACCCTTAAACTCTAGCCATTCTTTGAAGCCTACATTTATTTGCATGAGTGAGGCCTTTTCTGATAGCTTGTCATGTGCAAAATCTTGAGAGTCTTGGGAGCAACATGGATTTGTTCTTATCTCTTGCTAGCATAGGGTCCTCATTTGAGCTAGCTTCTAGGATGGTGAGTGGGTTTTTTGTTCCTTAAAGGTTTATATCTTGGGTTTGGGATGGGACAATGTTGAGATTGACGAACAAAAGAATGTATTGAGAAAGAAAACCCCTAGGGACCTATAATAGAAAGATAAGAAGCTCTTGATTGATGTTTTTGGCCTTTCCCCTTCATATAAAAAATTAAAAAAAAGAAGAAAAAGAAAAAGAAAAGAAAAGAAAAAAAATGATTCAATAAGATAGTGGGGAAGGAAAACAAAAAGTGTTAGAGCTTAGAAGTGGGAATTGTGCATAAGAGGTCCTTAGTGGTTGTATCAAAAGAAAGAAAGTTGTTCATGGGGTGAGTGATGTGAGAATGTTTTTCATTTTGGTTATTGGGATGAATGGAAAGGGTGTAGAACTTGTAATCACTCAGGAATCAGGTGGAATGATGAGGATGGATCCATATATGCATGAATTGCTCCTAGTCTTAGATAAATTTTGCATAATGATCAAGCTCGTTGAATTTTGAGTGATTTCCACCTTGAAATGATGCATTGAAACCTCATTTTCATCCATATTAGACCATTTGATCACCTAGCCAAATGATTGAGATCATGTGCCATTTGTGAGACTTCACCTTGTGTGTGTGTGTGTGAATCAATGTGAGGGTTGGTTAAGAGAGCATGTTGGTTGATAAGCATTGCATCTTGTGTAGAGGCATAAGAGTATTGATAGGCCTTGAGAAGCTAAAGTGTAATAAAAGAGTATGCTCATGCTATTTGCTATGTTTCTTTAGGATGTCTAGTTGAGTGCTATAAGTGTTTCTTTTGGCTAAGTCCCCATCTTTGCATCCCTCCTCCTTGTGTTTTGAAAAGTTTACTTGAGGACAAGTAAAGGTCTAGTGTGGGGGAGTTGATGTCTTGCATATTTACATGTTTTTAGCATTCATATCTTGTGCATTTTGATCATATAAGTTAGGCATTAGGCATCTTTAGGTCCATTTTGCATTCATAAGTCTTTATCAGGTATTGGAGTGTGCTATGGAGTATTTGGGGTGTTTGGGAGCTTTGTGGTCGAAAAAAGATGAAGAATGGAGTTTGTCCAAGGTCAGGACAAGCCAAGCCATGATCATGACCTCACCTTGGACAGCCGGGACGCGAGATGGACCATGACACTTACCCGGGACGAAGGAAGATGGGACGGTCGAGTTGGAATGGATCAATGTCCGGATGCGTGGCCTGGAGTGCTCGGGAGAGATCATCCGCGCGGGACAGAAGCTGGACCGGATGCGCGGCCTGGAGTGCTCGGGAGAGCGCACCCGCACGGGACAGGACATTGAACGGACGAGGCATGCGCGGCCTAGAGTGCTCAGCCTCACTTACCCGCGCAGGACAGGCAAGGAACGGACAGGACGATGTGCGGGCTTGAGTGCTCGGGTCAGTACACCCGTGCGGGACACACGAACGGCCGGATGATTCTGCTCTGTCCGGATGTGCGCGGACTGGACGGCTGGAGCCACCCTGAGCGTTTTTGACACTCTTCTCCTATTGGTCGAAGCCCATTTGATTCCAGGGACCTTTTAGTAATTATCTATGATGTTTTTAGGGCTTCTAAGCCTTGTATAAATACTCTTGTATCTCCCAATTTGGGACTTGTCTCTTTTTCTCTCAAAAACACTTTTAGATCTTGAATAAAGTTTGGATCTTGAATCCTTTTTCTTCTTTTATTCTTGTGTTCTTGAGAAATTGTTGCTCTCTAATCATGATTAAACTTGAATCCATCATGGGTTTATGGGAAATCATGTCTATTAGAGAGTAGATCATCTTAGGGTTCATGGGCTTGGGAGATTTAGGGTGATTAGGTGTAGATCTAAGGTGTTCGAGTGTTCTTCTTGCTATTTTGGAGTTGGCCTCTTCAAAATAGAGCTATAGGCATTTCATGCCCGGAAGGTGTTCTATGAAATGCCTGAACCAACTCTTCAATGCTTTTAACATCCTTTACCTAACGGATTAGTTGTTAAAGGTGTTAAGATAGCTAGTAGACTTGTTCTTAATGATTGCTTTCATATTATTCAACCTAAGGGATTAGATGCTTGAGATATGTTAGTGAATAAGCATTCATCTAGGGATAAAGCTTGCTTAAGATTGTGTCTAGGCTTAAGGTTGATAGATTGAATGTTGCTGCCACCTTAGATTGAAACTTGATCACCTAAGGTCAATTCCCTTGCCCCATGAGTCCTATTGCTTCATATTGAAAGAGAGACCATTACTTTATTGCATTTTAGCTTAGTTTTAGTTCACTTCATTCCACTCTTTTGATTGAACTTAGCTTAAGTATAGACTTGCATTCCCTTTGCATTGAAATCACCTAGGATTGGTTCGACAATCTCTTTTACTACATCATTTGATTAGGAGCCTTGAAAACTCCTATCATCATACTGCTCCTGTGCAGCCGATAGATGCATGGCCTGGATTCTCAATCACGGCGGTAAGATCCAGAGAGGAATCAGAGGAGTCCATCGATTCAAAGGGATCGGCAGTAAACTCTTTCTTCTTCGACCTAACCCTAGCACCTATGGAAGAAGAACTGGGGGAAGGATTCGATCTAGCCTTTATATCTGGCGCAGAAGACGGCGGGGGAAGTACAAAATGAAAGAAAAAGAGAGAAAAAGGGAAGAGTATTACCTGTGAAAGTCTAAGCTCGAGGAGTGAGAATTGCCGAAGATCTTTGAGAGAGAGGGAGAAGGAAAGCGGAGCATCTCCTAGGCGGAAAGATTGGGAAATTAGGGTTGAAACCCTACTTGAGATTTCACTCGCCAAAAGGTAATCCCACGCGAGGAAAAAATATCGAGAAACCCTGAGGAAGGTACGCGTCCAGCGAAGTCCCAAGTTTTCCTTCTAGAGCCGTCTCCACACCAACCTCAGATCCTCGATTGAGGACCTCAGCAATCCAATCTGTCCTCCCATTCCAGGACTCCGACAAACGCTGCTAAAATTCCGAGATCACTTCAAGAAAACCGAGCCTCGTCAAGACTCAGCATATGGCCCCGGCCTAAGAGAAAACTCCAAAACGCGGAACTACTAAGGCGAGGTCCTGCCTATGGGAAGCCTGCTGAGAATGAGCAACTATGGTTGACTTGAGTGCATGATATACCATGAATTTGACCCGATTTTATTCATGGTATATAATAGTTTTAGGATATATTTAATCAATTTTGGAGTCTAGATAACATATTTACAGGTTCAGGAGCAATTGGAGGAAAAATGGTGTTTTTGGAGCATTTTGGAGCACTTTAGAGATTTTCACCTGAGATGACCATATCGACCATTCGAGGTCGACACGGAGAGAGATGCGTCGATCGATACACCTTTAGTGGTATCGATTCGATATTGAATGCACAGAAGCCCAGTTTGGTCACAACCGACTTGAAACCCATGACAACATCTATTTACCAAGATACCCCTGACGAGTTTTAACCTAATTATTTAGTATTTATGTCTTGCCTAAGTGTTTTGGCAAAAAGAAGTTTTTTTAGACATAGTTCCTACCTAAAGGTTTTCATACCATTGTTTTGTGAGAGAGAGAGAGTTCCAATTGAGAGCTTTCTTGAACACCTTTATTTTCTATCTATTCTATCTCTGCAGTTTTATTTAATTGTTATGATGTTTTCCTTGGCTATGTCTGAGTAAACATCTTTGTTAGATTTAGGATTCAAATAGGTTTTGAGGGTTTAGCCCCAAATATGAAAACTTGAGCATGTGATACTCATCTTAGAAGATTGTTCTTAATGCTTGTATAGGAGTAGCTAACCTATACATGATGACAGTGGATATTATCCTTGGATCTATCTTCTTTAAGTCAGATTTTGCTAGGCGCAAGCAACAGCATGGTCTAGCAAATCTCTGGTGAACTGTTTTCAACCTGCACTTAAAGCTTACTAGAGGCGCATCGATGGATTCCCTTATAGAGACATCGATCGATTGACGCGAGGCTATGTCGATCGATACATGTGACAGCAGGTCGATCGATGCCTTCCTGATTATGACCTGCGCTATGTAGTGAATCATTGGTTCTAGTAATAGATAATCCAGAAAACGACAGTGGTACGGTTATTGTTACCGTTGTGTTCTATAATATCATGCAAGCATCTCACATAGGCATTCATAATATTATAATCCTGATAACCGGAATAGTAATCCTAAGTCTAACGCCTTCATCATATCGGTTTAAAACCCCTAATCAATCACGAGTAATTGTCTTGCTCACCAGTTTTAAGTTTACTTGAAATTTATGCTTTGAAATCTCCAACCTAGCTTAGTTACAATAAGATCTATTGTGTTCCCTAGCTCCCTGTGGATTCGATCCCTAAGTACTACAACTTGACCTCTTTTGATGAGAGTAAGGTTGCTCTAGGGTAATTTGAGCACGTATCAAATTTGGCGCCGTTGCCGGGGAGCTTTGATCACCATTAGATTTTATTTAAGTCTAGGTTTTCTTTTACTTTACTACTTGTTACTGATAAAATTTTTCTTTTCTTTTCAGGTGCATGTCCAGCATAACGATAAGCAAAAAGAACAAGGAACTTGTGTCTACTGATCCAGCTGCTTTGGAACGTTCAATCTGCAAACAGATTCGTTCCACATCGATAGATACACCCGCTTGTGCATCGGCCGATATTCATCAACAACCGTCTACCGAGTTTCAGACACCGTCGACCGATACCAGCTCACCAACATCGACCGATCTCATTCATCTGACATCGACCGATACTCTTTCATCGACCGATACTTTTCAGTACCCATCGACCAACATCTTTCATCTGACATCGACCGATACCGCAATCCGCATATCGATCGATACTGAGCCACAGAAGGTAACCTACTTGACCAAGAAGGTCACCTGCGTAATGCATCAGGTCAGAGAATTAATGATCAGGGGGCTACATTCTCTGATCCAGAAGCTGAGGCTGCTGCAGCCGCTGCTCAAGCTGCAGAAGAAGCCAACCGAAACAGATCACTGGCTGACTACAACCGTCCAGATCAATACTACGCCAACAGATCTGCCATCCGTCCTCAATACTACACAGTTTTAGGACAAACACCCTACAGTGGAGCATCCAACGAGCATCGTATTGACCATCTAGAGAGGTACGAGGATTTCATATCTGCTATCAAAGCCAATGGAGTCCCAGCTGACTACCTACTTTGCAAGCTCTTCAAGTACTCTCTTACCGGAGAAGCTTTGCAATGGCTTAAAAAACTACCACCAGGATCTCTTACATCCTGGGATGATATCAAGAATGCTTTCTTGATTAATTTCTTTGATGAGGCACGCGAAGAAGAGTTGAGAAGCAAGATTGCTACATTCATGCAGAAGCCTACAGAGCCATTCAGACATTGTTGGGTTCGTTTCAAGTGTTATCAGAGAGCTTGTCCACACCACAGATTCAATGAAGTGCAGCTGCTCAGTACTTTCTACAGATGTTTAGATCTGACCTATCAGACAGCACTAGACACAGCTAGTGAAGGAAACTTCAACACCATGAATCCAGAAGAGGCTGTGAGACTTATTGAGAACTTGGCAACTAGCAACAGCACCAAGAACATTGATTATGAGAGAAGGAAATTGGCCAATGCTCTTGGGAAGGAGCAGTTGGACGATGTAAGAGCCAAATTGGACAGTGTTAACAAGCTTCTAAGGAAGCAACAACACCAAGAACACTGATTATGAGAGAAGGAAATTGGCCAATGCTCTTGGGAAGGAGCAGTTGGACGATGTAAGAGCCAAATTGGACAGTGTTAACAAGCTTCTAAGGAAGCAAGTTAGCTTTGTAGAAGATGTAGAAGCTATAGAAACTGATGAAGAGAGATATGAAGAAGAAGTGAATAACATAGGAGGATTTCAAAGGTTTGGAAATTAGAATGGAAACAGGAACTTCTGTGGCAATAGTCAGATGAGCAACTACAATCAGAATTCACAATATCAGAAACCCATCAGCAACAGCAACAAAAGTAACAACAAGAATCTCAACAATTCTTTCTACCAAAATCCACCACCACCTACTCAGGAGAGCAACATGATGTCTTGCATATTTTCATTGTTTTAGCTTTCCATTTTGTGCATTTTATCCCTTCTAGATTAGACATTAGGCATATTTAGGTTCATTTTGCATTCATAAGTCTTTATCAGGTCTTGGAGTGTACTTTGGAGAATTTGAAGGTGTTTGGGGGTACTTTATTACAAAAAGGAAGGGTGAAAGATAGACATGGACGATGGCGATAAAGAAGTCTTTATGTGCTAAGATTTGGTGGGAACATGGAATTTTGAGTTAGCTTTCCATTGGGAGTGGTTTCAAACAATTTGAAGCCATATTGGAGGAGTTATGATTATTTGAGTGAAGGCATGTCAGTACACCCGGGTCAGCACACTCGGCTTGACCAACCCGCGGAGCGAAGGGATGATGCTGGACGATGAAGCACCGGACGGACGTCTGCGACCTCGATAGCCCGCCGCGGCCTGACCGCAGGAACAGACAGCACGCACGCCGCTTGGAGCACCGAATGAAGCTACCCGCGGCGAGCCTACCCGAGCGTCCACACCGAGGAAGGCGACCGCGACGCTCCGACAATGGAGAACGCCCAGGATCAGGACGCGCCGATCACACCCGACCTCCTTTGCCCGCGTAGCACTCCACTCAACCCCAGTACATTCGAGCAGGACGACGCCCGGCCTTGGCACAGGCGGCCTGAAGCACCCGCACGGCCTGCACACCCGACTGGAAGGACGCGGCCTGAAGCACCCGCACGGCCTGCTTGCTGCTGGACACGGACAGTACGCGGCCTAGAGCACCCGGGGAGGACAACCCGAGTAGTCGGACGAGCCGGACGAGGATCCTCATACGCGGGTGGCCATACCCGGCCTGATGGAAGCCTATCCGACCAGGGTATCCGAGCTTCTTCCTTTTGGAGCATTTTGATTGGCTTAGACCATTAATCTTCCAAAGGCTGTTTAGTCATTTTACTTTTATGTGTTTAGGGCTTTTAAGCCTACTATAAATACTCTCATTAACCCAAGTTTGGGACTTATGTTATTTATGATCTAAGAACAAAAACCTTTTGAGTAAAGCTTCATCTTTGATTTATTATCTCATCTCATCTTGTGTTCTTGATTGTTTATTTCATCTCCTTTCTTTCTCTATATGTTTAAGCTTGGAACAAAACTTAGGTACACCCCCTGGGGTGAACCTTTAAATTCACCCCTTCTCTCCTAACCAATAAAAGTGCCACGTAGATAATGAAATAAAAATTATTAAATTTATTTTAAAATAGCTAAAAATGAATAACATTAATTTTAACGATGCTGACACCGCCAACTAAACCGTAAATTTTAAATTCTAAACCCTAAACCTTAAATTCTAAACCAAAACCCTATACCCTAAACCAAATTCTAAACCTAAACCTTAAATTCTAAACCCTAAACCCAAACTATATACCTAAACCCAAATCCTAGACCCTAAACCAAATTCTAAACCCTAAACCCAAATCCTAGACCCTAAACCCAAATCCTAGACCTTAAACTCAAATCGTAAATCCTATAGCATCTAGTTTTAGGGTTTGGATTTAGGGTTTATGGTTTGGGTTCAGGATCTAGGGTTTGGGTTTAGGGTTTAGGGTTTGTATTTAGGATCTATGATTTTGGTTTAGGCATGTGGTTTGGATTTAGGGTTTATGGTTTGGGTTCAGGATCTAGGGTTTGGGTTTAGAATTTGGATTTAGAGTATAGGGTTTGGGTTTAGAATTTGGATTAAGGGTATAGGGTTTGGGTTTAGAATTTAAGGTTTAGAGCTTAGAATTTAAAATTTACGGTTTAGTTGGCGGCGTCAGCATCGATAAAGTTGGTGTTATTCTTTTTCTACTTATTTAAAAATAAAATTTAATGTTTTTTATTTAATTATCTACGTGGCACTTTGATTGGTTATGAAATGAGAGGTGTATTTAAAGGTTCACCCCAGGGGGTGTACCGAAGTTTTGTTCTTAAGCTTGAATCTCTCATGGGTTTAAGAGTACACATGTGGATTAGTGAGTAGATCCATCTTAGATCCATGGGTTAGGGTGATGGAGAATGATTAAGTGTAGACCCAAGGTGTTTAGTGTTAGATCTATCATTTCCTTGCATTGATTTGGTGTTCTTAAAGCTATATTTGAGTTGGCCTCTCAAAGATAGAGTCATAGGCATTTCATGCCCGAAAGGTGTTCTATGAAATGCCTGAACCAACTCATCTATGCTTTTAGCTTGCTTTGCCTAAGAGATTAGTTGTCAAAGAAGCTAGGATTACTATTAGACTCGTTCTCCATGTTTGCTTTGATCATTGCAGCCAAGGAGATTTGGTGTACTTGGGTGTTCATTGCAAAAGAGCATCCATCTAGAGATAGAGCTTGCTTAGTTTTGTTGTCTAGGCATAAGGAATTAGATTGATTGACAAAGTTAGCATCTTGGATTGAATCTTAATCATTTGATATCAAGTCCCTACACCCATGGGTCTCATTCTCATCATAAGAAAGAAAGATTTACTTTTTGTTGCATTTTGCTTATTGTCTTAGTTTAATCATCTTCCTCTCTAATGATTGCATTTAGATTAAGCATAGACTTGCATTCCCTCTGTTTCATTGTCACTTAGGACTGGTTCGACAATCTTATATACTACATCATTTGATTAGAACCTTAGAAAAGTTCTTTCATCAAATTGGCGCCGTTGCCAAATTCTAAGTTGATTGTGACATTGGGATTTAGTCACTTGCTTGAGACTAAATCATTTTTCTTTTCTTGTGTTATTGATTCTCCTTTTGCATCTTTCTTTGATTTTCAGGTGTATGAACACAAGAAGCAGGGGTGCAACTAACCTGGTTCCCACTGTTGAAGAGATAGCTACACTTGAGAGGGAAATAGCAAGAAGGAGAAGAGAAGAAGAGCAACAGGCTCACATTCAAAGGTTGGGGTTTGAGATGGATGATTACCAGCATCAACCCCAATATGGCAATGGTCAAGGAGCTGACAACCTTAGACCACAGCTCCAGCAACAACAACACCCACAGCAGCCAGCTAGAGCCATTGGCACATATGACCGTCCTCACATTCATGGCAACAGGACGGGCATCCGCGCACCAGCTGTGGAAGCTAACAACTTTGAGATCAAGTCAGGCTTGTTGAGTGTGATTGAGAACAACAAGTACCATGGCTTGGCTGTAGAAGTCCCATTTGATCACTTGGACAAGTTTGATAGCTATTGTGGCTTGTCCAAGACCAATGGTGTGTCAGAAGATGCTTTCAAGCTCAAGTTGTTTCCATTCTCTCTAGGAGACAAGGCACGCCAATGGGAGAAAGCTCTACCTAGTGACTCCATCACTACTTGGGATGATTGTACGAAGGCCTTCTTGGAGAAATTCTTCTCCACATCAAGGACAGCCAAGCTGAGGAATGAGATCTCTAGTTTCCAGCAGAAGAACTTGGAAAGCTTTAGTGAAGCATGGGAAAGGTTCAAGGGGTATCAAGCTAAGTGCCCACACCATGGCTTCTCAAAGGAGAGTTTGCTGAGCACATTCTATAGAGGTGCCCTTCCTGAGTTTAGAGCAAGATTGGATACAGCAAGCAATGGTTTCTTCCTGGGCAGGTCTGAAGAAGATGTTGAGGAGCTGGTGGACAACATGGTGAAGAGTAATTCAGTTTACAGTGGAGAACATGACAGAGCTGATAGAACAACCAGAGTTGATGATAACCAGACCAAGAAGGAAATCAAATCCTTGCAAGAGAAGATAGACTTGCTGATTGCTAACCAAGCCAAACAAGAGCAGATCAACTTTGTGGGTGGTCCAAGTCAGGAAAATCCTCCTAAGGTTAATGAAGTTGAAGGGTTAGAAGGGCAAGAAGAGCTTTGCTTCATCAACAACAATGGTTCTTGGTACAGGAAGGAGCCTAACTTTCAGTACAACAACTACCAGCAAAGGTCTTATCCCACCAACCAGCAAGGAGGCTATTAACCAAAGCAAAACACTCAGCAAGGAAACTACCAGCCTAGGCAGAATCCTCCTCCTGGCTTTACAAATCATGGCAATCAATCTACTCAAGCTCAAGGTTGCTCCTCCCAAGCTAAACCTCCAGATTCATCTATGGAAGCTATGTTCAAACAACTATTGGAAGGTCAAGCTAGGGCAGCCAAAGACATTGGCCATGAGTTCAAGACTGTCCACTCCAAGATTGACAGCAGCTACACTGAGCTAAACAACAAGATTATAGCTTTGGAGAATCAGTTTGCTTCTATGAACTCTCAGCCAAGTCGCCAACAAGGAACATTACCAGGAAAGGCTGAGCAAAACCCCAAAGAACCAGTGAAGGCAATCACTTTGAGAAGTGGTAGAGAGCTACCTCCAAGAAATCTCCCCAAGGGTGGTGAGACACTAAGTGGGGGGGTGGCTATCAACATTGATGATGATGTTGTGATTGTGGATGAGAAAGTTGATGAGGAGATTCTAGAAAAGATTGTTGAAGCTAAGGGTAAAGGAAAGGTTGGAGAAGAGAAGAAAACACCAAAGCATGGTGAAGTAGCCACTCCAACAAAAGAGTCTTCTTTTGTTCCTCCTCCCTATGAACCTAAGCTGCCATTTCCTGGAAGATTCAAGAAGCAACTTTTGGAGAAGTACAAAGCACTCTTTGAGAAGCAAATGAGTGAAGTTCAAGTCACAATGCCAATCATTGATGCCTTCATGCTTGTCCCTCAATACAGCAAGTTCTTGAAGGATGCTGTGGCTGCCAAGAAGAAGGAAATGGAAGGCATGATGGTTCTTACTCATGAGTGCAGTGCCATCATCCAGAGATTGACAATCCCTAAGAAGCTAGAGGATCCAGGTTGTTTTACCCTACCTTGTGCCATTGGCCCTTTGATGTTTGAGAGATGTCTATGTGATTTGGGAGCTAGTGTCAGTCTCATGCCTCTATCTGTTGCCAAGAAGCTTGGGTTCAGCCAATACAAGAAGTGCAAACTCTCTTTGGTGCTTGCTGACCGCTCAGTCAAATTCCCCATTGGTATCCTTAAAGACCTCCCTGTAATGGTGGGAAATTGTGAAATTCCCACTGATTTTGTTGTTCTTGAGATTGATGAAGAAGCTAGAGACCCCTTGATCCTTGGAAGACGATTCTTAGCCACAGCAGGAGCCCTTATCAATGTGAAGGAAGGCAAGATTGATCTTCATTTGGGGAAAGAGCACACTCTCCATTTTGATGTCAATGAGGTAATGAAGAGGTCAACTGTGCAAGGCCAAGTGTTTTACATAGAGGAGATGGAAGCTCTTGCTGATGAGCTCCTTGAGGAATTGGCACTAGGAGAGTTGACAATAGAGGACCCTTTGCAGCATGCTTTGACAGTGGATAAAGAGGTCCAAGTGGTTGAGAACAAAGAGAGTGATGCTATTGCAGCCATGCTGGATTCTCGCAAGAAGATTGTTGATAGAGGCCAGTATGAGGAACTCAAACAATAGGTGCACCAAGCTGTTTCAGCCACTCAACAAGAGGACACCCAACAAGATGATTGGAGTGAGCTCAAGGCACCAAAAGTGGAGCTAAAACCTCTTCCCCATGGTGTAAGGTACGCATTTCTAGGCCCTAATGAGTCATATCCTGCCATTGTGAGTAGTGAACTTACTGAACTTGAGCTTTCTCAACTTTTAAATGCACTGAAAAGGTTTAGAAAGGCAATTGGATACTCACTAGATGATATTAAGGGGATATCACCTTCTTTGTGCATGCATAGGATACATCTAGAGGATGAATCAATGACTTCTATAGAGCATCAAAGAAGGTTGAATCCTAACCTAGAGGATGTTGTAAAGAAGGAGATTCTTAAGCTCTTAGATGCTGATGTTATCTACCCTATTTCAGATTCTAAATGGGTATCTCCTGTGCATGTATTTCCAAAGAAAGGTGGTATCACTGTGGTTAAAAATGACAAGGATGAAGTGATACCAACTAGAACCATAACTGGCCATAGGATGTGTATTGATTATAGAAAGCTCAACTCTGCCTCTAGAAAGGATCATTTTCCATTGCCATTCATTGATCAAATGCTTGAGAGACTTGCAAACCATCCTTTCTATTGCTTTCTTGATGGGTATTCAGGGTTCTTCCAAATCCCCATACATCCCAATGATCAAGAGAAGACAACATTCACATGCCCCTATGGCACCTTTGCTTATCGAAGGATGCCATTTGGGTTATGTAATGCTCCAGCAACCTTTCAAAGGTGCATGATGTCTATCTTCTCGGATCTCATTGAGGATATAGTGGAGGTATTCATGGATGATTTCTCTGTCTACGGATCTTCGTTTTCTGCTTGTTTGTCCAACTTGTGCAGGGTCCTACAGAGATGTGAAGACACCAACCTAGTGCTGAATTGGGAGAAGTGTCATTTCATGGTCAAAGAGGGGATTGTGCTTGGACACAAGATTTCAGAAAAGGGCATTGAAGTGGACAAGGCTAAGATTGAGGTGATGGTCAGCTTGCCACCACCAAAGACAGTGAAAGACATCAGGAGCTTCCTTGGCCATGCTGGGTTCTTTAGAAGATTCATCAAGGACTTCTCAAAGATTGCTAGACCAATGACCAAGTTGCTGTGCAAGGAGGCTGCTTTCAGCTTTGATGAAGATTGTCTTGAGGCTTTCAAGAGGATAAAGGGTGACCTTGTTAGTGCTCCCATTCTTCAGCCACCTAATTGGGACCTCCCCTTTGAGATAATGTGTGATGCTAGTGATTTTGCTGTTGGGGCTGTCCTGGGGCAGAAGAAGGATGGCAAAACTCATGTGATTTATTATGCTAGCCAAACCCTGAATGATGCACAGATGAGGTATGCCACAACAGAGAAAGAGATGCTGGCCATTGTCTTTGCTTTTGAAAAATTCAGAAGCTACCTGGTGGGTTCAAAGGTCATTGTGTATACTGATCATGCAGCTTTGAGACACCTCCTAGCAAAGAAGGATGCCAAGCCAAGACTACTAAGGTGGATCCTTTGCTTCAAGAGTTTGACTTGGAGATTAGAGACAAGCCAGGGATTGAGAATGGAGTTGCTGATCACTTGTCCAGGTTGAGAATTGAAGGTGGAATCCCTATTGATGAGGGCCTCGAGAAGAGCATGTCATGGCCATCATGTCAGTGATAGCAGTCATTGAGACTGGAAAAAGATTGAAGAGGTTAAGGCAGCTGAAGAGAAGGGACCTTGGTATGCTGATTTGGTTAACTACTTAGCCACTGGAAAGGAACCATTGGGGCTTGCAGGGTATGAGAAGAAGAAGTTCTACAAAGATTTGAAGAGATACTATTGGGATGAACCATACCTCTACACCCTATGCAAGGATCAGATTTATAGAAGAGTGGTGGCTGAAGAAGAAGTTGAAGGAATCCTCTCACATTGCCATGGATCTTCCTATGGAGGCCATTTTGCTCCATTCAAGACTGTCTCAAAGGTGCTACAAGCTGGATTTTGGTGGCCACACATGTTCAGGGACTCACAAGACTTCATTTCAAGATGTGACTCTTGCCAAAGGAGTGGGAACATTACTAAAAGGAATGAGATGCCTCAAAACCCAATCCTTGAAGTGGAAGTGTTTGATGTTTGGGGATTGATTTCATGGGACCCTTCCTTCTTCTTATGGCAACAAATACATCTTGGTGGCTGTGGACTATGTATCAAAGTGGGTGGAAGCGATAGCAAGTCCTACAAATGATTCAAGAGTAGTGGTCAAAATGTTCAAGAGCACTATTTTCTCAAGGTTTGGAGTTCCAAGAGTGGTCATAAGTGATGGAGGTTCACACTTCATCAACAAGGTATTTGAGAGTCTTCTCAAGAGGAATGGAGTGACGCACAAGGTTGCAACACCCTATCACCCTCAAACAAGTGGCCAAGTGGAGGTCTCCAACAAGCAAATCAAGGGGATCTTGGAGAAGGTTGTAGGAACCAAGAGGAAGGATTGGTCAGCCAAGCTTGATGATGCTCTTTGGGCATATAGAACAGCATTCAAGACTCCTCTAGGCACCACTCCCTTCAACCTTGTCTATGGAAAGTCTTGCCACCTGCCAGTTGAGCTTGAATACAAGGCATTGTGGGCTGTGAAGCTTCTAAACCGACATCAAGGATGCAAAGGAGAAGAGACTTCTTCAACTCAATGAACTGGATGAGATAAGGATGGATGCCTTTGAGAACTCAAGGATATACAAGGAAAAGACTAAGGCTTTCCATGACAGGCACATCCTCAAGAGAGAGTTCAAGGCTGGAGATCAAGTGCTTCTTTACAATTCTATACTGAAGTTGTTTCCAGGAAAGTTAAAGTCAAGGTGGTCCGGTCCATTTGTGATCAAAGAAGTGAGACCTTATGGAGCCATTGTGCTTTGGGATAAGCAGGGTAATGACTTCACAGTGAATGGCCAGAGACTCAAAGAATACATGGCTACAGTACCAAAGGAGGATGGGACATCAACCCCACTCTCTGATGCTCCCCTTGCCTAACCTCAAAGGAGGCAAAGTCAAGCTAGTGACTTTAAACAAGCTCACTTGGGAGGAAGTCCCATGGTTATCCTTGTACATATTGCTTTAGGATTTTTTTTTTTCAAGCAGCAAGTCCTTTGAATGATGATGGGGCCAGTTGGGAGCTTGAGAATGAATTAACTGAGGTTATGAGATGGAGGAGACACGAAAAGAAGTGGGTTGGTTCAGCGATCAAGAGAAAAAAGAGGTGAAAATCTGACCTTGAGGTTTGGACAGACACACCCGGGTGGTGTTACTCGGGACAAGGTACCCGCACGGTTGGATTGATCAGAACGGACGGACACACCCGGGTGGTGATACTCGGGACAAGGCACCCGCATGGTTGGATCGATCAGAACGGACGGACACACCCGGGTGCACTTACCCGGGACGCAACACCGCGACGGTGGAACGAAGCTAGACGGACGGACGACGTACCGGGTAGAGTTTCCCGACACAGCACCCGCGACGGTGGAACGAAGCTAGACGGACGGACGACGTACCGGGTAGAGTTTCCCGACACAGCACCCGCGACGGGACGAAAGGATATACGGGTGGACTTACCCGGTTGTCCAAGCGCCCAAGCACCGCTGCATCGCCATGACCCGTGTATGAGCCCAGAACGCGACCCGCCCGACCCAGGTAAGTATTTTTCTCCTTTTTCCGACCCAAACCCACCTGAACCCGCCCAGAACCCTTTTTACCCGACCCAGAAACATTTTAAAACCCTAAGCCACCCTCTCTTTCCTCATTTCATCTTCTTCCTCACATCAAAATCCTCTCTAGCCTCCAAGAACACAAATTCACATAACTTTGCCAAATCTCAACCAAATCATAAATTTCTTTTTCCCACATCAAGACCTTCTTCCCCTAGACCTAATTCCTTGAACCCTTTCATCTTTATCCTTCATCCAAAGCAAGATTCAACTGGGAAGGAAAGATGAGAAATTGATTGCACAAGAGAAGGCTGAGGCTGCTGAGAGAGAGACTGCTAGGTTTGGAAAAAAATTAGGCTCCATGCCTGAATCTGAGGAGGAGCGTAGGCAACAAGCTTTGGCTATGTTGAGAAAGAAAGCACAAGCCAAGAAGGTTGGAAAAAGAATGGTTGATGGGGCAAACAAGCAACCCAAGAATGAAGGAAAAAGGATGGCTGGTGATGAGAAAGGAACTGCTGGTGCCCACAAGCAATCTCAAAGGGATGGAAAAAGAGTGGTTGATGTTGATCAAAAGACTACCAAGGAGGATGGCAAGAGGTTGGCTAGTGATGAGAAAGTGCTTGATGATGCTTACAAGAAGGCCAAGAAGGATGGAAAGAGAGTGGCTGTTGGTGATCATAAGAACACTCCTTCAAAGAAAGCTAGAACTCCAAGATCTCACAGTATGGGACCTCTTGTTTTGGAGAAGAACACAACGAAGGATGCTGAGAAACCCACTCCTCCCACCAAGATCAGAATCAAGGCACCAAACCCAAAGACATTGGCACCTCCACCCTTGGAGCCAGTAGATGCAACTGTTGAAGAAGCATCCTCTCCAAATGGAAGTGTGGCTGAGCAAGAAACTTTCGAAAAGTTAGGGTTCAACCCTCATAGAGATCGACAAAAGAAGCCCACTGAAGTTGAACTATTGGAGCAGATGAGGCAAGGAGTATCTTGGCCTCCAACCAGATTTGCTGATGTGAGGCTAATGAGGGAGCTAGAAATTGACCAAGACATGAAGGATTTGCTTTCTCTCATGAACATGGACAGCTTCTATTCCATGTCCCACCCAACATATAAAGAGGTCTCTTGCCAATTCATGGCATCCTTGGAGGTCACATTCCACTCCTCTTTACATGAGGAACAAGGGTGGGGAAGAATCAGTTTCAAGATTTGTGGGAACTGAAATTCGCACCGTCAAATTAAGTTGATTTGAAGGAAAGCCAAGTGAACCAAGCTTTCCCTGAAGGTCCCGAATATTTTCTGGGCCGCACACGACACAATCAGTACGACAAAGAAAATATGAAAACGAAATAAAATCGTAAGAACAAAGAATAGAGCAAAAGATCTTATTTCCGAATCCGCGTTTGAGCGTGAACAACAGGTAACAGCCTTGGCTACAAGAGCTGTCGGCAAGTTCGCTAGTCTAGCAACCGAAGTTCTAACCTAGTTGAGTCGCAGCTCGCTAGTAAAAACGGAAAATAATGCCTAAGTTTTCTCTAAGTGCTCTAGAAGTTTTTGTGATCTGGTTTGCTTCTTGCTCAAAGCTCTCCTTATATACTCCTCCTAAGACGGTCTATCTTCTCGCGGGCTGAATCGGGCTTTTTCCATTTTCGTCCATCTTCGTGTTTATCGGGAAACTTGACATTTATCTTCGGAAAACTTGACATTTATCTTCTGGAAACTTGACATTTATCTTCTGGAAACTTGACATTTATCTCTTATGTGAGGATAAAGATAAACCGTCATAGTTATCCTTCTTTCGAAAATCGTAGTACGCTTTGGCCACGCTGGGCCGCTTAGCGCTTTTACGGTTTTTGAAAGGGCGGTCTTTGAAGGTTTCGGTGTTTCGAAGGAACCTCAATCCCTTGTATAGTCGAGATAGTGGTGTTCCAGAATAACCGTGATCGTACCAAACTTGCGTAGATTGATCCGAACAAGCTAAGATGGGATCGAACTGGGCACGATAGGACCAAGACCAGGGCGAGGGCGTGGTCCGACGCCAGGCCGACCAGCGTGGCGAGTGCCGCCGGCGCCAGGCGACCAGCGTCCAGCGTGCCGCCGGCGCCAGGCGAGTGCCGCCGGCGCCAGGCGAGTGCCGCCCGGCGCCAGGCGGCCAGCGTCCAGCGTGCCGCCGGCGC